>CM069862.1:137931241-139297312 GCA_036172795.1 Pelodytes ibericus
GCTCCAGTATGGCATATTTAATGGGCCATCTGACTGGCATTACTAAGGAATCTGTTTGGCATGATATTGGAGGAAATTCCGGGGGGGGGTTGACACCCTGAGTTACCACACCGGGTGACACCAACCCTAGTGACTCCTCTGCCTCTGATGATTCAGCTTCTGAATGGCCGATTCAGATCAGAATTGCGGCATATTGTGTAGCTGTATTTAGGGATCCCTTTGATTTGACCCTTAAATGCATAAAGAAATATAAATGTATTAATCTTATCTGATATTATGAATGCCTCATAATGTATACCATAGGCTCAGGGCTAAAGGCACTTTGTTTGTGTGTCAAAATGGGTTATACATAAGGAGCAAATATAAAGCCCTATGTCATTTTATATGTGTTCTAGCTATATACGGTGCATTATTTAAATGTGCAATAAAAATGGACTTTCCACATACTGCATTGTAAAATTTTCATAAATATCATGTTGATGTTCTTAACATTCCCAACCACTGTGAGTTGTGTCAGGAAATCACAGATGCACATGCCAATAATGTTATGTTAATATGGAAATGCATGTCAAATTAAATAAACACTAATGATTCTCTTTTCTTATACGTGACTCTGGATATGGTTGTTGCTCTTTGCTGCTCATTCCGTTGTTAAATCCACAAAGAGCTGCAAAGCATGCTTACAATAGGGCATAGAGTGCCTCTGTGCAGGGCCGTCTTTAATAGTGATTGGACCCTGGGCAAGCATTTGCTTGGGCCCCCTGGACCCTGCCCCCTCCCCTGCATGCAATCCCGCCATCCATCGCAATGTTACCCCCCCCCCACACACACATATGCCATAATTGTTGTGCCATTCAGATGCCAGTAATATTGTGCCATTCAGAGCGCAGTATTATTGTGCCAGTCAGAGCCCAGTAATATTGTGCCAGTCAGAGCCCAGTAATATTGTGCCAGTCAGAGCCCAGGAATATTGTGCCAGTCAGAGCCCAGGAATATTGTGCCAGTCAGAGCCCAGGAATATTGTGAAATTCAGACCCCAGGAATATTGTGCCAGTCAGATGCCCAGTAATATTGTGCCAGTCAGATGCCTGTAATATTGTGCAAGTCAGATGCCCAGTATTATTGTGCCAGTCAGAGCCCAGTAATATTGTGCCAGCCAGATGCCCAGTAATATTGTGCCAGCCAGATACCTGTAATATTGTGCCAGTCAGATACCAGGAATATTGTGCTTGTCAGATACCAGGAATATTGTGCCTGTCAGATACCAGTATTATTGTGCCAGTCAGAGACCAGTAATATTGTGCCAGCCAGATGCTTGTAATATTATGCCAGTCAGAGCCCAGTAATATAGTGCCAGCCAGATGCCTGTAATATTATGCCAGTCAGAGCCCAGTAATATAGTGCCAGCCAGATGCCTGTCATATTATGCCAGCCAGATGCCCAGTATTATTGTGCCAGTCAGATGCCCAGTATTATTGTGCCAGTCAGAGCCCAGTAATATTGTGCCAGTCAGAGCCCAGTAATATTGTGCCAGTCAGAGCCCAGTAATATTGTGCCAGCCAGATGCCCAGTAATATTGTGCCAGCCAGAGCCCAGTAATATTCTGCCATTCAGATGCCCAGTAATATAGTGCCAGTCAGAGCCCAGTAATATAGTGCCAGTCAGAGCCCAGTAATATAGTGCCTGCCAGCCAGATGCCCAATATTATTCTGCCATTCAGATGCCCAGTAATATTGTGCCAGCCAGAGCCCAGTAATATTCTGCCATTCAGATGCCCAGTAATATTGTGCCAGCCAGAGCCCAGTAATATTCTGCCATTCAGATGCCCAATATTATTCTGCCATTCAGATGCCCAGTAATATTGTGCCAGCCAGAGCCCAGTAATATTCTGCCATTCAGATGCCCAGTAATATTGTGCCAGCCAGAGCCCAGTAATATTCTGCCATTCAGATGCCCAATATTATTCTGCCATTCAGATGCCCAGTAATATTGTGCCAGCCAGAGCCCAGTAATATTCTGCCATTCAGATGCCCAGTAATATTGTGCCAGCCAGAGCCCAGTAATATTCTGCCATTCAGATGCCCAGTAATATTGTGCCTGCCAGAGCCCAGTAATATTCTGCCATTCAGATGCCCAGTAATATTCTGCCATTCAGATGCCCAGTATTATTGTGCCAGTCAGAGCCCAGTAATATAGTGCCAGCCAGATGCCCAGTAATATTGTGCCAGCCAGAGCCCAGTAATATTCTGCCATTCAGATGCCCAGTATTATTCTGCCATTCAGATGCCCAGTAATATTGTGCCAGCCAGAGCCCAGTAATATTCTGCCAGTCAGAGCCCAGTAATATAGTGCCAGCCAGATGCCTGTAATATTATGCCAGTCAGAGCCCAGTAATATAGTGCCAGCCAGATGCCTGTCATATTATGCCAGCCAGATGCCCAGTATTATTGTGCCAGTCAGATGCCCAGTATTATTGTGCCAGTCAGAGCCCAGTAATATTGTGCCAGTCAGAGCCCAGTAATATTGTGCCAGCCAGATGCCCAGTAATATTGTGCCAGCCAGAGCCCAGTAATATTCTGCCATTCAGATGCCCAGTAATATAGTGCCAGTCAGAGCCCAGTAATATAGTGCCAGTCAGAGCCCAGTAATATAGTGCCTGCCAGCCAGATGCCCAATATTATTCTGCCATTCAGATGCCCAGTAATATTGTGCCAGCCAGAGCCCAGTAATATTCTGCCATTCAGATGCCCAGTAATATTGTGCCAGCCAGAGCCCAGTAATATTCTGCCATTCAGATGCCCAATATTATTCTGCCATTCAGATGCCCAGTAATATTGTGCCAGCCAGAGCCCAGTAATATTCTGCCATTCAGATGCCCAGTAATATTGTGCCAGCCAGAGCCCAGTAATATTCTGCCATTCAGATGCCCAGTATTATTCTGCCATTAAGATGCCCAGTAATATTGTGCCAGCCAGAGCCCAGTAATATTCTGCCATTCAGATGCCCAGTAATATTGTGCCTGCCAGAGCCCAGTAATATTCTGCCATTCAGATGCCCAGTAATATTCTGCCATTCAGATGCCCAGTATTATTGTGCCAGTCAGAGCCCAGTAATATAGTGCCAGCCAGATGCCCAGTAATATTGTGCCAGCCAGAGCCCAGTAATATTCTGCCATTCAGATGCCCAGTATTATTCTGCCATTCAGATGCCCAGTAATATTGTGCCAGCCAGAGCCCAGTAATATTCTGCCATTCAGATGCCCAGTATTATTGTGCCAGCCAGATGCCCAATAATATTGTGCCAGTCAGCCCCCCCCCCCCCGTTCCCAAGTACTTACATGAAGCTGCTCCGTGTCCCCCGCCGGATGTCTCCTCCGTGCAGTCTTCCCTCTTGCACGGAGGAGGGAAACAGTCACCGGATGTGACGCGACGTCACATCCGGCGTCAGTTTTTAGCGTTCACAAGCGCAATGTGGGCTGGGGGCCCACGGGACAGCTGCCTTGGGGCCCCCCAGGAGTAAATGGGCCCAGGGCCGCTGCCCCGTTTGCCCCGCGTTAAAGACGGCCCTGGATGCCTGTAATATTGTGCCAGTCAGATGCCTGTAATATTATGCCAGTCAGATGCCTGTTATATTATGCCAGTCAGATGCCTGTAATAGTGTGCCAGTCAGAGGCCAGGAATAGTGTGCCAGTCAGAGCCCAGTAATATTGTGCCAGCCAGATGCCCAGTAATATTGTGCCAGCTGATGCCCAGTAATATTGTGCCAGCCAGATGCCCAGTAATATTGTGCCAGTCAGATGCCCAGTATTATTGTGCCAGTCAGAGACCAGTAATATTGTGCCAACCAGAGCCCAGTAATATTGTGCCAGCCAGAGCCCAGTAATATTCTGCCAGCCAGATGCCCAGTAATATTGTGCCAGCCAGAGCCCAGTAATATTCTGCCATTCAGATGCCCAGTAATATAGTGCCAGTCAGAGCCCAGTAATATAGTGCCAGTCAGAGCCCATTAATATAGTGCAAGCCAGATGCCCAGTAATATTCTGGAAGCCAGATGCCCAGTAATATTGTGCCAGCCAGATGCCCAGTAATATTCTGCCATTCAGATGCCCAGTATTATTGTGCCAGTCAGAGCCCAGTAATATAGTGCCAGCCAGATGCCCAGTAATATTGTGCCAGCCAGAGCCCAGTAATATTCTGCCATTCAGATGCCCAGTATTATTGTGCCAGTCAGAGCTCAGTAATATAGTGCCAGCCAGATGCCCAGGAATATAGTGACAGCCAGATGCGCAGTAATATTGTGCCAGCCAGATGCCCAGGAATATAGTGCCAGTCAGAGCCCAGTAATATTGTGCCAGCCAGATGCCCAGTAATATAGTGCCAGTCAGCCCCCCAGTTTTTTTTTTTCGGGCGTCGCATCCATCGGATGACGCGTTTCGCGTGACTAGCACGCTTAATCATAATCATTATGATTAAGCATGCTAGTCACGCGAAACGCGTCAAGTCTTTTTCCCACTACCTTGCTGTATTTACTTTATATTATTTTTTCTGCCATTAAATTAGTTTTTCACATTCATTCAGAGTGTTATTCCCATTTCCTTTTCATTCATCTTCCACACCTCCAATGACCTCACTAGCCAAATTAATATACCTGATGAATGGACAATCTGAGTTCAGTCTCTCCCTGCCCTGCCTGCCCCCTGGATGCATGGGGCAATCTGTGATCTGTGATGTGTTATGATGGGTCTTTTAGTTGAAAACTAGGATTCAGATATCTGTTAAAGTAGACAGACTCATTTATATATTTTATATTTGGTGTTATACCACAGCCGTGGCTACTATGCTGCCTCTCGTGCTCCCTACGTGGTCTGAAGGCTTAGTGCTAGAAGGTTTTTTTTTTTTTAATTTTACAATTTTTTTCAGATTTTTTTTTATATAGATATATATTTATTTTAAGTGGTATATAATTATACATGCATATTCAAACACAACTGAATCAATAAAAAAAAAAAAAGGAAGGAAAACACCATTTGAGTGCCATGAGAATAGGTAGAAGAAATCAATGCCCACAAGTTCCTCAATGATCACCAAAGCCATGGATCCTCACCTTTGGAAATCCAAAAAACAAACAAATATTCCTTCTATTCTAAATATATTGTGCCACCAAATATAATTTAAAAAATAAACAAACAAACTACACCAACCTCTCTGAAGTATTCAGTGGAGGACAGACGCATACAAATAGCTAAAGAGACAACAGATTGGCGCACTCTGTCAGCCAATCAGAGTCCTCCCTGCTTCCAGGCCAGCCATTTGCTGGTTTTGAAACCTCTTTCAGAAGCCACCTCAGCTATTTGAAATATCAGCCCTACTGCTTGATTTTCACTGCCCACTCTCATGGTAATCAAGATGGCAGGAAGTCCAACTGTTTATAGGCAGGATGTACTGAAGCATGTTTGGCAGGCAAGAACACTACCAAATAAATGCCCCATAAGCAAAAAAAAAAAAAAAAAAAAGAGATGTGTTTTTTTTTTTTAATCTTACAACCCCTGGTCTTGTGATCAGGTCTTGCATAAGGTAGAAATGATAAAACATTCATCATTCAGATAGTCTGTATATTCCTCAAAGGTTTGCCATTCTAGAAGAGAAGCCTTTATTCCAGGCTGGACATAAACAAGGCAGGGTCTGTGTAAGATTATAGAAAGGGAAGATAACAGAAACCTCAAGCTGCATAGGAGTAAAAAGTCCAGAACAAGATAAGGTATAAGGAGAATTGTGCTACATGGACTGTTTAAGCCAGCTGTATAATGAGCAGTAATGTGAGCCATGCAAGAATGTGTAGATTGACCTTTAAAAATGCTTTTGCTTGTATATCAAGAGAGTTGTAAGAAATGTCATGTTTTAGTGGAACCAGAATGATTGTTAAAAGAATTGTTATAAATAAATACATATTTATTTCAAATGTCTAGCTGTCTTTAACAATGGGGATAGTGTTGTTTTTCTATCCCCTGTTCCAAAGTAATTATGCTGCCTTTATCTTATGTTAAGAGATCAAAACTGGTTCATACTTAAATTCAACGAACCCCAAAATCTCATAACATTGTCTCAGTTCCACACCCCTATATTCTCCACATCACCAGTATCCTACTATTACTCTTAAAAAAAAAAATATTAACATGAGTGAGATATATGGGCTTTTACATAAAGCCATTTTTACCAATGCTAAAGGGAGTCCACACAGAAACATTATTAAAAGAAAACAATGCTTTAATGGTGTCTATGGTGTATTAGCACTGAAAAGTTTTTTTGCATATTTTGCATATCAAGCCACAGGTGAAGTCATAAACAGCAGCCACTATAGACAGAGTTAAAACATTTATTTAATATTTTTGTTTGTACATTTGTTTCCAATTCTGGTAACACAATGCGGTCACTAGAATTCTGATTTAAAAATTATCTTATTAATGTAAATATAACATTAATGTATTATAATAGGATGTACATATTTTTGTGTTTCTAATATGTTAATTTTAATTCTTCTACACTTTTAAGTTCAGTTCTGCAGTTAAAATCTGAAGAATCAAACTGAAATACGTCAATTTCCGATGATTATGGGCCAATTTCTGAGGGGTTTGGTCCCTTAGGAGTAAACAATATTCATAGGATTTCTTAGTCTACTCCGCTCCGAACCGTATGTGCCCAAAAGCTGACCATATTGAGTAGCCAAACTGTGAATTTCTCAGCAGTTCAGCTTCCTGTCCCCATCTGGCACGAGTTTGGCCCAGATCAGTGCTTACTGGGTCGACCCTTAAGTATAGCCTAAGATAGAACTATTGTCTATTCTCTCCAGTTTCTGAACCCAGCTCTGCAAAGCGGATATATTAGTTCATTTCTTTCAAATACATTTTGTAATAAAATAAAAAATAATTACACAGGAGCCTAGGACATCAAATAACATCTTCAGAACAAAGGGATCTAGCTTCTCAAACATGTCTAGACATTGATAGTATGCTAAAGCGGATACATACATCAGTTTTAGAGTATGTTGGAAATATTTGTACTTCAAAAGCATTAGACCAATACCTAGGCAGAACAGGCAGGCTCAATGGGCCGTACACTTTCTGTGTTATTGCTCCTATCAATGATGATGTCAGTGACCTTCTCAAGTTGCAACTGAGCAATGTGACATCTCACAGAGTATTCAAGATTGAGCAATTCAGCTTCTACCACTAATCCAAACAAGATTTAATTTGTGGAATTTTGCTAATTATTAACATTCAGACACAAACTATATTTAAAAATATGTTGACACAAATATGTGATTTGGCCCACAGAAAATTATTCTCTCTTGTGTAATAAATGTTCAGGTGTTTTCTGTAACTAGAACAGATCTCATTTCAAAAGATGGAACAAAAAAGCCCATGGAGGCACGATCAATGAGATAGAGAAGTAGGGTAGAAATTGCTCATGCTCCCCAATTTCTATGTCCAGGGATTCTCAAATAAATTATAATAAATAGTGAGAATTATAATAAATAGTGGTCCATGAAGAAGCTAAACATATAGAAACGCTTAAAGGGAAGCGGAGGAGCCGCAAGTTGAGTACACCCAAAGAGTCCGTCTGAAGCACACAAGCTGCTAGTAACAAGGCTCATGTAAGCAGTATCTGTACAATTGTTATTAAAACTGTGTGCATATATTTATCTCTGTGTGCTTCCCCTTTGTTTTTTCCTTGATCTCATCACCTGCCTGCCTGGAACCAATGCTCACTTTCATTCTGCTGAACCATTGATTGATATATCTGCAGGTCATTTAACCCATACCCATCACCCTGAGCCTGCATTGATAGGCTCTCCTAGATGTGAGTGGAATCAGTCTGGGAGAATATTGTCATTAAGAGGGAACATTTTAAAAAACAGCCTATACTATGTCCTGAAAATGTCTATCTTTTTTCATGTTGATGATCCATATCAGCAAAATATCCGAAAAATAAGATAAGTCTATCAATATTTTGTTTTAAAGTTTGTGCACCTTCACCATTTTTTCACAACTTTTTACTGCTTAAGGTGCTGTACTACAAAGGGGTACACCACTTGACTGGCTGTTGCACCCATATTATATTATTTTTTGAGTGTCACTATTCACAAATCACTTTAATTATTACTTTATTACAGGAAGGTTTAACTACATAACCCGATAAGACAAAGAAGTACCCAGAAAACACTTAAGAACTTCCATTAAACATCCCTCCTAATTTTTCCATGATCTTCAATCAATTCAGTTTTTCAATCCGATATGCTTCTCAAACTCCTAATACAATGTTCCGGCTTTTTAGATTTGCCTTGGGTCCTTCTTTCAGTGTGTAATACATTACAAATAGCTGCACAGATGAACTCTCATTAATTCATTGTTCACAGTGTTAGTGTCCTGACATTTCCAACGATGAATGCGCATGCATCATTGAGTTCTTGTTTAGTGTACGGCCTAATCAGAATGACTTGAATCTACAATCTTTTGATACACTATTTATTGCGTACGTATTAACAGTGTTTTTCGCTTTGCAAGGACATTGGGAAGATGTAAGGAGGAATTTCAAGATAATGGTGTATTCTAGAATACATATAGTAAGGTGCCAGCTTGTAGTTAAACTGCAGACTACAGTACTGTGCAAAAGTTTGGGCAGGTTTGAAAACATTTTGTAAAGTTAGAATGCTTATTCTCTCTTCATGTGATCAGACTCAATGATGTTGAGATCAGGGCTCTGTGAGGGTCATACAATAACTTCTAGGAATCCTTGTTCCTCTTTAGTTCTTAATGACTTTGGCTGTAAGTTTGGGGTTCAGATGTCTATTTATGAAAGCATTTTTACTTAAAGACATTTTTTCACACCTGCCTATAATGTTCAGAAATATTTAAGCACTGTACCATGTAAAGAGAAATAAAACAGACTTACAAATCCCACAAACTGCACATAAAAAAAAAACAATGTATAGGTACCCGTGTAAAATGATTTCCATGTCAAACAAATATTTTTTATAAAACACAAAACAAAAGCATTATGCAGGTTGTGCATCCCTTATCCAAAATGCTTGGGATAGAAGTATTTTGGATAACGGATAATTTTCGCCAATAATATGAAAAGCCTCTCAGCACCCATGAAATACAGTAGTTTCAATGCAAATACTAAATAGAGCAAATACATCACTTTTACTGTGATGTAACTGTGATGTGAGACATCATTGGGAACTGCCGTTGGCTGCGTCAGGCCTGCACACATGCCATTGTATTACCCTTTGTGGGCGTGGGGGAATCCAAGCATGCATGGAAAGGCTATATAGCAGTTTAAATGGGATGGACAGAGAATAAACTGTTGTGCACTTGCATTCTGACAGGTGTGTGTGGAATTTGCAGAGTGTGGCAAAATCAGAAAATGATTGGAACTATTTCCTAAAAGCGAGGTGCAGATGAGTTGGTGGATAAAGCTCACAGTAAGCATACAATAATAAGTGCAACGGTGCCATGACAGGGTCTGTAAGGAGTGAGAGGTTAAAGTGAGGTGGGGTTAATAATTACCAGGTCACAGGGCTAGTGGAGGACTTTAGGTGTATTCTCTAAACAAAGTAAATTTTGGACAAAAAAGAACTTCCACACCTGTACACCTTTTTTTGCTGACTTTGTTTGGCAGGCATGGGGAATGTTATGACATGTTTGGGGAGTTAATACTGTGAGATCATATACAGAAGCTGGTCCTAGGGGCTTGGTAAAGTACCAAATAAAGCTGGGAAATGGGGGTTTTACATTGAAACCATGTTATGTTGGTTTTGGGTCATTTAAAAGCATTTAAGCCACCGTGCTGGTGAACTGAGGCTGGGGGAAGGTGAGTCTATTGATCTTGTCTATATAGATTCTCAGTTGCTGGATATGAATAATTGTTAATCATTGTTAGTTATTTATATGTTATTTATACTGTCTGTTAATATGTGTGTTATTTTAATAAAGTTGTTTATTTTTTATTCCTTTATTTTAATTCAGGGATATATGAAGAGTGATACAGGAATGGAGGTGGTAAGTGGGGTTATGCAATTACTGGGATGGAACTTTGCAGTACACTTGTCAAAATTAATAACATTTCATTACATTTTTAAAGACTTTACAATGCATTATGTTGCACAAACTCTGTTCTTCACACAGGATGAACACAGCATTTCAGGTTGATGATTCTCTGGGTTTGGGTTGAAGAGGACATTGCAATTATTACATGACTTATATTTGTTTAATTTCATTATCAGAAGCAGTGATCTTGCACATCAGCGCATTTATTTTTGCTGTTCGTGCATTTTTTAGGGGTTAATTTTTTTTTTACTGTAATTTATTACAGTACTACAAAGGCTCTTCTAAGAGTTATTAACCCCTTCCTTGCCGTCGATCACTGCTTACGCAATGATATTGACGCCAAATGAATTTTTATCTGTCTTCATATTTTTTATTGTTTACACTCACCCGCTAGGAGGTTACGTGTAAAGTAAAAGTTTTTTTTTTTTTTTATGCTGTCTGAGTGCATAGCGATTAGTAACAGCGAATTAGTGGCAAAGGTAGTTTGGTGATGAGCATCACCATTCGCCTGCTCAGACCAATATGTGTGAATATTGATCCGACCAATTTTGGTCTGCCTCCCTCTCCTCACTTACATTTTTGTGAGGGAAAGAGCCAAATCAGTATTAGTGATATATAAAATACCATTTTATAAAATTGTCAGGATATATGAAAGCCATTCCCTGTGTATTAACCCCTTCCCTGCCATTCATCACTGTATTAGCAGTAATCTTGCACAGCAATAGTATGTTTTGCTGTCTGCACTTTTTTATGGATTAATTTCTTTGTACTGTAATTTATTATAGTACTAGATAGGCTTTTCTAAGAGCTATTAACATATAATATATTGTGTAGTATTTTTAAAACAATTAAGTGTATTCAGGTGAATAAAGTAGAAAACTCACATCTCCCTGAGCAGAATTCTGCTCAGTGTAAAATGCACCACAGGAGCCCCACGTAGGGTCAGCGATTCACCAGAATATCCAGGAGACTTCCAACAATATAAGAGAGTACAAGGAGAGACTCTTAGAATGGGCACATTTAATATTAAAAAAAGTATATCAAATCTTACATTAAAATCAGCAAAGTCCAATGTAAAATGCAGGTAATAACAGTCAAATGGAAAAATGTCCCAACAATCCAGATAGATCTACTCCTGTCACAAAACGCGTTTCGCCTGGTCTGTAATGCTTTTTCAACTGTGGGGGGTCATTCATGGATATAATATCAGGGTTACAATATCACTATCGCTAATTTTGAAAAAAAAAAGGATTTTGAAATAGCTTTGCACTACTTATAGTTCTGGTCCTGCAACATGAATAAAAAAACATAAAACATGGGCTATTTCTGAACTCAGGACAAATATTAGAAACTATTTAGCAGTGGTTTTTTTTGTTGTCTCTTGTAGATGAGTATACGATTTTTCAAATAAAAGTCAGGAAAAAAAAATCATTTTTTTGCCATATATTTTTTTTTTTATACCATGCTATTATCAAAATAATGGTATCAAAAGAAAATTCTTCTTATGATAATAAAAGCGATATATAGTTTGTGTGGGTACACTAAATGAGACAGAAATAAATTACAGCAAAACACCTCAGAAATGTTAAAAAAGCCCAGGTCACCAAGCGTCGGACAAGCCAATAAAGTCATGTCACTAAGGGGTTAAAAACCTAGTGTATACATTTATCATGTGTGAATAAAATAGCAGTATGGCTACCCTAGTATTAAATAAAACAGTGGACACTACCGAAACACAACGGCTTCACCTAAAGCAATGTGAATGTTCTGTTTTGTCTTCATTTTTTTTTCTGGACTACTAACACATGGCACCCATGGTGGGAGAGAACATACCATAGGCGTGCGCACGGGGTGTGCCGGGTGTGCCTGGGCACACCCTAATCCAGGGCCGTCTTTAACGCGGGGCAAACGGGGCAGCTGCCCTGGGCCCATTTACTCCTGGGGGGCCCCAAGGCAGCTGTCCCGTGGGCCCCCAGCCTTGCTTGCCGCGTTCACAGCGCATTGCGCTTGTGAACGCTTTTTTTCCGGCAAGCCGCATCCGATGGATGCGACAGCCGGGAAAAAAAAAAAAAAAAAACTGACGCCGGATGTGACGTCGCGTCACATCCGGTGTCTGTTTCCCTCCTCCGTGCAAGAGGGAAGACTGCACGGAGGAGACTTCCGGCGGGGGACACGAGCAGCTTCATGTAAGTACGGGGGGGGGGCTGGCTGGCACAATATTCCTGAAATCTGACTGGCACTATATTACTGGGTATATGATTGGCACTATATTACTTGGCATCTGATTGGCACTATATTACTGGGTATCTGACTGGCACTATATTACTGGGTATCTGACTGGCACTATATTACTGGGTATCTGATTGGCACAATATTCCTGGGCATCTGATTGGCACTATATTACTGGGTATCTGATTGGCACTATATTACTGGGTATCTGACTGGCACTATATTACTTGGCATCTGACTGGCACTATATTACTGGGCATCTGATTGGCACAATATTACTGGGCATCTGATTGGCACAATATTCCTGGGCATCTGATTGGCACTATATTACTTGGCATCTGTTTGGCACTATATTACTGGGCATCTGACTGGCACTATAATACTGGGCATCTGACTGGCACTATAATACTGGGCATCTGACTGGCACTATATTACTGGGCATCTGGCTGGCACAATAATACTGGGCATCTGACTGGCACAATAATACTGGGCATCTGACTGGCACTATATTACTGGGCATCTGGCTGGCACAATAATACTGGGCATCTGACTGGCACAATAATACTGGGCATCTGACTGGCACTATATTACTGGGCATCTGGCTGGCACAATAATACTGGGCATCTGGCTGGCATAATATTACAGGCATCTGGCTGGCACTATATTACTGGGCATCTGGCTGGCACAATATTAAAGGCATCTGGTTGGCACTATATTACTGGGCATCTGGCTGGCACAATATTACTGGGCATCTGGCTGGCATAATATTACAGGCATCTGGCTGGCACTATATTACTGGGCTCTGACTGGCATAATATTACAGGCATCTGACTGGCACAATAATACTGGGCTCTGACTGGCACAATATTACAGGCATCTGACTGGCACAATATTCCTGGCCTCTGACTGCACACTATTACAGGCATCTGACTGGCATAATATTACAGGCATCTGCCTGGCATTATATTACAGGCATCTGGCTGGCACTATATTACTGGGCATCTGGCTGGCACAATAGTACTGGGCATCTGGCTGGTACAATATTACTGGGCATCTGGCTGGCACAATATTACTGGGCTCTGACTGGCACAATATTACAGGCATCTGACTGGCATAATATTACAGGCATCTGACTGGCACAATATTACAGGCATCTGACTGGCACAATATTCCTGGCCTCTGACTGGCACAATATTACAAGCATCTGACTGGCATAATATTACAGGCATCTGACAGGCACCATATTCCTGGGCTCTGACAGGCACAATATTCCTGGGCTCTGACAGGCACACATTTCCTGGTATCTGACTGGCACAATATTATTGGTATCTGACTGGCACAATATTACTGGTATCTGACTGGCACATTATTACTGGGCTCTGACTGGCACAATATTGCAGGCATCTGACTGGCACAATATTGCAGGCATCTGACTGGCACAATATTACTAGGCTCTGACTGGCACAATATTACTGGGCTCTGACTGGCACAATATTACTGGCATCTGAAAGTTACAATATTACTGGCATCTGAATGGCACAACAATTATGGCATATGTGTGTGTGTGTGTGTGGGGGGGGTAACATTGCGATGGATGGCGGGTTTGCATGCAGGGGAGGGGGCAGGGTCCAGGGGGCACAAGCAAATGCTTGCCCAGGGTCCAATCACTATTAAAGACGGCCCTGGCAATGGGATCGGGTTTTTTTTCTTTATTCCTGCAGCGGTGCGCGAGGGAGCAGAGTGAGTGCACCGGCTGCACAGACTTCCTGCTCCGCCCCCTCGCGCACCGCGTTCTAGCGCTGATCACTGGGGAGCATAGCATGGAAGCTGCTCTGTGCCACCGGGCTACAACGGATACCGCCCCCCTCTCTCTGCATTGAGGTGTAATCGCAGGGAGGGGGGACACTGATAGGTGAACTTTTTTTTTTCTTTTAAAAAAAAAAACGACAACCAAAAAAACCCTGCTGTCTTGTGTATGTCTGCGTGGATGTGTTTGTGTGTATATATGTGTGCCTGGATGTGTTTGTGTGTGTGTGTGTGTATATGTGTGTGCCTGGATGTGTTTGTGTGTGTGTGTATATGTGTGTGCCTGGATGTGTTTGTGTGTGTGTATATATGTGTGTGACTGGATGTGTTTGTGTGTGTATATATGTGTGTGACTGGATGTGTTTGTGTGTGTATATATGTGTGTGCCTGGATGTGTTTGTGTGTATATATGTGTGTGGCTGGATGTGTTTGTGTGTATATATGTGTGTGGCTGGATGTGTTTGTGTGTATGTATGTGTGGGACTGGCTGGATGTGTTTGTGTGTATGTATGTGTGGGACTGGCTGGATGTGTTTGTGTGTATGTATGTGTGGGACTGACTGGATGTGTTTGTGTGTATATATGTGTGTATATATGTGACTGGATGCGTTTTGTGTGTGTATATATGTGACTGGATGCGTTTTGTGTGTGTATATATGTGTCTGGATGCGTTTTGTGTGTATATATGTGTCTGACTGACTGGATGCGTTTTGTGTGTATATATGTGTCTGACTAGATGTGTTTGTGTGTATGTATGTGTCTAACTGGATGTGTTTGTGTGTATATATGTGTCTGACTGGATGTGTTTGTGTGTATGTATGTGTCTAATAGGGTGTGTGTGTATGTATGTATGTATGTATGTGACTGACTGGATGTGTGTGTGTGTATATATATGTGTGACTGGATGTGTGTGTGGGGGGGTGTTTTGTATGTATATGTAGAAAAACAAGGTGTAACAGGTTTCGCGTTCAGAAGTGGAGGGTGCACAGAGAGGACTTTCACCCTAGTCCTCCAAATCAGAATAAAGGATCCTTTATTCTGTATGTATATGTGACAGACTATGTGTCTGTGTGTGACAGCGTGTGTTTGTGTTTATGTGCCGTTGTCTGGCTCCTAGATTTTTTAGCTGGCTCCTAAAACTCAGATCAATTTGTCAAGCCCTGCCCTAATCAAGCCTCAAAATTGAGGCTCTCTCACCTCCGTGCTGCACTGCCGTCTGCCGCCCGAGTTTGTCTCCTAATCCGATCCTTCACTATGCGAGCGGAAGCGCCGCATAGTGAAGAACGGACTTTCTCCTCCCTCAGACCTCCCCTGTAATGTACGCGAACGTCCGCAGAGGCGGAGTCACGGCAACGCAAGGGTGAGGCCCAGCCGCAGTGCCAGAGGAGAGGGTGCAGAGCGGAGCACAGGCACATCGTTTTTTCCCAGGAGGGGTTCTGGGGCGGCCGGCTGGCTGGTAAACTTTAAGTAAGTGTTTTTTTACATTGCTAAATGCTTAATTAATAAAAAAAAAGTTTTAATACAGTTTTTAAATGTTTGTTTATATTGATAATTATATGAATGCGGGTCTGTATGTAAGTATGCAGAGTGCATTTGTGTATGTGTGTGTGTGTGTGTATAGATATATAGATAGATATATATCTATCTATATATCTATACACACACACGTGTGCGGCGTGTGTGTTTGTGCTTTAGGGTGCACACCCTAATGCAATAGGCTGCGCACGCCTATGGAACATACATTTTGAAAATAAGTTCACTCATCAATTCTGTGTTTGTCCCATTAGTTAAATATGGTTGCAGCAAATCAGCACATCTTGAAGTTCAAAGTTAAAACATTTAGAACAAAGAAAAAGAATATAGATTTATATTAGTGTGATATGAACAGAAACCACAAGTAAATGCCCAATGTATTTTATAAGGGAAATGTCATATAAACAGCAAAACAGTCTGTACTAATCCTGTACTTAGCACTGGATTCGATAGTCCAACCTTTTCAATGATTAATGTCACTTAGCAATAATTATATGTTAAAATACTCTGTTTTAGGAGTTTCAGTTAGAGTTATGTACTATGCTTGCATTCATATGGAAACAAGGGAATTGTCTCTATTATTTTGCAGTTGCTACAGCAACACAGAGCCATAGAATTTTACTGTGGAAAAGGAATAACCTCATCCATTTAAACTAGCATTTTTCTATAAAGAAAAGTTATGACTTCAAAGGAAGTCAATCGGGTAGGAGCTATGTCGGTCATTAAGACGGTTTAATAATATGCGATTCAACTGCAGCAGGGAATGCAAATAACCAGCGCATTAAAGCACTGGTACTGCAGTGAGGTGATAATGGCATTTAGGCAAAAACTATGTTATTCCATATTTCCCCATAAAAAGTTTTGGTAGGGGACTGGGAGGTGTATTGTAATTTAATGTACCAAACCAATGAACACACAAATGTGTCCCCTAGTGACCACAGGCTGGCATGATGCCTGGGGTCATTAACATAAAATAATGATGGCCCCCCTTGGGCCAATGTTATGCCCGTAGTTCAATAATAAATAAAATATAGCCCTCCTGGGGCCATTGGCTGGTGCTATGCCCATGGTCTTAATACAAGATACTAATGGCACCCCTGGGTATGGGGGGTGCAATGCAATGCCCCAACCTAGAATAAATGTAAAAAGTATTCTCCCATATGCCCCCACTCAAGTCCTTGTGCCAGGGGCCCCTGGCACAATATATACAATAAAATAATTAAATATTATCCATTCCTAACCCGGAACCTTTACCTTGCCCTGGTAGGGGAAGATCTAAAATTCTCCCAAAATCTTAAAAAATGTTTGTGTGCCAGGGGTGGCCCGTATTGGTTTCATAATGGGGCGCATAAAAAATATTAGACTCTGGCATCAGTATTTTAAAATTTTCATCCTAAATTAATTGTGTCCATTGACATTATTTTCTTTTCGGGAATTCCATTTGTATGAATGGAATTCGCTAACTTTGTGCCAAAACATTTCGGCAGCTAAACTCCTTCAGAGTTTGTCTAACTAAATATCAGCCTTCGCTCACCACACATACATTTATGGGGAGAACCAAGGCTTATGGCCATGAAATAAGTATCGGCCCTCCCCATACACTTCTATGGGATTTCAGGACCATTTTGGGAAGATTACAGATATTACTAAAATATCCAAAGTCCTCCTGAAATTAAATAAAATAAAAAATAAATAAATAAATAAATTAAACATAAACATTTATATTATAAATAAATATATATATATATATATATATATATATATTAAAATAAAATATAATAAAGATACAATTAAATAAAAAATAAATCTAAAAAACACATTACAAATAATTAATTATACTTCATTAATATATATATATATTTTTTACATTGGCATGGTAATAGTTTTAACATGCCATAATAGCATTATTACTAAAAAATAATTGCACTTTTTTATTAAAATATGCTATTATGGCATAAATGGTGCAATTACCACATCAATGAACAGATCATGTAATATAAAATACACATATCACAGTTTGGGTCTGAATTTTTCATTAGTTGCTATATCATGGAGCATTTTTGTAAAGTCTTTTTTATTTGATGTGGATAAGGAATTAATATATAGTTTCCAGTCTGTAAAAAAAAGTTCTTTACCCCAATAGATAAAAAAGGGTCTTCTTAGAATACTGCAAGCATGGGTTCATCAACATGAATACAGTATTGAAAAATAGTTACTGCCATTATGATTCTTGCGAACACGTGGAAGGGGTGTGAGGTGAAGGAGTGTAACTAAATAGGGCAAATTCCCGTTTTAAAAGTAATCTAACGCCAAATATGGTGCTGAGATATTGATGTATCAAAGTTCTAAAGTGACAGTCATACCTGCAATACCACAGACAGTGAAGAAAATCCGTACCTGGCTTATTACATTTGACACATTTATCTAAGTCGGGTTTATGGCCTTCCCCCTCATAAGAGAAGCATACGTCCTGTGTAACATTTTGAAGCACTTATCTCAATACATTATCGCTTTAATGGTCTGTTGTATTTGCCTTAAAGATAACCTCCAAAGTAATATTGTGTAAACAGGGAAGCCATCGTGCTACATCCAATCGTATTTTTGAAAGATCAATAGGAACTATAAGGGATCAGGCTCCCTTCTCCTTTCAGAACTCGTGCTCTCTCAGTAAAGCTTTTAGCTTTTCAACACAGGTCTAATAAGGCTGCTAAGTGAAAGCTGCAGAAGTTAACTTTTTCCTCTCTGGGCCTACAATAAACATATCCTTATGTATATAAGCCAAAGCAGAGCAAAGTGTCCGAGTTGATTAAAGAAAAGCCTCAATTGCTGAGTTATATGACCATGACCATTTTATTTAGGGATGAATATGATAAATGTATATTCCAGATCTGTAATCAGTAAAATGTAGATCAGTCTGCAATCTTTATTTTAGGTAATGCTTCCCTGAAATATGCATTTTTCATGAGCATCCTTTAATAAAACAGTGATGTGGTCACCCTAGTTTGCACCTTTTTTTTATACACTTTGCTTGAGTTGTGATATGCCTCCAGCAAAAGTGATTTAATGGAGGATCAACACTTATTAAGCACATTTATACACTTGTTTAAAAAAAAAAACATAAACTAAGCTACATGTTCCAACACAAACCATAACTTTTCTTTTCCCATAGTGCAAATGCTCGACTTTTGTTTGGAGTTTGTACATAAGTGCACATGTTGATAGTGTCTCAAATACAGGGCTCATTCGGTTTCCTTTTTTCCGTCTTTCTTCTTGTCCTCTTTTTCATTATCTGTTTTTCTTTCTCCCTCTTTCCTTCGGTTTTCCTTTCCTTCTCTGTTTTTTTTCATTCTTTCTATCTTTCGTCCTTTTTTCTTTTATTCTTTTTATCTTTCATTCTTTCCTTGTTTATTTGGTTCATTGCTTTCCCTCTCTTTTCTTCCTTCTCTCCTTGCTTCCTTGTTTCTTTCTTTCTCTTTCCTTTCTTCCTTTCATTCTCTTCTTTTTTTTTTTTTAGAAAATAAAATAAATAGCTGCACTGTGAAAAAGAAAATAAGTTTTGAAATCAGATGCATTTAACCAGCAGTAGTTTGAGATTCTAAACCTCATACATCATGTGAAGCCGTGAGGTTATAAGGAGAGGCACTTTTTTGTGATAAGGGAGAGAGAGCTGAGACAATTCAAAACAGATGGTGTCGCTTGATGTAGATTATATATAATGAGACGGAAGGCAACCAGTTCCAAAAATTCTTTACATCATTTACCTGCTAAAATACGAGTACAGCTGAACACAGGATAATGATAGACTCGTGAGAAGCAGTTTATTATGGAACAGGCATAGGGACAACCAACATGTTTCAGGAAATATAAAAGACAAATCATTGCACACCTCCTTGTACGGATGATTAGCAATGAATCTTGTGTACTTGTTCATAAACACTGAGTGAAATTGGTGTCTGCTGTGAGAGGAAAAGTGTTGAAGAGCAAAATATGACGTGCAGTAGAGGAAGATGTTGAATGCAGGGTGTTTGAAATTCAGCTTCCCTGCCTTAATTAGGCACAAACTCTGCCTATGTGGAGTGCAGAAGCAACCATTTCACTCATCTCCTCAGTTGCATCAGGTAATGAATAGAGTCCAAAGTATGATTTTCAGATGACCCATGTGACCAAATGGAATTGAGCTCTGCCGGCTCTCACTGAGTAGTTCTTTAAGTGCTCACACAATGAGGACGTTTGATGGAGCCAAGGCCTTCACTGTGAGCCTGAAGGGCTCGATCTTCCTTACGTTGAATCAGTAATGGGAGAATGAAAGGGTTTGGACACTGAGGTTAGTGGGCACTTTACGGTTCAGATGTGCATGATTATATTAAAGCTCTCTACTGTCTACACAACATCTCAAATTCTCACCAATTTTTATATAGACAAGAAATGATCATATTATTTAATATTACACTTGTAATGGTTTGCTCAATAAAGAGAGAATTGAGACAATAATTACAAACGTAAAGCCAAAGTAGCAGAGTTGAAAAAATTCAGCTGCATTGTCGAACTACTTTGGCCTAAAGTGTCTCAATTCCCAGTAATTCTCCCTTTTTTGATTAGACCCCTTAATATTTAGTTTTATTTGAACTGTAGATTGTTTCCTATCCCTCTCCCTGTCTCTCATTTTGAACTCACAACATTAAAAGTATTTGATTCTATACATATTCATTCATCAATTTATACACGTAATTCAATTAAAACGACATTTTTATTTTAAGAAAGAAGGATTTGGGAGAGAAAGAAAGAAAGAGGGGGGTAAATGATAGAGAGATGATAGAGAGATATCTAGCTGAGGATTGCAGTTCAAAAACATGTTAAGCATGATACAAGAATGACATTATTTGACTTATTAGATCACATTTTGATATCCATTTGAAATGGCCTTGGGAACCAAATATAATCACCATCGCTATTCACAAATGAATCCCCTAAAAAAGTTTCTTTCATTGCTTATATAGCAATACAATGTTTTTCCATCTGTCACCTGTGGAATGCAGCTGCCATTCCACTCATCCTCTCAATTGTTGCTTCTTTCTTTTTATAGATAAAAAAAAGCTGAATTGTGAAAAAGAAAATAGGTTTGGAAATCTGACACTTTTAACCAGCATTTTGAAATTCTAAACCTCGTTCCCCTTAGTAAACCCTACATTTATATTTAAAGAAGCTGATGTTCACTGCCAATCTGAACGAGGGCTTGTCCCCTCTTGTCTTATCCAGGTATGCAGGGGGTTCGGTCTTTCTCTACAGAATTTTACATGGTATCAGCAGAAGGGACCTAGTTAAGGTCTCCTCTGCTGATCCCAAGTAAACATGAGAGGATCTCTCTGCATTTGCATTGAGAGACAGTCACCGAAAGGACCAAACTGTCTGCTTCCAGGGAAGCATGTCAGCTGGACGACAGAGGATACACTAGCATGTACTCAAAAGTACATGTCAGTTTATCCTCATACTAAGGGCACTACATTTTTCACTTGTGCTTCTTTATTAGAGGTCACCCGATATTAGTGCAAAAAAATAAAAATGAACATTTCCTTGGTCCATGAAATATTGTTCCTTGCATTTTAAAAGGTCACTACACGCAAAATGTTCAGATAGACACATGTAACTTTTAAATGCTGACCTGCAGAAATACAAATATGTCCATGCCAAAATTTCAGTAGCTAAAATAATATTTACAGAAAGATTGGCACTCATGGATCCAAAAAGTGTATAACACACACATGTCAAAAAAGAAAACTGTGAAATATCAGTAATGCCCACATTCCAGGGCCCTGTGGTGGCAGTTGTTGTATCCAGTACATGCAGAACAGGAATACCAGGAATTCTGTGGAATATCTAGCAGGGATGAAATTTCAACTTACTAATTGCAAATGTGGCATCCTATCACAGAACCGCATGGAAAACAACCCATTTTTTTTTACAAAAATGTTTGTAAATGCAACCTGCATGGCTAGTTGCTTGATTTTATACACCTGTAGCATTGGGTCTGATGGAAACACCTGAATTAATGATTAACACAATACTTTTGTCAAAGTTTTAAAGAGAGAACCAGCACTTTTTCCACCTTCTTACTGTTATCTTAAAAGAGGTTCTCATACTCTGTACAAGTTTGGTATACTTTAAAAACACTCTGTCTTTTAGACATTTTATTGGAAATGCCTTGATTGATATCCAGTAGGTGTATTCTTTGCTTAAAATAAAATGGACCATTACATAATTTTTGCTGTGAAAGATCTATTCTTAACAATGCAATTGCTCTTAATTAATATGACAGTTTTTTTTACCACTTATTTAAAAAAAATTCAACTATAATTCTTTTAGAAACCTATAAAAACTAGAAACAATTTTGGATGGTTTCGCTAACTTTATAGTGGAATTATTGTTAACTTAACAGTGAAAATGGAGAAATGTCAACATTTTAACAATATATTGGCCCTGTTTGACTGGTTTTCATCATGTTTTGTTTATAAGATATCACTTATCAAGCAGACAAGAAATTAAGCACAAGGAGACATCAAGTCTCTACTTATGAGAATGATGTCTGGAGGTGTTACCGTGGTGGTGTGTTAGACAAGGGATGTCCTGATGAATCAATAGTGAAATTATGTGTTGGCTACATGCCACACCCGCTCAGATGCCTTCCAGGAATAAATAGCATATTAAGCAGATTCTTCCCTATTTAGAAAGTGGTATCTTGTGAGCTGGTTAGATGGTTAACTAATAGAGATCCAATTCATCTATGAATATTAGTGAGTTCAGATAAGTCCATAGCAGACAATTGCACCCAAAATGTAGTGCAGGAAAGCAACATAGCCAAGTTCTAATGTAAGGACCAGATTTCCCATCGGCATAGGCATAGAAAACTTGTCCACAAAACCCCCTTGTATGGTGAAAAATATAGGGTGTGATTTAATATTAACTCCACATATTTATGAACATGGCTCGCTCATCGCAATCAGTCTTGCCCTCATCACAACCTATTTGTATCTCTTCATTTTGCATCCACTTTAACCTTTTTTTAAAGTCATTTCTTATACATTTAATTGTAGGGAATATGTTGTGCACATAATCTTTGTATGTAGGAGAAAGAGTCTGAGAGGAAGATGGTCCTTCCACTCAGACTTATTTTGAGTCAAATAAGCGACACAGACATGACATGGTAGCTTCTATCATTGGGGATATGTATTTGCCTAGAAATAACTAAACTTAAAACCAGACTGTAGGGTAAAACAACGGCCACAGCACTTTATTTAAATAGTCATTGCATTACAATTATATATATATACATTCAACATATATATCCATAATTATACAATGACTAAACATCAACATAAACATTCCATATACAGAAAACCAACTAAGTTTGTGGGAGTATCCAGGTGGATGCCGAATAAGTCCATGTTCTGGGCATATATATTAATGCCCCCAATGCCTGAGGTTCGAGGTACCACTTTCCCCTCGAACCTCCCACCAGAGTCCCGATTGACTCTCCCCAATCCATTCTTCCATTAACCCTCCTGGATACCCTGCAAGCTTCCTCCACAAGCCCATCACCCTGGATGGGCTCCCCCCCCCCCCAAACAAAACTGTGGCCTTCTCAATTGCTTCCTGCAGAGCCAGGTTGAAGAAATCCAACCCCAGCTCATTCGGATGTACCCCATCTGACCTGAACAAACCCCCAATTTTCCCTTCCAAGTCAAAGTGCAGGACCACCACCCCGCCATTGTTTCTCATAAAACTAGCCATCAGCTTGTTTACTTTTCCCCGGCAACGGTTCATAGCCGCCGGATCCCTGGTGTGCCTCCAAACCGACCAGGGAACCATTTCAGACCAAATGATCCTGATACCTGGTAGAAGACTATGTGTAACGGACCGTCTACCGGACGAAGTAGACCCTCTGTCCGTTGTGGGAAATCACCTCCTTAGCCCCCACTAATAGCTCAGCAATCACCCAGCAAGTCTTTCCTGGACCCTTGCTCTTTGTACCCAAATAGACAGGACATCTAGCAGTTAGGTACAGCAAGATTGAACAACTCTCTTTATTTGTGCAACAGCACAGACTTATATACACATAAACATGACATCACAGCATTAGTAATCCAGATAGAAATGACCATGAGTAAACCTTATTATAATACACACAGTAAGACACATAATCAACACAATATGATCAGTTTAACAGAAGGACATACAATGGGGAAATCCTGCCTCACACCTTTCAGGATACAAAGGTATCAGATACATACAGAGTGCACTCAATTAAAGTAACTTGCTAAATGACATCACTGTACAACAGGACACTGAATGACTTACATGAAGACAATGGCTAAGGTGACATAATTACAGGGGTTTACAGGATAGGATACAATCTTAACCTGGGGAAAACACATTGAGTGGGACAAAGGCTTAAATCCTAAAGTACACATCTTGGCTCACATCCTGAATGAGCCTGTATTTGAAGTCCAGTTGAAAATAGGGGTCCACTGACGCCCTCAAAGTGTGTACCCTCAAACTAATATATTTACAGACAATGTCCATAGTCTACAGGGAGTCTTCTGGCTGCCAGGCCCCTCCAAGAACCCCCGTCACAGTGGATCTTCAAATCCATTTCATGACACTATGCAAGCGGGAAACATCCCGTTGCATAATCTTCACCAGTTCTCTCTGCGGCACTACCCCCAAATAATTTCCCCCGGCATGAATAAGGAGTATGTCAGGACGGCCGCCCTGACACTCTCTTTGTTCAACATTGCTTACAACTTCTTTCCATAACATCCCCCTCACTCCAAACCACTTCAAATGAACCTGATCCGGAGGAAAGCCCAGCTGAATTCCATTCCTGCAAACTGCAGCTCTCCTCTCTGCCCAGTACACGAATGAATGGCCGACGATCCACACCTCCAAACCGGAACCTGGAACAGAAAACAAACATAAACAAGAAAGCACTACACATTCCGCTCACACGGAAACAAGGTCCATCAACCACAACTCTTTTTTTTTTTTATAACAGCAACCTGTGAGGACGAACATATGATTTGAAACGTCCCAATTCCCAGCGTCCAATCTTCTTGACTAAGGCCTCCCCCAGGCCTAGCCGTGAAGCCTCCGTGGCAGCCCCAATACGAAAAGAATGGGTGCCGAATTTGTGTGCAGGCACACTTAGGCATTCCAAAGCCATCCTCATCATCCTGAGGAATTGAAACCTTGACAAACCAGAAGAGTCTGCATGGACCAGGAGGGACTGAGACCCCTGCGCCCGCACCGCCAAAAACTCCCTGATGCAACGTACCGGGCACCGGAATTGTTTACCTTAAACAATTCCACCATCCGGCCCGGCTTGGCCGTATCCATTTTGGATGACCTGAGCCAAACCAGCAGCTTCCCGGGCTCACACACCACGTCCACCGCCCAGATGGGCCCTGGACGGACTAACCATTTCCGATACCCGGAATGCCCCGAAAAAGGCCAGGGAAAAAGCTGCAGTAAACAACCGACACTCGTAGTCCGATACGCAAATAACTTGCAGTACCTCCACCATTTTACGCAGCAAAGCCAACGACACCGGGCGCCGAGCGTCAGCCTGCCGCTTGCCCTTCCAAAAACCCTTTAGCGCTTGCCTGACCAAAAAATTCTTGCAAACGTCCACCTCCCCTCGCAGTTTAAACAAAAAGGACAAAGCTGCCACCGCTTTGTCCAATTTCTAAGGGGACGCTCCTTCAGCTGAAAGCTGCACTAAAAACCAGAGCAATTCATCGAGCTGCGTCACCTCAGAGCAGTCCCTAAACTCGCTACCCACCAGCGCATCCCAGTCTCGCCAGCACTCCATCCTGATCTTCCAAAGCACCAACGGGCACTGCTGCCCGTCCTGTCCGCTCCCGGAGCTTCTGCTCGAAACCGCTCCCACTGGAATTGAGAAAGAGCATCCGCTGTAACGTTTAAGTGCCCCGGTACATGCTTTGCATGGAACGAGATATTCAGTTCCATGCAAAGCAGCACAAAACACCGTAAAAGCCGCACCACTGGGGCCGAAGCTGCTGACAGGTTGTTTACTGAATGCACGACCGCCTGGTTGTCAGAGAAAAAGACAACCCGACGGTCCCGCTTGCAACCCTCCCATAACGTTAGGGCCACTTGCAAGGGAAAAAATTCCAGAAATGCCAGGTTCTTTAAGAGTTTGCTGCCCGTCCACCACCTACTTGCAAAGTATGCGCCAAAACCCACGCTACCCGATGCATCGGTATAAAGCTCCAGCTCATCCGCCTTCACACTGAAATACCACTTTACCGTTAAAGCGCTCAAGGAAGATCAGCCACACTGCAAGGTCTGCTCGCATCTTCCTAGTAACACGGATAAAATGGTGTCCCGCCGCAATACCCGCCGTTGCCCGCTATAGTGACCGAATGAACACCCGACCCACCGGAATTATCCGACACGCAAAGTTCAGGCGCCCTATCAGTGACGGCAACTGCCGCCAGGTGATCTTTTTGGCCCTACCCACCATCCGAACAGCAGTCCGCAGTACCACTAGCTTGTCCCCAGGAAGTCGACAGACCCCTGCCACTGAATCAATCTCTAACCCCAGTAGGCTTAAGCAAGAAGTAGGACCCTCTGTCTTATCAGCCGCCAAGAGAACCCCAAAGCTACGTGCAACCTGTTCCAGCGAGCGCAGCAGAACCATGCAAGATCGGGAGCCCTTGGGGCCCACGCACAAAAAATCGTGCAAGTAGTGCACCATTGAACGATTTTTTGCCACTTTCTTAACCACCCATTCAAGAAATGTGCTAAATTTCTCAAAATAGGCGCAAGAAACCGAACACCCCATAGGCAAACAAAGGTCCACGTAAAACCCTTGTTCAAACCAGCAGCCCAGGAGGTGATGACAATCCGGATGGATGGGCAGGAGACAAAAAGCCGACTTAATGTCAGCTTTTGTCAGCAGCGCCCCAGCACCTGCATCGCGAACTAAATCAACCGCTTTGTCAAATGATGTGTACGATACTGAGCAAAGCTCCCTATCGATGTCATCATTTACCGACCCCCCCTTAGGATAAGACAAATGGTGTATAAGCCGGAATTTCCCAGGATCCTTCTTGGGGACCACCCCCAAAGGAGAAACCCGTAAATTCTCCATCGCACAGACTTCAAGTTCCGACGGGAGATGTGGCCCGGGCCTGGAATTAATGGAATGCGAAACCCGAACCGAAACCCATCCTCCAAGAAACTTGCGTCCGCGCGCCTACCTTAGCCACGGCCGCATCGCTGCTCACTGGTGTTATCCCCTTTAGCCCCTGACTGACTGGCCGAACTCCCGGACTTGGTGCGCTTGAAGCATCTGGATGCGCTATGGGAACCTCCGCACACTGAGCACTCGTGCCGGAACTTGCACAAGGCGCCTCATTTGCACTGGCTGTCATTGAACAGCCAGCATGTGCCACGTTTTCCGGGGGACGGCCGTTTTCCGGTGGCCGGCCTGGAACCCTGGGTTCCACCAGCAGCCCCCCCGGGAAAGGGCGAAGCCTTCTGAGCCATCATGATCTTTACCAAGAGAGTGATATCAATCTGGTGAAAGCTCATGCCAGGGTTAGCGGCTAGGCGCTGACAAAACTGTTCGTCATACCTCCACCACGCTAACCCCCATACAGGCGGTACGCCTCCCAAATTCTGTCCACGTAACAAAAGAGTGAGGAGCACTGCTCAGGGCGCTTTTCACCTATGACGCTAGCCAAGATGCAAAAGGATCGCAACCAGTTCCCAAATGTTTTCGGGAGCTACCTATACCGTTTCTTCCTCTCCTCCTCCTCTTTTTTCTTCCTATCCTCTTTTTTCTCATCCTCCTTAAAGTCAATAGGCTCTTTCAAAGGAAGGAGAGAAAGAAGCTCAACGTACTCCCCCCTCCATATTTTTTCCTGGACCTCCACCTTCAAGTGAACCCCAAACGGACCCAAGAAAGACGCGTAAGAGGAGTACCGCGCCACGTCCGCTATACTAACCGACCCCATGTCCGCCCCCCCTACTTCACTGCTCAAGGGGCCCCCCACCCCTGGTATCCCTTGTGAACTGACCCCTTACGTCTGAGAAGGCGCCCTTGCCGGCCCAGCCGATGCCCCATCTCCGTTACCTGACCCGCGCTCATTGGGAAAGGGGATACCGGAGGAACCCAAGCCGCCACCACTGTCTCAGCCACCCCCGCGTTGTTCCTTCTTGCCCATGAATCTAAAAATGCTTGCAAACCCCCCAGAAGCTCTGCCTCCCCGTACCTATCAGGAGAGGGGGTTACAATCAACTCACCGATCGGCCTTGGAGCCGAGCTGGCCTGCCAATCCCCTGGACCTGCGACCCCCGCCTAAGGCATCCCTCCTGCAGTCGACCACCTTTTGTCCCATGACACTCCAGGGCCACCGCAGCCTCTTGCCTCGGGGCCACTCCAGCCCGCTGCCGATCCACATCCTGAAAACGCCTGGAAAAAGTAGTGCAATGTGAAAGTACACATCACGAAGAGGCGAAGGAGATGCATCCATTTCCGGTGTAGAGCACCTGGATGGGGCCTGGGACAGACTTGCCAGCGTCCCTTGCGGCCTAGCTGAGGTGAGTGTGGCGGGAGGGGCTACCGGGGGGTGCGCCATGTGATCAGGGCCCTTAAATCCCCCCTTACTGAGCCTGCTCACCTGATGCCGGGCTGCGTACACCGCTGGACCCGCTTGCCGACCGGAGCTTCGTCTGCCGCCTCCACGTCCCCCAAAGTCTGGCACAACTGCTGAAGCATTGGGGTCTGATGGCCCGGACCTCCCGTTCCTCTGACTGG
Source organism: Pelodytes ibericus (assembly GCA_036172795.1). Taxonomy (NCBI): domain Eukaryota; kingdom Metazoa; phylum Chordata; class Amphibia; order Anura; family Pelodytidae; genus Pelodytes; species Pelodytes ibericus. The sequence continues at coordinate 137,959,758 of CM069862.1, forward strand.
TAGGCCCGCCCGCTGGAGCATCATGTTGCGCGACTGCAACTCTCCTCCTGGCCACTTCCGGCGCGGCCTTTCCCAACGCTGTCGACTTCCAGTTGCGGCCTACCCATTCGGCAGCAGGCATCGGGCGCTCCACGGAGTGCGATCCTGCTCAGGCGGGCCTGGGGGGAACTTTTGCGCGGCCCACTGCCACCTGGAGTCCGCTGGTCCCTCGTAATTCGCCATCCCCAGGGCTCAGTCGGCGAGGAGGCCTCACCCGAAGGGAAGGCCTCCCGGATGAGGTAGTAGCGGTCCCAGATGCGGATCCAGGACACTCCAACCTTTCCTGCAGCCAGCCTGGCCCATTCACCAATGCAGCAGCCCTCATATCTGCTAGGATCCTGTCGATTTCGTCCTCCATGGTTCCTGAAAAAGAAGAGGGAAGACACACAACAGGTATGGGGGAAAAAACTTTCCTAAAATGGCCCCAAACTTCCTGTTCCTAGCTTTTATACATTCCCAACTCCTCCTACTAACTCCCACTATAGGCTGACATATCCCCTCAGCACCCTGTCAGGATTGCCCCTCCCCGACCTTGTCTGGGGGCTACATAAATTTTGTTCTTCTTTTTCATCAAAACCATATATTTAAAATGTGCATGGTAAGTCATTGTTTAATTATAATTATTATAAATTTTATTTGCAGACTGACAATGGCAGAAAAGATTGTTTAGCCCCTAGCCCCAATTTCTATATTCCTGAACTTTCTAGAACCTTCCCCTATAAATTATAATGTAACTTTTCTATAGATCTATTTTGATTTTATCTTCTCTGTTCCTACAAAAACATAGCACTGTCACTGTTCCTCAAGGTCTTCTTTGCCTTTATGTGGACAGAATTTGATTTGTATAAAGCGGAATCTCATCTTTTTTTCTTCTTTTTTTTTTTTTTTTAGTCAACACAGCTTGTTTGACATTTTCCTCTGAAATCTAATATAACTACATTATCTGTTTTAGCTTGCTGACACAAAGTGATTGAGTCAGGAGCCTTGCTTCAAGGACTAGGAAAAAATGCCTCTACAATCATCTTCCAGACAATCAGAAAATACTCCTTAGGATTACTTGTAATTCTGACTAAGAGGAATTGGGCCATTCATAGATCAACACCTTCTGTGAGTGTAATTGTTAAGCAGAGTGTGAATTGATGAAAGGGTTTAAGACTATTTTTGTTTTCAATTTTCCTTTATGTATTTGTGCTTGATTTTCTCTGTTTTAGAGTTCCAAAGTGTAATTAAGGGCTGATAATTGGAGCACTTTGGATTATTTTTGACTCTCAGTATTACTTGTAATTCTGGGGAATTGAATGATTAGCTGGCAAAGAATGTTCATTTTGTGAGTACAGCTGTATGCTCAGAATTATCAAAATTCTAAGCATATAGAAGGAGGAGTCAAGATATTATCACAGATAGGTGGGAACCTAGAAGTTGAATGCTGGATTTCCAAGCTCTCTAGATGCCTCTAAGCTTCTATTCCACAAATCTTACTAGAATTCTATTTATTGATATGCCATACTCACATTAAGATCTCCTGTGAGTTTTATCCATTGTGTATTTGTGCCTGGAACTCTCTGTTTTGGTTCAGTTGCTGGTGTGCTTGGAAAAGTACTTCCAACTAGACATGTGCAGAACTAAATTTTTCGTTTCATTTTCGTCCATTCGGACGAAAATTTTATTTATTTCGTCTAAAACGAATTTCGTTCATTACTACATTCGTTTCGGACGAAATTCGTTCATTATTTTCGCTTCGTTTCATTTTATTCGTTTCGTTTTATAGAATACGTGTAATACTATTGGCTTTCTATAAACCGAACGAGAGCCCCATTCATAATAATTTCTTATGAATGGGACTCTCGAAGGTTCAGTTTATAGACTTATGGAATACATGTAATACTATTGGCTTTCTATAAACCGAACTAGAGTTCCCATTCATAAAAATTTATGAATGGGGACTCTGTTTCGGTTTATAGAAAGCTAAGAAGTTGAACGAATGAACGAATGGTTTAATATAAACGAAAATCATTCGTCCATTCGTGCTATAGTACTATAAACCGAAATAGAGTCGGTTTATAGAATCCCAATAGACTTACATGCATTCCATAAACCGAAAGTCGTTCATTATTTCGGTTTATGGAATGTAGTGTAATATGCTATTGTATTCTATAAACCGACTCTATTTCGGCTTATAGAATGCCAATAGTACTACGAATGGACGAATGAACGAATGATTTTCGTTTATTAACCATTCATTCATTCGGCTTTCGTTAGCATAGCATTTTCGTTATTCGTTTTTCGGATAAATGGACGAAAATGCTATTTTCGGACGAAAATGCTATTTTCGGACGAAAATGCATTTGTCCGAAAACGAATGCACATGTCTACTTCCAACATTTGAATTACACATTTTAATATGTATGGATTTATATAGTGGAGAGTGTTTGCTGATAATATTTATCACTTTGGACCTCTAATTGTCTTGACTGTGGGAATTATGATGTCATCTTTTTTTCTGGTTCTGGTCTGCTTCAGATGTTAGTAAAAGAGGAACCAGAGTAGCATTCCTCTTTTACTTCCTTGTTAAAGATCAGTTTTATGTTGCAAACCTCCTCCATGCAGGTCTAATCTTGCATGGTTCTGCAATGTAATACCCCTGATTTAATTTATTTAATTAAATAACTGCAGGTGCCACCTAATCAGAGTTTTTTTTACTTTACATCATTTCTTTCCTGAGTTTGTTGAACGATACAATTTTTCAAGGTCATTCTTTTCACAAGTTGATGTAATAACTTAATTATTTTGAAAACCCCAGCCTTTATGCAGTCTTAATTACACATTTTGCACATCATTGTAAAACCAAGTGCTATGGAGTTTTAATATAACCTTTTTAAGTATGCAATCTGCAAATACATTAGCAGAAACACCAACACATAAAAAAAAAAATTGAAACCATTAATATACTAGAAAATCTATATTATTCTGTCAGTTGCTTTGAATATAAAAGTGGCGAAGGGACAAAGTATTGATGGAAAATGTACCTGTTCTAGCCAATTGTTCTACTGTGAGTGGCCTTTGTCCCACCTGTAAAACATGCACCTTGTTATTTGTATCTCTAATGTGTCAGTACATAGTTGTTTCTGAACATAGTTATGTGCATTGGTGTGTATGCAATGCATCTTATTCTGTGCATACCAATAGCCATGAGATTGTACAAGTGATCCATAGTTTATGCTAAAATCTTGCTATTATGTGATATATAATAATACAATACAGATTTTATTCTTTTGTTGCTGTCTGTACACTATATACTACTTTTCGAACTGAACTGAAAGCATATATATATTTCCATGAAAACCCTAACTTATTAAAGTGGTGTTTTTTGTAATTAATTAATTTTTAAGTAGATTCAATTGTAATAAGCCAGTGAAATTCTGTTCTATAACATTATATCAAGGTTAACACAAATGTAAAATAATAGTTATTTTAATTCTTTGGTTACTTTACTCTGCTGTTGGGGGTCAGTATTTACTTCTGTCATGAAGTTCAAAGTTATAATTTCTAAAAAAAAAATCGACTAAAACCTTGACTTACTAAGGCCTTTATTCATGCAAAAGGGAATTGACAAGGACATTATGAACTTAAGGTCAAAGCAGCCAACTTTCAGCTGAATTGGATAACATTTCCAACACAACTAATTTGGCCTGAACATTGAAGTTTAATTGCAAATTCCCTGTAATTCCCACTTTCATGAAAAATCCCCTTGGAAGGAATTGCAAACTTAAGGCCAAAATAGCAGAGAAAGGAGGAAAGCTAAACTTGAGGTTTTCCACCTCAGCTACTTTGTCCTTAAATGGACTGTCTGATAACCAAAATGCATCTCCCAAATGTTAGTAAATATTAATGTGCATTCAGAGTTCTTTGAAATGCATGTTTTACATTTTGCATTGCTTAAAAGAAAAAATACTTACATTTAGATGAATTTGTGAAACTACAGCAGTTTGCAAGAAACTGGGAACTAGCTGAATAAAAGTCAATTTTATTTTATTTATTTTTTGCTGCAGGAACCAATGAGAATAATTGAATTCAAATTAATCAAATTTTCTGTCTCTCCAGTGATGTCATCAGACAATGTGTTGCTGCACTGTTAAGAGATCCTACGGTGCAGCAAGGTTACTTACATTCTACATAATGTATTCCATCCCAGAAATCCAAGAAGTGACTAAATGAAATAAACCTTTGTATACTCAGTGTCAATATAATTAGTGCTGCCGCACCTGTAGTATACATGCAGAGTAATCACTGGGGGAGGGTTAGAGTAAAATATTGAGAATGTGATTTATGCAGAATTCATGCATCAAATAACTCTTGAAAAAAACCTGTGCATTATACAAGTATTAGCCTTCAACATGCACCACAGTGAGTTTGGGGACTAGACAGTTCCTTTAAGTTTGCAATTCCTTCCTCAATTCTTTGTAATTCCCTCTTTAATGAATATAGCCCTGAATTTATATTTTAAAAAAAATTTCTGTTTTGATTTCATTTATAGTGCACCTCAAATATTAGTTTGTTAAAGACAAAGATGTGGTTAATAAAATCCCATCTCATGGGAAAGCACATAATACATATATGTGTAATCCATGAACATAGTCAACATGCTGGCAGCATACAATAATACTGAGTAAATTGCAGTACATTCAATATCCCTTGCACGTGCACAGGCAAAACATATGCTGCATTACCTGTTCTCCTGTCTCTCAAGATAAGTATTTCATAATTGTCAGACATTTTTTCACATGAGCTATTGAATTTCCTTGGCTCCGTCTGTCTTTCAACAAATTTTTGACATGAGAATGATGAATGTTTGCAGTCATGGAGTCTTATAGATAAATTATGTATTTTACCTTTCAAATAAAAAACAAACCTTCATTTTGAATTTGACACACACAACTTTAAATAAATGATAGAACATCATTTTACCGAATGACAATAATTTGTGGATAGTAGTAATACCCTTTATTCTTTACAATACTAAGTTATTATGATAGAGTAGGAATCAGAAGGAGTTTATTGAGATTTGTTATAACTTCAATGGAATATTGATTTGGAATCTGAGGAACACACAAAATGGTGGTCGAAATATATCACTCATTGTCATGAAATTCACCAAAGAATCAATGTGTTCATCAGGCTTGTAGGTTTATATTTATTATTGAAAACACTGGTACCATCCATCACTGTTACACTTATGTAACACATGTTGAATTGTCCCTGAGATACAGAACAACAGGTGGTTCACCGAGTGCTCTAAAATTGCAGTATTAATTCACTGATGGTGGAAAAAACTGGGCAGACAATGTAATGATACTGATGTTAGCAGGTTTTGGAGTACAGTAGCCAGATCAGTAAAGTCTTCTGGCAGATGTAGCCACTCATTACAAAGGTGGTTGAGCCCCTTAACTTTGAGTGACAATCTGGTCTTTAGTAGAGCTGAGAGGCTAGAACAAAAGGTAGAAGTGAAGTCAGGCAAGCCAAGGTCAGTAGGTAGGAGAAGGCAGAGTAGTCAGATGGTTCAAAATCAGTAGCAAGCTTGATGATGATGCAGGCAGAAACACAATAATCTAGCAAAGGTATATTGACAGGAAGTGGCATTTATAGGCAGATAGTCAGCACATGACCAGACAGCTGTGGAGAGTTGACAATGATAACAAGGCTTTGTAGATTAATGATTACCACAGGCTAAATTGTGAAAAGCAGGATGGCGAACAGTTAAAGCAGAGAGCTAGGACTATGCAAGTTAGGGTTCAAGTCCAGAGACAGACAATTTGGCTGTTTTATTTGACGTAATTTGTAAGCTTAAAATACAATGTTAGTACCCAGACTTATTATGAGTGCAGTTTTATGACTCAAAATCTATATTTGTAAGACTGCGCTTACCTGTAATGTAAGGTGGGGAATGCTAAAATGCCCTGACTATAGGTGTTTCTCTCAAGGGTGACAGAAATCAGCAACTTCTTGAGAACCATGTCCCTTTACAGTCTAGTAAACAAGGCAGGGCAGTGGTGGACAAAGAAAAAAGAAGGTATGGTCAGATACATATTTCTGAGCCCAACTTTTTCAATTTTTTTTATAAACTATTATATTTTCTATACCAACACAACCCTGCAATATATATATATATATATATATATATATATATATATATATACATATATATATATTCCCTCTTGTCTTGCACCTTTCTCTATTCCTCCTATTTAACTCCTAGTGACCTTATCTAATATTGTGGCTGCCTAGCTATTGTGACTACATTTAACATAATAGTCAGAGCCGAAAACTGGCTAAGCATTTCTAGAAATGTTCTTTGGTGGTGTGTGTAAAAATGTAAATTCCTGATGGAAAAATATATATTAAGATCAATATTTATAACGTGCCAACATTACTTGTAATGCTGTACCGTATAAAAGATTTCAAAATGAGTGGATATTCAGTGAAACAATACATGGAAAAACCATAACCGCATTAACCACACCGAGACAGCATGAAAACATGACACAGAAGATGTTGTATTTCTTGACCTCACGAGTTTACTGTTATTTTTCAGAATATCCTTTTTAGTAGCAGATAATACAGTATCAATTTGTAGCACAAAATACTTAAAACTGTACATCTTTGGGAAATTAAGGTACAGGTAAGTATTGGTGGAACAGGATGCAGAGAAAGGCACCATTTCCATTGTGCATCTGATACATTTCATCTCTTGGTATTCATTTATGAGAAAAGTTTAACAAATAAAACAAAAATGAAACCTTAAAATAGTAATTAAAAAATAATGGGCTCTATTTAGTGGCATGAGTTCATATATCACTGGGTTTTAACTTAAAATTATATGAGTAAATTCAGGTCATTGAACAAAATCTAATATGTTCCTCATGTTCAAACTAAACCAAAAATACCTCATTGCAGCTCAGAAATTGCACACATGTCAGAAATTTCCAGCTGGTTTGTAAAGACTGAGCAAAGGGACTTTGATGTATCACATCCCAGAGATTGCAGGCTACATGACATGCAATTTAAAAAGACGTGCATGTTTTCGTAAATAATATGTTTCCTATTCCTGGGTTAAGCGTGTGAAAGGAAAATGTCACCTTTATGAAACTGCCATCGAGATCTGGGTGTAAACTAAGATGTGACAAACAGCCGAGGAACTATCATCTGCAGTTCAGAAATTAGTAGTAGAGTGCGGGAGAGCCCAGCTTGAAATTTAGTGAATAGTGAAATTAAAGGGCTAGCCTTGCAGTAAACACCCTGTGGGGAAATGTTTGAGGTTTTTTCAAAATTGACATGCAAAGAAAAAAAAAAATCCTAAACACATAATTTTAAAGAAGCAATGACCATTTCACAAACTACAGATGTTTCTACCTTTTAGTGTATCCCACTTTTTCCTCATTAAAATTGCCAGTTGAAGGGCGCATCGATTATCCAAAAGCAAAACAAGATTGCTGCCATTTGTGAAAATAATGTTCTGTGGCAGCAGAGAGCAGGGTTTCTCTCTGTCATTGGCATGTGTACTCCTCATACCAGACTCTATACATAGGGGCTATGTATAAAAGAAGGCACTCAAAAGAGGCTATATCAGCGTGTGCACCATGAGTGTATCTTGGCCTGGCCACTAAAGGCCACCTTTTTCCATATAATGCTAAAGTTGAAGAAGAGCCAGCCCTCTGCATTTTTGTCAAATCCGACCATTCAATTTTTCAGCTGAACGAAGAACTGAAAAAATTACATCTTTGGCCAGGTAAGCTAGCAAGCATTTTGAGGGCAGAGATTGCACTCGGAAGCTGTTATGGGAAAAAGTTGTCAATGTTAAGCTGTTTTGGGTATAAACTTAGAACTGTTTTTGGCACAATGTTGGAACTGGGAAGCTGTTTGGGAACAAATATGGTACTGGGAAGATGTCTGGGCACAAACATGGAACTGGGATGGTGTCCAAGGACAAGGTTGGCACTAAGAATGGGTTGGTGGACAAATATGACAGAGGACAGTTGTATGGGCCCAAATATGGTGCTGGAAAGGTGTTTGGGCACAAAATGGCACTGGGATGGTGTTGATGGACAAAGATGACACTTCATCATTTAAATAAAGTCAGGAGTGTGTTTATACTAATTTATTTCAAATCAAAATTCATCACAAGTTATTATACATATATATATATATATATATATATATATATATATAAAACAAGAAATGCAAATTAACTCTTGAATTCAGTTTACATGTTATGTTTGGTCTTCTCTCATGTTTAGGGATTATAACTTATAGACTAAAATCTTAGCGAGCATATTAATTAAATTGTATTGTCTTGTGATTAAGAGAAATTTAAATGGTAATTTAAATCCTTGTTAAAAGTTGTGAGCTAAGGGTGCCATCTAAGGGACAATATTGTGAACAAAGTTGATCATATATTAACTAGGAGTGTTTTTAGAGAATCAACCAGCACAACACAAATATATTTGACACACCTTCTATGGGTGGGTTTTGAGAGTTAAAGTTTGTATAAAAATAATCTAGTTGATGGCAGAGCGATCAAGTACTGGAAATCAAATGTGGGGGATTAGATTTTAATTAGAAAAAGACTATATTGACCATATCTAACATTTTGCCTCTAGTTAATGAGGAAGATTCAAAACTGGGTTGTTTTCTAAGTCAAACTCAGGTGACAAATTAGTCTCAAAATGAAAGTAGACCTCCTTGAGCTAAAACAGGTTTTTAAACTGCAGACCGAAAATTAAGAGAAAACTTTATTATATGAGAAATATATATTTCCTATATATGGTAGAACATTTGATTTATCATATATTATCTTACTCATTATATGTAGAAATACAAAAGAGATAAAGGAGTCGTCTAAATTATATGTCATTTTATACTGACACTTATTGTCCTTAGGTGAGGTTAAATAGCAAATTTGCACGAATATAAGACTACGTTTTGCACCTCATCTTATATTCGGGCCCCGTCTTATAATCAGACCTCAAATAGATTTCGTCCATTCGTAGTACTATTGGCATTCTATAAGCCGAAATAGGATACTACAAAACACAAATGAAATTTTAGGAATACCAATAGAAACGAAACAACTTAAAATATCTGCATTTGTTGATGACATTTTACTATACATTACTAATGCACAAACTACTATACCATGTATATTCAATATACTGGATAAATATGGTACAATAACAGGATTTATTATAAATAAAACAAAATCTAAAGCATTATATTTATCTAAAAAACAAAATCCAAAAAATATGCCAAAAATTGGTATTCAATGGGAATCAAAATCTTTAAAATATTTAGGAATAAATATTCTTAAAAATCTTATTGACTTATATAAATTAAGTTATAAACCTATTATAAAATCTATTATAACAAAGATAAATAATTGGAATAAATTGCCTTTAACTTATACAGGTCGTATCACAATTATTAAAATGATTTCTTTTCCTAAACTATTATATTTAATTCAAACTTTACCATTATTAATTACAGAGAAAGATAATACAAATTTTATAAAAACATTTAGAAATTTTATTTGGAATAATAAAAGACATCAAATAGCACTTAATACTTTACAACGGAAAAAAAAATTATCTAGGCTATAATTTACCAATACCTAAAGATTATAATATAGCGGCTTTATATTGTTACGCACTAGACTGGATAACAAATTCTAACATATATTCTGATATTGTATTAGAACAAAGTTTTTGCTCAACGATAGCATTGAAAGCGTTATTACATATGCCTAATACAAAGATCCCAATACATATCCAAAATAATCCTTTACTAATGTCTACTATAAAATCTTGGAAATTAGTGAGAACTAGATGGGGCATGCAATGGAGATATTCTATTTTTCATCCATTTTGTGATAATCCACAACTTTTGCATAATACTGAAATTAAAACATTTCTAGAATAGAAAAAACATTATATAAACAACCTCACAACATTTATTAAAGATAAATCAACTTCCTTGATGAGTTTCAATGAATGTAAAGAGAACTTTCCTCAGTTAAATATTAAATGGTATGAATATTTACACATACAAGAATTCGCAAGAATACAATTTCAAAAACTAAAACAAACAGATTGGGACAACATCTTTGATAATAAAATAAGATTATCAACAGAACTTACTATATCTACAAAACTAATATATAGAGAATTACAAGAAACAAAATTTACTAAAGATATTCCTAAGGGCATAAAAAAATGGATAACACATTTTCCCAATATAAAACTAGAAGATATAATAAAACAAACCATGATAACATGTAAAATACTACCAGCAATATCATATACTGAAATGCAATATAAAATTATACATTATACATATTTATCAACACATAGACAATATTTAATGGGTATTATTCCCAAAGACACGTGTCAAAAATGGGGTTCAACAAATGCAAACTTAATACATAATTTTTGGGAGTGTTCAAATATTAATATCTTTTGGAATAATATTGAACAATTTCTAAATATTATTAAAATAGTCAATTATAAAATAAAAACCCGAAGAAGCCATTCTTGGTATAATTAAAAGAAATGATAATAATATTGAACATATATTTATATTACGTATTACATTAGCTGTAGCAAGAAAATGTATGCTACAACAATGGATAAGTAAAGATATGCCAACGATGTCATTATTCCATATAAAAATTTTATTTTTATTTAAAATGGATTGGTTGGAAACTACCTTACACAAAGAAAAAGATACAGAACATTTTTTCAAAAAATGGGAAAATTATATAGATACATTGGATGATAACTATATAAAAAAAATAAGAATGGCATTTCAAGAAACAATGTGGTATTCTAAACAACTATTGAGTGTTAGAAAACCATGTACATAAATAAAAATGATAAATAAGATACTTATAAATAGAAAATAACTTAAACAGAATTAGTAGAATAGTAGTTATAAGAAATTAGTATTAACTCAAAATACTTATGAATGCTATTATTATATATATATTGCATAGTATTTTTAGATATTATTATATATATATATATTGTATTATATTATTATAATTATTGATTTTATCATATATATATTATGTATTGTATTATTCTAATTATTACAATTTTGTGTATTATTGATATTGTATAACATTGTAATGTCAATTATACTTATTGATGTTATTATTTATATAATGTATTATATTATTATGTTTAGTGCAATTTTATGTATTACTGATATTGTATAACATTGTAATGTATTGTTATTATTATTTTTTTTATATACAATGTAATAATAATGACTTTAATAATATATAATATAAGTTATAATTAAAATTTAAAATAAAAAGAATGAAAAAAAAATAAAAAAAGAATACAATAGCATTACACATACATAGAACATTCCATAAACCGACATAATGAACGACTTCCTGTTTATGGAATGCATGTAAGTCTATTGGCATTCTATAAACCGACTCTATTTCGGTTTATAGTAATGCCAATACTATAGCACGAATGGACGAATGATTTTCGTTTATTATATTAAACCATTCGTTCATTAGTTCAACTTCATAGCATTTGCTATTTACTACTACACACATGCAATTTATAAGCCGAAAGTCTTTAAATCGAACATTCGGTTTATAGACTTTCGGCCTATGGAATACATGTAATACTATGGGCTTTCTATAAACCGAAACAGAGTCCCCATTCATAAATTTTTATGAATGGGAACTCTAGTTTGGTTTATAGAAAGCCCATAGTATTACATGTATTCCACAAGCCGAAAGTCTATAAACCGAACGTTCGGTTTATGGACTTTCGGCTTATGGAATACATGTAATCCTATTGCTATTCTATAAACCGAACGTTTGGTTTATATAATAGCAATAGAATTACATGTATTCCATAAGCCGAAAGTCTATAAACCGAACGTTCAATTTATAGACTTTCGTCATTTGGAATGCATGTAATAGTACTATTGGCTTTCTCTACACAGAGACAGAGTCTCCATGATGAATGGAGACTCTGTCTCTGTTTAGAGAAAGCCAATAGTACTATTACATGCATTCCAAATGACGAAACTCTATAAACCGAACGTTCGGTTTATAGAATAGCAATAGGATTACATGTATTCCATAAGCCGAAAGTCTATAAACCGAATGTTTGGTTTATAGACTTTCGTCATTTGGAATGCACTTTATAGTACTATTGGCTTTCTCTACACAGAGACAGAGTCTCCATTCATAAAAAATTATGAATGGAGACTGTCTCTGTTTAGTGAAAGCCAATAGTACTATTACATGCATTCCAAATGACGAAAGTCTATAAACCGAACGTTCGGTTTATAGACTTTCGTCATTTGGAATGCATGTAATAGTACTATTGGCTTTCTCTACACAGAGACAGAGTCTCCATTCATAAAAATTTATGAATGGAGACTCTGTCTCTGTTTAGAGAAAGCCAATGGTACTATTACATGCATTCCAAATGACGAAAGTCTATAAAGCGAACGTTCGGTTTATAGACTCGGTTTATGGAATTCATGTAATCCTATTGCTATTCTATAAACCGAACGTTCGGTTTATAGAATAGCAAAAGGATTACATGTATTCCATAAGCCGAAAGTCTGTAAACCGAACGTTCGGTTTATAGACTTTCGTCATTTTGAATGCATGTAATAGTACTATTGGCTTTCTCACAGAGACAGAGTCTCCATTCATAAAAATTTATGAATGGAGACTCTGTCTCTGTTTAGAGAAAGCCAATAGTACTATTACATGCATTCCAAATGACGAAAGTCTATAAAGCGAACGTTCAGTTTATAGACTCGGTTTATGGAATACATGTAATCCTATTGCTATTCTATAAACCGAACGTTCGGTTTATAGAATAGCAATAGGATTACATGTATTCCATAAGCCGAAAGTCTGTAAACCGAACGTTCGGTTTATAGACTTTCACCTTATGGAATGCATGTAATAGTACTATTGGCTTTCTATAAACAGAAACAGAGTCCCCATTCATACATTTTTATGTTGACGTTGTTCGGTTTATAGTTTTTCGGTTTATGGAATACTATTAGGTCAATTGATTTGTTCAAACGAATGTAACAAAACGAAAATAATGAACGAATTTCGTCTGAAGCGAATGTAGTAATGAACGAAATTCGTTTTAGACGAAATAAATATCATTTTCGCCCGAATGAACGAAAACTAAACGAAAATGTTCGTTTTGCACATGTCTCCTAGTTTGACAATTGTGCTAGTTACTCTGATACACTAGGATTCTGTTAATAGAAGTCACTGTATTATTCAAAGTAAATGCGCCACTGATTGTGGGTTTGTGTTGTCTACTATTTCAGGCAGAGCCTTTGTCTTTTACAACCCTGATATAACTTTCTGAGGCCTGTAACGGAATTGCTTATGTGGTGTAGCAATTGGTGTTCTTTATTGGTGTATTTGGCTCAATCAATGTGTTATGATTAGTGTATTCTATTTCTATATTAGTGTGTGTTAATAAATGTTCATATTTTGCTACCGTGCATTATTTCAGATATATTTTAATTATATGTCAATTTATCGCCTTATAAAACAAATTTGGGAGATACTGTTTGTATGAATGGTTATTGGCCATCTTTAGTGCCATCTAGTCATTCATAATTATTGAATAATTATTTGCATATAGAGCCACAGGTGACGTCATAAACAAGAGACACCACAAACACATTTTTAAACATATTTTGTTCTCTTAATTTATGCATTTTCTTGCAATTCTGCTAACACAATGTACAGATCATTTTGATCATTTATAGTCTTTATAGCCAAAGTATAAACAATGTCCAGATGACAGATTCTCTTAAAAGAGATCTAATATGTCAGTTGGATATCTGTACCATGATTCAGATGCACTATCCCATACACATTGCCTCTCAGCCATGAAGAAACAAATGCAATTGTTTATTACATTATGATTCATTATCGTGCATAATATCTACATATAGTACAATCTGGTGGTAGAGTGCATATAGTGTAGGTGTTTATTCAGACTGTAAGGGCCCAAGTGAATATCCAAGGAAGAGGTCAGTAAAATGCTTTTTCAATTCTGTTTTTTAGATGTGACACCTGACAGCGATGAAAGCATTATCTCTTCACGGATAAGAAAAGAAAAATACTCCTGACTGACTAGTTTTTTCTCTCAGAACTTTCACTTGTCTGTGAAGCTGGATATGACTTAATCCACTTGTCTTAAAACATTCCGGAAAAAAATAAACCACTAAGAAAAAAATCTTTGCAGTGTGCAAACTCTGATTAAATTCATATAAAGTGACTCTATCACATGCAATAGAATTTGTATTAATGACTGAAGCATGAAAAAAGGTCCAAATCTTGGATTACTAGCTTTAAAATGGTTCAGCAATGTATAAGTCATTTTTAATGATGCGTTTGCATTTCTAATTGAAAGCATAATATAGGTTTGGTATAAAGGTGGTGCTCAGCAAAGCATAGAGTAAAAATACTGTAGTCTTATTTATAAAAGTGTAAGGAGAATAACAGAAAGTGTATCTCTGTAAAACAAATTGATAGTTTAATTTTTCAAATGTTCCCATAAAACATACACATGTAAAATACAATGATTTTACATGCAAATAAAAACTTCACAAGGAATAATAACAAATACATCAAATATAATACATTAAAATTCTTTGCAACTTTAGGACCATGGGCAATATTTGTTAATCAGTTTGTCAGGTTCTAACTTGAATTCAGTCTTGTGATGTGCAGGACACACAGGAGGGGCCTGATGTGATTGACGAATATTCCCCATAACATCACATAGAATTTTTTTGCATTCTATTTGATGTATTTGTTCTTATTCTGTGTGAAGTTTTTATTTGCATGTATAATCATTGTATTTTACATGGGTATGCTTTATGTGAACATTTTAAAAATATAAAGATCAACCCAATATGCACCAAAATTTGTCCTGAAATACATTCTTATCAGACAATTTATCTGAATTTCACAAATCTCTGAAATGCAGCTGCTCAAATCCCGGCATTTAGGTCTAAATCAGGTGTTTGGCAGTTCAGCAACTGGAGCATCAGAAGCATTAGGATCAGGATATTTTTGTCATGAAAACCATAGATTTTCGCATACACAGTATGCACCAATCACCTCTGAACACACTCTGATTTTGGGAAACATAGACAGAATTCACCCATTTCAATTCTCCATCTGAAATTTAGTGGTGCACCAAGCCAAAATAATTGTGGGTATCGGCTCCTGTTTGCTTGCTGTAAACCATTCCTGCCGCTCCATGATTCTGCGCCCCGCCAGAGTTGCATCCTCACGTCATCTCCACCCAAAGCTGTATAAGCTGAACTTTAAAGGCTTTGATTGTACAAATTCCTACATATATGCCCGAATATAAATTATTATCCAAATATCCATCATTATATTACTTGCTCAAAAGATTCTATTTGGACATTAATAGAACTATGGCCATATAAAAAAAAAAAAAACATCAAAAAAGTATTATGCAGCAACCTCCGTGGACACTTACAGAGTTAAACTGACTTCTACTTTCTTATATGTAAGAGTAGATATTAGTTCTTTTATATATTAAAAGTGCTGCATTCCCTGGTAATTGCTGTCCATCTTCTTGCTTTCATGTGTCAATTTCTGTCACTGATTGGAGCTGCTGAAGGAAACCCGTTTATGCTAATTGTCTTCATTTGAGTATTTTTAACCTTAGCATGGACTGCTCAGGAACATGTAATAATTTCCTCTGAAATTTACACATTTCCTGAAGTTTAATGAGTGCTACACTATAAGTGCCTTTTATCTTTTCTCTTCCCCCTTGTTTTTGGAGAATTATTCCTTCATGTGAAGCTAGCAAAAACTGGAAAGTAGAATCTTTTTATCCCTCATCTAGATGTGCCCATTCTTGGTTTCTCATCATCATGGTCAGTTGCTGGTCCATGTGTGCCACATCATGCTGGGTACCAGCAAACAGACCATAGATAGCAGTCATTGGTAGAAGGTCAGCAGATTGTTGAGGGGCTACCGATGTGTGGCGGATCCCTGGCTTTTGGTGGGATGATGAGCCGTGTCTGGGATGTGGTTAAGATAATTCTGTTGAAGGTGAAAAATAATTAATTCTTAATGCTGAGTTCATACAGTTGGGTGCAGAAGATTTCACATCAGGATTTTGATTGGACTTCATTCATGAAAGAGGGAATTGCATGTAATGGAGAATGTAACTTCAGCCGAGTTGTAATCATTCTGAACAGCTGCTGATGTTTAGAATGTTTCAAGTTATCTTTTTTGGTCATAACTTGGGATCTCCAATTCCATGCAATCCCCTCTTTCATGAATGAAGCCCTATCTGGTGTACATGTTTCTTCTAATGCTGACATACATAAATAAAATGCAGAACCCAGCACTCAGGGCAAAGTGAGAACTTTATTCACAAACTGGCGATGTTTCAACCCTCACAGGTTTTTTTCATGCCTTGAAAAAAAACCGTGAGTGCTGGGTTCTGCATTTTATTTATGGATTTGGGCGACATCTTGGAACCTCTTCACCTGACTTCTTTTGGTGCGGATCTGAAACAATCTTTTCATGACATATACATACATGTACATCCAGGGCCGGCCTTAAGTGTTCCGGCGCCCTGTGCGGGATTCCCCCATGACGCCCCCCCATGTATGAATCTCTCTGCCTTCCCATGTTTGTCCCTTTCCTCTTCATTGCCCTGTCTGTCTCTCTCTAACTCCCCCATACCTGTTCTCTCTCTCCCTCTATTCTGTCTCTCTCCTCCCCTTCCCCCTGTTCTGTCTCTCTCTCCCCCCCTGTAGTGTCTGTCTCTCTCTCTCCCCCTTCCCCCTGTTCTCTCTTTCTCCCTTCCTCTGTTCTTTCTCTCTACCCCCTGTTCTGTATCTCTATCTCCCCCTTCCAGCTGTTCTGTCTCTCCCCCTCCAGCTGTTCTGTCTCTCCCCCTCCCCCTGTTCTGTCTTTCTCTCCCTCCCTCCCCCTGTCTGTCTCTCTCTCCCCCTTCCCCCTGTTCTGTCTCTCTCTCCCCCCCTGTTCTGTCTGTCTCTCTCTCTCCCCCTTCCCCCTGTTCTGTCTCTCTCTCCCTTCCTCTGTTGTTTCTCTCTACCCCCCTGTTCTGTATCTCTCTCTCCCCCCTCCAGCTGTTCTGTCTCTCCCACTCCCCCTGTTCTGTCTCTCCCTCCTGCCCTGTCTCTCTCTTCCCCCTGCCCCTGTCTCTCTCTCCCACCCCTCCCCTTCCTTTGCCTTCAAATGTGGATCAGGGAGGGGGCGGAGCTAACTGTATGAGCGGTGTAGCTCCGCCCCCACCCTGTGAAGCAGATCAGGGTCTGCTTCACTGGGAGCCCAGGTCAACAAGAGAAGGTGCTGCTCGGCTCCCCATGCTTAATGCAGGCATGTGGAGCCGAGCAGCACTTTCTCATGGTGCCAGTGGCTCCCCGTGAAGCAGACGCTGATCTGCTTCACAGGGTTGGGGCGGAGCTACACCGTTCATCCGGTTAGCTCTGCCCCCTCCCGAGATCTAGCAGAACATGCCGAGCAGAGGGTTGGTGAGGGGGGATCTTTAGATCTCCCCCACCCAGTGCCTCTACCAGCTTTTTTTCTTTGGCGGGAGGGCGCCACCTGGGGTGTTGCGCCCTGTGCGCTCGCACAGGTCGCACACCCCTAAGGCCGGCCCTGTGTACATCTATTTGTATGTTACCAAGGCTAACAGAGCTCTCTAAACCCGTGAAGTCCTAGGATGAACTGACAGATCTTCTGAGTCCTGTGCAGCAGATGACCTGCAGTAACTCCTTCTCAAATTCCAGCAGGTCAACCAGCTCAAGAGAACCACTGCCAGTGTCTTGGGCAGCAAAGGATGCCTTGGAAAGTTTCCTCTTTACCTGTTGCTTGATGTTAGAATACCTGAAATATTACAGTGAAACATTGCTATTGGTACACTATCATTATTCATCTGTACCTTTTATCTCTGGATGTATGTATGCTCATAATGATGACAAATTTCCTTTTGGTGACAAACTGATCTTGTATATGGTGTTTATGTGTATCACCTTCTTGCTTTGTCTTGTCATTAAACCACATCTTGAAACCTACATCAGGTGCTTGTATTGCACCATATGAATCAATGGAGCTCCTTTGTGACTATATTTCATCACTTGCTTGGTACCAACTTTATATTTTTTTTTTCTGTTTCAGAAACTTCCATTTATTCGTAAGTAGTCCACATGTAATTTTTATTCTTCCATTTATTTGTTTATTTGTTAGTATGTATCCCTTTTTTCAGCACTTGTTTACTGCACCTAATTGGAGTTTACTCTTTTCTTTTATGTTCTCATCAAGGCTATATCCAGCTCTTTCTTGTTTCTATTCTTGCCTTGTTTCCTTTGTTTTGCTTTATGCCTGTTTTTGTCCCTTCCTCGTTTTGCTTATTCCCTATACTGTTTCATTCCTGGCTTATCTTGTTTTCTCTTTTCTTGTGTCTCTCTTCTTATTTATATGTGCCCACCCTGCTGTTCTGTGTTTTTTCATTCTGAATTGTGTCCAGCTACATGTATGTCCTTTGTCTTGATCTACTTTGTTTTATTTAGTCTTAGTTTTATGTAGGCAGGGATAATGCTATGACTTCCAGTTGTGAGGTACCTTGGAGTGTGGAGTGTATTGCACTATGGTGATGTTACACGTGATGATGTCAAGGGCCAAAGGGAAGTTTTTGTACTAGATCCACTGGTTTCTACTCCACTGTCCACCATCTTTTCCCCTGTACAAACTAGTGTAGTGCAGGGAACCTTATTTGGGTCGTTTGCACTACATGCCACAACAAAATACAGTGTTTCAGTGCCTATATCATATAGTGCCTATTGTGAGAGCATGGTTTAAAGGTGATCTCTGCACAGACCTATCTGTACTCCACTCACCTAGTGTCTCTGGGGCTAGTGCCTCAATTAATCTAATTAATCCACTGTGCACAGGGAATTGAGAGGTGCGACAAAAGTATTTTACTTTTGCTACATCTGTAAATAAAGAATAAACTGTAAAAATCAGTGAGGCTGAAAATGGAATTCAGTTTCATTTTCCAGTGAATTTATGAGCATTTGCCTCAACAATGCATTAGTGGCTGGGAGTCTGCCACTTAACCATGCTTATTTTCTGTGTCAATAAAATGTTACAATCACCGTTACTATCTTGTAAAGTGGGTTTATAGGTATTAAAATATTAAAAACAACACAAAAAGAAGAAAATGCAAAATAAATGCAGTTTTGTTTATTAAATATTCACTGTGACATGGAGCTATGTAAGTAAACATTAGTAAACACCAAGATATGTTTTGCATGCAAGATTAGGCAGTGATGAAAACTTTAGTCCACTTGCTTTGGAAAACACTGGGGATACAGATAAAAGATCCTACTCATGAAAGCTCTTAGCCTTGGGGAATTTGCCAGGCAGATAAAAGAAGTGAACTACGAAAGACAACAGAATAAAGCATCGTTTGAGTTCTTCAGAGCTGCGGGGAATGCAACATTTTACTTTAAAATAGGCATAGCCCTTTATGTGCAGCATAGACATAAAGGTAAAAAAAATATATACTCAGTCAATGAGCTTGTTTCAAATGCCCATATAATAAATAAAAATGGGAAATGTCAAATGTCATGCAGAAGTTCAGTTTTCTGCATCGGTTCTGTACTCTGAGGTCAATCCATAATCAAGGTTCAATAATATAACCTCACCCATGTTAGGGAACAGGACTGTTTAAAAAGACTCCATCTGCTAAACGCTGTATCATGACTGTAGTGAATAAAATGGCTTATATGCTGCGATGTTTAAAAATGTTTAGGTGGGATTTAAATGCGTATGTGGTGTCTCCTGTTTATGACATCATCTTGTGACATGAAATGCAAATTGCACAAATAAATGTGTTTCATTTGCAAATTATGCTTCAAGGTGAGGTGACACCGAACACACATTAAAAACTCATTAAAGCACCTGTTTTAGCTTAATTTATGTATTGTTTGCAATTCTATTGACAACAAGATTTATTTTGGTATTGACTAGGTATAATTATCTACAGAATTATCCTTCTCATCCCTACAAGAGGCAATCTGTGTTTCTCAGAATCCCTTCATGCTTAGGAGTTTTGCATCTTTAAACATGTTTTAAGGGTTGGTTTTTGATTATTGTTTGCTGTTTGAACATTGTTTTATCTTCTTCAGGCTCTAGGAAGCATAACACCTTTTGCTTCGAGCATTTATGAATTTGATTGTCAAATCGTTTATCATTTCTTTAGTTTCTGTATCAAAGGGTAATTGAAAATATTTGTTCTGCCCAAAGTAATATTAATTATTTGGAATAACACAGTTGCCAATAATCACGGATGGAGGGGATAGCTTGATTTTTGAGGATCATGTCAAAACTGGACGACTCCATTTTAAACGATGTATGACTAAAATACCGTATTTGCTCGATTATAAGACGACCCTGATTATAAGACGACCCCCCAAACTTTGGATATTCCTATAGGAAAAAAACTAAAAGCCTGAATATAAGACTACCCTATAGTAAAAAAAGTTAAACTTGTATATATTCACATGTAAATTGCTTTTTTAATAAAAAATTATGATATCAAAAAATGTATTTCTAGTTTTTATTTCTTTTTATGTGCCAATGCTGCCTTTCTCTTTCCCTTGCCCCCATTTTTCTCTCTCTCCCCCCTCCCCTTGCCTGTCTCTTAACCCCCTCACTCCCCTTGTCTCTGTCTCTTAACCCCTTCCCTCCCCTTGTTTCCGTCTCTTAACCCCTTCCCTCCCCTTGTCTGTCTCTTAACCCCTTCCCTCCCCTTGTCTCTGTCTCTTAACCCCTCCCTCCCCTTGACTCTGTCTCTGCCCCCCTCCCTCCCCCCTGTCTCTCTGTCCCCCCTGTCTCTCTGTCCCCCTCCCTCCTTCCCCCTGTCTCTCTGTCCCCCTCCCTCCCTCCCCCTGTCTCTCTGCCCCCCTCCCTCCCTCCCCCTGTCTCTCTGCCCCCCCTCCCTCCCTTCCCCTTACCTTGATCCCTGGTGGCTAGTGGGGGCAGCCGGGGGATGTCTGCACGATACTTGCAGACATCCTCCATGCTGCCCGACACGGCAGTCTATTATGACGGACAGCTGTCCGTCATAATAGTCTGCCGTGTCGGGCAGCATGGAGGATA
Source organism: Pelodytes ibericus (assembly GCA_036172795.1). Classification (NCBI taxonomy): domain Eukaryota; kingdom Metazoa; phylum Chordata; class Amphibia; order Anura; family Pelodytidae; genus Pelodytes; species Pelodytes ibericus. Next base: position 137,981,050 of record CM069862.1, read on the forward strand.
TCTGCACGTATCGTGCAGACATCCCCCAGCTGCCCGATTCTCCCTGGTGCCTAGTGGGGCAGCAGAGGATGTCTGCACGATGAGCGCAGACCTCCCCTGCTGCCGCCCGGCACGCTCGCCGGGACTTCTGTGACGAAAGCGGAAGTATCCGGCTTCTTCACAGAAGCCCCGGCGGTCGTGCCGGGCGGAAGCAGGGGAGTCTGCGCTCGTTGCGCAGACATCCCCTGCTGCTAGAGAGGGGGATCCAGGTCCCCTGCAGCTCTGCTGGGGACCTGGATCGCTGTCTTATAATCTGACCTCAATTTGAGGTCAGATTATAAGAGACCTCGATTATAAGACCTCGTCTTATAATCGAGCAAATACGGTACATAGCACACATACAACTCCAGAAACGTCTACCTGTATTGAGAAGGCTAGAGCACAATATTGCAAGGTAACACATCATCACATGAACACATCCACTTTTGGCTCATCCTTGTGGCTGGATGATAATGTAATGCTATATGTTCTTAACAACATTTATCTAGAGCTTTTTTTCCATGAAAAACACAAATCCCACAAATTGCACATAAGTGATCATTATAAAAGCCTTCAAATGTGAAGAAGTCTGTTGGCCTCAAGAAGAATCATTCGGTCTGTACTTTGCAGTTTAAATGGTTATTTCTTATTTTACATGACTCAGTATGCGTTCAGCTTTAGAATTGTAACATACCAAATCAGTGGGAGGCCAGACACGATCTGACACAATGCTTCATGCCTTTATGTTTACTTCATGGTACCATGACAACACTGGGGATGTTACTGTGCCATTGTTAAAGTTACTGCGTAATTTTCAGTTCCATTGAATTCAGTTTCCTGGAAAAGCAATGGCCAAAGTAGATTACAATTTTGGTGTTTGGTATGAAAGGAGACTGGTGGCTGTATTCTGTCAATAACGCTTTTGTTTATACTTACAAAGTGCAATATTAAGAACACCACTGCATCAAATTCATTATCTTGCCAGGTTGTGTAGGTGTATAATTTATAGAATAATAATAATTGAGTAACACAATTTCCCAAATGGATGTCCATAGGCTGGATGCAGCCATCTCTTAGACAAGAGATCATACATTACAATTCTCTCAGCTCCCTCCTGACATGTTTAATTTTGCATGATGCCCAAACATTCATTATAAAACAATTAATTATTAAAACCATACGTCATGATAAGCTTATCCTGCTGGACAGTACTTATATATCTACCCCATTTAGAATCACTGTCGCTGTTCCTATTCTTCCAAGTAATATGGCATACCACTCTCTTTTGCTTCTCCTTAAATCCCCTTTATCCTTTATTCTGGTTTCAGTAGTTACTCCAGTTGCCTATCGAATAAACTCCTCCTGTAATCCCCTAAGTAACTGTTCACACTCAGGATGGTGATGAAAAATATCCCACTCATTGCGACGCTTAGAACAATTCACCCGTACTGTGCATTAGTTAAACATAGTCTATCCTCATGTGGGGTGATAACAACTGAATTGTCCAAAGGTCTTATTAATTCAGGAGATTCTGACACCATATGAACAATGCTCTAATTGAAATGCTGGAACTCTGCTCTCCTTTATAAAATTAATTTGTGCTAATGGGCTGATTTCATAGGGTATTCCATTATTTGTTCAACACTATGTGGCATTACACAAAAAAACAGTGTTTTTAGGCATTTCTTTAAATGCTGTCATGTAAACATTAAAAGGTTGTATATATTGTCTTCTAGCCCTCTCCTGGGGATTAAACAATGTTAAAATAGCCTTTTTGTTCAGTACTCCTTACTTTGTCCCCAGCAATACATCCAAGCTGTAGTATCCCCTGCAGTATGTAGTGTGAGTTGGTCATCAACAGTATTATCCTTTTCATCTTCCATGACAGAATTGTAAGTGAATCCTGTAGTCATTGTACTACTAAACCATCATTTATAAAAGTAAAAGTCAACATTTTCAGCAGTTTTCAAAGATTTAGAGAAACAAAGATTTTTATCTACTAATGTGACCAAAACATCCTCCTTTGAGACATCACAATTCTATAGGTCCTATTCTGGTATTATAGTGCCATGCATTATCATGTCACACTGTGCATATATAGGGGGTCTCTCACAATGTTTTAAAGGTTGTCCAGAAAATATTTGAATTTTTAACACTGTGTTTCCCAGGCTGAAAAGAACCTTTCCAACCAGGTTTGGTAGATTTTTAAACTGTCCTGTTTACTTTAACTAAATCTGCATAATGTTGATCCCCCAGCTCTATGGTTTATATGTCTGACAGATTTGTGGCAGCATACCATGTGATTTTCAGTTGATTTTGCAAAGATTCTAACCACTGGTTATGATATGCTGTCATTTTCACCATGCCTGCTGATTAGACGTCATTTCGAAAATTTAAAAGGCATGTCTTTGCCTGCCATGAGTTTATTGGGTGTTATCTCAGTTCTGGTATTAAGTGTACTTTTCCCAGACATTAATATACCTGTCAGGTTTGTCATGAAAGCTATGCTGTATAATATTTTACACATCCATATCCTGATTAGTGTTGAGTGAACCCGAACCGGACATTACGGTGTCCGTGCCACGAACCCGAACCCGGACATTTCACTGTATGTCCGTGTTGGAGTTTGGGGTTCGGCTATAAACTGAAAGTCTTTTTAACTGAAAGTCATTCGGTTTATAGACTTTCGGTTTATAGAATAGCCAATAGCATTACCTGTATTCTATAAGCCGAAAGTCTATAAACCGAAAGACATTCAGTTTATAGACCTTCGGTTTATAGAATACCTGTAATGCTATTGGCTATTCTATAAACCGAAAGTCTATAAAAAGTTTCTAGACTTTCTTTTTATAGAATAGCAATAGCATTACATGTATTCTATAAAACGAAAGTCTATAAGCCGAATGACTTTCAGTTAAAAAGACTTTCAGTTTATAGCCGAACCCCAAACTCCAACACGGACATACAGTGAAATGTCCGGGTTCGTGGCACGGACACCGTTATGTCCTGTACGAACCCAAACAGTGCGGTTCGGGTTCACTCAACACTAATCAGGATATGGATGTGTATAAGAATGCCAACAGCCACGCAAATCGAATTCGACTTTCACCTCAATTTCGTCTTAAGTTATTTTATGTGATGCTAATAACATTACATAAGTCGAACTAGAGTCAAAATGGGTTGAATTAAGCCAAATTGACCTAACTTTCGAATTCCACAGAACAGAATAATCAGACATTCAGTATTCATATCAGATTAGTTTTTATTCTGGATAACATTATGCTATGCAGAAGAAAACTGATCCTTCATGAGTAATGACTTATGACTCTGATCTGATCTGTGGAATTCATCCATTCGACAATTTGGCTTAATTTCAACACATTTTTAATTCAGTTGTTCATGTAACTAAAGTGTGTCTATTTCATTAAAATTCAAATTCGGAGGTCGACCTCCAAATTCAAATTTCAATAGATCCAATAACCTCAATTTCAACTACATTTCGACTCAAATTCAACTCAATTTTGACTTTAGTTGTTGTAGTGTAATGCTTTTAGCATTGCATACATCGGCCTAAAAACCGAATTGAATGAGTGGACGAATGGACAAATTCCACAGCTCAGACATCCTAAGATTGGGGAATTGCTTTCAGTTTGAAAAAAAATATATATATAATGTATGTCTGTCTGTATTTGTCAATTTTGTATAATGTATTACAAAGAATTTTGATAATTATGGATGTCAAATTTATAAAAAATGTTAACGTGTAATATATTTTATTGCACATCCATAATCAAAATACAAGTAATACAATCTATGTTATGTGAAGTACAGAGAGAGAATGACAGCAAGTGAAAGGAAAAAAACAAACTAATTTCCTGTTTAAAAAAAATGTAACACTTCCCTTGCATATCACAGTTTTTTTTTTTTTACTGTGATCAGTTTCCTTCCAAGTTTATGGCCCTCTTTTTGTTTTTGCTCATAATCTTGTTTTTTGCAATTTTACTATATTACTTATATTCTTTTCATATATTCATTCAATTACATATACACATTTATTAATATTATTGTAATCACAGTTTTGGGTTTCCATCTACACCACTAAAATTTGACTTTCTATATTTCTATGTGTTTGGTTTCAACAAAATGATATCCATAAGCTTCTATATCCAAATTCCCCAACCACTTACTATTGAACTTAGGCCATTTCAGCCATTCCTGCTTTCATTTTGTTATTTCCATTGGTACAAATGTTTATTTCACCTATATTTAATACAATTACATACTAAACACAATACTACTAGTGAATGGGTGTGGAATTCAGATGAAAGAGTCAAATTCTATCTGAATTTCATCCCCTACTTAGGTAAATATTTGGTTTGAATTCGGTTCTTTTGTCCTAATTCCTATACTATTGAACATAGGTGAATTATTTTCCATTAGTATGAATGAATATAACTGAATGAAAATAATGAACAAATTTAGTCCGTAACAAATGTAGCAATGGACGAAATTCATTTTGCCCATCTGTTCTGTTTAACCCTCCTTTTGCTACTGGTAATGGTCCTATGACATCTATATGAGGTTTTTCACTTTTTGGTCTTAGAGTACTCTTCAAACACCAGACACAACCATGGGAATCCACAGGATGTTTTCTAGGGAGGTGAAAAATCTCAAAGCAGGAATAGACTCACGGTGTGTGGAAACCAGAAATGTATTGAACAAAATCGGTGAGACAAATCCATGGAATCAATAACAAAGTGATATCGTGAGGAGGCAGAACTGAACTTCTGACAGCTTAAAGAATTTTGCACTATTAGAGCAAAATATCCTCTCCAGTACCCCTAATACCTCCTATATCTTTCCCATTGTTTACCTTTGTTGGCTCATGAGAGGGATTTCCTGGTGGGAGGCAAATTTTACCAAAGTTACCCATTAAAAGCTAATAGACAAAGGGGGGTGGGGGGTGGGGGGTTTCGCAGCCGAGGAAGATGGACGCATGAGAGAATAGCTCCGACACCCTGAGGCCTTCCAAAGTGACTATCTGGTGGTTATAGCAGTGAAACATAGAGCAACCTCACAAAACCTACAGTGGACATCTACCATTTGAGGATGGCAAGCAGAGGGACAGACAAAAGGGTCAAAGAGACTCTTTCTTCACGCCAAGGAAAACGGCGGCAGAAAAAGGGTGCGAAACCTGCAGATCCAGAGAGTCCTCCCCAGCATCTGATAGATCTCTAGATGATGATCCAGCGGCTATCCTGTCGTAACAAATGCGAAAAAGCTACTGGCAGAGCTCTGCACCTCATTACAAGCTGACATGAAATGTATGATTAAAGACATATACTCTGAAGTTCAGGCAGTAGGAGAAAGAACCTCCCAGCTTAAAGATAAATGGAAGAATTCTCTGATGCTAACAACAACCTGGCAGACAAGCTAGCAAGCTTGGAAGACGATCATGAAGCACTTAAAGCTAAGTTTGACAGAAATCAACATATAAGAATATGATATAATATGATATAAGAATATTGATGAGTCGGTCCAACTACATGATCTCCAGGCCTACATCATGGGTTTATTTAAAGCACTGGTGCCTGATTTGATGGATCTAGAACTCTAGAACTTACCCTGGATAGAACACATCACTTGCTGAAGCCAAGAAACTTACCGTCTAATGTCTCCAGAGATGTGATCACCCGTGTCCATTTTATCAGGCCAAGGAACGCATCATGCAAGCCTCCAGAAAAATGAAGGAACCCCTGGAAGCCTTTCCTAAACTAACCATATTTGCAGACTTGTCTGCCCACACACTAGCCAGGAGATGTGAGTTCCAACCAGTTACCTCCATCCTGCGGCAACAGGGCATTGCTTACCAATGGGGCTTCCCCACAAAACTCATGTTTCCCAGGAATGGAGCGATGAAGATCATCACCTCCCTTGCAGCTGGCCCGGAAGCTCTGAAAGCGTGGAATCTACCCAGGCCATCGGAAGATAAGACAGGCCCGCAAGAAACCAGGCTGCTAAAGGACTGGTCAGTTAAATGAGCCTGACTGCAGCAAGTATTTTGTCCCCTTCGGCATGAGGACCCCTTCGCCTAGAACGAAAGACATAATTTCACCTGAAAGTCTGAAGTACCATGTAGGTCACCAGGTATTGTAAAAAGGAGATGGCCCAAATTATTCTAACAGCTTCCCTAGAGTGCCTTAAGTGGTGTTAAGGCACTCTCTCTCATCTGCTCTTTCTACTTCACCTTCTTCTCTAATTTCCTCACTGCTCTCTCCCCCAGCTTTCTTACCTCTCTCTCCCTCTCCCACACCTTTGCTAACAAGTAACATCGATTTTTTCCTGAAACCACTTAGTTTCACATATCCAGAAGAGAGAACCTCCAGGTCCTCAGCATTGGCGAATATACATATCCCTGGCACTAACAGGGAGTACCACAGACCTCATATCAGTATTTTTGTTCTCACTTTCCCCTACCTGTACCAGCTACCAGCATGCAGATATTTTCCACATGTCTCAAAATGAGTATTCAATGAATGTCTATTAATGCTAACCGGCTGAATATCCCACATAAAATAAGGCTCCTTTTTGAATAAATAACCAAATCAAAATCACATATGGTGTGTGTTCAGGAAACGCATTTTGCACAAAACAAGATTCTTTACGTACATGCCAAACTTTTCCCTACAGCTGTTCATGCAACCGCCCAATCTAAAAAAGCTGGAGTATCTATCTGGTTCCACGAGAGTCTTGTGGTGAATATCTTTAATACAAAGAAAGACCCACAAGGAAGATTCATTATTATGCAACTCTCTATCAACAATTCACCATACACATTGATAAATGTATATGCTCCTAACTCAAATTCATGTCAATTTTTACGCAAAGTACTGAATCTACCTCAAGCCATGCCGCAGGCCACTTTAATCCTATGTGGTGACTTGAACACTATCATGAACCTAGATTTAGACTCCACGTCTCTTCACACCAACAAACAAACATCAAGGCCAGAAGTTTCAGAAAATCTTATCCAAATTCCAGATCTATGATACCTGGAGAACTCTGAACCCAATGCAGAACGACTACTCATTTTACTCCCAAGTTCACAAAGTTTATACCAGAATTGATTACTTTATGGTGGACAAAATTACCTTGCAACATGTCCCGAATTGTGAAATTGGCAAAATCTGCTGGTCTGATCACGCTCCTATTTTTATGTCGCTGGAAGAAAAGTTCCCCTTCAAAGGCAGAGGCTCTTGGCATTTAAATGACTTCCTTTTGGCTCAACAGACTATCCAGAAACAAATTGTCCAACAGCTCACAGAGTATTTGTCCACTAGTGATACTCCTGAGATTCCCCCTGCAACAGTATGGGAAGCCCACAAGGCAGTCATTAGAGGAAGCCTTATCTCCATAGCTTCGCATGAGAATTAACAGAGAAATAAAAAGCTTCTCCAATTGGACAGCTAACTAAAAAGTCTGAAGAAACTTAATAAACAAACCCCAGACCCTTCCAGATGTAAACACATAGGAGCACTTAAGAGAGAACTGAATATTATTCAGCTCAACAAAACCAATTTTATGCTGACCAAACTCCAAAAAAAATTCTATAGCAATAATAACAAAGCAGGAACTATGTTAGCAAGAAGTCTTAAGAAACGAGACTCCAAGAAATCTATTCCATATATCACAGACAATTCGGGTAAGAAAGTGATGAACCCAGCTGAAATTCCGAATGTCTTTGCAAAATACTATACTTACCTCTATAATCTAAAAGACTGCGCAGTTACTAGCCAACCCCAAACTGACTGCATAACTTCCTTTCTTCAAAAACTACCGTATTTATCGCCGGCGTATAACACGCACCTCATTTTAAGAAGGACATTTCAGGAAAAAAAACTTACGTTTCAAATAAAGAACTTTGAAGCCCAATATGCCATTTTAATATGCCAGGATATTGCCCCCAATATTCCATTTAATATGCCAGGATATTGCCCCCAATATGCCATTTAATATGCCAGGATTTTGCGCCCAATATGCCATTTAATACAATACAAAGAAAAAACGTGACCAGTGCGCTTCAACCAACACTACACACACTGTATATTTACCCTTAAAGCAAGTATATATCTTGCAGTGTTGTACAAAGGGAATATGAAAAATAAAAGAATAAAACACACAATAGTGTAATATATCAAAGAAAAAGTGAAATAAAGTGAATGAATGGTGCCAAATGGCCACTCACATTCGTCTGAGCAACTACTTGCTCAGGGATATTTCTCCTCTTAGGTGAGGCTTTTTCAAGTGTCTTGAAAACTTGAAAAAGCCTCACCTAAGAGGAGAAATGCGTTGTGTGCTACAGGAGACAAGGGATGTGCAAACACTGGACTCTTTTTCAAGGATTTTACTGCTTTTACTGCTTTTATTGAAATTGAGGACTCTTCAGATTTTAAACTATATATTTTATGGAGTCTTCATGGATGAAGTGACGGATCATCATTAACCCTTTCCCTGGGCTCCCCTATGCTGATATTCCTGAGCAAGTAGTTGCTCAGACGAATGTGAGTGGCCATTTGGAACCATTCATTCACTTTATTTCACTTTTTCTTTGATATATTACACTATTGTGTGTTTTATTCTTTTATTTTTCATATTCCCTTTGTACAACACTGCAAGATACATACTTGCTTTAACGGTAAATATACAGTGTGTGTAGTGTTGGTTGAAGCACACCGGTCACGTTTTTTCTTTGTATTGTATTTACTTTGCTAGAAGTGAGACACTAGCGGTGCCCGAGTGCTGCATACCCGTTCACATACAGGCGCAGCAGTCTACACTTTGTGTTTTATGCCATTTAATATGCCAGGATTTTGCCCCCAATATGCCATTTAATATGCCAGGATATTGCCCCCAATATGCCATTTAATATTCCAGGATATTGCCCCCAATATGCAATTTAATATGCCAGGATTTTGCCCCCAATATGAATATGCCATTTAATATGTCAGGATTTTGCTCCCAATATGCCATTTAATATGCCAGGATTTTGCCCCCAATATGCCATTAAATATGCCAGGATATTGCCCCCAATATGCCATTTTAATATGCCAGGATATTGCCCCAATATGCCATTTTAATATGCCAGGATATTGCCCCCAATATGCCATTTAATATGCCAGGATATTGCCCCTTAGTATGCTCGTTATGCCGCCCTCCTCCCCCCCTTCCCCAGACCCCAGTACTTACCTTGTTCCTGCTCCGTCTCCCGGTGCTCTGAAGGTCCGTGGCTGTGAGGGAAGCGTTGTGAGCTTCCCTCCAGCCGCGCGGAACAATAAAGTTTGTTTAAAAAAAACACACTTTGTTGACAGCGTGGCTGGAGGGGAGCTCACAGCGCTTCCCTCACAGCCACGCACCTTCAGAGCACCGGGGGACAGAGCAGGAACGAGGTAAGTTTTAGATTTTTTTAATTTTTTCAGCCACCGATCGGCGTATAACACGCACACATCCTTTGCCCCCTATTTTCAGGGAGAAAAAGTGTGTGTTATACGCCGATAAATACGGTATCTTTGCCTACTTTGAATTTCGAGCAGCAGTCCCATTTACATGCTCCATTTACTAAAGAAGAAATATGTAAAGGCATATCAAAGCTACCACGGAACAAAGCACCCGGCCCAGATGGTTACTCAAATTTGTATTATAAATTATACACGAACATTCTCGCCCCACATTTAACAAAAGATTATAATTCTTGCAGCTCATCTGGGATGTTTCCAAACTCGATGCTGACCGCCCATATCGTTACTCTTCCGAAAGCTGGGAAACCAGCCACTACTTGCCAAAATTTCCTTCCCATATCATTGCTAAACACGGATGTCAAGTTGTACGCAAAACTTCTGGCAAACAGATTAAAGCCCTTTCTCCCCCATTTACTCAGCTACGATCAAGTGGGATTTGTATCAGGCAGCCAAGCTTCAGACAACACAAGTAAAATGTGTAATATCATATCTCTAATGAACAAATCAAAAATTCCCACCCTGCTCTTGGCCATTTATGCGTAGAAAGCCTTCGATCGTCTCCACTGGAAATTTCAAGAAACAGTTTTATCAAAATACATCAGAATACATCAAAACCGTCCTAGCATTGTACTCATCCCCTTCGGCAAAAATTAACTATGCAGGCTTCCTGTCAGATCCTTTTTCAATAACGAACAGCTCTAGACAAGGTTGCCCTCTCTCCCCTATTTTGTAGGTCCTAGCCTTGGAACCTTGGAACATCCGGCCCGAAGCTATTAGAACTAACACTAATATTAAAGGATTTCCATACTCCAAATTGGCAGATTCAAAGCTTAGTTTGTTCGCGGACGACATTATAATCTCAATGTCAGACCCAGAGAACTCGTTACCTCACCTTCAGTCAGTACTTTTAAGGAGTATGGGCAAATATCTTACCACAAGGTTAATGAAACAAAGACACAAGCTTTGCCGATCAATGTCCCATCTCATATGCTGTCAGCGCTTAAAAATGTGTGCTCCTTTGACTGGAAAAAATAAACCATCTCATATTTGGGCATTAATCTGACAAAAAACCCTGACAAGCTGATCAAACATAACATACTGCAACCATGGGCATCCGCAGAAATTTTTTCAGGGGGGGGGCATAATTTTACCTTCATCCTTTCTGCGCCGCGCCTCTTTTTGACAAGTTATCATGAAGTGGAGGAGCTTTGTCATTATCAGTGAAGGCATGCAAAGGGTTGATAAACCCTGCACCAGATACAGATCCACAGCACCAGATATAAACCAACCACACTAGATATAGCCTCACTGCACCAAATATAGATCCACTGTGCCAGATATAGACCCACAACACCAGATATTAACCCACGGTACCAGCTAAAAACCCATGACACAAGATATAAACCACAGCACCAGATAAATATCCAGAGCTCTAGCTGGAACTCCACAGCAACAGATAGAACAACATAGCAAAGATATAACCCCATAGCAACAGATACAACACTATAGCACACAATTTAACCCAACAGAACCAGACACAACACTATAGCACCCAATATAACCCAACCAGGGCATTAAGCATGGGGAGCCGAGCAGCACTTTCTCTTGCTGCCCGTGAAGCAGACGCTGCTCTGCTTCATAGGGTGGGGGCGGGGCTACACAGCTCAGCCGGTTAGCTCTGCCCCCTCCTTGGATCAACATTTGCAGGCAAAGGGAGAGGGGAGAGAGACACAGAACAGCGGGAGGGGGGCGAGAGAGAAAGAACAGGGGGAGAGAGAGAGAGAGACAGAACAGGGGGAGGGGGGAGAGAGAGACAGAACAGGGGGAGGGGGAGAGAGAGACAGGGGAGGGGGAGAGAGAGACAGAACAGGGGGAGGGGGGTGATAGAGACAGAACAGGGGGAGGGGGAGAGAGAGAGAGACAGAACAGGGGGGAGAGAGACAGGGGAGGAGGGGAGAGAGATAGAACAGGGGGGGAGAGAGACAGGGGAGGGGGGATAGAGACATAACAGAGGAGGGGGAGGAAAGAGACAGAACAGAGGGAGAGAGTGAGAAAACAGGTATGGGGGAGTTAGAGAGAGACAGACATGACAAGGAAGAGGAAAGGGACACATACATAGGGGGGTGAAAGAGACGGGGGGGTGAAAGACCGGGGGGGGGGCACCAGACACAACACTATAGCACACATAATATAACCCCTCAGCACCAGATACAACACTATAGCACACAATATAACCCCTCAGCACCAGATACAACACTATAGCACACAATGTAACCTCTCAGCACCAGATACAACAGTGTAGCACACAATATAAGCATAACGCAACAGATACAACACTATAGCACACAATATAACCCCACAGCACCAGATACAACACTATAGCACACAATATAACCCCACAGCACCAGATACACTACTATAGCCCACAATATAACCCCACAGCACCAGATACAACACTATAGCACACAATATAACCTCTCAGCACCAGAAACAACACTATAGCACACAATATAACCCAACAGCACCAGACTTAACACTATAGCACACAATATAACCTCTCAGCGCCAGATACAACACTATAGCACACAATATAACTCCACAGCTCGAGATAGAACACTATAGCACACAATATAACTCCACAGCACCAGATACAACACTATAGCACACAATATAAACACAAAGCAACAGATTCCCTAAACACCCAAATTCCTAAATCCATGACATTTCTTTATCTCTTTCCCCCTTTTTTAAATGTTTTATTCCTCCATGTTTGCCATCTCTTTCCCCATCATTGTATGTGTTTTATTCCTCCATGTCAGTGACCTCTTTTCACCTACATTTTATCGTTTCTGCCCCATGTCACAATTTTGTCTGTATTCTGCTCCAATCAATCACCTCTTTTCATCCTCTATTATCTTTTCTGCCCCATGTCATCCCATTTTGTTTGCAATCTGCTTCCATCTATCACATCATTTTATCCTCCATTATCTTTTCTGCCCCATCCATTTGTCACCATGTTGATGTGAGCAGAGCCTGGTCAGAGGAGCTGCTCAGACTGGACAAATGGAGACCTCAGGGAAATGGGAGGGACCTCCCTAGATTTACCCCACTCTTCCATGTACCTTAAAGCTATTATAAGCTCTTCCTACCTTCCTAGCTGTGGTCTCTGAGTATCTTCCCCTGCAGGCTCTCTTCTGTCAGTCAAGCTGCCACATGGAGGGCTGAGGGGCAGGGCTATAACTTCATATCCCCGGGCACCCCTGTCATTGGCTCTCCATGCAGCATGACTGACAGCTGCAGAGACCTGCACCAATGTGGATGGGAGACCAGTATTACAGCAAGCAGAGTTGCAGAGAGCAACAGCTTTGGGTGCCACCTCCTACCCCAGCAACTGGTGTGCAGTCCCCCAGGGACAACTAGGGGCTGCACACTGAGTAAAAATAATAATAATAAAAAAAAAAAATTTAAAAATTGTTGTTTTTTTTAAAGGGGAATTGCAAAAATCCAGGGGGGGGTGCCCCCCTGCGGACGCCCATGACTGCAACTATGGAAACGTATCAAACAAGACTTGACTCAATGGACACCGATGTTTCTCTCATGGCTGGGCTGTTCAGCAGCTGTAAAGATGTCAGTCTTACCAAAAATTCTGTATATATTTCTAACTTTACCTATTTCAATTCCACTCTCATTACTTCAAGAAATGCAGTCCGGATTAAACAGGTTTATCAATCAAAATAAACCTCAGAGAATTGCGTTAAATGGTTAATTCTGCCACACAAACTAGGTGGTCTGGGATTACCGTCGCTCCTCTGCTATTACCAGGCAGCCCGAATGGCTCAAAATATCACGCTCCACGTTCCAAAGGGTACTGTAGCCTGGGTAGACATTGAAGATAGCCAAGTCCACACAGACTGAGTGACTTGTTATGGTCGCAAACACACACTGCAATACCTAAACCAATGACATTTTTGAGCTCTTACACATCATTACAAATTTGGAAACATTATGCCAAAACTATACCTGAACAGCAGTATATAACACTTGCCACACCCTTACGCACCCTAGAGCTACTTTCTCCCCATCTCAATCTCCAATCATGGTCCAAGGTGGGAATTAACTCGATCCGTGATCTTATATCAATTGTTCCTTTTCACCAACTCTTCCAATTCTATGATCTAGCGCCACAGGAATTTTACAAGCACCTACAAATTTCGCACATTATAAAAAAAATGGCAAATACTGTTACTAATCCTGGAAGCATTCAACACAAAATCACTCAAGATTGCATGATATCAGAGAAGGCTACCAAGACGTTATCTACTTTCTACAATGCTGTGCTTCAACCTCCTACACTTTTGAAGCCCCCTTTCCAGGTAGCCTGGGAAAAAGACTTGGGTCACACATTCACACCCCAAGAATGGGTCAAAGCAACAACAATTTGTAATTTTATTTCTCACTGCAGCAACCACATTGAACTATCAAAGAAAATTTTACTAAGTGGTATCTAGTCCCGTCCAAATTATCAAAAATATATCTGAAGGCCTCAGCTCAATGCTGGCAATCCTGCCACCACTCAGGGACCATACTACATATTTGGTGGTCATGTCCTAGTATACCTCAGTTTTTGAAAAATGTTTTTGCAATAATTAAAGAGACAATACAAGTCAGCATTCCCCAATCTCCTGAATTGGCTCTATTTCACATTTTTCCACCGAAAGTAATGAAACCTCATAAAATTATAACAGGCCATATATTAATAGCTGCTAAGACACTTCTAGCTCGTAATTGGAAGTCTCCTAACATACCCTCTGTTCAAGAGTTATACAGTCTAATAGATTATAATCTGTGTATGGAAAAGCTTCATTATGCCTCCCAGAGTGCTACAGTATTATATAATAACCTATACAAAATATGGACCAACTCCACCCATTCAGTAAAATGAAAAATTACAATTCCCCCTCCCCCTCCTTCTTTACTCTTTCTCTCGCAATACTAACCCCCTCTGCTTACGTTTCTACTTCTCTATTCCCATCATTATCTGGGATATCTATAAAATTTGTTTATTCCATCTCATTCCATTTCCTTTCATAAGCTCTATCTCAATCTACCTGTAAACAACAGACCCTTATTAAATATACTTCATGTATCTGGATATTCTGGCCTCAGATGCTGTAATATTTTTTGTTATGGCTGTATTAATGTTTATCTGGCCCGAGTAGCAGAGGAGATAGATATTAGTTATATAGAGTTTTGCTGATATGTTATGTATTTTGATGGAATGGCAATCCCAAAAGATATTGTTGTATTGTCTTTCTTTGTTTGTTTAATCTGAAAATTAAAAATTAAAAAAAAAAAAAAGAAAGACATAATTTCACCTGGACTGACTCATAAACATATAAACATTTCAGGTCTGGACCTGGCTTTACCGGCCTCTTGAACTACCTGTGCTGTTTTTTGTTTTCTTTTGAAAGCCCTATATCTGGGGAGAATCCCTCCCTCTGCCTTTTAGGAGTTCACCCCATATAGTATTTTACTATCATATTAGGCCTCACCCGGTGTAGGCTGTTCACTCACTGTGTCCTATCAACCCCCCCAGAGGTCTTTTTACTTTTATTTTTCTGGCTCCACATTTTGGAGTGCCACTCCACCCCTGTTTTTGACAGGGGTGCAGCCCACCCCCACATGGAGGCAGTTCGACGCCTCACTATTTGTTTTTTATGTCTGTTGTTTGTCTGTTGTTTGTCATTGTGTACCCCACTGGAGCAGAGTATTCTCTATTTTTGCACCACCCTTCTAGACCCTGTACTTAAATTTTTAAGACCCAGAGCCCAACTACCGGTCCCATTCCACCGGAAGACCGTCTATACCCTGAGTCAAGCCAATGAACCCAAGCTGGACTGCTGGGTCGATAATCCTCAAACCCACTGTAACGTTCAGAATGCCTGGATACCATCTTAGCTACGATCATTTTTTCTGTCCATGCCAAGAACCAATAGAGCCAGAGGAGGTCGCAGATACGATATCAGTCCACACCATCTTACAATTAAGGTACGTCATGCCACCAAACACTCAGAATCTATCCCCTGTGATATAGCCATCACATTAATGTCCCTTAATGTGAAGGGCCTCAACCCCCCCGGAAAAATGTAAACTAGCCCTAAGGGAGGCAACACTTTGCAAAGCTACATTTGCCTGTTTCCAAGAAACGCATTTTGCTAGAGGCAAAGCGCCCACCTTTATGTCCCCCATGTATCCTAACCATTACTCCGCTATGGCGGAGAGTAAAAGGAGTTTCTACTCTCATACATAAAGATTGCATTTTTGAGCTGCAGTACAAATATGTCGATCCACAGGGGCGACTATTGATCATCAAAGGTAAGCTATATCAAGAACCAATTACTATAGCGAATATATACGCCCCAAATTCAGCCCAACTTCCCTTTCTTAGGAAATGTTTTGAACAAATTACTGCCCTAAATCCTGACAGATTGTTTATCTGTGGTTATTTTAATAGGATTCCCGATAGAACACTAGATACCACATCCACATCTGGAAAGACACTATCAGCCCGGAATCACACCTGCCCCACCTCCCTCCTCCAACTCCTTTTAGAATTCGAGTTTCAGGATGTGTGGAGAATAATGAATGTAACAGATAGAGACTACACATTTCACTCGGCTGTACACAACATATACACAAGAATTGGCCTTATCCTTACAGACAAATACACTTTGCAGCATATTATGAGCTCCGATATAGGGTTAATCCCATGGTCAGACCATGCTCCTGTCAAGGCTTCCTTCCCTATCTCCACTCCTCTAAGGGGAGAAAGGAGATGGAGAATGAATGCTTCGGTCCTATCTGACGTGACCCTCCTAGACACACTATCCCACACCCTAACGGAGTTCTTCAGATTGAACGATGTACCAGACTCTTTTATAACATCTGTTTGGCTGGCAAATAAAGCATACATGAGGGGAGTCCTTATACATCAGGGAGCTAAGGCAAAGAGGTTACGGGAGACTAAACAACAATAACTGACAGACAAGCTCGCTAAACTAGATAAAGCTAACAAACGATATCCTACCCCACTGCTGGCTAAACAAATCAGTACAGTCAAGGACGAATGTAACCAACTACTACATGATAAAATTGCCCACTCTTTGAGGGCTTTAAAAAAGGTGTATTATACTAAAGACAAAAGCAACTGATGACATCAATTTCTCATTTATACTGCCCGAATCAGCAATCCAAAGCATATCGCCAACCAATTTGCCACATTTTGTTCTGAACTATACAACCTCAATCTGGACAAAACCACCCACCTGCCACCCAAGAGGAAATTCAGACTAAACTAACTAATTTAAAGTTACCAACACTTTCAAATGATGACAAATCCAACTTTTCTAAATCAATCTCACAACTAGAAATGCTACGTGCAATCAAATCACTTAAACCAATGAAATCCCCAGGACCAGATGGGTTCCCTAACGACTACTATCTGGCTTTCCGACATATTCTTGCCCCATATCTGACCATGGTGTTTAATTTTTTGTTTGACTGTGGCCATGCAGGAAATGCTCGAGGCCTCTATCATCACAATCCCCAAGCCAGGCAAATCCATGACTGTCTGCGCCAACTACCGCCCTATATCCCTCCTAAATACGGGCATCAAACTGTATGACAAAATTTTGGCAAACAGACTGAATGTGCACCTCCCCTTGTTAATTCATCAATATCAAGTAGGCTTTATCCCCAACAGACAAGCCCCAGATAATATGAGAATTATAACTGATTTAATCTCCTCTACCTCATCTACTAAACAAGACCTTCTCCGGCTCTCTTTGGACGCGGAAAAAGCATTTGATAGAATAAACTGGACCTATTTTTTGACGACTTTAGAGACATTTGATTTCCCCCTCCACTTTTGTTAGAGCAATAAAAGCCCTATATGACAAACCTACTGCTAGAGTTTTCTATTCGAGTTTCTACTCAGACGCCTTCCACCTCACCAATGGCACACGACAAGGCTGCCCCCTTTCGCTGCTCATTTTCGACTTGGCACTTGAACCTCTGGCCAAAGTGATCAGATGCCATCCAGATATTCAGGGTTTGACAATGTCCCACACAAATCACAAATTGAAATTGTGGCCCCTCATTAAGGCAGACCTACATACATGGACCGCATTCGAAATTTCCTGGCTAGGTCACATTGCTGCGGCGAAAAATGCCCAAATTAATGTATCTCTTTCACACTCTTCCTGTACCTGTCCCAGCCTTACTTCTTTGACACTACCAATCTGAATTTACTCATTTTATTTGGAACCACAAACGACCCAGAATAGCAGCCACGACACTGCAACTGTCGAAACCTTCTGGTGGGCTAGGGGTTCCTGACATACAAAACTACTACACGGCCACAGTCTTGGCACAATTGTTAACTGCATTTAAATCCCCTGAACCACCTCTGTGGTTAGAGCTGGAATCTCACTACACTAAACCATATCAAGTACATGACCACCTCTAGCTGCCAGGCCCAGCATGGCCTAAGCTCCAATCTCCACTTCCCAGCACTAAATGCTCTCTACTCACATGGAGAAGATGCATAGGCTCCCTGTTACCTATGCACGAATCTGTGAGATTTGCTCCCATCACCATGCTTTCCCTCTTTTCTAGCGAACTTCCACTTATGTCATGGACCAAGAAACGGATCACATCTGTCTCACAGCTACTCGAAGACTCTTCTGTCGTCTCTTTCGCACATCTACAAAGCAAATTCCTTTTATCTGATCAAGAACAATTTACCTATTTTCATGTTAGAGACGTCCTTAGAGGTCTACAAATACAACCGCTCCACAGCGCCAGAACCAAATTGCATCAGTTCATGGCTTCCCCTACTGCTACCAAAGGGGCCATATTGGCCCTCTACGAGGCTCTAATTCTATTTTCTGCCCCGACAAAACTTCCCTATGCAACAATGGGAAAAAGAGTTGCATAAAACATTTTCACCAAGCCAGTGGCACAAAGCTATAACAACCATGATAGGAGTCTCCAGATGCTCCCATCACCATGCTTTCCCTCTTTTCTAGCGAACTTCCACTTATGTCATGGACCAAGAAACGGATCACATCTGTCTCACAGCTACTCGAAGACTCTTCTGTCGTCTCTTTCGCACATCTACAAAGCAAATTCCTTTTATCTGATCAAGAACAATTTACCTATTTTCATGTTAGAGACGTACTTAGAAGTCTACAAATACAACCGATCCACAGCGCCAGAACCAAATTGCATCAGTTCATGGCTTCCCCTACTGCTACCAAAGGGGCCATATTGGCCCTCTACGAGGCTCTAATTCTATTTTCTGCCCGACAAAACTTCCCTATGCTACAATGGGAAAAAGAGTTGCATAAAACATTTTCACCAAGCCAATGGCACAAAGCTATAACAACCATGATAGGAGTCTCCAGATGTAGCAACCATTTGGAAGCCATCTGGAAAGTGCTTTTCAGATGGTACTTGGTGCCAACCAAATTAGCATCCATTTTCCCAACCTGCAGTGATAAATTCTGGAGATGCCTCACAACACGAGGCTCTATGAGTCATGTCTGGTGGCATTGTAGATGCATCAACCACTTCTGGGCACAAGTATTCAGCCTTATAAACTCACTGCTGGACACACCCTGGCTGCCATCCCTACAAGTAGCTCTTCTAGACATGCTACCCACTAAAAATATTCCACCGACTCGAAAACTTGTAATGCATATTCTGGGGGCCACCAAGCGACTTATAGTGCGCCAATGGAAATCGACAAACCCCCCTACAATTACTCAACTCAGGGACGAAATGGAGTTTGTCTGAAGCATGGAAACAAGAGCTGCCTATCGACTCCGACGCATTAAACAAAACGCTGAAGTTTGGGACAAATGGTTACTCTATGCAGTTCCGCACCTTGACTCCCATAATATCTCTGGGTCCTAGTTGATATTCTTGCTCCAGTGGGTCTACCATAGTTGCACCATTTTGCTTTAAGTACTGAGTATCTTGATACTTCTGCATCACTTACAGTATTATATGTATTGTTTTTATGCTCTTATGCTCTCTGCCCCCCCACCACTTCAAAGTCCAACCCACCCCCATTGTATTTTTTATTTTATTTTATTTCCCCCTAAGAACTGAGGTGCACATTGCCCCCTCCCCACCCTCATTGTTCTCCCCATTTTTGCATATGTATTGATATGTTGTATTTCTTTTATTGCAATAAAGCTCTTTGAAACAAAAAACAAAAAGCTTATAGACCAGTATATACCTGAGCATTATGGGAAGTTTACAATAGCTGGGATGGTAAAGATTAGCCTCAATTACCACAGTCTACAATTCCTATGGTATTCTGCCAGTAATGGGCTGGCTGTATATAATGGGAGCTGCACTCAACAACAAAAAAGTTAGTGTGCAGTGTAACAATCCCAGTCTGTAACTACAAATCTAATAAAGTTAAGCTAGCTGATGGCTGATTGTATATTTTTGTTGATTCAGTCAACAAAATTTAGTGTTTCCACTCTAGACTTACTGAACCCAATTGCCCCCTCCACCTCACACAGCCCAGTCCACATTTAGTAACTAGCATAGAAAAACACATAGAACACATAGAATGTGTCACTGGAAGATAAGAACCATTCGTCCATCTAGCCTGCCCAATTGTTAAATACTTTTATTTATCCCTGCCCCTATCTTATATGTAAGATAGCCTTGTACAGGGTGGGGCTAGCATGACAGTAAAAAGATATTCACATTATTACAGATCTGTGTTGCAAATTGAGGTCATCGCCTAGATTGGAGTTCAAAAAATATAAAAAATATATTATATTAAAATCACATTAATATTAATAATTACATAAAATAATTGTTACTTTCTGTACATATCTGAAACACTGATTAAATGACGCATTAATTATGTTTTCCTTTATAATTTACTGCCACATCCTGTGTGTTTAATGCCGATTTAATCGAAAACCTACTGTACTTTCAATTCTGCTCCCAGTACAAATAACTTACATCACACAACTTTAGTGAGCTGCATTCGGGGAGCAGTATTTTGAAATAAGGTTATCTCTACCTACATGACCTAGAACACTGTGATTATATTCTGCCAGTTCTTTCAAAAACCCACAGGTAAGTAAGGCACAAAATCTTGATAATCCAAAACCTGACCCTTTACTCCCTCTTTCTTCCACCTGACACAAAGCCTGCAGCATTTTTGTTTTTCTTTTATCAAACCATTTAAAGGTGACTGCTGTTTACACAGTTTCTTACACTCACCCAGATTTTTCAGTGAGATTGCTAAAATCACTGTAGCAATATACAAAGGTTAACCCGTTAAAGCTGTTTCTCTAGTAACCTGAGCTGCTTTTTTATTCCCTTTTACCAGTTCATCATCAAAACTATGTTGATGTGTTTTTACCTTCACTATACTGACCCTGCTGGAAGATTGTTTCTCAATTTCAAAAAGTTCATGCAGTATCACTGCATATTTGAAGGGTTGTCTTCTGCATTTACTATGTCCCTTTTTTCCCAAATTGGATGGTATAGGGTGAGTGACTTATGAACAAAAGGACTGTCAGTATAGATATGACATGGCTCTTTTGTCATTTCGATCAACTGTTTGACAACTTCCAGCTCTGCTCTCTCAGCTGATGTGTCCAGGCAGTCTGTACAGCTGAATATTATCAGTGTTGGCTCTGTACACTGCACATCAAGTCTTGTAAAATCTGACTCTGTCTACAAAATAGCTCCTTTTGTTCCCTGCTGAAAGGTGAGACTCTTTCCTGCTCAAACTTCAGCTTTGCAGTCACGGAGCATACCTGCAATTTCCATCAGTTTTGATAAAACATATTTGGCACTAGTCTCAACCTTCAAATCTGTATCCTGTAGTTTTAATTACCAATGTGCCACTGTCTGATTATGCACTGACAATTTTTTTGTACGCTGTTACAATGTTAATGGTGTGTGAGGAGATCGCAGAATAATTTAACCAAAATATAACCCACGATATGTTGATTTGCTTCAGTTCCCCAATACACTGCTAATAGATTCCTTACACATTCAAACATGCCTTTTTCTACTGGAGTTAGAACTCTCAAGAAAAATCCCACTATCCTTAACTCACCATTTTGTATTTCAAATAAGACAGCTGAAGAAGATTTTCTACCTGTGTGCACCTGAGTAAGATCACCACTGGTGATCTCTATAGCTCGTTTTAGTTGTACCAAAGCCTTTTCACCACTATCTGTCCATAGTAAAACAAACATTATATAATTTCTAGGAATTTTCTTAAATTATTCACTATAAGGGGTTGAGGAATTTTTAACATTGCCTCTATTCTTTCCTGTTGATGACTTTTGCCTTCTCTTCCTATCTCCAAAAAGACCACCTTGGGATTGGTACAATTGTACCCTGGGATTTCTAAAAAGTTCAGCTTGCTTGATGGCTTGGCATGCTGAATCCAGAATCTAGAGGTACACAACTTTCACATTCAATTGGATCAGTATCTCATCCACATATTTCAAGACAGTCTCTCCATAGCCCAATGCCTCCAAAACTCTAGTCAGAGCTCAGCGAAAGTATACTGATGAGGAATGCAAACCCTGTGGAAATCCAGTGAAAATATACTGTCTGTTTTGACGGTAAATGCAAATTTATTTTGACTCTCAGGATGGAGGGGAACAGATCAATTACTCTTGGCAGTATGGCAGTAGTTGATGCCACTCGTTTACCAACCGCATATATGCTACAAATCTCCAAGAGTGATCAGGTTTCTACACAAGACAAACTGGACTGCTACATTTAGCATTACCTTCATGACCGACACCTTGAGCTACCAAATGCTCAGTTATCTATTATGAGTTTGCTAAACCATGTAGTCTCAACACATATTAAAAAGTTGTGAGATTAGCAGCCTGTCACAAAAATCCTGTCTATTTATCTAGTATAGACTCTTGGATAGACTTTAAAAGCTCGTCAAACCTACCATCTCTTTGTTTTAATCCACCTTTAACTTTATTTGCATGGTATGTATGCTTGGAGATGCCCTTTCCCATTCAAATCCTAGAACTATAAAAATCTTGCATTAAGCCCAGACCAGGGTGCTGAATTTCCCCTCCAATTCTTTTTCTTGTTTTCCTTGTATTCCCAGGACTGGTCTGTTACATTAGTTTCAACTCGGCTTTGGCTTATTGGCCGTATTCCAGCATCTGTTTTTCTCCAATGCATTTTAGATCTCCTCTGATACACTTCTCTCAGCAGGAAATCTTTTCAGCAGATCTTTGCCTCCTTTAAAGAGATGTAACTAAAAACCTACCTATACCTCTGTAGCTCACACCTTAGAAGCTGTGGTAGTGATGCTGTTGTTTTTCAAAGGTTTGCTTATGTGATTCTCCACCAAAAAGGCTGCAGCAGATACTGGTTGACAGACACAAGTTCATATTATTCTTCTCTTACAAAGAGAAATAACCAAGGAAAGCAGAAACTCTAACCCACAAGATTTATTTTTCTTGACGGTAAACCGTCACATATCACTCAGCTGTAATGAAATGTGAGCCACAGTCCTTCATCATGTACAGTACTTTAATACAATGAGAAGCTGACAAAATGCATTCACATGTGGATGGGGAAGAAGCCACACCTACAGTGTTTTGCATACAATTACGCTTCATCATAATAATCTTTCCCTCAGACTTTCAATCACACAAATCTGAGCTTTCCAATTCAGATAAAAAAAAAAAAAGCTTAGATATACAGAGCTTAACCAGGTCATATGTGTAACCATGCATACTTGTGCAGGCTCATCTAGGCTGTATCCAGGCATAACTTGTTTTGCTTTTTTTTTTTTCTCATTCATGACCTGTTTCCATGTTTCCTTTGTTCTCTGTTCTCTTCCACTTCTGGTTTTCCATTTTGCCTGTCATTGTTCCATTCCAGTTTTTTTCTAATTGCCTCTTGCCTTCTTTTACCCTGTGCCTTGTATTGTTTATCTTTAGTTTGGTTTCTGCTTTACCTTGCTTGTGTTTTGCCTCTGTCCTGTAGCCATGAATTCTGTATTTTAGTTCTGTTCTCCCTTAGTTGCTTTTCTGCTTTCGCTTTGCTTGGCTGTCATTTAGTTCATCCTGTCCTAGCTTTATAATTTGGCTACAGCAGTTGCTTACACTAATCCTGGAGCCACAAGCTACCAGACAAGTGCTGTTGCCCAGCACTGGGCCATGTGTCTTCACCCCTGCAACGTAGCTCCTGATCTCAGGGATTCAGGGTCTTATTCCATCACGGACCCCGTGTGTTACACTAGGTCAGGTGGTCATGCATCTATTTAAAGCACTACTTCTTGAATGCAAGGCAGTAATGATGTTCTCTCGCACCCAACAGATTGTAGGTACATCACCAAATGCAGTTTATTTTCATCAATATAATACATACATACATTACACTTGAAACTCTTCCGGGTTTCATAAACCTTTTAAAATGTCGCTTGAGACTTGAATTTCAGTTGTAAATATCATACAATCATTGTTATCAAACAAGTACATTGGAAAGAATGATCCAGCTAAGTTCATCAGTGCACTTCAATAAATATTTTCTTTTCAGACCACTTTAGATTATAATGAGAACTAAAACAAGATGAGTAGTTTTTGTTGGATTTATTTCATATTGATTGCATTAGTACATTCTTATTATCTGACCAATTGTGGTTTTATTATTTTTCTTTACACTTATGTAGTATTGAAACTAACAGTCCTTCATTATTGTTTCTTTCGAAGGCAAATAAAAGGATTTGTTTGTTAGGAAATTCTCCATTTGAGGATTCCATTAAAGTTGCAGCATGTACCTTGCATCAAGCAAGACTTTCTCTCATTTCCCTAGAGTAGACCACAACTCATTTATGTCACTTTCTGTTTTGGAAAACAATGTTTACTGTGAGTCCTGACAAAAGTTTTTAGTTTTC
The DNA here is from genome assembly GCA_036172795.1 of Pelodytes ibericus. NCBI lineage: Eukaryota > Metazoa > Chordata > Amphibia > Anura > Pelodytidae > Pelodytes > Pelodytes ibericus. Next base: position 138,005,572 of record CM069862.1, read on the forward strand.
TATCTTTTTTTCTTTATTTTGTTCTTGAAGCTTTCAAGTCACATGAAATTCATGGAATAAAAAAAAACACCAAACCTGAGACGTAAAATCTATATCAAGAAATGAAATGCAAAAAGGCATGCTGGCAATGGAGGAGGCGTGATGGTTTAGGATTATGCCGAGTGAGCTTCGAATGGCTGTTGTAGATGCCTACGGGTCTGAATGAATGGTACAGGAAAGGAATCAGCCACCTCCGATTATCCCCAGTAAGCGATGATTTAAAAACAAAAAAACGGTCAGGAGAGAGACTATACATCCACAACCATAAAATTAATCATTTACAGCAGAGGAATAAGAAGATAGGAAACTCAGAGGCACATGGGAGAATCCTTAATAATACAGTTCATTATTATACTAAGAAATTCTACTCGAAGGGGAAAACATTTAGGAATAAAAGGATTATAAACAGAAACTATTTACTTATGTGGAAATAACTAATACTTTCTTTCCAGCAGTTTTCTCAGTATTTTGAGCAATAGTTAAAGTTTTAATAAAGCAATTTTAAACTTTTTTTTTCTCAACAGAAAAAGGAATAATAATCGTGTAAGATTTTGAACTATGTCAAGCCATTCCGGTAGCCCATGTTATGTGATAGAGGTGAACCATTGTTAATCTTTTAAATTATTTACGATATAACAAATGTGTTCATTTATTATATATCTTGAGTAATGTAATCAATTTTGTTTTGCAAATTACATCTTTTTTTTTAGTTATTAATGGCCTTTAACAATTTCAATTGCTTGTTTTTTTTAAGTGCAAGAAGCATCATGTTCTCCAAATGGAATTAAAATCTAATACAGTACATTTAGATGTTGTCCTGTAGGTATCAAGCATTATTCACCGATCTTTGCTCATAAAGTTGCTTTTAGCCAGAAAATGTGGACAAATTTACTTTTACCTGTCCCTTAGCCACCAAAGGAAAATGGACAAAAGCAGTATTGGACTTTGAAATTTACAGAATGTTAGTAGATTGTTGTAGCATTACCTAAGATTGTACAGATGAAGGTGGCTTATTTTGTTCTGCTCTGCAAAATTTAGTGATATCATTTTATGGAATTGTTCTACTCAATGGCTAAACAAGAGGTTCTCTTGTCTTTTTCACAGAGGAAGGAAGCCTTAGTGGAACAGCTTTATAATCAATGTTATCCGTGCACTAGAAAAGAAAAAATGAGCACAGGATATAAAAAATGTCATTATAGAATGGCATATTGTACGGCAGTACACAAGCCACGTGACAAATTAAAATAAACTATTTCGATTAAAATCTTTGATGTGACTGTTGGGGCAGTATTTCTTTCTCACTATATATTTTACAAGGTCTGTGCTTATATTTCTTAATGATTTCCTCCTGGCTTTGGATTGCATTTGAAGAAAAAAAAACTAATCAGCATCTGATCACCAAGAAGAGTTGATTTGCACTTCTATACAAAAGACACTTATTCTACAGCAGATTGAAACTCATTGAATTTTTCAAAGGGGTTAGTCAGACCTTATCTATTGAATCCTCTAAGACAGTGTTGTCATGCATTACTTTTCTTTAAAGCGAGATGAAGCTGTAATTGGTTCACACATTTATACCACAGCAGAACATTAACGCAGTACCTGCCTCTGACTTTGTGATTTTCAATAGTTCAATCAACTTTTTGTAGCTTTAACAATATATGTTAAGATTTATATTTCTTAACAACTCCGGGCGCTCTGAGCTTTACAGAAATACAAACGTCTACACAGAGAGTAAAGTGTGATTAAATGCAAGGAAACTAGGCTTGCAAAAAAGAAAAAGAGAAAGTAATTTGCTTTGACCGAAGCAATAAATCCAAAGGGCAGTAATGACCATCTCCTGACACAAGTTGGGACATTGATAAAGTAGACACCTTGAGCCAAACTGTAGCACGTTCATGCCTACTGTGTGTCACTCTGATTTCAGAGAGGAACTGAGGCTTTTGGACGTAAAACAATATTTATATTGAAATAGCAATAAAGAGATATCACCCTCTGACGTTTTAAAATGTTCATCTTTATTTAATATGTTGTTATTGTAAGATTTATCACATAGATGTGAGATCCCTACATGCTGCTCAATGTGAATTTCAGATTTGGGATGGCTATGGTGCATGCACACAGTCACCTACAATGTCTCATCAGTGCATTCCTTCTCACTATTCTGGTAGCAGGAGCTACCAGCTGTGTCCTATATTTATGACCTTAACTTGTGTCTTGCTTTCTTCGCTTCCATGTGTCCAGGTCTTAGTCATAGGCTCATGCCTGTCAGCCGACACGAAACGCGTAAGGCTGATTTTTCTGTGGGTTGTGGAGTTCATGTTGTGTAAGCCAATTCTGATTCATAATAAATAGCACCTGCTGGATTTTCTTTTTGTTGCCTCGATTAATCACTTTGCATTGTGTTTTTCTGAACTATATATTTCTAGTGCATCTTTGACATGGCTATTTGTGACCTAAATTACATTCTCCAGTCCTGACGCTCGGACCTGCTTTTGACCATATTGTTTGATTGGATTCTGTACTTTGAACTTGGTGGTCATTTGCACCTGGTAGTTTAACCCTAGTCTAGTCTTGTGTTAAATGATACACTTTGGCAGCAATTCGATTAATGTTTGATAAAAGTGTTTAGATGCAGAGTGTTTCTGTTAACAAAGTAATCAAATTATATAGTTTTGGAAGCTAAGGGAAAAGTCCAGTAATAAAGACTTAACATATAATCCACTCTACTACCTCCCAAAGAAATGTGATACACATTGTACTGTATAGAAACCAGTATTTAAACTAATTTTGCTATAAGAAAAGCTTAGAAAAAAACACAGAAAATATACAGCCAGAATATCACTGTTGCCAAAAGATATTTGGATACAGTCATCCCCCATGTAGACTAATGACATGAACTAGTCATTCAAGCTCCCTAGTGGATTAATGAATAGCATCAAGTCCTAAAAGTTGTATCATTGATGAACATGAGCCATGCATGTTCTTAAAAGCTGTTGCATATTGCTTGTTATTAAAAGCTGAGTACCCAGTATTTAAATGAAGCACAAAAACCTGGGGTGTTCTTATGCTTACAGTGTATTTAGGCATAGTCTTATTTAATAAATTTCACTTTACCCACTATTTCTGAGCATTGAAAAGATGTTACTGCTGTGACCCTCCTTCAATTAGAACCATTTATTTTTACATACAGATCAATTCTTTATTGATGTCCTTGTGTTCTAATCACTGGAAATGTAATTACAGCATATGCATAGAGTATAAGTCAACATACATACAAAGCCAATCTGGGTCTCATTAATAAATTAAGCTATTGTCTTTCCCAGCTTGAACTCTGCACTTGTCTTGTGATACGGAGGTTCATTTAAAATTCCTTCTCTATTTTCTTTGAATAAGAATTTTCACTCTTGCGTTTACAATGTGTACTTGATTAGCAAATAAATAGTTCTGCGTATAAAAGGGTTATAGGATTCTAAGCCAAAGTATTAAACCTAAGCTTTAACACTAAAATTAAATAAATGGTAAGTGCTATCGGTGAGTCTCAAGGGTGCACTAGACGTGGATTGGTTGCTATTTCAGGCCACCAAATGACACATTACTGTCATGGAAAGCAAATCTTCTGAATATTGCTAATGAGATGATATGGACCGAATGATTACCCTCTATTTTAAAAAGAAATCGTGAGCTGAAGGAATGTCATGAAAAAAATGCATAATATTTTACCTATAGTGCAGGTCAAATGACTGAGTTCACATGCTGGAAACTAGGTTAATTTTAGATTGACAATGTTAGGCTTTTTATAATTTATGATATAACATTTTTTTAGTATTTCTTCAAATAATTAGAAACGGAAACACCATTTATAATGTGTAAAAAAAAAACATAAGACTTATCAAAAAATTGGTGAAAAACATAGAATTTTGTCACTAGATCATAATGGTATGCTCTATGGATTCCTCACTTGCTGTATTCTTTCTCTCTTGCTGCTTTTAATCCATATTCTATAAATCTTCAATCATCCACTTCAAAGAAAGGTAAAACAAAGGCATCAATGACATAGTATCATTATATCATGGAAAGGTAATAAATATATTGCACTTACAAAAAATGTGTGCAAAACACATATTTTATGATTGGAAGTTGCAATAAGTTGTCACAGCATTGGCGGAGGTTTGCCAGGTGGGTGGGACAAAAGGTAGGGGGATACATCTTTTTGTTAAAATGGCTGGCCTATCTTTGCATACCAGCTTATATTAACTCCCTAGCACCACCCCCTCTACCACTAACACCAATAGGTGGACATGTCCCCTCAGCACTCTGTCAAGAACACTGACTCCCAACTTTGTCTGGGGTCTAAAGGGATTACAGTTTGAAGCAGCACCCCCTGACAGGTGGGTAAAAACTTTTGGTGTCCTTTTCACATAGAAGAAGATTGTAAACGTCTTTTTGGTGTGTTGCACTAGAATAATTTTTTATGGAGTTATGAGGGATAAATAAACACATTATCCCACGTGTATTTTTCCACTTTTTTTATGGTAATTTCTTTGGCAAGAAATACTGTGTTACTCAAGTGAGCATAAAGACACAACTTTGGTTGTCTGCCATGCCATACCCCACATTTGGTTATGAAATGTATACCTATAAAATTATTCTTTTAAAACACTTTATTCAGTAGATCATGATGACTGCTGTGAATATCTATTTTTTAGATGAAAGAATGAAAGTTGTAAATATTGGTTAAGGGAATATAATCAGACACTGCACCCTAAAGCAGAAGATTGTGATAATGTAAGAACTCTCTACAAGAATTTCACCTGCAAGGTATTTTCAAGTCAAAATCAAACTGCCAAGATTCTGTAGTATAAAACATGTATCAGAAAAGATTAGGATATTGATTTTTCCTCATTGATATTTTTTCTGTTTCTTTTTCCTACTTAATATACCGGTAGTAGTCTAAGAAACTTAATGCACTCTCCTTTTCAGCATGCCACTTGTACTGCTCTTTGTGGAACCAATATTATTTAACTGGCCATGCAATAATACATATTACCTAGTGTAGTTACATACAGTCAAGGAGGTTTATTTTGACAAAATGATAGAGGGTCTATCAGTTGCTGCACAGTTCTTGGGATAAGAACATGTTTTGGGGGTTGGAACTGCTGTGCCATGGGCTTGTGTGACATACAGTGGTCATTATGAAAATTAAAATGCAAAGTACAAGATGATAAGTAGAACTTATTGTAACGGATCACCTGGCACCCCGACTGGGTACCTCCGTTGAAGGATGCTCCTAGCGCTTCCTGAGGACTCCAAGCACTCTGGCAGACACCACAATCACTGACCCGGAGAAACAAATAAATTCTCCCAAGCATATGAATGCTGTAGACAGTTGAATAGGAACCATACGAATAGGTTTACTCTCCTAGCAGTCAAACTGGAACAGCATACAATAAATCCTTCCCCCAATAATGAGACGACACTTCACTTTGAGGGTTAAAACAGGAACTTTTACAGCAAGATTGAACTACTTTATTTGACAAACAACACAGACTTATATACACCAAACTGCAATCAGATAACACTTGATTAAACAATAGAAAACTTAAACACATCACCAGTAAAGCAGTATCTAGCCACTTTAATCTGGAGCCAGAAGCAAGGTAGTCAGACTGGGTGGCTGACATAACTAAACAATGGAAGGCTTAAACACATTACAGACAGGGTCCATAATCTACAGAGAGGTGTTTGGCCTTCAGGCCCCTCCAAGAACCCCAGTCAGGCAGACTGTCAGAATTCACTTCGTGACAGCGGCCACCCCCGAGAACAAGGGACGGCTACTTACTGTTCAGTTACCCGTTCGCAACAATGTTGCAACGGGTAATTGAGGACACACTTTAAAATACATAAAGTCACATTTTACACATAACACACAGACATTTCACATATCCCCAGATAGCTCAGGTCTGAGCGCACATTATTAAGTGAATGGCGCTCGTACCACACAAATACAGTTTAATCGCCATGGAGCCAAAGTCTTTACAGTCAGTTTCATACGAATGGGCTCCATGGGATTCCTATCTGGGGTATAACACATTCACATAAAGTCTGGTCCATAGTCCAAAGGCAAGAGGCGGGCAAGCAGCCCCCTCCAAGGACACGTGGCGAGGCCGGTTTCGCCACACTTATGGTCATTGTAGATGACATGGCGTAAGATGGTTCTATTTTTGCCCTGACAATTTCATCATCTAACTAGTGGCAGTGAATTATTTCACAAATGGCCCCTTAAATTACAATTAAACTAAACCAGGGCCAGTTTAGCGATATTTCGTGATACATGTCCAAGACTTAATTATGTACAGGAAAGTGAGTCAAAATGTGGTTGTCTCTCTGAACATGGACACTAAAAAATACAAATCATATTGCTCAATGTCCTATAATAGAGCAGGATGCATAACATATCTGTGGAACCAAGACAAGTAGTAATATTTGTACCCTTTTATGCAAGGATACCACTGGTAATAAATGCATACAGATTTTATTGGTCAATCACAATTCTAACTAAATTCCTTCATAGAAAAATAACTCAGTTCTTATAGAGCCTCAAACAAACTCACTGCATGTATTTATTTGACTTGTTTGGATACATGGCAGAATACACATCATCACAGAATCTGAAGCGTCTAAAAACAACATATGCTCATTTTAACAGGGAATTGTGATTTAAAATTATCAGAGAGATGAGACAACTGTTTGCAGACTTGATAGACTAAATGTGATAGTGACTGCTATACAGTAAACAGGACGTAACCACAGAGCCGGCCCAAGATATTATGCTTCCTGAGGTGAAAAACAAAATGCTGCACCCCTCTCCCCCCACCAGCCCCTTACAAAAAAGTCCACAGTCATGGTAATTCAAACAAAAGTGAAACTTATCAGGAAGTGATAATTGAATGCACCTTTCTATATGCAAAATAATCTGAAATACTGTATTGGCAAAAGTATTGGCAGGCCATGATTAAAATGTGAACCCTTAATGTTTGAGCATTTAAACTTAATGTATAATATTTGAGCAAGTCATGTTATAGGTCAGTGGCCACATATTATCATTTGGGAGATTGCACAGCCTATTTTGCAGTGTTAGATGAGTTAACCCCTGGGTGGCTAGATAGATATAGGCAGTGTCAGAGGAGTTAACCTCTTGGGAGGCTAGACAGGTATAGGCAGTATCAGAGGAGTTAACCTCGTTATCCACACACTCACTCACACTGACACAAACACACTCTTACTCACACACACTCTCACTCACACTGACACACACTCTTACTCACACTGACATACACACATTCACTGACACACACATACTACACACTGTCAGTTTTTAGCTTACCTAGAGCAGACATCTCTTGCTTTGAGCTCCTCATGTGAAGGAGGGACTGAGCCAATCACGGGAGACTTCTGTACTCTCAGCCAAATAGGAGAGTTGAGAGGTCTCACCTGATTGGCTGAAACCTCCTACAATCAAGCTTCCCTCAGACACAGAAAAAAAACCGCTGCATGGAGCAGCAAAGTGCTGTCTCTGCCAGGGTGCCACCTCGGACAGCTGCCCCAGTCTGCCCCATTAAAGGGCTGGCCCTGAGTAACAGTAATTCGCATTTGGATATTTTATTACAATGATCTTGATGATTTGGCCTAATTAAACATACATTTGAAATTACTATAAGCAAAGATAGCAAATGATTGGGCAAAACAACTTTAGGAACTGTGTTTCTAGCTATTGCTTTTGATATTTAAGGAAAAAAGCACCCAAAAAACTTTTGGATGTTGAGGGGTTAAATATATTTTTTCATACCATTTTTATGTTGAAATACATGAAACATAACTTGTCCTCTTTCAAGATAACAGGTTCCAATAAAATTGTACTTATTTATATTTTTTTATGCATTTTCCTTTAACAATACAACATGCATAGAACCTTATGTGAAATCACAGAAATGTAAAGACATTTTCCTTTTTATATATATACAGTGTGCCTTCAGCTATGTTTTAGAAATTATTTGTTATGTCTAGCCTATAGGTCTATATCTTGTGGTTAAATGTGACTCCCATGAATCTAAGTCATAGATAAATCGCTCTGACACCAGGGTCCCAGTTGATGATATAATGATCCCTGTATTTTGTATTATTATTATTATTATTATTATTATTATTAAGATTAGCCTAAGGCCCCTCTATCTCACAGTTATTTTGTGAACTACATACCTTTAGTTCCTTGAATAGTTCCAGCCAGCTTGGTCTCATCTCTCAGGGAAGGGGGGACAAGTACACAAGTGAAGATAAATTAAACTTGCTCAGTTTCGTTTGTTCCTGAAAAAACACATTTTCTTATAATGTGTTGTGTTTGTCTTAACAAAACCAGAAATATGATGATTTTAGTCCACCTGTAATGCAATTTGTTCTACACTTCGGACTGGATGAGATTGTATTCCAGGTTTTTCATTTAATAGCAGACAATATCTATTGCTGTTTTAATTTTTTTTTCTAATGATTCAACTGTTTTTCTTGTTGGGGATTCTGTCAGAAGACCATTCTCTGCACCCATTATCTATAACCAAAGTCAAGTTTGGAACAACAAATTATAATTTTTCCTGTATTAAAAATATATGTATACAAGTCTCATAGATAGAACATAGTAAAGATAGAAATGGGATATCATAGAAAGTAATGTCAGACATAGGGAAAAGAATTCTTAAAAATGAAATTTAAAAAGAAGTCTACAGCATGTAGGCTATATCTCTGCCCAGGTAGGAATCTATGCATGTGAAGTAGCAGCAATTGGAGTGAATGGGAAGGAGACCAGTTTAAGGGAGAGATAAGCAGAAGCAAGCAGCTCTAACCACTCTGATAGCAAGGGGGTGTATAAAATGTTGCTGCACTCCTCTGCCAGCCAGGTTTTTGTTTCTGTTCTCTGTGTCAAGTTGACCTACCCTGAATAGGCTGTAAAAAAACTGCTTCTCCCTCCCTTGCTGCTGCTCCAGAAGGCCTGTTTGAATTTCCAGGCCTATGGGGGTAATGTATAAAATTCGTCTGCACTGCAAAGTGTTGGGAGTTTTATAAAAAGGCACTGCTATTTGTTATGTATAACAGCAATTGCACTTTTGTATAACTCCCGACCCTTTGCAGTCTGGGAAAAGGGACCTCCACTGACACATAGGCTGTATCAGAGTAATGAGCACCGACACAACCTAAATCTACGCAATTGGCTTAGATAACACATACTTTTTTATACATTTATGCAATGTTGCTTGGTCAATTCGCTGCTCTCTGCTTCAAATGTGCCTCACTGATTTAAAATAATTTGAAGGGATTTACCCCTTCAATGCAAGTCAAGCACCACTAAGAACAAAAATATTTACTTTCCATTATTTTTTTTAACCCAAATTAAACTAACATCTTTATGACTCATGAAAATCCATATGGAAGAAAATTGACACTAACTCACCACTAACACCACTCTTTCATACATCTAACACCTGTTATTCTAATTTATGAAAACAATAAACTTGTCTCCCCATTTGAAGACCCTAGGTACTGTTTAGTTTCTTCCTAATGCACTCCTGCATTTTAGCTTCCTTTATTCTTCTCTTTAGCTTGAGTAGATCTGATGGAGAAACTTGTAAGGTATGAGAGAAACGTTCATACCAGTAGCTACAAACAAACTCTCTTGAGATACCGCAAATCTATTTTTTAGCAGATGCCGGTAAGATGTCGTTCTAACTCACTAACTGCTAATTTTTAACATGTTTGGAATATATGTTTACCGTGCTATAAATAATTGCTTTAACACAAATAGAATAAATGAGTATTTCAATGTTGGAGAGAAGTAAGAAATGTGAGTATTTTTAAACTAATTGGTTGTCAATAGTTTCCAAACATACCTGATATTTGTTACATCATTATACGAAATGGCAGTGGATCAGACAGAATTATATCCATTACGTGTTAATTGTGTTTATATATAATGTGATACTTATAGCATTAACTCTTTGGGGGCAGTGTATACAATTTGCAGATGTGAAAATAGCACTAAATAGTTGCTAAGTTGTGCACCCATGTATAACACAGTCTCCCATCAGATGTCCGAATTTAGCGCTACATTTGCCAATCTAGCATTCCCGGGTTGAACCTATGGATAATAATTCAATGTTTATTCATCTTTACTTTTTGTGCGGCTGCAGACCAAATCAGCATGTCAGCAAGTAATCATAGACATATGATTTTTCTCATCACTCTGGGATGTCCGTTTCTCTGCTTTGTTTGTCTTCTTGATATTGGAGCTTGGAGAGCCCGGCAAGATACAAGGAATCCAGGCGTACCTTGGGAGCGCATGGTGGGTTGAAGCTGATGTCAAGATCAGCAGTCCCGGACCTTATAATGATTGTTATTACACACAATAAACTCTGACTTTTTTAAATTAAATTTTCCCTAGATTTTGAATTGTACAAAAAAAACCACATAATTTTTGCTATATCAGTCACAACTAAGACATTCATTTACATTTTAACTGTAAATCACTTGACATCTTCCCATACACATTAACTGACTTGGGCTAAAAAACAAATGAAAGTCTTTTGTTTTGAGTGACCATTTTCTTTTCTTTTAAATATCGTACATAATTATAAAAATGATCTCATAAATGTGGCTGCTTTAAGGGACAAACACAACTGAATGATTTGCTTCCTCGTTTTGGTATGACAAGCACTGAGGTAGATCATTTATTTGAATAAAAGTAATATCTATTTTTATGAAACTTAATTTTCACATAGAATACATATTGCTAAACCACACCACAGACCGTTCAGTCATATCTCATCCAAAAGACGGCACCAGGGAAGTTATTTCTTCATTGACCAAACATGAGATAAGAAAAAAACATATTGTCAGAACTTATGATTAGGGAGGCAAAAATGGATAGACCTTTAATTACAATGGGGACTTGCTCTAAAACCAGATTAATTATCCTATAACAGCTGGGATCGTGTGTAAGCATGCTGCTTATTCATTGAAATGCCATAAACGTGTTTCAGAGTTTATTATGTTCAAAGCTGTTTTGTTGTGATTTTCTCTTGTTCTTTGGGGTGAGATATCATTTCAAGAATCCCTTCAGTTAAATAATGCTAGTGGGTTTATATAGAACATATATTGACAGGATTAGATAAGTGTGTAAGTGAAGAGGAATACGCAATATCATATTTATTGCAATTGTGACTAGAGTTGCCATTCTGGCCTGAAAGCATTTTTTACTGGCTTTCCTTGTGGCAACCCTATTTGTGACTGCTAGAAACTGACTGGGGAACGTGATGTTGAACTGAGTGTGGACAATATGTTCTCTTTTACTTCCCTTCCCTGGTATGCTTAAGTACCTTAATCCAATATCTTTAAAGATATAAGGAAATTTGTTGTTTCCAAAATTTACTTTTGACTGAAAAATATAATAATAATAATATATAAAATTGTTATAAAATGAAGGTTTTGCATTTGCATCTGGATCTCAGGGTTTGCTTGGACCCAAGCATTTGAGATACTGACCGTTGCTAGGGTTAAGGCCATCAGACCTAATGAACTGGTCTGGGTGAAAAGAGGATGCCGCAATATGAGTTTGAATAAAGCCAGATGGTGTAAGCTGCTAGTGTTTTTGTGGTCTTAAAGTGAAGTAATTGAATTAGTAAGGCACTGGAGGTTGTAGATTGGGTTCATCTGCCTGAATGCCTATGAGGAAGCTAAATAAAAAAAATTAAACTTTTTACCCCTATTTAATGGTTATTACTCATTTTTAATAGGAACATTCTACATATCTATATTTGGTCACTGCCATGCAGATTCTAAACAGCAATGGCTAATGTGTAAATCTATTATTTTCTGTATTTATATGGCTTCATGCATTGAGCTATTTTTCTGAATTCTTATTTGTTTTCAAGATACTGCATGTCTGGGGTGGAAACATTAGCACTCAGTGGACTCATTCAGTGAAAGCTAATATATCCTATTGAAGTCATCTACTTGAGCACTGCTGTGATTTTGTATCCAGAAATTAGCAGCAAATGCTGTATAAAAAACAGCACTTTAAACAGTGCATTTGTTTGAATATTTATGTTGTTGACAACTCTGCGTTCATAAAAACAAGGAAGGGGAAAAATGCCAACCTGTGATTACAGAAATAATGCAATAAAAACTATGGAAGAGACACAAATTTGCCAGAGGCATGGCCCTTATAGCTGTATTATCATTATCCAGAGGCTCTGAGCATAAATAATGCAGAATACCAAGTCAAGTCATAGTGTAAAATAATATAATAGCCACCCTAAGGCAGGATTTAAGAAACATGTAAACTTTCATTATAGATCCCGACTGTAAAGCTATGTATGTTTCACTATTGAAATCTATCTATGGAGCCTACCAAGCAGGGTATTGGAAAGAGAGATGCATTATATACCTAGAGGCATGTATAATTAAAGTTGACCTGTCAACTAAAATCTATATTACTTGAACAATCATAAACACTGTGGAAGGACTCAGCAATCAACTTAGCTCTCTAACAATATGTCCCATAGAATATATTTTAATGATACATTTTAGGTATCCATTAAAATGCCATGTGCTTGTTATGTTACATAGCCTTCTCTTCTAATGCTCCCGGAGGTATACATTATACAACTTACAGTGGGAGTAATGTCTCAGTAGAAGTTGAAATTTCAGTTGTGTGATGATACAACGTTGCTTCTGGTAACCTCTCTTAGAGATCAGGTACCAGCGGTCCTCCAGCAGGGAGCTGGAAAGGGAGCCAGAGGTGCAATTGTCCTTAGAGGTAGTTCTCTAACCTCACTCAATTTGCAAGGGTTGCACCACTTTTCATTTATAAATGCCCCAGTGTATAGGCTTGGCATTCATCTTCCTCAGAAGAGACTCTGGCTGGGATCAAAATGTTAGGATAGAACATTAACCAAGAGATAAACTATGCTGAGAATTCTGGCCTTCCAAGCAGATACCTTAGGAATATTTTGTGTCAGAGGACAGTCCTTTGTTGTATCTACCTTCATTTCTCTCCCATCTGCGCTTCTGGATCTGAAGTAGAAAAGGGGAGCTTAAAGCTCACTGCAAATTGGGTAAAATGCATTTGGGTCCAACCACTGCTGTCTCTGTCCATCTGCAACTGTGTCTTGAATATCTATCAATCTGTGTGCAGTATCTGTCAACATATCTGTCTTGCCTGTGTATTTGTGTCTAACGCTGATGATAATAATTAAACTGATAAAGTTAGACCATGGGTCAGTAAATTGGCCCATATCCAAAAGTTGACAACCTTTCCCTGATGCCTACCTTTGGTGGCCATGCATAAATTGGTTAATTATTGAGAGCAATGTATGGAAATTGCCAAATTGACAAAACAGAATACTAAGAAGACAAAAGGCAAACAGAAATGCATATTCTGTAGCCATGAATTTAATTGTTCACCTAAGGCACCGAATACAGTTGGGCAAGCCAGATAAATGTAGTCTGATTAGTTCATGCTTTTTGATCATCACAGTTAAGATTGATCATGAGCTAGAGCCTCTATGATTCTAGTACTCCAAACCTATCCATCTTCTATAGTGAACCTAACAAGTGTGGGCAGTGAAATTAAGTGGATTAATAGGGCATTGTAGAGAGTCCACATCCTTTTCAATCAGCAGAACAATTTACGGAAACATAGATCATTGACTGTATAGACAAATTGCTCAGGAAAATTAAGTTAAAATTGATTTATAGCTCTCTACTTAAAATGATTATGTAACTTTCAAGGTAATTATGTTTTCTGTACACATAACTGTATTGACAAGTCACTGTTTCTCCAAGACTTATCCTTGAGAAGAATTCTATTTTTCCTAGCGATTACAAAAAAAGGTTGAAGATGTGTACTTTTTTTCAGACCACATAGTGACTTTAGAAAATCAATTGATGCTGATTGAGTTGGCAGTTCTCCTGTCAGCAGAGTGTATAAAGAAGCTGTGAGTGCTACTGTGGAAAATAGATAGTCTTAATAATTGATGAAATTATAAGTTCTCAGTTGATTTGGTAATTAGTTTCCTGTTACTTACCGCTCAGAAAAATGTTAAGACTCAAGCATTAAGAATTTAAGAATCATATGGTTAAATAAATTGCACTTCTTGGGGTCAATGGTAGAAAACTGCAAAATATGGTAGATTAACGTGCACAAGTTATTCAATGCCTTCTTTTAAATGCATTCATTGGTGCACAAAAATCATTATCCCCACCCATTAAAAAATGCCTAACAAATATATGAAGATGGTTGAGAAATCACTCACTAGCAGTATTCAATAAGGTCTGTTAAAAATTATCGGGTATTAAAAATATATACATTTTTGCCAATACGGTTTAGACCTAACTGTGGAAAAAGCTGCACAATAATGTTTGCAGTACTTCAGGGCACACAAGCAGATCTCCCAGAAAACAATGAAAGAGTTAACTACTATCAGGGGCCAGCAACCTTTTTCCACTCGGAGGCCACAAGCAAAGTCTGTGAGGTGATTGCAGGGCATGTTACAATATTCAATAATCTGTAACTAATAAACAAAAGTAATATGCCACAGTCAGTTTGCCCATTAAAATAGTCCACAGTTAGTTTTCCCACTAAATATGCCATAGTTTGTCCATTAACATATGCCCCAACTGGTGCCCATTAAAATTTTCCACAAGTAGAATGGTCATGAAATTAGCCACAGACAGTTTGCCCATTAAATATGCCACAGACAGTTTTTCCCATTAGCATATGCTCCAGTCAATAAAATCAAAACAAAGTGGTAGGTGCGCTATGTGACAAACACCAGTGAAATAAAGGAAATCTGATAATTGCCTTATAGTAGGTAACCCTTATATGACGATGTACAGTCAGTATCTTAAAAAAGATAAAAAAACACAAAGACCATAGTGTAATATAGTCTAGACATGGAGTAATCTTGTGCAGGTAAATAGTGCACTCACAAACAAAAGAAGAAGGAAATCTTATCTGTAGTTTCTTGTGTGGTCCTCTTATTCCTCATCAAGTGGATGTGTTGTGTAGAAATAGATGAAAAGAACCATAAGTATGTGATGAAATACAAGATTTTAATAAAGCAATAAGGTAGCTTACATCTAAAATGGAGATATGCAGCACAAAAGATGATCACAGGCGATGGTTCTCAAAAACAGGTCCCACGCCAATAGTAAAATCCAAGTGAAGGCAATGTTCCAGAAAATAGAATAAAAAGTAATAAAAGGTCCGCAGTACAATGAATCACGCTACGCGTTTCGCCTTCCTGAGGCTTCCTCCTGGCGTGTTCACTAGCCAATATGCTCCAGTCAGGTTCCCATTAATATTTGTCAGTACCACAGTTTGCCCATTACATATTCCACACTTTGTTCATTAACATATACCCAATCCATGTTCCCATTAGAATATGGCACAGACAGTTTGTCCATTTAATATGCCACACTATGCTCATTAACATATGCCCAAGACAGGTGCCCATTTAAATATGTCACAGCCAGTTAGCCAATTAGAATGTGCCATACCCAGATTTTACATTTAATATGCCACATCTAGTTTGCCCATTAATATGCTATAGTATGGCCATTAACACATGCCCCAACCAGGTGCCCATTACATATGCCTCAGCCAGGTTCCCATCAACATATACCTCAGCCAGTTTGGTTATTAAATGTTTCACAGTGTGCTAATTAACATATGTCCAAGTCGGGTGCCCATTAAAATACCTCACATCTAATGTCCTCATTATTATGTGCCACAGCCAGTTTGCCCATTAAATATGCCACCGTTTGTCCATTAATACATGCCACCCCCATTTTTCCCATTAAATATGCCAGTTCACACAATAAGATATGTCACAGTCAGTTTGGCCATTATAATTTGTCCATTAAATATGCCACAGTTTGTCCATTAAAATAAGTTACTGTTAGATGTCCATTAACATATGTCACTGCCAGGTGCCCATTACATCATTCACATGGATCCTGCTGTTTGGCAATTCATCACACAGGCAGTATGCAGGAGGGAGGTAGCTGCTGGACTTGCTTTCATATCTGGCATCAAAACTGTACTCGAAGAGTATATACCCGGCCCACATCACATCTTTTTTGATGCAGGGTAACCATACTGCCACAGGACAAAACCACAGACACAAAAAAAGGACAAGCTTTGAACTCTTAAGATGGTAAATTATGAAAGGGTTTAGTTACACCAAATGGCCATGAGATGATAAGCTTGCCACCAGCGTCAAGGTGCCTCACATCATCAAGTCCCTAACACTAGAACTAATAATAAACTAGTAACTGAATATAATAACAGAAACACAGACTGCAAGCTTTAAGAAACAGAACAGACAGGTGTGGAAATATTTATATAGAGGAATAGAGAAACAAAGTAAGTGGAGACAAAAAAAAACCCGGAATGGAACAGAAAAAATAACAAACAGCAAAGAACCATGGAACAGCGGGACAGCCCTCTAAAAGAACAAGGGCAGGGAGGACCTCTAATAGGGCTCTAGGACAGGGCAGAACTATGACATGGCTCTTAGACAAGATACACCCATTAGGGGGTTATAAGACAGAGCAGCTTCTAACAGGGCTCTAAGATAGGGCATCACCCATTAAAATGATTCAGAACAGGGCAGGTGGCAGAATATAGGCAAACAGGGCCAGTGTCATTCTGGGGCCAACTGGGCAGGTGTTACTCTGGAATTACAGGGAAGGTGCCACTATTTGGCCAGACAGGGAAGGTTCAACAAGGAAAATCAGGAATGGATCAGAGGAAGAGAAAAAAAAGCAAGATAAGAAAGGGAACAGGAATAACTGGATAAAACCTATGTGAGACTGCACATGGATTCACATGTGACAAAACTGTCACATCCTGGGATAGAATACCAGGGAGGAGCCTCATTGCAGGGCCTGGCGTGGGGTCTGCCTGCACCCCATGATACATAACTAAGGACTCAGACAGGACTGGTAGTGGAGACTGACAGTTGAGGACAAGACTGGCAGCTGAGACTGGCAACTGAGTACCAACTAGTAGCGGAGACTGGCAACTGAGGACAGGACTAGAAGCTGCGACAGGATAAGAAACAGTACAGTGCAATGGCATTATTCTCTATGATTGAGCCTCAGACAAATGACCACCCAGGACTTTAGCACACTGACTAATACCACACACTGAAGCAGGACAAATACACACAAAAGAATAGTCAGCAGGCCGGGTCATACACATATCAGGATGAGGTACAACTGAGGAGTATCACTAGACAAAGTTACAAAGCAGGCAAACAGGTCAGAAAAGGCAGCAACAGGCTTGGTCAGGATAGGCAAGGATGCAGCAACAGGATAACAAATGACATAATCAGGAATGCTAGTACAGGCACAGAGGCCTCCAGAAGAATGGAAACACTAGAATAGTGGCTGAAGATGAAACAGCAACAAAACCTGAATACAACATAGAGGAGCCAGGGAAATGGGGTAGAACCATGACAGCAACAGCTATACACATGTCTACACATTAAAATAATTTTCTTTCATTTATTAGCAGTGTGCCTGTTTTTTTTTGTAAATCTGCAATTCTGTAAACTGAGGTTCCTCAATGTCCCAAGTCTCCTTCCTAATAAAATATGCTGAACCAATATCAATGTCCCAAAAAAAATTGCAGCTTACCATGCCTCATTTGCGGAATTTTAACTGTATTGTTTAACATGACAATAGAGACTGTATTAGCTACTGAAGACTGAGTTAAGCTGCAGTAGCTGTAAAGAAAAGTAAATGAAGGCAAAAATGTGCCTTACTACCTGGCTTCGCTCGGGATTTAGAATCTGCTGCTCCTTGCTTTCAGTAATACTTGATTTTTATTTTATGCACATTCACACATACTCCCTGTTTTATAGTTAACAAATGATATTATTATAAGTTAAAAGAGTATTTCTGGAGTCGGGAGAAGGAAAGCTCTTCATGTTACCTTGGTGCTCTTCTATTTCTTGTCTATTTTATTGGTTTGTCCAGTGTGAAGCTGAATCATCCATTCTGGCTTAAAGCACCTGAAGGGGTGTTCCATAAAGTTTTTGTTTTGATTGGTGTAGTTATGATGTTTCTCTGTAGCAGTGGGGCCAAGATATCTTAAATGTGAATAAGTCATAGTATACAAAAAACAAGAATGAATATTTCATATTTTGGAAGGCAGAGTGCGATGAACTGTAACCCCTCATCTGGGACTTTTACGATATTTCTGACGCCCCCACCCACATCCTTCTCCAGAAGAGTTTATTTCCGTTTTTTATTCCATACCTCAGGATCGTGGCTGTGCGACTGTTTTTCAATAAGGGTTAAGCCCGGTTGCTGTGTACATTCTGTAAAGGTTTAACTGTCTGGCTTGGTGGGGATTGGCCAAGGGTATAAATCTCCCTCAATGTTAGGAGGAAGTATCCTTCGCTTCTATCTTGATTGGGGGCTAAGTTAAAGGACCAACTGGTACATGTGAGTCTGAGCCCTAGTCCGTCACACAGTGTCCCATTGGTCCCTACTACCCTGGCCTAAATTTGATTAGGATTCCCTTTTGTGTGCTGATAATCCTTTTAAGTTTTCTATTGTTCAATCAGATGTTATCCTGATCTGTAAATGTATAAATATACTGACTGTACTACAATAAAGTGTACTCGTATTACTGTTCAAGAGAAATGTGTCTTCTTGAACATATAGCAGAGTCCCAGGTGAAAATTTGTGGGCATTTAAAGAATCCATAGTGGGGGAAGGCTGATATTTAATCCCTAGTTACCAACCTTGGGTTGACGTCTCGTCACACTAGCTTTGCATTTTCTAAACTGATATTCTGTGAAGTTATAGGACTATTCACATTTTAATAAAAGTTGTTTTGGAAGATAGGTTAGATAGCATTCAAGTATAGACCGTTTTAGGTAACCTAAATTGTTCAGTCCCGGACTAGGAAGAGGTGCAAAGTGGGGAAATTGACATATACTTGCTCATATTTGAGCTATTCTGGGCAGTTTGTGGATGCAACATTTGATGAATCCACTATACAAGCTTGTGCACACTTTCATAAGTTTTCCTGAGTTGAATTATCTTAGAATTTGGTGTTGACTCAGGTCAAGAATGGGTAAGTTATGTTGGACACAAGTTGTTTGTGATAATTTCTCTAATTGAGCAACTTGGTTCAATACACTTTTTAGATATATTTATCTCTATTGAATTACCCATAATTTGTAAGGGACACATTTTTATATTTAAACATAAGAGATGATCAGGTCTGGACTGGTCTAGTGTGATACTGGGAAATTCCCCGGTAGGCTGACTGCCCTGTGGCTGGTTTGAAATACCACTGCTGTAACAGAGCAGAAATCTGTACCTCTGCCGGAACAAATTTATTCACCTCTGCATTGTCTCAGCCAATCAAATACACAGGATGAGCATAGCATTGATCTGTTTCACCAATGAGGACCCAGAAAATAGCAGTTGACAATAAGCCTCCCCTCTTCTGAGACAACAGGCCCTGTGCATGTGTGCTGCTGGGGTAGGAGAAAGGAGCCTACACCTGCCAAACAGGCAAAGGTGTTGGACAACAGGAGCCACTGAAAATCAGAGGTTAGCAGAGCAAGGCTGACCTGGGGAATGGAGCCACCATCTTCCAGGGACAGTCTTCTCGCTGCAATAGAAGTGCTGCAGCAGTTGTAAAACCTACCACCCACTTGCCCTCCTCCAGCCAGAACATCACAAGGCACAGTGTGTGCATTTTTGCATGTGTGTGTGTATCTGTGAGAGGGACACTGTGTGTGTGTATGTGTTAGAGGGAAACTGTGTGTATGTGTGAGAGGGACAATGTATGTGTGCTAACATCTATAATTACTACATAGCATGTCAAGCAGAAAACCTACTGCATTTGCATCATGTAGATAATAATAACATAACCGTACTAATTCCAATGAACATTGTTTTACACGCTGTGTAGAAAGAGGAGACCACATACATACATACATGGTGGAAATGCCCCAAAATAAAAAGAATATGGAGCAAATTAAATAACATCATTAATGCGAGCTTGAGCTGCACATTTGATTTGATTGCTTTTACTGCTGTTGTGGATATTTATTTGGACTTTTTACACTTTAATAAATCATTGTTTGCTACTATCGGATATCTGGAGTTCCGAATCTTCTTTTTTCTTTTGGCAAACCAGAAGTGAGACTTCTTATTTTCAGGAGCCAGGAAAATGGTGCATGTAAAACCATCCGAAAAGTTAGGAGCCCTGCAAGTTATTAAAATATCCCTGTGCTGCACAAGTTTTCCATGGAGAAGCACAGGGATTATATAAAAAGTAGCTTCATAGGAAATGGCTGCAACACATTCTATAAGTTCCATTGATATAAACTGTATTGGTACTTTGTGATATTTTATTGTGAGTCCTTTGGCCTAAATCTAATGAAGGGAAAGTATAAACATAGTACACACATAAATTGCTCCTAATAGAGATACAATCTCTCTGTGCGCCAATGTAATGCCACAAGGGAATAAGATAATCAATGTAAATATAGTAGCACTCATGGACTGACTGGAAAGGACCTCACTCTGATCTCACAATTCGTAGACAAAAAATGCAATGCACAGCACTCCTATGTGATGAGGTGTATTGTTGCAAACCATCCCTGGTTTTATGCCATAAGAGTCACCTCTTCACATAGAAGTGCTGTGCATTGAAGGTTTTTTCCTACTAATGTGTCATTAATGGCATTTTGCCACATTTGTGGCTGGCAGACTGTGTTTTATTAGACTGTGTATGTGTGTGTACCTGATCAACATATGAATGTGTATATATGTTAGTGTTCAGATTTAGGGGACATCTGATCAGATACACTAGAACATAAACACATTTTTATGCTGATCAGATACACACACATCACCACATTGCAGGGCCATCTATGTGCCCAAACAACTCATCAGAGCCATCATTGTTCTCAAACACCCTGTCACTATCATCATTGTTCCCAAAAATCTTATTAGTGCCATATTTGTGCCCAGACAGCTTATCACTCCCATTGGTGTCCCCAAAAAGCTAATCACTGCTATCATTGTCTTTATGCATGCTACTGCTATATGTGACCCCAAACATTATTGTGCCCACAGTCGCACTCAATCACAAACACAGTAACACACACACCCATTCACAGACACACTTAGCAAGCAAACACTCATTCACATCCATGCTCAGCCAGCATACAATAACTCACAGACACACTCAATCACACTCAATGAGCCAGCACACACTCACAGACACACTCAGCAAAAACTCACAGACACACCCTGCCAGCACACACTCCCTCACACACACACTCAGCCAGCACACACTCACTCACACACACACACTCCCACACACACACACACACACACACACCAGCAGATTTTAGTTTAATGATCTTTGTGACTATCAATAGACTGAGATCCAACCAAACTGACATGTCCCCCTCCCTCCATACCTGTCAGGGAAGCTGCATGGAGAAGGAGAGGTTCGCACTCTTCAAAGTGGTCTCACAGACCACACGTGCTGGCGCTCCTGCTGCTGGCAGTAGGGGCAGAGCATTCCTCTTCCAAAGTTAATAGCGTGCGGGCAGCGTTAAGCTCCTCTATCACCTCGAAGACAATTAGGCAAGTAAGGCAGCCACGAACCCCGCAAGCGTGAGGCCTTAGGCGACCGCCTAATTAGAGAGCCGCCTCTGGCGGACACACTGTGTGTTGTTTGAAGCTGTCATGCCCCTCTGGCCCTTACCTGCAGTTCCAGTAGTTCCAGGCACCCAGCAAGTCCCTTAAGTAATCCGCGATCACGGAGTAGGCCGAAGCCGGGGCCTGTAGTACAATCTTCTATCCGCGATCGCGATCGCGGTAGCGCGGTAGGCCGAAACCAGGGCCTAGAGTTTCTACAAGCCCAGGATGCATCCTCCAGACTTCACCCCAATCAAGGGGAACCTATTTCCAGCTGTAGGAGGGAGGTAAACTCTGCCAAATCTCCTATTAACTCCAAGCACAGAGATAGAGGGGTATGTGCTAGAAAAGCACACCCCTCTAACATCCAATCAAGTGAGGAGCTTGTCCCACTGAGGGGAGGAGTGGAGATCCACAGCACTATAAAAACCCCTCAAACTGTTTCTTCATTGCTCCAGTGTTCCAGAGCTTTGGTTCCTGTTTGTCCTTGGACTTCAGTCTCCAGTTTCCCCTTTGTTGCTGTGCTACAGTATATCTATTGGATTTCCCGTTACCTGACCTTTGGCTTGTCTTCTGGATTACCCTGTTTGCCTGAACCCTGACCCCTGCTTGGATTACTACTCTTTGACCGCTGCCTGCCCTGATCTATTGAACTGTTTCCTGACTTCGCTTTTTGGATTATCCTTTTGTGGCACTCTCGTGCTCCTATCCTTACCAGGGTGCTCTGCCTATATATACTTGTGGACCACCTGGTAAGGGTTACCAGCAAGAGATAGCATCCCCTGCTCTATGCTCCGAAAACCTCAATCTTGACAATACACTGGAGCCAATATGGAGCTTGCAGGGATGGTTGATGCTGTTAATACCTTGACACAACAGCTTACCACGCTATCTACTACTGTACAGGCCATACAAGACAATCAAATGGTCTTACAAACCCAAATGCAGAATTTACAACCCATCCCAGTACCACCACCGGTTTTGCAACAACCAAATCCAGTACCTCAACCAGGACTTGTTCTTGATGGTGCTGCTGCCCCTGAACCACATGTTAAACTACCTGCTTGTTTTACAGGTGACCGCAGTCAGTTCCAACCGTTCATCACTTCCTGTGAATTGTTGTTTGCATTAAAACCAAGAACCTATGCTACAGACTTTGTGAAAGTGCGTACAGCTATTTCTCTACTCACAGGAGCACCTATGTCCTGGGCACACCATCTGTTGTATGAAGACAGTCCTGTGCTTAATTCCTGGGAGGCATTTTGTCATGCTATGGGTATACTATATGATGACCCTCATAAGAGATCTACCGCTGAAACTACCATGAGAGCTCTCAGGCAAGGTCGTCGCCCTGTTGAGGATTATGTATCAGACTTTCGGAGGGTTGCGATGGAGACAGAATGGAACGAACCAGCTTTGCGTGACCAATTTCGTTTAGGTCTCTCTGAATCACTCAAGGATGAGTTGGCTCGGGTTGGTATTCCTGACTCACTGGATGATCTGATTCTTCTAGTAACACAAGTTGATCGGAGACTCCGGGAGAGACGGATGGAACGTACTACCTCAACCAACCTTCCTTTTCGTTCAGTCTCTACACCACGCCTTCATTACACACCCACGTCTACTACCACCACTGAGGAACCCATGCAATTGGGGGTAACCCGTGGTCCGCTTACTGAAACAGAGAAGTCCAGAAGAAGAAGGATGAATCTGTGTCTGTATTGCGGTAATGCCGACCATCAATTTCGTCTTTGTCCTCGGTTGGCTGCAAAAGGTAATCCCCATTTGGTACAGTCCTCTTTGCTCCTGGGTGGCATGACTTCTCATCTATCTCTTCTTGTCTCTCTACAGTGGACACATGACAAGGTACCACAAGATGCCATCATTGATTCCGGTGCCAGTGATTGCTTTATGGATATCAAAACCGCCCAGACATTGGGTATACCCACACGACCAAAGAAACAACCCATTACCATCCTACTTGTCGATGGCAGAGACATCAATTCAGGACCTGTCACCACAGAGACTGTACCCATCACCGTATACATTGGAGAGAAACATAAAGAATCACTTAGTTTTAGTCTGGTGCATTCTCCCTTGTTTCCTTTGATTCTGGGACTTCCTTGGCTTAAACGTCACAACCCCATTATTGACTGGTCTACAGGACTAACCACTTTTTCCTCTACCTTTTGCAAAACTCAATGTTTTCCACAGACTTTAGCTTCTTCTCTTCACATCCCATCTCCTGAGAACACTGAAATACCAACACAATATCGTGCTTTCAGTAAAGTATTCAGTGAACAAGAGGCCAATAAACTACCACCCCATCGTCCATATGATTGCCCAATAGACCTACTTCCTGGGGCACCAATACCATTTGGCCGTATATATCCCCTCTCAGAACCCGAATTAAAGACTTTAAAAACCTACATTGAAGACAATTTAAAGAAAGGCTTCATCAGACCTTCTACTTCACCCGCTGGAGCTGGAATATTTTTTGTTGGAAAAAAGGACGGTGGTCTCCGCCCATGTGTGGATTACAGAGAGATTAACAAAGTCACGATCAAAAATAAATACCCTTTACCTTTAATTCCCGAATTGATGGATCGCCTCAGAGAAGCTAAAATATACACCAAGCTGGATTTACGGGGTGCTTACAATCTGGTGCGGATTAAGGAGGGGCATGAGTGGAGAACAGCTTTCCGATCCCGATATGGTCACTATGAGTATCTAGTCATGCCATTCGGGCTCTGCAATGCCCCTGCTACCTTCCAACACTTCCTTAATGACGTTTTCAGGGATATGTTGGATTCGTTTGTCATTGTATACCTTGATGACATTTTGATTTATTCACCTTCTCTGGCTACACATCGTCAACACATGACCCGCGTTCTATCTCGTCTCCAAGATCACGGACTATATGCCAAATTAGAAAAATGTATTTTTGAGACTACGTCTGTAGAGTTCCTTGGTTATGTCTTAACCCCTGGAAACATCAGAATGGATCCCAAGAAGGTATCTGCCATATTGGAGTGGCCCATCCCCTCTTCCGTTAAAACCACACAGAGTTTCATAGGCTTTTCCAATTTCTACAGAAAGTTCATCAATGGATTCTCAAAAATCATCGCCCCAATCACTCAACTCACAAAGAAGAATATACCTTTTCGTTGGACTCCTGAAGCACAACAAGCTTTTGATGCATTAAAGCAGAGATTCACCACAGCCCCTATTCTTCTTCTCCCAGATCCTTTGAAACCATACTTTGTTGAGGTGGATGCGTCAGAGACAGCTGTAGGGGCCATCTTGTCTCAACGAAAAGGAGATGATGGTACACTTCATCCTGTATGCTTCTTTTCAAAACGTCTTTCTCCAGCAGAGATCAATTACAGTGTGGGTGATAGAGAACTATTGGCCATAAAAATGGCACTGGAAGAATGGCGTCACCTTCTTGAAGGGGCAAATCACCCAGTCACTGTATTCACGGACCATCGCAACCTGGAGTATTTACAAAGAGCTCGCAGACTCTGTCCACGACAGGCAAGATGGGCTCTGTTTTTCTCTCGATTCCTATTGCACATTACTTACAGACCCGGTTCACGAAATGGAAAGGCCGATGCCCTATCCCGTTTACATGGATCATCTACAGAACAAGAGCCAGACACCATTCTACAACCTGGTCATTTTCTTATCACTCATTCCTCTTTAATAAAGACTCTTAAACAACAATGTAAAGATGACTCTTATCTATCCAAATATCCTTTTTTGACCAAGAAAGATGGTCTCCTCTACAAGGATACTCTGATTTTTGTCCCTCCTGCTGTGCGAACCAAAGTATTAGAGACAATACATGATCATCCGCTGGCAGGCCATGGAGGAGTCAAGAAAACCTTAGACCTTGCACATCGTTCATTTTGGTGGCCTAAACAAAGAAAGGACATTGAACAATATATACATTCATGCGACATCTGTGGACGTGCAAAAGGGGTTAATACCAGACCTGCTGGCTTACTACAACCTTTACCTGTCCCCACAAATCCCTGGACTGACGTGACTGTTGATTTTATTGTTGAACTCCCACCATCTCAACAACATACTACCATAATGGTAGTCGTGGACCGTCTAACTAAGATGGCTCACTTCATTCCTACAACCAAACTCCCTACCGCAGCCGAAACTGCTGACTTATTTATTAAAGAAATCTTCCGCCTCCATGGCATACCACAATCCATTCTCTCTGACCGTGGAGTACAATTTACCTCACATTTCTGGTCTGCTTTTTGTCGTGGTTTGGGCATCCAAAGACTCTTATCATCTGCTTACCATCCTCAAACTGATGGCCAAACAGAAAGAACCAACCAAACTCTAGAACAGTATCTTCGTTGCTATGTTACTCACCTACAGGATGACTGGCTTCCCTTACTTCCAACAGCAGAATTTGCTTACAACAACAGCCTACACAGTTCTATAGGTTTATCACCCTTCAAGGCCAACTATGGTTATCATCCCTCCTCGATTCCTCAACTACCTGCTACAACCACAGTGCCACAAGTCACCGATAGAATCCAACTTCTTAACCAAGGATTCACTCTCCTACAAGAGACTCTAAAGAAAGCCCAACAAGCTTACAAAGAACAAGCAGATCGCAAACGTACATCTCCACCTCAATATAACATTGGAGACAAGGTTTGGCTTTCATCCGCTCATGTTAAAATGTCCTGTCCTACCACAAAATTAGGACCAAAATTTTTAGGTCCTTTTCCCATCACAAAGATTATTAGTCCTGTAGCGGTTACTCTTCAATTGCCTACCACTTGGCGTATTCACCCTACATTCCATGTTTCACTTCTCAAGAAATGGATACCAGATACTTCCCAAAGGAAGACACCTACTCCTCCACTCCCCATAATCGTGGACAACGAAGAAGAATTCGAAGTACAAGAGATCTTGGATTCTCGTATTAGAAGGGGACGACTTGAGTATCTAGTACACTGGGAGGGATATGGTCCTGAAGAAAGATCCTGGGAACCAGCTGCCACCATTCATGCTCCCGCTTGTCTTCGTGCATTTCACCGTACACATCCTGAACGGCCAGCACCTAGACGCACCCGGAGGTCGCGTATTGGAAGGGGGAACTGTCATGCCCCTCTGGCCCTTACCTGCAGTTCCAGTAGTTCCAGGCATCCAGCAAGTCCCTTAAGTAATCCGCGATCGCGGAGTAGGCCGAAGCCGGGGCCTGTAGTACAATCTTCTATCCGCGATCGCGATCGCGGTAGCGCGGTAGGCCGAAACCAGGGCCTAGAGTTTCTACAAGCCCAGGATGCATCCTCCAGACTTCACCCCAATCAAGGGGAACCTATTTCCAGCTGTAGGAGGGAGGTAAACTCTGCCAAATCTCCTATTAACTCCAAGCACAGAGATAGAGGGGTATGTGCTAGAAAAGCACACCCCTCTAACATCCAATCAAGTGAGGAGCTTGTCCCACTGAGGGGAGGAGTGGAGATCCACAGCACTATAAAAACCCCTCAAACTGTTTCTTCATTGCTCCAGTGTTCCAGAGCTTTGGTTCCTGTTTGTCCTTGGACTTCAGTCTCCAGTTTCCCCTTTGTTGCTGTGCTACAGTATATCTATTGGATTTCCCGTTACCTGACCTTTGGCTAGTCTTCTGGATTACCCTGTTTGCCTGAACCCTGACCCCTGCTTGGATTACTACTCTTTGACCGCTGCCTGCCCTGATCTATTGAACTGTTTCCTGACTTCGCTTTTTGGATTATCCTTTTGTGGCACTCTCGTGCTCCTATCCTTACCAGGGTGCTCTGCCTATATATACTTGTGGACCACCTGGTAAGGGTTACCAGCAAGAGATAGCATCCCCTGCTCTATGCTCCGAAAACCTCAATCTTGACAGAAGCATTCGCTACACCTGTGGCTGGCAGAGTATGTCTTATTATCTGTGTTTTGCACCAGAATTTGATATTTGTTACAAACCCCTATGTGCTTTCATATCTGACTTATCTATAATTAATATACTCTTGAAATGTGCTTTAAAATGCATGGTTTTCCCTTACATGAACAAGAAAATAATGAATGATGTTGGGCTTATGGGGCTGGTAAAAACATTATTTCCAGGGCTGGTTTTTATTCCCAGTTTGGCCCTGGAGACGATTATCATCTTCTGAACCTACACCTATAGAACACCTAAAGGGATCTACCCAATGACCTGAGTTACTGTATCTCAGGTCACTGAATATAATTGACTGCGATAGAAACGTTTGAATAGAGCCCAAGGATTTGTGATGTTGTTCTCACTGGATTTATACCTCTTTTGTAACAATGAAGCTTATGTTTCTAGACCATATTCTGCCTATTTGTATCACATGATACAATGAAAAGTGTAAACAATACATTTCTTTGACTTGCCTAATCCAGCTTATCATATTTTGCACAGACAATAACTAAAACCTCAATTGAAAACAGTTGTCGACAGGAGCTCCCAGCTACCCGGAAGGAAAAAATTATGTATGAGATTACAAGAACATTTGGTGTTTTAACACGTTGTTTTTTTTATATAAATATCTATTGTTCTATGTCTCTAGGAGCCTGTCATATTAGAGTCTAAACATTATAACATAAAATTCATATGTTCAGATATAAGTACAATAGCCTTAATAGTGCCTTACAGTAGTACCGAGTACATGTTCAGGGATTATTAATATTAAGCCAGAGATTAGAGAAAAGAGACAGTTTTTGTAATGAAGTGTAGAGATAGAATCAGATGACAGGCTGCTGGAACACAATTCCCTCATTCCTTGCAAGATTTATTGCTGAACCAAAACCGAATATGATGTTGAGCTGTATTATAGATGAGTTATTCATATCAGGTTACAAAAGGACAGGTTTTTGTTCTCGTTTTCTAGTTAAATGAACTTTTCATGAGTGCAGGAATGGATAATGCCATCGAGGTGTCACAGCTAACACTTTCAACACAGATTATTAAATCTGATTGTTTTAGCACAAGAAAAGTTTTGCAGATAAAAAGCAGGACAAATTGTAATGTTCGTTCATTTTCAGAACCATTACCTATTCATTGCCAAAGTGGAGTAGATTGTAAGGCATTCGTATTTGTGATCATTGTGTTATGCAATGGGGGAGACATAGGTGATAGAAAAAAAAAGGAAAAGAAAGAAACAGTGATTACAAGGGAAGAACTATATGGATAAGGATAAGATGTCTACATAGGTTATTATGGTGTGTGGGGTTGGACATAGGAAAATAAGGTAAAGAAGAGCTGGGAAGTGGCCACCAAGGCCAGCATAGCCACCTGACCTTTGGAATTCCAAGGTAAAGATGCTGTGTGGTTTGCATACTTATGACCAGCTATTCCGTGGTACGGTGTACCCTCAGCCACCATGAAGGCTTCAGTCTCCATGGCCTACAGTATCTCCTCCTCAAAGTCTAGTTGGTCAGCGGCTCTGAAGAACTGCCTCCAGGGTATCTGATGGCAGTGGCTGGCCTGGTTAGCTTCCTCGTCACCAATCTCTTGATACACTGCAACTGGTTTACTATCATTGACGTGCCACGTCAAGGCACATTCTAAATAGGATGAGAACTTAACTTCACCTAGTATATAGTGAGCACACAAAGCAGTCCATACTGCTACCAAAACCTTATTCATGTGTTGGAGGAGGTGCAATTAAGCCTCCTCTCAATTAAACCCTGGACAGCATGCTACAGCCAGATAACAAGGAACCAACAACCTCAACTCTGTGCAAGCAGGGAAAAGAAAATAGTCAGCGTGCTAAGCTAGTTGCAGGCTCAAATAATATACATATGTAAAATGAAGCCTAACGTGCACCTGCAAATACAGTACAACTGGCTATACAGTGTATACAAAAAAACAAAGATATAGGGGCCTAGTAAAATAAAGAAATGACCTGTAACTATAAAATAAGTGCAAAATGTCTTGTATCAATCGGGTCACCATGTCCAATCAATGCAAAGCAGGGTTTGGATATGGTGACACAAGGGGGTTGGGCAAAGTTTATATAAGTCCATGCACATAACACCATTTTCTCTTTTTACAGAAAATAAACATTTTTCTTGTTACCTGTGTAGATGGATGCCCTGCTGTCCCAGCTCAAGGAGGCTGCTGCCATTCATGGTGAAGATTGGCTACAGGCCCAGGTTGGAGGCATTTTGGCAAGCATTCCCTTAGCCCCTGTTCTTGCCCCTGCCACTGTCCCCACTACTAGGGCTTCCAGGGCCAAGTCTTGCAGGCCTCCCACTAGGTTCAGCCCCAGCCCATCGGTTGTCCCCCCCTACCCCCCCCCCCTCCCATTTCGGGTGCTTTAATTGAAAGGCAGCATGCTTCTCGTCTCTCCTGTGTGCGGTGGGGAAGTTATCTCCACCCCCCCGCTCGTGTCCTAGGCAACGCTCTCTGCAGCGTTTTTGACTAGCTTCTGCGATGCCAGCCTCGATGTGTCCTGCCAACGCGGCATCACTGGGGTTTAGGTCCACACTCCACCAACGTGCCTCCCAGGCGGCCAGCAAGCACACTGCTAGGGCTCCTCCGTGGCCCACCATTAGCAGAGCAGCTGAGGAGGTAGGACGGGAGCTCCATTTGTCTCCTGCCCCATTGCCTCCCTCACACATGCTCACTGTAGCCAGGGCCACACATGCAGAGAGGCAGAGACAGAGGGCAGTGTCCCTTCTACCCTCCCTGCGCTCCAGGCAGGAGCTGCCCCCTGACAGTGCATCCTCTTATGAGGATGCATCTAGTTCCCCTTCTCCCCAGAGGGGAGCCTTTCCAGCACAGGTCTTTTACCACAGAGACCACAGGGATGATGGGCCACGCAGTCCTGGTCATGCAGCAGGACATCGGCAAGCTGATGTGAGTTAGCACAGGAGAGCTAGCTCTCGGGGCGCTGGTCTTCACACCCAGAGGCCCCTCCTGATGGTTCCAGATACGGCTGCCCTCCTTCCACTTGCAGGAAGACGCAGGGAAGGTTCCTTGGATGGCAGTCCGCTGCTTTTTGCCTCTTCACCAGGTGGATCTCCTGTTCCGGCGCCCACTGCGGTTCCTCCGGGGATTTTGTCCAGGGGTGAGTTTCCTTTTTCTACTCTTTTAACCACACACTTGCAACACAATATAGTTCCAAGGGAATTGAATGTGGTGCCGCCCTGGCACCAGGATAGCCAAGGGGAAGCTAGTTTGTTGGCACAACTAGTGTCAGGTTTGAGGGACATTTTTCAGAGGGTGGATTCAGGGTCCTCATCACAGTCGGGCATCCCTGCCCCCTCACAGATCTGGGGGGCTTATACTGCTTCATCGCCCCAACTTCATTGCAGTCCAGCGCAGCTGTTGCTATGTCCGCGACCGTGGTTGCGTATGTCCCTGCACTACCGCTAGTTCCCCAGTCACTGTCCCGGAGAGAGATGCTGCCCACGGAGAGAGATGCTGTCCGCTTATCGGATTCAGCACGTGGCTATTTGTATGTGTGCTTTGAGAAGAGACGTTATCTCCTCATCCCTCGCACTTTTTCTAATTGGCTTCAGGCTTTCGTCATATTGTCCAGGGTAATAGGTGAGACGAACCCGGAGCATTGCACCGGTCTTTTTTCATACATGGATTTGATCCATGAGGCATATAGGGTTTATGGCGGCCAGTCCTGGTTGCGCTATGACGAGCAGTTTCTGCAGCGCATGTCTGTGCGAAACAACATCAAATGGGGTCACAAGGACATTGCCTTGTGGTTACGTATCATGGCCCCAGGTCGTAGCCCCATACAGCCCTTTCTGTCCACGGCCGCTGGTTCAACTTCCCCAGGACCCTCGGCCTCGGCTAAAAAGGGACCGTGCTGGTAGTACAACGATTCTTCCTGCAAATGGGGCAGCTCGTGTAAGTTTAAGCATGAGTGCTCCGGTTGTGCAGGCAATCACCCCATTTCCAAATGTTTTAAGTGTCAGCGCCAAGACAAAGCAGGGCAAGTTTCGGACAATTTTGACGCCGGTGGCCATTGGTCCAATGTTCTCTTGGCTCAGTAGGTACCACGATACGGAGGCCATGGAATTGCTGCGCTCCGGGTTTACATTTGGTTTTAGGATTCCGTCTGATCCTAGTGAGTGCCAGGTTACCCCCAGAAATTTAAAATCGCCTTACCAGTTTCCACAGGTGGTGTACGATAAACTGCAAAAAGAGGTGTCTTTGGGACGGATGTCAGGTCCATTTCTGTCCCCCCCCTTTGAGGGGCTGTGGATTTCCCCATAGGGTGTGGTCCCCAAAAAAGAGGTGGATAAATGCTGTCTCATTCTCCACCTGTCTTTTCCTAGAGGCAGGTCAGTGAATGATGGCATTGATGCCAGTTTATGCAGTGTATCGTATACTTCTTTTGATCAGGCAGTCCAGTTGGTTAGATCTTACGGGAGGGGCGCGTTCCTGGCCAAAATGGATATAGAATCAGCGTTTAGGTTGCCTCCGGTTCACCTGGAATGTTTTCGGTTCCTTGGTTGTCAGTGGGACGGCGGCATTTATGTAGACTTGTGTCTCCCCATGGGGTGCTCTATCATGCTCTCGTGCTCTCTGTTTGAGACTTTTAGCTCATTCCTGGAGTGGGTCATTAGGGAGGAGTCAGGCTTGGCATCAGTGATCCACTATTTGGAGGATTTTTTATGCATTGGCACATTTAGTTGAGCAAATTATGTTCCGCTTCGGGGTGCCTTTGTCTCCGTACAAAACGGAGGGGCCTTCCACAATTATCAAATTTTTGGGGATAGATATTGACTCAGTATCCATGGAATGCCGCCTTCCTCCGGACAAAGTTTCGGATCTCCGCGTAGTGGTTTTCCATATGCGTAGCTTACGGAAGGTTCAGTTACGTCAGCTTCAATCCTTACTAGGCAAACTTAATTTTGCGTGTAGGATTATGCCTATGGCCCGTATATTTTGCCGGAGGTTATCATTGGCCATGGCGGGGGCTCGTTCTCCACACCATTTCATCTGCTTGACGGCTGGGATGTGTTTTTGCAATCCTATGGGAGTACAATCATGCTCGGGGACACTGTCACCAATGCTAACCTCAGCCTCTGCTTCCGGTTCGGTGGGTTTTGGAGCATTCTTTGGGGGTCGTTGGTGTTGTGGTATTTGGCCAGCAGAATGGTTTACTTCCGGCCTCATGAAAAACCTGGCCTTCTTGGACATGTTTCCAATTGTGGTGTCCGTTATTGTATGGGCCCTCTGCTGGAGAACAATAAGGTCAGGTTTTGGTGTGACAACCTCGGGGTTGTGCAGGCCATTAATAATGTTTCTGCTTCTTCCCCGCTGGTGATTAGAATACTGCGCCAGCTTGTGTTGCTTTGCCTTCAGCGTAACCTACTAGTACAGGCGGTCCATGTCCCCGGGGTCAGCAATGATATTGCTGATTCTCTCTCCCGGCAGCAGTGGGAGCAGTTTTGGCACCTGGCCCCTGGGGCAACAGAGAAGCCACTCCTTTACCGGATTGGATTTGGACGTTGGCAGGAGACACGCTTCGATGCTGTTGCACCGGTCCATGGTGCCCACCACCTGGCTTTCTTTCCTGCAGGCTGCAGGTGACCCGGATACCCCTGAAGGTGTGCGCTCCACCATTCTGTGGTTTATTGGTCAGTTGTTTGCTGACCACGACCACGTCTCGGTCCCATACCTCAACAGTGGTATGTCGGCTATGGCTGCTTACTTTAAGTTTGCGGGCGGGAGGGACCTGACTAAAGATTTCTTAGTCAGTCAAGCGTTGCGTGGTTATCGGAGGGGTTATAAACAAATTGACACCAGAAAAACCTGTAACCTTCTCACTGTTGTTCCGTTTAACTGAATTATTGCCGACCATTTGTTCATCAATTTTTGAGACAATGTTGTTTCAGTTATCTTTTTCATGGGCCTTTTTTGGAGCTTTTAGAATAAGTGAGCTGGTTAGCCCTTCCCGTGCTAGGCATGGTGGTATTCTGGCTCAAGATGTTCAGTTATTTTCAAGTTAGGACCTTGATTCAGAGACAGACCAGGCCGGTAAAGGTCTTCGGGTTTCATTGATGGCCCTTCCTGGTTCTCCGGCCTGCCCACTGGCATGTGTCCGACGCTTTCTTCACATACTCCCCCCAGGTCAGAGTTCCTTACTGATTCCTGCAGATGGATCTGCGCTGTCCCAGTACCAATTTCTATCCATATTTCGAAAATGTCTAATTACTCTCCTTATCCCCCCCCCCCATGGATTATGGCATGCACTCATTCAGGACTGGGGCTGTCACTGAGGCATCCAGGTGGGGTTTTGGGAGATGCAGTTGTCAAACTGATAGGCCGCTAGGAATCATCCAGATTCCAGTCCTATATACGCCCTCACTTAGTCTAATAGTGCTGTATTGTAAAAACAAACTATATATATATATATATATATATATATATATATATATATATATATATATATATATATAAATAATAAAACAAAAAGTGGAACGACATTGGGGGAGAGATGGCTATTCTAACTGGTGGGTGTTGTTTGTGTCGGTCTGTGTGCACATGTTGTGCTCGTTGTTACTTCCATCATATTTATGGTTCCCCCCTTTTTGCTGCTAGTGCTGTATTTCCTCTCTTTCAGGGAATGCGAGTTGCCAAGTGTGGATTTTCGGCCATTCTTTCATCTTCTGGGCCGAGCAGAGGGCCACAGTGCGGCCTAATGGCAATCAGCTTGGTTTCACTGGCTCCCAAGCTGTGCTCCAGTGGTTGGGTTTTCGTGGATTGCACTGGACTGACTTGGCTTCCCAGTTTTCCTCGGCAGTCCGTGAGTGGGGACCGCCTCAGGATCTGGTGATTCATTTGGGCAGTAACGTCCTATGCTCTGTGCCCTTTCGCGAGCTGACTTATCTCATTAAAGCTGACATTTTGAGGTTGTGGATACAGTACCCCGACCTGGTGCTGGTGTGGTCTGATCTGATTTCTAGGAGGTGTTGGTTCAGGGCCCGTTCCCCCGCAGGGGTTGAAAGAGCTCGGAGGAAACTGAATAGTGCGATAGCCAGGTTTGTGGTCTATAATGGAAGAATTGTAGTGAAGCATCGGAGTTGAATGGATACGATGCCTCTCTTTACAGGAGCAACGGGGTTAACCGTGATTGGTCTGGACCTCCTGAACCTGGCGATCCAGTCGTGCATTGAGAGGGTGGTAGATGTGTTGTGGGGGCCTTCAGTGCTCAAGGTGTCACACACTTATGTCCGGGGGTTCCTGAGGTTGGACGTCAGTGCTGGGGGGTTGGTCGTCTGGGGTACGGCCAACCCGGGTAGCAGTAGCTATGTGGCTAGCTGCGCGGGCTCACCATGGGCTAGTCCCTGGCGAGCGGATTCGGGGCTACTGTGCATAATGATATGCCAGTAGCCAAAGCAACCGAATTACGCCTGCGTAAGATCCTTGGGGACCCCATCCTAGTGATCTAGGTATACGGTGGCACGCTGCCACTCTGTGTCTCAGTGAGATACATATATTTTGGTGACACCCTGTTAATTTTTTGTACTCGTTGTAGTACCGGATTTTTATTATAGTTTTTTAAGGATGTTAATGTATGTTTTTTATTAAAATGCAGCTATTTTTATTAGCTATACAGAATTTATGTTAATTCTTATAAATAAATCTGCGACCTTTTAGCCAGCAAGTTGTCTGCGTGTTATTTGGGTTGGGATAAAGGTATGCCATTCCCCATCTCAGGGGCATGTACTAAAAAAACGCAAATATAATTTATGTGTAAAAACTATTTTTGCGCATTGATCCTATTGCAATGTATTAAACATTTAACACTCCAATGGTAAATACGAGCAAATTGCAAATAAAAACAGGCAATTTTGTGAATATTTTTTCTACCTCTTTTGATAGTATTTGCTAAAAGCTGGAATAATTTTCACACGCAAATAAGAATTATTTTCCACAAAATATTCGCAAAACTCTTTAGCGTGCGCAAATATAATCGCAATTTACTAGCGCAACCGGAAAAACTACGCTATATAAAAATAAACGGAAGGGTCACAAATCAGGAAAAAAAAGCGCAAAATGTTACAAATAGCAAATTGCTCCTTACTCGTGTTTTACCTACTATTTTTTAGTCGTTTTTTCCCCACTGCACTTGTTTAGTATATGACCCCCTATATATACATAGATGTGAATATATTTTTTTGTAATATTACTATATTGTAATATGTACTTTAAACTTCCACCATAGGCTTTACACCTGCAAAAATATTATAAAAAAACTGCAATGCCTCTCATAAATAAATATTCTCCTACCACATATTGCATACCTCCCAACGTCTGCCCCTGGTGAATCAGGATTACAGGGGTAGAGTTTGGGAGGTCAGCTCCACCTTACAGTGCTACTGCACAAGGCTGAAGGAGTGAAGGACGTCTTCTCTAGTGTCCCAGACACTGGTGAATCAGATCAGGACCACAGGATAGTGGTCCTGAATCCCTCTGTCCCGCCAAACTCTAACTCTGTCCTGAAAAGCTGGAGAGTTCGGGGGTATGCATACTGTGCTATAGTAAAAGCTAAGTTATTTTTGTGTGTGTTAATTTTAATCTCCTCGATTGCTAAAATGTCTACTCTACATCTACAAATGTCAAGACACAAAAAAACATTGACATTTAGTTTTCATCCTTACATACATTTGAGCATTAATAGAGCGTCATAATAAAAAAAATCTGATTTGTACAAAACATGTGTTGAATATTTTTTTATGATTTTGACATTCAAACTGCCCAACGCTTCCATTATGTTTAATTTGTAAATAGACTAACATTGCCTTACTTTTATCCCTGCTGTTACAAAGCAATTGTTAACTGGAAAGCACACTAAGAGACCTTCTTATTTTTATGTTGGCAGTAATATCTCCCCACAGGAAACCACAAGACACTTCTTTTTCTTTCGTGGAATCCCATAGATACTACAGCTCCAGTCATTCTTTATGTCTAACTACCTGCTGCTGGGTATAGAGGTGGCTATGGTATCTCTATTCTCACTTGTTTTAGGTCAACTGACTTCATGTTGTTAATCAGTTTCGAGTGGAGCACTACAGGGTTTCAGCATTAGAAATGAAGTGAAAAAAAAGAGATTGAAGGCAGATAAAGATGCCTATGCTGCTTTTTATTCCATTTATTATGCAGAGATGGATTAACCATTTAAAAAAAAATCAAACTTTTTAGAAATGAAAAATATGTATTTTGTTATGATATGAGAGGTGTGACAGGACTTACACACAAGATGGTCCTTTATATTGCATAATGTGTAAGATCAGCACATAGATGGGCAGGATTAATGCTAATCTAATGATCCAGCAAGCCATTAGGGATAAAGGTTGAGTGTCTGGTAAGAATCAAGTTTCAGGGATATAGAAACATAGAATGTGTCGGCAGATAAGAACCATCTAGTCTGCCCAATTTTCGAAATACTTTTATTAGTCCCCAGTTCCCTATCTTATAGCTAGAATAGCCTTGTGTCTATCCCACACATGCTTAAAAACCTTGACTGTGTTTACTTCTACCACTTCCGCTGGAAGGCTATGCCATACATCCACTACCCTCTCAGTAAAGTAATACTTCCTGATATTACTTTTAAATAATTTCCACACTAATTTTAGACCATAAATCTAGTTGTGGTAGTTTTTCTTCTTTTAAATATACTCTCTTCCTTTACTGTGTTGATTCCCTTTATGTATTTAAATGTTTCTATCATATCCCCTGTTATGTCTTTCCTCCAAGCTATAAATGTTAAGATGTGTTAACCTTTGATGGTAAGTTTTATCCTTCAACCCATGAACCAGTTTAGTAGCCCTTCTCTGAACTCTCTCCAAAGTATCAATATCCTTCTGGAGATACGGTCTCAAGTACTGCGTACAATACTCCAGGTGAGGTCTCACCAGTGCCCTGTACAATGGCATGAGCACTTCCCTCTTTCTATTGCTAATACCTCTCCCTATGCAACCAAACATTCTGCTAGCATTTCCTGCTGCTCTATTGCATTGCCTAACTAACTTTAAGTCCTCTGAAAATATGATATAGTTTGGTAAAGGGTCCTGTGCATGGTGTATGCTGCCCCACAGGTGTTTAGCCCCAAGATTTAAGTGGCCATTACTAAGGAAGGAGATATGTGAATGTACACTACACACAGAAAGGCAGAGTAAATATTAGCAGAAAAACAGTTCTGAAATTTAAGTGACAGGATGGGTTTGCTTTTTTTTTTTTCTCTGTGACAATGGTTGTTTTAACATTTCTGCTTTGTTAGTGTTTAGCTGTAATTTTTCTCTTTCTAATTTAATGTACCCACACATATTATAAAATGTTTTTACCACCATAAAAAGGACTTTCTTTAGGGTAAATGCTTTCTTTAGAACTGTTCCTCCGCTCTGCGACTTTACAATAACAAAGAATTCCCTTCACTTGTTGGATTTTCCTGTTACATTGCTTCCTTATCCAGTGGTTTCATTGATTTAGGTTGCAATGGCCAATGATTTGCCATTGTATTCACAGCTTAGATAAAGGCACCATCTGACACCAGGAAGGATGGTACAGTGGACATACAGACAAACAAACAAAACTGGTCAGCCAGTGTGTGAAATGCATCAAACGTGAAGCCTATTGCTTGTTTGTCTCGCTGTATGCCCACTGCATCATTTGACGATTTTATTAGGGTCTAAGGACCATCAATAAATTGCAGCACTATTTTACAAATACTACTTTCTGGATTGCTTGTGAAGTCCTTCCTGGTGTCAGCACTGCTACACATATAGGGCTAAGGAGAGTTCCTTCAGTATACTAATAGAGGGACTGGAGGTGGCATTTTGATTTTCTGCTATTACTTTCAACCAACAGGATTACTGCATAGATCATTTGAGCATCAGTTTAGCAGCATGAAGCATGTGTAGTAAATACAAATATCATAATTTTAATACAAGTATATGAGTACTGAAGACAAAGGGAACCATTTTTATGTTCAAGTGGATGTCAATCTTTTCATGGAGTGCTTAACACTGGTGATGGTAAGGCTGTTCCATGGAAAACATATTGATCTTAATTCCCATGTAGCAATCTGAAATCTTTCGTCAGGTCAATGACAAACCAAGAGTTTGATGCATGGAGTTAATATCCCATCATGTTACCTGAAGGTCAAAAGAAAGCAGTTGAAGGTACTGACAGGTAGAAGTAGCCTTTTCTTCTGTACAATTTATTACCAATTTAATTTTTCTCTTATGGTTTTTTTTTTTCATTACTTCACTGAATACATTTCCAAGCCCTGTAAAGGTATTGATGTTTGTACAGTTCTAGAGATTCGCTGTTCTAGAATTTGACAGGCATCAATGTGTAAATGGCTCCATTGATTTCTTTGTCTGAAAGCCTGTGATTTCATTACATTTTGATTTGTCCATTTATTTTATACATTTTTTTTATCAAGGGGTTATTTGCATGTTAAAAAGAAAAATCTTTCCTTACACTCCATTAAGGGGAATGAATAAATGTATTCCTGCTGAAAGAATAAAGTAGAAAAAGTAATTGATGTAAGTTTTATGTGCCTGTAACTTAGGGTAAACCTGAAAAATATGATATTTGCCAGGCATGATCATTAAGAAATGGCTGTTTCTGAGACCCTGGAGTTAGATTTGCTATTATTTTTAACCAGTGTTTTGCTGAACAGATTGGCTTACAATTATAGGACTTGTAGATTAACAATTGCTTAATAGATTTATATTAGACACTCCTGCCATATATCTACTCCTAAAAGCAGGTACATTTATAAAGTGATTTGTAGTGTTAAAAGCAACAACACAACATTCAAAATTATCTGTCTTTTTATCAACAGAATTGCAAGGGAATATGTGCTTTGAATGTGTCTGTATACAGCATAGTAAAGAAAACACGGGAAATCGGCACTCCATTCAAAGGGATGTCATGAAAATCAACATTTCAGTTCAGTGATGAGCTTTTTTCAAGTCTAGTGACGTGAATCATAATCTCAAATATATATAATATATACGTAAGTTACATCAAAACATAGGGAACGGAGTCAACACGACAGCCCATTTCATGTATCAGATACTGTGATACACAGGGCCGGCCCTTTAATGGGGCAGCTGCCCCAGATGGCACCCTGGAATAGGCGGCACTTTGCTGATCCATGCAGCGGTCTTTTTTTTTTTCCTGTGTCCGGAGAAGCTTGATTGAAGGAGGTCTCAGCCAATCAGGTGAGACCTCTCAACTCTCCTGATTGGCTGAGAGTTCAGAAGCCTCCCAGTTGGCTAAGTTCCTCCTTCACATGGAGAGAGGGAGAGGGAGAGGTATTAGCAGTAGGAAGAGGGAAGTGCTCATGCCATTGTACAGAGCACTGGTGAGACCTCACTTGGAGTATTGTACGCAGTACTGGAGACCGTATCTCCAGAAGGATATTGATACTTTGGAGAGAGTTCAGAGAAGGGCTACTAAACTGGTTCATGGGTTGAAGGATAAAACTTACCAGGAAAGGTTAAAGCATCTTAACATGTATAGCTTGGAGGAAAGACGTAACAGGGGGGATATGATAGAAACATTTAAATACATAAAGGGAATCAACACAGTAAAGGAAGAGAGTATATTTAAAATAAGAAAAACTACCACAACTAGAGGACATAGTCTTAAATTAGAGGGGCAACAATTTAAAAGTAATATGAGGAACTATTACTTTACTGAGAGGGTAGTGGATGTATGGAATAGCCTGCCAGCAGAAGTGGTAGAGGTAAACACAGTCAAGGATTTTAAGCATGCGTGGGATAGACACAAGGCTATCCTAGCTATAAGACCGGGAACGGGGGACTAATAAAAGTACTCAAAAAGAAAAAATTGGGTAGACTAGATGGACCGAATGGTTCTTATCTGCCGACACATTCTATGTTTCTATGTTTCTATGAGCTCAAAGTACAGAGATGCCTGGACCAGGTAAGGTAAAAACTAAATGTGTGTGTGTATGTCAATGTGAGTGTGTGTGTGTGTGTATGTCAGCGTGTGTGTATGTCAGTGTGTGATTGTGTATGTCAGTGTGAGTGAGCGTGTATGTCAGTGTGAGTAAGTGTGTGTATGTCAGTGTGAGTGAGTGTTTGTGCATGTCAGTGTGAGTGTGTGCATGTATGTCAGTGTGAGTGTGTGTGTATGTCAGTGTGAGTGAGTGTTTGTGCATGTCAGTGTGAGTGAGTGTGTGTGTGTATGTCAGTGTAAGTGAGTGTGTGTGTGTGTGTGTGTGTGCATCTCAGAGTGAGTGAGTGTGTGTGCATCTCAGAGTGAGTGAGTGTGTGTGTATGTCAGTTTGAGTGAGAGTGTGGTTATGTCAGTGTGAGTGAGTGTGTGTGAATGTCAGTGTGAGTGTGTGTATGTCAGTGTAAGTGTATGTCAGTGTGAGTGTGTATGTCAGTAAGAGTGAGTGTGTGTATGTCAGTGTGAGTGTATGTCAGTGTGAGTGTGTATGTCAGTAAGAGTGAGTGTGCGTGTATATCAGTGTGAGTGTGTGTCAGTGTGAGTGAGTGTGTATGTCAGTGTGAGTGAGTGAGTGTGTGTATGTCCGTGTGAGTCTATGTCAGTGTGAGTGAGTGTGTATGTTAGTGTGAGTAGGTGAGTGTGTAGATAAAGGGGTTAACTTTGTGTGTATGTCTGTGTGAGAGTGTGTGTGTATGTAAGTGAGTGAGTGTGTATGTCAGTGTGAGTGAGTGTGTGGATAAAGGGTTAACTCCTGTGACACTGCCTCTATCTGTCTAGCCACCAGGCCGGTGCTACCCTAAGGCAGCACAGGCAGCTGCCTTAGGGCGCCACAAGGGGGGGGGGAGGAAAATCACCCGCGTCCCCCAGGCCCGCCAGGGTTTAGCCGGTCAGCAGCTGTGAGGGAAGCGTTGTGCACTCCCCTCCAGCTGAGTGGCTACAATAAAGTTTGATAAATAACAAACTTTATTGAAGCCGCGCGGCTGGAGGGGAGTGCACAACGCTTCCCTCACAGCCGCGGACCGGCTTAACAGCAGAGACAGCAGCAAGGAGGTAAGTACTGGGGAAGGGGGGAGGAGGGACAAAATCCTGCCATATTAAATGGAAAACTCCTGGCACATTGAAGGGCAAAATCCTGGCATATTAAATGGCAAACTCCTGGAACATTAAGGGGCAAAATCCTGGAATATAAAATGGCAAACTCCTGGCACATTGAGGGGGAAAAACTTGGCATATTGAGGGGCAAAATCCTGGCATATTAAATGGCAAACTCCTGGCACATTGAAGGGCAAAATCCTGGCGTATTGATGGGCAAAATGCTGGAATATTAAATGGCAAACTCCTGGCACTTTGAGGGGCAAAATCCTGGCATATTAAATGGCACATTGAGGGGCAAAATCCTGGCACATTGAGGGGCAAAATCCTGACATATTAAATGGCATATTGAGGGGCAAAATCCGGGCATATTGAGGGGCAAAATCCTGGCATACTCAGGGGCAAAATATTGGCATATTGAGGGGCAGAATATTGGCATATTAAATGGCATATTGAGGGGAAAATACTGGCATATTGAATGGCATATTGAGGGGCAAAATATTGGCATATTAAATGGAATATTGAGGAGGAAATACTGGCATATTAAATGGCAAAAGAATGGCATATTGAGGGGCAAAATAATGTGTCTCAGGTTATGTGTGTATTGGTGTCACTTTGTGTGTAAGTGGTAAGGGCGTGTGTGTGTAAGTGTGTCACTGTGTCTGTGTAAGGGTGTGTGTGTGTAAGTGTGTCACTGTGTCTGTGTAAGAGTAAGTGTATCACTGTGTCTGTGTAAGGGTGTGTGTGTGTATATGTAAGTGTGTCACTGTGTCTCTGTAAGGGTGTGTGTGTGTGTAAATGTGTCACTGTGTCTGTGTAAGGGTGTGTGTGTAAGTGGTAAGTGTGTCTCTGTGTGTGTCTGCAAGGGTGTCTTTGTGTTTAAGGGTTTCAATGTGTGACAAATTTAGAGCATGCGAGTTGAATATTTAGATGTATTTATTTTCCACACTATACATTATACTTTTATATATATATAAAATGTATGGAGGGTTGGTGGTGTGGGAGGCGTGGCAGGTCAAAGGAGGGGGGCACCAAAATGCACCTTCGCCTGTGTAGACGAAAATCCTTGCACCGGCCGCGCTAGCCACCAAGGGGTTAACTCCACTGACACTGCCTCTATCTGTCTAGCCACCCAAGAGGCTTACTCCTCTGACACTGCCTCTATCCGTCTAGCCATCTAGGGCCTAACTCCTCTGATACTGACTATATCTATGTGGATTTTGTTATAGGTCACTGGTAATAACATAGCAATAATGTAGTATACATTTACAAGTGTTTAAGAAATCAACATACAATCAAAAGTATAAATTCAAGTCTGAATATATAAAATGAAGAGACTAATGTTGTCCATGTTTTATTCATGTTCTTATATATTTCACAAAGTTCGGAGATATTTGTGCTGGAACAGCTGCGCTACCTTTAACACCACATGATCCTTGTATTGCATTTGCAGTGTTTTTAATCTTTTAATTTTATATATTCTGACTTGTATTTATATTTTTTATTGTATATTGATTTCTCAAATACTTGTACACTTATACTACATTGTTGCTGTGTTTATTACTTGTACACCTAAGCTTGTTGTGATTTGTTTATATATGTATCACAGTATTTACTACACAAAATGGGTTGTTGTGTTGACTCCG
The DNA here is from genome assembly GCA_036172795.1 of Pelodytes ibericus. Taxonomy (NCBI): domain Eukaryota; kingdom Metazoa; phylum Chordata; class Amphibia; order Anura; family Pelodytidae; genus Pelodytes; species Pelodytes ibericus. The sequence continues at coordinate 138,049,138 of CM069862.1, forward strand.
CCCCCATGTTTTGACGTCACTTACGTATAACCTGTATATTTAAGATTATGATTCACGTCACTAGACTTGAAAAAAGCTTGTCACTGAACTGAAACGTTGATTTTCACAGAATAAAATCCCTTTGAATGGAGTGCATTAGTTCCCATGTTTTCTGTACTATTCATGAGCGTGGGTGACACTCCCTCGTGCACCCGACTCCTCTTTGAGTGCGAATCCAGTTACTTCATTGTATACAGCAAAGGTATGTCATAAACAGGAGACAGGACAAATTCATTATTCTAATGGAGAACATATCAGTTGCACTTAATGCCACAAGTTGATGTCATATGAGGATGACATCACAGAAAGATTTAAAACACATTTTACTCTTTTTTTAGGCAAGTCAGTTTAATTTATCTTTTTATGTGCAATGGCAAAATATTACTTTTATATGGTATGTCTTGCCCATACAGGTATATTTTTATGGCACCATATTTATGGCAAAAGAACCTGGTAATTCTTAATACATTTTTATAATAAAACTTCATGGATGCGTGTTGAATAAAAGATATATGATTTTCCACAGAAAATGTAATTTATTCACCTGTATTATATGTTTACACTGCTTATGTGAATCATGCATTTAAAAGTTATAAGAACATGTTAAGCAATATTTCTCAGGACCTTGGACAGCTGATACTGTATGCAGCACCCTTCATTGTAAAGGGAAGCCCACAGTTCGGATACTAGGCTAGCCGTTGAGTTCAGCGAAAGTCAAATTTTTTCCCTCTTGTTATTCCTAACAGAATCACTGCAAATGGACTAAAGCACACTAAGACGCATAAAACAACTAGTTCTGAAGTAAGGGAATAGTGTTTTTATTTTTGCAGTTATACCCAAAAAGCATTAATTTAATGCTAGGAGACTGGGGTGTAATAGTCATCCCCAGACCCGTAGCATGTCTCCCTCCCTGAAATCAGTAGCCCAAGCTGGCAATATGCAAACCGGCCCTGCAAATTGAGGGCTCTGCTTAAATTACCCCAGCTCCTGTCTCCCTAAATGTAACTGGGCTGGGCAGGGTATTAATACATGGGCCCAGGTGCTGCCCCCAAGTGCCACTGTCCCTCTATAAATACACCAGGCACTGCCAAATGCCTCTGCCTCACCATATTAAAAAGCAGGGCTGGGTATGGCCAAATTCCCCATGCTCCCCAATAATCAATAAACAGGACCAGGCAAGTGCACCTTGCTCTCCTAAAATAAATGGACCCAGTGAGTGGCCAAATTCACTGCAGCTTAAACACAATTTATTGTGAGTTTTTTTGCACTGGTGTTCTTTGATACAGTTATACAAACCAAAAAATGTGAGTTCCCAGAAAAGAGGGACCATATAGGAAGAAAGTTTGACAGGGGGATTTGGTTGAAAAATAGGGACTGTTCCTCCTAAGTAGGGACATTTGGGAGACACATGCCAAGACTCTAAAAACGTGTATTTTCTGTGTTACAGCTATTTGGTGCAAAGAGGGATCAATAAGGTAGTTTATTTGTATTTTTATATTATAGCATTGATACTTAATGGCTTGTAATACAAATTATAGGACTATGATAAGGTTTCCAGAAAAAAAAGTTAGTTTATTAGAAATATAAACAAGCAAGGTAATACCTAAACATGTAATCAGCTAAGCTTTAGAAAATGCATGATAAGTGGAAAAGCAACTCACGAGTAAGAATACAAAAGAAATAATTAGAAGAGATGGAGGAAGAAATATGATAAAATGGAAAACCGATAAGAGATTAGAAAAAGTAAGATCTCTGTCACCCTTTTTCTCTGTATGTATATATCTATATTCACACACAGACAAAGGCAAACACAGACTGACATACCGAATGTTAGAAAGAGGGAGTAGATGGAAGATAGAGGTAGATGGAGATAAGGTGAGGGCAATAGGGAAACAGAGAGTAGGTGGGAAAGTAAGAATTTTGCATTTTATTATTTCTATACTTTCCATTTCTTAAGAAATGTAAAGCCTTTCTATAGGCATTCATTTTGCAATGTACTTTATTTTGCAGGAGCCTTTCATTTCAACAGGTCAAATCTGTTGATTTTTAGGGGGGGGGGGGGGGGTTAAAAATAATGACTTATTGAAAAATAAAATAGCTGATGTTTTTGCAGTAATCCCCAGATTTGCACCATTATCCCCTTATACTTTTAATAGCATTTTACTAGCTGAATTTTGTATTGGTTCGTTTACATCTGCAGATTTAAAAAAAAATATCAAATAAAATACAATTTACCATATTCATTGGATTTTATCCTTATCGCAGCGCAAATTACCCATCCCTGAAATAAACCTACAGCAAATCCACCTTGTATTCTAGACATATTGAGAACTTTGTTTATCGCACTGTGCCAGCAGCCTCCTCCTTACCGTACTGTGGCATTTCAAAGAACTTCAAAGCCAAAGCTAGTTAGCAAAAGACAGGAAACTAGTGGACTTTTTATAAAAGAAACAAAACAAAAAAAGAAATCACTTTTCAAAACTTTTAACAAATTAAAACTATTATATTGAGACAAACAGACACCTGGAACAGCAGGACCTAACACACATGACACTGTGAAATCATGTTAACTTTTGTGAACACCTGCAGCCAGAGTATTGATGTCAATTCAACTAAACAGTCCTTCTTTTAAAGGAAAGTGCTTATTTTTTTGTGTGCAGCTCTGTAAATCAACAGATTGTCATGCCTTCATTTAGGAAAATGTCCTTAACTGATGTTTTGTTCACCAAATGAATCCGCCACCTGCTTCAGTGCTTTGATGCCCTTGTGTTACTTTGCCCACCAGGTATGGTATTTAAATTAAACATAACTATCGGTGCAATCTTGTAGTAGATTGTGTTCTCTAGAAATTGTCCTTGGTTATTTTATATCAGCTGCCAGATCTGTATACAGTGTGACTCATTTACAAAGATCTTGCTGAGGTTCTAATGTATATAGGAAAATGAAGAGGAGGTGAAAAAGAAAAAGAAAACAATGTTCTGTAGGATTAAGAATGGAATGCACTATGTGGTCTTCTCTGTTCTATTCATTCTATCATGAAAAATAAAACAATCACAATCACCATAAGTAGCACATAAACGTAAGGGTCTACTCAATTAAGAGAGCACGGAAGAACATTTCAAACTTAAGGCCAAAGTAGGTGAGCTGTAAATATTCTCCCATTCAGCTGAATTTGAGAATTTTTCCAACTCGGATACTTTTGCCTAAAGTTTGAAATTCCCATCTCAGTTCCCTGCAATTCTCTACTGAGTAGATCTTTAGTGAATAAGAGTTGTTGATGGATTTCTGACTGAGCATAATTCCCATGGTTCCATTAATAATAAAAAAAAATCACCACCCTGGGAAAATGGGTCAGCGCAATGCCTCTGGTCCCTAAATAAATAACATTTCTGGATCCTTGGAACTAGGGGCTGGCAAAATGCCCCGAATGACTGGTAGGGCATCCAAGACCTACTATCGGTATGTGTTTCTTCACAGGACACCCTTTGCGTGTGCTCCCCCCCCCCCCTCTCTGGATTTTTCTCTTCCCCTTTAAAAATGTCAGAATACAGGGCCACTGGAGAGCTTCAGGGGACCTGGATCCTCCTTTCAGGAAAACGGAGGATTTCCGTGTGCTGCTCAGTGAAAAGGTGAAACTTTGGGAGCTCACATGACCCCAACGTTTACCTCAGAAATCCTGGCGGAAGCGTAGGGCACCATTGGATGACTTCTGTGTGGTCTGAGCAGTGCACAGAAATCCTACTGCTGCCCCGACTAAATACCAGAGAATGCATTGGGTTATGCATTGGTAGATTGCTAAGTCTGGTGGCAGAGTGGCAAGTGTTGGGTCAGATTAACAATTTGAAGATAAATTGTCAACTGTTGGGGGGGAAGATTGTCAAGTGTGTGGAAAGAGATTGAGAAGTCTTGGGCAAATTGTCAAGTCTGGGGGCAAATTATCCAGTCTGGGGATGCATTGGCAAGTGTGAGAATGCATTGACTAAATCCAGTGATTTCAGTGAGAAGGCAAATACAGGAGATGCACTGCCTTCCTCCTCATGTTTACATGCTGCCCTCTAATCATTACCCATTACTCTGAAATTAGATTCTCTTTGCTGACGTTTTGCCTTTTACCTGCATATATGTCTGCATCTTTTTTGGGATAGTTGTTTTTTCATACCATTTTAAAATAAGAAATTATTGTTACCATATATTGTACTGTTTGGATTACGGTCATGTCAAATTAGTGACTGGGTGTGCATGAATTTTAAGCACAGGTCATCATCAATATTTCTCACCACCTCACTTGATATTTGTAATGATGATGATTTCTCCTCATTAAAAATATCCTCAAGACTCTCAAAGTATTCATTTTATGTACATATTTCCTTAGGCTGACTAGCCCTTGTGTTTATTTCCATGTGTTTCTCAAAACATATATTGAATTAAACCAAATATTTTCAGACAACAACTCTCTTGCCAAAAAACTTTCAGTCAACACTCAATAACTCCCTGTTATGATTATCGATTATTTACAACTAAGGTTTCAAAAGAAAGCAAAGACTAAAGGTTTCCCTTGGCAACAAAGAACTGCAAAGAAAAATGTTGAACAGTTTATAGATTATACATCTCCAAACACTACAAACATTCCACAAACGTTCAACTAGCATCATTTGTGAGTTATAATCCACCGTTGCTATATAAACCATTAAAAGTATAAAACTGTGTATAGATTGATAACGGAGCCATCCGTGTCCTAGTTTAGCATGCATTCGTCTATAAATAATATATTTTCATATCTCCTCAGGATTTATGACGTTTGTCATTTATTTGAACATCACTAGTCGTCATTTGCTCCTCATCTTGAGTGAGTTTTGTAGACTTTTTTTATTTTATTTTATTTAGAAACATCAACTTTTTGGATAATCTTCTTGTCATTTGTGATTGCCAAACGGCATTTACTTTCATTTAAAAGATTTTCTGTCAGACTGAAGCCTGGACCTTCACTGACTTGTTTAAAATTACTGGCTTCCTTATCAATCAATTTAGTTTACTGTTTCTCAGAACAAACTTAAAGTCAATTTTCTTCTCTTTTTTGGGGGGGTGAAGGGGGAAGAAAATACAGTTTACACAAACCTGCTTACGTGACATGATTCATTACACCTACAGCACCTTTATAAAGCTCTCAATGTGTACAATTTATATGTATATAAAAAGTATATATTGTTGTTTTATTTTCTATAAATGGATATTGTTTTCAGTGTTAAACGCCACCTGCAACAAGATACTAGACACACATTGACTTGTGTTAAGCTAGCCCAGTAAGGGGTCCAGAAATAGTTTTTGTTCCAGGGCCCATTGCTTAGCTAGTAGAACAGCACTGACCTCTGGGAGGGTGGGGTTTATAATGCATATGTACACATTAGAAGGAATGACTAGGGATGACTAACACCTGGGCAGTAGCTGATAAAGAAAAAAGCAGATGATTTAATATAACACAACCTGCGTGAAACTCGGAAGTCAGGGATAAATTCCCATCCGATCATCCTTGTGGACAGTTGCTTTTCAGTCATCTTATATTGGTATGTTTGCTCATGTATGTAGATGTAAGCAGCACAAACTATGGCATTAGTATCTTCAACATCTTCATTGTTATTAGGCAACCTGCGCAATAAATCCGATGACCTTGAGTATGTTGGATACATATCGTATTCATTAATTCTCTTTTTCATTAAATATCTTTTAGAGAAATAGTTTGTTGTGCACCTTTCATTTTTTTGAAGAGCTTGACATATTGCTTAACATCAATGGCTGCTTGTTCTCGTTTAATCTTCCTCTATAGATGCAAATTTACTTGTCGAACACTTATCATTTTACCTTTTCATTTTAATCTGCCATTGCTAAAAATGATGGCAGCTAGTGTATTATGAATTAGGCAGTCCAGCTTTGCTATAAACCTTAAATCAAGCATTTGACTAGATGTAGTGTACTGCTGTTCATGTTTCCAGAGAATTAAATGAGTTTAAAATTCTTACAACATCATTAGATCAGAGGAAAAGTAGCTATAATATAAGCAGAGCAAGTTATACAGTTTTTTTTTATATCGGCCTAATTAAATTTTAACATCACATGACTTTTTCTTTTCATCCAAATGTGTTTTTTTATGTAATACAATATAAAAGTATCCAACACTGTAGTTTTATCATCTCTAACAATTAGATGTGGGCAATTGATTTGAAATTCCAATTTCTGTGCTCTGGTCTAGTGTAATGCGCACTCGCAGCTCTGAACAGTTATAATGTAATTGGTAACTGATAGGTAAAATAGATACGGATGTCTGGCATATTATAATTTTATGATTGTTTTAAGTTTGTACATGTCCCGATATCTCCACTTTTTAAGATTCTTAACTCTGCACTTTTCCCCTATGTTCATGTTATGAAGCCTAGGCACATGACTATGGAGTCATATTTTAGGGTCAGCGTAAATAGGATGCACGCCAAAATTTGAGAAATAATTAATTAATTCAATGAAGGTATCTGAGTAGTGGAAGGTCCTAAAAACATCCATATTATACGTTACAAGAAAATACATTTGGAACCTCTGCAGAAGATCTATGAGTGTTGGTCCCAGCTGTTGTACGGTGGAAGCTTCAGCGTTGACATTTTGTGCGGCCATTTCAGCACTAAACTGTCAGTGCTGACAACTACTGACTCTAGAAGTCCCTAACCTTAATACTAACTCTGAAACTTATTTTAATACTAAGCCTAGTACTAACCATAAAAGTAATCCCTAAAACTAACCCCTAACCCTAAGTGAACCCTAAACTAACCTGTGTCTAATACTAACCCTAAACAAACCTTAAAACTAACCTGCACCGTCATGAGAAAACAGCCACACTGAACTGTCAGCCGATGTAAGTGCCACGATGAAACAGCAGCAATGAAGCGGCCTCTAGGAACAGTTCCATTCTATCTGCAAATGGGTCTTTGTCAGTACAGCATGTACACAAAAAAGGCAAGGAAATAGTGCATAATAACTCATATTTAAACAGACATTCATCCAGAAATGAGAAATTGTGTGAAGAAAACAGAGGAGGCAGCGTCTGACGCCATCATGACATGTTGCATTGACAACCTAGACAACCAGATGCAAACTGTCAAAAAAAAAAGTGATGGGGATTGACGTGCGCACACACATCAATGATGGAGAGAGATGGTCAGTGTCTATCCTTGCTGCCATGGAGCACTGATCTGCGAAATGGCTGCCCCCTAGTCAGGGAGTGTATTGTATCATTTTTTCATTTTGCACAACTGTAATCAGTCACAAGATTATTGCAACTAAATGTTCAGTAGTTAAATTAAATCAATATAACTCTTCTATTGATAAATGTAAAGGTATCTTCTAGTGGCTGGTCCATCATAGGGCATATAATCAAGAAAGAAACAACTGGGTTTAAATTGGTTAATGTTGACAGAACATCTCAAAAGAACAACCTTTTCAAATATTTTCAATTTATGTGATTGATTTTCACAATGTAAGATTGGACTGTGTTGTTTTTGTAGGAGAGATGTTCCATTCTGATTGGAGCCAAACTTTTAAAAGCGCAGACTTTTTAATCAATAAGATACAGCAGGACATGCATTTAAGCAAAGTTGCCATGTTCCATGAGTGAGCAGTCAGACATGAAATTAAAGAGTAAATGATTTCTCTCTTCAAATCCCATTCCTGACTATTTAACGGATCCTCAGGTGACTGCAATGGAACTAAACTGGCAAGTGTGCAATAAATGCTCTTTTACAAAGACAGAATTGATTATTGATCTAGCACTAGAAGAATTGTTTAATACCGTTTAAATCAGCATAACCAATGCAAGTGTTTATTTTTTAGTAGTAATGTGGACAAAATTCTGGTATGATCCAGAGCATATCTACACTAATATACAATATATATATATATAAATCAGAAGTAAAGCTTGTGTTTAAGATTTGAAAAAATAAATAAAATATTGTTAAAGTAAAGCATGAAGTATATATTTTTTTAGTTTATATTAATTACAGTATGTAATCATGATCATATAACTGCTTTGCCCATACACTGTCTATTATTGTTATTACACATTAAAGGAACTCTGTCACCTCAACATTATGCTTGTAATGTGTTTGTAAAATTATACATTAATAGCACAGTTTTCTAAATGTGTCTACTGTTTATGACATGTGATAAATTAATTGTGACAAATGAACTACTTTCAGTAGGAGTTGTGTAATCTGGTTATCACGCCACGAGATGATGTCACAAACATGATACACAAATCACAATTACCCACATAAGTAGATGAAAAATCTAATGGGAATGTTTAAATATTCAAAGTCTTTTACACAGTTTCATTCAGTTTTTCACACGAACAAACATATTTCATACAGTCAATATATATATATATATATATATATATATATATATATATATATATATATATATATATACAGTGGATATAAAAAGTCTACACACCCCTGTTAAAATGTCAGGTTTCTGTGCTGTAAAAAAATGAGACAAAGATAAATCATTTCAGAACTTTTTCCACCTTTAATGTGACCTATAAACTGTACAACTCAATTGAAAAACAAACTGAAATCTTTTAGGTAGAGGGAAGAAAAAAGATAAAAATAAAATAATGTGGTTGCATAAGTGTGCACACCCTTAAACTAATACTTTGTTGAAGCACCTTTTGATTTTATTACAGCACTCAGTCTTTTTGGGTACGAGTCATACATGGCACATTTTGACTTGGCAAGATTTGCCCACTCTTCTTTGCAAAAACACTCCAAATCTGTCAGATTGCGAGGGCATCTCCTGTGCACAGCCCTCTTCAGATCACCCCACAGATTTTCAATCAGATTCAGGTCTGGGCTCTGGCTGAGCCATTCAAAAACTTTAATCTTCTGGTGAAGCCATTCCTTTGTTGATTTGGATGTATGCTTTGGGTCGTTGTCATGCTGAAAGATGAAGTTCCTCTTCATGTTCAGCTTTCTAGCAGAAGCCTGAAGGTTTTGTGCCAATATTGACTGGTATTTGGAACTGTTCATAATTCCCTCTATCTTAACTAAGGCCCCAGTTCCAGCTGAAGAAAAACAGCCCCAAAGCATGATGCTGCCACCACCATGCTTCACTGTGGGTATGGTGTTCTTTTGGTGATGTGCAGTGTTGTTTTTGCGCCAAACATGTCTTTTGGAATTATGGCCAAAAAGTTCAACCTTGGTTTCATAAGACCATAACACCTTTTCCCACATGCTTTTGGGAGACTTCAGATGTGTTTTTGCAAAATGTAGCCTGGCTTGGATGTTTTTCTTCATAAGAAAAGGCTTTCGTCTTGCCACTCTACCCCATAGCCCAGTCATATGAAGAATACGGGAGATTGTTGTCACATGTACCCCACAGCCAGTACTTGCCAGATATTCCTGCAGCTCCTTTAACGTTGCTGTAGGCCTCTTGGTAGCCTTCCAGACCAGTTTTCTTCTCGTCTTTTCATCAATTTTGGAGGGAGCTCCAGTTCTTGGTAATGTCACTGTTGTGCCATATTTTCTCCACTTGATGATGACCTTCTTCACTGTGTTCCATGGTATATCTAATGCCTTGGAAAATCTTTTGTACCCTTCTCCTGACTGATACCTTTTAACAATGAGATCCCGCTGATGCTTTGGAAGCTCTCTGTGGACCATGGCTTTTGCTGTGGGATGAGACTAAGAAAATTTCAGGAAAGACCAACTAGAGCAGCTGAACTTTATTTGGGGTTAATCAGAGGCACTTTAAATGATGGCAGGTGTATGCTGACTCCTGTTTAGCATGATTTGGAATGTGATTGCTTAATTCTGAACACAGCTACATCCCCAGTTATAAGAGGGTGTGCACTCTTATTCAACCACATTATTTTACTTTTATATTTTTTCTTCCCTCTATCTAAAAGATTTCAGTTTGTTTTTCAATTGAGTTGTACAGTTTATAGGTCACATTAAAGGTGGAAAAAGTTCTGAAATGATTTATCTTTGTCTAATTTTTTTACAGCACAGAATCCTGACATTTTAACAGGGGTGTGTAGACTTTTTATATCCACTGTATATATATATATTGTATCCATAAACTGAATGTGTCAAAGGTATTGTTATTTATCTTGTATTATGAAAACTATCTCCAACATCACCAGCAAAATATAAGTACAGATTACCATCCATGACCAAAGAGCTACGTCAGTGAAGTTCAATAAGTTATTTATCTAGAGCTATTACAGTCCCCCGGGAAACAGGCAGAGCCTAGGTGGGAGGGTGCCATGTATGTGTGAGGGGAGTGAGTGACGTGTGATGTGTGAATGGGGGAGTGGCTTTGGGGGGGAGTGTATATAAGCTGGGATTCCCTGGGTCCGTCAGCCATTTTGTTTAACGGACACATCAGGAGAAATTTTGTTTTCTTACTGATCGTATCTGCTGCAAAACACGGCCTGGGGATGGATGTGGAACAGGTATTGGCCGCCCTCAGGGCTGAGGCACTGCTGGACGGTGGAGCCCACCTCCAGCAGCAAATGGCGAGGCTGTGGGTGGCTCCAACCGGAGCCGCCATTCCCACAGGTGATCGCGGGTAGGGCAGGCGTGTATCGCGCCCCCCCGCCCGCCTGAGCCCGGATGTACCAGCGCGTCGAGGATACAGGAGTCGGAGCCCGGGGGACAATCGAGGACGGCGGCGCTCGTCTCCAACGATGCCGGTAAGTCCGTTTCCTGCCCCTGGCCCCTCTATCCCTCCTCCACGTGGTGTGCACTCGCAGGCCAAGAGGCCCGCAATGTCACACTCTAGACGGCAACAGGCCCCAATGGTGCCTTTAACGCGTGGTAAGCCGTCGCCGGCCGCGAGGCCTACCCGCAGGTCACAGGGCCGGATGGTCACCCCTCCCCCGCTCCACTTACCTCTCCGACGGCCAGGGCCCTCAGATCCAGCGGTACCATTGCTGCAGAACTAACAGCAACCCCTCTAACTCCTCCCTTATCAGGTGCAGTGTTACAAACACTGGCAAGCAGCGCTAGGCCCCGGGCGCCCAGACATACACGTGGCAGGCGGGTCACTAATCGGAGGGCACGAAGCTCACCTCCTGATCCCAGTCCTTCTGAGGTTCCCTGTCAGGCTACTCTGAGGAGGGGGATGATGGTGGCACCTCCTCCCCTGGTCCCCACTCCACGGTGCAGGCCCATACTTGTACACGTCTGGTGCTGAGCCCACAGGTTCAAGGAGGGGAGGGAGGGCCTCTAACGCTGCTGTTTCTTCCCTGCAGGCTGTTTCTCCTGGCACCAGCTCACGGCAGTTGGCATCTCCTGGGATTCAATCCATTATCATGGCTTCTCCTATGGCCCCTGGCACGGGGTTGCTGCCCTCCGGCGCTTCGCCTCCTGTGCTACTGCATTCCAGCTCTCCGGCCACGGGTGTGCTGCCACGACCTGGTGAGTGTGGTGATGTTGGGGTTTTGGGTTCTGGGTCAGTAGTGCCAGGGACATCTCTTGCGCCTGCTTGGGAAGGGCTAATGCTGTGGTTACAGGGTGTATTGTTGCACATGGCTGCCCCAGGGGGATCGGTAGTTCCGTTGGTTGCACAGCATATTGATACCCAATTGCGGGGAGTATGGGAGTCTGGGTCCGCCATCAGTCATTTACCGGTCCCCTCTCCCTCTGCTGCGGTTCTGGCGGGGGGTTCGGGGACAGAGGTGGGGGGCTCGGATTTGGTGACACCTGAGCCTCCTCAGGTAACAGTGGCCCCTGTGGCTCACGGGGCATCTTATATTTGCTGGTGATGGGGGAAAAATTCCCGTAATGGTGTTCATCCTTATTCTGCTATCAGGATCAGGTTTGGACGGCATGCAGGGTTTACGGGGGGCTGAATTGGTGGTGATACGACGAGCAGTTTCGCCAGCATTTAGCCGTCCGCCCGTCGCTAACTTGGGACCAAATTGACATAGGACTTTGGTTGTCTATCATGACCAGGCCTGCCTCGGCTCAGGGTGGTTTGTCGTCCTTTCTTGGGGGGGCAGCGGGATGGGAACCAACAACACCCCGGCGGCCACACCAAAGAGCCCCGGGTCATGCTGGCAATACAATGATGGTCATTGCAAATGGGGAGCGAACTGCCGTTTCAAGCACAAATGTTCAGGATGTGGTGGGAATCACACCTCCTTCCGCTGCTTTAAACGGGGTAAGGCAGGGGAAAAATCTGACATGGGCGCAAAGGGGGAGGACACCGGTGGACGTCGCCGCGATGCGCCAATGGTTAAACAAATATAGAAACCGGAACGCGGACGGATATATTGGTGTCAGGCTTCGAAGAGGGGTTTTGGATCCCTTTTCAGGATAGGCCCACTATATTATCTCATCGTAATTTACGTTTTTTTTTATGCAATAGTGTTATTTTAATACAGGTTAAGTATCCCTTATCCAGCAATCCATTATGCAAAAAAGTTCAAATTTTGCCACAAGGAGCAAATTTCACACACACACACACACACACACCTGTCAAACTGCAGGGTCACAGGAATGTATTCAGTGTTCAAATAAGCTGTGATATAACCTTGCCACGCATTCACACACCCACAAAAGGGTAATACAATGGCAGGTGTGCAGGCCTGACTCACCATCGACAGGTTCCCAACGATGCCTCACATCACAGGGGGGCACTCAACCTGTATATAATATGTAACAAAAGTCTATTTAATTACACTTTTTGTACTTATACTTATTTTGTATATATCTTTTGATATATGTTCATAATCATAATTTTAAAAAAAACTGATCGAAGAGCGAAAAGTTATGTTCGTATGAAGTTTTCAGTTTGGCAAAAATCAAAGCAATCAGCTCACACAGCTGTTATCATCAATATATTAAGAATGGGTCTGTTATTTGATTTACAGTGGTGGCTGATTTATTGTTGCCAAGTAAGTGTTCAAATATTAGCAGAGTGTATTGACTAAAACAACTGAAGTGAAATAAAGCAACACATTAAAATGTAATTTTAGCCCAAAAAAGTCTTAATTAACTTTATTTATTGGCAGTTTGTGGTTATAAAAACTGGGAATTTGCGCAACTCATTAAAAACACTGTTATTGCAAAATAAAAAACCTTTTATTTTCCATTATGTCTTAAACTGAAAACATTTAGTATGAAACGTTTCTTGTGGGCCTTCTCTAAATCTACCGGTTTATCTCATACTCTGTTAAAGAATCTGGTCTAAACAAAAGCTGGATTAAAAAATGCAGTTCAAAAATAGTGTTCCATTTTTTTATTTTAGTTTTTGCAATACTTACCTTGAAAACTTAGTACAAATGTATTGCTGGAACTTTACTGAACAATGCCGAAGGTACTGACTAGATTCTAAATGAACCAAGACAGTGCCAGATGCATCAAGCTTAGTTTGCTCTCTGGACTGTACTTTTATACTTGCTTTCGTTGGTCATCTTCGTGCATATTTGGTGAGTGATGTGCTGTAATGTTATATGCCATGTTTCTTCTCCAGTTATTTATTTTTCCCTTGTGTTGATAATGCATATATAAGGCTAAATGCAATGCTGGTCATTAAAATAGCACATAGTTTTGTAATGGTTGCATTAAGCTTGTTTATTTTTTAGTGGCTGACATTAAATCACTTTTTGTGCAGTAATTACCACACAGAACAGGGTTTAATGCTGTTTTTTCTATAAGCTCCGCTACACCTTCAGAGAAAGTATAGAGGTTTTTAGCGGGGTGCAGTCATTTTTTTAACCTCGTTAAATAAAAAAATATCCCGTTCATTTACTGCTAACAGGGACTTTTTTCATGTAATGGGGAACACTGCATCCACCCAATTATGATATTTTTAATCTGCTAGAAAAGCAAGATGGCTTTTCACAGTAACTTTAAACTTCAAAATGATAGTAAAAATGTAATAATGGCTTCCATCTTGAAAACCGAAATGTTTGATTTAGTGACGGTCAGGTCATAAAATGCCAAACCGGACAGTATTTTGCCTTGCTACCAAGCACCTTTAGTGAACACTAATGGGTACATTGCAGCACTGCTCTTGATGTATGCATGTTACATCCTGACATCTGTTTAAAGATAGACCAATTTAAACCTTGATTATATGAGTACATTTTCTCTTTAGCTAAACCTATAGTGGTAATATCATTAAAGAAGCAATATGCCATGCAAACCAGAGATTGCTCCGGCTACTTTAACTGAGTCTGTGAATTTAATTTCATTAAAACAACCTTCAGTAGGACAGCTACCTAGAGACAAATTAAAATTCCTGGAGCATTCAGGCAGTAATAATATTAATATATGGGCAAATTCAAGATGTGGTCAAGAAATATATCAGACATGGGCAGCAGAATGAGCACATTCTCTTGCCTGACAAACTACTACATTTCAATTGTTTCTTCTGGAAGTCAAAATATATTCTTTACCTCCCATCTGAGGCTCTCCTCAGGGTCAAGGCAGTGGAGGGATTCAAAAAATGTAGTAACCAGTTCTGAGTTTCAAGCATGGTGTAATATGTTTTTCTATAATGTCAAACAAAATAAAATAAAAATTACTTGCTTTTTGCTAAACAGCAAAAGTTTTCTACAATTTATATCATGTGGGTTATTTAAAGTGAATTTCAAATTTAAGGCCAAAGTAGACAAGCTGGAAGAATTCTCTAAGCAAGCTACGCTTTCAGTTTAGATACTCTGGTCTTAAATTTCAAAATCCAGTTCACTAAAGAGACACACATCCACACACACTCCCACTTGGCAACACACATCCACACAAAGTCTCACATAAACACAGACATTTACATAGAGAGAGAGCGACTCCCACTTACAGACACACACACACAAACACAGACTCCCACTAACAGTCACACTCACACACCTTCACACATGCAGAGATTTAAAAAAAAAACGGTCTGTGGGCCTCATGCTGTCCCGTGGTCCTGTTTACCCACCCTCTGACCATAGCGCATGATGTCACACTCAGGGTCGAGGAGATAGGGATTATGCAGCATCGTGGAAACTTAGTTTCCTGACACTGTTACAGGTGCGGAGGGGGAGGCTGGGTTTCGGGGGTGCAGCCAATGCCCAGGCTCTAAAACAGTTTATTAGACCCTTGGCACCCAAGCCAGTAGGACCTCTATAACAAGTGGCACCTGGGGCGGAACCCCCCCCCCCTCCTTAGTCCCCCACTGGTCTACGCAGGGCCAACAATAATTTTAGGCCCCCTTACTGAAAAAAATCTGTTTAATATGCCCTTGATAATTAGCTGCTTAATATGCCCCTGATAAGTAGATGATTAATATGCCACTGATAATGCTCCTTAATATGCCACTGATAATGCTCCTTAATATTCCCCTGATAATGCTCCATTATATGCCCCTGATAATGCTCCTTTATATGCCCCTGATAATGCTCCTTTATATGCCCCTGAAAATGCTCCTTTATATGCCCCTGAAAAGGCTCCTTAATATGCCCCTGATAATTATTAAGCACCTGATAATGAATATGCCCCTGATAATTAGATGATTAATATGCCCCTGATAATTAGATGGTTAATATGCACCTGATGTTTAACATGCCCCTGATAATTAATATGCCCCTGAAATTAAATATGCCCTTGATGATTACATGATTAATATGCCCCTGATAATTAATATGCCCCTGATAATTAAATGGTTAGTATGCCCCTGATGATTAATATGCCCCTGATAATTAATATGCCCCTGAAATTAAATATGCCCTTGATGATTACATGATTAATATGCCCCTGATGATTAATATGCGCATGATTTTTAGATGATTAATATGCCCCAGTTAATATGCCCTGATAATTTGCTAGTTAATATGTGCTAATCCCCCCCTTTCCCCAGTACTTACCTTTATGATGCTCATCACCTGTCTTCTCCTCAACGCTTCCTGCATGCTGCATGCAGGAAATAAAGTTTCCCGACACTGTTACAGGTGCGGAGGGGGAGGCCGGGTTTCGGGGGTGCAGCTGCAGGCGCCAGACCTCCATGTCCAACAGGCTTTATTCAAGGGGTGCCATTGGAACCAATGCCCAGGCTCTAAAACAGTTTATTAGAACCTCGGCACCCAAGCCAGTAGGACCTCTATAACAAGTGGCACCTAGGCCGGTACCCCCCCCCCCCCCCCAGTCCCCCACTGGTCTACGCAGGGCCATCAGAAATTTCAGGGCCCCTTACTGAAAAAATATCTGCT
This sequence comes from Pelodytes ibericus, assembly GCA_036172795.1. Classification (NCBI taxonomy): domain Eukaryota; kingdom Metazoa; phylum Chordata; class Amphibia; order Anura; family Pelodytidae; genus Pelodytes; species Pelodytes ibericus. The sequence continues at coordinate 138,065,411 of CM069862.1, forward strand.
TATTATGTCCTTGATAATTAGCTGCTTAATATGTCCCTGATAATTAGCTGCTTAATATGCCCCTGATAATTAAATGCTTAATATTCCCCTGAGAATGCTCCTTAATATTCCCCTGATAATGCTCCTTAATATTCCCCTGATAATGCTCCATTATATGCCCCTGATATTGGTCCTTAATATGCCCCTGATAATGCTCCTTAATATGCCCCTGATAATGCTCCTTAATATACCCCAGATAATTATTAAGCCCCTGATAACTAATATGCCCCTGATAATTAATATGCCCCTGATAATTAGATGATTAATATGATTAAGATGCCCCTGAGAATTAATATTCCCCTGAAATTAAATATGCCCCTGATGATTAATAAATATGCCCCTGATGATTAATACCCCCCCAGATTTTTAGATTATTAATATGCCCCTGTTAATATTCCCCTGATAATTTGCTCGTTAATATGTCCTAATCCCCCCCTTTCCCCAGTACTTACCTTTATGATGCTCGTCACCTGTCTTCTCCTCAACACTTCCTGCATGCTGCATGTAGGAAATAAAGCCGCCGGAAAGGACTTGCCATCATTTCAGTGTAAGACAGTCACAAGGGCAGCAGGGGCCATGGGAAGCTGTCCTGTTTGCCCCTGCTTTTTTTCCCCATAGATTTTTTTTTTTACAGGATCTCTGTCTTGCAACGGTTCGGCGAACACCACTGGGTCAAGGTGTGTGCTATATAGCATTTACCACGATGCACATCTACTACTTTTTGATTGCCAATTGTGTACTGTTTTCTAACTTGCTTTAAAGGACAACTGTGCAAAATAATAAGTTATATTTGACTAGAAGATAGCATGAAGTGTAGGCATTTTAAATAAAAGAAGGAAAGAATATAAATAAAGTACCTTATTGAGCCCTCCGTTCCTGTATAGCATTATCAGAGGGCTGACATTTTGTTCTGAATCTTGACTCTGATGAAAAAAGATTTGACACATCTAACCTAAGATGTCTGCTTCCTAATTTACATTCTTTCTTTAAAGAATGTATTTTTAAAATACCAATCTTTCAGTTAACCCCTTGCTGACACAGGACGTGCTAGGTCTATCCTGTGTGGTGAGGCGTTAATGACACAGGATGGACCTAGTCCGTCGTGCACCAAAACGAGCACTGAAAGCAATTTTGTTCCCCTTTCAGTGCTCAAACAGTATTGCTATGATGAGCGATTGAAATGCTGGTTTTAAAGGCACAGTGCCTTTAAAATGACCGGCATTTAAAAAAAAGAGCATAGGAAGCAAATGTAATGGTTTCCTAAGTATTGCTGACTTTCCTCGCAAGTTGAAGCAATCAGCAACACTAAAAAAAGCATGATCTTGGTCACTGTGTGACCAATATGGCACTGCCCTTCTAAGGGCAAGAGCACAGGAGGGAGGAAGTAGCTGCTTCCTGTGTTCTTCAAGCAGTCACATGATTGCCTCATAACTCAGATGAGCATCCCCACTGCCTCATCAGATCAATATTAAACAAATATTGATCTGACCACTTAGGTTCTGCCTCCCTCTCCTGACATTTTTTTTAGTGAGGGAGAGAAACAGATAAAAGTAGTAAAAGTAAGTAAAACAGCATTTTTTGCCATTTGTGCATTTTTTTTAGTGGTTATTTTTTTTGTACTGTAATTTATTACAGTATTACAAAATTCTCTTCTAAGAGCTATTAACCCCTTCCTTGCTGTCGATCACTGCTTACGCAATGATATTGATGCCAAAGCAATTTTTATCTGTCTGCATATTTTTTGATTATCTATTTTTTTACACCCGCTAGGAGGTTATATGTAAAGTAAAAATATTTTAGATTTTTTTAAAGCTGTCTGAGCACATAGCGATCAGTAACAGCGAATTAGTGGCAAAGGTGGTTTGGTTACGTAACGCACGGGGTCCAGGATGGTAAATGGACCCTGAGCGCCTGAGATCAGGAGCTACATTGCAAGGTGGAGACACAGGACCTGGTGCTGGGTAACTGCAATCGCTCGGAGATTTGGGACCCCAAGTCTTCGCAGCCACAGCCAGGCCCTGTGAAGCAGCTGCTGTATCCAGGTCCCAGGGCTTAAGAGGAACACAAAAAAAACATACATGGAATAAACATAAATACAGGAACTAGCCTAACACTAAAGATGGTAAATGTGGGTGTTTGGTTCACCAATTGGCCAATTAGTTGTTAGATTGCCAACCACGTCAAGGTACCCCACATTAGGCAAGTCCCTAACTAATATAGCAAAGAATTAATAGAATCTAAGACACATAAATGGCATTGAAACTTAAACACAGAGAAAATACCTGTAGGCTGCTGCAAAGAACTGAACAGTAACGGGTGTGGTTTAAATAGAAGAAAACTAACAAGGCAGAGGGATTGAGAGAAAACCTGGAATGGCACATAATCACAAACAAAGGAAAACCAGAAATGGAACAGAGCAGAGTACTGAGAAAACATAGAAACTGGATACAAGAGCGAGGTATAACTTAGACAGGGAACAAGGCTTGAAACAGAGACTGAACAGGCTGAAAACTGACAAAGGGACAGGACATTCCACTGAAGAAACTCTAGAACAGGACATTCCACTGAAGGAACTCTGGGGCAGGGCATTCCACTGAAGGAACTCTAGGACAGGACATTCCACTAAAGGCACTCAGGACAGGACATTTCACTGAAGGAACTCAGGAGAAGACATGGGCAGAAGCCATTCTGGGGCCAACTGGGCAGGTGCCAGACAATAGCCAGACTCAGGGAAGGTGTCAGTTGGGGTAAGACTTGGCAGGTACCGGACTATTGCTAGGTTTGGGTAGATGCTGCTCTTTAGCCAGACTTAGGCAGGTGCCGGTCTTATGGCTAGGCTAAGGAAGGTGCCTCTATAGGGCCAGGCGAGGCAGGAGCCAATAAGGACAAGGACTTGGGAAATTCCACTACTGTGGCCTGGAACTAGTATATGCCATCAAGTGGCCAGGACTGAAATAATAGAACACAAGTACAACAGAACTGTAAAGAACCCAGGAACAAGAATAACAAAGAAGCAGAACAGAATAGCAAATGCAGAAAGAAAACTGAAAAGGCTAGATACAGCTTGGATGAGCCTGAATACGGGTTGACTTGTGACAGGTGATTGCTCAGAGGAGCATCACCATTCACCTGGTCGGATCAATATTTTGATCTGACCAATTTGGATCTGCCTCCCTCTCCTCACTTACATTTTTGTGATGGAAAGAGACAGATCAGTATTAGTGTAAAAATAACATTTGATAAAATTGTCAGGTTTTATGAAAGCCATTCCATATGTATTAACCCCTTCCCTGCCATTCATCACTGTATAAGCAGTAAGTTTGCAAAGCAACACTTCTTTTTGCTGTCTGCACTTGTTTATGGATAAAATTCTTTGTACTGTAATGTATTACAGTACTACAGTATTACAGTGATAGATAGACTCTTCTTTGCCATAGATCACTGCCTAGGCACTGATTCTGAGGCCACTTTGATTTTGACCCTGGTCAGCTTTCTGATACATCATCCAGTGATGTATCAGTGGCTGCTGAGCCTTTGCCACAAGTAGTAATGTGTGTCTACTTTTGAAAAATATATGGTTTGGTCAGGGTAAATTACATTGGCTGTTTTCAAAGATATATCCCATATAGGACATGGAAGCATGTTGACTTCACAAATGCCACAAATGCGCACCTCACAAATGTTTCCTTTTACCCCCCAAAAGACCCAACAAACTTATACATGGATGGTATTACTGCACTCGAGAGATGTTGCTGAACACATACTGGGGTGTTGTTTGGCAGTGACTAGTGTTGAGCGAACCTGAACCGCACTGTTCGGGTTCGTACCGAACTTTACGATTTTTGGACCCCGGACCCGAAGACGGACATTTCACTGTATGTCCGTGTTGGTGTTCGGGGTTCTGCGATTACATTGTATGTAATGCTATTGGCTTTCTATAAACCGAAATAGAGTCCCCATTCATAAGAAATTCTTATGAATGGGGACTCTATTTCGGTTTATGGAAAGCCAATAGTATTACATGTATTCCATAAGCCGAAAGTCTATAAACCGAACGACATTCGGTTTATAGACTTTCGGTTTATAGAATACATGTAATGCTATTGCTATTCTATAAACCGAAAGGCTATAAACCAAAAATGTACTACCACACAAGTTTGACAAAGGCTTGTGGTAGAATAAGTACATATCTAGTGTTAAAATACCACCATTTGAAATACCTTAGGATGTCTAGTTTCCAAAATATATGGTTTGATGGGGTAAAATACACTGACAGGCTTCAAAAGTGTCCCAAATGGAACATGGGTGCAGATGGACTACATGTCAAAATTCCACGTTAGAAATGCGCACCTCCAAAATGTGGCCTTTTAGCCCCCAAACAACCCAACAAACCTATGCATGGGTAGTATCCCTGTACTCAGGAGATGTTGAAAAACACATATTAAGGTGTTGTTTGGCATTGACAAATAACAGGATCTGTAAACTGATGCCTGAAGTACAATGTGTGTGGAAACAAAACATTAAAAAGTTACTAACCAAAAATTTGACAAAGGCTGGTGGTAGAATAAGTACATGTAAAGTGTTTAAATACCTTAGGATGTCTAGTTTTCAAATATATATGGTTTTGTGGGGTAAAATACACTGTCTGGCTTCAAAAATGTCCCAAATGGGACATGAGCGCAGGTTTTCTGCAAGTCAAAATTACAAGTTGGAAAACCAAAAGGGCACCTCTTCAATATGGCCTTTTACCCCCAAATAACCTAACCAACCTATGCATGGGTGGTATCCCTGTACTCAGGAGATGATGCTGAACATATATAGAGGTGTTATTTGGCAATATGAACCAAAAAAGGCAGAACAAAGCGGCACTCACAGAAGCAGGTAAGTATCAATATTGATACTTACCTGCTTCCGTGAGTGCCGCTTTGTTCTGCCTTTTTGGGTTAATTTGCATACTGTATTGGGTTTTAGCCACACCAGCAGAGGCACCCGGATAGAGAAGAAAGTCTGTTGAATACAATTTACACTACAAGCCATTCGTGAGCCTGCATTCCTTTTTTCTTTTGTGTTATTTGGCAATACCCCTTCACATTTTTAGGAAATGTTTACCTAAATTACAATCTATGGGAAAAATCCCAATTATTAGTTTTTTTTGCTGCAAAATTTGGCAAAGGTTCGTGGTAAAATGGCTGCATGAAAAGTATCAGAATACCCCAAGTTAAATGCCCTGAGTTGTCTAGTTTTGAAAAATATGTACATGTGGGGGGTTATTCAAGGATTTAGTTTATTTACAGATCTCAGTGTTACAATGTCACTATCGCTAATTTTGAAAAAAAAATGAATAGCTTTGCACTACTTATAGTTCTGACCCTGTAACATGAATAAAAAAGGACAAAAACAGAAATCATTGTCTATTTCTGGACAAATATTAGAAACTATTTAGCAGTGTTTGTTTATTGTCTCTTGTAGCTGAGTATATGATTTTTCAAATAAAATTCTGAAAAAAATGTTTTTCCTTTTTTGCCATATGTTTTTTTTTATATCAAATTATAAGCTATCATTAAAATAGTGGTATCAAAAGAAAGCCCTTCTTATGACGATAAAAGCGATATATGGTGTGGATAAACAATAAAACATAAATAAATTACAGCAAAACACACACACCGAAGAAATGTTAAAACAGCCCATGTCACCAAGTGTCATACAAGCCAAAAAAGCATTGTCACTAAGGGGTTAAACACAACACATTTTTTTCCGACAGTTATCCTTTAACTGGTGCAAGAAGAAAAAAGCAAAACATGTGCCTAAGTGGAAACTTTGTAATTTCTGCACCAATTTCCAATAAATGTAGTTTGTAAATGGTAATAAATATATTCTTTAACCCCTTCAAGACAATGGACATGTCAGGCGCGTCCAGCCGGGAACTCCATTGCAGAGAATGGATGTGCCTGACACGTCCTGTGGTGAAACAAGTGGTTTTCGGGATCAACGATCGCGAGAAACACATTGATGGTGCTGCTCAATCGCCTCAATGTCAAGGCAATAGCCAGCACCGACATTCTGGCTCTGGGGAACCCATGGAGTGATCATGGGCGCCATATTGAAAGAGCAGAATGCTCCTACATTATGGCTGTGCCCTCTTGTGGTCAGAGCTTCGGAAGTGAAAAAAAATCACTCTCTGTCCCTAGAGGCAGTCAGCAACATTGCAATTAAACAAAAAAAGACTTAATTAGCTGAAATCTAGGGTTAGGGTTAGAATACCAGCTAGAGTTACAATTAAATTAGGGTTAGCATAAGGGATAGGGTTGGGGTTGAAATTAGGGTTCGGCTTAAATTTAAGGTTCGGGTAAAAAGGTCAATATAGGAAAAAAAAAACACTATTTTTTTTATAGGAAAAAAAAGGAACAAGCATATTTCTGAACTCGAGACAACATTTAGAAACTATTTAGACAGGGTCTTTTTTAATGATTGTATTTGTGTAAATTATATTTTAGGTCAAATTTAGAAAAGTGTATTTTTTAAATTTTTCATCATATTTTATGATTTTTTTGTAATAAATTTTAAGATATGATGAACATAATGGTATTTAGTGAAAGCCCTTCTTATGACGATAAAAACAACATATAATTTGTGTGGGTACAGTACGTGAGAAAGAAGAAAATTACAGCTAAACACAAACTCAACAGAAATGTAAAAACAGCCCTTGTCACAGAGGGAAAGTCAAGGTCAAAATGTCTTGTCACTAAGGGGTTAAAAAAACATAAACCATTTTAAATGATTTAGGGACACACATGGCTTTCATGCTCAACTGTTTAATGTATTATTATTGTTGTTGTGCAATCCTGCACAATCTAAATTGATTTTACATGACTTATTTACTAAAATGCAAATTTCATTATCTGGTCTTTGTTTTTCTGTGAAGAAGCCCTGTAAATTATATAATGAATTTTTCATCCATCATTAACAATCATCACATATTAATAACAGATTTTTTTCCTCGCACTATTATTTCAAGAATAACTATATAAGAGTTAAGGAATAACATAGATTATTTTAAAAAGCATACATTCTACATCATGCTAATTTAGGAAGTAACCATATGCTGAACAGGAAGGTGATTATGCTCAAATCATGTTTACATGCTTATTGGTATATATCAGTGCCTTTTGAAGCCCGCCATCTGCTAGGTGTTTAAGAATATGGGTCAAGATACAGATCATCGAGGAAAAAAACCTGCTTGTAACAGATGGGGAAGTTGTCACCAATAACCAGAAAACATCTGTCCTTTCCCCCCTGATCTTGTTTCTTTCAAGCATTGTATCAGCAAGAGGCATAAAGAGGTGACAGCTTCATAGCATCAGACTTCAGTGTCAAGTCAAGCATGTGTCTGTATGTAATGTTGATTTATGACAGGGCATTTTAAAATCAGCATACTGGTGCATCAGAATTTAATGCTAAAAGAAAATATTCCAACCAAAGGCAATAGACAAACACACATAATACATAATAGTAGTATATACAGGTATGTAACTGGGAAAGTTAATTTGATTCCTGTTTAGAGCACAAAGAGCAATAGTCTCACACACACAGAGACATTATTAAAGAATCCAGAAGTGTTATTAGGTTTAGTGAAATAATTAAGCTACTCTGACAGCAAATGTACTGTTTGCTGAGAACAACAACTGTATACCAACAATCTCAGTTTGGAAACAGGTGGAATAAAAATGTAAAACTATTTTAGACTTTACCAATGTGACAAATTCAGTAATAATGCACTGTATTCAATGTGAGGCAGACAAGGGTGACACTTGCCTGGGAAGGAGGCTAAACTGCCCCTTTTAAAAAAAAAAAAAGCTTGCCAGCAGAGACACTGGCTGGGAGATCAAAAGATCACCAGCCCTCTGCAGGTGAGCAGTCAGCATGGTGCTGATCTGGTGCCTAGATCCTGCCATAATGCCTCTGTGCTCCCTTCGCCTATATGAGGTTAGAGCATCAGTGGTCACGTGGGCTGCCTCCAATCATAGAGGCATAGTAGAATATCTGTGGGTGCTGGCTGGGATAAGTCCTGAATCTGTAATGTGCTTGATGGGGCATTTCCTGCAATGTGGGTGCTGCAGCATGATCTGGGTCTGCACTTTTGGTCGAAGTGGTGGTGCCACAAAAAGTGAGTTGGAAAACAGGTAGCTTGACAAAATATTACATCTCAGTTTTTTTGTCTAGTTTTTGCAACTTTCAAGTAAATTCACCATATTTCACGTATTTATGTGACTCATAAAGAAGAAGGAGACCAGAAGTTGGATGGTAACATGGGAATTGCAGTTCAGAAAAAGTCTGAGGGCCATATATTGCCAGATTGTTTAACATATTAGATCACAATTTTGATATAAAAAAACAAGGGATGAGCAATAAAACTAGCTAGTAGTTAAAAATGTCTGCTAATAGGTACTACTACTAGGTACTTGGATAATGTTCAGAAAGTTTAATGTAGAAATATTGTATTATGTTTCAAAACATCTTCTTCCAAAATGGTTGAGTTGACAGGCTATCGTTAAAACCTGTATTTCATTTTTTTAAAGTAGACTGATGGTTTATAGAATTGCAATGCATTTAGAGGTTTGTGAAAAAAAAATGTCAATTTCACACAACGTTTTCATTAATTTGAAAGTTTCTGGTCTTTTACATTCAAAACAGAGGCCAGTGCATACATAATATGTCAAAAGAAATGTCATCCGCATAATGAAACAATGCAATGTTAGGATTTCTTGTCTGTAATAAAAAAGCTCAAAAGAATTGTAATGTTTCTCAACAGCCTATTATCCGTGTTAATTTCATATTAAAAGCACTGAGTTCAGAAAATCGTTGTTCAAGAACTACTTTGCAGATAAGTCTTTGAAAAACACAGCTCTTAACAAGTACCAAACAGAATAAAAGTAGTTGAGGTCATGAATTTATTAGAAAAATGTTACTTTCTCGAAATATAACTACTGCTAATCTTCTGTTCCTTCTGGTGTATGAAGATTCAGGTCTTAAAAACATTATTGTATTAATTAATAAGTAACATTGTTGCCATTTTATAAAGATCCATTGTGGTGCAAAGCTCTAGGAGTGGAAGGAATCACTATGGAAACCAATGGAATATTCCTATTGGTTACACCACTTTTAGAAACCTAGAACTGATTTCTGTACATAACATCAAAAGTGTCCTATTAGCAAACCTCCAAAACATCATGAAGGTATAAACTTTTTATTTGTTATGTAGTATACCACTACCGCCAATCTTCATTATGGCCCCACATACTTTTCTGCATGGAAAGTGTGTCCAAGGATTGAGTCCTGGCTTCTAAAATGAATGGGAAGGGCGAGTAGTGCCAAAATGGCCAATGTAAATTAAAAAGCATGGAATATATGAGACAAAGCATGCATGACTGGATTCCCCTACAACTGCAGGTGGTAAACGATGCAGAGCAAAATGGAAGATCCTCCCATTTTTTCTAAACTCTGTTCACGTTTATCAAACTTCCACCATTCTGCCTGATCTAATTCTGGTTCTGCATTTATGTGTGATTGTGAACCGCAATATAGAAAATGTGCCATTTTCCTCCTTTTTTACCCTTTTTTCTATTTCCCTTCTTTCCTACATCCATGCAATAAAATCTTCAAGACCAATGAAAACCTCTGCTCAATAAATTTAGCATGCAGTCATAAGTCAGGTGTAGTTAGCACCCAGACACCGGATCATACCTTCAATCTGGCAATTATTCTGGAAAGGTGTCATGAGATGTCAACTCCATCATCTCATGGGTAAGGTCACAGCATAAGCAACACTAAAAATATAGTGGAGCATAACTTAAACACGTTGGCCACATCCCTGTCGACACAGGAAATTCTTTAAGGACTTGAATTTAAAAATTAAAAGTGTAAGATTGCAATCACACATTCAAGAATATCACAGGAGTGGTGACTAATTCTTATTCACTGCTTACTCCAAGGGGACATATAAAATTAAATTTGACAATCCATTTGCTTTCTAATTGAAGTGATTGCTGTAAGCGATCACCAATCCCTTATTGATTTATACACAGCTTGTCTTACAAACAAAACAACTATGATTTTCTGCATGAAAAGCCTTGAAGTGCTCTGACACCAGCAGCCCAACATTCTCCTCTGTAAACCTACAGATGTTCTGCAATCTTAATTTTAATAGCCTAATGTTGTACTTTACAAAAATCTAATGACTAGGGTCACTGATGTATCTAAAAAAAACTCAGGAACATTAATTAATTGTGAACGCTATATTTCCTCACAGAAACAAACAAAAAGCTGAATATTTTTTTTTTTTATGATTGAGTAAATAATATTACCACAAACAAATAAAAAAAAATGTAATGAGACTGTGATACACAAAGTGTTGTGATTGGTGCGCTATATAACCACCTTGAATTGTGCAAACTTGAATTGCCTTATAAAAAGAAGCTGTAGTCTCTGATGCTCCTCATATTATATAGACATGGAAAAAAACATACAAGAAATACACATAGTGTAATATTGTAACTTAATATATATGCGTGCAATGTAAGTTGTGATTGCACTCCCAGACTCCGAGATGTATAAAGACTCATCACTTATATAGCTGAAAGGTTTCTCCTCTCCCTCTTGTTGGTACTTGAAAATTTATTTTATTCACCCACTGTGGGCTTCCTCCTGGCATGTCCTTGCTGCTCTGAAAATATCCATCCAGTGTGTTCAGAAGCAGGAGACACCTGTATTCACATGTAAAATACCACTTTTTTGTAATAAATTTGCATGTTCTTTATACATTTGTTCCTCTGCTATTTGTCTGCATTTCAAGTACCAAAAAGAGGGAAAGGAGAAACCTTTCAGCTATATATGTGATGAGCCCTTATACATCTGGTACTCTGTGAGCACAATCACAATGTACATCACATGCATATATATTAAGTTACGATATTACATTATGTGTGTTTTTTGTATATTGTTTTCCACGTCTGTATAATATGAGAAGCATCAGAGGCAATGTATACTTTTAATAAGTTAATTAATGTTTGTACAATTTAAGATGGTGGTCACATAGTTCACCAACCACAACACTTTGTGTATCACAGTCTTGTATCTTTTTTGTGTTGGAGCAGAGAAACACACAGGTTGTTGCAGTTTGTGGGGCCGAAACACTAGAATATACACTTTTTTGCATCCTCATGTTTTGTACTGAGACAAATTTTTATTAATTTTAATGTCTCAAACATATATATGGTGGAAGTGTTCAACTAGTCAGTTTAATAACAGTTTGATAATTGGTTGTATGAAAATACAAGTTCAAACAGTGAGGGAAAAAAATATTTAATCCCTAGTTGATTTTGAATGTTTGGGTACTGATGAAGAAATTATCAGTCTATATATTGAATGGTAGGTGTATTTTAACAGTGAGAGACAGAATATTAAAAAAAAAAAACAGAAAAATTCATGTAAAAAAAGTTACGAATTGATTTGTATGTCAGTGAGTGAAATAAGTATTTGATCCCTTCAACTTAGTACTCGGTAGCAAAAACCTTGTTGGCAATCACAGAGGTCAGACATTTCTTGTAGTTGGCCACCAGGTTTGCACACATCTTAGGAGGGATTTTGTTCCACTGTTCTTTGCAGATCCTCTCCAAGTCATTAAGGTTTTGAGGCTGACGTTTGGCAACTCAAACCTTCAGATCCCTTCTATGGGATTAAGGTTTGGAGAATGGCTAGGCCACTCCTGAACCTTAATGTGATTCTTCTTGAGCCACTCCTTTGTTGCCTTGGCTGTGTGTTTTGGGTCATTGTTAGAGTTGAGCGGACACCTGGATGTTCGGGTACGGCAGATTCGGCTGAACTTCGAAAAAATGTCCAGGTCCGTGCTCGAATTTGACCCCGAACTTGACCCTGAACCTGAACCCCCTTGAAGTAAATGGGGACACGAACTTTTAGCCACTAAAATGCCTCTAAAAAAGTCCTGGAAAGGGCTAAAGGACTGCAAAATGAAGTAATATGTGGGTAAGAGTAGGACAAGTGCCCTGCAAGAAAATGTGGATAGGGAAATAACTTAAAATAACATAAAGTACATAAAAATTACAAATACAGCTGAGCCATAAAATAGCACTAGATGGAATCTTTGATTTTAGCTTTGGAAGAGCATAAATCTACATCTAAAGCATGGCTGCCAGGAGGATCAACAGAATTATCCATTTGAGAGAGGATTGGAGTGCAGGGTATTCTCTTTCAGTTTATACTAAATGACCCATAGGTTGAGGAGGCGGTGACCGTGGCGGTGTAGGTGGAAGCGGCGCTGGAGGAGGAGGAGGTAGCCAACACTCTTTTTTATTTGTTTTTGTTTTTTTAAATTGGGGTACCCCCAAAATATTGGGACATATAACAACAGAAATGAAGAATAAGTGCACTTGAGTATAACAATGACGGGGTGAGGTTGGTATAAATGTCTATTCTGCACAAGGTACAGAGAAGTCTGGTGGGATCCATGCCTGGTTCATCTTAATAAACGTGAGCTTGTCCACATTTGCTGTGGACAGGCAGCTGTGCTTGTCTGTGATAACGCCCCTTGCCGTGCTAAACACACGTTCAGACAATACACTAGCTGCAGGGCAGGCCAGCACCTCCAAGGCATAAAGGGCAAGCTCAGGCCATGTGCCCAACTTGGAGACCCAGAAGTTGAATGGGGCAGACCCATCAGTCAGTACATGTAGGCCTGTGCACACGTACTGTTCCACCATGTTGCTGAAATGCTGCCTCCTGCTAAGACGTTGCATATCAGATGGTGGTGCTGCTTGTTGTGGTGCTGACAAAGCTTTTCCACATTTTGGCCATGCTAACTCTGCCTTCTGAGGTGCTGGCGGTGCCCCAGCTGTGTTGGCGACCTCTTCCTCTGCCTTCGCCTTGTGCTTCCATTAAGCCCCCGGTGTGATTTTTGAATGCCCTCAGCAGCGCGTCTACCAGCGTGCGCTAGTAGTCGCGCATCTTACGATCATGCTCCAGTAATGGAATTAAGGACGGCATGTTGTCCTTGTAACGGAGATCCAGCAGGGTGGCCACCCAGTAATCAGCACGAGTTAGAATGTGGGCAACTCGGCAGTCGTTGCACAGGCACTGCAGCATGTAGTCACTCATCTGTGCCAAGCTGCCCAGAGGCAAGGACAAGCTGTTCTCTGTGGGAGGTGTATCATCTGTGTCCTCCGTATCCCCCCAGCCACGCTCCAGTGATGCCCATGAGCTGCGTTGGGTGCCACCCTGCTGTGAACACGGTTCCTCCTCCTCATCATCATCATCATCCTCCTCCAAAACTGTCCCCTGGCTTGACAGTTGTGTACCTGGCCTATGCTGGTGCAGGAACCCACCCTCCAAGCCACTTGTGAATGACTGGCCTGATAACCGTGGAAATAGAAACATAGAAACATAGAATGTGTCGCCAGATAAGAACCATTCGGTCCATCTAGTCTGCCCAATTTTTTTTTTTGAGTACTTTTATTAGTCCCCCGTTCCCGGTCTTATAGCTAGGATAGCCTTGTGTCTATCCCACGCATGCTTAAAATCCTTGACTGTGTTTACCTCTACCACATCTGCTGGCAGGCTATTCCATACATCCACTACCCTCTCAGTAAAGTAATACTTCCTGATATTACTTTTAAATCGTTGCCCCTCTAATTTAAGACTATGTCCTCTAGTTGTGGTAGTTTTTCTTCTTTTAAATATACTCTCTTCCTTTACTGTGTTGATTTCCTTTATGTATTTAAATGTTTCTATCATATCCCCCCTGTTACGTCTTTCCTCCAAGCTATACATGTTAAGATGCTTTAACCTTTCCTGGTAAGTTTTATCCTTCAACCCATGAACCAGTTTAGTAGCCCTTCTCTGAACTCTCTCCAAAGTATCAATATCCTTCTGGAGATACGGTCTCCAGTACTGCGTATAATACTCCAAGTGAGGTCTCACCAGTGCTCTGTACAATGGCATGAGCACTTCCCTCTTCCTACTGCTAATACCTCTCCCTATGCAACCAAGCATTCTACTAGCATTTCCTGCTGCTCTATTGCATTGCCTACCTACCTTCAAGTCCTCTGAAATTATTACTCCTAAATCCCTTTCCTCAGATGTTGAGGTTAGGACTGTACCAAATAGTCTATATTCTGCTTTGGGGTTTTTACTCCCAAGGTGCATAATCTTGCACTTGTCCACATTAAATGCCAGTTGCCACTGCTCTGACCATTTTTCTAGTTTAGCTAAATCATTTGCCATTTGGCTTATCCCTCCATGAATATCCACCCTGCTGCAAATCTTTGTATCATCAGCAAAAAGACATACTTTGCCAGAAATGACCCTTCTTCTTCCTCCTGTGCCACATCCTCTTCCATCATCGCCCTAAGAGTTTTTTCAAGGAGACATACAAGCGGGATAGTAAGGCTGAGAACGGCGTCATTGGCACTGGCCATGTTGGTGGAGTACTGGAAACAGTGCAAACTGGCACACAGGTCTGGCATGGAGGCCCACTCATTGGTGGTGAAGTGGTGCTGTTCCACAGAGCGACTGACCCGTGCGTGCTGCAGCTGATATTCCACTATGGCCTGCTGCTGCTCGCACAATCTCTCCAGCATGTGCAAGGTTGAGTTCCACCTTGTGGGCACGTCGCATATGAGGTGGTGAGCGAGAAGGCCTAAGTTACGCTGCAGCACAGACAGGCAAGCAGCAGCAGGGTGAGAACGCCTAAAGTGCGCACAGACGGCCCATACTTTCTGCAGCAGCTCTGATATATCTGGGTAGTTTTTCAGGAATTTCTGCACCACCAAATTCAGCACATGCACCAGGCAAGGGATGTGCGTCAAACCGACTAGGCCCAGAGCTGCTATGAGATTTCGCCCATTATCGCACACCACCAGGCAGGGCATGAGGCTTAGTGGCAACAACCACTCATTGATCTGATGTTCCATGCCCGTGCACAGCTCCTGCGCACTGTGGGTTTTTTCCCCCAAACATATGAGTTTTAAAAGAGCCTGCTGTCGTTTCCCCCTGGCTGTGCTGAAGTTGGTGGTGAAGGTATTACGCTGACAGGATGAGGAGGGGGTAGAGGAGGTGGTAGAGGAGAAGGAAAAAGCTGAGTAGGAGGAGGAGGCAACAGGAGGCAAAGAGAAATGCCCTACAATCCTCGGTGGTGGAAGGACATGCGAAGGCCAGGAATTTGGAAATGCTGGCATTCAGGGCCAGTGTTCAAGGGTGGGTAGAGCCATACTTCCTCTTTCTCTCCAGTGTTTGGGAGATGGACAGCTGAAAGCTTCCTTGGGACAGTGTGGAGATGCTTGGGGAAGGTGGTGGACGTTGTGGTGTTGCTGCCACTTCCTCTATTTGCTTGGTGGCAGGTGCCACTGTGACTCCTGAGCTGGAGGAAGAGGCCAAGACAGCAGCAGAAGAGGAAGCACGAGGAGCCTGAGACCTTTCTTGGGTTTTGAGATGCTTACTCCACTGCAGCTCGTGCTTTGCATGTAGATGCCTGGTCATGCAGGTTGTGCTCAGGTTTAGCACGTTTATGCCTCGCTTCATGTTCTGATTGCACAGCTTGCAAACCACTCGTATCTTGTCATCAGCACATTGTCTAAAGAACTGCCATGCCAGGGAACTCCTTGGAGCTGGCTTTGGTGTGCTCGACCCCTGGGTGCGGTGGGCAGTAGTAGGCGTACTGTCTAGGGGACGGCTGCTACGGTTTTGCACCATGCTCCCTCTTATGCTGCGCTGGTGCCTCTTTGCGACCACCGCCTCTTCCTCCAAACTGGACACGTCACTCACATGACCTTGATTCCATGTGGGGACTAGGACCTCATCATCATCCTCCACATCATCTTCCACCCACTCCTCAACCCTGCCCTCCTTGCCGGTCTGCACACTGCCGAAAGCCACAGCAGTTGGCACCTGTGTTTTGTCATCATCAGAGACGTGATGCGGTGGTCCTCGCATGTCCACATCCTGACACATAAGTGGTTGTGCATCAGTGCACTCAATCTCTTCCACTTCTGGGGCAGGGCTAGGTTTGATGACCCCACCAACAGAGTCATCAAAAAGCAAAAGAGACTGCTGCATGACTTGTGGCTCAGACTGCTTGGCTGATTTGCAAGGGGGTGAGGTGAAAGACAGATGGCCATGGGCTGCAGGTGTCAACTCTGAGCTTTCAGCAGGGTACCGGGTGGGAGACAATGTGAAGGAACTGGAGGCACTGTCAGCCACCCAATCTACTATCGCCTGTACTTGTTCTGGCCTCACCATTCTAAGAGCGGCATTCGGGCCTACCAAATAACGCTGAAGGTTCTGTCACCTGAGGAAGGTGTTTCACTTGTGCGTGTAGCTGGCACAGATTTACCACATCCCTTACTTGCAACAGGAGCTCCACCAACACCAGCAGCACCACGACCAGGGCCCCGTCCCTTATTTGACACTCTCCTCATTCTTTGCGGTCACCCAACAAAGTAACAGATGGTTTATGTCAGGCGACAATGTAACCGCCAATAGTCAACAATTTTTATTTGTATTTTTTTTTTGTTTTTTTGTTTATTGGACTGCAAGAAATGCACCGCAAGACGTAAATGTACTATTTAGCACCCAAAATAATTAGAATTTTTCAAAGTGCGCTGTAAGCACAGTATTGGACTGTTCTATTTGACTCTCAGATATGAAGTGCACCGCAAGACGCAAATGTACTATTTACCACCCAAAACTATTCGAATTTTTCAAAGTGTGCTGTAAGCACAGTATTTGACGGTTCTATTTGACTCTCAGATATGAAGTGCAGGACGCAAATATAATATTTAACACCAACAAATTGCAGTATTTAAAAATGGCTAGATGTTGCCCACTGAGTTAACAGAACAGGATTAAAGGCCTGGCACACATGCAGTTGCAAGTGCACTGCACTCTCTGTGGCACTGGGCTCAGGGCAGGGTACAAATATGTAGTATAGCACCCACTAAAATAATCACTGTAATTTTGAATAATCACTGTAGTTTGAATAATCGCTGTAATTTGCAGATTCAACACCAGAATTTTTTTTAATCTGTCCCTCACAGCTGCAGCATCCTCTCCCTACACTAGGGCATGGCTGTGATGGCTTCTAAGGGCAAACGAGTCAAACACTTGTTGATTGGCTGCCCTGCAGCCTTTCAAAATGCGCCATTAAATCGCAGAACCCCAAACTCCAACACGAACATACAGTGGAATGTCGGTGTTCGGGTCCGGGGTCCAAAAAAACGTAATGTTCGGTACAAACCCGAACAGTGCGGTTCGGGTTCGCTCAACACTAGTCATTGTCATGCTGGAATACCCATCCAACTCATTTTCAATGCCCTAGCTGAGGAAAGGAGGTTCTCACCCAGGATTTGATGGCATATGGCTCCGTCCATTGTCCCTTTAATGCAGTTCAGTTGTCCTGTCCCCTTAGCATAACTCCCCCCCCCCCCCACAGCATAATGTTTCCACCTCCATGTTTGATGGTTGGAATGGTGTTCTTGGGGTCATAGGTGGCATTCCTCCTCCTCCAAACACGGCAAGTTGAGTTGATGCCAAAGAGCTCAATTTTGGTCTCATCTAACCACAACACATTCACCCTCTGCTCTGAATCATTCAGATGTTCACTGGCAAACTTCAGACTGGCCTGGACATGTGCTTTCCTGAGCAGGGGGACCTTTTGGGCGCTGCAGGATTTCAGTCATTCACGGAGTAGAGTGTTACCAATAGTTTTCTTGGTGACAAACTTCCCAGCTGCCTTGAGATCATTAACAAGATCTTCCCATGTAGTTTTGGGCTGATTCCTCACCATTCTCATGATCATTGAAACTCCACAAAGTGAGATCTTGCATGGAGCACCAGACCGAGGGAGACTGACAGTTATTTTGTGTTTCTTACATTTGCAAATAATCTCACCAACTGTTGTCACCTTCTCACCAAGCTGCTTGGCGATGGTCTTGTATCCAATGCCAGCCTTGTGTAGGTCTGCAATCTTGTCCCTGACATCCTTGGACAACTCTTTGGTCTTGGCCATGATGGAGAGTTTGGAATCTGATTGATTGATTGCTTCTGTGGACAGGTGTCTTTTATACAGGTAATTACCTTTAAGAGAGTGTTACCTGTATAAAAGACACCTGGGAGCCAGAAATCTTGCTGATTTATAAGGGATCAAATACTTATTTCACTCATTGACATGCAGGACTGCGGTTGTGAGGCCGGTTGGATGTACTGCCAAATTCTCTGAAATACCTTTGGAGATGGCTTATGGTAGATAAATGAACATTTAATTCAAGGGCAACAGCTTTGGTGGAAACTCCCTCATAACGTGCAACATCTGTGGCATTGTGCTGTGTAATAAAACTTCACATTTCAGAGAAGCCTTTTTATTGTGGCCAGCCTAAGGCACACCTTTGCAATAATCATGCTGTCTAATCAGTATCTTGATATGCCACACCTGTGAGGTGAATAGATTATCTGGGCAAAGGAGAAGTGCTCATTAACACAGATTTAGACAGATTTGTGAACAATATTTGATAGAAATAGGCCTTTTGTGTAAGTCTTAGCTCATGAAAAATGGGGGCAAAAAACAATAAGTATTGCGTTTAGAATTTTGTTAAGTTTGTGTATATATATATATATAAATATATATATATATATATATATATATAGATAGATAGATAGATAGATAGATAGATAGATAGTATTTTATGACTGACATCTGAGTCGGAACTTGCTTAATAAGGTCACCTTGACCTTTTGGAGCTCTGGAATCGTGGAGATTATCTTTTTTTAATTAACTGATCACAAAGCTCTTGAGAAAAAGAATAACTCAATGAACAAGCTCAAGGAAAATAAATAATAGCCTGTTAGAGGGAGAAAGGAAAATGAGATGCTACATATCAAATGAAAATAAGAGAAATGCCTCTTAAAATATAATATAATGCAAAGTTGATCCCACGTGAATCCAACTAATTGATTATCGTGTCTGCTTCCTGATTAACACAGATGTGTGCAAAAAAGTTGCTTACCTGCTGTAAAATAATCAAAACGTATTTGGTCCTGGGCCTTACCTTATATTCACAACAACCTTATGTCTATTTATGCATGTTTATAGTATTAGCCTCTACCATGTCTCCAGGAATGCTATTCCTCTCAGTAAAGATGTTCTGGTGTTATAACTCTAACCTTCTAATTTGATAGCATGTCCTCTTGTCCGTGGCAGTTTTTCTCCTTTTACATATACTGCAATAATGTTCTGACTCTCTTTTATGACATTCTTCTATATATGTTTATATAATTACCTCTTTAATCCCAGCTATAAATGAAAAGATCTTTTAGCATGCACTGATCATTTTTACCTTGCACACCAATGTTGTGTAACTTTTTGATGTAAAGGACCACATCCTAAACAAAAGTTTAAAGGCACTCTCTCAACCTAATCATTAATCTAACTGTGAACAGAGAGAATAAAAATATCAAATCATGAAACAGTATCAATACATTGTGATATATGTATTTATGGTGTATCCTGCTTGGTGTATCATGGACTTGATAAGCAAATGAGCTAATTTTCAATGGGAAATGTGTAATTTGCCTATCAAGACACAAGGTGATGTCATAAGAAGGAAACACATCAGATAGATTTAAAACAAATTTTCTCTTATTTTACAAATGTGCATTTTTTTTTCACTATTTTTATTCTCTAAATATACAGTCAGGACTGCTGTGTGTGTGTGTGTATGTATGTATATATATTCCATCACAGACTTTACTCCTTGCTGTTTCGTGGGTGGGCATCAGAGCGGGACCGTTGCGCCCCCCCCCCCCCCCTCCATTTTTACCACTGGATCATGTTGTCCCATTCACAATATAACCAATATTTAGGTTCACAGAGTCCCTCTTAGATGGGGGCAATAATTTCATGAGTTAATATAATAGACTATTTGGGCCTTTATCAAAGTTAGGGACTGCACAAACCCACAAAGGCCACATTTAACCCTTAGGGCATAAATCTTGTAAACCGTGGACCATTTTAGTAGCCCTTCACTGAACTATAAAGCAGCATAAGTATTTCCCTGTTTCTACTTCTGTTGGGGTCCATGGTTTTGGATGAATTAATGTGGTGGAAAGAGTTTCACAATAGCTGTTATGATAACCTTAAAACTAAATTTGTGTGGGAAAAGCACTGCAAACCCTTTCAGAATGGTGTCTTTGCTGGGAAAGCTAAGATGGCTTCAGGCCACATGGTTACAGTAATACTAACAGAGACACAAGCAGATCAGCCTACATTACAGCTCACACAAGCAGTTACGGGAACCAAATACATTTGCCAACACCTGAAAAGCCAACCAATTATTATTGGGAATTGTAGCAGAATCATATCCTAGCAGTTAACCCCCAATTTGACAGTCATTCAGCTTCTGACAAGGTTAATACTGTTTTATAAAACAATATAATTAGTACTAAAAAAAATGTGCATGCTATATATTAAAGCAAACAACGATCAATAGGTTTGACAGAGTGAAGTTTAAATAAAGTATAAAAATATACATTAAATAAGCAGGATAGGAAACAAGAACAATTACAAATGAAAGCCAGGCACAGAACAGGAATACAAAAGAAGGGAATAAAGAACATAAATAGGCAAGCATGGAGTAAGGGATAGTAGGAACAGAGAAACAGGAAAAGAGGGATAAAGGATGGACTTGCTTGGTTGAGCCCCACAATTATATCAGAGATTGAGATTTGATTACCCACTGCAAAGACTGCACTGAATTATTATATAATTTGTAATGTTGGTCAACATGGTCATAACTTTCCAGGTGCGAATAAATAACATGCATTAATTAGTCATCTATGCATGACCATTGTCATCTTAAATTTAAAATTATCTGTGACTACTGCACACAGCAATTGAGTAAGCAGAAATATTTTTATGTATGTCTTACATACATAAATGGTTTCAGCAAAGGGGGTAATGGCGAGATGAGATTACCGTATTTGCTCGATTATAAGACGACCCTGATTATAAGACGACCCCCCAAACTTTGGATATTCCTTTAGGAAAAATACTAAAAGCCTGAATACAAGACTACCCTATAGGAAAAAAGTTAAACTTGTATATATTCACATGTAAATTGCTTTTTTAATAAAATATTATATAAGAAAAAATGCATTTCTTGTGTTTATTTCTTTTTATGTGCCAATGCTGCCTCTCTCTTTCCCTTGCTTCCAGCTTTGTCTCACTCCCCACTCCCCCCTCACCTGTCTCTTCCCCCCACATGTTTCTCTCTGCCCCCCTTCCTCTGTCTCTCCCCCCCCTTCCTGCTCTGTCCCCCTGTATCTCTGCCCCCCTCCCTCCCTCCGTCTCTCTGTTGCCCCCCTCCCTCCCTCCGTCTCTCTGTTGCCCCCCTCCCTCCCTCCGTCTCTCTGTCCCCCCCCTTACCTGTACTTCAATCCCTGGTGGCTAGTGGGGGCAGCCGGGCGATGTCTACACGATACTTGCAGACATCCTCCATGCTGCCCGACACGGCAGTCTATTATGACGGGCAGCTGTCAGTCATAATAGTCTGCCGTGTCGGGCAGCATGGAGGATGTCTGCACGTATCGTGCAGACAACCCCCAGCTGCCCGATTTACCCTGGTGGCTAGTGGGGCAGCAGAGGAAGTCTGCGCGATGAGCGCAGACCTCCCCTGCTGCCGCCCGGCACGCTCGCCGGGACTTCTGTGACGAAAGCGGAAGTGCCCGGCTTCTTCACAGAAGCCCCGGCAGTCGTGCCGGGCGGAAGCAGGGGAGTCTGCGCTCGTTGCGCAGACATCCCCTGCTGCTAGAGAGGGGGATCCATGTCCCCTGCAGCTCTGCTGGGGATCTGGATCCATGTCTTATGATCTGACCTCAATTTGAGGTCAGATTATAAGAGACCTCGATTATAAGACGAGGGGGATTTTTCAGAGCATTTGCTCTGAAAAAAACCTCGTCTTATAATCGAGCAAATACGGTAAATATTTACATTTATAGTTATTTGGTATAAGCTAGTAATATGAAGAAAGGTAACCATGTTGCAGAGTTTTTGTGAAGCACAAATACCATGATGTTCCATGAACTTCATTACTATCCATCATTGTATATATGGTTCCCAAACACCTGCAGTTCCAATGACCGTATTTACTGATCTAGGAGATAATCTGGAAGCAATAATAAAGGTAAGATAATGACATTGTCTTTTGTGCTGCAGGTTACATTTTGAACGTACTAGCAGTTTGTTTACTCAATATCCTAGACCAATGGTTCCAAATGCAAACCTTAGGATCCCCCTACAGCATTTCAATACAATATTGCTCATGGTGGAGTTTAACTGGGCCCTGTGGTGGACAATTAATAACATTCTATTCTAGTCTATTCTATGGACCTGTAAAGACCTTGTGTCAGGGCCTTTTAGCAGGTCAGGTAGGAGTTTAAGTGCAGGGATAGTGGAGGTGTCTGGTTGCATGTTAAATATAGTGCAAAGGGAGAACAGATAAAGAAACAGAGCTAGGTATTGGAATAAAGACTGAAGGAGAGACAAGAGGGAATTTAGCAAAGAACTGCAGAAGAGGAAAAGGGTATGAGTAGGAACTGCAGAAAGAACAAAGAGCTATAGCAGGGACTGTAGACAAAGCAAAGGTAGGGGTGAGACCTTAGAAGGGGAACTAAGCAGGAACACCCTGGAGAGGGTGACTAAGCAGGAACACCCTGGAGAGGGTGACTAAGCAGGAACACCCTGGAGAGGGTGACTAAGCAGGAACACCCTGGAGAGGGTGACTAAGCAGGAACACCTTGGAGAGGGTGACTAAGCAGGTACACCCTGGAGAGGGTGACTAAGCAGGAACACCCTGGAGAGGGTGACTAAGCAGGAACACCCTGGAGAGGGTGACTAAGCAGGAACACCCTAGAGAGGGTGAGAAATGAGAATGGTAGCTTAAAGGGAATAACTTAGCTGAAGAGATCTTGATGTACTCAGAGGGTCTCAGGAGATGCTGAAAATCATCTACTGAGATGGTTGAGCCACTCAGGGTCAGATTCCCAGTTCCTGGACAAGGACACAATACAAATGGGCTTTAAGGAGAGTATCAGGAACAGAAGCAGCAGCTCTCAGAAATCAGGCACCAACTTCAATGCAAAAGCACTGTTTGCCAGAAACTGCAGCTATTTAACCTGGGTGTGAGTAAAAGGTAACGAGCCCACCTGACACCAAACAGAGGGGAAGGAATACAAGCAAAGTAAGGTAGAGAGACCTCTAGAGGAGGCAGGAGGCAGGAGGAACATAAGCACATAAATAATGACTTTTAACCCCTTGACGACAAAGGACGTGCCAGGCACGTCCTGGGAGAAACTCCCTTAACGACAAAGACGATCGTTGATCGCGAAAACTGCTTTAACAGTGCTGGTCTATTGCCTCGAGGCAATAGCCAGCACCGAAATTTCTATTTCGGGACCCCCACGATCGCCCCACGGAGCGATCGTGGGAAGCCATATTGACGGAGCATGCTGCTTCGTCAATATGGCTAAGTCCTCTGCCGGTCTGAGCTTCGGAAGTGAAAGTAACTTCACTTCCGTCGCTCTGAATATGCTACTTGACTACCCCTAGTGGTAGTTTAGTAGCATTGCAATGGGAAATATTTAAAATAAATATTTAATTAATTAAAAACAGGTTATTTAGCTATATTAGCCTATAGGGTTAAAATTAAATATTTTTTAGCATAAGGGATAGGGTTAAAATTAAATTAAAGTTAAACAATATTAAGGGATATAATAAGGATTAGCGTTGGGGTTAAATTTAGTGTTAGGGTTACATTTTGGGTTCGGGTTGGGGTCAAAAGATCAATATAGGAAAAAAAACAAAAAACACTATTTTTGTTTTTTGCCCCATAACTCGCAAAAAAATACCGAAAAATATGGAAACATGCATATTTTTGAACTCGGGAGAACATTTAGAAACTATTAAGACGGGGTCTTTTTTAATAATTTTATTTGTGTAAATTATATTTTAGGTCAAAGTTATAAAAAGTGTGTTTTTTTATAATTTTCATCATATTTTATGATATTTTTGTAGTAAATTATAAGATATGATGAACATAATGGTATCTAATGAAAGCCCTTCTTATGGCGATAAAAACAACATATAATTTGTGTGGGTACTGTATGTGAGAAAGAAAAAAATTACAGCTAAACACAAACACCCTAGAAATGTCAAAACAGCCATTGTCACCAAGGGAAAGTCAAGGTGAAAATGTCTTGTCACTAAGGGGTTAAATGCATGAGTCAGAAGGTCAGTGTTGAACCCTGACACCTTGCCACAGACAATGATATCCTTTTTATGGGTACTTTACCTATCCCTGTTTCAACATACCAACAAGAAAAGATTGATTTCCAAATATGTATTTAGGGTTTAAAGTAGGTAGGACAAAGGACAGACTAGATGGGCAGCACAATTCGTAGATGGTATAAAATTCTTTATTTCTGTTTTTGATAAGTCCTATCAAATGACATTTCGTGGCTGAAGTTGGATCATAGATACTAGGCATCCTAACAACATGTAGATTTCCTTTAAGAAGTAAAACTTTTTCAATGTAAAAGTAAACAAACAAAGTAAACATTCCATTTATGATTAATTATATTTGTTGATTCAGCCGATTTAAACACTTCACTTTATGGTGGGATCAGCAAAACAATGGGATATTTCAACACACTGTAAAAAGATATCCTATAACCAATTTTAAAGACAGTTGTGGTTAGGGCATTAATTCTTCTATTCAAAATTATATTACTTTCATCACATTCCCCAGGCAGTAAAATTAATGACCTGGCTTTCCTTACTCACTTCTTGTACTAATGTAACATTGCAACTAATAAAGTCTCTTATTAGTCTCACAACAGTTTAAATAATTAATTGTTCTCAATTGATACTGTAAGGCAATGCCGCTGCTTGTACCTGTTTTTATTTCCAGGTACAAACAAACTATTTTTAATTGCAAGCCATTACTGATACAAAGAGCATTAGCTGTCGGCACATATCCATTAAATATAAATGCTGAGTGTGAAAATGAGTTTATTCTGCTCCTGTTGGATGCAGTAGAGAATGTTACTGTTTTAGCCATTAAAATCTAAAATGTTGTAGTCATTTATATAGGACAAAATAAGGAAGGCCACGATAGGAGCGAGGCAATTCAAATTTCATGATCAGGATTAAACATAGTTGCAGGTAAGTAAACTGCCAGTCCCTGCAACACCATCATAAAAACATAAAGTGTGAAAATGGAACACTAATACTTTTTACACATATATACAGTTTGTGGGACAAATATACATAACATGTTTGTTTGCTCCTTTCTCTGACAGAGGTTTGATCTTAACATAGGAATATTTTTATTAATCTTTTTTCTATATTTTATTAAATATGTTTATTTATTTTTTTATGCACTTTTCAACTTAATTGTTGTACGTAATTTAGATTTTTTGTTAAGGCAATTACATGTTTCTTGTTACACCCATATTAATTATTTGGTACTTAATTACACGTGTGATTTTATGTTGCACTAACTTGATTGGATTTTTTAATTTATGTTGTCATATCTATTTAGTATAAACGGGCATAGTGTGCACTTTTTGATTAGCTTGTGATTAAGCACCTGGAGTGCAAAACACATAAAGCTTTCTAGTTATGATTCACCTTTCCTATGGTTTTTGTTGGTGGATATATTTGTTATTCTCCTGAACTTTTATCGGATTAAACAAAATGATTGAAAAGGTGTGAGTGCCATATCTATATTTTTTGGAATACTAATCAATGTAGGTTAATAAACGCTTATACAGTATGGTGATGAGTACTCACAAGAGGTCTCACAGTATGTGCTCAATTATATAGCCAGGCAAAACTGGAACACCTCTAGAAGCTCAGGGTTTGCAGCGACATCATGATAATGTGACATCACAACATGTTTTGCCCCACCTTGGGCTTAATCAGGTATATCGTGGGAATGTGACATCACAATGCTTTTCATCCTACCTTGGACTTCATTTATATTGTTCCATTATAGTTTTAAGTGTATATGGGAGGCAAAATAGGACATTTCTTCCTCCCCAGAGATAAAATAGCAATTAAGTTTGTTGGCAGCCAGTTTTGTCTCCTATAACCAGCCAACAATGTGCGTAGCATGAAGGAGCAGTGTATGTTGAGGAAAAGAAGGAGTCCTCTACTGCCCCTTCATGCCCCTAGACTCACTGAGAGTTGCCATGTGGCATCCCAGTGTTCTGACTCATTCTTACATGGATTTGTGAGATTATGAAAAACTATAAGTAGAATTTGGAACCTATGACATGAAGTTAGGAAACAGATATAACCTTCATAGTGTAAAATCTTTCACTTGATCAATTTCTTTTTTATTATTTTCACTGCCAAAATCCTCCATCCTCTCACTGAATGCGTTACTGCAGAGCTTGTTAGCTTCATTCTGATTGCTGTCTTACATAAACAGCAGCAGATGGCTTTACATACTGTTGTCAGAAATTGAGATTAAACTCATGCATCATGTTTAGAACACATGTTAAATTGTTAATGACTGTTTTCAGACAATATTATCCTGAACATTATTTAGATGACATGTCATTCATTTCTTTTTTCCACATATTATTAAATACAGAATGTGGGCAGCAGAAAATAATAATCAATAATGTAATCAATTGCATAAGGAAAGGGTACAAGAGATCTGCACATCTATATGTAAAATCAGTTTGAACAGGTTTGTGGAGAGAAACTGCCGCAAAATCTGATTAAAAAAAAAAAAGAAAATAGTGAAGGCGTGGAAAACCCCTCCATTTTTGATACCAAAAATGGCTGTGTGTTTACATGAATGGTTATGGCAAAAAAAAGTCATTGTAATTTTTTTATACACACAGAATGCTTATGAGACTATTCAAAAAGACTTAAATGTGAACCCATTGCATGTCACCCCCCCCCCACACACACACACACTTGTTCTTATTTGGAGCCAAGATCCCATTATCCTGATTTTCCAGTGTACAAGACACTTCACTGTTAAGTACAGGAAAGATGTGTGCCAACGAAGGATGAGAGAAAGGGATATAACAAAAGCAAAGAAAGAAGCAGCTGTGATCAATAACAAAGAGCTGCTGCTCTCTCAAGGACTGGTAGGAGTTAGGTAGTATTGGTGAACTTGAAGAAAGGAAATAGGGATACGGTAGGTTTGTAAAAACACAGGGATATTTAATAAATAAAAAAAACAACAACAACAATAGAGATGTCGCAAACAAAAAAATTTCCGTTCACGAACGGTGAACGCGAATTTCCGCAAATGTTCGCGGACAGGCGAACCGGGTGAACCGCCATAGACTTCAATAGGCAGGCGAATTTTCAAACCCACAGGGACTCTTTCTGGCCACAATAGTGATGGAAAAGTTGTTTCAAGGGGACTAACACCTGGACTGTGGCATGCCGGAGGGGGATCCATGGCAAAACTCCCATGGAAAATTACATAGTTGATGCAGAGTCTGGTTTTAATCCATAAAGGGCATAAATCACCTAACATTCCTAAATTGTTTGGAATAACATGCTTTAAAACATCAGGTATGATGTTGTATCGATCAGGTAGTGTAAGGGTTACGCCCGCTTCACAGTGACAGACCAAACTCCCCGTTTAACGCACCACAAACAACCGCAAACAGTCCATTTGCACAACCGCAAACTCCCTATTTGCACAAGGTTGGATACCAAGCTAGCCATGTCCCGTTCCTTGTCCTCACTCTTGTCATTGAAGGTCTCTTCCTCCACCCAGCTACATACAACACCAAGGGTCCCCGAAAGGTGACAACAAGCCCCCTGGGACGCCTGCTGTGTTTGGTCTTCCACCTCCTCAAAGCCACCTTCCTCCTCTGACTCCTCTTCCTCAGACTCCTCTCTCTGCCTTCTGCTGCACTGAAGCTCCTTTCTGACAGGACACTTGAAGCGGGGCAGGCCAGAAGTTCTATCGCAAATTGGGATAGCTCAGGCCACAGGTCAAGCTTCACAGCCAGTCAAGGGGTTCATGGCTCCTCAGAGTGTCGATATCTGCAGTTAAGGCGAGGTAGTCTGCTACCTGTCGGTCGAGTCGTTCTCTGAGGGTGGACCCCGAAGGGCTGTGGCGATGTGTAGGACTTAAAAAGCTCCGCATGTCCTCCATCAACAACACGTCTGTAAAGCGTCCTGTCCTTGCCGGCGTGGTCGTGGGAGGAGGAGGATTACTTTCACCTATTCCCCTGTTAGATTCCCATTGTGCTGTGACATCACCCTTATACGCTGTGTAAAGCATACTTGTTAATTTATTTTGGAACTGCTGCATCCTTTCCGACTTGCGGTAATTCGGTAACATTTCAGGCACTTTCTGCTTATACCGGGGGTCTAGTAGCGTGGACACCCATGACAGGTCATTCTCCTTCAGCCTTTTTATACGAGGGCCCCTCAACAGGCACGACAGCATGAAAGACCCCATTTGCACAAGGTTGGATGCCGAGCTACTCATGTCCCGTTCCACGGCCTCAGTGATCTCACTGAAGGTATGTTCTTCCCCCCAGCCACGTACAACACCACGGGTACCAGATAGGTGACAATGAGCACCCTGGGATGCCTGTTGTGGTTGGTCTTACTTCTCCTCCTCAAAGCCACATTCCTCCTCTGACTCCTCTTCCTCACAATCCTCTTCCAGAGTTGCCGCAGGTCCAGCAAGCGATGCTGATAAGGCTGTTTCTGGTGGTGATGGTGACCACAACTCTTCCTCTTCACGCTCATCTACGGCCTGATCCAGCACTCTTCGCAGGGCACGCTCCAGGAAGAAAACAAATGGTAGGATGTCGCTTATGGTGCCTTCGGTGCGA
Organism: Pelodytes ibericus; assembly: GCA_036172795.1. NCBI lineage: Eukaryota > Metazoa > Chordata > Amphibia > Anura > Pelodytidae > Pelodytes > Pelodytes ibericus. The sequence goes on from CM069862.1 coordinate 138,094,394, forward strand.
CTGACTAGGTTTGTCACCTCCTCAAAAGGACGCATGAGCCTACAGGCATTGCGCATGAGCGTCCAGTAACGTGGCAATAAAATTCCCAGGTCCACAGAGGCTGTCCTAGCACCCCGGTCATACAAATAGTCGTTGATGGCTTTTTCTTGTTGGAGCAGGCGGTCGAACATTAGGAGTGTTGAATTCCAACGTGTCGGGCTGTCGTAAATCAAGCGCCTCACTGGCATGTTGTTTCGCCACTGGATATCTGAAAAGTGCGCCATGGCAGTGTAGGAACGTCTGAAATGGCCACACACCTTCCTGGCCTACTTCAGGACGTCCTGTAAGCCTGGGTACTTATGCACAAAGCGTTGTACGATCAGATTACACACATGTGCCATGCACGGCACATGTGTCAACTTGCCCAAATTCAATGCCGCCAACAAATTTCTTCTGTTGTCACAAACTACTTTGCCGATCTCCAGTTGGTGCGGAGTCAGCCACTGATCCACCTGTGCGTTCAGGGCGGACAGGAGTGCTGGTCCAGTGTGACTCTCTGCTTTCAGGCAAGTCAACCCCAAGACGGCGTGACACTGCCATATCCGGGATGTGGAATAGTACCTGGGGAGCTGGGGGGGTGCCGTTGATGTGGAGCAAGACGCAGCAGCAGAAGAGGACTCAGCCGAGGAGGTTATGAAAGAGGATGGAGTAGGAGGAGTAGAGGAGGTGGCAGCAGGCGTGCCTGCAAGTCGTGGCGGTGTCACCAACACCTCTGCAGAGCCACGCATTCCATGCTTGGCAGCAGTCAGCAGGTTTACCCAATGCGCAGTGTAGGTGATATACCTGCCCTGACCATGCTTTGCAGACCAGGTATCAGTGGTCAGATGGACCCTTGCCCCAACACTGTGTGCCAGACATGCCATTACTTCCTTTTGCACAATCGACTACAGGTTGGGGATTGCCTGTTGTGCAAAGAAATTTCGGCCGGGTACCTTCCACTGCGGTGTCCCAATAGCTACACATTTTTTGAAGACTGCTTTTGATAAAGCACCGTCTGGTGCGAAACGCGTTAAGCGTTTGTCTTTTTGCCTGTCCTCTATCCCTCTGCCTGATGCCTTTTATATATTTTGGATTACAATAAAAGAAGATTCTTCTTTCATGCAACTTCATTTGGACTTACTTTATTTACCTACCGGATGATTACTGCTGACACACCCTTTGTTCGTTTTCTACACATTTTTTGAACGCCTCAGACTCCACCAGCTTGTATGGTAAAAGCTGTCAGGCTAAGAGTTCAGACAAGCCAGCTGTCAGATGCCAGGCAAGGGGGTGACTTTGTGACATTGGCTTCTTACGCTCAAACATGTCCTTGACAGACACCTGACTGTGGGCAGATGAGCAGGAACTTCTCAAGGCGAGAGACTGAGTGGCGGTTGGTTGAGAGGGGGCAAGGAGGACAGCAGTGGTTGAAGTGGCTGAAGAGGCTGGACCAGGGGGAGGATGGCGGCTTTGAGTTTGTGTGCTACTTGTACTCATGTGTTGATCCCATAGGCGTTTGTGATGTGCGATCATGTGCCTTCGCAAAGCAGTTGTACCTAGGTGGGTGTTGGACTTCCCACGACTCAGTTTCTTTTGGCACAGGTTGCAAATGGCATCGCTGTTGTCAGAGGCAGACACACAAAAAAAATGCCACACTACTGAGCTCTGCAATGATGGCATTCTGGTGGTGGCAACAGCATGTGTTGATTGGCGTGCTGTCTGGCTGACCCCGGGTGCCGATGCATGCTGTCTGACTGTGCCACTAGCTCCTTGCAACGACCTCCCCCTGCTTCCAACTCGTCTCCTCCTCCTCTCTGTCTCCCCATCTGAACTTTCCCCCTGTTCTTCTTCTCTTCTAGCGGGCACCCACGTGACATCCACGGACGCATCGTCATCATCAACTGCTTCACTTGTATCTGACAACTCAGCAAAGGAAGCAGCAGCGGGTACAACATCATCATCATCACACCGTACGTCCATGTGTGTAATGCTGCCTGACTGAGACATATCCCTGTTATCTACATCCTCTGGCAATAATGGTTGGGCATCACTCATTTCTTCCAACTGATGTGTATATAACTCCTCTGACAGATCAAGTGAAGCGGCTGTGGTGCTAGTGTTGGTGGTGGCGGCAGGCGGGCAAGTGGTAACTTGAGAGGTGCCCGAAGCTAAGCTGGAGGAGGATGGTGCGTCAAGGTTCCGAGCGGAAGCTGTAGAAGATTGGGTGTCCTGTGTTAGCCAGTCAACTATGTCCTCAGAACTTTTCGAGTTCAGGGTACGTGGCCTCTGAACACTGGGCATTATTCTAGGGCAAAGAGAATCACAGCACCACGACCACGACGGCCCCTGCGGGGTGGCCTGCCTCTGCTTGTAATTTTTTTTTCGATTAGTGGTACTATGCGTGCAAGCTACTGTGACAACAGATATGAGTGGCACTGTGCACTGGCAGAAGTTGGCAGAGTAGACGCTGTAGGCCTGACACACACGCTTGCAGACAACTAACTGCTATTCAATCTATTACAGTCAAAATTGTATTTTTTTTTAAATGTACACTACTGTTACACCAGATATCAGTTGCACTGATGTGAAACTGTGCCCTGGCAGGCCCTGAAACGCACACGTGTGAAGGAAACTGACTGCTATTATTTCACAGTCAAATTTCTATTTTTTTTTTAAATTGTACACTACTGTTACACCAGATATGAGTTGCACTGGTGTGACACTCCGCCCATTCAGGCCCTGAAACACACACGCGTGATGGAAACTGACTGCTATTATTTCACAGTCAAAAAAGTGTTGTTTTTTTAAAATGTACACTACTGTTACACCAGATATGAGTAGCACTGGTGTGACACTGTGCCCTGGCAGGCCCTGAAACGCACAAGTGTGAAGGAAACTGACTGCTATTATTTCACAGTCAAATTTCTAGTTTTTTTTTTAAATGTACACTACTGTTACACCAGATATGAGTTGCACTGGTGTGACACTGTGCCCTGGCAGGCCCTGAAACGCACACGCGTGAAGAAAACTGACTGCTAATATTTCACAGTCAAATTTCTAGTTTTTTTTTAAATGTACACTACTGTTATGGACAAATGTCTCTTTTACTATTATATATTTGTGTTTATGTCTTATTTGGCACACTTCCCTAAAGGTCATAATTTCTTACAGATGCTTACGTATAAGCATTGCATTCCTTTGTCTGTTTAATCTCTTACACATGTGCTCAAACTACTTCCTATGGAAACTCCTCCCATCCAAGCTACCCCTTCCCCCCTGCTAAGGAGCAAGTCTCATGTAACACATTCTTATAAAGACCAGCTTCCGGTACTAACTCCTCCCACTTTCTCTTGTACAAGTTATTACATGCCACGTGAATCACTGTTAAAGTAACAGTAACTGTTCCCCCTGGAGCCCCTCTTTGTTCAGTAAACTACTCACTCCCCCTCCCATCGTGTAACCAAGATGGAGCTGGAATGTGGGTGGGAGAACTCTATAAAGATGACATCACATTCTGTAGGGTGGGCTTAAAGAAGACCCCTCCAACTTTTAGCCAATTGTTGAACGTATATTGTATCTTTAAACTGTGACTCTGCACATGACGTATTCCTGCTTTAAAAGGAATCCCCCACTCTGGGAAATAAAGGTTTGAATCAGGTTTTTCACTGATCAGAAACTTTGTCTCCGGTGTGAATTACTTCTAGGGGAGAGCGCATTAGTTGATCAATCTGGAAGGAGTAGAAAGACAATAAAGCAAAGTTTGCTTTGATCCAAATCACTACTGTTACACCAGATATGAGTTGCACTGGTGTGACACTGTGCCCTGGCAGGCCCTGAAACGCACACGCGTGAAGGAAACTGACTGCTATTATTTCACAGTCAAAAAAGTGTTGTTTTTTTTTAAATGTACACTACTGTTACACCAGATATGAGTTGCACTGGTGTGACACTGTGCCCTGGCAGGCCCTGAAACGCACACGTGTGAAGGAAACTGACTGCTATTATTTCACAGTCAAATTTCTAGTTTTTTTTTTAAATGTACACTACTGTTACACCAGATATGAGTTGCACTGATGTGACACTGTGCCCTGGCAGGCCCTGAAACGCACACACGTGAAGGAAACTGACTGCTATTATTTCACAGTCAAAAAAGTGTTGTTTTTTTTTAAATGTACACTACTGTTACACCAGATATGAGTTGCACTGGTGTGACACTGTGCCCTGGCAGGCCCTGAAATGCACAAGTGTGAAGGAAACTGACTGCTATTATTTCACAGTCAAAAAAGGTTTTTTTTTTTTAAATGCAAGCTATTGTGACACCAGATATGAGTGGTGGCACTGGGCAAGTGGGCACAGTATACGCTGTGAGCCTGACACACACACGCTGGTAGGCATGCAACTACAATTAGATTACACAGGGAAAAAAAAAATGCAGACAGATGTTCTAGCCCTAAAAAGGGCTTTTTGGGGTGTTGTCCTTACAGCAGAGATCAGATGAGTCCTTCAGAACTGTAGTGGACACTGAATACACTAGCCTAGCTATCGATTTCCCTATTAAATCAGCAGCAGCTACACTGTCAATCCTCTCACTAAGAATGCAGCTTCCGAATGAATCTAAAATGGATGCTGTCCAGGAGGTGGGAGGGTCTGGGAGGGAGGGTCTGCTGCTGATTGGCTGGAATGTGTCTGCTGACTGTGAGGTACAGGGTCAAAGTTTACTCAATGATAACGAATAGGGGGCGCTCCGAACATCGCAATTGTTCGCCCGCCTCGGCGAACGCGAACACGCTATGTTCGTTGGGAACTATTCGCCGGCGAACTATTCGGAACATCTCTAGTCAGGTACATATCATAAGCTGCAAAGTAAAAACACAAATTTCCCTTCTTCTAACATAACACTGCTAAGTGACTATTTGCAACAATTGGAACCTATTAATAACTAACAACCAGTCATTTGGCATGAGCAGAACCATTTAAATAATTCCTGCCTTATTGTCAACCTCTTTGCTTCCTCACTAATAACCATATAAGTATTATACTAAGGTATACAGGCGCTGTGTAGTATTTCATAAACATATATGGATTATAACATGGTTGGGATTTTTTTGTGATCCGAGAGAAAAGTAAAAAATATCAATATTCTTTCTAATCAAAATCTTGTGAAAAAATGTGATTAATCAGTAAATTAATCCGATGATTCTGTCAATACATGTGGTTTAAAGGAATGAAATGGTGTAATCTATTTAACTCACAGTGGTAGAGATTTTTTTTTCTCGTTTCCTAGAGCTCAGTGGATAGTAGTGACAGATTACTTTATTATGGAGTGTTAATACAGCCAATTACCACTGGCACACTATGCTGCAATCCATTATCAGGCATTTAACAGAAGGTGGTGAATATTGCAGTGCTATATATTGTCTCAGCAGGGCTGTTCCCAATGCTAAACTCCTCTGCTTCATTAGGTGAAGGTTGGAGCTCGGATTTAAAGGATGTAATATTCATTATTGACAATTCAATATGTCTGGGTGGTTGAGCTCATGTGAACAGAAACCAGACATACAAGGGCAGTCACCTCAGGATTTTTCCATTAGTGTATTTCAAATAATTGTCATTTAGAAAATGATTTTTCAATCTGAAAGTTAAGTGCATATTTATCTATCTGCATATATACCTACATATATACATACATATATATATACGCAGTGGTATATATACGCAGTGGTGTATCTTGGTTTTGTGCTGCCCTAAGCAGAAAAAATGTGGGCACCCCCCCCCCTACCCATGTTGTACACCCACGACATGAACCATAACCCACGTTGCACACCAAGGACATGCCCCCATCACCCCATTACATCCACATTACATGCCCCCATAAAATGTCCCCATAACATGCCCCCATCACAGGGCCTCTTTAATACCCTAGTGGGCCCTGAGCAAAGTCTTTACAGTGGTCCCCCCTCGACCCCAATTTTTTGAAAGTCGCATTGTAAAAAACTGTATGTAAATGTAAACTTTATCATATTATATGCAACTATTTTCATATCACATTAAACTAGTTGTGTATGTAATAAAAATGTTATTGAAAAGTTGCCTTTCTTTATTCCCTTTTTCTGCACACACATTGCACCCAAAGGACTTTACACAGCACCATACAGCACCCACAGCACTTGCCATGCACCTATATTGCACCCACAACACTTAGCTTGCACTCATTTGCACCCACACAATTTGGCATGCTACAGTGTCACAGAAAATACCACACTGTCACTTTGTCCCACAGAACTGCCCCAGTAGAATAAGCCACAGTGTCACTTTCCCCCATAGTACGTGTTATTTTGCCCCACAGAACATGCCACATCATCACTTTGCCAATTAAAATAAGCCACTGTCAGGGAACAATTAACATACCACAGTCACTTTGTCACTTGACAAATGCAAGTCAGTTTAAATATTAAATATGCCACAGCTTGCCCATTAATATGCCAGTGTTGTTTTGCCACTAATATGCAAGTATTATAGTGCCATTAATACACCTCAGCCAATTTGCCCATTAGTATGTCAGTATTAGTTTTCCATCTGCCAGTATAACTTTTGCCATTAATATGCTAGTATTACTTTTGCCATTAACATGCCATTATTACTTTTGCCATTAATATACCCCAGCTAACTTGCTTAATGATATGCCAGAATATTTTGCAATTAATATGCCGGTATTATTTTGCCATTAATAAGTCCCAGCCAATTTGCCCAATAAAATTCCAGTATTATTTTGCTATTAATAAGCTCCAGCCAATTTGCCCAATAATATGCCAGTATTATTTTACCATTAATATGCCCCAGCCAATTTGCCCAATAATATGCCAATATTTTTTGCAATTAATATTCCCCAGCTGATTTTCCCAGTAATATGCCAGTATTTTGCAAATACAATGTCCCAGGAACCGGCAGCCCCAACTCCAAAGCTATCAACCCTGCAAATCCAGCACAGGTGAGTGCAGCTCGTAGATGGCATTCCCAGCCATATATTGTAGATAAGAAAAGATGATTTTAGCAGTCGGTGCACCTCTCCACGTGCACAAAAGTAGACTGAACAGGCAGACTTGATTTTAAAAGTCTTCAAAGTTTGCCAGTTGATTTGCCCAATATAATATGCCAGTATTTTGCCATTAATATGCCCCAGACAATTTGCCCAATAATATGCCAGTATTATTTTGCCATTTAATATGCCCCAGCCAATCTGCCCAATAATATGCCAGTATTTTTCCATTAATATGCCCTAGCCAATTTGCCCAATAATATGCCAATATTTATTGCCATTAATATTGCCCAGCCGATTTGCCCACTAATATGCCAGTATTTGCCATTAATATTCCCCAGCAAATTTGCCTAATAATATGCCAGTATTATTTACCATTAATAAGCCCCTTATTGCCCAGTACATGCCCATATCCCCCAGCACCTACCTTTGTCCCTGGTGGCTTCCTGGTGGTTGTGCTGAGAGGTCATGTGACCTGGCGCGCATCCGACATCAGAGCTCCAGTCACGTGACCTGTCGGCACTCCCCCGTCATAATATTATGCCAGTATAATTCTGCAATTTAATATTCCCTAGCCAATTTTCCCAATAATATGACAATATTATGGGCCATTAATATGCCCCTGCCAATTTCCCCAATAATATTCCCGTAGCATTTGCTATTAATAAGCCCCAGACAATTTTCAGTACTTACCTTTTTCCCTGGTGGCTAGTGGCAGGCAGCATGGTGTCCTCAGTGCTGCCTGTTCAGCTCACTGGCGGTTGTGCAGAGAGGGCACGTGACCCGCGTGCATCTGATGTCAGAGCGCCAGTCACGTAACCTGTCGGCAGGGCCGGCGCTACCGTAAGGCAGCACAGGCGGCTGCCTTAGGGCGCCCCAATGGGGGGGGCGGGAAAATCGCCCGCTCCCCCAGGCCCGTTTACTTACCTCCATGCTGCTGTTCATGTCCGTGGCTGAGAGGGAAGCGCTGTGAGCTCCCCTCAGGCCATGCACATTCAATAAAGTGTGTTGAAACTTTTTTTTTCAACACACTTTATTGAATGCGCACGGCCTGAGGGGAGCTCACAGCGCTTCCCTCTCAGCCACGGACATGAACAGCGGCATGGAGGTAAGTACTGGGGTCTGGGGAAGGGGGGAGGAGGGAGGTATAACGAGCATCTGACTGGCATAATATTCCTGGGCTCTGACTGGCACAATATCCCTGGGCATCTGACTGGCATAATATTCCTGGGCATCTGAATGGCATAATATTGCTGGGAATCTGACTGGCATAATATTCCTGGGCTCTGACTGGCATAATATTTCTGGGCATTTGACTGGCATAATATTCTTGGGCATCTGAATGGCATAATATTCCTGGGCATCAGAATGGCATAATATTCCTGGGCATCTGAATTGCATAATATTCCTGGGCTCTGACTGGCATAATATTCCTGGGCATCTGACTGGCACACTATTCCTGGTCTCTGACTGGCATAATATTACTGGGCTCTGACTGGCATAATGTTCCTGGGCATCTGACTGGCATAATATTCCTGGGCTCTGACTGGCATAATATTACTGGGCTCTGACTGGCATAATGTTCCTGGGCATCTGACTGGCATAATATTACTGGGCTCTGACTGGCATAATATTCCCATTAAAATACTGGTAAGTTTGTTGATTTAGCTTTACTTCATTTTAAATATTGTATTTGTTCCCGTTTTGTTTCTTCACTGCAAAATAAGATATATGCAGTGTGCATAGGAATTTGTTCATCGTTTTTGTTTTTACTATAGTCCGGCCCTCCAACGGTCTGAGGGACAGTGAACTGGCCCCCTGTTTAAAAAGTTTGAGGACCCCTGGGCTAAATACTGGCATATTGAGTGGCAAAATAGTGTGTCTCAGGTTATGTGTGAATTGGTGTAACTGTGTGTGTGTAAGTGGTAAGGGTGTCTCTGTGTGTGACTGCAAGGGTGTCTTTGTGTTTAAGGGTTTCAATGTGTGACACATTTAGAGCATGCGAGTTGAATATTTAGATGTATTTATTTTCTACACTATACATTATTCATATATATATATATATATATATAATGTAAGGAGGCTTAATGGTGTGGGAGGCGTGGCGGATCAGAGCAGGGGGGCACCAAAATGCACCTTCGCCTGTGTAGACGAAAATCCTTGCACCGGCCCTGCCTGTCGGCAATTCCCTGTCACACTGCACGGGGAGCTGAACAGGCAGCACGGAGGTTTCTCTGTGCTGCCTGTCTGGCTCCCCGTGCAACCTGCTGGCAGGCAGAGTGATGGTGAGGGGGGATCTTCCAATCTCCCCAGCAAGGTTTTATTTTTAAAGGGGCGGCTTTTTTTAATTTTATTTTTGGCATTTTGTGCCGCCCCTTAAAGGCATTCATTTAATTTTAATTCATTGCAAAGCAGCGTTACTGATATCACAGAGTTTAGGTTAAGTTTTGCCAAAGCAGGTGTGAAAAAGAAACATAAATAGATTGGTAGCGGGGAGGGCATTTACATTTTTACTGTGGGACAAATGTTTATAAAGTGTGTTTTAGCCTACTCAGGATTGTCACTGTACCGGCCATGCTATTACTTCCATAGACTTTACATTGTCCTCAAGCCTATTTTTTTTACCACTCTGTCGATTAAGTACCGGCCGGGTGGCAGCCCTTCTGGTACAGTCTGGCACCGACTCTTCTCCCAGAAGGTTTTTTTTTGTTTTTTATACATTTATTTCCATGGCAAGACTTTGAAAATGATCATTCCTTATATCTAAATATTTGTAGCACCGTCTAATATTCTCTTCTAGTGTTCTCTTCATTGACAGGCTTTTTGTGCTCTCCAGTTTCTATTTGTTGAAGTAGTTACTCATGGCTCAGAATCTGCTTCAGTTTGGGCTATTTTTATAGATGACGCGGTACCATAATGTATTTCTCCTCTTTAGAGTAGCTGTATGTGTAGTTCCTGCCATGTGGTTTCTCTGGTGTTTCGCATGTGGGATATTTTCCTCTTGTAGTGAAATTACATCTTGTTCAATAAAATAGGGTTTCTTCAGAGCATCCTGTCTGATTGTTGTTGTGCAGTTGCAGGATTGTTGTTTGCTGTTGTTAAGGTGTGCTTAACCCCGTCAGAACAATGGTATTCTTTGTTTTGATGTCCGTTCTGGACAATTGCTTTTTTTCTACTTTAAATATGTGTGCATTTAAATTAAAGTGTAAGCTATTTTTTTAATCAAAGTTTTTTTTATTTGAATCAGAGCTCAGAAAAGATGATATTGCATAAATTACAAGACTTAGTGTACACGATTTACATAGGAACACACAAAAGATATAAAGTCATTTTATAATAAAATAACCAGAAAATTCCAATGCTATAGGAGATCTTCGTTTATGAGAAGATGCTAAAAAGAGAAGCTATTAGTAGACCTTGTCTACAAAGGTTGTTTGTCTGAATGTGAGAAATGGTCCAAAATGCAAATAGGTAATAATAAAAATATAAAATATACGCTTGTTAATATAATCATTGTGCATCGATTAACTAAGTTAGAGTGTAACCATTGCTACGTTTCGGTTACAAGTAGCTTCTTGTAGAGTTAAAAGTGATGCATATAAACTGATATAAGACAAAAGTCAGTAATCAGTGCTTAAACATAAATGCAGATTAACACCTTGAAGAAATGAGGTGTAGAAAGAAGAGAGAGAGGAGAAGAGAAAGGAGAGAGGATTAAAAACTGAGAACAGAGAGGGAAGTAGTAGATCAAATATATCATTTAATGAAAAAAGGATAAAGAGAGAGAAAAAGAAAGGTTGGGGGGGAGAAGGGAAAAAGGCAGAAAAAGATGTAGATACTCACCAGAGTATCCTAGGATACAGACAATCACAATCGCCCCCATTCTCTCCCCCACTGGGCTCAATACACGCCCTCCTGCAAGAGTTTACTATCGCGCGGCACACGTCATGCCCGTGAGAATTTAAAAGGAATCTCAGCATTCAGTGTGGCGCTGAGTGATTCTCGTGTATCCTGCCTCTTAGCGTTTATTATCTTCCGTTACTGTTGCCTTATTGGATTGTCTTCATTACCGCTACCTTGCCTGTGCCCCTGACCTCAGATTTCCTTCCCAATGTCACATTCACTGTCCAGAATGGCTGAAAGTGAAGAGCTACTTCCTTCAGAAGAAACTACCATCTTACAACCAGAACACTTTTTGGCAGTCACCCAAACCCTCTGGGAGGCTCTCAGATCACACTTCCACTCTCAGAACGAGTTAATCTTGATTATCCTCATAGAAATAACGCTTTTCATGACACTCCGGCGGCTGGTCACGGTGGTATACAACAAACCAGGGATCTAATCTAGAGAACATTTTGGTGGCCTACATTGAACAAGGATGTTTGTATATGTTTGTCATCTTGTGAGGTCTGTTCTCATTCCAAAAACAAACAATTGCATCCATCTGGCCTACTACAGCCACTACCTATTCTCTCAAGACCATGGGGGAAAATATCCATGGACTTTATTACAGACCTCACCCCTTCCAAAGGGTTTACCACCTAGATGGTGGTAGTGAATAACTTCATCAAGACAACACATTTCATTCCCTATAAGACTCTTCCCCCAGCTATGGAGACTGTGGATCTATTCATACAGAATATTTTTCGTCTTCATGGTCTTCGGGAGAATATTGTATCAGATTGTGGATCCCAATTTACCTCTAGATTCTGGAAAGCATTTTGTGAAGGATTGTATATCCATCGATCACTATCTACAGCCTTTCACCCACAAAATAATGGCCAAACTGAACTCACAAACCAGACCCTGGAACAGTATATACGTTGTTTATCTTCTCACCTTCAAGATAATTGGGCTGAATATTTGCCTCTCCCTGAGTTTGCCTATAACAGCGTATACACAGATACATCCAGATGTTTCCCTTCTTTTCTAGCTGTGGTTATCACCCTTCAGTGCTTCCAGGATCCCCTTTATCCAGAGCTGTTCCTTCTGCGTCACTTCATGTCCACAATCTCATTCAAAACTTCACAGTACGCAATACCTTACGACGAGCTCAAAACCATTACAATTTTTTTTCAGATCGACACAGATCTTCAGCACCCAAGTATAAGATGGGGGATAAGGTTTGGCTTTCCACAAGACACCTCAAGTTATTCTGTCCTTCGAAGAAGTTGGGCCCCAAACATATTGGTCCCTTTTGTATCCTGGAACAAATTTCCCCTTTGACCATGAGTTTGGAACTTCCTCCCTCCATGGGAGTATACCCACTGTTTCATGTATCTCTACTGAAACCATGGATTGCTGGTCCCTTTCCCAATAGATCCAAAGGACCCCCTGCACCTGTTCTGGTGGATGGTACTGAGGAATATGAGGTGGAGGAGATTTTGGACTCTCATTTATTTAGAAGACAACTTCAGTACCTCGTTCATTGGAGATGTTATGACATTGCTGATAGGTCATTGGAACCTGCTGTCATGGTTCATGCCAACAACCTGGTTCATTCCTTCCATGCCTGCTTTCCGGATCACCCAGGTCCTCAGCGTGCCCGGAGGTCCCACCTTGGGGGGGGAAGTACTGTCAGACTCCCCTAAGAAGTAACTCACCCGAGTATCCTAGGATCCAGAAAATCACAATCGCCCACATTCTCTCCACCCCTGGGCTCAATACATGCTTGTTGACAACGAACAAGGTCGCATGGCGCACGTCGATAGAATTGAAAAGGAATCTCAGCATTCAGTATGGCTCTGAGTGATTCTTGTGTATCCTGCATCTTAGCATTTATTACCTTCCGTTACTGTTGCCGAATTGGATTGTCTTCGTTACCACTACCTTGACTGTGCCCATGACCTCGGATTTTCCTTTTGACTCCTGTGCTTGTTTCCCTGACCTTTGGATTGGCTGATGTTGCTTCTATTCTGGCTTCCTATTTAATTGGCGTTCCCCCAGATTATTCTACACACCCTGGCTTCTCAAGTATTCCTGTATCATTATATCCTGAAGTGCTGCTTCCTAGAAGTGCTATATACTGTGACTCGTGCATGTATACGAAATGTGCTGTATTCCGTGACTCATGTATAAATAAAGAACTGTGCTTTATACTGCCACCACTTATTGGACTACTAGGAGTCTACCTCCAGGATATAGAACATATTGGTGTTTATACTTCTGCTCCATCTTCAAGCAATGTGGCCTGTTTCCAGTGTCATTATCCATTTCGACTACCCAGGTGTGTTCCTTACTGTTCATTCCTATTACTGTGGCACATTTACTCTGTTTGGCCGTACCCTGCATATGGGTTTTCACATCCTTCATATCCTCACAGTGGTACATCTACTTTTCCTGTTTGGCCGTACCCTGCATATTGGTTTTCACATTCTGTATATCCTCACAGGTCGCCAGAGATGGGAGCTCAGGTAAAACATGTCCGCTCTTGGCCATTGCTAGCTCCGCCCCCTGTAAGCTTGCTATTTTAAGGAATACCCACATTTAATATATTCCTTTTTAAGAAAAGATATGACTTTCTTTTGCAACCATTGTTTTAAGATTTAACCCTCTGTGTAATATATACATTTTAATGAAGATTGTTAAAATGGTCAAACAAACTGTGTTTTTTTGTGGGGGGGTTTTATGACATTTTTTTCGGGGACACAGTATATTTTTCTCCTCTCTCTCTCTCTGAAAAGATAAAAATGTATCAGGGAGAGAGAGGGATGATTTTCACAATCAGTGTTCTTACAGCACTGATTGTCATTTAATGCATTTTTTGCATTTATTAAATATGATCACATATGTAATTGATTTTCACAGTGATCACATAATTAAATGCAAAAAGATAATGGTTGATCCTGGTCTGCCTAACTGTTAAGGCAACCAGAATCAACGTTTCCCATCTCTCCCCCCAACTTTGGGGGATTATGGCAATGGATTGTGATTAGCCTTTTACAGCTATCACAATCCTTACTGCAATGGCAAAGACAGCTTGTCTCAGCTATTGCAGGTAAGACAGCTCATTTTCTATCAGCGTGAAACACCCCTAATTTTATTTTCACAGGGTGAGGGGGCATGATTGACAGATCAGTGACTATTTTCACTGGCCTGTCACTTTAAGACCGCCTATTGGTGGTCCCGGTGGCCTTTTTTTTTTTTTTTTTTTTAGCTTTCCTTAATGCCTTCACTCGTGAAGCATCTAGGAAAGCTGAAAATAGGGGGAATCGCAGCAAAACTGTGGGATTGCACTATTTTAAACGCAACCATACATGTACTGGCATTGTCACCAATACACTGCATTGGGAGCCTGTACATGTACGGGCATTGTCATGAACGGGTTAACACTTTTTTCTGCACGGTGTATAGAGAAAGGATAAAAGGACTAACTCTCTATTTCTTTAACTCTTTGTTTTCTCAATCTTTCACTCTCTCTTTTCACTGTCCCCTTCTCTCTTCCTCTTCTCTTTTTTCTCACTTGCTCTATTTTATCAAAATCTCACATATGTTTCTTTCATGATGTAACTTATCTATTTTATACAAGCATTATGCCTCCTACATGACAAGACCTTTTGAAATGTTTTTGTGGCTATTGCTTGTTTTTAGCTATAATTTTGAAAATTGAAAAGAAAAAAACTTTTTTTAAAACTTTTCCTTGAAAAATCTTTTACTCATATACAAAAGCTAACAAAAAACCTGCAAAATATTTTTAAATATTTAACCCTTTTTGTGTGAAGTTATAAGGCAGTAAGTGCAAGTAGCACATTGCTATTTCCAAACCATTTTTTTTTCCAGATTACTGATAGTGACATTGTAAGATAAATATCTGCCATCAATTCCAAAATCACCCCCACATATAAATATTTTTCAAATGTAGACAACCCAGGGTATTTTGACACTTTTCATGCAGTCATTTTACGTCCAATCTTTGCCATATTTTGCAGTAGTAATTTTTTCATGTTATTTCCCCCACAGAAACTGTACTTGAAGTATGAATTTACAGGGGTTGTTATATGTTACTGCCAAACACCCTGATGTGTATTCAGCAAATAGCCCTGAGTAAAGTGAAACCACACATGAATAGATTCAAAATATTGGCATATTAAATGCCAAAATAATGGCATATTGAGTGGCTAAACAGTGGCATATTGAGGGGCAAAATAGTGTGTCTCAGGTTATGTGTGTATTGGTGTCACTGTGTGTGTAAGTGGTAAGGGTGTGTGTAAGTGTGTCACTTTCTGTGTAAGGGTGTGTGTGTAAGTGTGTCACTGTCTGTGTAAGGGTGAGTGTAAGGGTGTCACTGTGTCTGTGTAAGGGTGTGTCTGTCACTGTGTCTGTGTAAGGGTGTGTCTGTCACTGTGTCTGTGTAAGGGTGTGTGTGCGAAAGTGTGTCACTGTGTCTGTGTAAGGGTGTATGTGTATGTGTATCTATATATATATGTAAAATGTATGGAGGGTTGGTGGTGTGGGAGGCGTGGCAGGTCATAGGAGGGGGGGCACCAAAATTCACCTTCGCCTGTGTAGACGAAAATCCTTGCACCGGCCCTGCTCCTAATACTACTACTCAAACACAACAAACCTAACCTGTAATTTGTATGTTAAAAAATCAGGTGTTTTAATACTAATACTGAATATTAACTATAAACTACTTATGCTATGTTGGGATAAATCACCAAAAGTAAATAAACAGTGACATATCACTTCTGCAAATGTAGAATTTTTTGGAACAAAAGCTACAAATTTACCTATGTCTACCTATCTCTTAATTCCTTTTCAGTGATGCACACCAGCAGCAGCAAGCTGTACTCAGGCTCTATTCTCTGCCGAGCCTCATGATAAATTGTCAGGTCTCCCTGAAGAACCATACTTCAGCATCTCTTCATCTGTAATCACACTGCACATGAGCAGTGTGAAGGTTGATGATCCAGGAGAGGGTGCTACATAGCAGGGACTATTCAATAACATGGAACTAAGAATCTGCAGTAGTTCTTAATACTGGACGTTTGATGCCAGAAAGGCAAGAAGGGTTCAGAAATTAGACCATGAGGCAAAATCCTATTAGACAGCAATAATAGTTATTTTTATGTATTCATATATTTTTAAAAATATTTTTATCTACAGTTCTTTAAAACATTATGAATAATTAATGCGCATTACTTAATATTTTCCCAATATTGGCACACTACCTTGTACTTTTAAAATCATTATCAAAGGCCAAAGAGTTCAATATTAATGCTCTTAGGCAATTATTACTTTACAACAGGAACACTATTTGTAGAATAAAAGGAGAAAAGGTAGAGGAGCAGAATATTTCTGAGATATCATGCTTTATATCTAGTAACTAATTACTATACCTCCTGCATATTTTCATGATATATTCATTGTAATTGGGATGAAGCAGACGGCTTTTAATGTGAATGCATTATACAAGAAGGGTGCACAGGAAAGAACAGTAAACATCTAGTAGAAATAACAATATTATATATGGTGCAAAAAATCAAGAGACAGATGGAAATATCCTTTTTTTATGTTCGGTTGTTGTTTTGTTACTTTTGTGTGTATTGCTTAAGTCATTATTGCTTTTTAAGATACAAGCTGCTTTCTTGCTTTACCATATTATTTAACTAATTTAACAGAATTGGATCTATACCTTCTGACGTTGGGACTTATCAGCTGGTTCTAACATCACCATACAAAAGTTATTTACTCAAGAAATCAGTAAACTTTAGTACATTAACAACTGAGAGTGCAGAAAGTAGGCCAAATCATAAGTGGGAAACATTCTCGAATACAGCTTGCTTTCGAATTTACCTATTTTGCCTCACATTTGCAACATGATTGATAATTAGAATAATAGCATAGTGTTTATACAGAAAGGGTTAATTCTGGTTTTCAAGTATATCCGGTTGATGTAATAGAGCAGCAGGACATGCCAGCAGAATGCAGGGTTGCATAAGAAGGTATGAGCAGTAGAAATGGCTCATACCATTATACACAGCACTGGTGATACCTCACTCTCCAGAAAAATATTGATACTTTGGGGAGAGTTCAGAGAAGGGCTCCTAAACTGGTCTATGGGTTGCAGGATACAGCTTGCCAGGAAAAGTTAACTGATCTTATCATCTATGGCTTGAAAGAAAGATGAGACATAGGTAACGTGACAGAAACATTTAAATAAATAAATGAAATCAATACAGTAAAGGAGGAGAGTAAATTTAAAAGAAGAAAACTAGCACAATATAAGGACATAGTCTTAAATTAGACCGGCAATGGTTTAAAAGTAATATCAGGAAGCTCTGCTTTAGTGGGAGGATACTTAATGTATGGAAAAGCCTTAGAGCACAAGCGGTAGTGGTTAACACAGTGTAGGAGTTTAAGCATGCATGGGATAGGCATGAATGAAAATATTGGGCAGACTAGATGGTCCGAATAGTTCTTATCTGTCGACACTTTTTATGTTTCTATGTTACTTTGCCCAGCATTGAGAGAATGTGGATATTACCCAAATCAGTGGTACTCATTTTATCAGTGCCAGGTTAGACGAATAATTACAGTTTCACAGGGTACTTCCTTACAAATGCAAATTAATATCTCCAGCATTCATCTAGATACCCTTGCTCAAAGAAGAAAGCTACACATGATTAGTAGTCACCACGGATGATAGAGCAGTTGTTCTATCCACTGATGACACACATGGAACTCCGTAATTTAGATAAATATTTTTTTTCATCAACAAATACAGAATCAAAGCAAATAATTCATGGATACTATATATTTAATTTTTCATGATTGACTAAACTGCGGTGGAATTTTCAGATGCAGGACCTGACTGAGAATAAAAGCCGGCTTTGGGTCAATTATTATAATCATTGTGGTCAAATGACAACATGTATAAAAAAGAAACATACAGGGCTTGCCAAAAATTTTGAAATCAAGAAGCCAGCACCTAAAAATTATTTGCAAGCTTTTAAAAAAATGCACACTCAATGGAAAAACATGCAAATGAAAACCCCAAAAACGTTTCAGTGTTTACATTACATGTTTATATATCATCCCCATTATGCTTTATGATGATGTCTGAACATCACAAGAAAGGTAGACATGGACTTCCTGACTCCTGATGTCACTGCTTATCAGCATTGGAGACATATAGTTTGCGAGCAGGGCTCACTGCCTCATATTTTAGTCTGCATATGTTTGTCTAGTTTTGTTTTTAATTTCCCTTTTTATGCTTTGTACCAAAGTGCTGCATAAGCTGTTGTCACGACATAAATAAATGGTAATATACCTTACACACCGAAAGTCCTCCCCACCATATATCATGACTTTCACTTCCTCACTATTATTATCATGATGATGTAACTAGTGGCTCACCATAAACACTTGCATCATCCACACCACTATGACTTAGACCCAAACTGCTTTATTGTAAGATTTACTTATAATGTGTATATTGTAATAACATATTTTACTGGTATATTTAAAGTAGGGGGTGGGAGCACTGAGGGCTGTTGTTTGACATTTGACAGGCCTGTAACAGTGGCTAGATGACATACATCACAAATGGCTGATTGTGGCGGTACAGGCAGCTGGAATCTTAGAAAATGCACACTCATGGTGAGCTAAATCCCTATATATCATATTTGAAGTGCCAAGTGGAAAATTAATTTTGCCCACTCATGTAGTGATGTATGATGAGATGTATGTTTTCTTGCTGCTGGAAAGCTTGAAACAACACCAGCTGAGGGTGGACCAACCCTGGTATATTTCTTGGTTAACCCAGCCATATCTAGATGTGTTTTTTCAATACTCATACTTATTAGTGGGAGATAAGTGATGCAACAGATGCATACAGTTAACTTTTGACTATGGGCACATATATGCTTTTAAATAGTGTCTGTTGCTTAGAGCAGTACACTGCACATGAGCCTTACGGATGACTCATTTCTCAGACCATTATACATTATTGAGCACTGCTAACCCAAGTGCTAATTCATAGGCACTTTAGTGTATAAATGTTTGCAAAAGATTCTTTGTTTGGTTTTTCTGAAGTTATAGACTTGTTTCCATGACAGCGGTAAAAAATTATTCATTTTAAGTTAGAAATATCCTTTCAATTGCATTATGTTGAGGTTTATTTATGCAGCGCCAACAATGTACACTGATTTACAATGTGTCTACATATGAACTAGATGGACATGGGGTAAATGCTCCATGGGCATATTGTTGTGTCCTACTGACAGCATCAAACCTTTGCAAGGTAAAGTTGATATGTTCAAGCTATTTTGCAATGTTAGACTAAATGTGTGTTTTTTTGTTTTTTATAAAAATCCACTTCAGACATAAGTTAATTTAAATGTTATTACTGTTTTCCAGTTCAATAAATTTTGCTTACTTCATACAACCACTTTTTGTCCCTCACACTAACAGTGCACAAGTGGACACTTTATCAAGATGGTTGAGAAAGAAGTAGACTAAGAATGTTTAAAATCTAATGATCAGCTTATTTTTAAACCAGCAAAGAAGGGGGGAACCCTGGAAATACAAAATTGGATTAAAATAAGTAAACAATTGAATGATATAGAAACATATATTAAATTTGATTCTGACCCATTACAAACAATTTGAGACAAAATGTATGTTATTTTAGATAAAGCATTCGATGATTAAATATTTGACAACAATTTAAAATATTGTCTGTATAGCTTAACAAAAGGTACATAAATCCATAAAAAAGCAGGGCAACCAATAGTGGCAGGTGTTGATTCAATACTTAATTCACTATCGATATTTTTGAATCAGATATTTTGCCCTTGTCTGACGTGTGTCATATCCCATCTCACTGACACAACTGACCTTTTGAATTAAATAAAAGAAACTGACATACAGGGTAATGTTGTGCTTGTCACTTTTGTACCTTTATATCCCACCTACAGGGAATGCAGGCAATGACACTTGCTGCTAAAGGGTTGGCCTAGGATGGGGGTCCTTTAAGATTGTTTATAGACTTGCTTCATATTGTGTTGCATGAAAACAATTTCAATTTTGACTGAATTGTTTGCTTAGATATGTGGCCATCACATTTGCAGAGAGTGATTGTAGAAAATTATGTATATCAGAATCTGTTATACCAAACGTATGTGAAACAGTGGTATGATGTACTTGATATGGGGGGGGGGCACAGGGCCGGCCTTAAGTGTCCCAGCGCCCTGTCCGGGCTTCCCCCGTGGCGCCCCCCCCATGTATGTGTCCCTTCCCTCTTCCTTGCCACGTCTGTCTCGCTCTAACTCCCCCATACCTGTTTTCTCTCTCCCCCCCCTCCCCTGTTCTGTCTTTCCCCCCCAGACCCCCGTGTTCTGTCTCTCTCCCCCCTCCCCCTGTTCTGTCTCTCCTCCCCCTGTTCTGTCCCCCCCCGTTGTCTCTCCCCCCCAGACACCCGTCTTCTGTCTCTCCCCACCCAGACACCCGTGTTCTCTGTCTCTCTCCCCCTGTTCTGTCTCTCTCTCTCCCCCTCCTCCTGTTCTGTCTCTCTCTCCCCCTGTTCTGTCTGTCTCTCTCCCCCTCCTCCTGTTCTGTCTCTCTCCCCCTGTTCTGTCTGTCTCTCTCTCCCCCTGTTCTGTCTCTCACTCCCCGCTGTTCTGTCTCTCTCTCTCTCCCCCTCCCCTTGTTCTGTCTGACTCTCTCTCCTTGTTCTGTCTGTCTCTCTCTCCCCCTCCCCCTGTTCTGTCTGTCTCTCTCTCCCCCTCCCCCTGTTCTGTCTGTCTCTCTCTCTCCCCTGTTCAGTCTGCCTCTTCCCCCCCCCCCTGCCTGCAAATGTTGATCAGGGAAGGGGCGGAGCTAACCGGCTGAGCGGTGTAGCTCTGCCCCCACCATGTGAAGCAGAGCAGCGTCTGCTTCACGGGGAGCTGTGGGCAGCAAAATAAAGTGCTGCTCGGCTCCCCATGCTTAATGCAGGCTCCATGCTTAATGCAGGCATGGGGAGCCGAGCAGCACTTTCTTTTGCTGCCTGCAGCTCCCCGTGAAGCAGGAGCTTCTCTGCTTCACAGGGTGGGGGCGGAGCTACACCGCTCAGCCGTTTAGCTCCGCCCCCTCCCCGACACAGAAGAGCATGCCGAGCAGAGGGCTGGTGAGGGGGGATCTTTTGATCTCCCCCAGCCAGTGCCTCTACCGGCTTTTTTTTTTTTAAACATTTTTTTATTTATTTTTTTAACTTTTGTTATTTTTTTTAAACTTTTTTTTATTTTATTTTTTAAGCTGGCAGGGCGGCGCCCCCTGGGGTGTTGCGCCCTGTGCGCTCGCACAGGTCGTACACCCCTAAGGCCGGCCCTGGGGGGGCACACTGAAATACCTAGAGGAGTTCTTTGTTGCATTGAACTTATTTTATTGTCAGTTTCAAATTACATATGAGTCATGTTATATACATTTTTGGACACTACTATACTAAAAGCTGATTATGGTGGATAATCCACATTACTATTCATACAAAATCACTAAGTACGTCATTAACTAAAAGCCAATTCACTTAGATTAAGTGGATGGTGAGATCCAGATTAGTGCTGGATGGTGAGATACAAGATAAAAGATTAAAGGAAATGTACAAAACATTTTATGATAGAGATCTCATTTAGCTATATTCGATAGAACCTATCGTGAGACTGGAATCTCTGGACAGGTTTGAGTTATTATATAAGAGGAAATACAATCCAATGCCATCCCATAATCTTAGTAACACTTCTGTATTTATCCTACTTGCCAGTCAAGGTGTGCGATCCCCCCAAAAATGCATTTTTTTTTTTTTTTATAATTTTCCTTTTTATTAATTGTTCATACCAATACAATTTAAGACTCTCTTGGTGCAATAATAAGCAAGGTGAATTAGGAGAAACTTTTTTTTTTTTTAGCGTGCACTACAGCCACATAATAGGATGGCGAAGAGCAGGGGCGGGGAGACCAAGGCCGTTCCCCCTCCTACGCCTCGGAATCCAATTTCCCTTCTAACATAAATTTAACGTGCTCATCGTGATACAATTGATAAAGAAATTATCAAAGTTTGTGAGAGTCTGATTTGATACTTCGTGGATATTTATCTAGTTAATAAACAAAAATTTCCCTTTTTCCCTCCTTCCCTCCCACCCCTAAACCCAATTCAATCACACGACCCACTCATACCACAATCTCATTGGACGACGAAGCCGAGGGGGGGGGGAGGGATGGGGGCAAAGGGGTGAGGGATGCCCTCCTGTTGGCCGGGGAAACTAGTTTGGATCACCCATCTTCTGCTGCTACATTTGTGAAATTCATTATTTTACTGTCAAGAAATGTCTGCCAGGGTTTCCATATTTCTCCATGCTGACTGACTCTATTTTGATCGTGACAAAGTCCGAGTTCCATGGTTTCTTGATATTGTATTTGATTAGATATAGTCAACCAATTTGGAGCTACGGTTTGTCTCCATGCTCTGGCCAGACACTTCTTGACAGCCATAAGAATGTGTACAAGAAGTTTTTTCTGGATATTATTTAGAGCAGTTATTTCCATATGAAAAAGAAAGGTTTGAGGGGTGATGTCTGATGGAAATTTAAATATGAATTTCAGTACATAATTCAAAGTGTCCTTAATTTGTGTAAGCGCAGAGCATTCCCACCAAATATGATAGGAATCCCCTCTTTGCTCAAGACAGCGCCAACATTGGTCAGAGTATGCAGGAGATATCCTATTTAGCCTAGAGGGAACCAGGTAGCCCTGATAAGTTAATTTAAGTTGAGTATCTAATAGGGACATCGAGTGTATATTCTTCTTCACCAGGTTCAAGCCCTGGACCCAGTCCTTCTTAGAATAGGAGCAAGATAATGATGCTTCCCAATTGGTAAGTGCGGAGGGCTTAAATTGGAGGTTAGTCTGATTAATAGCCTTTAATATTCTTGAGATCTGCTTCTTTTTATGGACACTCAGCAGCAGTAACACCACTGGGTGGTCCTGGGGAAGCTTCTTAATATTTGAAATATAAGAATTTACCCTTAGATAGGAAAAAAGTTGGTTTATTGGAAGGGTAAACCTGGCTTGAAGGTCATTAAATGACCGAATTTGGTTATGGGAGAATAAGTCCGCCAGTACTGCAATTCCGGTCAGGGTCCACTGGGAAACAGCAAAGTCCTCAATTTCTGTGGAGAGGAAACTAAAGGGTAGGGTTAGTGGTATAGCATCAATAATATTCATTTTCTTTTTAAATTTCTTGATTGTGGTCAAACAATCTTGGACTATTGAATTTAATGGAAAATATTTATGTAGAGTTTTTTTTGTATTCCAGAAAATGGTGATTAAATCCAGGGGGGAGATATCTCCCCTCTCCATCGTATACCAGTCAAGTGAATAATTTCTTTGATTATTCCATTCCAGGGAATGCATCACCATACAGGCTTCATGTAATTTAAATACATCGGGAAATGCTATACCTCCTTCCTGCGGAGTTTGTTTAAGTATTTTCTGGGATATTCTAGGTCTAGAACCTCTCCAAATGAATTGGACAAATAGTCTATGGAATTGGGTGAGGATGTCTGAGTGGACCCTGAGCGGCATTGTCCTAAAAAGATATAACAGGCCTGGGATAGTATATGCATTTATAACTTCAACCCTGCCAAGCCAGGACACCTCCAGGCTACTCCATGCCGAGAGTTTATTTCTAATTTGTTTAAACATATCTTTGTACATTACTTGATTGGATGTCTGTATGTCAAACCCTATCTTTACTCCTATACAATCCAGTGTTTTTTGTTTCCAATCAAAGGGATATAGTTCTTGGAGTTTAATTTTATCATTTAAGAGTATATTAGTTGTTATTATATGTGTTTTTTTGAGGTTTACTTTATAATTTGAAAAGTTTGAATATTCTTTTATTGTTTTAAGTAATTCGGGAATTGACCGGTCCAACTTTGATAAGGACAGCACCACATCATCTGCATAAAGTGTTAGTTTATAATCTTTGTTGTTTTTCCTAATCCCATATATTTCTGGATTGTTTCTGATCATGATTGCCAAAGGTTCGAGACAAAGTATGTAAAGCAATGGTGCCAACGGACAGCCCTGTCTGGTGCCATTCGTGATGGAAAATTGCTCAGATTGAAAAAATGGCCCTTTTACTATGGCACTTGGGGCGGTATAGAGAGACATAACGTTTGTCAGAAAGGAGCCCGTGACACCAAAGCTAACCAAAACCTCCCTGAGGAATTGCCAGTTAACCCTATCGAATGCCTTTTCGGCATCGATAGATAATAAAGCAGCCGGAGTCTGTTCTAGGTTTATTTTATGAATCAAGTTCAAGAGCTTACGGATGTTGTCAGAGGGACTTCTATCCCGTACAAAGCCGGACTGATCTCCATGGATCAATTGTGGTATAACAATCTTAAGTCTCTCCGACAGTATCTTTGAGAAAATCTTTATATCGAGATTTATCAGTGATATAGGCCTGTAACTGGTTGTATACGCTGGGTCTTTCCCAGGTTTTGGGATTGGGGTTATTGTGGCTAATAACATTTCCTTTGGTATTTGGTCTCCTATTGCAAACCCTTGAAAACATTTTAGGAGTATTGGGGAAATGATCTTATCCAGGTTTGTGAAAAACGGGGCCGAAAACCCGTCTGGACCGGGGGCCTTTCCAGATTTTAAGTTTCTTATTGTTAGTTCTACTTCTTTTAGGGTAATAGGCCTGTTTAAGAGGTCTAGTTTTCCTTTGGGAAGTTGTGGAATATTTAAGTTTAACATAAATTCTTTAAGTCCTTCAGAGTTCTTTTTATTTTCTGGGAGATTGTATAATGAGGCATAGTACTCTTTGAAAGCATGTGCTATTTCTTTTGGTGCCAAGAACGTCTGGTTACCTGCAATGATTTTTTGTATTATTTTTTGTTTTTGGTTATGCTTTAACTTATTGGATAATAATTTCCCAGTTTTATTTGCTCCGTAATACCATTTTTGTTTAAGGCGAGTGATTGATCTATTTATTTTATCTATGGTCTTAGTTTTTATTTGTTCCTTTATTGATGTTATCTCAGCCGTTATGTTGTAATCAGGTTTCTTTTTATTTATTGACTCCAACTTCGCCAGTGCTATGTGCAGCTCTGAGAGGGGTTTACCTAGTGTCTTCTTATAAATTGAACCCTTTTTTATCAATACCCCCCTCATAAATGACTTAAAGGCACACCACAATGTACTGTTTGGGACTTG
Source organism: Pelodytes ibericus (assembly GCA_036172795.1). NCBI lineage: Eukaryota > Metazoa > Chordata > Amphibia > Anura > Pelodytidae > Pelodytes > Pelodytes ibericus. The sequence continues at coordinate 138,119,649 of CM069862.1, forward strand.
ACCGTTATCGTTTATTTCAATGAATTTCTTTGCCTCCTCTTCTAGGCTTTCTTTAATATGGGGCTTATTCATAAGATTTTCATTTAGTCTCCAGTTAGCTCTTGATTTGTAATTTGAGTTATTTTTTAATTCAATGAATACGGGGGCGTGGTCAGACCATGTAATTGGGCCTATTTTTATTTTACTTATGGAGTTCAGACCCGAACCATTTGTTAGGAAGTAGTCGATTCTGGTGTAAGTTTGGTGAACTTGTGAGAAAAATGTGTAATCCCTTTCTTTTGGGTGTAAGGTGCGCCATATGTCATACATTGCATTGTGCTGAAGAAGTCTTTGTATGTCCGAGGTTCTTTTAGGTGAGCTATTACTTGCTGGGGTTCGACCACTTCTATCTAGATTAAAGTCTGAAATACAGTTCAAGTCCCCTCCTATGATTAGAGTACCTGTCAAAATAGTTTCTATTTCCCCAAGAACCTTCTTTAAGAGTCTAATCGGTGACTGATTCGGGGCATAAATATTAACTAATGTATATGATATGTCATTTATTTTAGCCATTATGATCATGTACCGTCCGCTTATGTCGGGGACCCAATGTATCAGTTCGAATTTAATATGTGAGCCCACAATGATTGCTGTTCCTCCTCTTTTCTTCCCATCTGGAGAATTAGTTGAGAAAACTATGGGATATTTAGAGTACCTCCATAATTTATCTGCAGATCCTGTCCAGTGTGTTTCTTGGACCATCATTAGGTCAATTTTATTGGTCACTAGAAAATCGTATAGACATCCTCTTTTTTGGGGAGAGTTAAGGCCCCGGACATTTAGGGTGGCTATGAACAGCGACATCTTAATGATGTAGCACTGTTGCCCAAACCCCTCCCCCAATACCCCCCGTCGGCTCCACACGACCCACATACACACACCACACACATACATCCCAAAGACCCATTAGACAAAGACATTTCCTTATCAATAAGTCTAGTCCTGCTACCGCTGCAGGATTGGAGCCCCGAGATGTGAGGATCCCGTCAATTTGCGTTTAACTTACTAAGTTTATAACCTATCTAGTGTTACCCTAGTAAGGGACTAATAAAAAATAAAGTGCAAGTAACGGAGGAAAGGAAAGGGGGGGGAGGCGGAGAGAGGGGAGGGGGGGAGAGACAGGAGGGCGGAAGAATGGGAGAGAGAGGGAGGAAGAAAAAAAGAAGAGAGAAAAAAAATTAAAAAATAAAGTGCGGTACCATGTGTAAGTGAAAATTTATGTGTGCGTGTAGTTATGATTGACCAAGGTGCTAAATGTTAGGAGCAATTCCTGTTATGTGAGTGTTTAAGGTACTTACATGTGAAGAAAAATTGGGATACGTGACTTGTCCTTGTGTGCTTAAGTGAATAAACGACTGGATGTATTTGTTAATTGTGTATAGGGTATATAATTACTAGCGTGCTGTGTGAACTGTGAAGAAGAAGAAAAAAAAAATATATAAGTATATTGCATAGTGTCCTAAAATGTTACCCATTGTGTCAAATCAATATATCCCGGGTTATCTCCGACCATCCCCCTCTCCGCCCCCCAACCCAGAGCCCACATCCCCCCCCCCGCCCCCCCCCACCGAATAAGGTATAGACCACTGTCCCAAACTGAGTTTAGTTAAAGTTCAAGTCCCATTGCTTCAAGCTTTCTTTAAGGGTCTCAGGGTCTTTGAAGAAATGTGAAGAGTCCTTATATTTTACAATTAGAGCCGTTGGAAAAGCCCACTTGTAGGTTATTTCATTAGATCTAAGGATCCGCGTCCCTTCAGTGAACTGTAATCTTGCTTGTCTTGTTGCTCTGGATAAATCCGGAAAGATTTTTATATCTCTAAATGTTCCTTCTCGGCTCATATGTCTTCCTGTCGGTCTCATAAATGCGTTTTTGATGTATGATGAAGAGAACTTAACCATTATGTCTCTTGGTAGTGCGGAGTCAACCCCTCTTGCCTTGTGAAGTCTATGGAATCTGTCAAAGGGGTGGGGGCCAAGGTCTACGTTGGGGGCTAGGTTATGCATTAGATTCATATCAGGTATTCTTCAAGTTGGTCTTGCTTCACCTCCTAGCTTCACCTCATCCAAAAATGCATTTTTTAAATATTATATTTATAATTTTTATTAAATATTAAAAATCAATTTACATGTGAATATATACAAGTTAAACTTTTTTCCTATAGGGTAGTCTTATATTCAGGCTTTTAGTTTTTTTCCTAAAGGAATATTTCAAGTTTGGGGGGTCGTCTTATAATCAGGGTCGTCTTATAATCGAGCAAATAGGGTACTACCCTATCTGACTTCTGATTTCACATATGTAGTATACATGCTGAAATCAGCAATGTATTTGCAGTGCGGCAATCTAGACAAGTGCCTTGGGCACTGTTTTCCAGAGGGGCAGCTAAAAACGCCACCCCTAAAAACCCACTTGGAAGTTGAGCTTCACAATGACGCAATGCGTTTCAGCCAATGGAACCTACACCTTTTTTAGATAAATAAGCAAGTTCCAACGAGAGCATTAGTGTGTGAGACTGTCACGTTGTCAGCACAAAGGGTGTTAAAAAAAAAAAAGGGTTTACTTCAATATTGCCTCCACTGGGATGATTGATTTGCCGCAGAATTTTGTCTAATAAAGTCTAAAACTATTTTTTAAAATATGTTTTTATTTATCACCTTTTTTAATTGAATTTTACCATGCTAAAAAGGTGGATAAATAGAACCATATATAAAAAATGCAGTGTGTTATTAAACTTTATTAGACAAATTATGTGGCATATGAATCATCCTAGTCTATGGAGGCAATTGCATAGATTTTTTTGTTTTCCAAAAAGGTGGATAAATAATACCATGATGTATTTTTTAAAATACGGCTCTATTTATGGTATGGTAGAATTCAAATAAAAAAAAAGGAGGATAAACAGAACCATTTACAGGTGGGGAGGGAGTGCCCGTGTAGTTGTACCTGGGGCAGCACAAAACCAAAATACACTACTGGCTGTCATGCCAATGTGACCTTGTATACAAAGGTGAAACTACCCAAAATATGAACAGTAGGTTTTCAAAACATAAATTTACTATTAATACAAAGAAAATAGAACTGCTTTTTCCTGCACTTTTTTGGGAAGTGAATAACGAATTGACAGACCTTAAATTTTGCATTGTGGAGAAGACCTAACTCCATATGGGGAGGAAACAAAGAGGAGTTATTAAAAACACATGTTGCATGGTGGATTCATGAGCCACATAGCATGATGCCTTAATAGAGAACTAGACTTGACACCATTTGTATGAAAAAATAATCGATAAATTGCAATTTATTCAAGTTTCAGGTTAGCCGTTGAAACATATACACGCCATTCACATAATGATAGTGATGCATTTATGTATAATATAATAATTATATGATTAGGAAATGCATATTTTATACATTTGTGTTTCTGACAACATCTCTTTTTTTCAGATTATTTTTGCAGTATCCCAGTTACAATTGTCATCTCAGGATGCAGTAGGTTCCCGTACTGGTACATTTCTTTGTATTCTAAGTAGTTTTACAGGAGCAGCTGCATTTATAAAGTCAGTACTCATACAGGTATGTATACATATATCAAATGCATAGCAACTTGTCATTAGATGTTTTACATTTTGGTCCAGGTAAGTGTTTCGTTTTGTGTGCTTTATGTTTTTGTGAAATGTCTGAAAATGAGGTACAATGTATTAAAAAATATTGCTATGATTTGACACATATTTTATAACATTTGAATAGGTTTATATATTGTATTATTTCAGAAGTATAAGCAGCTATGCCGGCTCCAAACACTTATGACAGATATGCTTGAGGTGGTGGGTGCTCCACAGCACTGATCAGGTGCTAAAATCAGACATGAAATGAAACAACAACTGTGCACTCCACTCACCGGGTAGATGTAAAATGAGATGCTTTAATAGTGAAAAAAAGTGTTACAGAACAGACAAAAAAGGATAAATCTACAGATGATAGAGTCCACAGGAAGGCAGCCTAACGCGTTTCGTGTGAAAAACATGCTTAATCATAGGTGTGGTACCAGTGAGCACAGATATCCTATATACAGGTGATTAACCAATGGGATCTCAGTCCTATTATGTGTGGGATGCATACCGGTATGTGATTTATCCCTAGAAGTGCTGGAAGGAAGTAAAGTGAAATGATGTGACAGTGGAGAAAAAAAAAAAACAGATTATAGTATATATATGTGTGTGATGTGAAACAAAAGAAACAAGGAAGTGCAAAAAACAATATAAAAAAAAGTGTAAGTGAGAGAGAAAAGCAAATGAGAGAAAAAAAATAAAAATAAAAATAAACAAGTTATAGAAGATATATGTGTGTGATGTGAGAAAAAGAGACAGGGAAGTGCAAAAAATAATGTAAGAAAAAGTGTAGGTGAAAGAAAATAGCAGATGAGAGAAAAAAAAATGATAGTATATATATATATGTGTGTGATGTGAGAAAAAGAGACAGGGAAGTGCAAAAAGCAATGTGAGAAAAAGTGTAAGTGAAAGAGAAAAGCAGATGAGAGAAAAGACTGAGATCCCATTGGTTAATAACCTGTATATAGGATATCTGTGCTCACTGGTACTGCACCTATGATTAAGCGTGTTTTTCAGGCGAAACGCGTTAGGCTGCCTTCCTGTGGACTCTATCATCCGTGGATTTATCCTTTTTTGTCTGTTCTGGAACACTTTTTTCACTATTAAAGCATCTCATTTTACATCTACCAGGTGAGTGGAGTGCACATTTGTTTTCTCATTTCATGTCTTATATATTGGATTGTTGCAATTAATCAGTACACTAGTGATATTGTGTCTGTAAATATCATGCATATTTAAGGCACCTTATTTATTTTGCCCTTACAATTGACTTGTTTGTATAAACTACCTTCACTATGCACATGTTTTTTATGGCTTAAGAATTGGTGAACAATGTACACGGCACGTGGTGCAGAATTTGAAGGGTTATAAACCATGTAGATCCATTAAGCACACCTCAAACGATGACGGTTATCACTCAATAGCAATATGCAATCAGTTTATAGTGGAATCAGTATCTTCAGGAACAGGGCCTGCCTAAGACATTGTGCTTCCTGGGGCGATAAATAAAATGTGCCCCCCCCCCCCCCCCCACCAACAAAAACAGCCCATAGTGGATTTAACTTAATGTGCATTATTTGAACAAGTCATTGGTCACATATTATGTTTTGGGGAATTGCACAGCCTATTTTATCCACCTTTTTTGAATTGTTTGTTTTACCATTTATTTCTTTACATCTTGTGGGTGGGCTCTTATTAAATAAAAATATTTTATTTTATTTTTATATGCCCACTAAAGCACTTCTTATATACATAAAAAAATATTTTTTTCAAAGAGCTCACTCTGACACACACACTCACTCACACTGACACACACACACACACACTCACTCACATGTACATACACATGCACTAACTGTTTAACTTACCTGCTGCATACATCTCTTTGCTTTGAGCTCCTCATGTGAAGGAGGGATTGAGCTAATCACGGGAGGCTTCTGAATTCTTAGCCAATCAGGAGAGTTGAGAGGTCTCGCCTGATTGGCTGAGACTTCCCGTCTACCAAGCTCCCACAGACACAGGGGGAAAAAAAGAAAAAGTTGCCCCAGTCCACCCCATTAAATGGCCGGCCCTGGTCAGTTACTTGCGGGTCTGGATGTGATGTTGTCCTGCATTTTAATCGCTACTTGACTTGACTATACAGCACTTTTAACCCTTGAACAGAAATCTGCTTTATGAGTTTGCTAACAGGCAGAGGCGTCGCTAGGGGTGGGCTAAGGGGGCTGAAGCCCCGAATGTAATGATCAAAGCCCCGAGTCTCTGCAGCTCCGTGTAGCTCCGCCCCCTGACATCACACAGACAGTGTGTGAAAGCCCTACACTGATAGGAGGCTGAGTGATGTGTCAGCCAATCAGTGCAGGGCTTTTACACAGCATTATTACTGTGTGCGAAAGCCCTGCACTGATTGGCTGACACATCACTGAGCATCCTATCAGTGCAGGGCTTTTACACAGCATCATGACAGGGATGTGAAGGAAGCTCCACGTGGGACAGTGAAGCAGCTCTGAAGATATCCTTGCAGGCTGTCACCTTGTGGGAGATGCAGAGCAGGTCTATTCCCACTCAGGTAAGCTCTGGGTATGGTGGAGAGAAGGGAAGGTTGGGGTCACTTATTTACATCCACCTTTGTGTATTTAAGCTATATATTGTTGGTTTGAGGTTCCTTATTACAGGACTGCCAAACAGCATAGGAATGATTCATGTTACATATGTGTGTATATAACATAAATCCTTCCTATGCTGTTTGGCAGTCCTGTAATAAGGAATCTCAAACCAACAATATATAGCTTAAATACACAAAGGTGGATGTAAATAAGTGATTTATGCTATATATGCATAATGATTTATACTATATATATATATATATATATATATATATATATTTTTTTTTTTTCCAAAGCAGGTGCACTCAGCTATTAAGAGGAAGTTTGTATACAAACTCAGTTACTGCCCGGGTGCAGTGTGGCTCTGAGCACATAACAGTCCAAAAAACAGAAAAAATACACGCACTCACGGGTTTTTTTCAATAGAAGAAAGCATGGTCTTTATAGTCGATTGCCAGATGATACTGTTACAAGTACATTTAACCATGTGGTCGACGTTTCGGTCCGAATCTCGGACCTTTATCAAGACTACAAACAACTGAACTACAATACAATTTAAATACCATCAAAGAACCAATAGGAACGCGATGTGAACAGCTGAAAAGAAGAAAGAAAAATAGAAGCAACCAATCCTTACCTTCCGCGTGTGTAGAGACGCCGAGACCCGGAAGAGACAGCTGATTGAAGATGTAGACTCACCCAGATACCCAGTGCGCATGCGTGTAGCTGGTTGTTGTAGCAACGAAACGCTGCTACAGAAGATACGGGAAACCAATACAGTGTGACACATTATAGAGCACTGAGGTGCTCCAGGGTAAATAGACAATTGTATTGTAGTTCAGTTGTTTGTAGTCTTGATAAAGGTCCGAGATTCGGACCGAAACGTCGACCACATGGTTAAATGTACTTGTAACAGTATCATCTGGCAATCGACTATAAAGACCATGCTTTCTTCTATTGAAAAAGACCCGTGAGTGCGTGTATTTTTTCTGTTTTTTGGACTGTTATGTGCTCAGAGCCACACTGCACCCGGGCAGTAACTGAGTTTGTATACAAACTTCCTCTTAATAGCTGAGTGCACCTGCTTTGGAAAACGTATACTAGACAACACTGGAGCTCAGTGTTTTTTGGATGCACCGCTTTGATTAATAGCAGTAAACTCCTGATTATTTATAGGAGCAGGCTGCCACCACACTACGTTTGTGTACAGTTTTTTTGATACATATTTTTTTGTTTTGCTCCACTACTATGGATGATTTTTTGGCGAGAGCAGGGGCTTTCACAGAGCGAGCAGAAATCCTTCAGATCTCTGTGGATGAAGCTAACAGAGCTTTATGGACAACTTCACAATTGGACTTACCCAGTACCGATACCATCAAGGACTTATATTTTGACCTGTTGAAATTGAAAAAACGTGAAGTCGATTTGGATCTACATGGTCTCTTTCTTTCAGATTATTATAAATCCAAACGGATCCCTCGGGGCTTTAGAATTAAAAATACACCTACTATTGGGCGTAACAACCCTGACTTTTGCCGACGTTGGATCGGTGTACTTAACAAATGCTCACTGGATTTAGTAATTCAGGTGGTTGAAGAAGTGGGCCGTGAAATAATTGGAGTGCGTGAAAAATTAGCACATTTTGATTCTGCCAATTCCATTATTCTTTCCACATCTGAAGCGACAGAGTCAATGACTAAATTACAAGAAGAGGTAAATAAATATAAAAACGATCTCCTCCGCTTCAAACGGCAAAAATTAATCAAAGTGAATAATGATTACACCAATCACCAAGTGTACCGCTGGCTCAGTGGCCAAAAAGACTCTCCCGGCCCCCGGACGCGCCGTGACCGGGTACGAATCACCAAACCACGGGAACCGACGATCGACCTGACATCAGGCGAATCGGCCTCAGATGGTGACACTGGCCCTGATCCTCAACATGACCCCACGTACTCAACACAAAGTTTTTTAGAACAAACTCGAGAGTCCTCCGCCCCAGCCTCTCTTAGGTGTACAAACACGGGGACAGATAGGTCGAAAAACAGGTCCCATATCCGAAGGGGACAGAAAGGTAGCATGTTTCGCCCCCAGGGGCAAACCACCGATAAGAAAGACCTAATTCCGATATTCAATATATCATCTCGGCCTCTCACACCAGCTGAGAGCAGTTTACTATCTAAAGGATTAACATTCGTTCCAACTAATCTTCCCAATTCTTTCGAACAAGAAGTGGATTTGTATAAATTCTACAGAAATATACGCCTCAAACAATTTTTTAAAGACAGCGACCAACAGAGTCCTAGTCCCTTCAAACTCAAAAGTTTTTTTGATCCACAGATCCCGAATACTACGCTTAAATCCTTCATTCAGGTGGTCAACGCAGAGGTTAAACAGGCACTAACTACCCAGCCAATACAATGCAATCTATCTCGTGTGGAAATTGCAGCTCTACAGGCATTATCCAACGATCCTAACATCACAATACGCCCTGCCGACAAAGGCGGAGGTATTGTCATCCAAAACTATACGACATATCGTGCAGAAATCCTGCAACAACTAGCTGCCAGCAACACCTACACCGAACTTTCTGGAGATCCTACGCAGAAAATTGCTGAACAAATCATACACTTACTGGATCAAGCTTTGTTATTGAAATATATTGATCAGACTACCTACAATTTTTTGAATGAATCCAAACCGATATGTCCGGTACTTTATACACTTCCCAAAATCCACAAGGATGCCACACACCCTCCAGGCCGCCCAATTGTCTCCACCAGAGGTAGTCTCCTTGAACCAATTGCCAAGTGGTTGGATTGGCACCTGAAAGATACTGCCATGGCTTTACCATCTAGCTTGAAAGATACTCCAGACCTTCTTTCCAAAATTAGAGAGTTACAGCTCTCGGATTCTGAAATTTTTTTTGGTCACAATGGACGTCACCAGCCTCTATACAATTATACCACACCAGGCGGGCATTAAAGCGGTGTGCGACACCCTCCGACAGTCCACAGACTACCACGGACCTCCCATCTCATTTTTGGGAGATATGCTACAACTCACGCTAACCTCCAATTTTTTCAAATTTGAGAATAAGTATTACATTCAGAAAACAGGTACATCGATGGGGGCTGCGATGGCACCCACATACGCCAATATTTACATGCATACGTATGAACAAGAACATATATTATCACTATTTGGGAGTATGATAGCCTACTACACCAGGTTCGTTGATGACATTTTTATGATTTGGCAATCAGATTTTGCAACATTACAACAAATGGTAACCCATTTAAATTCCATCGATTCACCAGTGCGTTTGACGATGCAGGCTGACAAATATAAAATCCAATTCTTGGACATTGAGCTTTACAGAACGAACACCTCACTGGGCTATACACTGTTCAGGAAGCCCACAGATCGTAACACACTGCTCCATGCCTCTAGCTTTCATCCTCGCTCTATGAAAAAATATTTACCATTCTCCCAGTTCTTACGTGTGATACGTAACAATTCAGACCATACTACATGTCAAAAACAATTGATGGAAATGTCCATAAGATTCCACGATCGTGGTTACTCTAAAGCAGTGCTACAACAATCTCTACTTAAAGCAACACAGTACAATAAGTCAGTGGCAACAGTTAAAGCCACTCAGCAACGAGTTGTTTTCTCAACTAAATTCCATACTGCCTCACACCATGTGAGAAGGATAGTCCAAAAAAACTGGAACATCATTCAGAGTGACAAATCACTCTCATCGGTACTGCAAACACCTCCACTTATCTGTTACAAGAGAGGCACTAATTTACGTGATCGTCTGGTTCTATCTGACCCGACACACTGCTACACATCTCCTGCCGCAACCACGATATATCAGAGACCTGGTTGCTACAGGTGCCTAAGCTGCGTAACATGTTCACATATGGTCTCGGGAACATATTTCTCTCATCCTCATACAGGAAAAAGATTCAATATTAAACACAGAATCCCTTGCACTACTGAAAGTGTTATCTATATGATTACATGTCCATGCAGCCTATCATATATAGGCAAGACGGATTTAACTCTTCGAGATAGAATGAGAGGACACAGATCCTCTATCATGACAGCTTATCACGATTAAAAATCAGACAAACCTGTGGCGAAACATTTTTTCCAGTTAGGACATAGATTGTCCCAATTGAGGTTCATCGCCCTGGACCATATACCACCCCTTAATAGTGGTTGCGACAGATCACGAGCACTACTAAAACGAGAAGCCTTTTGGATAAGCACACTGGACACTATCTCACCCAGAGGTTTAAATGAACAAATCGTGTTCTCACCTTTTCTACCAGTCAGATGACCTAGTGTCACGTATTTTGTGTCATCCTGCAGTAGTGCTACCAGCAGTGTTAATATGTCTATCTATCATTTCCTTACATCATGGATTGAATCACATAGTACTCTCTATAAAGTGAAAGATTGAGTACTCTTGTGCAGTTGTATTTATATCATTTATTGTTCTCTATGCTCTGCGTTTTCTCTCTGCTTGAATTTTGTCATATTTGAATTTTTTCATTTTTTCATATTTGTTTTTTTGTATGCTTTTGTGTGCATGGTTTATCTGACTTGTCTTATCCCATTTTCGTTTTATTTTTATTTTTATTTTCATTCTAGTAGTTTCACTACACCGGTTTTCTTTGTCCTCTTAGTAGATCCACCAGGCATGCATTCCACACTCTTACTAACAGGTGTTTGGGCTTTCCACACTTTTGTCTATTTACCCTGGAGCACCTCAGTGCTCTATAATGTGTCACACTGTATTGGTTTCCCGTATCTTCTGTAGCAGCGTTTCGTTGCTGCAACAACCAGCTACACGCATGCGCACTGGGTATCTGGGTGAGTCTACATCTTCAATCAGCTGTCTCTTCCGGGTCTCGGCGTCTCTACACATGCGGAAGGTAAGGATTGGTTGCTTCTATTTTTCTTTCTTCTTTTCAGCTGTTCACATCGCGTTCCTATTGGTTCTTTGATGGTATTTAAATTGTATTGAAGTTCAGTTGTTTGTAGTCTTGATAAAGGTCCGAGATTCGGACCGAAACGTCGACCACATGGTTAAATGTACTTGTAACAGTATCATCTGGCAATCGACTATAAAGACCATGCTTTCTTCTATTGAAAAAGACCCGTGAGTGCGTGTATTTTTTCTGTTTTTTGGACTGTTATATATATATATATATATATATATATATATTCATAAATCATTCCTATCCTGTTTAGCAGTCCTGTAATAAATAACGTCACACATGTGTGTTATGTGTATGTGTGACATGTTTTATTACAGGACTGCCAACCAGCATAGGAAGGATTTATGTTTATATCAGGGCTTGACAAATTTTATTTAGTTTTAGGAGCCAGCAAAAAAATGTAGGAGCCAGACAATGGCACATCAGAAAAGGATACATACACAGAGACAATCACATGCACACACCTCACAGACATCCAGTCAGTCACATACACAGCCAGTTACACACACACACACACCAGTCAGCAAGTTTTCTTATTTTTTTAAATAAAAAAATAATTCCTTAATGTGTCCCACACGTCACATGCACAGCCAGTTACATACATATTCACATACAACACATACACAGCCAGTTACATGCATACACACACAACACATACACAGCCAGTTACATACACACACAACACATACACAGCCAGTTACATACACACACAACACACACAGACAGTTACATACATACACACACAACACATACACAGCCAGTTACATGCACACACAGACAGTTACAAAGATACACACACACACAACAAATACACAGCCAGTTACATACATATACACACACACACACACAGCCAGTTACATACATACACACACAACACACTCACACTGACATACACACACTCTCGCTCACACTGACATACACACACTGTTGCTCACACTGACATACACACACTGTCGCTCACACTGACATACACACACTGTCGCTCACACTGACATACACACACTGTCGTTCACACTGACATACACACACTCTCGCTCACACTGACATACACACACTCTCGCTCACCCTGTCATACACACACTCTTGCTCACACTGACATACACACACTCTTACTCACACTGACATACACACACTCTCGCTCACACTGACACACACAGTCTCGCTCACACTGACACACACACTCTCGCTCACACTGACACACACTCTCGCTCACACTGACATGCACACACTCTCGCTCACACTGACATGCACACACTCTCGCTCACACTGACACACACTCTCGCTCACACTGACATGCACACACTCTCGCTCACACTGACATACACACACTCTCGCTCACACTGACATGCACACACTCTCGCTCACACTGACATGCACACACTCTCACACTGACATGCACACACTCACACTGACATGCACACACTCTCACTCATACTGACATGCACACACTCACACTGACATACACACACTCTCACTCACACTGACATTCACACACTCTCACTGACATGCACACACTGACACTGACATGCACATACTCACACTGACATGCACATACTCACACTGACATCCACACACTCACTCACACTGACATGCACACACTCTCACTCTCACTGACATGCACACACTCACACTGACATGCACACACTCACACTGACATGCACATACTCACACTGACATACACACACTCATTCACACACTGTCAGGTTTTTAACTTACCTGCTGCAGGCATCTCTTTGCTTTGAGCTCAGTGTGAAGGAGGTCTTAGCCAATCATGGGAGGCTTCGGAACTCTCAGCCGATCAGGAGAGTTAAGAAGTCTCACCTGATTGGCTGAGATCCTTGAATCAAGCTCCCCTGGACACAAGAAAAAAAAAAGACTGCTGCATAGAGCAGCAAAGTGCCGCCCCTGCCAGGGTGCTGCCTGCGGCAGCTGCCCCATTAAAGAACCAGCCCTGTGAAGGCTCCTAAATTACAAAACTGGCATGAAGCTCAGAGCGGTGAGCATATATTGGTAAGTGCCCGTATGGTTCCATTTAAAAAACTAAAAAAGTCTCATGGGCTATAGCCCCAGATCTTTTGGAAACCTAGCAATGCCTCTGCTAACAGGTTCTTGTTGATAGAAACAGATACGAAAGGCTCCAGCACCATCAAGACCAGCAGAGGAGGAAGTATATCTATAGACAGTATCAGAATTATACAGGGAGTGCAGAATTATTAGGCAAGTTGTATTTTTGAGGATTAATTTTATTATTGAACAACAACCATGTTCTCAATGAACATAAAAAACTCATTAATATCAAAGCTGAATATTTTTGGAAGTAGTTTTTAGTTTGTTTTTAGTTTTAGCTATTTTAGGGGGATATCTGTGTGTGCAGGTGACTATTACTGTGCATAATTATTAGGCAACTTAACAAAAAACAAATATATACCCATTTCAATTATTTATTTTTACCAGTGAAACCAATATAACATCTCAACATTCACAAATATACATTTCTGACATTCAAAAACAAAACAAAAACAAATCAGTGACCAATATAGCAACCTTTCTTTGCAAGGACACTCAAAAGCCTGCCATCCATGGATTATGTCAGTGTTTTGATCTGTTCACCATCAACATTGCGTGCAGCAGCAACCACAGCCTCCCAGACACTGTTCAGAGAGGTGTACTGTTTTCCCTCCTTGTAAATCTCACATTTGATGATGGACCACAGGTTCTCAATGGGGTTCAGATCAGGTGAACAAGGAGGCCATGTCATTAGATTTTCTTCTTTTATACCCTTTCTTGCCAGCCACGCTGTGGAGTACTTGGACACGTGTGATGGAGCCTTGTCCTGCATGAAAATCATGTTTTTCTTGAAGGATGCAGACTTCTTCCTGTACCACTGCTTGAAGAAGGTGTCTTCCAGGAACTGGCAGTAGGACTGGGAGTTGAGCTTGACTCCATCCTCAACCCAAAAAGGCCCCACAAGCTCATATTTGATGATACCAGCCCAAACCAGTACTCCACCTCCACCTTGCTGGCGTCTGAGTCGGACTGGAGCTCTCTGCCCTTTACCAATCCAGCCACGGGCCCATCCATCTGGCCCATCAAGACTCACTCTCATTTCATCAGTCCATAAAACCTTAGAAAAATCAGTCTTGAGATATTTCTTGGCACAGTCTTGACATTTCAGCTTGTGTGTCTTGTTCAGTGGTGGTCGTCTTTCAGCCTTTCTTACCTTGGCCATGTCTCTGAGTATTGCACACCTTGTGCTTTTGGGCACTCCAGTGATGTTGCAGCTCTGAAATATGGCCAAACTGTGGGCAAGTGGCATCGTGGCAGCTGCAAGCTTGACTTTTCTCAGTTCATGGGCAGTTATTTTGCACCTTGGTTTTTCCACACGCTTCTTGCGACCCTGTTGACTATTTTGAATGAAACGCTTGATTGTTCGATGATCACGCTTCAGAAGCTTTGCAATTTTAAGAGTGCTACATCCCTCTGCAAGATATCTCACTATTTTTGACTTTTCTGAGCCTGTCAAGTCCTTCTTTTGACCCATTTTGCCAAAGGAAAGGAAGTTGCCTAATAATTATGCACACCTGATATAGGGTGTTGATGTCATTAGACCACACCCCTTCTCATTACAGAGATGAACATCACCTAATATGCTTAATTGGTAGTAGGCTTTCGAGCCTATACAGCTTGGAGCAAGACAACATGCATAAAGAGGATGATGTGGTCAAAATACTCATTTGCCTAATAATTCTGCACTCCCTGTATATGGACATTGATGTACAGTGCATGTCTGCTTCAGAATACGCTTTGACTATTATCTCAGGAATACCTATGTTTCAGAAATTATGTCTACACTAATCTTTCCCTGGTATTGCTTTTGAAATTAGCATCAATAATTTCTTAAGGAAAGCACATTGCATTGATATTTGTTTATTAATTGGTGGCATGTAACACTATGAGATCAATGTGGTTCATAATCACAAATTAAAGACATTATGCTTTGAAATCTGTATATCGTATTATTGATAGCATCCTGTATCAAAATGCTTAATGAGGTTATATTTAATTAACTGATTACTAGCATTACATGGTCATGGAAGAGGGATGTTTATCTACTATATTAATTATTACCATGAATACTAATTACAAAGAGGATGCTAAGATATTTAATTTAAATTCATCATTTGCCTATAAGATTGATTTAGTCTATTTCATTTTATTGTTTTTGAGGTCACGGGATATTTCCTATGACCTCAGCGTGAAGTTGGGATTTTAACCTGTTATTTTATAAATGTGTGTAATGTGACATGTAGGGTGAGGTGTAATGTAAATTGTGAATTACACACATCCCAAGACATCAACAACGACAGCATGTCAGTGAGAACAGCCATGTTAAAGAGGAATTAAATCCTAAAAATCAAAACGTGTTATATAAAATAGATCCCCTAATACTTATCTTTAATCCTAATGTCCTGGAACAAACAACTTATCTATGAAACTTCAGTATGTTTTGTGTCATTTATTCTACTACAGTGCTAACGTCTTGTGTTAGGCTTTGGTTCCCCCTTCTTCTCACTGTCTGCCTGTTCCCTCTATTTCACTGTCATTTTACCTAATGCTCACATCAGAATTTGCATATACATTTGTATTCATATTCTTATCAACTCTTCCTTCGCTGTCATCCTTCCTAACGGTTCACATTAGTATTCACATGTTCATTCCCATTCCCATTCTCTAATACTTTTCTTTTCTTCCAGCTGACAGGATTGACACATAGGGGCACTAAAAGGTGAGTTGCAGGTGAGATGAGGTGAGATAAACATTTAATCTCACCAATTTAGTTGTTTGCTTAGCAGAGGGAACTCACCAGGGTTGTCCCTGTATAAAGTACAGCTAATTTGGTGAAATTAAATGTTCATCTCACCACAACTCATCTTATCTCACCTCAACTCATCTTCAACACACCTTTTAGTGAATAGACCTTAGAAACACACCATTAGAAGCAACTGATGGTCTGAGGAACTACCGTTCAAAAACAGTATGTTATAAATATGGCATTGAAAAACAATATAAAACCGGGAGAAATGGCCTTTTATATATATAGTCACAAGTCAACTGCCAAAAATAAGACATTAATAGTTTAGCTGGGAATAATGATTGAAAGGATTTTAACAAGCCAGCTGTTTTTTGCAGTTTAATTGTCAGTTTACCACAGCTTTTGTTTATTGAATATACTCCAAAAAGTATATTTTAAAAGTGTCTGTCATTTTAAAAAGTTATATTGATACCTTTATTTGAAAATAATCTAAAATAAGAAATTGTGAAAAACTAATAATCCTTCTCTTATTCAAACAAAACCTATGAAGAAACAGCCTTTTTAAATTAAAGTCTGGGTAGGGTCAAAAAAAGCAACAAAAGGGCGTGGCCTGGCAGCGAAATGGAGTAGACACGCTTTACCTCAACTCCCGCTGCGAGTTTCCAAACACCGACCTGCGGACCTCTTCACTCACTGAGAACCATGGGGAAAATCGGGAAAAAGCAACCCCCCCCCCTCAGGGTCAGTGAAAAAAAACAAAAACATGAACACCAACACCCTTTCTACCTACCTAATTGCAGCTAAAACATCACCCACCCACCCGCGCGCCAAAGATGGTGGCCGGAGAGCGGGAAAGCCACTCCGCATCCGACTCAGACTCTTCACTGTCCGATGATACTGGAGCCTCGCGGGCCGATGAAACGCTGGTTACAGCTGGAATAAACGAACTTAAAACAGACCTGCAATTCTTCACAAATGAGCTGAAGAAAGACTTCACAACTGTGGTCGACCAGATCAAAGAAGCAATCAGGAATGAGGTCTCCAACCTAAAGACTGAGGTTAAGGAGCACAGCAGCAGGCTGGCGGCCGTGGAGACAGACTGCTCTTCTATACAAGCATCAGTCTCTTCACTGGCCCAGCAACTCAGGGAACAAAAGTCCCTAACGACCCAACTCTCCCAACAATTGTTGGATGTCGAGAACAGAAGCCGGAGACAAAATCTGAGGATCCGTGGAGCCCCTGAGACAGTAGACAGAGAGGACGTCATGCAGACAACCATGGAGGTATTCCAGTTGGTGATTGGAGAAGACAACCCTCTCCCCATCATAATTGACAGAGCACACAGGGCCCTGAGACCCAAGACAGCAGGCCAATCCCAGCCAAGAGACATCATCGATAGGCTTCATTCGTACACCACTAAAGAACTTATCCTGAGGGAGGCCCGAAAACAAAGCCAACTCAAATTCAAAGAAAACAACATCTTGATCTTACCAGACATTTCCTGGGGCACACTACAGCTCCGGAAACATCTCAGACCACTAACTGAGATACTCCGCCAGAACGACATACAATTTCGTTGGGGATTCCCACTATCAATTTCGGTGAGGCGAAATGGTGACTCCATTAATCTACACCATCCTGATGACCTGAGAGTCTTCTGCGACACCCTGAAAATACCAATACCTGAATTGGACAATTGGACCCAATATGTCCTGGGAACTTCACCATTCCCCCGGCGCAGAGCATCAAGGCTGGCTACCAAGGCCACAAAGAAAATGGAGACGCCGTCCTCATGCACCTGTTCAGCTACAGATGGCAGAACGAGAAAGGCCACTGGACTAATTTCGCCTTGATGGTGATATAGGCCAAACGAAAGACGGGACCCCCGAGCCCTATCCTAGTTGATATCGTTACTGAAAGTTGGATGTTGACTGTTTCTCAATTTTTATTATGTGAGAGTCTTTAGTGATACCCTGAAAACCCCAGTACTTGATCTGGACCTTTTCTCTATTACCTGGCACAAAGCATCAAGACTAACTACTAAGACCACAAAAGAAAATAGAGATGCTGTCCTCATTCACCTGTACAGACACAAAGGGCAGACCAGGCAAATCCACTGATCTAGATTCGCCTCGTTGACGGCATTGGACCAGATGAGCGACGGGACCCCCTAGTCCCACCTTTTGTGCCACCGTTACCTAAAGTTAGATGTTGACTGTTTTTTATTTTCCATTTCTCATGTTGGACTATTTTCTCCCCCTCCTTTATAATTTCCCCGTTCTAATTTCGAATAACCTAAATAAGGTTCGCAGTAATTATAATTATAATCATAATTATGATTATATCATTTATCTCCTTCATACTCGCAGCAATGGAGAAAGCGAGGTGACAGACCCTCCTCGCAGAATGGTTACAGTTCCCCCCAAAGAGCTTCATGTCCCTGTACATCAGGGGTTACCCCGCCAGGCCCTCACCCAGGCGCTGGATTACCCCTTAGACATTTCAGCTCTGACCCTATTTACTAGGGCATCCTTATGCACAGGGTCGTCAGTAGACACTCAACGACCATGTGTATATTCCTTCCTCCTCCCACCCCCTAATAACTTTTTCACCCCCTCTCCCATTTTTAGACACAGTAAAACCACACATAGGACAGGTTCAGACCTAACTCTAAGGAGGAATCTACACCATGACCTCGACCCATTCTAAGAGACGAACTCCCCTTCTCAATTTTGTGACCATTAATGCTAAGGGTTTAAACTCCCCATCAAAATGAACCCGGCTGTTTGGGGAGCTTAAAGCTAGAAAAGCAGACATAGGATTTATCCAAGAGACCCATTTTTGTCGTACTAAACTACCAAAATTTCAAGACTACATATACAACAAAGTTTTCTACAGATACTCCCCTTTCAAAAAAATCATAGGGTGTAGCCATTTTTATGTCCAAGCATTTCCCCTTTTCCATCATTGACACATGGACTGATGATGATGGACGGGCCCTATTCCTGAAAGGCAAACTAGGTCAAGACCCCTTGACGTTAGCAACTATCTACACCCCAAACACTAACCAACACCTTTTTTTACGCTCTATTCTTAGTGAACTAGATTCTTTTGCGGAAGGCCTGGTGATTGTTGGCGGTGATTTCAACTTAGTTCTGGACCCCGAACTCGACTCCTCGACCGGATCCTCCACAGTCAACAAACATAAACTCAAACAGGTAAAAAAATCCCTACACAACTCACAGCTACCAGATGCATGGAGAATACAGCATCCCCTGACTAGGGACTACACCTTTTTTTCACATCCTCACAACAAGTACACAAGATTAGACCTCCTCCTTATCTCCCACAGACATCTTGATCTCCTATATGATTCTAATATTCATAATATAACTTGGAGTGACCATGCCCCAGTCTCCATCTCCATCTCCCATCCCTCCCTGCACACTAGGCATTACCCCTGGAAAATAAATGAAGCCATACTCCAGTCTCCAGAACACATCAAAAACCTCACAAAAACACTACAACTATATTTTGAGGAGAACACCTCCCCAAACATGTCCCCCCAACTGATATGGGAAGCGCACAAAGACGTCATACGGGGCCATTTTATTAAGCTGGGAGCCCATCTCAAAAAATTACGTACCCTCACAATTAGCTCCATACTAAGACAGATCCATCTCCTCGAGACGCAACACAAATCCTCACTGCAATCGGAAACTTACCTCAAACTGACGAAATTAAGGGCAGAATTACATTCTCTCTGTAATCAAAAGACAAAACAAATCATGCGAAAACTCAAATCCTCAGCTCATCTATACAGGGATAAGCCAGGAAAACAATTAGCCAGAGCTCTTAGACAAAAATACGCCTCTTCATTTATTCCCCAGATTCGGGACCCTAAAAATGTCACACACCATACTACCCCTGAAATAGCAAAAGTCTTCAAAGACTATTACAAGAAGTTATATAACATTAGGGAGACCCAGGACAGACCCGAAACTTCCTCCACTCATGAGAACATAACAGCCTATCTAAAAAAACACATGCCCCACACAATCTCCGAAGACCGTGCAATGGCACTAGACACACCCATAACAGCTGAAGAAATTTCTCACGTACTCAAAGAGTCCCCAGCGGGAAAGAGCCCAGGACCAGATGGATTAACCACATTGTACTACAAAACATTCAAGGAAGTCCTCCTAAACCCTTTTGTAAAGACATGCAATGCCCTTGCCCTGGGAGGGACCCTTCCACCCCAATCTCAAGAAGCCCATATAACACATATCCACAAACAGGGGAGAGACCCAGGAATATGCGGTAATTATAGACCAATATCGCTATTAAACGTCGACATCAAACTCCTGGCCAAAATACTGAGCAATAGACTGAAAAACATACTTCCACAATTAATCCAAAAAGATCAGGTGGGGTTCATACCACATAGAGAAGCAAGAGACAATACAGTCAAATTACTAGACCTTATTCACCATGCTACCACACATAACCTCCCCCTGATGCTACTTTCCACGGACGCAGAAAAAGCCTTCGACAGGGTGAGCTGGGAGTTCATGCGAGCAGTCCTTAGACACATAGGAATAGGAGAAGCTATGTATAATTGGATCAACTCGCTCTATCATGCCCCTTCGGCCAGGATCAGAGTTAACGGAATGTTGTCCGACCAGCTCACCCTGTCGAACGGAACACGTCAGGGATGCCCACTCTCCCCCCTTCTATTCGTCCTGGTCCTGGAACCTCTCCTTAACGCTATAAGAGCCAACCCCTCCATTCACGGACTAAATATTGGTCCCCACCAACATAAAGTGGCCGCCTTTGCGGATGACATACTGCTTACCCTAACACAACCCCTAATATCCCTCTCTGAATTTGAGGAATACAGCTCCCTCTCCTATTTCAAGATAAACACATCTAAATCAGAAGCCCTTAATATCACCATCCCACAACAGGACTTACTAGTCCTTCAACAATCATTTCCATTTAAATGGGCTACCAACAAAATTAAATATTTAGGGATTTTCCTAACCCCCCGACCTGATTCCCTATACCAACTCAATCACCAAGCAATACTGCACAACATAAAGAAGGATTTACATAAATGGACATCCAAACACATCTCCTGGCTAGGCAGAGTGGCCACCATAAAAATTAATATTCTTCCCAGACTCCTGTATGTACTACAAACCCTCCCTATATTTATCCCCAAACAATTTTTTAAAGAGCTTAAATCGCTGATAACCCGGTTCGTTTGGAACTCTAAATCCCCTAGATTAAAATACGAATACCTAACAAGAGCTAAGGAAAAAGGGTGACTTGGGTTGCCAGATGCTGAAACGTCCTACCGAGCGACGATGCTTGCTAGGGTAGTGGAGTGGACCCGTCCTGCAAATAAACTATGGGTATCGGTGGAACATAATACAATGACAGTACCTATCCCAGTTGCAGCATGGGTCTCACCTAAACAGACTGTGTCTCACGACACTAGGCACCCCACAGTTTCCCCCACCTTGGCTATATGGAGGAAGTGTTCAACTAGACCAGGTCTCCTGAGCAACCCCTCCCCCCTTATTTCATTATCTCATAACACAGATTTTCTCCCAGGGTTCACGGGGAGACCCTTCGACCTATTCTTACCTGATCATACTCCTTTCCCGAGATTAGGCCATTTTTTAAAAGATGACAAAAGTTTGAAATCCTAGAGGGACCTCCTAATCCCTGGAAAACCCAAGGGCTCTCCCTGGACCTATAGTCAACTAAAACACTTTTTCCAATCTCTCCCTTCCCGTTCCGAAGATGACACTTCCCTGTCTATTTTGGAAGCCTTATGTATGACAAAGTCAACCCCGAATAGACTGATATCCACCCTACGCTCTTTTTTAACGAACCTACAGACCAGACACAAACCACATTTTGTAAGAGCATGGGAAAATGACTGTGGTATCATTTTTACAAACCCACAATGGGAGAAAATAGCTCTCCTATCACATAAATGCTCTCCCTCAGTCAGGGTACAAGAAAATGCCTACAAACTTTTGACCAGGTGGTACAAAGTTTCCTCTGCTCTACATAAAATATTCCCAAATGTCCCAGACACCTGTTGGAGATGCAACTCAGGCGTGGGAGATTTCCTACATATATGGTGGGAGTGCCCCCTGGTCAAGAGATTCTGGTCCACAATAGCCCAGATCTTATAGTCCATCTCGGACACACCAATCCCCTTCACACCCCAGGCATATCTCCTCCACCACAATAGCTATGCAATATTTACCTACAAGCACTCCATTTCAATTAACCTAGTAAATGCAGCCAAAATCACATTGCCCAAATTCTGGAAAAGCACAAGGACCCCAACAATCAAGGACTAGGTCGATTCGGTCGAGCAGTTGAGGAAGCTAGAGGAACTACTACAAACAGGTTCAGACAAGGGAATTGATCACCTCAATCACTGGCTGCCGTGGTCACAATATCTAAAATCTGAAGAATGCAAAACCGAGTTAGCAGGACTACCCTCCACAACATAAGTTTGACATATAGAACAGATGTCCTAAGAGAAGGATCAGACTGGCCCCCACGCCTCTTATGTGAGTGCACTGCAATTAAGGCAGAAGCCACTACTCATGACCAAGGGGCAATACCCGAAAATACCTGCTGACGAGGCCCCAATATATGTGAAAAATTGTAAATCCACAGCGATTGTTCCTGTTTTAGATCTTAATCTAAATACCTTGTGAAATATTCATATGCTCTGTGTCTCCCCCCCCCCCATCCCTCCCCCCCTCTTCCACTCCCCCCTACCTAAAACTTTGTATGGATTGATTTAAAATTTCAATAAAAAATATTTCAAACAAAAAAAGCAACAAAAATATACATAGATATCCTCTTTCAAGCTTCATTTTCAGCAAACATTTTTAGCTACTGATTGGCTGTATTTGAAGAGCTGTTGTCCTTCTCTGTGCAGATCAGCAGGAGATGAGAAATAGGATTGAGTGACACTCTTGTAATGCAAGTATTTATATACTAAATTGCATAGTATAATTATATTTCTGTTAAAGAGTTTTTCTACCACTGTTTTAGATTGCTGCTGTTTACCATTCGTAAGATATGACTATATTTAGTGTTATAACGTTTGGGAAATTATAAATGGACAATGCCTAACCTCAAATTGCACAAATTTCAGTAACAATCATTTGCATGGCGTAGAATACATAGTTACCATGTTACCATGTCTTGCTATAATGGTTGATGAAGGGCAATAGCTTGAAACCTCCTAGTCTAAGAGGGCTAAAAAATGCTAAAATATACAGCACAGTCAGCACAGCAAAAATACATGTTAATGCAACCCTCTACACATTTTCATCTTTTAACTTTTGCTATATTAAATTGCAAACTAGAAAGTTTTCAAGGACAAATTAAATAGGACAAGTCATCAAAAATGTACAAGTTCTAAATATCCTCAGCTAGATTTATAAAACGAATAATGAAATTCTTAGAACTGGCATTCTGTACAGTATAGGTAAAAAAAAAAAAAATGAAACAACCATTTTTACTCCTTATGACTCTAATCTTTATATGCCACACTACTATTGGATGCAAGGAAGCACCAATCATGAACTGAATAACTTAACTTGAAAATACATATTTGTTGTCCCTGAAAATACAAACACGATAATGTTTGGTGCAATAAATTACATGTAATGCAAAATGTTGTTTAAAAAATACAGGAACAGTAAGAACCAATTTGATTGTATCACATTTGAAATGGTGAGTGTTATTTAAACTATAAGCTCAGTAATAAAACTGTCTGAAAAAGTCCCACCCACATATCAAAATGTTTTCAGCTGCTAAACCTCAGTTTCACAACATGTTGAAATTTCCTTTGCCGTCTCAGAGATAAAGGGATGGATTTACTGAACACACATCCCTGGGCATCAAACGCTCCCAGGCATCTTAAAAAGAGAGAGAAGTGTCAAAAAGATTTTAAACTGGAGAAAATAAAAATTATGTATTGTGTACAGTCTGTGACATAGATAGTGATCACATCATTAAACCATAGAAAAGATGGGTTATTTTTCTTGTTTTTTCGAATCACACTGTAATAAGAGAAATATATTATTAAAACGTATCATGCATGTCTTAAAATTGCAAACTTTTAAATAAAACATAGATTTGTTATTCTATGAAAGTCCAATAGATCCAAGTTCAGTTCTGTATATTAGAAAGCAGATCTGAATTACAGGCAAGTAATGTGGTAGCGGTTAGGAAAGTTGTTTTGTTTAATAGTCGAAAAAATACTAATGTTAATAATCCTTCCCCAGGAGTCACATCAGATCAAGTTGATAGTAATGATAGATGAGACGATTGTATGACAAATGCATGAAATAATGCATATTTGGCCATATCTGTCTTTTAATGTATTCTAACACTGAAATGATGTGCATTCTTCTGTTTCATCATACTTTTGCCTGGATATGTTCATGTCACCATAATGTAAGGCCTATGACTGTTCTTCGGCGCTCTTTCAGAGTGGCAGTTTCATTACAGCGATGACAGTTTAGTGCAGCCATTTCGGCCCTGAACTGTCAGTGCTGCTGCATAACACTAGCCCCTAACCCAAATACTAACCTTAGTACTAACCCTAAAAGTAAACCCTAACACTAAAACTAACCCTACAGCTAAACACTAACCCTAATACTTACCCTAAAATGAACCCTAACACAAACTTAAAACTAACCTTATGTTCAGTGTGCCATGGCAAATCGGCCACGCTGAACTGTCAGTTACTGAAAGGTACACGATGAAATGGCAACTCTGAAAGCAAAGAATTGTCCCATTCCACTTTAGCGTGCACTTATATCATGCTTCTGATTAGGATATAGAATAAAAGAACACTACTAGGTTGTCACGGACGGCTGTGCCGATAAGGTCTGGAGTCGCGGTGCAGGGGTAGTGGGCGATTCAAGGCCCTGCGCAGGGTGAGCACTCTCCACCTGGGGTGGAGCCCAAGGCTTTGAATGCCCACATGCAGAGGCCTTGTTTGGTTCCCACGAGTCATCGCCAGGCAGGGACAAAGCAGGGTCTAGGATCAAGCCGAGGTCAAATGACTGGAGAGAGTAGGATAGACAGGATCAAGCCGAGGTCAAAGGACTGGAGAAAACAGGGATGGTCAGGAACACGATGAACAGAAATCAAAAACACAAGCTAGCAGAAAATAAATGTACCAGCTCTGATTGCTGGGAGTATGGGGTGTATATAGCTCCAGGGCTCATTACTACAAGGACCTACACCTGGGAGGTAGGTAAATAAGAAGACAAAGTCAGAGAGATAGCCACTACTGCTACATGAGGAAATAGAACCAGCAGGTGGTGTCTGGAACAGGAGCAGGGAACAGGAACCACAGGAGTCAGGGTTTGAATCCAGGTAGATATTTACATAGGTATGGGTTTACAATACTGAACATTAGGCATAATAAAAATCAGGGAAATGTGGGTGCAGTTTTATAGCCCCATCCAAATGTGTCTATGCTCCTACCTGAACTCATACTTGTCCACTCTCATCAGCTCTTGTACAATAACCTTCGATGCATTTAATGTGTATTATTGTCACAACAGGGATGCATCTTGAACTAATTTTTTTTTACAAAATTAAATAAAATATTATGACTTGATCTCTGGTTCGCGGTCAGTTATTCCCTAGCTGAGGCCGGGGGGGTCCAGTGGTGGGGTGCGAGTAGGATTGCCAGTCCCATGGGGAAGGTGAGGTAAGGAAATTGTCTTGTAACGATTACAGGGTGGTTTGAAGAACATTGTCAGATTCTAATTTCTTTCATTTTAGCCATATATTCTCATATTTATCTATTTGGTTTATAGATCTGAAGAATCCCTCTTCCATAGAACATTAGAAGTTTATCTGACCCAGGATTTCCTGCCAAAAGGGAGGGTCTTTTGATTTCCATCTACGAGTTATACATAATTTTGTTGCCATTAAGATCTGAATTAATAGAGAGTTATTATTTGTATTACTTTTTGGGAAATCTAGATGGAATAGAAATGTTTGGGGTGTAAGTTCATAGTTGATGTTATAGATATATTTAATAAGAGCATTTATTTTATTGTGAAGTGTTTTTAAGGTAGGGCATTCACACCATAGGTGGATAAGCGTGCCTCTTTCTGGGCATTTCCAGCATAAATCTGGAATCAGTGGTGAAAATGTATTTAGATTTATTGGAGTCATATACCACCTATGGTGTAATTTATAATAAGTTTCTTGTAGGGTTAAACTATGGATACATTTCCTCTAGAACATAGTCTTCCTGTACCCTTCTAGCAGTTGCCACATAGCCCTCATAAAATTAGAGATACTATATAATTTCTCAGACTGTTTGGAAAATCCATGCCTATATAAATGGATGTAAAAATGCGGACTAAAGTAGTGCACTGACAGAGTGATCACATTTCCATTCTAACATCATATTTAAATTACATATTTAACACAAAATAATCATAGAATGTGAATAAACATCATATGTTTTCAAAATAAGCCAATTCTTCCTGTAACAATACAAATTAAAAAGTGTCACCTGTTGAAAGTTACCCCACTGTATTCTACAAGTTTCTATTCATGCAGTTACTATTTAATAATATCTTACATTCAGGCCAACTCATTTCTATTCAAAGTCATTGTTATAAATTCTATAGTCAATGTAGAATCCTCTCCATTGTGTTGAAATAGATGCAAAACAGGGCGTAAAAAAAAAATTGGCATTTTTCCACTATATCTTTTAACTTGCAGTTGTTATTCATGACCAACTGAAATGCGAATCAAAACTGAGATAAAAGTTCCATTCTGAGAAACGCTGTTCATCCTAAATTGTCTGATTTCAAGCAAAAACGACAAGCATACAAATGATTTCCTAGGAAAAACACAATTCCATAACTTTCCAATAAACGGACATGTTCATATATTTCCAGGTGCTGCTGTGCTGATTTGAGAACCTTAACTTTTAATTAATTTGCAATCAGCCCTTGTAAATAGACATTCTGACAGGATGAATATCCTAGGAGCATGTTAATATTCACTATTTCTATGGACATTTTACACAGGAAACAGACAAAAAAAGGGATACACCATGTAATATGATGTTAAAGTATATCAATGTCTTCACATCAAATGCTCTCCACCAAACAGGGCCATTTTGAAATTGCTCTGTGGCTACAGATGGATACTAAACATGTTGAGATATCAGTTTTATGTTTAATGCCATTGTCAGTGTTGTTTTGCATAAACTTTACCCATATGTCTATTAGATATCTAATAAATATTGTTGATAGACATTTCATGAGCCTGCTTGCTGTATTGTTCTTTGTTCCATCACCTGTCATAAGTTGTATTCTCTTGAAAGAGCATTAACCACTTTGGTTATCATTCCAAAAAAGCAGAGTAGGTTTTCACCAAGAGAAGTGACATAAAAGACAAAATGGCCGAAGCTTATCGACAGCTCTTTCCCATCCCTTCAAATTCTGCCCATTCTTACAAAATTCCACTTATTTTTCTTCTTGGTAACACCTGATACTTATGCCCCACTGTCACACTTTTCAAAAACGAAATATGATATTTGTAAGTTTGTGAGAAATGATGCAAACCTCAGCAGTTAACTGAGCTTTATGAACACCTTGAGAGGGACATAGAAGAGGTTTGCTGAAAAGAAAATGTTTTTTTTAGTATAAAAATGTCACAATCATAAAATCCATCACAGACTTTAATTTAACAAGCTAATACAATTTGATTCCTTCCTGTGAAATACCAGAAATCATATTGTCATTATCTATTTGTTTATTACAAAACACCAGCAAATTCCTCATCACTGTGCATTTAATAAGGTTATAAACAACTGAACATACAAAAAGACTGTACACATGTATTAGTAAATACTATTTTCAAATAAGGAAGAGTAGTGTGCTCTTGTGAGCTCAGAGATTGGTAGTCAGAAAATAGACGAACTTGATTTCTGCCTTTCTTTCAAAGGGCAAATTATTGCTCTGCTATGAAATCCAAAATTCAATTTCTGCTCTTAAAGTGGAATCTCACAAAAATATAAGCTTAATAATGATGCATTTTAATGCATTTGCTTCCGAATATCAATGTTAATGCAATATGTACTGTGGCATGTAGTATAGACAGCAACCAAACTTCATTATAACTTTAGCAGTGTTTTATAGCTGTTCAGCTGACATACATGATGAAAAGTTTCCCCCCCCCCCCCCTCATAAAGGTAAAATAACAATATGCACATCTTTCTGTACATTCAGTACATGTCAGCACAGTGGAAAATGTTCATGACAGACTGTTAATCAGCAGATGTATAGATGATTTACCACGCATTTGACCATCCATGGTAAGGTCAACACTTCTAAGGAAGAGTTCACTTAATTTGTGATTTTACATTTTTTGAAAGTATAATCCCACGAATAAATAACAAGTCTTCCACCAATTAATGTTTTTTCAATAATCCATTTGCTTAAATATACTGCAGCACAATCTCTACAATGCACCCTGGTAGATGTGTTTGGGTAATGACAGTCAATCCCCTATGCATTTCAATTCAGTTAGAACTGCAAATGCTTATTTCAAATCCATCTTTCCAAAGGGCATCAGAGAACAATGTCTGCACCCTCATTAGTCCTGTAGAGCAGGCAAACAATTGAGATGGCTATATGGCAGACACAGTATTATTGTCTCAGACTGATAAGTTCTGAGACACATTGACAATGGTCCATAAGATGGTCATTATATTATCTATTTGTGAAACCTGTAGAATAACTAAATGAAATCACATTATGACAGAATGGAGAACTTTGCTGTCATTTGACTGAAGATCTCATTTCATTTTAAAGCATAGCCAAAAATCTACTGCAATGATGTATATGAAACTATGCAGTCACTAATGAGAACCTGCTTTTCTCACACTTCTAATCCTTTGACATAAGGCATATCACTATGTCATGCATTATTAATGAAATAAATCACACAAAAGAGAAGAGATTTTCAAGTCCACCAGAGTCACAGTACAATAGACACTCCAGTCCATAATGTATAGATAATGAGACCCTTAGAAGTAATGATGCAGAAAGCTACAGAATGACATTATAGGATTGTAAACACACAACAAAAACAGCAAAAACAAGCACTATATAAAAATCTATTAAGCTAGCTAATGATAATGGAATCTATAGGTGAAGAAAGTAGGAAATTATGAATTGTCAACTCTTGATTAAGCAGATATCTGTGTAGATTGAAACTCAAAAGTTCCATCATTATGGCAACTTTCAATTAGATAAAATCCATGGGTGTAACTACCCTGATATGCATAACTCATTGTTTAGTAATCAGATCCCATGACAATTAATTACTTAATTAATTATCAATGGATTGTCCAGTTAATGAGGTGAAATCGGAAATCTGAGATTGGCAAATATGGATATTCCTAACCAGATGGATATTGTATAATAAGCTCTTCTGGACAAATGTTTAAACCTGGAACATTCAGTGGAACCTTCCATTGGTTTCCATGGGTATTGTCCTTTAGTATTTTGCCCCAGAATTGCTCTTTACATGTGCTACCTACCAGACTTTAATCCAACTGATGGAACAGAAGCTAAAGCACAGTTCATCTTGGGAACCATTAAATATTAGACGCAACTTAAATGGAATTAACAGTTGGAAAAAACAGCAACATCCTCATTAGTTTTTATATAGAATAGGGCTGTTAATCTTACTGATGAACTACTGTAAACCAGTTCACATTGTTTTTCCATCTGCATAACTTCTCACTGCATTTAATACAGTTAGTGCATGCAGTCCCAAACGTGCTGTAGATAAAACAAAACAGGAACAATTAATTGAAGCTGTACAGTTTGTTTGAAGCAGTAAAACACAGCCCTCTCTTGCAACATATTTCCCATTCTGGTCACTTTTCCCTTTATTGCTAAGGTTTGTTTATTTTTTTAAATTAATCTTTAACGCTTAAGTAACCTCATGTTCCTATTATTTTACACTAATTTATATCACTTCCCTTTTCTGCCTTTTTTCCGCCAATCTAGTCCCCAAGGCTAAAGCTACATCTATTTCTTTCAAGAAAGATATTACAAATAAATCAGCTAAAAACTCATTTTGTTCCAACAATTCAAGGCAAAATTGATATCTTAAGTAAAGTGTAATTTTCTCATATAGTTCCTGGGTCTGGCTGGGGTTGCATAGATCAATTAAACAGCAACCCTTTTGAAAGCAACATAATTCTTAAATTAAATCACTTGCTTGACAACTGAAAACTTGGAATAATAACCTTCATTTCATGGAGGCATGCACTTTGCAATTCTTCAGCAAACCTTAAAGTAGAAAACCCACAAGCAATTCAGTGCTGAAGAGGCTGAATTATTCTATAAAAGTATGTATTTTTCCAATACATCTTTGACTCTCCTGCCATTCTTTGTTCTAATATATAATACAAGGCAGTCTAGTCAAACACAATGGAGACAAACCAAGGATAAAGTCGTTATGACTGTAGTGAACATTAAAACTGAAAGAAAAAGAAATGTTGCATTCATTTTACATATGTGGGTGTGGAAGTAGAAGGTTTGTTATAACATTTTTCTTTATTCTTTAGATGAGGTGGTTAGTCTCAAATAAATTGTGTTGGTATAGTGAATTTGAATGAATTGAATTATATCCCCAAGCATTTCCTATATGACTCTAGGCCAGTGATGGTGGATTTTGACATAGGTAGTGTCTCTGTGACTCAGGAGCCTCTGAGGTGACATTTAGCATCTGACTGTGTGTTCACATCCTTATATATGGATGGAGATGGAGTGCACTGCCATGGAGCAACAAAAGGACAAGAAACAAAAACAGGGAGAAGAGGGAAAAATTAAATGAAGAATTTGCAATTAAATAGTAATATTGTAAACTGTAATAGAGTTTAGTGTAGAGAAACAGGAGATAATGGTTCCAGTACGATTGATCGCTCTACCCTCTATTTCTATTAGAATGTAGTATGGCATAAGGAATATGACATCATCTCCTGGTGCTTTTTCTCTGCTAGGTGAGGAAGCAGAGAAAAGAGATCTGTTAAACTGCAGGTACAAATCGTCAGATATCTGAAATCAAACGTTCTGGACAATTGTTCACATTGCCCCTGAAAAAAATGCAATGATGGAAGGATGATTAACACAGAATAATATATATTAGCAACATTATCTCACAATTCTGTTTTAGAAAATATCAATTTCCAGGTTTTTTATCGACCTTAACAAAGGAAGACACACCTGGAAAATTGTTAAATATAATAGATGGGTGCCAGCTCCATAATAGTTCTCCATAAATCAATAAATAATCAAGCATTACAGAACAAAAACTAAACAAACAAAACAAAGACAAAATGTACAAATCTATTAAATCAATTAAAATAGAGGAAAATATAAACACCAACTCCAGAGTGTAAAGATAGGAGCAAGCACACACAGTGCAGCTCCTAAATAGATAATGCAATAAAATCCCACAATATAATTAAACTAATATGCAGTTCATATGAATGAAATAAGTTAGTGTTTATTTGTTTCTGTATTTTAATTGATTTAGTAAATGTTTATATTTTGTCTTCATTTGGGTGTGTCATTTTTTTCTGTAATATTCATTGATAGCTTTATGTTGATCTTATACGTTCCATCAGTGCCAATTCAAGCTGGCAATGAAATGGTTAAGGAGAACTTCTTTGTAAAACAAAACAGTTATTTTTTTTATTTTTTTTGCATGCTGTCAACACTTCAACTCTTTCATCAAAAACACAATTTCATACTACGCAGCTTTATCTCTTTCTTTACAGATGACAAATTGCCTTGCATATGTAACAGTGAAGCTTTTGAATGCATTTTTTTTCAAAATAATGTGAAATATGTCATCTTATTCTTAACACCTCACTATTTGAAATACACTTACAATTCTTTATTTCAAATTGACTATGACATAAGTAAATTAATGAGTCTACAAACAGCAGTACAGATGCAACCAGACAAAATAACCAGAATAAAATAACATTTTTGAGGGAGTCACACCCCCATGCATTTTACTTTTTACAAATTGTTCAGTTGAACTACAGACAATGCTGGAATGAAAACTCCCACACACCTCAGCCAGACATAACCAGTCTTCAACTGAGGAGAAACACCACAGATCAATGTAATTCCAATCAAGCTGATAATAAACCTGCTGAGCCATGAAAATCTGTGTTTCTGAGGAGAGCACTGTAAGGGAGAACTCACTATATTGGTAATACTAAACATTATTGTGTGTAAGATAAATGCTGTGCCCCATTTTTAGAAAATTGTAGGAAATTTTGAAATGATTTCAATTCCCAATTAAATTTTTATAGATTCTAAGCACAATGATACTTTTCTATTTTGAGTTATTTAATCAATGGTTCACTAGCAAAGCCTTTGACATCATCTTAAGGAGACATTCATGTGGGACTCCAAGTTATAGGACATGATCATCATTGCCAAAATAATAAATAAGGTCAAAATTAGGTTAGAGTTGTGCACTACCTACCATATATTACCATCCAAAAAAACAACAACAATAATCTCAATAAGTGCTCACGTTAGTGAGCTGGTCCATAAAATTGTTTTACTAGAAAAGGCAAAATTTATTTATTTATCCAAAATATATATAAGCCATAAAATTCAATATTTCAGCCAATGAATTATTAATGCACATATAAAAAAAAGCAAAATATATTATTTTATATTTTGATTAGTAGAGAGGCAGAAGTAGACACCAGCACTGTTCATGGGGGACATTTACTGGTCTTTGTGACAATCTAATAATGTTTTGTGGAACTTCACACACCTTGATACGGACACAATTGTCTTCTACCACACTCTTTGCCTATTCTTGTACAAAGGAGATTGATTTGGTGACTACAATTTGTTTTACAAAACTGGACATTTATTTCAGGATAGAATTAGAAGGAAGAGGTCATGTGTAGTTTGGAGTGAAAACTAGGATAATTTTCTAAAGTCTTCTCTCTTCTTGATAATTTTCCCATTTCCCTAAAATTTGATTTCCTTTATTATTCGTTCATTGATTTCATTCAGTATACAGTTGATGAGTACATTTTGCTATGTCTTAGAAATGCCAGTTAGATGGCCTATTAACTATGCCACACACAGGAGCCCATAACTATGCCACACACAGGAGCCCCATAACTTATGCTACACCAGGGCCCCATAACATATGCAGCACCAGAGCCCCATAACTTATGCAGCACCAGTGCCCCATAAATTATGCCACACCAGAGCCCCACTATTTATGCCTCACCTCTGCCCAATTAATTATGCCACACACACAGGTGCCCCATAATTATGCCACACACACACAGGTGCCCCATAATTATGCCACACAAAAGAGTCCCTTAATTACGCCACGCAAAAGAGTCCCTTAATTATGCCACACATGGGGCCCAATAAATATGCCACACACAAGTGCCCCATAATTATGCACACATGAAACCTCCATTAATTATGCAACACACAGGAGCCCCACGAGGTGACAATCTTACAATTATAGATACCAGTAATATTGTGCCATTCAGATCCCAGTAGTATGGTCCCACTCAGAGCCCAGTAATATTGTGCCACTCAGAGCCCAGTAATAGTGTGTCAGTCGGATACCAGGAATATTGTGCCATTCAGAGCCCAATAGTATTGTCCCACTCAGAGCCCAGGAATATTGTGCCAGTCAGATACCAGGAATATTGTGCCAGTCAGAGCCCAGGAATATTGTGCCAGTCAGATACCAGGAATATTGTGCCAGTCAGAGCCCAGGAATATTGTGCCATTCAGCGCCCAGGAATATTGTGCCAGTCAGAGCCCAGTAATAGTGTGCCGGTCAGAACCCAGTAATATTGTGCAAGTCAGAGCCCAGTAATATTGTGCCAGTCAGAGCCCAGTAATATTGTGCCAGTAAGAGCCCAGGAATATAGTGCCAGTCAGACACCAGTAATATAGTGCCAGTCAGATACCAGGAATATTGTGCCATTCAGATACCAGTAATATAGTGCCAGTCAAATACCAGTAATATTATGCCAGTCAGAGCCCAGGAATATAGTGCAAGTCAGAGCCCAGGAATATTGTGCCAGTCAGAGCCCAGGAATATTGTGCCAGTCGAGCCCAGGAATAGTGTGCCAGTCAGAGCCCAGGAATATTATGCCAGTCAGAGCCCAGGAATATTATGCCAGTCAGATACCAGGAATAGTGTGCCAGTCAGAGCCCAGTAATATAGTGCCAGCCAGAGCCCAGTAATATAGTGCCACTCAGAGCCCAGGAATATTATGCCAGCCAGAGCCCAGTAATATAGTGCCAGCCAGAGCCCAGTAATATAGTGCCAGCCAGATGCCCAGTAATATTGTGCCAGTCAGATGCCCAGTAATATTGTGCCAGCCAGAGCCCAGTAATATAGTGCCAGCCAGATGCCCAGTAATATAGTGCCAGTCAGATGCCTGTAATAGTGTGCCAGCCAGAGCCCAGTAATATAGTGCCAGCCAGATGCCCAGTAATATTGTGCCAGTCAGATGCCCAGTAATATTGTGCCAGCCAGAGCCCAGTAATATAGTGCCAGCCAGATGCCCAGTAATATAGTGCCAGTCAGAGCCCAGTAATATTGTGCCAGTCAGATCCCAGTAATATTGTGCCAGTAAGAGCCCAGGAATATAGTGCCAGTCAGACACCAGTAATATAGTGCCAGTCAGATACCAGGAATATTGTGCCATTCAGATACCAGTAATATAGTGCCAGTCAGATACCAGGAATATTGTGCCAGTCAGAGCCCAGGAATATTGTGCCAGTCAGATACCAGGAATATTGTGCCAGTCAGAGCCCAGGAATATTGTGCCATTCAGCGCCCAGGAATATTGTGCCAGTCAGAGCCCAGTAATAGTGTGCCCGTCAGAACCCAGTAATATTGTGCCAGTCAGAGCCCAGTAATATTGTGCCAGTCAGAGCCCAGTAATATTGTGCCAGTAAGAGCCCAGGAATATAGTGCCAGTCAGACACCAGTAATATAGTGCCAGTCAGATACCAGGAATATTGTGCGATTCAGATACCAGTAATATATGCCAGTCAGATACCAGTAATATTATGCCAGTCAGAGCCCAGTAATATAGTGCAAGTCAGAGCCCAGGAATATTGTGCCAGTCAGAGCCCAGGAATATTGTGCCAGTCGAGCCCAGGAATAGTGTGCCAGTCAGAGCCCAGGAATATTATGCCAGTCAGAGCCCAGGAATATTATGCCAGTCAGATACCAGGAATAGTGTGCCAGTCAGAGCCCAGGAATATTATGCCAGTCAGAGCCCAGTAATATAGTGCCAGCCAGAGCCCAGTAATATAGTGCCACTCAGAGCCCTGGAATATTATGCCAGCCAGAGCCCAGTAATATAGTGCCAGCCAGAGCCCAGTAATATAGTGCCAGCCAGATGCCCAGTAATATTGTGCCAGTCAGATGCCCAGTAATATTGTGCCAGCCAGAGCCCAGTAATATAGTGCCAGCCAGATGCCCAGTAATATAGTGCCAGTCAGATGCCTGTAATAGTGTGCCAGCCAGAGCCCAGTAATATAGTGCCAGCCAGATGCCCAGTAATATTGTGCCAGTCAGATGCCCAGTAATATTGTGCCAGCCAGAGCCCAGTAATATAGTGCCAGCCAGATGCCCAGTAATATAGTGCCAGTCAGATGCCTGTAATAGTGTGCCAGCCAGAGCCCAGTAATATTGTGCCAGCCAGATGCCCAGTAATATAGTGCCAGCCAGATGCCTGTAATAGTGTGCCAGCCAGAGCCCAGGAATATTGTGCCAGCCAGAGCCCAGTAATATAGTGCCAGCCAGAACCCAGTAATATAGTGCCAGCCAGATGCCCAGTAATATAGTGCCAGTCAGATGCCAGTAATAGTGTGCCAGCCAGAGCCCAGTAATATAGTGCCAGCCAGATGCCCAGTAATATAGTGCCAGCCAGATGCCTGTAATAGTGTGCCAGCCAGAGCCCAGTAATATAGTGCCAGCCAGAGCCCAGTAATATAGTGCCAGCCAGATGCCTGTAATATTGTGCCAGTCAGAGCCCAGTAATATAGTGCCAGCCAGAACCCAGTAATATTGTGCCAGCCAGATGCCCAGTAATATAGTGCCAGCCAGATGCCTGTAATATTGTGCCAGTCAGAGCCCAGTAATATAGTGCCAGACAGATGCCCAGTAATATAGTGCCAGCCAGATGCCTGTAATATTGTGCCAGTCAGAGCCCAGTAATATTGTGCCAGTCAGAGCCCAGTAATATAGTGCCAGCCAGAGCCCAGTAATATTGTGCCAGCCAGATGCCTGTAATATTGTGCCAGTCAGAGCCCAGTAATATAGTGCCAGCCAGAGCCCATAATTTAGTGCCAGTCAGATGCCTGTAATATTGTGCCAGCCAGAGCCCAGTAAAATAGTGCCAGTCAGAGCCCTGCTCGTTTTAAACCACCCTCCTCCCCCCCTTCCCTGATATGCCTCCAAATACG
This sequence comes from Pelodytes ibericus, assembly GCA_036172795.1. Taxonomy (NCBI): domain Eukaryota; kingdom Metazoa; phylum Chordata; class Amphibia; order Anura; family Pelodytidae; genus Pelodytes; species Pelodytes ibericus. Next base: position 138,156,331 of record CM069862.1, read on the forward strand.
TCAGCAATTTTGAAATCATAGGTGATCCCACACCAATCAGCTAAAGCTAAACCTTAAGGCATCAAAACAAAGTGATCCCAAGTTAGGGCCAAAATTACATTACCATACCATTTATTTATATAGTGCCAACAATTTACACAACACTAGATAAAGAGCATAGAAGGGAACTACATACTAATAGTTTCGATTAACTAGAACAGACTGACACATGAGATAGAGAGCCCTGCCCGCAAGCTTACAATCTAGAGGAAGTGGGGTACATGAAACACATAAAGAAGTTAAGAGGGAAGCTGGTGGTAGTAACAGTAATGTGGATGGTTGGCGCAAGGTGGGCTTGGCCACAGATTAAGTGTGTGTGTTCTAGCTGGAAGAGTTGTAAGCTGCTTTATTCTAACAGTGTTCGAGGACAGTGAGAGCTAGGTAGAAATTAGCTAGAAGTTAATTAACAAGTATTCTTGTGGGGTGAATAGTAAGCGTCTTTAAAGTGATGATTTTTGAGGGACTTTTTGAAGTATGAAAAGGAGGGAGAGAGCTTGATGCTCTAAAGAAGGGAGTTCCAGCGAGAGGGGCAGCTTTGTAAAAATATTACAGACACAAGTGTAAAGAGGTGATGAGGTTAGAGGAGAGCTTTAGTCCATTTGAGGAGTGCAGAAGTCGTGCAGAGAAGTATTGGTTAATGAAGGAGGCAATGTATTGAGGGGACGTAAAGTGGAGGGATTTGTTGGTTAACCATAGAATTTTTCATTGTATTCTAGAGCAGATGGGGACACAGCAGAGGGTGCTGCAGAGAGGAACCACTGAATCAGAATAACAAGCAAGAAAGATGAGCCTGGCAGCTGTGTTTTGCATAGATTGCAGGGGAGAAAGATAAGCCAGAAGTAGTCCAGTCAGGAGGGTGTTACAGTAGTTAATTCTAGAGATCACACGGGAATGCACTAGGATTTTGGAGGTCTCTTCACTAAGGAATGGGCAAATGCATGCTATGTTGTGTGCAATGTTGCAGACAATAGGATTTGGCTAGATACTGAATATGGGGAGCGAAGGAGAAAGCAGAGTCAAAAGTGACTCCAAGACATCAGACACGGTCAGTCTCTATAGCATTTTCAGCTGACTGTGAAGTCAGGGATTGGGACAGAGCTTGAGGGAGGGAAGATGATCAACTCTGTTTTAGAAAGATTAAGTTTCAGGTAGCGATCAGATATCCATACTGTTTTAGAAATTTTTTAGAAAATAACCTTGCCATGAGGTGGACCAGGCTTCCACTTGTAATGAATAGCTGTAGCTCCACAGACCAACGCTGAACCAAGTGCTCTGACTGCTGCTGACAAACAGGGCAATGATATATGAATGAAAAAAGTCAGTACTCTTGGATGCTTCAAAGATAAATGGTGTTTAATAATGTGAAGGTCAATCTACAGGCATGTGCAAAGAATAAGGAAAACGGAAACACTTTACGCACGTTGCATTGTTAACCTATATATTTGTTTGTTCCTTTGCATATTTCCCCATGTTCCTTATCTCTGGTCCTGCATTAGATCTATTTTTTTATCTGTATCTCTGTACTAATGCCTTGTATTGTTAATCCTTAGTTTGGTTCCTCCTCTGCCCTGCTCTAGTATATCCTTAGCCCTGTACACTGCATTTAGTTCTGTTCTGTCTCAGTTACATCTTTGATTGATCTGCCTTTTAGTTTAGTCTGTTCTAGCATGCAACATCCTGCTTTCCTGCCGTGTTATTATCCATGCCTGCTCCAGGATGTCTGCAGGGTTTCTCCAGTAGTAGCCATGTTAAACTAGATACAGCAGCTTCCTCCACATGGCCTCTATATGTGGCAGTACAATCTGGAGTCTCAAGCTACCAAGGAAGAGTAGTTACCCAGCACAAGGCCCTGTCTCCACCCCTGCACCATAGCTCCTCAACTCGGATGTCACATACCAACTGGACACCCTGCGTTATATTACCATTCCTACCATGCTATACTTAGCTTGTACTAAGCTTTAAAAAATCACTCCCCCTTCCTGCCCTGCGCTTGTCAAAATAAAACCAAACACTTTATTCTAATGAAAGAAATTAGAAATTGAATTAAAAATGATGATTTAAAATGATCTATTCACTAAAATTCGGCACCCTAGTATGACTTAGAAAAAAAGCCAGGTGTCAGGTTTGGGGCTGGGAGCCTATGGCAGGAGGGTCGTGAGTGGCCACAGGGGAGCAGCAGAGAGCAGGATCTTGGTTGGGGTAACCAGAGAATAAACAATTCAAGCCAGGATCAAAGGGCAGGAGAAATCAGAATGTCCAGGAGGAAAGCCAAGGTCAAAATCCGGGGAATCAATGAGAACAGGAGGTAAGACAAGGGAAAAGAACTCTGGGAAGGAACCAAGGGTTTACACCACTTAGCAGCTCAATACACAAGCACTGATTGAAGTCAGTGCTTGGTATTTATGGGCTGTCAAGTGTACCTCCCCGCCTCCTCCAATCAGGGAAGTCCACCCACTCACATAGGAAAGCCTGACACTCACTGGGGTGAGTGGCAGCCTCTGGCCACACCCCCGCCGTCTCCACCAATGGATCGGCACCATCGCGCGATAGGCCACGCCCCTCTGCCATCCGAAATAACAGTAGCACCAGCAACTCGCGGAACGCGAGTTACTGGAGTCCGGGGATGCGGCCTACCACTCGGCGGCCTTCCCCTTCGCCGGGCAGCGACGGGAGTGGATGCAGGTAAGGGACCCCTAGTTTGTTGGAGACAGGGTCTGGAACCCCCACAGAGCCCCCCCCTGAGGCACGACCTCCGGTCGGGTGAAGGAGTAGGACGACTTGGGTGTAGTCTGTGGAAAGCTCTGATCTTAGCAGGAGCATGAATATGAGATACAGGTTCCCAGGAGTTTTCTTCGGGACCATATCCTCTCCACTGTACCAAGTATTCGAATCTACCACGATGGACACGGGAATCCAGGATCTGGGCGACTTCATATTCCTCTGAGTCGTTTATAAGGATGGGAGGAGGTTGGGAATCTCTTGTTCGAGGATTAGGTACCCATCTCTTGAGCAAACATGTGTGGAAGGTGGAATGAATACGCCAAGTATCAGGAAGTTGAAGACGGACAGCTGATTTACCAATAAGGGCGGTGATAGGGAAGAGACCTACAAATTTGGGTTGAAGCTTTCTTGCGGGACCTGGAAGTTTCAGATTGATGGAGGATAGCCACACTTTGTCTCCTACTTGGTAGGCCGGATAGTCTCTACGGTGTCGATCAGCTTGTTTTTTGTAGTTCTCCTGGGCTTGAGAAAGATGTCGCTTTAATTGGACTATCCCCTGTGTTATTAGTTGGAGATGATCCGTAACAGTGGGAATGGTTTGGACTTGGGAGTAATGAGGGATGAATGTGGGATGGAATCCATAATTGGCTTTGAAGGGTGACATTCCAATGGAACGTTGGAGATGGTTATTATAACAGAATTCTGCCAATGGTAACATACGATACCAGTTGTCCTGTGCATGGGTGATATAACATCGGAGGTATTGTTCAAGGATTTGGTTTATCCTCTCGGTTTGTCCATTAGATTGGGGATGGTAGGCTGAGGTTAATAAGCGTTCGATTTTTAGTCCTTGGCAGAATGCTTTCCAGAATCTTGAAGTAAATTGCACTCCTCTATCGGATAAAATAGAGCGAGGGATTCCATGCAGACGAAAGATGTTGCTAATGAATAATTCTGCTGTAACAGTGGCTGTGGGAAGTCGGGTTACCGGGATGAAATGTGCCATCTTAGTGAGTCGATCCACCACAACCATGATAGTATTGTGTTGGTTTGAAATAGGCAGGTCGACGATGAAGTCCACTGTGATGGCCTCCCAGGGTTTATCAGGGATAGGCAAGGGCTGTAGGAGTCTGGTAGGTAGTTGGTGACTTCCCTTGCTACGGGCACATACCGAACAGGCTCGAACATACCGTTGAACATCTTTTCTGATGGTAGGCCACCAAAAATGTCATAGGGCTAGAGTGAGAGTTTTCTTCAATCCTCCATGGCCGGCCAAAGGGTGATCGTGGATGACCTGAAGGACCTCTTCCCGGGAGCCTGGAGGGACGAATAGGAGGTCCTCCTTGTAAAAAAGGCCTTGTTCTGTTCTGAGAGGAGGTAAACGGGGTGACAGTGTGTGCTTCTTACTTTGTTCTTTAATTCTCTCAATTAGAGTAGTTTGTGCAGCCATGAAATGGAGGGAGATTGGAGGATGGTGTCATCCGAGGGAGTCTCGACTTGAACGGGTTCATGGATTCACGACAGGGCGTCTGCTTTCCCATTTCTGATTCCGGGACGGTATGTGATGTGGAGTTTGAAGCGGGTAAAAAAGAGAGCCCATCTGGCTTGTCGGGGGCATAATCTTTTTGCTGTTCTTAAATATTCGAGATTCCGATGATCAGTGAAAACCGTGATAGGATGTATAGTTCCCTCCAATAAATGTCTCCATTCTTGAAGGGCTAACACAATGGCCAATAATTCCCGATCTCCCACACTGTAGTTGCTTTCTGGGGTTGTGAGTCTCCGGGAGAAACAGGACACTGGGTGGAGGATTCCACTCTCAGGGGTTCGTGGAGACAGTATGGCTCCAACTGCATATTCGGCGGCATCTACTTCGAGTGAATAAGCTTGTGTGGGTTCAGGGATGGCCAGTACAGGTGCTTGGGTGAAACTCTGCTTTAGGTTTTGGAATGCCTGTTGTGCTTGGGAAGTCCATTTGAAGGGAGTATGTTTCTTGGTTAGACTTGTAATGGGTTGGACAATTTGAGAGAAGTTTTTTATAAAGCGTCTATAGAAATTTGAAAATCCCACGAATCTTTGAACGCCTTTTACCGTAGTGGGTACAGGCCATTCCAGGATAGCGGAGACTTTAGAAGGATCCATCTGAATTTGACCGGGGGAGATGATATACCCCAAGAATGACACTGTGGTGACTTCAAAGATACACTTTTCAATCTTGGCGTATAAATGGTTCTCTTGAAGGCGAGTGAGGACGAGTTTCATTTGTTCTCGATGTTCATGTAATGAAGATGAGTAAACCAGAATGTCATCCAGGTATACCACCACACACGAATCCAACAGGTCTCGAAAGACATCGTTGAGGAAATGTTGGAAAGTGGCTGGAGAGTTGCACAGACCGAAGGGCATGACATTGTACTCGAAATGTCCATAACGAGTTCGGAATGCCGTTTTCCACTTATCTCCCTTGCGGATTCGAACCAAGTTGTAAGCTCCTAGTAGCTCGAGTTTAGAGAAAACTTGAGCTTCTCGAAGTCGGTCCATCAGTTCTGTAATGAGAGGGAGTGGATACTTGTTCTTTATGGTGATGTTATTCAACTCTCGATAATCGACACATGGTCGAAGGCCTCCGTCCTTCTTTCCCACAAAGAAAATACCGGCCCCTGCAGGGGAGGTTGATGGCTGAATGAACCCCTTCCGTAGACTGTCTTCTAGATAGTCCTTGAGTACCGCCAATTCTGGTTCAGATAAGGGGAAAATACGCCCGAATGGAATGGCGGCGCCCGGTAGTAGGTCTATCGGGCAGTCATAGGAGCGGTGTGGAGGGAGGAGTTCAGCCTCTTTTTTGTCGAAGACTCTACTGAAGGGAAGATACTGTACCGGGAGTTGAAGACTGGTGTTGGGTGCGGTTACAGAATTTGACGTTGTAGCAAGGGTTGCAGAGGCGAGACACTGACTTTTGCAGAATAATGAGGAGAAGACCACCTTTCCAAGGGACCATTGGATGTTCGGGTCATGCTTGCGAAGCCAAGGGAGTCCCAGGATGACAGGGAATAGCGGAGATGGAATAATATTGAAGGTGAGGGTTTCTTTGTGCCGGTGACCAATGAAGAGAGTAAGAGGAAGTGTTTCGTGTGTCACTGGACCCGATTGGATGGCACTTCCATCTACGAGATGGACAGAAAGAGGTTGGTCCTTGACTCGAAGAGGGATCTTCAAGGAGTGAGCGAGCTGACTGTCTAGGAAGCAATCGCTGGCTCCGGAATCCAGAATGGCCATTTGTGAGGCGTTCGTCTTATCCCACTGTAAAGAGATAGAAATGGATAGATGAGAGGCTGCACATCCTAATAGTACGGCAGTGTCCGAGGTGTCGGGCTTACCTCTGGGGGGACGTTTGGGACATTGGGGAATCAGATGAGTAGCGCTTCCACAATACATGCAAAGGTTGCCCTTGATTCTTCTATTCCGTTCGGACTCCGAGAGGGGTCCGCGGGCCATTCCTATTTGCATTGGTTCCTCCGAAGGATTGGAGGTAGGAACCGAGGTGGTCTGTGGGGCGCTAGAAACTCTAGGAAGCGGAGATTGATGAGCCATTCGTTCCATACGTTGTTCCCGAAGTCTCCGGTCGATTTGGGTGACCAACTGGATAACCTCTTCAAGTGTACCGGGGAGGCCCACTCGGGCTATTTCGTCCTTCAATGACTCTGAGAGTCCAAGCCTAAACTGGTGGATAAGGGCTGGTTCGTTCCATGTGGTCTCTACGGCCAGACGACGGAATTCGGAGGTGTAATCCTCTACCGGGTGGCGACCTTGTCTCAGAGATCGGATAGATGATTCGGCCACCGCAACTTGGTGTGGATCTTCATATAAGGCATCTAAGGCTTGCCGGAAGGCCACCCAAGTAGCCAGAGAGGCATGGTTTGTTTGTAACAAATGGTGTGCCCAGGACATGGGACTCCCGGTGAGGAGTGAGATGGCCGTACGCACACGGACGAAGTCTGTGGCATAAGTTCTAGACTTCAGAACGAATAGCAGTTCGCATGATGTGATGAAGGTTTTATAGGTAGATCGGTCTCCATGAAAGCGATCGGGTAGTTTGACTTGTGGTTCGGGAGCAGCTACCGCACCTTCCGCTGGGGCAACAGCGACTAACACCGGTTCAGGTGGTGGAAGGGGTGCTGCTTGCAAGGTTTGAACTTGATTTTGTAATTCCTGTTGATTGTTTCGTATGTCTTGTACTGCGTGAGCCAATGCTGCAATTTGCTGGGTGAGTGCTTGGATGGCTTCAGCCACACCTGCAGACTCCATAATGGCTTGTGTATTCTGTCAGGTTTGGGGCTGGGAGCCTATGGCAGGAGGGTCGTGAGTGGCCACAGGAGAGCAGCAGAGAGCAGGATCTTGGTTGGGGTAACCAGAGAATAAACAATTCAAGCCAGGATCAAAGGGCAGGAGAAATCAGAATGTCCAGGAGGAAAGCCAAGGTCAAAAAGTGGGGAATCAATGAGAACAGGAGGTAAGACAAGGGAAAAGAACTCTGGGAAGGAACCAAGGGTTTACACCACTTAGCAGCTCAATACACAAGCACTGATTGAAGTCAGTGCTTGGTATTTATGGGCTGTCAAGTGTACCTCCCCGCCTCCTCCAATCAGGGAAGTCCACCCACTCACATAGGAAAGCCTGACACTCACTGGGGTGAGTAGCAGCCTCTGGCCACACCCCCGCCGTCTCCACCAATGGATCGGCACCATCGCGCGATAGGCCACGCACCTCTGCCATCCGAAATAACAGTAGCACCAGCAACTCGCGGGACGCAAGTTACTGGAGTCCGGGGATGCGGCCTACCACTCGGCGGCCTTCGCCGGGCAGCAACGGGAGTGGATGCAGGTAAGGGACCCCTAGTTTGTTGGAGACGGGTTCTGGAACCCCCACACCAGGTTTGAATCTTCCCCATTGAAGTTACCACAATTGGAGGTGAGATGATTGAAGCAATTTTTGAGGCTAAGTCAAACTCGGGTGCCGATTATGGGTTAGTCTCAAATTTAAAGTTGACCTCCAAAGTCGAATTTTAGTGACTAGACCCATTTTTTTCTGTCTTGTAATTCAGCTATGTCCACACATCACACACTTGCACAGTTAATGGTATCCTTTTATTTACATGGTGTGTGTCACAAAGTGAGTCCTGACTGCTTGTGTGACTGGGGCTCTTTGACGGCCCTGAGAGACAAACACCTCCCTGTGTACTATAGACCCTGTCTGTGGATATGCTAGGTTTGGGGGCATGCCAAACTTTGGGGGCACCAGAGACACCCTGCTTTCAATACAGCTGGACTTCAAACACAGGGTGCTCAGTACTGGTTCGCTCAGGATGTCAGCCAGGATGTGTATCCTAGGAGGACTAAGCCATTGTCCATAGTGTGTTCCCCCACATTAAGATTGTATGCTATCCTGCAAACTCCAGTCTCTCATTGTTAGGAAATGTTATTATATGTTAGTGTTGAAATTTTTTAAATATTCAATCAATAAGTGCTGTTTTCACTAATTGGGAACAAAAAGCAAATTTCCAGGGAAGGCTTGCTGGGTAAATGCTGTGCTAGAATTCGGGGCTAAGAAGGGGATTTCCTACAACGGGCAGAGATGCTATGACCCTTGGGTAGCCGTCCCGTTATAGTGTGTTATCATTCAATATGGTTAATTGTTTCCTTTCATTATGGTTACTAATTGGTATATGTGCTGCCCAGGTGTTTTACTACCTACCATTTTAGACATGGACATTGTGCCATTATCTCCAAATATCATCTTTTAAAACAAATATTGTAGTGATGGAAATTTGGATGAAATATAATATTAGGGCATATATGAAGAGATTTACATGAAAAAAAAACCACTACGGGTGAATGTCATATATGTTTACCAAATTTGGAGAGTGTAGGCATCAAGGATTCTGGTGGGTCTTTGTGCAACTGTTGTGCTTTCACTGCCGAGTCTTCTTTTTAACCACGTGTTCATGAGATATTTATATTTCTACAGCATAAATATATGGTCTTATAAGGCACACATTTTTGCAGACTCCACCTTATTGCAGTAATCATTTTAAGCTTCACAGACAGGCATCTCCAGCTGCTTTAGCCATAAACTTGTCATCCAATATTTTATTAATTGATGTAATTACTCAAAAATGCCAACACCTGCCTTGATTCTAATATTCAATACATGACTGTCAGATTCTTTTTTCCCTTACCCTTCCCTGGCTTATTTTGGAACAGTGTGTATCACACATAAATTATATTAACTGCAGTGCATTACCTTGATGGATGGCTAGCAGTGTGTATGGACTGTCATGTAAAAATCACAACATTATTAATAGTATAAGAAAACATATGGGTGCACCCAATCCAATGGATAGAGGCACATTTATTCCTGGAGCTTAAAGGAAATGTAACAGAACAAAATAATTAATATAACAATATTCTGGCAAATTCTATCACATTGGCTTAATGAGTGAAGACAAATGTATAAGATTTTTTGTGGATTGTAGTTTGGGAAAAAATAAATCATAAATCATGAAGAACACAAGAGGATGAATCACAATCCCGTTCAACAAAGATTTCCGCAAATACACAAATATACCTCAGAATACATTAATCATGTTATGGATCCTCTTGGTATAAAATATTCCATCAGTAATTGCTCATTTAGCTAAATAACATATATGTAACTGCTTTCTGACATTCTATTAAGGCTGTGGCATTAATAAATTATTTGGTGATATAATTGCCTTTCTTATGGAATCTATCTACATGAGTCCAGCTTTGATGATTATTGGGTTGTTAGGAATTTAGCTCCAGCCTCATCTTCTCAACCCATTTGTGCCTGCGAAACCTAATCTGAACCCACATCCACAGAGCATAAATTGATCTCCCTCACTCTCAATCTTCAAAAAGTCCCGCAAAACTCACCTCTTTGCCAAGACCCATTTAATTATCACAGTCCCCCCTACTATTACTGCAACTACCTCCTCTTCCTGCTTTTTATACCATCGTATGTGTTTCCTTTTGCCCCTCTCTCTAGATTGTAAGCTGGTTTACGTTTCTGTTCATCTAACATAGTTTGTGTAACCATTCACCCATGTGCAGGCTCATCCGAACTGTAGTCATGCATTTCTGTATCATTTTTTATTTGCTTTCTTTTTTACTATTTATGCTCTTTCATGTCTGCCTGTTTTCCTGCCCTGTCTATTACTCCTGTCCTGTTCCTTGTATCCTTGTCTGGCCACAGAGTGGCACCCTTTCCTTGTTCGGCCTCAGTTCAGCACCTGCTGCACAGAGCTGCACCTGCCTTGCTGGCCCCAGAGTGGCAAGTGCCCTGTTGTAATCAGAGCGGCACCTGGCCAGAATGGCACCTGTCCAGTTGGCCCCTGAGTGACACCTGCCCAGTTGGTCCGGGTATGGCACCTGCTCAGTTGCCCCCAGAGCAGCACCTGCCTAGGGGAGACCTATTAAGCCCTGTCTTTGAACCCCATAAATGGGTAAGCCCTGTCAAAGTATTGTGCTATTGACACGACAGCACCGTCACACTGCCAATCACTCCCTCCTTACCTGCTCAGAACTCCCCGGAGCTCTGTCTCTGTCAGGAACTACCCCGCAGTAGTTCTCCTGTGTATGCCTGCCTACCTGTCCAACCATCGCATGCACTTGCAAGTGCGTTCCCGGACTCCAGTACTCTCCGTCTCCACACTAGGCGCGCGTCCGATGACGTCACGCCCGTCGCGTACCCGCGAGACGCGGGAGAATTTAAAAGGCAGAATCACCAAACACTCCTTGCTTGGTGATTCTCGTGTTTATCCCGGTTCCCTGGCATTTCTCTATTTATTGATTCTGTTGCTGACCTTGGATTCCTCGACTACTCTTCTGCCTGCCTGTGCCCCTGACCCTGGACCGTCTCTTCGTTTTGCTGTTATTCTGATACCTATTGATCCCGGATTACCTTATCGTTTTGCAGTCTGTCTGGCTCCCTCGACCTTGGCTATCATATCCTTAACCCTCCGAAGTCTGGATTACAAATATTGCTGTGCTCCTGTCTGTAACCCACACAAGCCTGGACTATATTTGCTGTCTGGATTCCTATTGTGGTTCCTTACTTACCTTCTATAGCGTGGTTTCCTCACAGTCCTAGACAGGTTAGTGTCATCTGCATATTGACCTCCATCCAGTACCTATTCATCACATAATCACCAAGCCTCATACATGGAGGTCGCAGGGCTTACCGAGGCAATTGCAGCCCTTACTCAGCAATTAACTACCCTCAATCAGTCCGTACAAGATCTTCAAGCAGGACAAGCACACCTGCAACAACAAGTACAGCATCTCCAGACTCCACCTGGTAACGTTCCAGGACCTATAGCGGCAGCTCCCGCACCTCCTCCAGCCCCATTTCTACTTGAAGGAGCTACCTCCCTCGAACCACAAACTGTACTCCCCGAGAAATATGCAGGGGACAGAAAAAAATACCGTACTTTTATCACGTCATGTCAAATCCTCTTTAACCTCCGCCCTCGTACCTACGCCTCCGACTATGTGAAGATACATACGGTAATTTCTCTTCTTACTGAAGAACCCCAACTGTGGGCACATCACCTACTCCACATTAAAAGTCCGGTACTTGATAATTGGGGGTCCTTCCGTCAAGCCCTAGACACCTTATATGAAGACCCTTTTCGAGTATCCTCAGCCACTAATACCATCCGCGCTCTGAAACAGGGACGTAGACCGGTGGAGGAGTATATTACTGAATTTCGCAGAGTCGCGAAAGACAACATGGAATGAATCGGCACTACTCGATCAATTCCGTCTGGGGCTATCTGACGGTCTAAAAGATGAATTAGCACGAGTCGGTATACCACCTTCCTTGGATGATCTCACTCGTCTAGTTACTCAGATAGACCGAAGACTACGTGAGAGAAAAGCCGAACGATCTTCCAATCCTATTCCTACAGGGTCTACTTATGGTCCACATCATTACGAGACCAGAACCCCTACTGTTCCTGTTTCTCAGAACACGGAAGAACCTATGCAGATTGGATTGGTTCGTGGCCCTCTCACCACAGAAGAAAAGACCAGACGGAGAAACCTAAACCTCTGCTTGTACTGTGGCAAACCGGGACACATGTATAAGGAGTGCCGTGCCCGACGACGACTTACTGATGGTAAGCCCACTTCTTATGTTTTTGAACAGGAGGTGGTGTCCTCCCCAGATAAAACCCCTCACCTGTCCATTCCTATCTCCTTACAGTGGACTGACAAGGCTATTTCCCTGATGGCAATGGTGGATTCAGGGGCCAGCGGATGTTTTCTGGACGTGGATCTAGCCAAGAACATGGCAATTCCTATCCGCTGTAAGAAAACACCGATGCATATCCAACTTGTTGATGGCAGTCCACTTAAGACCGGTCCGGTGACTCATGAAACCATCCCTCTCATGATGATGATCGGTGAAGGACACCAAGAGACCATTCAGTTTGACATAGTGCCAGCACCTATCTTCTCCATCATATTGGGGCTCCCTTGGCTCCGGTTGCATAACCCTATTATTAATTGGGAGATAGGTACTTTTGTGTTTACTTCTATGCAGTGCATTGATAACTGTTTGAATAAAACCACGTTGTGTCTCACCTCTGAACCAGCAGTGTTTTCTAACCTACCCCCGATCTATGCTGAATACCAAGATGTTTTCGAAAAGAAAAAGGCGGACTCATTACCCCCTCACAGAGATTACGATTGCCCGATTGATCTCCTCCCCGGGGCACCTATTCCTTTTGGGAGAATCTACCCACTCGCCGAACCTGAGCTAACTACCCTTAAAGACTACATAGAGGAGAATTTAGCTAAAGGATTCATCAGACCATCCACTTCACCTGCGGGAGCAGGTATATTTTTTGTCAAAAAGAAAGACGGCGGACTAAGACCATGTATTGATTATCGAGAATTAAATAACATTACTACAAAGAATCGTTACCCTCTGCCACTTATCTCTGAATTATTGGACCACTTACAAACGGCACAAATCTTCACAAAAATAGACCTTTGAGGAGCGTACAATCTCGTGAGGATTAGAAAGGGGGACGAATGGAAAACGGCTTTCAGGTCCCGTTACGGACATTTTGAATATAAGGTCATGCCATTCGGACTTTGCAATGCCCCGGCCACTTTCCAACACTTCGTTAACGACATTTTTAGAGATATTCTAGATCAATTTGTTGTCGTCTACCTCGATGATATACTCATCTACTCCCCATCCTTGTCAGTACACAGAGACCATGTACGTACTGTATTGTCACGGCTGAGACAACATCAATTATACGCCAAACTAGAGAAATGTATATTTGAGACAAGATCGGTCGAATTTCTGGGCTTTATCCTATCTCCTAACACCATTCAGATGGATCCAAAAAAGATCAGCGCCATTCAGGAATGGTCCACTCCCATGAATAAAAAGAGTATACAACGATTCATAGGCTTCGCAAATTTCTATAGAAAATTCATTAGAAATTTTTCGAAGGTCATCCAACCTATTACAGCGGTAATCTCAAAATACAGTTCCTTTTGTTGGACTACTGCGGCGCAAGAGGCCTTTGACTCCTTGAAGAAACATTTTACCACAGCTCCAATATTAATTCTTCCAGATCCTACCAGGGCTTATACGTTGGAGGTAGACGCTTCAGATACAGCAGTTGGAGCAATCCTGTCCCAAAGACACAAAGAGGACGAACAGCTACATCCAGTGGCCTTCTTCTCTCAAACACTGTCACCTGCAGAACGTAACTATAATGTGGGTGAGAGGGAACTATTGGCAATCAAACTTGCACTGGAGGAATGGCGACACCTATTAGAAGGCGCATTGTTCCTGATCACAGTCTTCACTGACCACAAAAATCTTGAATACTTACGCACTGCCAAGAGATTGCAACCCAGACAGGCTAGATGGGCACTCTTTTTTACCCGCTTCCAACTTCACATCACCTATCGCCCTGGATCCCGTAATCGGAAGGCGGATGCACTATCTCGGATGACCGAGAAGGAAGAAGGGTTGGGTGCCAAGCCAAGCACCATCCTTCAACCAGACCACTTCATAGTCGCCACCCAATCTATTTGGGACATCATCCGTACTCATACTTCCCATCTCAATCTACCCATTCTTGATCAATTGACTCTTCGACAAGGCCTATATTATTATCACGACAAAGTTTTTGTTCCTCCCGAGGCTCGGTTACAAGTACTACAATACTACCATAACTCTCCAGCGGCTGGTCATGGTGGGGTTCGGCAAACCAAAGACCTCATTCAAAGAACATTCTGGTGGCCTAAGTTACAGGAAGAGGTCTCAAAATTTGTTTCTTCCTGCGACACCTGCGCCCGAGCCAAAGAGAGACATCAAAAACCTTCAGGTCTCCTCCAACCTTTACCTATACCAGTCAGACCCTGGAGTGATGTATTGATGGACTTTATAACAGATCTACCGCAGTCACAGCAACTCAACACCTTGATGGTTGTGGTGGATCGTTTAACCAAAATGGCACACTTCGTACCCTACACACACCTACCTTCAGCCTCAGAAACAGCTGATCTTTTTATACGTGAGGTATTTAGGTTACATGGTCTACCCGAAAATATTGTATCGGATCGAGGTACCCAATTCACCTCGCACTTCTGGAAAGCCTTTTGTAGTGAGTTGCATATCCATCGCTCCCTCACTACTGCATTCCACCCTCAAAGTAACGGGCAGACAGAACGTACTAACCAAACCTTGGAACAATATTTACGTTGCTTCATTACGCATCTACAAGACGACTGGAGTAAATATTTACCCCTGGCAGAATTCGCCTATAATAACCATATCCATAGCTCTACTGGAAAGTCACCTTTCATTGTCAATTATGGATTCCACCCTTCCATGCTTCCAGGAGCACCCATACCCAGCTCTGTACCCTCTACTACCCTGCATGTCCGGAATCTCACTCGTGCATACACTTTATTACGTAATACCCTGCTTCACTCTCAACAACGTTATAAAGCTTTTGCTGACCGCCACAGAACCACTGCTCCAGTCTACAGAACCGGTGACAAGGTGTGGCTCTCCACCAAACATCTTAAACTCTCATGTCCATCCAAAAAGCTGGGCCCCAGATTCCTCGGTCCATTTTCCATTACCGAAGTTATCTCCCCCTTGGTTATGAGACTCCGATTGCAACCATCCATGAAGATACACCCGGTGTTCCACGTTTCCCTGCTCAAGCCTTGGGTGGATAACCCGTTCCCGGGAAGACTTGTACCTCCTCGCGATCCGGTACTGGTAGATGGAGTGGAGGAATACGAAGTGGAGGAGATATTGGATTCCAGGCTTCATCGGGGTCAGCTCCAGTACCTTATACACTGGAAAGGCTATGGTCCGGCCGACAGATCCTGGCAGTCTGCTAGACTGGTCCACGCAGACGAATTGGTCCGTGCCTTCCACACCCGGGATCCTGATTGCCCGGAGGTCTCGCATTGGGAGGGGGAACTGTCAGGAACTACCCCGCAGTAGTTCTCCTGTGTATGCCTGCCTACCTGTCTAACCATCGCATGCACTTGCAAGCGCGTTCCCGGACTCCAGTACTCTCCGTCTCCACACTAGGCGCGCGTCCGATGACGTCACGCCCGTCGCGTACCCGCGAGACGCGGGAGAATTTAAAAGGCAGAATCACCAAACACTCCTTGCTTGGTGATTCTCGTGTTTATTCCGGTTCCCTGGCGTTTCTCTATTTATTGATTCTGTTGCTGACCTTGGATTCCTCGACTACTCTTCTGCCTGCCTGTGCCCCTGACCCTGGACCGTCTCTTCGTTTTGCTGTTATTCTGATACCTATTGATCCCGGATTACCTTATCGTTTTGCAGTCTGTCTGGCTCCCTCTACCTTGGCTATCATATCCTTAACCCTCCGAAGTCTGGATTACAAATATTGCTGTGCTCCTGTCTGTAACCCACACAAGCCTGGACTATATTTGCTGTCTGGATTCCTATTGTGGTTCCTTACTTACCTTCTATAGCGTGGTTTCCTCACAGTCCTAGACAGGTTAGTGTCATCTGCATATTGACCTCCATCCAGTACCTATTCATCACAGTCTCACTGCCCTCTGGGTCTTCTGCAGGGATTCCCAGCCAGACACACAAGCTCCATTGGCAGGCCTCTCATGACTATCCCTAGGTTACTGCTCTGCACGTGTGCAGTTCTACATTTGGCTTCCTGCCCTTACTGCCCCTTAAAGGGACAGTAATAAAACCTCTGTTTCTCCTCCCCAAAGCCTCCATTGGCCAGCCAATCTCTCCTACACTATTTAAACCCTCATTTGTGAACTAGCCCTTGCCTGTAATAGTGCCTGGTGCCTTTACTAGCGTTTGTGTATTTTCGTGAATTGCTGATTCCTGTTGCCGACTCCTGCTTGCCCGACCTTGCCTGTCCTGCCGCCTGTCCTGACCTGTTTGCCTGAATTGACTTTGTTTGTTTGCTGCCTGTCCTGATTTTTACGCCTGTCTGACTATTCTTCCGTCTGCACCCTTGATACCTTTGCCTCGGTCCTACTCTGTATCCAGCTGCCGTCCTATTAGGTTCAGCTTTGGTATTCTGGTGATAGTTCAGAGTGCAAAAGTCCTGGGGGAACGAAACCTGCGGCTCAACCATAGGGTGGAATTCCTTCAGGCAGAATAATTCTGTTCTATTGCCGGGGTCCATTGCCAAAACCTATACCTACTCTGCAGAGAGGTTCCAGCCTTGTACCAGATCATGACAGCTATATGTTTTTCTTGTTTCTGACTTCTGCTTCTTTGTTCTTTTGTTCTAGTTGAGTTCTGTTTTTTGTGCCGTTCCATCCCAGGTTTTCTCTTTTTCTCCCCTCTTGCCTTGTTTCTCAGTTCCTGTATTTAATCCCTAACCACAACCACAGTCCTGTGCACCTCAGTCTACAGGTAATCCCTGCATGTCTGTGCAATGTAAATCTTGAAACTTATGTTATTCATTTGCTAATATTAGTTAGAGACTTGCCTAATTGTGGGGTACCTTGATGTGGTTGGCAAGCTTCTTCATCTAAAGGCCATTAGGTGTTCATCAAATCCTCCCTGTTACCATCTCTAGTGTTAGGGTAGTTCCTGTATGTATTTATGTTTGTTCCTTTGAATGTGCTCTTGTTTTCCTTAGCCCTTTCCTCCGTATATAGTCTTAGTTATATTTGTGCTTGTCCCTTTAAATTATGTACCACTGTCCTTTGGCTGTGCCCTGCATTATATCTATGTTATTAACTGTATCTATGTGGATTGTATTGTTTATCCTTAGTTTGGTTCTTCGTCTGTCCTGCTCTAGTCGGTCCTTAGCCTTATACTCTGTATCCAGTTATGTTCTGCCTTAGTTGCATTCTACGTTTGCTCTGCCTAGTCTGTCTCTTGGTTTACCATGTCCTAACCTGCAACATTCTACTTTCCTGCCGTGTTATTACCCATGCCTGCTTCAGGATGTCTGCAGGGTTTCTCCAGTAATAGCCATATTATATGGGATATAGCAGCTGCTTTATTGTTCTGCATGACTATTTTACATTAGTTTTACCAGATATTAACTGGTGAACTGAAATCCCCAACATTTGGCTATTATATCTGAATTTGGTGCCATTTTGAAGCTTTCGGCCCGTCAACTTTCCCAAACCGACTATGGCCAAAAAAAGACCCCAAATCAGTTAACACCTGAAAGTTAACTGACTACATCAGAATGAAACGTGATATATGCCTAAAGAGGGAAAAACATGCTGAAGTCGGTTTGAATAACTGGTGGAGTGTTACCTGACTATGTTGAACTTGTGGGTGCTTCACCCAACGGACACTAGTCGATTTCAAGTCTACTGACTCTTAATGAAGACACTTATGATTAAGAGTCAAAACGAGTGTTTCTTTCCTTGCTCCTGTTGCTTTATTGCTTAAAACATTAAATATTTATATTCGTTTCACGAACTGGAGTGCCAGCACCTTTCTTTCTCTTGGACTTCTACAGATCAGAGTGAGCCTATAAAGCAAACCCGCAAGTGGGGAGCAGAACAAGGGCAGAAACACAGAGGCCAAGAGTTCCAGTCCCAACAGATCTTGACAAAAAAAAGCATTAAATCCTTTAGGTACTAACAATTTCTGATGGTGTCACTACATCATTACAGTCTCTTAAATGAAAACTTTCAAGATTTTGTTTATTTATAATTAATTTGCACATTTTCTATAAAGATGAGAGAATTTAACTGCATTCATTTGCAGACACAAATTAACTAACCTACATTTTGTAAATTCCTTATTTCTCAATCAAGTGCTTTTGTTCATGCGCAACAAATAAGTACATGAAAAAAATGCAGATTAATTAAACAACCAATGCACCAATTGTAAAAAATCAAGAAATTCAAATCTCAACAATTAAAAACATTACAGTGCCCTTGTTTTATTATTGTGAGCGAAAATTGATGGCGGTTGATGTAAAAAGGGAGTAAGGCAAATCTCTCAGACTAACTCAAGGGAATTAAGCTAGGATCAAAGACACGAAAGATCTTCGTAATCTGCATTGCTGATTTCCTATTGTTCATATTTTGTTAAACTTGGATACTAGGCTTCTAAGAAATAGGAGTTAATTGGATGAAAAAAAATTAAAAACTTAAAAATGTGGTTATTGTTCCTCAGAGTATAACCCTATAAAAGATATCCCAGTGGCATGAGAAGTGCAAACGCAGTTCATAATTAAGTCAAACTAGAAAATCTTAACTAGGGATTTGCATTAAAAAAAGCTCTAGGTGCATTATAACATAATGCATTCTACTATTTTTCTTGCAAGAGCAAATTACTTAACATGAGGTTTTGTCTTTTGCACACTATATTTAACATTAGAATAATTACATTTATTTAATAAAATTGTTTGGAGTGAAAAGAGAAATATTTTGCCAAAAGGTGGGATGGTAAATTAGTGGTCAATACTTGTGTATAGAGTTGAGCGGACACCTGGATGTTCGGGTTCAGCGGGTTTGGCCGAACTTCGGAAAAAAGTCCGGGTTCGGGCTCGAACTTGAAACCGAACTTGACCCCGAACCCCATTGAAGTCAATGGGGACCAGAACTTTTGGCCACTAAAATGCCTCTAACAAAGTCCTGGAAAGGGCTAGAGGGCTGCAAAAGGAAGTAAAATGGGGGTAAGAGTAGGACAAGTGCCCTGCAAACAAATATGCATAGGGAAATAACTTCAAATAACATAAAACACATACAAATTAAAAATACAGCTGAGCCATAAAATAGCACTAGATGGAATCTTTGATTTAAGTTTTGGAAGAACATAAATCTAAATCTAAAGCATGGCTGCCAGGAGGATCAACAGAATTATCCATTTGAGAGAGGGCTGGAGTGCAGGGTATTCTCTTTCAATTTATACTAAGTGACCCATATGTTGAGGAGGCGGTGACCATGGCATTGTAGGTGGAAGCGGCGCTGGAGGAGGAGGAGGTAGCCAGAATTTTTCAAAGTGCGCTGTAAGCACAGGATTGGACTGTTCTATTTGACTCTCAGATATGAAGTGCACCGCAAGACGCAAATGTACTATTTAGCACCCAAAACTATTAGAATTTTTCAAAGTGCGCTGTAAGCACAGTATTTGACGGTTCTATTTGATTCTCAAATATGAAGTACACCGCAAGACGCAAATGTACTATTTACCTACCCAAAACTATTAGAATTTTTCAAAGTGCGCTGTAAGCACAGTATTTGACGGTTCTATTTGAATCTCAGATGTAATACATGTAATGCTATTGCTATTCTATAAAGCGAAATAGAGTCCCCATTCATACAAATAGGTCAATTGACCTATTCGTATGAATGGGGACTCTATTTTGGTTTATAGAATAGCAATAGCATTACATGTATTCGGTTTATAGACTTTCGGTTTATGGAATACATGTAATGCTATTGGCTTTCTATAAACCGAAATAGAGTCCCTATTCTTATAATTTGGGGACTCTATTTTGGTTTATAGAAAGCCAATAGCATTACATGTATTCCATAAACCGAAAGTTTAAAAAAACGAAAGACATTCGGTTTATAGACTTTCGGTTTATGGAATACATATTGCTATTCTATAAACCGAAAGTCTATAAACCGAATGTCTTTCTGTTTATAGACTTTCGGTTTATGGAATACATGTAATGCTATTGGCTTTCTATAAACCGAAATAGAGTCCCCATTCATAAGAAATTCTTAAGAATTCATAAGAAATTCTTATGACTGGAGACTCAATTTCGGTTTATAGAAAGTCAATAGCATTACATGTTTTCCATAAACCGAAAGTCTTTAAACCGAAACACATTCGGTTTATAGACTTTCGGTTTATGGAAGAGTATATCTTTTTTAATAGATATATTTTCCTCCTCCCCTTTTTGCCAGTCACATGTGCTGATTTCAGATAATAAAACATTTTTTTACATAAATGTAATGTTTTTATTTCTCTCCTCTCTGGAACTTAATCCAGCACACAGATTTGCACACACAGGGCCTGCCCCACCACCCAGATTTGCCCACATAAACTTCCCCACCACCTATTTTTAAAGGGACAGTCTAGTCCCCAAACACACTTTGGTGCAAGATGAAGATTGCTGCTTGAATAGTGCACAGGGTTTTTTTGCGGTGTAATTTGATGCATGCATTCTGCATAAATCACATTTTTAATATTTGACTCAAGCCCCCCAGTGAGTATGCTGCATGTTTTCCACAGGTGCGGCAGCACTGATTATATAGACACTGATAATATACAATTTGTTTCATTTAGTCACTTACTAAACCGTACTCCTGGAATAGAATTCATTGTGTGGACTGTGATACACTTGCTCTCGTACACAGTAAGATCTCTTAACAGTGCAACACATTGTCTGATGACATTACTAGAGAGAGACAGGAAATCCCATTCATTTGAATTACATTATTCTCATTGGTTCCTGCAGCAAAAAAAAAATCACAATTTCTTCTAGCCGTATTTTATATTTTAAACAATGCAAAATACATTTTAAAGTACTTTGAAAGCACATTATTGTGAAATTAATATTTGGAAGATGCATTCTGGGCACCAGACAATGCCTATAAGGAGACAAAGGATTATGGGAGATGTAGTCAAGTGCAGTTCAAGCATTTGGGGGTACAAGCAATAATTCTTATGGGGCCCATTTACCCCTTGCAACTATCCCTACCAATTCCTCCTCCCATCTGCCAATTTTGTCCACCTCAGTGTGCCAGCAGGAAATTGAACATGCAAACAAGGACCATTGTCATGCTGTGCAGAGTTCACTGCCCCTGACCATGTAGTGATCATTAGCTGCAGGCGACAGCAAATCGTAGGAGTGGACAGGCAGTGAAGGAACTATAGAAACAAGCATCTAATCAGTGTAGCTGTTCAAGTAGTGGGTGCATGTTTGCCTATTTGGTAATTTAATTTGCTTATAAGGTAGTGTTAGCACTGCATATGGTCCATATACAACTGGATGATGGCAGTTTGACATCCCTGCTCTATAGGCAAAAAGGTGAAATTGAAATGCTCTCTCTTTGTAAAAAAGGAAGCCACAGACATGGAATATAGATTTTGATCCATGTAAGAGTGAAGAGGCAATTTGATGGCAGATAAGAATTGTTCCTTAAAAAAATAGCTCTCTGCGCTTAATAATGTTTGCAACAGTTATAAAACAATTATATATAGGGGAGGTTTTGCTTATATGACTTAGTTAAAGTTTTTGTTTTTTTGTATACAGTGTATTGCCAATTACACTGTAGTAGCAGCACACAGCTGTTTGGTAGGACTCATTTATACCTGTTTATTATTTTAGCCTGAGATAAGCTTAGCACACTGACATCTTTCTTTTCCAATTTAAGAAATGTTCGCCATATATGTTAGTACCATATATACATACTACTAACATTCTTCATGACATGTACAACACAACTCCAAATTAAATATAATAAAAAGAATGTATTTACAAGTTTTAAAAATAACCAGTAATGAAATAAGCGTACATGAATAACCAAGACAAATACTGGAAATGATGCTAGAACAACAAGAAGTACGAATTTCTGTATTTTTACCACGAGTCATAATGTTGATGCAATACGCATTTACTTCAAAATGAGATATCTCTGAATTATATTGTGCTATCTCTTTGAATTATTTTGTGCTATCAAATGTATTGATTGGCCGCTCAGTTCTACCATTTGAATGAGTTTGAGATGAGTTTTGCATTACAAACAGCACAGAACAAAATGACTTCTACATGAACAAATAAATCTGTCTGCTATTTCACAAATAAGCTTGAAAGAAACCATATCAGAGTCCTCCTAATATGGCTGCATACATATGACCCATCAAGTTCTTGAACAATTTATATTTTAAGATATGACAAGCAGGTCTTTAGCAAGAAAGGAAATTTGTAGAACTGAGGAGGATGGGGTGTGTAAACAGTGATGATGATATTTAACTACATAAACGTTTGCTCTGTTGCCCCCTCTCCCAAATAACATAGTATTTGGTTTTCTGTTGGATAGTCCTTCTTGAGTAAAAACAGATGCAAACAATGGTTTGTGTCTTTACTTTTGGTAAATTTGTCAATCCAACCTAACTATACTGATGTACACTAGATTTACACTCTGTTTTGCTCTTAGAAGAGACACACCTGATTTCTGGGAGCTGGCATACCCTGACAGTGTCAGTGCAAGCTCCACCAATCAAAGTCCCTGCTTAGCTCGTCTGTCTGAGGTCTGATGGATGCTGACTATCTCTCTGCTAAGCTATAGCAAAACCCTCAAAGTTAGTATTTGTTCACACACATTTACTAAAAAAAGCAACGGATCTACTTACATTTAAATATAATGAAAACAAGCATCCATACGGCCATTCTATTTAGCTTGACAAGTCAAATGGTATGGTTTCCGAGTTAGTTCAACTTCTCTTCCTTTGTGACAGCCCATCTATGAATTTAATTAATCTTCTTCAATGGATGTAAAGCTTTGACCAGTCTGGCTCTGGCACATAATCATTTAGCATTTATCAAGTGTTGTGTTGTATAATATTCTTTGGGTAGCAGAGGCATTATTAAAAACAAATCTACACATACCAAACAAGCCAGAAGGCCTGCTTTTCCCGCATAATCTCACATTCACAGTGCTACCACCCCTGCAAGGGATTCTGGGTAGGCATATGCAAATACGGTCAACAATTATCATCAGTTTTGCCTCTTAAACCATTATAAAATGGGCCATTTGGAGCATATGCACACCGTACAAGACAGCCTTTGAACACAGCGCAGGACAGAGGTGTAGAAGTCAGATCACCACTCCTGGACAGCTGTTTAATGGGAATACTACAGAGTGCCTTATAACTGATGAATGAATTTCAGCCAGCACCCAACTGGTTAAAGACACTGTATGTTCCAAGTGCCACTGTATACAAGAAGCTAAAGATAATTAGATACGTTTTGACCACATGTTTTTTTTATGCAACCTCACTCTTTTCACTATTTCAGTTCATGCTATTTTATCCACATGTTAGGTCTACTGTAATTTTCACTTGTATGCTTGTTATATTAAAATAAGTGAAAAAAACAAAGGTTTAGTACCTCTTTAAGGCAAAGGGTGCCTATTTTAAGGAATCCAATATTTTAAGGCAGTTTTCAATGTTCTTAACCTAAGTATAGCTTTCATACTTCTTGTTTTTATTTAGTTTTTTTTTTGCATAGGAACATGTATTTAATAAATGCAATGATATAAAATATTATTATTTTTAAACTAAACTTTGTTTCAAGCAAATATACTCAAACATGTTATCTGCATATTTATTTACTCCATGAAATTGGTTACAGTCAGGACCACTGAAGTTTAACATGTATAATGTAACATTTTTATGACATACATGTCATGTAATCTTGTGCAATACATTTCTTAACTCGCTCCTTTTTAAAAAAATATATATATATTTTAAGCTAACACATTACACATTATTGGTTTAAAACAGTTGATCGTTGAAGTTCACGTTGAGTGAACATTTGATTTTTTTTCTCTCTCATAATTTCTAATTTATGCTATAAAGTTGTGAGGAAATTGGGCCTGTCAGCATGTTAAATGCATTTGTCTCACACAATGCAATAAATTAAGTTTAGGAAATAAAGGGAAATTGCAACTGAATTCCCTGTGATTTCAAATCTAATTGTTCATACGTCCGTCTGTTTTGGAAAACAAACAAACAGAACACACAATTTAATTAGCTTTGTATTTGAATTCATTTTGTTTTATTGAGATTTGGTCATACATTGTGTTCAAAAGCATGTGTTCTTTTTTTAAACAAAAATAACAACAAACATATACTATTTGATGGCAGCTGAGCATGGGTAATGTGTAAAGTGCCAAATCTCATTTTAAAGGGGCGGTGTTACCTAAGCAGTGTACCAGTTTTAGGAAAATTACAAACCAATGCATAGGGTAATATGTTTTTGTGCTGTGTCCTATTTTTGACATCCCTCGTGATACCATGTACAAATGAAATTCCATAATGGATACTTAAATAATATGATAGGGTGAGTTCATAAATGGGAGACAGCACGAATACATGTAACCCAGTTTGTTCTCTAACTCAATACATTTGCTTGGAATTCTGACATACCACTGCAGAAATGATGTTTATACTATACATTCCGACTGTAAATAATTCATACCAGCAGAGTCTCTTTAAACTAATGAAGAAAACACAGTTTTTTCCAACATGATGCACTATAAGAACTCTTGGTAGATAAAATAATTTTTAAATGTGTAACCTCATTATCCACATCATATTTGGCATTGTAAGCAAATAAACAACTTTTAGAGGATATAATTAATAAACAGATGACACTATCTAATTGCACTGCATTTCTAGTCATTGTAATATCCTTGCTCTTTCAATGTATGTTTCTGATAAAAAAAAATTAAGAGTAAAAATCTATTGCTTTAAAAACATTTCTCCTTAAATCATTTTGATGATTAAACTCAATTCACTTTAGATCACACTGGATCAGACACAATACAAACTTAAAAATGTATTGCAATTTAAGTGTTAAGTATCCAAGTAAATCAGAGATGTCCAGTTACAGTTATCCAGCTCTAGAATGCAAATTCCATCTTTCTAAAAACATATTCTCCTTTAAAAGCCTTTCAACTTACTCAGGTCATATGACCACAGTTTGGAATTGATGTGGCCCATAGAAACAGAAATGGTATAATATAATCAATAATTACTTTTTTATATATTCATAAGTAATGCGATTAATGTTTTCAAATATGTGCTTTTTTATCAATGCGTTACATTTAACAGACTTAGTGGAATAGCACCTTTAAAACCAGAATTCAGTATTGACAAGCACATACACAAATCTGGAGAGAGTTTTCTTTCTATTTAATTTTGAAGGGCTACAAGGTGCTCTACTAAAGCTTTTAGGGGCTCAGAGCCACTTATTTCTTGGTCTGTAATAACTGCTTTAAACTACTTTAAAGTACTCATCCACAATGCATTTTCCTTTAAGTTTGGCCACAGAGAATTCATTCCTAGCAATAACTGCTGTAGATCTTATGCCTCTAATTTTGTAATCTTAAAGTCTGCACAAGACAAATAAAACTCTAGCGCCTAATTGGACAGTCAGGCTGGCATTGATTTTTTTGTTTGATGCTGTGTTATCTTAGAGATGTTTAAACAATCAGGCCATACCAAGAGAGGTAATAAAACTATCCTAGTTTGGATAATCCGAGTTTGCACTATCCTATGTAATGTATTATTTTCAGCAAATTAACTCATAGATTAAAAGGCTATTGTTTTTTTTGGGGGGGGGGCGATTTTGAAGGGACACCTTTTCTAAATATGTCCATGCTGTTTCTTACCATATCTGCTCGAATATAAGACAAGGTTTTTTTCAGAGCAAATGCTCTGAAAAAGAACCCTTGTCTTATATTCGAGTTCGTCTTATAATCTGACCTCAAATCGAGGTCAGACTATAAGACTGGGATCCAGGTCCCCCACAGAGCTGCAGGCGACCTAGATCCCCCTCACTAACAGCAGGTGGATGTCTGCGCGATGCGTGCAGACTTCCATTGCTGCCGCCCGGCACGACCACCGGGACTTCTATGATGAAGCCGGGCAGCAGCGGGGGATATCTGCTCATATCGTGCAGACATCCTCCGACTGCCCCCTCACCTTGTCTCACTTTCTCTGGTGGCTAGTGGGTTAGCTGGGGGATGTCTGCACGATACGTGCAGACATCCTCCATGCTGCCCGACACTTCCGTCTATTATGACGGACCAGCTGTCCGTCATAATATACGGAGGTGTCGAGCATCATGGAGGATATCTGCACGTATCGTGCAGACATCCCCCAGCTGACCCACTAGCCACCAGGGAAAGTGAGACAAGGTGAGGGGGAGGGAGGGAGACAGACAAGGATAGAGAGAGACAAGGGGAGGGGGGATAGAGAGAGACAAGGGAAGGGGGGATAGAGAGAGACAAGGGAAGGGGGGATAGAGAGAGACAAGGGAGGGGATAGAGAGGGGGAGGGAGGTGGAGAGAGAAAGAGAGAATTTTGAAGGGAGGGAGAGAGATACAGCTGGGGGAGGGGGAGAGAGGCAGCATTGGCACCTAAAAGGAAATAAAAACAAGAAATGCATTTGTTTAATATCAATTTTTTATTAAATATTAAAAAGCAATTTACATTTATACAAGTTAAACTTTTTTTCTCCCTCTAGGGTCTTAGTCTTATATTCAGGCTATTAGTTTTTTTCCTAAAGGAATATACAAAGTTTGGGGGGTCGTCTTATAATCAGGGTCGTCTTATATTCGAGCAAATACGGTAATCAATACATCACCTATGTCTTGATTTACAAATTAGCTGTTTTTAATGGGAAATGTGTATTTTGCAGAACAAGCCACACAGTAATATCATAAACAGGAGACACTAGACACACATTTTAAGTACATTGTCTGTCAATTTGTTAGCAATTCTCCTAACACAGTGTATAAATTATTTGTTATTCTCTACAGTATAAACAATGTTTAGATGACAGAGTCCCTTCAATATTTCTAAGTTTACTCTTGCTAACATTACCTGCAATCTTTGGCATTGCCATTCACTGAATAGATAGAGGAACATGCATGGACTGTAGAAACACAAAACAAACAACTTAACAACTTAACAAAATTAAGTTTTCATATGTTGTAATGCATATTTATTCATTTATTTATAAAGTGTTGAGATACTCTGGATGGAGGCAGGTCTGGAACAACCTAAAAAAAAAGGGGATGCAATTGCTGAGTCTACTGTCCCAGAAAATGCACAGAGAATTTGGCAAGCCTAAGGGCCATCCATTAGTACATTTTTCGGGATGGAGTGGATTAATCCTGGTTGCCTTAAAGGTTTGGCTGACCAGGATCAAACATTATTTTTGGAATTTATTCATATGATCTCTGAAAATCAATCATGTGATCACAAGCAATAAATGACTACTCAGTTTTTTCTGTGAAAAAAAGAGTTGTCAAAATCCTCCCTCTATTACTGACACGCTTTGATCTTGTGTAAAATAGAGAGATGGAAGAGAGAGATATGGTATCTCTGAAAAATAAGTAAAGCAATAAAGGCAACACAACCCCAATTATTATTCCCACTCCTGCACATCCCATACTTACATAAATGTGTGTATGAGTGAGTGGCAGAGTATAAGGTACATGCAGAGTGAGTGACAAAAACAGTGGCTCCCAACATCTGTAGCTTCTCGCAGACCATCTCTACAGTCCAAAGACCAAATCAGGAAACAGTGTCTTATTTACATTGAAACATCATCACACAGCCAATCTCTTTTATATAGCCTTTAAAGTCCTACATAAATATTCTTGCTAAGTGACAAAGATTGAACAAGCCACAAAAGCTATATTAAAACACCTGCCACACACACAAAAATTCCATTTCATTCTGAGGTTATATACCTGGAACGAAAGGAACAGATACATGGTGATTTACTTGTTTATATTAATATCTTGTTAACTTGTTTCCCTGAATGGTTCAATAAGCATCCCAAGGTAGGGAGTTGGATGAAAGAACATCTGGTATATTAACAGCTGTGTCTTAGAAATGACAACAGGTCTTTTACCAGCTGCTAAATTCTGCATGGCTGGATGTGATCTCACTGTCTTAACCTTCTTAGGGACTACCATCTTTCCATTTCTAGTTGGGGTAAAACGAATGATGAATGATAAAAGGATCAGTCAGCCGACGAAGGAAAGGTTTTTAAGTTAATGATCTGTCAACTGTGCAATTAAACACAATAAAATAATCTGTAACTCTAGTAATTCTAAGAAGCATTTATCAATGTCTATCCTCAACAGTGCAGCATTTCTGCATTAGAGACAGGTAAAATATTCTGTTTCTTCTCCTTGTGGAAACATTTGTATAACTGTTTTTCTTTTATTAATATTTTTTGAGTGAATGCTCAGCTGAGAAAAAATAATACAAATTCTGCCTTTTTAGACAAATTTTTTACACTTCTTAAACAACAAAACAGACGGGATGGAACTGTGACCAATGTAAATATTTTATCTGGGATTGGGGCGGGATACAGAACTCAATATAATATTTTATATATTATATAAATAATAATATATATATTATATTACATATAATATATATTATTAATACAACATTCTGTGTAAGGGTTACCTATTCGTTTAGACTGAACCAGCTTTTAATGTGTGTGAGCTGGAAAAGGTCAGGAAAATGTATATACATCTAGGACAGTTCTTCCTGTCGGTCAATCTCCCTCTACATATAGATTAAAGGAATGTCACATAGCCAGATCTATAGCCTTCCCCTGGTTATAAGTCACATAATATCTCCCCCTCTCTTTAGTCTATAATTCACCTGATCACACAGTCAGGAGTATAGTTTTATGTATAGCTAAATGACATCTATTTGCTCATAAGCAATATTAAGCATTCTTATGAAGAAGGTACCATAATGCCTCTACCTGATTGGTTATCCTAAAAAGGAAGATGTTCTTTAACTAAGATAGCAGCCTATCACTTTCTTTAATAAGTCTTATGAAAAACTATAAGAAGGGAATCGCATTTGTAGTTAATCAGCTACACTATGTATGACACTCCAGCTTTGTGTCATAAAAAGGTCAACATCTTAGCTCCATTTCATCATTAAATGTTTTGTTACCGCTGTGCAAAAGGGTGGTGGCTCTTGACAGAGGTTATTGTGTGGGATAAAAACAGAATATGGTGTGGCTAATAGTAGGTCAGTACTATAAACATGGAGTGCAAATACAATAATCATGGTGTTGCATGTTTGTATATATATAATCACTCTATACTATATTGTTATAAAGTAGTGTAGCGTTTCCTATTTATGCTGAGATTTCATTTTAAGGTATCAATGATTGCCATTGACTGACAGCTTTGTTCTAGTGGAGTGGAGTATCATTTTTATTTTACTTTATTGTGGTTTAGTTTATTGGATTTCAGGTGCATATTTCACAGGTGCTGTTTTTATTTATACAGCACAGTAAACAACAGAATAAAGCTGTGGTGCGACAAACAAAAGAAAACGACAACAATGTCACTGTCTTAATGGTAGATCAATTGCAACAGAACCAATGTTGCTCTACATTACCTTGAATGTCTCTTAAGAACACTGCCACAGAATTTGTAACTTTCTTCTGTAGTTATTAGTTGCAGACTTAGTAGAGTAACCAAGCAGAGGAAGAGTCAGTGATTAACCCTTCATTGCCGGGGGAATTAGCAATGATAATACGTGTATATAGTGAGACAATAACAATATATTGTTTATATAGATATTATGTGTGTGTATATATATATATATATATATATATATATATATATATATATAAACAAATATATATTAAAACTACCAGAGATATTTTAGATTGTGTAAACAAATTAGTTTATGTTAAAAAGACAACAATGGAAAAGAAAGAGAAGGCAGAAGATGTTTTATTTTTGTATTATTGACTGTTATACAGGAGAAATTTTCAGCAGTAAAAAAAAAAAACATCAGTTATAAAAAAAGAAAAGAAAGTTTCATTTTCAGATACCATTATTCTTTGTCTAACATAGCAGACAAAAGCACAGTGCCTGCTGCAGGCACCCGTGTGTTCGTAATGCCATTCAAATCCAGCTCATATGCTTTCTATGCGTTAGCGATTGATTGCATGCTAATAGACCCTAACACTGAACCATACAAGTCATTTTCTTTTCTTAAACCTGAATATATTATATAATACAAATGAAATATATTTGATAGGTATCCAGGTCTCTGCTTTTGGTTGGAATATAAAGATAACTTAATTTTCTCATGAGCTGGTACCAGCTAGATTACAGAGCAATACAACAGAAAATGGGTTATTAGCATTACATTCAAGATATACTCTTTACATGAACTAAAAACAAACACACAGTAAAAAAAAAAATACAAATATAGAAATGATTCATTTAATTGAGTAAAGTACTCAGCTCAAGACAGAAACCTATTTTATTGCATTGGACTATAAGTCTCTGGCACATTATATTGAAATGATCTATACTGATTAACAAAAGGGTGTCAAAATTAACCCTGGTATGTGCTTTTACTTCCTACATCATGGAGAGCTTGAAGTTTTGCTGCCTCTGTCAGAAAATGCCACGTAATGTCCAACTCAGTAAAGTAAAATGAAACTTTATGATCACTCTATGGTATGTTCTGTCAGATGATAAAGTTTTCCAGTTCTTATTAATACTGGAAGTAGAAGCATACTATCTTATCACTGGGTGTTTTTTTTTTTGTCTTCTGCTGCAGATAGCCTTTTTATGGAGGAAACTGGCCAACCCTTGTGGATTTCTATAGTTGTTAAAGGTAGAAGTGCCATTTTGGCTTACAGCTGTCTAGTGATTATAGACAGATCTTTAATTTCTACTTAAGCTGGAGAATGGGTTTAAAGTTATTTAAAGAAAATAACTGAAAAACTCCAGATTGTATTGACACAGGAGACCTGCTGAAAATGTATCTCTGAAATTTGGCAGAAGTTCCCGTGAAGCTCTGTTATCAAAGTGTTAAATTGCATTAACACCAAAAAACAACACTATGTAGTTGTAGATTATTAGCAACTATGACACTAAACCTTAGTGTTTAACCCCATTCCCGACATATGACGTGCCAGGCACGTCATGCAAAAATGTGTCCTTAGTGACATGTGAAGTGCCTGACATGTCATGCACTAAAAAAGAGCCATAGCTGCCACTTAGCAACACCAACATATACTTAAAGATCCTTTGGTGGTCACTCTCCTGAGTGACCACATTCGCTCAGCAGAAGGGAGCACTGCCTGTGTAGGCAGTGTTTCCCTTCTACTGGCAAGAGCATCAGAAGTTATTTTTTTCACTTCCGTTACTCTAGGGGGTGCTGCAGAATGCCCGCACAACAGATCAGTGTGATCTGTGTGCAGGCATGTATGATAAGTGCTCTGATGAGCACTTATCATACAGTTAAAGGCAATATTTAATAATATTGCCTTTGACAAATGTTGAGCTGCCCTCCTCTCCTCAATATAGTTTTAGTGAGGGAGAGAGATGGATCAGATAATGCAATTTTTTAATGTAATTTTAATAACCAAGGGCTTTTATAAAAAGCCATTCCCAGTGTTTAACCTCTTCCCCGCCATTATTAGTGACAAAGTGATCGGCGCTAGTGAAAAAAATTGTGCAGCAAAAAACACTAGTGTGGCTATTCCAAGGCCCACACAGACAATAGTGAATACAGAAATAAATAAAGTGTTGCGCAAACAAAAAACAGTGTTGGTATACTTATCTTAGAATTGCAAATAACTCGGCAAACAATCCATGTAAAACAAAAAAACAATAATAAAAACAATGTGTAGTACTGTAATATGAGTCTAGATAGATATTTTCCCCCAATTATAAAAGCCATACCCTGTGTATAGTGTATCCAGTGTATTAACCCCTTCCCTGCCACTGATCACTGCACATTTTGTCTTGTCTGTGCATTTTTGGGGTTAATTTTTTTGTACAGTACAAAGTATCTCATAAGAGCTATTATCCCCTTCCTTGCTCTACATGTCAAAATTCCAAGTTGAAAAATCAAAAAGCGCACCTCTCAAATTTGACCATTTAAACCCCAAATAAGCTAACAAATCTATGTATTCCTGTACTCAGGAGATGTTTTTGAACATATTTTGGGGTATTGTTTGGCAGTGACACATACCAAAATCTGTGAATTCATGTCTGAAGTACAATGTATGTGTAAAAAAATCACACAAAAATTACTACCCAAAATTTTGACAATGCCTGGTGGTAGATTTAGTGCATGGGAAGTGTTAAAATACCATCATTTGAAATAGTCTATGGTCTTTACTTTTTCCAAGTTGGAAAACAAAAAACTGCACCTCTTAGATGTGGCCTTTTAACCCCCAAACAAGCTGACAAATCTATGCATGAGTGGTATCCCTGTGCTCAAGAGATGTTGCTGAATACATACTGGGGGATTGTGTGCCAGTGACGCATACCTAAATGTGTGAATTCCTATCTGAAGTACAATGTATGTGAAAAAAAACACAAACAAATTAGTAATCAAAACGTTGACTCAAAATTTTGACAATGCCTGGTGGTAGAATTAGTGCATGTAAAGTGTTAAAATACCAGTATTTGAAATAGCCTAGGGTGTCTACATTTGATTTGATGGGGTAAAATACACTGTCTGGCTTTAAAAATGTCCCAAATGGGACATGGGCACAGGTTGTCTGCATGTCAAAATTCCATGTTGGAAAACCAAAAACTGCACCTCCCAAATGTGGCTTTTTAGGCCCCAAACAACCCATCAAACCTATGCATGGGTGGTATTCCTGTGCTCAGAAGAAATAGTAATATATATTCAGCAGTTTTTTTCATAAGCTTTTGTAGATAAGTAAAGGATTTTTCAAATAAAAATGAGAAAATGTGTGTGGTTTTTTTCACCATACTTTATTATTTATTTTATAGTATATTATAGTATATGATGAAACTTATGGCAT
This sequence comes from Pelodytes ibericus, assembly GCA_036172795.1. Lineage (NCBI taxonomy): Eukaryota > Metazoa > Chordata > Amphibia > Anura > Pelodytidae > Pelodytes > Pelodytes ibericus. The sequence continues at coordinate 138,189,242 of CM069862.1, forward strand.
CTAAAGACAGCCCTAGTTGTCCCTATAAAAACAATATATAATTTGTGTGGGTACAGCAAATGACAAAAAAAGAAAATTACAGCTAAACACAAACAGCACAGAAATGTTAAAATAGCCATTGTCCAGAATGTCCAAAAATGTTTCAAAGGGTCGGTCCTTATGGGGTTAAACAGAAGCTTGATGAAGAGACACAAACACAGTATGTCATTGTGAACACTGCCCAACTTCAAAAGTGTAAAATGTTTACTAACTAACCTTTTGTCAAAATCATGTGGGTGCTTTGGCAACCACTGTGGGTGCTGGGCAAGTCATGTGGGAGTTAGCTGGGTGGCCTGCCAAAATTGTGAAGACATACTGGGTACTGGGCAATTCCTGTTGTTATAATCTGAGTGCTCTGCCAAAAATTGTAAGTGCAATCTAGGTGCTCTGGTAATGACTATAAGTGCAATGTGGATAGTGGGTAAGTCCAGTGTGTGCAATCTAGATCCTTGGGCAAGTCCTGTATGTGCATATATGCAATCTGGTGCTGGGACAAATTGTGTGTGTGCAACCTGGCTGTTGGGGCAAATTCTGTGTGTGTAATCATGGGCACTCAGGACCAACAGGTTTCCCCATCACTGATATAGGTAGATGTTTAATTAATTGTAAATGTTTCTTTTTATGATTTACTATGATTTACTTATGATTTACCACATCCTGTTTGCCCAGTGAAAGCACATATGTAGCATTGTCCACACAAATTGACAAACCCTTTCTGTATGGACCTCTCTTTGTGGGATATGGGCCCTGGTTGCCTCAATATTGGATGCACAGAATGGTCTAGAATGTAGATTTCAGAATTATGATTTCTTATCAGTGAAACTAAGGGTCTTAGCTATGAAAGCAGCCCCAAAAAATTAATTGTCATTCACCAAAACTTTGCAGTTGTTATGCATTTCAAAGGCTGGATTCAAATTAATCCAGGCTACTAGTTGGGGAAGAGTACTTCATCTCTTCAGAGAACTCTATTCTACTCACCCAGAGTGCAAAATGGCTGATCTTTACACCATTCCAGTTGATGCTTAGGATTATGCATGGTGATGGTGACTGATTGTCTGTGGAAACACATTTAATGATGTTCCTGATAAGTAGTTCTTGTGCAGATGTTGTTTCCTGAGTTTTTTTGGAATTCAGCATTTGGCCCCGACTCAACTACTTTTGTCTCTGGTCAACCCCGATTCTTATCTTTATAATAAGAGAAGGCAGCAAACCCTAGGCCTCAGATCCATCACCTATGGCACCGTGCTAAACAAAGGCATATTTTTGCTTCTGAATATGGAAGGAACAAAATGGATTATTTATCCTTCAATAAATTGCTGACAGTTACTGTTAACAATTTTTTACAGCGCAACTGTTTTTCAAGACATAAACAAGGTTGTTGTATTTAGATTTCTCCACGTACCAGAATGCATTACCTTTATGTTTTGTGTAATAAATTCTTTTTGCAGGCCTGCTTTCTGGCATGCTCATGACTTATGAGTTAATGAAAGATTTAGAAATACACCAGCCTGTAAAGGCTTATTATTTGTCATAAGTATTCTAGTTAGCAAACTGCAGTATGGCAGAATATGAAGCTTTCTAGGCTGCTCAGTGCTTCAGCTAAGGTGACCTTGAACACCTTGAACACTTTGTTGGTACTAAGCATTGAAGGAAAGGGTGCACAGAGTACATAAAGGGTTCAAACGATTTGAAGGTAACACAAAAAAGACTTGTAATAAAAATATGTTTTGACAACTCATATGTTATTAACATATTAAACCATGCTATTAGCCACCTCAATAGACAGCATGTTAAAAATAAAATAGTTTTTTTTTATATTAATAGAGGTTTGTAGAGGTTTGTAATAGTGAATACAGTACTTTGCACAATGTATGGATATTTAGCAGACAAAATCTGTTGGCACTTCCCCTTCATGTAATGTGCAGCAAATGTTAATGCCAATCTTAGATTATGGGGATGCAGTTTATGATCTTCCGTAATCTTTCCGTAAACCCGACATTCTATACAAAGTGCTGTGCTGATATTTACAACACACATCACTGCAAAATGTTAAAAGAGCTAAATTGGCTTGGATCCAGGCACAATCTCCACCTAGCTTGATTAGAGAATAACTCCTTCTCCCCGTGTACCTGAGCAACATTCTCACTCAATATTACACCCCACACGTCCTAAAATCTCGTATCTATCATCTCCTTACTAGCTGTTAAGGCACCTATTCATATGTGGAATATTCTCCCTGATTCCATCAAACAGTGCTGCCACCGGAAATTTTGGGGCCTCTTACAGAAAAAAATATCTGCCCCCCCCATCCCTATATCTCCCTCTTGCACCCCTTTATATATCATGCCAAAGATGTTTAAATGTACCCCCGGAACATACCCCATCACCAGCATTGCACATCCAGGACTAACGACTGTCCCCCAGGACATGCCCCATCAGCCGCATTGCACATCCAGGAATTACCCTTGACCCCCACAGACATATGGAGCATCTGCGCCTGTCCAGGTCTTACCTTTTTTCCCCAATTTATTTTATATAAAGGACCTGGGCCCGAGCAGGACCCCTGGGTGAATTTCCTGTCACCCCCTGCCATCAAATCGTCCTTTTGTCTAAATCCCTACTACCAAATTCGAAAAACAGAATATAACTGTTATTAGATTATAAACTCCTGGATAGATTATAAACGCTGGATGTTCTGTTCCAAACGTTTATATATATATATATATATATATATATATATATATATATATTTTTTTTTTTTTTTGGGGGGGGGTCTTCTGTTATATGTGAAACTCTATGTAATAACATTGTGTTATTGGTCCCCAGGACATCTCAGTGTATTCGTCCTGGTAAGCACAGCCACTACCATGAAATCACATCCATCATTTTAAAGTCTGAAAAAAGACCTGCTAGGTTTTCCCCATTATTACTCCTAAAATTTGTGTAGCAAGACAACTTTTTCAGACCCACTAACAAGGCAACATGGGTGATATATTAAAGAAATGCTGAAACAAAGCCCAATGCACATTTTAATAATACATGTAGGTGCCTCTATCTACACGCAACCTTATATTTTCACGGGTGCACATATTTTCATCTGTGTCGTCTTTAATAGATATAAATCAATATACCCTTTTTTATGAATTATGGTACACTGGCTATCTGTTTTTATATGTGTATTTTCCTCTAGCACAGATATTTAATTTAATTTCTTATTTTAAAGTTGTATGTATGTCACATCAAATCCCCAACAAATAATTAGGAGCACAAACAGATTTGCCAGCTGGAAAATAGGGTAAAGACAAATTACCCAGCCTCAAAATAATACAAATGTCACTTATAGTCACTTAATTGGTAACATGTTTCAAATTAAATTGAACTGTACGCCAATGTTTAAAAAGTGGGAGTTGCACCAAATAAAATATTAAAAATGGTGTGGTATTATATACGGAAACCCAAAGAGGCTATATATTTGTAATATTTTTCTGGCTTATTTTCTCAAGATAAATTGTTTTTTCGAGATAACAAGTTGTTTTTAAAAATACATGGCCTCTCTGGGCTTCCGTAATTGTAGGCATGTAGCTATCACACAAATGAACTAGTATCTGTTTCTGAGAAATGAATAGAAATTGGGAATATTAGAAATCCTTTATTATAAACCTTTTATTGCTTTTCCTTTTATCCATTTTATGTGACATTCATAATCTTTATCAAAGATCAACAATGGTGGTATCTGTGGAATTTACATTGTGGCTTAACAGAAATGCGCCTTCCTGCAGAGCCAGCAAATCTCTGCAACTGAAGTAAGGAATGGTATGCTTTAAATAACTAAATAAAGTTTACTGGTCAAACACACAGAGAGACGATAGTTCTGTTGTGAAATGGAAAATAGCAAATACTCGATGTATTGGTTCTAATACACATGAATTATTAAGGGAAATATCTACAATATTTACAAACGGTGATTTATCGACAATTGTTTTGAAAATGTGTAGTTTTGTTAGCTGAGGTCTATGACCAATAAAAGTAAGGACTATAACATACTTAAAGAAGATACTGATGAATTCAGTAAGGATATTTGCAACAGACCTATTAACATAAAACATTTGGGCCCATAAAGGCTTAAATTGTTTTAAATCACTGCAAGCACACTGTGGGCAACTGATTTTATACTCTACAACACACAATAAACCAGTGATCATAACTGAAAAAGTATGTTAATGGACTATGCAGTGACCACTGGATTTGATAGGGCTCTCTGTGTTAACCTTCTTTCTGGATATTTGGATATCCTCGACCTTCCACCACCATGACTACTCACAGCCTTGCCCTGTTCATAGTAATAATTACTTTCTAATATTTATATTATCATGTTTTTTTTATTTCATTCCTGCTCTGAATAACTAGAATTATAAAGGACCTGCCATCATAAAATAATTTTTTTTTTAAAATGGAAATTCTATACAACAAACCATGAAAATGAGGCCAGGTAGGGGCTGTCATATACAGGTTGCATAATGAGTCATTTTGGATAATGGATAATTTCCATCAATAAGATATATTAACCCCATTCCCGACAATGGACATTCCTGACAAGTCCTGCGGTGAAACCACGTCTATTGCCTCGATGTTGCAGCATGCTTGTCAATATGGCTATGCTCTCTTGTGGTCAAGAGCTTCGGAAGTGAAAAAAAAATCACTTCCGTTTCATCACTCTGAATATGTTGCTTTACTGCCCCTAGAGGTTGTCAGCAACATTGCAATGTAAAACAAAGCAAAAAAAAATATTTAATTATCTTAAAACTAGGATTAGGGCTAGATTAGCTGTTAGGGTTAAAATTAAATATTTTTTAGCATAAGGGATAGGGTTAAAATTAAATAAAAATTAAAATATATTAAGGGATAGCACAAGGGTTAGAGTTGTGGTTAAATGTAATGCTTGGGTTAAATTTAGGGTTCGGGTTGGGGTCAAAAGGTCAATATAGGGAAAAAACAAAAAACACTATTTTTGGTTTTTGCCCCATAACTTGAAAAAATGCAGAAAAATATGGAAACATGCATATGTATGAACTCAGGAAAACATTTAGAAACTATTTAAATTGGGTCTTTTTAAATGATTTTATTTGTGTAAATTATATTTTAGGTCAAAGTTAGAAAGAGTGTTTTTTTTTTATTTTTTTCATCATATTTTAGGATTTTTTTGTAGTAAATTATAAGATATGATAAACATAATGGTATCTAATGAAAGCCCTTCTTATGATGATAAAAACAACATATAATTTGTGTGGGTACAGTATGTAAGAGAGAAGAAAATAACAGCTAAACACAATCACCCCAGAAATGTAAAAACAGTCATTGTCACCAAGGGAAAGTCAAGGTCGAAATGTCTTGTCACTAAGGGGTTAAAGCCACTCAGCACTCATGAAAGTGTAGTAGTAGTACCAATACAAAAACTGTAAAGAACAAATACACCACTTTTACTGTGATGTATAAGGAATCGTTGGAAGCCTGCAATTGGCATGTCCGACCTGCATATGTGCCATTGTATTAGCCTTTGTAGACATGGGGAAACATGAGTATGCATGGAAAGGCTATATTGCAACTTAAGGGGGACGGACACAGAATAAATAGTTGTGTGCTTGCATTCTGACAGGTGTGTGGGGAATTTGCAACTTGTGGAAAAATCCCAAAACAAATTTGAATAACACATAATTTTTTATAACGGATTTCTGGACAAGGGATACTCAACCTGTATAATATTTTAAACAAAATAGGTAGGAAAAATAAGTCCAAACTTGTTTTTAAAAGCAGCTCATCTATGTTGAAAACTGTTAACACAACATACAGAGAGATTTTATGTAAATATTTTACATATGACAAATCTGCTTAAACTGGTTTTATAAACATATATCTTCATTTGCTATACAGTGTGACATTCCTGTATTTTTTTCTGACTGGAAGTGTAAGCAAAAGAAGATAAGTTACAAAATATTTTAGTTGATTTTATTCCTATACTGGAACAGAATGTCTTGTCGGATTTGGTATTTGTATTGAAAGTGTAGTATTTTTCTCCTGCTATGATTGCATACCATGCTGAGCTGCCAATGACAACTTCTCTGACACAAGGTGACAAGGAGTGAATTGTTACATGTAAACACACATCAATTTGTACGTTCTTCCTCAAGCAGAGCATGATCGTTTACCACACTTCTATCCACATTGTGCTATAAGGCAGTGAATAGAAATGGGGACAAACAGCACAGGAAGGCAGTTGTTAAATGCTAAATGGACTAATTATATGAAGTTGGAATTTATGACTGATAATTTATGGTTGTATTAAGATTTATTTCTCATCTTATTCCAAAACCATGAGAATTTATATCAAGTTGGTCCCACCCTTTTACAGTTGAAACATTGCCAGATGTAGGCATCAGTGTTGTTCATGGACATCTGTTGGTTATTGGAACAGACAATTTAATATTATTCTGTGTTCTACCAGACTAATCAACATGGACTTTGTTTCATGCATGGGGCCATTGTCATGCAGAAACAGAAAGGAGCCTTCCACAAAATATTACCAATAAGCACAACATTGTAAATAATGTTTTTGCAATCTGTATTTTAAAGATGTCCTGAAGGGCCTATAATGAACCATAAAAACACAGGTTACTCCACCTCCTTAACATTTACAGCTGGCTCTATGCATTTGTGAATGAAGCTTCTCATGACATCCACCATACCCAGATTGCTGTGTAAGATTGTCATAGGGTAAAGCATAATTTATCACTTCACTCATCACCTAGGGGTTGAGCCCCTTATAGGAAACAATATTGCATGCATATTAAGGTTTCAATGGGGTCTTAGTAAGACCAACATTTATGCAAACACTACTTAGAAGACACAGGACTGGGTGAAATCTCTCCATAGCTGCATTTTCTATACTTTTTAGGTTATACAAATAGTGTTCATTTTGTGCAATTTTTTCTTTTACCACTATATTGGTGATGGACAATGCGTTTACAACTATATAGTCTGGTAATAGAGTTGAGCGGACACCTGGATGTTCGGGTTCGAGAGGTTCGACCGAACTTCGGAAAAAAGTCCGGGTCCGTGCTCGAACTTGACCCCGAACTTGACCCCGAACCCCATTGAAATCAATGGGGACACGGACTTTCGGCCACTAAAATGCCTCTAAAATAGTCATAGAAAGGGCTAGAGGGCTGCAAAAGGAATTAAAATGTGGGTAAGAGTAGGACAATTGCCCTGCAAACAAATATGGATAGGGAAATAACTTCAAAAAACATAAAATACATACAAATTAAAAATACTGTACTATTTAGCACCCAAAACTATTAGAATTTTTCAAAGTGCGGTGTAAGCACAGTATTTGATGATTCTATTTGACTCTCAGATATGAAGTGCACCGCAAGACGCAAATGTACTATTTAGCACCCAAAAGTATTAGAATTTTTCAAAGTGCACTGTAAGCACAGTATTTGACGGTTCTATTTGACTCTCAGATATGAAGTGCACCGCAAGACGCAAATGTACTATTTAGCACCCAAAACAATTAGAATTTTTCAAAGTGCGCTGTAAGCACAGTATTTGACGGTTCTATTTGACTCTCAGATATGAAGTGCAAGTCGTAAATGTACTATTTAGCACAACAATTAGAATTTATAGAATAGCAATAGCATTACATGTATTCTATAAACCGAAAGTCTATAAACCGAATGTCTTTCGGTTTATAGACTTTCGGTTTCTGGAATACATGTAATGCTATTGCTATTCTATAAACCGAAAGTCTATAAACCGAATGACTTTAGGTTTAAAGACTTTCGGTTTATAGCCGAACCTCGAACTTCAACACGGACATACAGTGAAATGTCCGGGTTCAGGTTCGTGGCACGGACACTGTAATGTCCGGTACAAACCCGAACAGTGTGGTTCGGGTTCGCTCAACACTACTGGTAATATTTATTTTTTTGCCAGTGTGCATTATGGCTTTAGACAATGGCAAATCATGGACAATATCTTAAAAATGACACAGGCACCTTAAGGAGTCCCTGTATAAAGTCGGACTTATTTGCTTTTCCTTACCCAGAACCTTTTGCAGTGGTGTAAGCACTGTGCATTTGAGATATCTGTGGGAAAATTGGTCTATTTGCATGTCCAGTATATGGAGATATGTTCAACAATATTCTAATCACTATGAAAACAAAGGCTTCACAAGAGGAAAGACACTCTTCAAATCCCCACAACACTTATTTGGAGGAGGATATCCCCATCTTACTCAACCCATTTATTACACACATGACCTATTCCAAAGGCACATGTCAAACAAGCTAATTTAGAAAAAGTCTATTTACATGTTGATTGATGCCTGATTCCTTTCTTTCTTACTTTTTTCAAGTTGTTGCTTTTATTATCTGCAGACAGCAGGTGTTATATCAAGTGCTTTTTTAAGTATGCAGCATTCTTTCTCTATATTGAATGGGTTTTTCCAACAATATTTTGTGGCTTCCTGTCTTGGATATAATGCAAGACAATGTCTGTGCTTTCCCTGTTTGCAATTAAATGGTTAAAATGTAATATATTGTTTGACAGCTTAGCACTCTAAGAGTTATCCTTGAGGTAAAGGGTCTTTGTTCATTTTTGCCATAGCACAGATAAAAGAAACATTACAAAAGGTAGATGGCTAATCATTATAATTTTGTTCAATCCATAATCAAATGTAGCATCTCTATAATCTTGAGTTCTTATATTTTATGACTAGAATATTAAAGAGGGATTAAACAAAAAGACCACTTCTATCTGATTCAAACATATTTTCAACAATGCTCCTAGCGTGGGCCATTAAATAGATTTTGCTTTTTATTCGGATGTCTAACTAAGACTAAGCTGTAATCTAACTACATTAAAATGAAGTTCTATGGCATGATCATAGATATTGGTATGTTTACATTTTAATGGAGTATGGAACTTTAAGGAAATAGTAATCCGCCACTTTTAGGGCTTCTTGTGTGATCCTTCTTCTACGATTACTGTTCTAATATGAGTTGCACCCAAAAAAGAGAAAAAGGATATACTGTAGAAGTCGTTAGCAAATCTACACACATTCACAGGCATTCTGGGTAGGCATATGCAACTCTGATCACCTTTTGCCATTATCATTATGGACCCTTGAAACACTTGAACAATGCAAAGGACAGCCTTGAAACATAGCTCAGGACAGAGGTGCAGAAGCCATATCACCACTCATGAACAGCTATTTTGTCGTTAATGGAACTTATCAACATGAGGTGGGTTTTCTGACTTATTGCTTGAGGCTTGGTATGTAAGGTGTGTTAAATGTTGTCACCTTTTCCTTCAAAAAAATACCTGCTTTACTATTGTCTTAACATTGGCTTTAAGCCAATTTTTTACCAACCTGCCAGAAAATTACCGGCTGGGAGGCAGCCCTAAGTATTTTGTTGGGTCTATATCATTGTATGCTAAAGTATGTCCTGTTAGCTGTGTTTAACTTTTTATTTAACGCATCCCTACCCCTCCTCCATCTAATCATAATATACTGGTTGATGAGTAAGGGAAATATAAATAATTTGAGGCTTTCACCCTCTTTAGACTAGTGTTTCTCAACTGGCGGGTCCTGACCCAAAAGTGGTTCGCGAGAAGGGCAAGCCTTTGGGATGAGCTACCTGTGCCAGCATACAGGGTGCAACACCCCAGAGGCGCCATTTAAAAAATAAAATTAAAAATGTGCGGGTAGAGACACTGGCTAGGGAGATCAGAAGATCTCCCATCACCAGCCCTCTGCACAGCTGCAGCGCAGGATCCAGGCAAGAACTCGCACCTGGTCAGCGCAGCATCTGCTTTATGGGGGAGCTGCAGGCAGCATAAGCTTCGTATGTTACTACACATGGGAAGCGCAAGCAGCACTTACTGAGCTCTGTGTGTGTTTAACACAAAGAGCTTATGCTTCCCGTGCTTCAAGTAAGAATGGGAGGGGGAGGGAGAACAGAGGAGGAAGGGGCGAGAATGGAAGGGGGAGGGGAGAAGACATAAAGAGGAGGGGGGAGAGAACAGAAGAGGGGAGAGAACAGAAAGGAGACATATAGACATAAGGGTAGAGAGGAGGGGGGCACGTAAGGCTGGCCCTGGTCACGAGGTGGTGTGGAGTGGGCTTCGGCTTCATCAAAAAAGTCACTTTTTTGATTGGAGGGAGGAACAGTGATGTAGCAAAGCATGCTGCATTCAAACTTCTGAAGCTAAGAAGTTCACCAAGGAAAGTATGGCTTTGTTTCGATAGTGCCTCTGACTTCTCTTCCAGTTCATGGAGATCAGTCAAGTGATATTCGGGTGTGATCCAGCAGATACATGGCAGTATCTGTGTAATGTCATATCTTTGTGAAAATGAATTTTCACCTCTGGTCCAGCTGAAGACAAAATATAGGAACAGAATGTATATTGAACACATCCTCAGAGTTGCTTTGTTGACCATCACCCTCAACTTGGAAACACTTATCAGGAGCAAAAAGCATCCCAACTTTCACATTAGTTCTAATTAGTCTTGCATGTTTCAATAGCTTTGTATTTCATTGGGTTTTTAGCTCAATGGTACTTTTATTTTCACACTGCGATAACTGCACTATTAATTTTGTGAAGAAGCTCTGTTTTCTGTTTTTTTTTTCATGTTTTAAACATTGTATATACATTGTGGAATACTGTACAAATTGTTTTGTGGAATAAATTATAATGCTTTGGAAATTAAATAATTTTTGGGTTGCGACTTCATGACCAAACCCAAATGTGGGTCCTGATGTTAGACAGGTTGAGAACCACTGCTTTAGACCAATGCATCCATGTGACACCAAAGAGTTAAAAGTGTCAGTGAAAAATTAGATGTAAAAAGAAAATTCAGCACAGAGATTTCAGCTGGGGATCTGTGGCCTACTTTTACAGTTCTAAATATCTCAAAGACATTTGAATGAAAGAGAAGCATGATAAAATAATATTAATGTGGGAATATGTTGAAAATGTGATTTTCAGGGTATCCTTGCAAGACTAATAGAATCTTGCAGAGATACAATTCAAGCAAGAAAAATTGCATTGTGCCATGCCAATGAATCTATACTAAGTGCAGTTCAATGTACTTTATAATTACACTATGCACTACTTTTAAAATGATCATTCCCATCAATTCTGTTCTGCCATCTTTAACTTCTATGGCTGCAGTTACAAATAGTGTATGAACCTTCTCTTGAACGGAAATCACAAGACAAAAATAATGTAGTGCGTACATGAACTTTTATTCCAGAATAGTATAACTTGCATTATTTAAAAAGTAGGCAAACCTGTTTAGTTTTGAAGAAAATTAAAATTATTTTTGTTACATGGTCTATTCTAAATTCAATTTGACAAATAAATAATGTAATGTCTGGATGTATTAAAAAACACAATGCATAATTGGTGGAATGAGATTGTTAGGTTAGAAAATCTAGGAGAAATGTTATTTTGTTAAGCATACACTACTGCATTCTTTATTGCTGTGGCACCCTATGATACACTCATTAACAAACACAATGTCACAGAAAGCTTTATTGCTCTGTGATAAACTCACACAAACACAATTATAACGCCAGCTCAATCCCTAATGTGGGGTTATACACTAAAATTCAACTTTAGAGGTCAACTTTAATTTTGAGACATTTTGGCACCCGATTTTAACTTAGAAAAAAACAAACAGTTTTGAATCTTCCCCTTTGAAAGTAATGGGAGGTGAAATTATAGAAGCTAACATAGTAACATAGTAACATAGTAATTTAGGTTGAAAAAAGACACAAGTCCATCAAGTTCAACCCTTCTACCTATCATTACAGCTTTTGATCCAAAAGAAGGCAAAAAACCCCTAAGGAAGCTATTTCGAATTTTGCCTCCTGGGGGAAAAAATTCCTTCTTGACTCCAAGAGGCAATCAGATTTCTCCTTGGATCAATAAGCTATTTTATTAATGCTTATTCTATTATTAATAGCCCTGTATGTTCTGCTTTCCTAAAAAAAACATCCAAACCATTTTTAAATGCATCTATTGTGGTTGCTAGCACTACCTCTCTTGGCAGTGAGTTCCATAACTTTATTGTCCTAACCGTAAAGAATCCCTTCCTTTGCTGTCTATGAAATCTTTGCTCTTCCAGTCTGAGGGGGTGACCTCTTGTTCTTTGTACCTTTCTGTTAATGAACAGGTCACTGGAGAGCTCTTTATATTGGCCCTGCAAATATTTATATAATGTTATCATATCCCCTCTGAGACGCCTTTTTTCTAACGTATATAAATTCAATTTTTTAAGTCTCTCTTCATAACTAAGATCCTCCAAACCCCTTATTAATTTTGTAGCTCTCCTTTGCACTTTTTCTAGTTCCTTAATATCCTTTTTAAGGACTGGTGCCCAGAACTGTACTGCATATTCAAGGTGAGGTCTTACCATTGATTTGTAAAGAGGCAAGATGATATCCTCCTCCCGTGAATCTATACCTCGTTTTATACATGCCAATATCTTATTGGCCCTTGCAGCTGCTGACTGGCATTGGGCACTGTTGCCAAGTTTGTTGTCTATAATTATTCCTAAATCCTTTTCATTAGTAGTTTTTCCCAGGGAAAAACCATTTAACGTATATGTTGCTTTGTTATTATTTTTCCCATAATGCATAACTTTACATTTGTCTATATTGAACCTCATTTGCCACTTTACTGCCCAGTCCCCCACTCTGTCCAAATCTTCCTGTAAAGAAAAAACATCAAGATTAGTCTTTATTGCCTTACCTAATTTAGTGTCGTCCGCAAACACGGAGACATGGCTCTCAGCACAATGTGGCAGATCATTAATAAACAAATTAAAAAGAAGAGGGCCCAAAACAGACCCCTGAGGTACTCCGCTTAATACCCTTGTCCAATTTGAGAATTTTCCATTTACAACAACCCTTTGTGTTCTATCTTTTAGCCTATTTTCAATCCACATACACACATTTGCCCCCAAACCTATTTCTCTCAATTTGTAGAGTAACCTTTTGTGTGGAACTGTATCAAATGCTTTCGCAAAATCCAAATAGATCACATCAACTGCCACACCTAGATCTATATTTTTACTGACTTCTTCATAGAATGTTATTAAGTTTGTTTGACAAGACCTGTCTTTCACAAAACCATGTTGACTTTTACTAATTATATTCTGGTTCAAGATGTATTCTTGAGTGTATACCTTTAGCAATCCTTCAAATAGTTTCCCCACTACAGATGTCAAGCTCACTGGCCTATAATTACCTGGCAGAGATTTTGATCCCTTTTTAAATATTGGAATGACATCCGCCTTTCGCCAGTCTGTTGGCACTGTACCTGAACTGAATGAATCCCTAAAGATCATGAATAGTGGTCTGGCCAGAATTATGCTTAACTCTCTAAGTACCCTTGGGTGTATACCATCTGGTCCTGGGGCCTTGTCTATCTTAACAGAGTGTAATTGCTTAAGCACTTTTTCCTGTGTCAGCCAATCCCATGTTTGCGGCGAATGTCCCATAACTTCCTGTAGCAGGGGCTCGTCCATCTGCTCTTCCTTAGTATAAACAGAAGAAAAAAAATTATTTAAAATGTCTGCTTTCTCTCTGTCCTCACTTACCAAATTTCCCATTTGGGATAACAAGGGCCCAACATTTTCCCTCTTTAGCTTTTTTCCATTTATATATTTATAAAACATTTTGGGGTTAGTTTTACTCTCCTTGGCAACCCTTTTCTCATTTTCCAATTTAGCCATTTTAATTGCCTTTTTGCAGGCTTTGTTGGCCTCTTTGTACTCTATAAATGATAATGCTGATCCCGTGTTTTTATAATGTTTGAATGCCATTTTCTTGTTTTGTACTTCCTGTTTCACGTTACCTGTAAGCCACATTGGTTTCGATTTGTGTCTTTTGCATTTGTTTCCCAAAGGTATATATTGGGATGTGTACTTTTGTAATGTGTGCTTAAAGGCATTCCACTTGTCTTCTGTGTTTAGTCCAGAAAACAATCGTTCCCAGTCTAAATGTTCAATCGATGCCCTTAGTCCATCAAAGTTAGCCCTTCTAAAATTAAGTGTTTTGGTGGCGTATTTACCAATTTGCTTTTTTGCATTAATCTCAAATGAGACCATATTATGGTCACTATTCCCCAAGTGTTCTCTTATTTGGATGTTTGAGATAAGCTCCTCATTGTTTGTTATTACCAAATCCAGACAGGCATCCATTCTAGTTGGGGTGTCTACTAATTGTGCCATAAATTTGTTATTAAGCAGGTCCAGAAACTTGCTGCCCCTAGCTGAACTAGTTGTGCCACACTTCCAATCTATATCTGGGTAATTAAAATCTCCCATGATTAGAACTTCATTCATATTTGCAGCCTTTTCAATTTGTAATAAAAGCTGATCTTCTCCATCAATGCTAATATTTGGTGGCTTGTAGCATACACCTACAAGTAATGTGCGATTCTTTTTAGCGTCTAAGCTAATCTCCACCCACAGTGTCTCCACATCAGTTCCAGTTACATCATTTACTCCTTCTTTAATACTGGGATTTAATTTAGGATTTACATACAGACAAATCCCTCCCCCTTTTCTATTTACTCTGTCCTTTCTAAAAAGTGAGTAACCTTGTAAATTAACTGACCAGTCGTGGGTCTCATCCCACCACGTTTCTGTGATTCCGATTAAATCATACTGTTCAGCACTTACCAGTATCTCCAGCTCACCCATTTTGTTTGTCAAGCTTCTTGCATTTGCTAAAAAACATTTGAGATTACTACCCATTTTCTGTTTAGTTGACAAACACTTAATGTGTGCAGGTTTAATTATATGGACCTCCCTTTGGTCTATGTTAACCCCACCACTGCTTTCCTCCTCTCCCATAGCTAGACCCACCTTCCAATCTACCCTAGCTACCATTGCTTCTTTTTGATCTTGACCCTCCCCCCCAGAGCTTAGTTTAAAAGCTCATCTAATCCTATAGCCATCCTCGCCCCTAATACTGCAGCCCCCTCATCATTGAGGTGCAGCCCATCCCGTCCAAAGAGTCTGTAGCCGACTGCAAAGTCTGCCCAGTGCTCCAAGAACCCAAATCCCTCTTGCTTGCACCACCTTCGCAACCACGTATTAATCTCCCTAAGCTCCCGCTGTCTCCCTGACGTAGCGCGTGGTACTGGTAATATTTCCGAGAATATTACCTTGGAGGTCCTTTCCTTTAGCTTCTTTCCTAGTTCCCTAAAATCATTTTTAAGGACCCCCCACCTACCATTTACTTTGTCATTAGTACCAATGTGTACTATGACCGCTGGATCATGCCCAGCCCCTCCCAATAATCTGCCTACCCGTTCCGCAACATGCCGAACCCGAGCACCCGGGAGACAACATACAGTTCGGCATTCGGGGTGCTACTTTTGAGACTACTTTTGAGACTATGTAAAATTCAGCATTCTGCCTAAGATCTCCTCTTAATTTTTACCGGGTGCTGCAATGCACTAGGACTCCAACTCCCATCTTCAATCGTAGACAACAGAAAATTGCACCAGCTGACACTGGATGAACAAACAGAGATGATCACAGGAGGTATATATTCCAAAGTAGAAAAATGTATTGATATTCCTTGGACTTGATAAAATCATTAAGGGCAGACAAACAGCTTCAGACTTAAGCTCGTTGCTTACTCCTAAACAGTCTGTTCAAGAATAATTTAAAACTTTTTGATATACACACATAATTAAAAACAATAAGATGGACTTTTACTATGAATACAGTAATCTGTCGATGATTGCAGTTTTGTATATGTGTTAAGGCCGTTTGGCCTGTATTTGTGGAAGGGGCTGGAATTAATTCACTCCCCTATATAAGGTACAACCTTACCTGTCTTCACACCGTTCAAGGTCAGCGTCTGAATGAGTTCCGGTTCATCCAGTCGCCATTTTGGATTACTTCTGGGTCCCACAAGGTTTTCCTTTGCTGAACTGTGTCCAGGGATCCTTCTGCAGATTCTTGGGATCAACTGCTTGCCTACTATCGCCGCGGATCGCGTCCTAGGGACTACTAAACAGTAAGTAGACCTAACCGTCACGCCAGGCGACAGGGCCCACGGCATCAAAAACGGTTCAGGTCCTCACTTACTGTGCGCGTTCAGCTATTTCGGCACTTGAAAATCATTATGTTATATTTGTCCGGGTTCAGCTGTTCGCTTACACAGCATTTTCGGTTAAACGTTGTCTATATTCATGCGGTCAAACGCACTAACACGCTATGCATGTGTATGTCACTGATTCTCCTGTCACAAATAATGTATGTGTATGCAATAAAAATATAGGAAGAATGTGCAAAAAAAAAAAAAAATTTATTCAGGCACTCAAAGGGTTAATCTCGAATGAATGGGTTTACGAATAGGTCCCAGTTACACATATGGGTATTCACATGGTTTTAGGATTCCACACTGCCACCTTCAGGTCAGCAAGGATATTGCCATTATTAAAATGTCACATTACCTTCCACTTTGTACACCATACACAATCTCACCCAACTACTAGACGACATACAGGTTTAAGGAGATCTTACAAACACCATCTCATGGCCTATACAGGTCAATTCAAACATAATTAAGATAATACAATTGTGTCACTTGTATGTATTTTCCATACGGTTCATCTTTAGTTACAGGTACTACTATTACCTATACGGATTACGAGTTTCAATAACCTATACTACCAGGTACGTACACCTGCTTACTGTAGAACTATTAAACTCCCCAACAGGACAGACAAGTACTGGCTAATAGGGTCATAGGGGCCAACAGTTAATTCCCCCGTTTTCTGCATTTATGCTTAGGATTAGTGGTCCCGCGAGGCCAACACCCCGCTTCAAACTCGGAAGCAAACTCCCCTCGGGCCACACGTGAGCTAGCCGCCTCACACGTTGCATAGAGAGGGCCTCACCTGTCACTCCCTTTCCTATTTTTCTGGTTACAGTCACCGAGAGGCCGACATCCTGCCACAACGTTCGGTGGCCACGACAATCCCCTCGCGCCAACCATAGATAGAGCCTCTCAAGCCGCTTGGCAACTAGCAGGGCCTCATCTGTCACCAATAAACAATAAGCATAATCGTTTCGCCTCACGGCATAGCTAGTAGCCAGTACTATCCTAATATGTTCAAATAATAATTCTCTCTTTCCTTCATTTAAGTATGTCTCTTGAAGGTGATGAAGAGCTATCTCTTCATGCCACCCCAACTAGGGTCGAGACACCCTCTCGTAGAGGAGACATTGCCAGTCCAGCATCAATTAGATCCTGGACGATCCCACGTATCACCACGGAGTTAAGGAGGCGACAAGTCCCTTACCCTGCCACAGCAAGGAAAGCTGAGCTATTCAAACTCCTTAACAATACGATTGACAACACGGAAGCTGGGGAAGGTGACATCCAGGCTATGCTGGCCTCACTCATGACCTCTATGGGCAAGGTCAATGACAGACTGGCTAATCTCGAGGCAGTCACCACAGCCCTCACCAAGGCTGGTCTTCCTGATGCTGCTCAACAGGCTCCAACCGAACCACGGGCCATGGGTATGGTTATCTCCTCAGATTATCAGGACGTTGACCCTGCATACACTATCCCAGCTCACATTGAGAGAGACATCTTGGAAGGCAAAGACGTCAACCTGGCATCCCTACTAATTGCCTCCCAGGATGTGGTGAAGAACAAAACCTATATGTACGATGACGTTTCTGTAATGGTCAGATCAAAAGACGTTAGGTTAAAACGTAAACTGACCATTCCAGAATTTGTGTTAGCCTTTGGTATTTTTAGAGACGTAATTTGTGAAGTATACCCTTATAGAAGGGAGGAATTTGATCGCTATATGCACAAGCTGGTGGACCTGGGGAACAAATATGGTGGATCTGCTTTTTATGATTACCATAGGTCTTTTTCCACCAAAGTGTCTGGAGCTCACTCTCAGTATGGTACCCGTATCAACTGGAGCAGACTAGATACAGAGCTGTTCTGTAGATACTTCGCTGGTCTCAAAACACCGGCTTGTGCATCCTGCTCTTCTACCACTCACACTACCAACTTTTGTTCTCACATGGCAGCCGACCGTAATCAGTCACCTAGCACGAGTTACGCGGGTAGGACTGAGAGAAGCACCAGAGACAAACTAGGTCGTCCTATCATTTTCTTTGGTAAATCCCAAGTGTGCAATAATTTCAATGTGGGCACATGTAGCTTTAGTGCATGTAGGTTGTTGCATATTTGTTCACATTGTTTCAGGGCACATGCGCATATCATGTGTTCAAATAAAATGTACCCTAAACCGTACCTAACGTCTGTTAACATTCATGCCTTCACAGCACTTTTAACCAATCACCCTTCCAGACATATGGTAAATGTTCTCATTTCTGGATTCTCAGAGGGGTTTCATACAGGCATTATCCATATGCCCACGGGCCAACTCGAATGCCCTAATTTACAATCAGCGCAACAAAACCCAGCAGCCGTAGACACACTCCTAACCCAAGAGCTGGCGGAAGGGTTCTTGTTCGGGCCTTACAAAACCCCACCTTTTACGGCATGGCGCACAAATCCCATAGGGATAGTCACAGGGTAAACTTCCCTCAAGCAAAGACTCATCATAGATCTGTCGGCCCGTCATACCTCATCTACACCGAGTCTGAACTCTCTTATTCCCTCCGAAGAGTTTTCCCTACAATATGCCACTGTAGACCATGCTATTACAGCCATTATGCGAGCGCGGATCGGAGCATGGTTAAGTAAGACAGACATTACCAATGCCTTTAAACTACTACCTATCCATCCCACACTATGGCACTTACATGGCATAAAATGGGCAGATAACTATTATTTTTTCTCCCGCTTAACCTTTGGGTCTAAAAGTAGCCCCAAAATCTTCGACACTTTTGCTGAAACACTTTGCTGGTTGTTACTTAATGTGTCTAGATGCCCCATAGTCATCCATTATCTGGATGATTTCTTACTGATTGAACCAAACTCCCTTCCCCCCAGGAGTCTCAAAGCAACTATTAGTTTGTTTGACCACCTTGGAGTCCCGGTATCCAACAAGAAAACAGAAGTCCCAGATACAATTATTACATTCCTAGGTGTACAACTAGACTCTGCCTCCATGCAAGCTAGTTTACCACAAGAGAAAATCACAAACATCCTTAACAGTATAAACCATGACATGTTGCTGGGTAATTGCAACCGCAAGGAACTACAATCACTCATGGGTTCGTTGAACTTTGCCATGCGCATCATTCCTCAAGGGCGGGCTTTCATATCCAGACTTCTCTGTCTTTTTCCACTTTTCAAACACGACAACTATAGACTATCCTTGGATGAGCATGCCACGGCAGACTTATATATGTGGAGAGAATTCTTGACCACCTGGAATGGTGAAAGCTTGTTCCTACCAGAGTTGACTGACACGTCTCCAACAATATGGTCTGACGCGGCGTCTACCACGGGTTTCGCAGCAATCTTTGGGACCGAATGGCTTTGGGGTAGGTGGCCTGAAGAAGTCTATGACTTGGAAGGCTTTTTTACGACCTCAGCTCTTTTTGAGATCTATCCCATTGTAGCAGCTGCCGTGGCGTGGGGACATTCATGGTCAGGCTTATCAGTCCGTTGCCACACAGACAACCAAGCAACATGTCACATCATTAACAAAGGCCGCTCATCATCCCTAACAATGAGATTTCTCAGGAAGCTCACGTGGTTAGCTGCACGTCACAGTCTGTCTCGTTTCAATTTTCAGGCTTTTCAGCAAGTGCTCACGTCAGCAGCAATTACTGCCACAGCCGCCCCTCCGTTCCAGCAGCTAACCAATGACTAGAGAAAATTATGCATCATAGCAGGGTTCTGTCCAAACTTGCACTATCATCCAACACTCACAAAGCATACAACAGAGCCTTCACACTCTTCACAAGATTCCTATCCGACCACGACATAATGCATCCTTTTGTCATGACATCTATTATAGCCTTCGCTTCCTTTTGCCAGCTTACATTACACTTATCTTACAACACAATCAAATTATATCTGACAGGCATTCAACATCATATGCTCACTCTACAACCCAATACACATAGTTTCATGTCATCTTATCAGGTAAAGAATATACTTAGAGGTATTCAGAAATCCGTCCCTCCACCGCTTCCACAGAGATTACCTATAGATAACACCCTTTTCCAGTTATTATCCAACCTGTTAGACTCCAAACCTTTCCACTCTACTACCAACGCAATCATCAAAGTGGCCATGTACATAGCTTTCTACGGGTTCCTCAGGCCAAGGGAATTCACTACTGTCACCACCACTCAAAAAGACAGATGTCTGCTACGCACACACTTACGCAAACACATGGATCACTACATACTGTCTTTACCTCAGTCAAAAACAAGCCAACATGCACCTCCGGTGGAGATCACCTATTTTCCTACCCACACCAAATGGTGTCCAGTAACAACGCTGGATTCCTACCTTTCACTTACCTCATCAACACCATTGTTACACCTATTTTCACTCAAAGGCTCTGTACTCACTACTACTACTACTTTCATGCGATACATCAGATCACTGTTAACCAGGCTAGGTCTTAACCCTTCACTCTACTCAGGTCACTCCTTCCGCATAGGGGCGGCTTCCACAGCTTCCAGTGCAAACATACCGGTGCATATCATTAAGTCATTAGGACGGTGGAAGTCATCTGCCTACACAACCTACATACCTAAACCCACCCAAGAATTAAGAAAGGCATTTAAAGAAATGTCTGGATAATTGTATGAAATTGTTGACTGTATTAAATCTTCGATTATTCAATTTTTGCCCTCTTTATTTACAGGCCTACCATATCGTCGGTATCGGCACACCACAACCGACTTTGCTCATTTGTACTATCTTACGTTCTCACTTGAACCTACTCCATATACGGCTATATTGGCCCTTACACAAGTTTGGCCTGTATTTGTGGAAGGGGCTGGAATTAATTCACTCCCCTATATAAGGTACAACCTTACCTGTCTTCACACCGTTCAAGGTCAGCGTCTGAATGACCCTCCCACCCACTCCTCTTTTTCAACACTTTCCTTTTTCAATTCTATCTTACTTTATTTCTTCTTGGCGGGCCCTCTTTATTTACAGGCCTACCGTATTGTCGGTATCGGCACACCACAACCGACTTTGCTCGTTTGTACTATCTTACGTTCTCACTTGAACCTACTCCATATCCGGCTATATTGGCCCTTACACAAATAAAATCTTGTACAGAGATCTGAAAACAAAGGATAAGAGAACAAGGGTTAAAAAATTCAGATGGCAAGGCCAAAACCAGTTTTAACCTAAATAGCATGACACATCATATTAGGAGTTTAAACCCTGTGGGATAAACTCACACATTCCATACACTACTATGAGTTTTGTTATTACAAAAATGATACAATCATAAACAAAGCACAGTACTGTGAGTGTTATTCCTCTTAATCCATGGGATGCACTTACACACTTACCCAACTGTCCTGCTTTCCTGTATCCCGATCTCATTTTCCGGTGTCTGAATCTTAGAGCGTATGCGCAATAGTGCTTTTAGATTGAGGTACAACACCACCACACATGACCTCCAAAGCATCCTGATTTGGTGTGACACTGCACGCTACTGAGAGTAGTGTGGTAGAGCTCTGGGATAAACTCATAAATGACACATTACTGTGAGATTTATTGCAAGAGCCACTGTAATACACACATTTATAATACACAGTAGTGTGAGTTTTATTGCTATTGAACTCTGTGATACACATATATAAACAAAATATTCTGAGTTCCTAGAAAAAAGCAAAAGGATTTTAACTACAAAGTAGGACACTTGAGAGATGTGCAGTACTTAAAGTACATCCTTTAAAGCATTTTTCTTTCTGTACATTGACATCATGTAAATTGCACATTTGTAAAGTGCAGCAAAATGTACAGTTTTTGAGCTAAAAGCCAATAAAGAGAGACTGAATGCCACACATTATTATCACTGAATATAGCTTACCATAATATAATAATAGAATCTTGTCAGCGACACTGATCTGTTCTTCTACAAAGTATCAACACCAACTTGCATATAACAGTATTTTATTGTATAAAACATCAAGATTATTGTTTTCTAAAATCTTGTACTGAATGAATACAATTGGATTAGAATACAATAGACTTATATGCAGTATACATGTAGTAAATATATAATTTGCATATTTTTTCACCAGGTAATGTCAAACACAGCACACAGTATACACTTTTAAAGCTCATTGGAGTCCACTGAATGATCTGAGTTAATAAATCTTATGTCATTGAATCCCATGGACTGCAACTGAACATTTTGATCTAAAAAACAGTAATAAGTGATATTTTGCATCATTGAATAAGGACCATTTTCTCTAAAGCTCTTCATTTGTTTACAGATCTAGACAATTATGAACTGTATACAATCATGAACCTATAAGGCCAGACCAGACTCCTGGCAGACTCTTGAATTGTCTTCCAGTAACCCATACTAACCACCAAGTAGCTTCCAGGGCATGACAACTGTCTCAGTCTACTTCCCTCTTCTTTCTTTGATGTTAATCAAAGGTTCCTCATCATGCATTATGCCAGATAGAGTTTGTTGGACAGTACTAGTTAGCTGAGACATTGGTCAACAGTCTAGATGAATTTTAGAAGGATAAAAAGCCTACTGAAATACCTAATTTTGGATAATCGATAGAGTAGATCACCTCTGTTGGATTCCACTCAGCTAAACAAAAGTGGAAAAAAAACTTGGTGGTCACAGGAATCCAACAATGGTTTAGAGCCAAAGTTAAATCCAGAAGAATGTAGACAGGTTCCAAAATGCTCAGTGCTAGGGTCTTTTAAGTATACCGATCTGTCAAATGCTTGAGCTTATGTAAATAACATTTAAGAATCATTCTACAACCGAGATGTTAGTCATAAGAAGGAGAATTTAAGTCTAATTTAGCCCCCGGACATGATTCTTCAAAATCCGTGTAGATAATATTAGTAAAGGTCACCTGTCACCTTACGCCAGTGAGCTGGCTATAAACGGTGCTCTAAAAATATCAATGGAATGGAAACTCCATAATGAGCACTGATATATACAGCTGCAGGGTGGAAGGTTTGTTTCTAAGGAGAAATGATCAAGTGAAATAAAATGACATAAATGTACAGATAAATCTATAGACAATACAATGTCCTAAGATTGTTTGAATATAATTCAGTACCTTCCAAACCAACATCAGTAAGTGAAACAGTTTGCTTCCTTATTTATATTCCATTGAGCTGCAGTTCTGTAATGAAATATTAAAGAAACGTTACATATTTGGCATTTGTCAGTAAACATGTGAGACCAGATTAGCAGTTGGATGTATTATTTTTTATCGGCCCAGTTGGTGAAGGGTACATGACTGTTACCTAGTATATCATCCTCCTTATCATCAGATACTGATGAGTAAATCACACTGTAGCATCTTGGTAATAGCCATGGAAACCTTGGCTTTTCAAACACGGGATAGTAGTTGCCAGTTTGGTGTTTGGAATCATTGGGCTGGGTAAGAAAAACTAAAATACTGTCAGCCAATGCAGCTGATTTGTGGTTGTTGGGACAGATTTCCAGACTATGGAAGTGTAATGGGTTGGCTCCGATTAGATAAATGAAGGGCTCTATGATAAGGATAAACAGTACATGTGAGAGGGGACATCCCTGTCTTGTGCCATTCTACAGTTTGAGTGGTTAGGTGAGGGTACCATTTACTCATATGCAAGCTGTAGGTGCATGGTATAGCACATCTATCCAGTTGAACATGGCATCTTCTAGTCCTATGTGTTTCAGCATAGTGCTCATAAATTACCAGCTTACCCTGTTGAATCTGTGGACAAGAGCATTGTGGATATATTGTGTGTTTTAGCTCTGTGTATGATGTTGCTTGCTCTGACAGTGTAGTCCCTTGCCTCCCGGACTGGAAAGATGCCCAATTGATCTCTGTGTCTAACAGCTGGGAGAGCCTCCCCAAGACATAGACTCAGACCTTTTGCAAAAAAAATTATGTCTACATTCAGTAGCCATATGAGTCAATAGCTATTACATAGTTACTGGTCCTTTCCATGTTTGTGATAATTGTTATGTGAGCTTTCTATGACTGAGAAGGGTACCACTAAAACAAGGGAGTTAAACACTTTAGTCATGTGAGGTAGCAACTTGTATGTAAAGAGTTTAAAATAGTTGTTAATTCATCTGGGCCTGGGCTATTCTCTATGGATGCTCTTAAGTAGTACACTCCCTATTTCTTTTTGTGGGATCAGGGCATCCAATGTGTCCACAAAAGTTTTGGTTAGTTTGGGTTTCATGATGTTGTTACGTGGATGGGTCTGTTGGTGCGGATTCATCTTTTAGAATATTATATAGGTGAATGATTGAGTTATTTTTGGATCAAATTTTAGATATGAATGTGACATGTTGTTTGTGTTTGAGTGTCTTAGCTAGATGTTTGCCTGGTTTGTTCCTGGTAAATAAAAGATGGTATTGTGTAGTTTCTTGACTGATTGCTGCATTTTTCATAATACAGAAGGCAGCAAGCACTGATCGGGATACTGATTTTTGGTGTAGAGTTTTTATTGTCTTTATTATTTGTTGTGTGTGTATCATAGCTCTTTGTTATATGATCCTATTTTAATTAATTGTCCCCGTATGATTGCTTTGTGTGCTTCCCCAGAAATCTAAGGGGTTTTTAAATTTAATGGTTTTTGGTCATTCATATCCTTAGGCCTTCGCTCTGTCCCTCAACATTGTAAAAATTGTTCAGTGTTACCTGTGTCTTCCTGATGTTCTGTTTTGGAAGGCCTCAAATTTTTCCATCTTTTTCTATATTGAGCATATGACGGGTTAGTTGCAATATGATTTCTTTTTGCTCTTTGAGTTGTCAGTTGAGGGTCACAACAGTGGTGGGAAGAGTAGTTTGGTCTGCTTTGATTGGCTGTAGTCTATTACCCTGCTCCTTTACTTTGACATCAGAGAGCTTGTCACGTAGAGCCACTTATATCTGATCCACGACTGTAGCAAATTCTTTTCTGATTTGAGTGGTAAAAGACTGGATATCTTCTTTCATGTTTACTTCTCTATATAGGGAGCAATATTAAGCTGTTCTCCATCTGTCATTTCAGTTTATGCGGAGTTAGAGTTTGTTCCCGCTTACTTCTCTGCGGATGCCATCTTAGGTTGAGAGCTCAGCATTGTTCCTGAGGAAATCCGGTAGGAAGTTAGCATGTTTTTCATGAATCCCTTGCTTCCTTTCAAAGTACTTGGAGTTGGAGACTGTTTCGTGGTATTTTTGCCATTTTTGAGAAGCTTTTGAAGGGTTCACTAAAGATATAATAGGCTTTGTGGCAGGAGCTTGTGTTAAGCACATCTGATTCACATCTGTTGCTGGCCATTTCCCATTAATAGTAGTTTTAATATTTATGACCATCCTTACTTGCCATACACTGAAAGTATTTTAGTGACTTGTATCTGAAGTCGTGCTTTGAAGCTATCATGGGTGTCATCTTAGGCTCTGAGATGCTATATGTATGAGCCTCTTTATTCATCTCTTTCAGAGTTCAGCACACGTGCACTGTGCTAATAATTGGATAATTGAATGATTGGGTACTCTTCTTCAGAAAATACAGAGTGGAGAGGACAGAATTTTAGACTCCTAATAATCTATCTATTTCCCCTTAGAACCCACCAATCTATTGCAAGATTTGAGAATAGAGCCCACTCACCATTAGAACCCACCCATTGTACCCTAAGAATCAACACCATTTGCTGCAAAACCAATTTATTTACTTCAAAGATTGAAAATATTTACCTTGACATTTAAAAATATGCATATTCACCCTTTTAATCTGTCCATGATATCACCTTGTGCATCTTCCTTTTCACCCAGATTACATGTCCATTTTATCATGAAACACAAATAATCTTCCCAATCCCAAAGAGATATGAGACTCTAAACATATAACTTTCAAGATTTCTGAGATTTAGAAGATTGAACTTAAAAAACTCTGATTAGCGAGTATAATCACGTATGTTCTCATGTATATATGTGTTCAATAGGAAAGTGTTATGCAGAACCATCTTTTTTCTTTCTTATTTTTATTTATGTATTGTGTTTGTTTTTTTCTGTGAGTACCATGGAAACCTAGACATTAATAAAAAGGTAACACATTTTTTCACCTGCTGCAAATTTAAGACACTGGAAAACAAATACACTGTCTGAAAGAAGTTTCCAATATTTGTTTTTGCTAGATTTGTGTTATTCTCTGTGTGTGCAACACTACCCACTAGTGTTAGATTTATTTAGTAGGTAAGCAGAACTATAAAACAAATATTTGATACAAAACACTGACGATCTCGAAGAGATATTCTCTCTGTTTTTTTGTGCTGTACTGAGATTCTTATCGAGCCTAAACTGGTAAAACAGAGAACTGTGCTTCTGGTACCTGCCTGTCTAGGGGCCATGTTCATGCCTGCGCCCTAGTAAATCCTTTAAAAACAACACCATGAATTGTCAGTGCAATATAAATAAATGTAAATGTAATATAAATGCAACCTAATTCTATTAAGCTAATTGTAAGTTCTACGGTTATCACAGATGTACGGCTCTACTGATACACAAGCAATGGTATGCACTGAAACTTTGTATTGCAACTCCCATAGTCTTTAGCTACTTGCAGCATTAATTTGTACATGTTCATTTTGAAATATGCTGCTTGCTCCCCCCCCCCCCCCCCTCGCCAGATAACATGCGCTGCACAACTACAGTTCTCTACAAACACCCTTGCAGTTTCTACTGGCACAGTTTGTATGCTAATACTGTTTTCTCCTTGGCTGAGAAACTCTGTTTGTATATTTTGGTCCTTGACCTGCTACTACTGTTCTGCTCCCCCTTGCCCTGATTCTTGACTTGTAATTTGGAAAAAAAAATTCAAATAGTGGTCTTGACATGTGCTCATTATTTATGCACACATTCCTTAACATTGATTTGGTTTCAGTTGATTGCAACTGTAATTTTTATTGATTTCATGAACCTGGGCATATTTCCTATAGCCAGTTCATTGTTTTCGGTAGGATTTCGGATTCTTTTCAGCATTTTGTGATATTTTTTTCAAAGTTCAAGATCCCCATATGATATAATGGGGCATTCGAGTGAGACTATCCACTTCTGACATTGTTATATGATCACCGTATAGACTCATGGATACCTTCTGGCATCACACTTTTCTGATATCCCTTGTTTGTGGCAATGACATTATTATCTGACAGTTAGTTCACTTGTTAATCCTTCATTTATTCAGATCTGATATAATCCCCAGTGAGGCTCTACTGGCATCGTTGAAATTATTAAGTAAATTCCCTGTCAATAAATAGAGAGAAGAAAACCCCCCAATATTTTTCAAATGAAAGGAGATGTAGAGGATGATGATTATTTTGTGGTAATGGAAACCAGGTTTCTGCAGAGAAACTTAATTAAATATAATAGCTTTCAACATCTTTCACCTGTTTGGAAATCATTCTGCTGGTTTCTCAGTTAATTAAAGATTAGAAAATATTTCTTCCCTATAAAAAGCATTTGATACATTCAACCTGTGCACCGATTATGACTGCAGTGTGGTCTCTTGCGGGAATTGATTTCTGCCCTTTAAATCTTTCAGAATACCAGGATCTACTCTGAAGCTTAACCCGTTCAGAACCACTGGTCACAAAATACATGGCTCAGAAAGCTATGAGCAAGATAAATGTGATAAAAAGAAAAATATGGTAAGACAGAAAGATATATTTTTCTCTATGTGTTTCCTTTATTTATTAGGGAGGACATGACATAATACAAGTTGGGAACTTTGCCCTGTGGTTTTGTAAGATATTATTAGCAAGTTTTGGCATCTTCACAGATTTGACTCAATTGCTTTTAGCTAGGCCTCTGATTTACACATCTCTTATCCAGCGTTTAGCTCCACTCATTCACAGGGATCTCTGCCTAGTTTCAGAGTGAAGCCAATTACATTTTGCTGAGTCCAACCATACTTGTGTTAACCCCTCTTCTCAAAATATGGGATTGACTTATTCTTGCTTCCAGAGAAAAGTATTTGGTCTACAGTCTAACACAACTGTCATCAACATTGTGAAAATTTCAACAGATGAACATTTCCTATACTTTGTGAAGGACATTTTAATGATGTTCTATGGACAGAACTTGTCATGGACATTGGTGTCCTTGTACAGACATGTTGCCTTTCCCTGGTTCCCACATACACTTTAGAGGCACTGATTATATGCCTCACAAACATCATATTCTGTATTATTTATACCCAAACTCCAAAATAGTATCTTTCCATTAGATAATAGAGCTTTAATTTATCTGTACAGCATGTTATTATTTGTGTTTTATTCAATTTCAGATTGATATTCTCCAGGTGCATATAACAAAGATGAGATTTCCCCTGAATTCTGGCCAAAACTTCTGGCCTTTTTGGTTTAGGGTAAGCATCAGGAAACTTTGCTGAATGATTGGATTCCCACTATTCATAGAACACTATAAGTGCAGTGGTTGCAGGGGCAGTGGCGTCCCGAGGGGGGGGCGGGGGGGGCGGCCCGCCCCGGGTGCCACTGACTAGGGGGGTGCCACCGGTGCTGCCGGCACCCCCCGCGCTGCTTACCTTTTTTATTTTATTTTTTTCAGGCGGCCGAATCCTCTGGATGCGGCCGCCGGGTGAAAAAAATAAAAATAAATAACAGCGACCGGATGTGACGATACGTCACATCCGGCGACTGTGTTTCCCTCCTCCGTGCAGGAGGGAGAAGAGAAGACTGCACGGATGAGTCGTCCGTCCGGGAGAAGCAGCGATTTGGTAAGTGATGGGGGGGGGGGGGTGGATTGGCACTATATTACTGGGCTCTGACTGGCACTATATTACTGGGTTCTGGCTGGCACTATATTACTGGGCTCTGACTGACACAATATTACTGGGTTCTGGCTGGCACTATATTACTGGGTTCTGACTGGCACAATATTACTGGGCTCTGGCTGGCACTATATTACTGGGCTCTGGCTGGCACTATATTACTGGGCTCTGACTGGCACTATATTACTGGGCTCTGACTGACACAATATTACTGGGTTCTGGCTGGCACTATATTACTGGGTTCTGACTGGCACAATATTACTGGGCTCTGACTGGCACTATATTACTGGGCATCTGACTGGCACTATATTACTGGGCTCTGACTGGCACTATATTACTGGGCTCTGACTGACACAATATTACTGGGTTCTGGCTGGCACTATATTACTGGGTTCTGGCTGGCACTATATTACTGGGCTCTGACTGGCACTATATTACTGGGTTCTGGCTGGCGCTATATTACTGGGCTCTGGCTGGCACTATATTACTGGGTTCTGGCTGGCACTATATTACTGGGTTCTGACTGGCACTATATTACTGGGCTCTGGCTGGCACTATATTACTGGGTTCTGGCTGGCACTATATTACTGGGCTCTGGCTGGCGCTATATTACTGGGCTCTGACTGGCATAATATTACTGGGCTCTGGCTGGCACTATATTACTGGGTTCTGGCTGGCACTATATTACTGGGTTCTGGCTGGCACTATATTACTGGGTTCTGGCTGGCACTATATTACTGGGCTCTGACTGGCATAATATTACTGGGCTCTGGCTGGCACTATATTACTGGGTTCTGGCTGGCACTATATTACTGGGTTCTGGCTGGCACTATATTACTGGGTTCTGACTGGCACAATATTACTGGACTCTGGCTGGCGCTATATTACTGGGCTCTGGCTGGCACTATATTACTGGGCTCTGACTGGCACAATATTACTGGGCTCTGACTGGCACTATATTACTGGGTTCTGGCTGGCACTATATTACTGGGTTCTGGCTGACACTATATTACTGGGTTCTGACTGGCACTATATTACTGGGCTCTGGCTGGCACATTACTGGGTTCTGAGTGGCACTATATAACTGGGCTCTGACTGGCACGCTATTACTGGGCTCTGAGTGGCACACTATTACTGGGCTCTGACTGGCACTATATTACTGGGTTCTGAGTGGCACTATATTACTGGGCTCTGAGTGGCACACTATTACTGGGCTCTGACTGGCACACTTACTGGGCTCTGGCTGGCACTATATTACTGGGTTCTGGCTGGCACTATGTTACTGGGCTCTGGCTGGCACTATATTACTGGGTTCTGGCTGGCACTATATTACTGGGTTCTGAGTGGCACTATATTACTGGGTTCTGGCTGGCACTATATTACTGGGTTCTGAGTGGCACTATATTACTGGGCTCTGAGTGGCACACTATTACTGGGCTCTGACTGGCACACTTACTGGGCTCTGGCTGGCACTATATTACTGGGTTCTGGCTGGCACTATATTACTGGGCTCTGGCTGGCACTATATTACTGGGCTCTGACTGGCACTATATTACTGGGCTCTGACTGGCACAATATTACTGGGCTCTGGCTTGCACTATATTACTGGGCTCTGACTGGCACTATATTACTGGGTTCTGACTGGCACTATATTACTGGGTTCTGGCTGGCACTATATTACTGGGTTCTGGCTGGCACTATATTACTGGGTTCTGACTGGCACTATATTACTGGGTTCTGGCTGGCACTATATTACTGGGCTCTGACTGGCACTATATTACTGGGCTCTGACTGGCACTATATTACTGGGTTCTGGCTGGCACTATATTACTGGGCTCTGACTGGCACTATATTACTGGGTTCTGGCTGGCACTATATTACTGGGTTCTGGCTGGCACTACATTACTGGGCTCTGACTGGCACTATATTACTGGGCTCTGGCTGGCACTATATTACTGGGCTCTGACTGGCACTATATTACTGGGTTCTGGCTGGCACTATATTACTGGGTTCTGGCTGGCACTATATTACTGGGCTCTGACTGGCACTATATTACTGGGCTCTGGCTGGCACTATATTACTGGGTTCTGGCTGGCACTATATTACTGGGCTCTGAGTGGCACAATATTACTGGGCTCTGGCTTGCACTATATTACTGGGCTCTGGCTGGCACTATATTACTGGGCTCTGACTGGCACTATATTACTGGGCTCTGGCTGGCACTATATTACTGGGCTCTGACTGTTACAATATTCCTGGTATCTGACTGGCACACTATTACTGGGCTCTGACTGGCACACTATTACTGGGCACTGACTGGCACAATATTCCTGGGCACTGACTGGCACAAAATTACTTGGCATCTGACTGGCATAATATTCATGGGCACTGACTGGCACAATATTACTGGGCATTTGACTGGCACACTATTCCTGGGCTCTGAGTGGCACACTATTACTGGGCACTGACTGACACAATATTCCTGGGCACTGACTGGCACTATATTACTGGGCTCTGACTGTTACAATATTCCTGGTATCTGACTGGCACACTATTACTGGGCTCTGACTGGCACACTATTACTGGGCACTGACTGGCACAATATTCCTGGGCATCTGACTGGCATAATATTCCTGGGCACTGACTGGCACAAAATTACTTGGCATCTTACTGGCATAATATTCATGGGCACTGATTGGCACAATCTTACTGGGCATCTGACTGGCACAATATTCCTGGGCTCTGAGTGGCACACTATTACTGGGCACTGACTGGCACACTATTACTGGGCACTGACTGGCACTATATTACTGGGCTCTGACTAGCACAAACAATAATACTGGCTCTGACTGGCACAATATTCCTGGTATCTGACTGGCACAATATTACTGGGTTCTGAGTGGCACACTATTACTGGGCTCTGACTGGCACATTACTGGGTTCTGAGTGGCACTATATAACTGGGCTCTGACTGGCACGCTATTACTGGGCTCTGAGTGGCACACTATTACTGGGCTCTGACTGGCACTATATTACTGGGTTCTGAGTGGCACTATATTACTGGGCTCTGAGTGGCACACTATTACTGGGCTCTGACTGGCACACTTACTGGGCTCTGAGTGGCACACTATTACTGGGCTCTGACTGGCACACTATTACTGGTATCTGACTTTCACAATATTACTGGTATCTGACTGGCACACTATTCCTGGTAACTATAATTGTACAATTTTCAAACATTGAAAAAATTGTGGGTGTTTTCTTGCATTTTTATTGTGGGGGGGGGGGGGGGTGCAACACTCGGGGTCCGCCCCGGGTGCCAAATGCTCTAGGTACGCCCCTGTGCAGGGGTTTTACTGCAACTGGCCCTGTCACTCGTTTGACTACTGATGATGTGGGGAAAAGGCTAGTATGGTGGACAGAGGGGGTGTATTGCACCAAATTAACTGTTATAATGTAGTTATTTGCTATGTGGTCACGTGGTAATTTTACCACTGTGCTCCAGTGGTTTCTAGAAATACCCCTGCACTCACAGAATATGTAAAGTTATTTTTTCATTGTCACAGTGGAGAATAATATATATTGCAAATCAATTTTGGCATCCACATTGTTGACATGGAATGGTACTGAGCCTAGCCTAGAAGATGTTGACGATGAACAATAACCAATAATGTGATGCCAACTGACATGTCATCATCGGTTTTGTTATTCCACAAGAACTGTTTTGTTGGTGTGTAAAATAATATATGAAACAGTATATACATGAAAATGTCCTTATGTTTATTGGGATTACAAATTGCCATATGGGATGCAAGCGTTGGTTTTTCTTGTACTATCTTTATTATATGCAATAAATACGTGTACCTCATAATATATGTGATGTGTATTTATTTAAATATTGCTTTGTAATATTAGATTTGTATGTAATAAGTATTTAATATATTTATAGATGTATGTATTTTAATATTATTGCACATATTTTCTTTTATTAAATTGTGTTATATTCTTACAATATATATAAAATATATATTTTTTAAATTATTTTTGTATCACTTAACAATTTTTTCAGGATGCCTGAATAACCCGATTTAACTGGCAATTTAGATCACCTAAATTCGGGCCAGCATTCATGTACAAAGCTCTTAGGATAAAAGTAAAATGCAAGCTCCAGCAAGATTATATTATAAACCGACTAGTGTATGAACTATAGCATAAAACATCCAGTATGTGTCGCTCTTCATTGCATGAGTGTATGTAGTCTCTCAGAACACCTGCAATTTATGGACTTATGGTATGTATGACGTTCCAGTCCACTCAGTATGTTAGGGTGGAGATAGTCAGGAACGGAGTGGAGATGCTGGTGGGGGAAAAAAACAATCAATAGTCAAATATTTCAAACGTGTTTTAAGACTAGTGGAAGAGAAGTTGAGTAGTAATAAGCAATGTAGCAATATTTTACTCATATTAGAGTGGAAAAGGACAATTATTGACAAATATTATGTGACATATTGGGTAGACTAGATGGACCGAATGGTTCTTATCTGCCGACACATTCTATTTTTCTATGTTTCTACATACTGCCAGATTCAAGAGTTTGGAAATCATATAGATAAGTTTACTGTACAAATTGACTAATGTAGGGTTAGGGGCATACTTGTGGCATTGCAATTGGCTGAAAAATAGAGTGCAAAGTCTGGTAGTAGATGGGAAGTTCTCAAATTGGACAAAATACATAAGTGTAGTACTGCAGGGATCAGTCGTTTATTGTTTATTAATGATCTTCCAGTGAACATAGCATAGTGAGCCATGTCTCAGTATTTGCCAATGACAAAAAATGAAGTTGGTTAAAGTTTGAACTGGATGTGACTTTATTCCAAGAAGATTTGAACAAATTGGGAAATTGGGCAGGTAAATAGCAAATGTGATTCAATATAGACAAATGTAAGTTATGCATTTTGGGTGTAATAATAATAATGCAACATAGTTAAGTGTTTATTTTGTAGAATGTACTTATGAAATGTGAAGTAATTGTAGAAATAGACTAGAGTTGTGCACTACTGATAAGTCTATTTCTACAATTACTTCCTGTTGTGGTTTGGGGTTTTATATGAAATAATTCACAACAACCGATGTGTTCAAGTTAATCCAGAAGGGAGTGTGAAAAGCACTGTAAAAACATCCAAAATGGAGTCTTTGTTGGAAGTTCCAAGATAGCGTCAGGCCACGTGGCTTTGAGAGTTCCAAGATGGTGTGAGAATATGTGCTTACTCCAAAATGGAGTATGAAAGTACATGTGCTGAATCCAAAATGGAGTCTGCAATAACACACTAACAAAGGTCTCAGGCAGTGTACATACAGTAAAGCCCACACTAACAACTCAGGTAAAAGACACAATCAGAGTTATCAAAAACACAAAATACATTTGAAGAGACCCACAAACACAGCAATTATTTAGTGCAACTTTGTAAGAGCTCTGTGTCCATATGGCATTTGAGCAGCAAATTACAGAAGCACAGGGTATTTTGGAGAAATTATATCTTAACTAATCAATGTACAAATTGACACACAATGTAATCAATGTACAATACACACCCAAATACTAGCAGAGATAATAATGTTTAATCAAACAATATCTTATAAGGACACACAAGTCTTAATTAAAGATCGGTTTTAAAGTTAGTTATCCTGACAAAAGACACACAAGGATTAATTAAAACACGCTTTAAAGTTAGTTCTTCCTTAAAAACTAAATAAATCAAACATGGTCTAACTAAAAAATCAGTAACTATTAGACTCTTATAACTGCAGTGTAGAAATTAAGACAGTGTGCAACAATAATAGTAGATTCACTATTTGTTGGTTATCCAGATGGTTTTCTAAATTAAACAAATATTGTATATAAAAGAAAATGATACAGAATACTTATCTATCGCTGGTAAAAGCTTACGGAAAATATGAAACAGGAAAAAGTGCAGGCATGGAGAACTGGCTTCATGAAAAAAACACGGCTGCATTCACTCGGCTTAAAATCAGGCTCCTCAGATCAGTTCTCAGAGTTCCTGGGCTTAACACCAGTGGTGGGATTCAGCAGGTTTGCAACGGTTTGTGCGAACCTGTAACTAAAATATTACAGGTTAGCAGAACCAGTGCAAGCCGGAGATCCTTTAAAAAAAAAAATCTGTGGAAAAAAAAGCGTTGATTGACTGGTAGGCTTTGCCACTTTGCCCCACATCACTACTGAGGTCCCGTGAAGATGTACCAGTGTGCGTGCTATCAAGCAGAAAGGGGGGAAAGAGAAGTGTCAGCATCTCGGCCAGGCCTGAAGGAATTAATCAGTTGCCACAGTATCCGGATCTGGCCGCCAGCTGAAAAAAAGGGGAACATGGGTGTTCAGCCGGGACGCAAAGAGGTCCAAGTCCAATGGGCCCCACAATCTCATCAGCCTTTGGAAGATTGACGGTAGTAAATGCCAGTCGCTGGAATCTGTGAGATGATGGGTTTTCCAATCCGCTTAAATGTTTGATAGCCCTGTGATGTGCATGGATGTTGTAAGCTAGGCAGAACGTCCAAAAATCTGTTGCCAAACTTGAAAGAATCTGGGACCTCGTTCCTCCTAAGCAGTTGATGTACAGTACCGCTGTCACGTTGTCTATGCAAAGTAAAATAAAACAATTAGGAGAATTCTGCATAAAACTACGAACCGCGAAGGTACCTGCTAACAGCTCTAGACAGTTGATATGTAAAAGCTGTTCTGAAATGGACCATCTCCCTCCGGTTATGGAAGACCCACATTGTGTGCCCCATCCATATTCTGGAGACACCCCAAAAATTGCTCTGCCGTTCCATGCCTCCATATGATGAAGCCACCATGAGAGCTCCTCCATCGTGTTGTAGTCTAGCGGAACAGTTTGATTCTAAGAAAAACCTTGATGAAGGGATCGAGTCTTCAGTCATTGGAGTGCTCATTAGTGTAAAGGACCTAGGAATCACCTGGATAGAAGCTGAAAGGAGGCCTATTATTCATGCAAGTTGACGAATTTGTAGGGTTGGGCTTGTCAACATCTTCCTGATTTCCTTTTTGATCAACTTTACCTTGTCTGGTGGTAGATGTAGGGAACCTAGATTGGAGTCTATAGTGAAGCCTAGGATCTCCACTTTCTGTGTCAGTACCAACGCCGACTTGTCCCAG
This sequence comes from Pelodytes ibericus, assembly GCA_036172795.1. Classification (NCBI taxonomy): domain Eukaryota; kingdom Metazoa; phylum Chordata; class Amphibia; order Anura; family Pelodytidae; genus Pelodytes; species Pelodytes ibericus. Next base: position 138,225,515 of record CM069862.1, read on the forward strand.
TTGAAAAGGAAGCCCAGGCTTTGAAGGCAGTCCATAGTCCACATCAGATGGAGGTTCAGCGAGGACACTTCTTGTGACATGATAAGCAAGCCATCCAAGTAAATAATCAGATGCACCCCTTTCCATTGAGGAAACTTACCACGGGCTTCAGAAGTTTTGTAAAGCACCATGGGGCCGATGATAGGCCAAATGGAAAGCATGTGAACTTCCAAGTCCGTTGTCCCCATCTGAATTGAAGCCAGTCCTGATGCTCTCAGGCAATGGATACCATGAGGTAAGCATCCTGGAGGTCCAACTTGACCATCCAATCCCCCAACAGGAGAATATCCTGGAGACAATGGATCCCCTCCATTTTGAAATGTTGGTAACGTACCAACATTTGGTAACTGGGGTGTTCAGTTCCCGGAGGTTGATAACCAGTCTGGAACAACCGCCTTTCTTTGGGACTATGGATATATTGCTGAGAAAACTGTCTGGCTGAAGCAACACTGGGCATATGGCTCCTTTGTCTAGCATGATTCTGACCTCTGCATTGATCACCTGTCTGTTTTGTGGGGAGAAATAGATTTCTCGAGGTGGTAACACTTGTACTGGGGGGAGCAACAAATTCTATCAGGTAACCTGATACAGTGTTTAAAACCTACACATCTTGAGTTACATTTAACCAAGCATTGTAAAAGAAATGCAGTCTTCCCCTGACTCTTGGAGGGGAAAAATGGGAGAATAGAAGGGGACTTACCATAGAGGCAAAGTCCCTCCATAGCCCTTACTCTGCCAGGGACAAGCTCTCTGCGGGAAAAAGGCAGGAGTTGCCATTCTGGTATTGGGTACCGTGGGTCTGGTGGAGGTGAGGCCTCAAGGTCCTCTGTAGGCACCTCTAGTGGGACAGCAGTACAGGCAGCCTCTAGTTCTGCTGGCCCCATAGAAAACCTTCTGTGAGAAGACTTTTCTCATATATGATTAAGCCTTATCTAGGGCTGTAAATGTCTGTACAAACGAACCTAACTCCTTAACAAAGGAATACCAAAATAGGATGCCCTTAGCTTTCGAGCCCAGTTCTGAGGTGGCCATGTTCACCATTTTGGTTTGATTTAGCCTTACTCCTCTCGGTGGCCACTGCTGTGTTCGCATTTCCCAGGATACATATTGCTCTTTGCACCCATCCTCTAAGGATAAAAGGGCCTATCGGAGTTCCTCATGACACAGCAGTCTCTGCCATATCAAAGTTCTGTGTGAGGGGCCCCAATATATCAAGGATCTTATCCTGGCAATTTCGTAGAGCAAATTCTAAGCCGTTTTTTGGCTTCCAGACAGTTTTACTGAGAAACTGGATAATATTCGGGTCTAAATCTGGGGTGGCTCAGGCGGAGTTTGGTATAGTGGGTCTCGGGCATTCTGCCCTTATCTTGCTCCTAGCAAGCTTATCCAGGGGTTTATGCTCCCAGAGAAAAATATATTGAGCACCGTGATCAGCAGGAGCCCGTTCAGCTGATCTTGGGTGTTGTAATTGATCTGGGTCAAAGAGGGGTTGACCACTAGGGTCTAGTGGAATATCATGTTCCTGCAACTGTGCAGAACAGACCTCTATAGCTGCCAAAGCAGAATCATGTGGTGGATGAAAACCTGCCAAATCATAATGCTCATGATCATCTGAGCTCTCTGATACCTCCTCAGAATTGGATTGAGAATCCGAATCAGATAGGGCTTTTGCCCTTTTCCACCTCCTCACCGATTTTGCCCGGTGAGAGGTTCTTTTGCACAATGTAGCCATGCCCTCTGGGACAGGATAAACCCTGTCAGTCTCAAATCAATTGGAGGTGTGCTTGACCTTAGCTTTACGGCCTGGTAACACATGGGGTGGTTGTACAGCCTCATCTTGGGTTTGGGGGGCATGAGGCAAATTGTCCGGCGTGGCCCTGAGAGCAGAGGAAATAGATGCTACAAAATTTGCAGACATCGCAGACATTGCAGACTGAAACGCCTGTGAAACAGAGCGTGACACAGTGCTATCAAGCATATTCTGGAATTCTTCCAAATTAATCAAGTCAGAGGACAGTGCCTCTGGAGCAGAGGGGATCAAGGGTGTAGGTAAGGTTTTAAGAGGGCCAGGATTATGGGGAGCCTTACCTGGATACATGGTAATGAATAGTTGTAAACACAAATAAATGGTATACACATCAACAACTAAAGTTCACCAACTAAAGATATATCAAACAAATGCAATTAAACTTTAACATATAGTAATAACTCTGAAATGGAAATGGAGAGTGAGCTGTACAAGTTGACAGACTTTGTGAGGTAAAAACGAGTAGAAGCAGTGAATTTACGAGCATCCAAGAGGAAAAATGGATGAAGATAAACGGAAGAAAGCAAGGGGAGAAAATTGACTCCACCAAGATGGCCGCTACGTTGCTTCGAACATGCACGACGGCCGAAGAGCGCAAAATCACAGAGCAAAATCCAGTAAGCTGAAGAGTAAAACTATGGTAATGGGGAATATAGTAAAAAACGAGCAGAGGGAGGTAAGAGAGGGACACCACCTCCCCAGAGGGTAAGGGAAAGCAAATAATTGAAAATTGTTTCATACTTACTGTAATTTTCTTTTCCTGGTTATTATCCATGGCAGCAGTTACGTATGGGTTAGCTCCACCCTCAAGGTAGGTAGGACAGAAACAAAGTTAAAAGAGAGCCCCCGCCCCCTGTCTCCCCAGTCTAGTAACCAGCTCCTCATAACCAAGAAAAAACAAAGGGAGGGAACTGACTGCTGCCATGGATAATAACCAGGAAAAGAAAATTACGGTAAGTATGAAACAATTTTCAATTTTTCTGGCTAACCATGGCAGCAGTTACGTATGGGACATACCCAAGCCAAAAATTAATAGGGATGGGAGGACATACAACCAATAAACGCAGACACAGGAGAAATACTGCAAAAATGAAAAAGGTTTAATGAGAGGAGACAGAGGCCAAAACAGCGTGAGAGAAGGAGGATTCCTCAGTCCGGTGGACATCCAGACGGTAGTGTCGGAAAAAGGTGGCACCCGATGACCAGTTCCCAGCTTCGCAAACAGTCGCCACTGAAGAACCAGCCTCAGCCGCCCATGAAGAGGAAACAGCCCGAGTGGAGTGAGCCTTAAGCCCTGGAGGAACCGGAATACCAGTGGAGACGTAGCACCTGGATATCGCAGCCACAATCCAGTGGAGTAGAGTGGAGACAGAGGCCGCCTCACATCGTCTTCAGGGTCACCAGCCACAGGGAGGCATCCTGCATGGGCTCAAAGGGAGGTTCAGACAAAGCACGAAGCACCATGGGAAGGCTCCAAGGGGTCGTGAAGGAACGGGTCGGGGTTTGAGAACCGCCTTGAAGAAACGAATCACCAGGGGTTCCAACGCCCAACGAACTGACGTGAGAGCAGACAGGGCCGAGACGTGAACCCGGAGGGAGTTCAGACCAAAACCTCGGTCCAGGCCAGCTTGGAGAAAAGCCAGGACATCCGTAGGGAAGGTGATAGTGGATCCAGAATTTTACCCTCAGACCAAACCAGGAAGGCAGACCAAATACGATGATACGTGGCCGAGGTGTTAGGCTTCCCAGCCTTCAGCAGGGTAGAGACAACGCCGTCCGACAGACCATGGGACCGCAGTGACTGCCGCTCAATCGCCAGGCCGCTAGCTGAAGAGAGCGGGGGCAAGGATGTAACACCGGACCCTGAGACAGGAGGTCCAGGCGAGGCGGGAGAAGCCAAGGGTCCCGGACGGACAGCCTGTTCGCCAGCGGAAACCAAGGCCTCCTGGGCCACCATGGAAGGATGGCCATCACTTCTGCTTTCTCCAGACGCAATTTTCCCAGGAGTCTCGGAATGAGAGGGAGAGGAGGAAAGACATATAGGAACTCCTTGGGCCATGGGAGAGAGAGAGCTTCCACGCCCTCTGACATGGGGTGAGGAGTCCTCGAGAAAAAGCGAGGAAGCTGAGTGTTCGCGGGAGAGGCCATCAGGTCTAAGGTCGGACGACCCCACAGTAGACAAAGATGATCGAATACCTGAGACGAAAGCCTCCAGTCTGTTGTATTGAGAGTGGTGCGGCTCAGGAAGTCTGCCATCGTGTTTTCCGGACCCGGAAGGTAAACCGCAGCCAGGTGTTCGACCGATTCCTGAGCCCAGACAGCAATCGGCTCGAACTCCCGGCTGAGAGACAGGCTCCTGGTACCACCTTGATGGTTGATGTAGGCAACGCACACCTGTTGTCTGTCTGGATCCTCACCCAATGACCCCGAATGGTTCGATGAAAAGCCAGCAAGGCCCTGTAAATTGCCCTCAGTTCGTGGACATTTGCGTGAAGACCGCTCTCCGCTGGGGACCATTCTCCTTGGGCGTAGTGACCGTCCAGATGGGCTCCCCAACCATGAGCGCTCGCATCCTTCGTGACAACTTTGTAAGTGATGTCCGTCAGTGGAAAACCTCTCCTGAGGTGACGGACCTCCAACCACCAGGCCAGATGATAAGTCACCTCTGGTAAATACAATTTCTTGTCCAAGAAGGACCTGGGAACCGGGAGATGAGGTAGCAGTAGGGACTGAAGAAACCGGGTGTGCCATTGAGCCCAACGAACTAGGCCGATAGTGGAGACCAGGACCCCTAGAAGGGACATAAGTTTCCTGATGGGCAGCCAACAAGGAAGGAGGACATTCTGGATGGCCAAAATCAGACGAGACTGACGGTCCGATGACAGGGAAACAGTAGCCGTGAGAGTGTTGAAGCACGTCCCCAAAAAGACCAGGGTTTGGGACGGAAGGAGTTGGCTCTTTGTGAAGTTGATTATCCATCCAGCTCCTTGCAGAAAACTCAACGCTTCGTCCCGCTGAGAGGTGACAAGGTCTCGAGAAGGAGCCACGATGAGAATATCGTCCAGATAGTGAAAAATTGTCAGGCCCCTCTTGCGAAGTTCTGCAACACACACCACCAGAACCTTGGAAAAGGTACGAGGAGCCGTACTGAGGCCGAATGGGAGGGCCCGAAACTGGAAGTGATCCTCCCCAATGGCGAAGCGTAGAAATCTCTGGTGCCGAATCCTGATGGGAACGTGAAAGTAGGCATCTTGGAGATCGATGGAGACCATCCAATCGCCAGGGGAGATGAAAGGAACAATCGACCGGAGGGAGTCCATCCTGAATTTTCTGACCTTCATGGCTTTTGCGACAAAAAACAGGGGGGAGTAGTTTCCTTGGAAGCGCTCGAGCCCAGGAACAGGAACAATAACCTCGTTTTGGAGAAGGGACCGTAGAAAATTCTTCAGGATATCCTTCCGTTGGGGGTCCACAGGAACCTTGGTACGGATAAAAATAGGAGGTGGAGGGTACCGAAACTCCAGGCTGTAACCGTCGTGGATAATGGTCCGGACCCAGGAATCCGTGGAAAAACTTGCCCAGACCACTGAAAAAGCCAGAAGTCGAGCACCGACTGGAGGGGCCTGGGCAGGAGGACCTTCATGACTGGAATTTTCCACGAAAAGAAGAGGCCGGGCGGGAACGGGAACCCTTTGCAGGTCCTCGGAAACCGCCTCTCCATGCCGAAGTACGAGCCACCTCTCTGCCGGGACGGTATTGTCTGGAATCCCGGAAGGAAGAACGAAAGGTCCGACGGTCGTTCCAAACGGTCTTGGGAAGGCGCCTGCGTTCCTGTGGCAAAAAAACTTTCTCACCTTCAGCGGCCTTACCGATGGCATCCTCCAAAACCCTTCCAAATAACAACTTTCCATCGAATGGAATGGACACCAGCGAGTTCTTAGAGGCATTGTCGGCATGCCAGTGTTTCAACCACAGGGCACGTCTGGCTGACACCGACAAGCCCATGCATCTGGCTGCCAGCTTCAAAACATCCGAAGATGATTCAATAAAAAACTCCGCCGCCAGTTTGATGTTGGATAAGGAATCCAGAAGCTGTTCTCTGGGGAACCCGCCTTCAATATCATCCTTGAGGTCGAGGATCCAACACTTCAGGGCACGGGAGACAGATGTCATGGCAACCGTAGGTTGGCAGATAGCACCTGCCGCAACATAAGCTCTTGACAAAGAGGCCTCGATCCGTCGTTCCATGGGGTCGTTCAGAAGTGCCGGACCATCTAGAGGGAGGGATGAACGCCGGACAACCCGAATGACCGGAGCATCTACCACAGGAGGAGAGGACCAAGAGGAGGCATCCTCAGCAGCCACGGGATATAATCTAGAGATCCTCCTGCCGGAAGAAACTTTACGATCAGGGTTCTTCCATTCAGTAGAAATCAACTCCTCAATGGAGTCATGAACCGGGAAGGATGGCCTTTTCCTACGCAGACTGGTGAAGTATTTGTCGGCCGTGGGAAGAGGCTCGGTGATACCCAATGTAGCTTTAACTGCTCCAATGAGGTGGTCAATAAGGGTAGGGTCCAAGAGAACGCCCGAATCACCATCTTCTTCGGCTGAAGAGCAATTCCCCAAATCCAAGGGATCCTCAGAGCCGGGCCGATCTGCAAACAAACACTCCTCAGTCGGAGGTGAGTTGTGGATCGGGATAAGGTTCCCCAAATGTTCTTTCAGACTCCTCTCAACAGCCTGATTAACTAGGTACATTAAATCCGGAGAGGGCTCAGGGGGGCCACCAGCCTGAGTCAAGCAGTCCCCGCAAAGACGTTTGCCCTCTAGAGGGGTGGCATCACAAGCGAAACATCGAGGACGCTTTTCCGTTCTCTTCCTGGGATGATCAGATTCCGGTCTAGGGCTGGAAAAAAGACACCAGGGTAAATAGGCAAATGACACTCTTAAAATAAAAAATAAAAAATAAAAACTCACCTAGAATGACGAGAATAAGACCTCTTGGATGAGGAGGACATGATAGTAGGAATAAATATAAAGGGCAGGCTGAGAAAGAAAAGATTGCATGAAACAAATGCACAAAAATGCAAAACACAAAAAACAAAGAATTACCTGAGGCTGGAAGAAGTAAAGGCACAGGGAACAAAGGTCAAGGTGAGTCCTGGAGTTTAAAAGAAATGACAGGGCCCACCTAACCCATGCACCAGCAGCCCTTAGATAGAGAAAATATAAGTGGTGGAACGCAAATGCGTTCCACCTGAAAAAACGGCACTGAAAGAGAGGCGTGGAACGCATATGCGTTCCTACGCCGAAAAAGGGCAGCGAAAACGAGGCCTGGAACGCAAATGCGTTCCAGCGCCTCTTCACCGCCTTCCCAGCCGACAGGGACAAAAATGAGGGCTGGAAGGCGGAAGTACTCCAGCCCTCAATATAAAAAAAGGCGTGGAGCGCATATGCGTTCCACCGCCGAGAATAGGACATAGTAAGGGAGGTGTGGAACGCATATGCGTTCCACAGCCTCGAAAAATAAACGGAGAAGGGGGGAACAGAAGTGTGGGATGCCAAAGCGTCCCCACACTCAAATAAAAACAAATAGAGGAATAAAAAAGGGGGGGGGGGCGAGACTCCCATCCCAATGCCCCATACATACCAAAGAATGAGACCAAAGTACAGCAGGAATTGAGACCTCTGCCAATCACCAATACATCTCCAGTACCACTTGCAGTAAGCTTACGGAGGAACATGGCCAAAACTTCATATCCAGAATCATCTCCAGTACCAACTAGTAGTAAGTGTACGGAGGAATAAATATCCCAGGGAACCGTGAAATGACAAGGAACCGGTGTAACGGATCGCCTGGCACCCCGACTGGGTACCTCCGTTGAAGGATGCTCCTAGCGCTTCCTGAGGACTCCAAGCACTCTGGCCGACACCACAATCACTGAACCGGAGAAACAAATAAATTCTCCCAAGCATATGAATGCTGTAGACAGTTGAATAGGAACCATACGAATAGGTTTACTCTCCTAGCAGTCAAACTGGAACAGCATACAATAAATCCTTCCCCCAATAATGAGACGACACTTCACTTTGAGGGTTAAAACAGGAACTCTTTAATGATACAGAAACACAGAATATATACAGTTGAACATCTTGACAAACCAGATTAGACAAAGGAACTATAACAGGATTATAATTTAACCTAAGGACATACAAAGGGAAATCCTGCCTCACACCTTTCAGGATACAAAGGTGCCCAGCTCAGATACACACAGGAAACTAAATGACTTACATAAGACAATGGGAGAGGTGACAAAAACAGGGATTAAAGATAGGATCCAATCTTAACTTGGGGAAAACACAGTGAATAGGACAAAGACTTGGATCCTAGTAATTACAGTACATTCCTCTGCTTGGGAGATAATTGAGTTAACCTTTGTATCAGCTCAATTATCTCCAAGCTAAAATATACAGGTTCTATACAATATTAATAACTTTCATAACTCCAAAACCATACATCACATTCACATAAAATTACATATTCACAATCAATCCATTCAGGGGAACAACATATTCAAAAATGGCACAAATCAGACAAGGGGTTCAAAAGTTAGTAAAAAGTCCTTTGTGACTAAATGAAGCATGGCTTTCTGGCCCAAACCAGTTTCAGAGTCTTCTATCCTGGAGATAAGTAATTCAATTATCTCCCAGGACAGACACAAGACTCCATTAAGCACATGGTTGCAAAAAGACACAAAACACTTTAAAATACATAAAGTCACATTTTACACATAACACACAGACATTTCACATATCCCCAGATAGCTCAGGTCTGAGCGCACATTATTAAGTGAATGGCGCTCGGACCACACAAATACAGTTTAATCGCCATGGAGCCAAAGTCTTTACAGTCAGTTTCATACGAATGGGCTCCATGGGATTCCTATCTGGGGTATAACACATTCTCATAAAGTCTGGTCCATAGTCCAAAGGCAAGAGGCGGGCAAGCAGCCCCCTCCAAGGACACGTGGCGAGGCCGGTTTCACCACAACCGGGCTTCGGAAAGAAAGAGGCTGAACTTTCCGGAAGGTGAGTAAAAAACAAATAAAGAAAAAATCCATAAAACAATAAATATTTAGGCCCGAAACGGGCCCCGTCCTAATACCAATGAGGACAGAAAAAAGACTGGGGAGACAGGGGGCGGGGGCTCTCTTTTAACTTTGTTTCTGTCCTACCTACCTTGAGGGTGGAGCTAACCCATACGTAACTGCTGCCATGGTTAGCCAGGAAAATGGTAATATAAAACAAAACTGAAAGGCAGAAGAAAAAACTGCAAACTTTAAGAGCAGCTCACATAGTGAACGGGACCAACAATAATTATAAATCGTATTTATGAAGAAAATTAGAGAAAACTGCAGATATGAATGAACAATCTTAAATAAATGGAGCACAGTACTTACCTGAGGGATGCAGCAAAGAAAGAGAAGGAGTTTTGGGATTCTAAGACTGTTATAGGGAGAGGGATGGGCTATACATACTGTACTAGCACTGATTCTTTGAATGTTATGTTATTGTACTATATATTAATTTGCTGCTTAAGGAAAATAAAGGTTGAGTTAGCATAATAGGAGCCTCAGTTTCTTTATTAATTAGATGCTTAATATGCCCCTGATAATTAGATGCTTAATATGCCCCTGTTTATCTGTGGCGAAACGCATAGTGCTACTCTCGGGACTTTTCTCTACGGACCTTCCATAAGGTTGAATTTGCGGAGATTTCCCTATCTCATCTTGTCATACCCGAAGAAATTGTTTTGAAAAATCCGCTTCAAGCAATTAATTAATATTAATTATTAAGTGAGGCTGTTGTAGTCGATTAGACCGAGACTACAGCTGGAGAAATCCCGCTTGTAACAAAGTTTGAAATCCTGGAACCGGGTGATTGCCGCTGAATTATCCTGTATAGGGTTCTCTGACGCCCAAAGCTTTTTATGTGGGGTCATTTCATTAGGTCCCACCAGCACTCCCCGTAAGCTCTTATTAAGAAGCATATTTTTACTGTTCGTATTTTATGTTTCTTCATTTGTAAGTCTTGTATGTCCTTTATTTGCTTCTCAGCTATTACTTATAGATATCTTTGCACATTGTATGCAGATGTATTTGGCTGCATTGGTTATATGTATTATTTTTTGGGATTGATACCGGTATTTTAATTATTTATTTGTTCATGAAATAAATATACTTATTAATTTGTGGTACGTTATAGTTTTCTGGACTCTTTTTACAATTTATAACATCCAACTACCCAATTAACTACGTATTGTTTCATATATATACAAAAACTTGGCCCTTTTGGTGTTTTATATTATTGATAATACAAGACACTTTTCCTTGTGGTTTCTTTTCTTGTATATGCACACATCATGGACTGAGACCAGATCCCACAAGAAGAATATTTTGCAAGACATTGTTATATATAAGTATCTTTTTATATATTATTCTTTTATATTATATGGTTTGCACATTGTCATTTTAAGTGCTCCAGTTATATACTTTGGCTTTCAATCATTTAAAACCAGTCTAATGTCATCCACTCTGGCAAGTGAGAATATGAAGAAAAATATTTAGAAACTATAGGGCTCAAGTAGCAGAATCAGTGTGCCTGAACTCAGGGTGGTTTCCCTTTTTGCTCTGTGACCCTGAGAAAGGAGACCAAAACACTCTGATGGGGGGGTGTATAGAATTAAATAAATGCTTTTTTGCTGCAATTGCCACCCGCCCCCCTCTGGACGCCCATGGTTCTATTCCATCCTCTAGGCATCTAGGACGGCAAAGAAAATCCTACAAACACAAAGAAGTTAAAGCTGATACTTTAAAGTACATATGCCCTTTATCTGCTCCAATTTTGTTTATTATGTTTCGCAATACTGTCCTGGGAATTGGTCCTCCCTTGCGCCTTCTCATGCAAATTGCAAAAAAATGTGCAAGAGCACATATTAACAAATGCAGTTGGAGGGCTAAAGTAGGGACATTTGAAAGTGATTCAGAATGATGTATGGTAAGTATTTGCATTCAGAAATAAAAAAAAATTACAATGTACACAATAGATACTAGCTGGTATATAAAACTTTTTAAGCTTGGTGTGTCCCTTTAAATCTTTAGTGGAACTGTTTTAGCAGCCCTGTTAACAATCAATAAAACAATATTAGTGATGTATAAATAGCCCCTCTCGATCAAACTTCTAAAACTGGAGCAATTAACAGAACCAATCCATCAGTTTCCATGGTGACTGCTCCACTTCTTGACCACTTTCTTAGAACTTCTCTTAATAGATACATCTCTATGTGTCACTGATCTTACTAAGAAAGATAAAACATTTTACACAGACGTAAATGACACAATTATTAATTTGTTTCTTTTATGATTATTTTGACATTGTTGAAAGATGATGAACAAAGAATTTGATACAAGTGTGTACATGTTCTATCCTTGAAAGATATTAGAGAAGTAATGCTGCCCATCAAATCTTATGACAGTATTAAAAAACTAACTATATATCTCATTTAATCATCATCATGAAAATATTTATACCGAGTACTATATCATGTAAATTGAATTTATGTGAGTAGATTAGATTTTATAGGGAAGTAAGAGAATTGATCTCTATGCAATGCTAAAAAGTATAATGTATAAAAAGATGAAAAATAATTATTTCTACAACTTTATCTATTTTGTGGGTGCCTATAGTTCGGCATAGGGGTCCCATTTTTGGAGAGCCGTTTTATGTAAACATTTTCTTATAACCAAATGATACATTTTTACTTTGTTAAAAATTTGTAAATATAAAGGTGTTAAAAAGATAAAACATTCCAAAAGATGTAAATACATCTTGGTATTGATGTTTAGAATTCTTTTTTTTTTTTTTTTGATACCTCGAATGAGGCCAACATAAGACGTAAGACGACCAGAAAAAATATAACAATATACATCAACACAGACCATCTCCCAAGTTGTTACACATAAACATTCTGCAGTTGGGAGAGAAACATGTAGCACAAAAACAGAAAACAACTTACATATTAGACAATACATTTTACAAACTACACAATACACTATATGCTATAGCCGGGAAGGATCTTTGGAGTAAAAGTGGGGAGGGGAGGTAGGATTTAACCGTTTCTGCTATCTCCTTAACGTCCGTCTTTTATTCTCTTTCCCTTTTTATTTAATCCGGGACGTATAATATCCTATGTCTATGTCCTTCTGTGTCATTCAGGGTCTTATTTCATTTGTTTATCCATTTATATAATTTTTCCAATTCTCCCACGCCCTTTTTTGTATTGATTTCCCTCTATCTTCCATCTGAAGTTGGTATGTTATCTGATTTTTCAGTTGCTCCCAATTGGGGATTTCCATTTTTTTCCAATTTCTAGCAATTAGAATCTTAGTAGCAATTAATACATGTGTCACTATATATCTATTTTCTTTCCCGTTCGCAACCAGGTCCAAGTGCAGGAGAGCCATCTTTGCAGTTGGGATAGTGTCTATTTTGACCATATCCCTCAAAATTTCAAATGTTAAGTTCCATAATTTTTGAATTTTATTACATGTCCACCATATATGTAAGTAAGAACCTAAATGGTTTTTGCATCGCCAACAAAATGGGTCTTGATTGGGGTACATACTGCTAAGTTTTGATGGGACCAAGTAAGTTTTATTCATTAGTTTATATTGCATTTCAATGAGGTTCAGACAGTGTACACTTTCTTTGATATTTGGTATTATTTTTAGCCATTGAACTATTTCGATTTTATCCGCTAGGTCTTGCTCCCATCTTTTTAAGATTGGATTTAAGTCCTCGTATAACTCTCGTTTGGGGCCCCTGAAAAGTGGATTTTTTAAATATGTGCTTATTTTACAATTTTGGGTATACATTAATTTCAATCCTGTTATCTCCTCGTCAACTTTACTAGTCTTTATTTTGGCCATTATATAATTTTTGATTCTTAAATATTTGAAAATGTCTGCCGTTTTTAGATTGAACCTTTGGGCGAGTTCAGGGAAAGGTATAATATGTTTTTGGTCTGTCAGATCTAAGAATGTTCGAATTCCCTTTTTCTCCCACTCTGTTATATTCATATATTCCATGTTATATTCTAAGAGCTTTACTGGACCCTCGATTAGCAAGATATTGTCCCAGTCTAAATTGTAGTCACTTTTAAATTTCTCCCAAAATTCTAGAGATTCTTCTACTATTTTATTTCCTTTAATCTTAGTTTCTTTTCCCCTAGTTATCCTTTTTATCCAGGGTAATAAGGTGAGGTCTTTAATTTTGATCATATTACTTTCAATATTCCACCATCCTTCTGAGCGGTTTATCCCATTTAGCCACTTACTTAGATGTTTTAAAAGAAAAGCATCATGGTACTTTTTGACGTTAGGTAGGGCCACCCCTCCCTCATTTATATCCTGATAGAGTAATTTCCTTCTAATCCTGTTTCTTTTTTTTTTCCAAACAAAGTCCAAAAATAATTTTTGCAGGTCTCTCAATTGTGTCTTTGTGGCGTAACATGGAAAGGATTCAAAAATATACATTAATTTTGGCATAATGTAAGATTTGACTATATTTATACGACCCCACCATGAGATTTCAAGTTTTCCCCAGGAGTTGAAAAGGTCACGTGCCTGTATCATCACTCTGTCCAAATTAATTTCTGCTATTTTGTTTATTTCCGGTGGAATTTGTATTCCTAGATGTTCTATCGATTTTATTGCCCATTTAAATTCATATTTATTACTAATTTGGTCTTTATCATTTTTTTCCAAATTTACCCCCATACAGATAGACTTGGAGACATTTAGTTTATAATTTGAGAGTTGTCCATATATGTCTATCTCCTCCATTAAGCTTTCCAGAGATTTTACTGGTTTTGTAATAGTTAATGTTGTGTCGTCCGCATATAACATTAGTTTATATTCCTTCTCTCCACTCTCAATCCCAGATATGTCTTTATTTATTCGAATTCGTTGGGCTAATGGTTCCAGAGCCATAACATACAAAAGTGGGGATAGAGGGCAGCCCTGCCTGGTACCATTACCAATGGGAAACCAGGCAGACCTGATCCCCCCCCCCCACTATGTTGGCGGATGGGGCCGTATATAATATTTTTATAGCTGTTTCCATCCAACTTCCTAGACCCAGAGATCTTAGCACACTAAACATAAAGTTCCAATTAACCCGGTCAAAGGCTTTTTCTGCGTCTAAGGATAAGATAATAGTTGGATTTTTATTTCTAATGGTCAAGTCTATAAGATTAATTAACGTTCTTATATTATTTGCGGCTTTCCTCCCAGGGATAAAGCCGGTTTGTTGATTGTGAATTATAGATGGAATACAGGCCCCAATCCTATCGGCCAATATCGCCGAGAAGATTTTTATATCCTCATTTATCAGCGATATTGGGCGATAGTTCTCAATCAAAGTTGGATTTTTGTTTGGCTTTAGAATCGGGATAATATTTGCTTTAAATGTTTCTGGGTCATTATTACCATTGTCCACTAGGTTATTAAACCAGGCAGTCATATATTTGCTAATGTAAGGCTTCATGATTTTATAGAAACTGCCTGTAAAACCGTCTGGACCTGGGGACTTATTTGGCTTTATTTTATCAATTGCTTGAATTATTTCTTTTTCAGAGAAGGGTTGATTTAAGCCAACCCTTTGCTGTTGTGTTGTCTTAGGGAGGAGACACGTGTCCAAGTAACTTTGTATTTGTTGATCTTTATTTCCAGTTTGTAAGTTGTACATGGATCGATAAAAATCTGCAAAGGCTTTAGCTATCTCGTCGGGATCATACATCGTCTTGTTTTTATATATAATCTTAAATATTCTTTGAGCGGCAGTCTTATTCTTTAATTTAGCCGTAAGGATTTTATCTGCCCTATTACCTTTTGAATAGTAATGTTGATTCAATTTACTTAGGTTATCCTTCACTGTTTCTATTAATTTTTTGTTTATTAAGTTTTTGATTTCTTTTATTTTTATAATTAAACTTGTTGTGGGAGAATCTTTATTTTTATCTGTAAGATTTTCCAATTCCATGTATAGATCTGCCAAGTGTAGTCCTTCTGCTTTTTTTTTTTCTACGCCAAGTTTAATTAAGTGTCCTCTAATAACACATTTATAGGCTGCCCAAATTTTGTCCATTGTTATATCTATAGTCATGTTTTCTTTAAAGAAACATTCGGTCATTTCTTGTAAATAATTCAAGTTTTCCTCTGTTTCCAATAATTTGTTATTTTTTATTTTTTATTTTTTTTATTTCTATTTTTATTATAAAGGTACACAAAGATATTTAACATACACAGATATAAATGCATTTTGAAATGGATATTGATAATACAATTGATAATACAAATAATATTTCAATATTGTTCTTTTTTTCCCCTTTGTTTTTATCCTTATAGGTATTCAAATAGGTTAAACAGTAATTCTGGTGAGGATATTAGAGAAAAAGTAGACAGGTAGACAAAAGAAACAGTAAGACAACAACAATAACAAACAAGACATTGAGCTGTGCTGATAACCGGGTTAGATTAATTAAACCTGCTTGGGTCGGTAAGGGGGAAGCTCCCATCAGCCCAATAATTCTCTATATCTTTTTAGGAATCTTTTTGTAATACTTATTTGCTGTTGTTATTTCCCCTTCTCATTATATACGACTATATACGGCTAAATTGCTTCATTATTAATGCTCCCCAGAGTTAACCAACTAGTCCAGGGAAGCCATTTATGTTCAAAACTAACATTATTATCCAGCTGATAGGAGTAACCCTTTTCCATATTATATTGGTAAATCACTTGTTTCTCGATATTAAAATGTTTGTGGCCATTAATATTTGGATAATAATATATCTTTCCTTAAATTAAAATTTTGTGAGGGTAAAATGCAACAAGGCAACCAAAAAATCCTCCGCAATTATGTGCTTCAGTATGGCCGATATTACTTCAAAGACTTTCTCCCATAATGATCTGAGGACTGTACAGTGCCACCATATATGTCTTGTACTACCCTGTTCTAAATTACACCTCCAACATAAACTGGTAGTAGCTGGATTCATTTTGTTTAGGATCTTAGGGACCAAATGCCACCGATGGAGAATCTCGTAATGCAATTTGATTATATTTAGGCAGTGGAATGAATTCCCGACCTCTGTCAGGGAGCCATACCACTGCTCCATCTGTTTCCCTTGGCCTATTTCCCTATCCCAATTAAGCCAGGCTTTTGGTTTCTCCGCTTTCTCCCAGAGGGTTAAAACTTCATAGCACTTGTCAGTTGTTCTAGACTATTTTTATTTTGATCAAAGAGATTCACAAGCTTTCCATCGGGGAGATTCCCATCCCCATCTATCATGTGGATATAAATGTAATGTTTCAGGCTCAAATTGTTAAAAATATCTTTGTTAGGGAGATTCAGTTGTTTTTGTATCGGTGGGAAAGATTTAAGATTTTTCCCCTCTATCAAATCCTGGATTTAATAGGGTTTAATTTTGTCCAATTTCCCAGGCTCAGGTCTTCTATGTTGAGTACAATCATTCTCAACGGGGTATGTGGGGATATTTTTTCCACCAGGGAGTGTGATTTTCTAAACTGGAACCAATTAATTTTTAATTCTCTTATATGGTGGCAATCAATCCCAGCTAGGAAATCCCTACTTGCTCTTAGGTTCATCCATAATGCAGTGGATAAGTCCTCAAGTCCCGTTAGTGAGGACTCTATGTTATACCACGATCTCTCATGGCCAAAGGGTCCTGCCATCTCTGCAAATGGTGAATCCGGCAGGCTTTATAGTGTTTAGTCAGGTTAGGGACAGCTAAACCTCCCCTTTTAGAATGTTTCGTAATATGAGCCATGGATATTCTTGGCCTTTCATTATTCCAAATATAATTCATGAATAGTCTCTGAATTTGCTTTAATGGGGGATTATGTAAGGAAAGTGGAATCATTCTTAGGGCATATGACCATTTAGGCAGCAGATAAGATTTTATAATGTTCACTTTTCCCAGCCAAGAGATACCTATATTACTCCAATCATTTAGTAATTTCCTGGCAGAATGTTTATATAGGAAGTCTAAATTTGTTGGCATTATATCTCGTACTACTGGTGTGAGGCATTTACCTAGATATTCAAAACCCTCTGGGGACCAGGAAAATGGGTAGTCTGGGCATAACTCTTGTATCATTACACTGTGCATATTGATTGCCATGATCTGAGATTTATTCATATTTAATTTGTAGTTGGAGACTTCAGCGTATTTTCTCATTTCACACATGAGGGCTTCCAATGAGTTTCTCGGATCAGAAAGTGTCAATACAATGTCGTCCACGTACAATGATATTTTATATTCAAACTGGCCCAATACTATGCCCCTAATATGAGCATTCTTTCTTATCCTTTCAGCCAAGGGTTCCAGAGTTAGCATATATAGCATAGGTGCCAATGGGCAACCCTGCCTAGTGCCATTTTTTATCGGGAACTAATCTGCAGAGATACGAGGACCAACCGTCTTTGCCGTCGGACCACTATAAAGTGCCATTATTGCCAATTTTATCGGGCCAGTAAAACCAGCTTTAGACAAGATGCCGTACAGGAATCCCCAGCTGATGTTTAGAATTCTGGTTTCAGTGGCTGTACGGCAGTTAGGGCTGCCCCCAGCAAGTATTTTATCAGCAGGCAGGTAAATAACTGGCACATTGATAATCCTATGGACACAATAGCAAAGCCGATTTTTCTGAGGAATTGGTGGTAATCCAAACACCAGTTCTCCATAATTTATGTTTTGTTTTTTTTCACTTGTTGGGGGATGAAGAGAAGGGGAGAGGTATTGCAAGTGTATCTGCATAGTCTCTACTATGTGCCATATTTTTAGAGGTGCTACAGAAGGCCATATCTTTTTTTTTTAATCTTTCTTTAATATCTTTTTTAAAATGTTCTATTTATATTATAGAAGGAAGCTTTCTAACTAAGTAGGCAGTCATCCGTAATATTTTTATTAATTGTTTTTGATAAAGTTTGTTTTAATAAAGATTTTTTTAGATTTGTTTACGAATAATAAAAAATATATATTTTTAAATAGAGCTAATGTATGTTGATAACAATTGAACCTACATAGCATAAGGGTCATAATTAAATTAAAATTATAATAAATTAAAGATTAGCATAAGGGTTAGAGTACGGGATACATTTAGGGTTTGTCACAAAGTGAATTCTGACATTTTGCCTGACTGGGGTTCTTGGAGGGGCCTGAGGGCCAAAAACCTCCCTGTAGATTATGGACCCTGTCTGTAATGTGTTTAAGCCTTCCATTGTTTAATTATGTCAGCCACCCAGTCTGACTATCTTGCTTCTGGCTCCAGATTAAAGTGGCTAGATACTGCTTTACTGGTGATGTGTTTAAGTTTTCTATTGTTTAATCAAGTGTTATCTGATTGCAGTTTGGTGTATATGTGCTGTGTAAAACACAAATAAAAGAGTTGTTCAATCTTGCTGTACCTAACTGCTAGATGTCCTGTCTATTTGGGTACAAAGAGCAAGGGTCCAGGAAAGACTTGCTGGGTGAATGCTGAGCTGTAAGTGGGGGCTAAGGAGGTGATTTCCCACAAAGGACAGAGGGTCTACTTCGTCCGGTAGACGGTCCGTTACATTGGTGGCAAGCGGTGGGATCCTCCTTGCAAGAGCCCAGTGGATAAGCAGCAGAGCACCAGCAAGGGATAGCAGTCGGCATGATGGCAGTGGATTATAAATATTGCAAAACTGGCTTGTTGACCAGGGAGTACCAGGATGGTACTGCAGCCCCCTTGGCTGTTAACTACAAATTGACGACCGGTCCGGTCCCGCAGGATGAGATGTTACAGCGAGCTTGCAGCCACCTGAATCTGTGGATGAACGCTCTCATACGGGACCAGGAGTACCGGGGAAAGGTCCTCCCCAGCTCCCAGGAATGGTATGTGAGCCTGCTGAAGGATAGAATGCCATACCTGGGTGAACAGCCCCAAAAAGACTGGGTGGCTGAGTTAGGGGAACTTGTCCATGCTGAGATGGTCCTGGATTGTGGATACCGGGCTTTACGGTGGTATGCCACACAGCTATACCCTGAGCTGGAAGATGACACTCCCACAGAGGGCTATGATTTTGGTGGCTCTGGATTGTTATTGGAAAATCTCCAGCTGGATCCGGGCTTCGGGAGTGATACAGAGTACCGGTGGGAAGAACTCCGGGAGTTAAGGGAGGCAAATATTCCCACTGTGCCCAAACTGGAGGCTGATCTGGACTATTTGGTGACCCAAGAAGAGGAGCTGGAGAAGGCATACATAGAGCTACTCCACCATATACAGCCCCCTGACTATGAGACTGTGAGTATCAGTGCTGCTCCTCCCCCAGCAGATGCACTGACACAAGAACTGTGCCCTTTTACCCCCGTGGATGACCTAGTGGTAAAGCTGGCATCTGGGCAGATTGCCGCAGGCTTCTGCCTGCCCCTACCCCAGACCCCAGACCTGTGTCCCATTTCCCCTGTGGAGGCCCCGGCTGACATCACGTCCCCAGACCCGTTACCCCTGCCACCCCTTGAATGCCCAGTTGAACTGCTGGCACCGTTCCCCAAAACCAAACAGGACCTGCCCTCCTTGTGCCCACCTCCACCTGGGTTCAAGGAGCCCTATTGGAACGCAATCCCTGGTTTTTACCCGCCCTGTGTCCCAGCAGAAGAGCTGGCAATGGGGCAGAGTGCCGCTGGCCTCTGTCCACCCCTGCCGCTTGGAGAGTTTTTGTACCTGGCAGAGGTGCCAGCATCTGAGCAGAGTGCAATTGGCCTCTGCCCACTGCATCCCATGGATTTAACCCCTTTACCTTCTGAAAATGACCCAGGAGGGGTGGATGGGACATCGGTCTCCACACCTGGGTCTCCTGAATGTTTGGCAGTTAGCACTGTTCCCCAACTCCTTTGCATGGGTACCACAGACACCTTGTCCTGTTCCCTGCAGTATACCCCTGAAACTGTGCCTTGCCGGGATGTTATCTCCCCAGCAGAAGTGCTGGCATCAGTGTCCCCAGGTACTAAATGGGATACCCCCATAGTATCGAGCCCAGCTAACCCTGCCACCCTATCTGCTCCCCAGCGGCTGAAAGGATTTCTGGGAGAAGGAACATTTGGCCTTTCTCCCCAGCGGCAAATGTATGTTTCGGGAGAGGTGGAGGTTGGCTGGGTAAATTCTATTTTTGAACAAAAAAAGTGTGGGGACTGCAAACTAGTGAATGGCCATGGGGAGACCTCTATACAGACTGACTTAGGAGTCACCCCGTCTGGGGGCTCCTCCGGTGTCAGTCTCCCCCCGAAAAAGGAGATATGTCACGAAGTGAATTCTGACATTTTGCCTGACTGGGGTTCTTGGAGGGGCCTGAGGGCCAAACACCTCCCTGTAGATTATGGACCCTGTCTGTAATGTGTTTAAGCCTTCCATTGTTTAATTATGTCAGCCACCCAGTCTGACTATCTTGCTTCTGGCTCCAGATTAAAGTGGCTAGATACTGCTTTACTGGTGATGTGTTTAAGTTTTCTATTGTTTAATCAAGTGTTATCTGATTGCAGTTTGGTGTATATGTGCTGTGTAAAACACAAATAAAAGAGTTGTTCAATCTTGCTGTACCTAACTGCTAGATGCCCTGTCTATTTGGGTACAAAGAGCAAGGGTCCAGGAAAGACTTGCTGGGTGAATGCTGAGCTGTAAGTGGGGGCTAAGGAGGTGATTTCCCACAACGGACAGAGGGTCTACTTCGTCCGGTAGACGGTCCGTTACAGGGTTAAATTTAGGGTTGGGTTAGGGTCAAAAGGTCACTGTAGGTGAAATTGGATAGAAAACAAAAAAAACTATTTGTTGCCCTAGAACTTGCAAAAAACAACATAAAAACATAGAAACAAGCATATTTCGAAACTCGGGATACAATTTTGAAACTATTTAAACTGGGTCTTTTTTACCGATTGTAATTGGGTAAATGATTTTTTTAGGTCAAAGTTAGAAAAAGTGTTTTTTTTAAATGTTTTCATCATATTTTATTATTTTTTTAGTAAATTATACGATATGACGAACGTGATGGTATCTAATGAAAGTCTTTTTTATGGTGATAAAAACAATATATCATTGTGTGGCTACAGTAAATGAGAAAGAAGAAAATTACAGGTAAACACAGACACCCCAGAAATGTCAAAAGAGCCCAGGGAAAGGGAAAGACACAATCAAAAGATCATGTCACTAAGGGGTTAAAGAATGCTCATTAATTTATAGCATAATGTGTTAGAGACCATACATTTCAATATGGGAAGGCTTTTCAGAAGTCCAACTCTCTTGAAAACCAGTTTATTTTCTTTCTTCCTCCATTGAAATTTAATGGACATGAGTTTAACCTTCCTCCCCTACATTTCACATGCATTCACCACATCTCAAACTCACAAAATACTTAGTAATTTGCATTTTGCAAGGTCATGATGGGGGTGTGTGGGCTGACTGAATTCATCCAAGTGCCAAACTCAGATTTTAGTGTTGACCCATTATTTGTACCCTTGTAATAAATATGGTGACCAACATGAACAATGTTGGTGCCTACCACCTAACTAGGTTTACCCAATACGAATAATCGCCACATTCCAGTGTAACAGGTAGAATTTTTCAAGAAGCAAAAGGTTCTGAAATTACAAAAACTAAATTGAAAAATTACAATATACATTATATTTACTGACATTTATTTCAGAAAAAAAACACACACTATTCTATCTTTAAGATTTTACTGAGCAAGGTTCTCATCAAAGTTTCTATGTATCTCATGTGATATAAACAAGGTTTCTTTTAAGATATTCTGTACGGATTACTCATCAAAGCTTCAAAACTGTTTGATGAATAATCCCCATTGAATCACATGGAAAGATGTCTTATTTATCTTATACAAGATAAACAAGTACCACTGCTTGATTAATTGAAAATATGAAAGATCGTCTGAAAACTTGTTAGAAACATAAAAATATAATCTCATTTATTAAATCTTCAGTCTTTTAAGAAAGAGTTGAGTTCCAAATGAAGTTCCAATATAAGCTGGATTTTCAACCAACCACAAGTTTAAAAGACTGATTAATAGAGGGAAACGCAAGTGTGTGTGATTTTATGCTCTTTTCTCTTACAAATAAGTTTGCTTATGTTTGCCTTACCCTCAAATACTTTGCCTAAACACAACAGACTTGCCTGACGTTACCAAATTGGGAATTCTGACCAGAGGTTTGCGCATTAACAGTGGTTTCGCATAACCAGACATTTGTGCATGAACAGTGTCTGACACTCCCTCTCCCAAGCCTCTCCCTCCCAGCATCCTTCATTTCTGGTGATGTACCTTGGGAGGTATGATATTATGCAGAACACATTTTTAAATATTTAGGGCATTGGGGTTGTTTGTAGACATATTGCCTAGCATGTAAATGCAGCTCTAAGTAGAGGTGAAGTTTTGTGCGCTTTGAACATTTAATTAAAGAAACCAAAATTATTTATTTTTTTAATTTTGGAGGGTGAAATGAACCAATGGCAATAATTAATGTGAGAGGATGCAGCCACTATGGAAAGCTAGAACATAATCATTTTAGCTATGAAAATTGTTTATGGAGCACAAAACGTTTTTTTTTTTAATCTAAGATTATTTCTGCCTTTTTCCTCATTTTAACCTTGGTAAAATACATGCCTAATTCTGTAACAGATTTCCTATAACAGATTATAGGGTTAAAAAAAAAATAGAAAAAAGCAAAGTAAAACTGAATTTAAAATCAATTACAATAACTCCGATATCATGCGCTTTACTCCCGTGCTCCAAGGTGGACAAAGGTCAGACACGAACCAGTAATAATACTGTCCCAATGGCACCATCAGAAATCAAGAAGAATAATAATGTATAACTATTGTGCATCATAGCAAACCAAGCAATCTGATGCTTTTTGTATACCACTGGTAGCATTATCAAGCCCAACAGCTTGGTAAGAGATGCAGGCTGTTGCTATGTTCCAGTTGTCGACCTCATGCCTAGAGGCAGAGGGGCATTAGCCCATTCTGCTCCATTGTCTATTGTCACCTGTCAATAAATCCTCCATGTTCTTTTGAGATGGATCTCTATTGCCATCTCACTCCTACAGTAGTACGATGAGCCCTTTAGTCAACGGATTATATTATCAAAGCTCTGTCATAAGTTACTTTTTTCCTTGTAAATGATGAGTGCTTCTAATTTTGCAGTTGAGGCAAATGACAAGAAAGACATTAATGGAAAGTATAGGCATACTGTTATATTGATATACATGTTGAGATAAACTAAACTTTATAATTTATATTAACTTAGCAGCTTCCAGTTTTTGTGTGTGTCTTAAGCTATCAAATTCAGATAAAGCCCAGATAAAAGATATACACAGCATAAATGAGACAAAATAAGTTCTAGACACCCAGTATGGAAACCCGAGAAGGCTGGAGCTCCATTTCACAGGGCCACGAACCGTCAAGACACATCACATAACCCTGCCCCTGTTTGACTACACCCCCGCAGGTATGATCTTATAATGTCCGCAACAAGGATGCCCTGTTGCAGCTACAGACTGGAAACAAAAATTCGATCACACATAGAACAACTGATACTAGTTTCTACCCAACTAAATACTTAATATGATGCTTTGGCAGGTAAGTGATGACAAACAGGAGTCATAAATGTCTTCAAATACGTCTCACCTCCCCAATTTAAATTAGACCCCTGCTTTAACTGCAGACCTTGCCGAATATTGAGCCCAAATGAGTCTAAAAGTTTCCCATATTTGAAAATAAACCACACTTCAGCCGCGCAAAATGCTTTACCCTGTTGATTCATATTTTAGTCTAATAACACAAAGTCAATAAATCTTGTCATTCTTCAGTTGGCTTGGGAATGTCATTCTGCTGTTGCCCTCTTTATTAGGCAACAAAACCTAATAGTCTGAACTACAGAGCATGCAAGCAGAATTTATAAAATACATGGGTACAACTTGCTGTGCTTCAGTTCATCTGGCAGTTAGTATTTGAGAGAGAAATGACATGACTCCGTTATAGCCATAGAAACAATAGGAAAGGATCAATCAACCAGTAGGAATTATGTAAGGGAAATACATAGAAATGTCAAAATACATAGACTCAATGCACATTCAGCTCTATGGTTAAATGACATGTAAAGTGAAATGGATTACTCAGAATAACATTTTAGCTCTTCCTTAATGATAATATTAGTTTATATTTTACATAGCTTTTAGAGTAGAAAAAGAAATTACATTTCTACTGTTCACAGGATTTGATATATTAGGAAGCTGATGTTATTTATTTAAATGTATCACATTTTAACACAGGAACTTATTTTCAAGCACAAAAGCAGAGATTGCACCCTTTTTTTCCATCTTGGGGCCTTTCACTTAAAAAGTGAGTTACAGGTGAAATGAGGTGAGTTGATATGAGATGAACATTTCATCTCACAATTTTAACGATACAATGTGTAACTTGTGTGTCCCTGCACAATGTATAACTAAACTGGTGAGATGAAATATTCATCTCACCTCAACTCAACTAATCTCACCTCATCTCACCTGCAACTCCCCTTTTAGTGAATAGCCCACTCTGATACTTTTGAGACACTTTTGATACACCTCCACCAAATTTGTTTTTCAGCAATTGTTTCTTTGTTATTCATTGGTAGCGCTGCCTGCACCCCTATTTAGTTCCGCATCAGTATTATAGATAACCACCATGTAAAAAAAATAAATGCTTGTTGCCCACATTTTTGGCCAAGTGGTATTTGCAGTTTCTGTAAATTGTTTTCCACATTTGCAAACCTTAGATGCACCTTACATTTGAAATTAATTTATATTTGCAGTTATCCATTTAATGAAGATGTATTGATTACCAGGTGGCAGAGAAGGCAGATAATCCATCATTAGACTACTGTGTAGTCTCCACTGACATTATTAATACAACTATCTTTTATATATAAAGCACAAACAAAGTATGCAACATTGCACAATAGAGAAGTTGATAAAATACAACACATACAACATAAAGGAGACATAACGATACATAACAAAAGGAGATCCTGTACCTAGAGCTTGCTTGTACTATAGTATAAATAGCATTATTACACAAAGTGCCTCAGAAAAGTAGATAGCCTATAGAGACCCTCCCCATGAGCTTACAGTCTAAAGGAAATGGGGTGTCAAGAAAAGACAGAGACATGCTCACTGCCCAGATTACAGACTGCTTCAGAGAGCTCATTTGATAAGCAGGGATTCTGTGTCATGTTTTATGTGAACTGCTACATAGGCTTGACAATCTCCCTCACTGGTCTCAGCAAATATACATCTTGGTGTTAACTACCCTTCAATGAGATACTAAATTAGAAACTATATTCACTAGCAACTTGGTGTAAATTATGATGTCACATAAGTGAAAAGAGACGAGCAGAGCAATGTAGATTTGCTATGACCTGTCACTTGCATGTTTCACCTATGTTATTCATGTCATTTTATTTCCGGTATTATGCTAGCAATAAAGTATTACAATATAATGAAGTAATAATTGTACATTTATTACACTACTATAGTGGATTTTTGAAAGTGCTCTATAAATCTCTGGTTGAAATAACATCTGTAGTTTCTTGAGTGATCTATTTTCAATAAATAATTTATCTTCCATTAAGAATTATGTTCTACTGAATGCGGCCCCACTACTTCTTAGGTGAGTAATAGAATAAACATGCAATGAGTACACAATAAAATATTTCCTTTCTTCTGGTGGTGTGTAGGATAAGACCATGGATAAACAAACATCTCTTTCCCTCTTTTAATTTAATTAAAAAAAAACACCCAGGGTTTAAAATGGGGGCATGTATACCCATCCCCTACATCAGTGCACTCATGTTCCAATCTCCTAAAAATGTAACCACTTTTATAGAACTGATGAGACATTCTACAGTGCATCTATGATTCCAAGAAGTAGTATTGCAAAATAAAAATGTCCCATTTGCTGTTGTTTTAAAAAAAATTACAGATTCTCTTTTTTGTTTTATAGAATCCATCAGACATTTGACAAATATAATTGGGCATAATTTATACACTGACTGGATAATTTCTGTACTCCCTCAAAAGATTTCTGTTTGGTACATGCTAGTTTTTTTAGACAGAGATCAGTCTTGTGGTAATCCGTGTGACCAATGTTGTTTTGGGTACTATGTTAACCATTCTCTGCATCCCATCATAGTCATCTCCACATCCTCTAGAATAATTGTCCAGTCTGCAAATACACCAGTATATGATCTTATATCTTATTTAGTAGGTAGACCTACAGAGCCGTGGTCTTCCTGGGATCCCCTAGCCCAATGAATGTAAGAATCTGTTCTTTGTAAAGAACTTAGGAACAGATACCAAGATGCTATGTAGTCACTAGATGAAAAGTGTTAATTGGCAGGCAAAGTTCTTCTCTTTAAAACGGAAAGAGTGAAAGCTAATCATCTCATTTACACCCTTGAGCTAAAGGTATCTATCACTTTTTTATCTCCAGCATTTATTTTTCCCTCTAATCACTTTTATATATGCATCATTTATTTGAGTATTCCATGTAATCACGTCTGAATTACAGGGGAGGAAAATAAAAAAACGGCTTATAATTTACAAATCATCTCTTTTAATGTTCCAAATGATCCACTAAGCACAGAGGGAAATTGTCTAAGAAAATATTAGGCTAAATAATTAGGATGAGATATGTTCCTTTGGACAGAGGAGCAGATCACACAGAGTTTCTTTTTCTGATACGATGTGATGGAGCCCACAAGTTCTGACTGCTAATGGGGTCAGAAATGAAGATTTATGTTTCTGCTCATTCCCAGTAGGAAACAAATCCATTTTCCCGTCCTGCACATCTCACAGATGAGCTCAGTGACCTGAGGCCGTCTTTACTAAATGGTGATAAACCGTAAGTGAATGGGGCATAACATGTAATAGAGCTCTAAGCACTGACATATTTAATACAGCAGTATAAAAAGTAAGTGATTGATGAGTTCAATCAGACAAGTGTGAATGATTTTTGGCAGCCTGCCCTGGAAAGGTTTGCATTATTTCAACCTGAAGAGTGAAATGTCTCTTCATCTCAGTGTGCTGAGCACTGTTCAGTAGAGGCCTGGCTCCAGAAAGTAGACATTTTCTAGATGAAACAACAACGTGGTCAACAACAGTCAAAGAAAGGAGGTTTTCAGGATGTTGACCGGTTGTATTCTAAATTACACTAATATTTATTAATTAAATATTGAATAACCATAATTTAGACAACCAAGACTAACACAACAACAGTACATTTCTTTGATCCAAGAAAATAGTTAAATTATGAAAGGATGAATGTCAAGAGACATTATGATATATAATGGTATACTTGATTAATACCTCCGGTGGTATAAATAATAATGCCTTATGAGGCTCATTGACTGCCTGTGGATCTGTCTGTGTATCCTCTGGATACCTTTATTGTATGCCCTCCTTGGTATTTTTTACAAGCTGCCATCAACTCTGTCTATCGGAACACTGCATGGAGATTAAATAAGGACATTGTAACACTTGGCACGTTACTGCCACATTGCCACGTTGGTACACAAAGTGCATTAACCAGCTCACAAACGCCCAGTGATCTTAACCAAAGGACACTATACCTCCGATGAGAGGATTGGTTGTTCTTTGACATCAATATGAAACTGATATCCTCATAGAGGACACTCTCCAAGAATTGATTGGGTGAGATCCATTTCTGTCTAGTGGAGCAGATGTGTGACTTTGATACTGATGCTTGCTACCCCTGCTTGATGTAACATTGCAGTATCAGGGGGAAGTTGCAGTCTTTTGATCCAAGCTGATAAGACTTGAAAGGAGTTCTGCAATACTTACTTTCTAATTTAATTATACTAAACTAGCCCTAGCTTATTGGCACTTACCTAGTCCCAGATGGAAGCATGACTTTCTATTTCATACTTTTTACTGGAAAAATGTCATAGCTTTGTTAGCTTCTACCACACTGCTTCTTTCCTCCTCTTTCCAGCATGTCAAATGCCTCAAATCTCTCCGCCATTTCACAGGAAGTTCCTTATATCCCATGGTTACTGTTGTAGCACACATGTTTTTTCATGAAGGCAGCCATTATCCAACATTACTCACTCTCTAGTTTTAACTGGTGGTACAGCAATGGATGACACAAGCCATTTCCACTACACATGAAAACGAAACAATGTGACTGAAGATTATCCAAGACAATGCAACATCAAAGGAAGTAAAAAGAAGTGACATGCTTTTAAACAAGTCAAAGGTCATGAAAAACAAGAAATCAAGCAAATTTGAGTTGAGAGAGCAGAACTTAAGCAGGAATATACTGTCAGTGATGGAGAGTGACATCCAAAAGAGACAGTTTTATGCCAGATATAGCTAGATCAAGGAAATCTAAAACTTAATGTGCTCAGCACTGTGTTAAAAAAGTATTATAACACAAAATGACAATGTAATCCAGTGATAGAAGTAAGATGACCACATTGTTGTTTGTGTTTATATATATACACACATTTATATTTTCAGCAATGTATATGAAAAATGTATGCTTTAGGGCTGCACTGACTAAAATGAAGACTAAAGACTATGCATTGTATTGACTACAGCCGTGGAGTATATAGCTTTATAAGATTGCCTGAATAGAACGGTGTTATGATCAGCCTGGATTGAAGGAGTATGATCAGAATATGTGTATCAGGAATGATTAGTCCACATACCTGGAAAAATAACTGAAGCAAGAAATATTTTCTTTTTCTATTTTTTTTTTTTACAAAAACTCAATCTTACTCAAGCAGCACAATTTTATATCCTGATGAAAAACTCCAGAGAGTATGTAACCTATGAACCCAATTTGTATTCTGTAAGGATTTCTGTGTATTCCAAGACATTGAATTCTTATTAAATTATACTCTCTATCTGCTAAACGGCTGGGTTATCTTGAATGAGAATTTCCATGGCTTCATAAGTTTCTATTTAATTCAAACAAACATAAGCAAACATATTTCAGCTAAAAAAGTACAGAAATTAACTGTTTCGGAGCTATTCCCAACAGGTGAGGTGCAGCTATCATCTCAATGACGTAACTATGCATTATGAAGAACCACACCTGGCTAGGTTCTCCAGCCAGGGGAGCTCAATTGACACGGCATAATGCATAGTTAAATTAACGAAGAACTCTCAGTGATTTAACAATGCATCTCTTATGGGAGAAAATAGCAAGTGTAACATTTGGTACAAAACTGGATTCCTTTTGCAGGTGAAGTGGCTGCTGCAAGAATAACTCTGAGTATTTGATGACACAAGAGAAAGTGTGGGGGCAGAGGTGGTTAAGTTGGGGACAGGACCACAAATTTATCAGAAGAACACAAATCGAAAGATAACCTTAACTGCTGCCAGGAGTTGTTTACCCTAACTGCATTTTTTAGAAGGTTGAGCCCCAAGGTTCGGGCAATTGCAGAACTTAAATGATCCTAACAGTAGCACCAGTGAAATGCTTAGAGTTGATGCGGAAGTACTGCAGCACAGACAGCAGGCCAGGTAACAAGAACACTAAAAACACTAAAAACTACACTGGAGCAACTGCTCAGGAAACAGGACAGTAGCTCTATATGTAAGGCCAATAACTCAGCAATTAGGCTTAGAAAGCAGGAAAAGGAATGTCTTCCAGAATTATCTGTCTTTTTGGGATCTCAGTCCAGGGAGTACTTGTTGGGTAACAGGGCCAGATATTGTTTTATGCTCATTTGGCAAACTGAGCTGGTCTAATTTGCACATTTTATATGTGAATGGCATTCCTACTGTAATAAATGCATACTTTTAGATATATTGCTGTATATTATCACACTATATGCATTTGTCCTCCATTCTATATATACTGAGATTCTACAGGTCTGAGATATACACAGAAACCAGAGATTTTTGCTCCCCCGGGCTGGTGTCAGTTTTTCATTTCCTTTGTCATTCAGTTGTGGCATTAGAATCTCTGGAGAGCTGATACAGTACAGTATACATTTCTATATCTACTCTATTAGTGTTATACATCTATTTTTCCTATATTTAGAAAGCAGGAGGTTTATAAAGGCCAAATTAATTACTCAGGAGTAACAGCTATGAATGCATTTGCCACCTGATTATCAGGCTGGCACCCAGGGCAAGGGCTGGAAAGCATATCCAGTACACCAACCTCCTTGTGGCTACAAGAGCCCTGACTCCCACAAACCAGTCACAAGTTTGAGTCCTGGCATACCTCTCGGTGTGACCAGAAAAAGCTCTCCTGCAACTCACTTTTAGTAAATATATACCTTTCAGATCTGACAATTCTCAGACCCAAATTATTTACAACGATCCTATCTAAGAATAAATCAACATTACCAGTATTGGAAATCAGTGAGCAACATCTAGGAAGCACATACTTTACTTTAAAAGCTACTAATGTGCAATCAAACCCTTTTATACAGCTTCAGCTTTATAAGTTAATATATAAATGGTTAGTAAATGGTATATTCTAGTCAAAACTCTTAATATTTTATCCCTCCAATTCCAATAACAACAAAATGAGTAACATTGATTGGCTGCTAGGTACCTGCCAACCAGCCATCCAATCACAGGGACGATGATACTCCCCATAAAGCAACATTTTGGAAATCTATAGGAGATATAGGAAGATGGAACGCTATGGGAGATGTCATTTGGTAATGTGAGTTCGAATTACCTAAAGCATGTATTTTTGGTAGTAGTGGGGGGATTGTTTGTGGATAAATTGTGCGAGTACCCCTTTTGTTTTTTTGTTGTTTTCTGATATCTTCTTTTCTATTTTAGTTTTAATATTTTAGACAGGTGGTATGCTTGATGTTCTTTTTCATGTTATTGCCTTTTCATGTATACCATTCACCAGTTATTAGTTTGGATTCACTGTCATTAAAATGTTCCACTTGCTTATCTTTCCAACAAGCTAAAAAGAAAAGGAAACAAAAGGTATATATATAGCACATAGCCCCTGTACTCTTGACCTTATATTACATTAACATTTATTTATATAGCACCAACAATTTACACAGAACTTGATACAGGACATACAAGGGAATTATAGACTACTAGACATTAAGCCCGTTAAATTAACGGGCGCTAGAACATATGTGGACGGGGGGGGGGCATAAGGGGGCAACATAGGGGCAAGCACCCTGGTGAGGGGGGAGCCTTGAGGGCTGCCTCATCTTGAAGCAGATCAGCAAGAGAAGGTGCTGCTCAGGCTCCCCATGCTTAATGCAGGCATGGGGAGCCGAGCAGCACTTTCTCATGGTGCCAGTGGCTCCCCGTGAAGCAGACGCTGCTCTGCTTCACAGGGTGGGGGCGGAGCTACACTGCTCGGACAGTTAGCTCTGCCCCCTCCCGGGATCTAGCAGAGCATGCCGAGCAGAGGGCTGGTGAGGGGGGATCTTTAGATCTCCCCACCCAGTGCCTCTACCGGCTTTTTTTTTTCTTTGGGCGGGAGGGCGCCCCCTTGGGTGTTATGCCCTGTGCGCTCGCACAGGTCGCACACCCCTAAGGCCGGCCCTGCCTGTCAGAACACTGTTCTGACAGAAGTCTCTGCGTTCCAAGTCCTAACGGCTGTCCGTGGGGAACATGCGCAGTAGCGCAATCCCACGGACACAGGGACTGGACGCAGAGACACTTGAAGATTCATTTAGAGGATGCTAGACAAATAGAGACAGACTGTTAAATGACATAGAGTAGGGGTGGAAGGGGTGGGGGAGACCCATAAGATGAATGAAAAGGCCAGAGGGGTTGGTGGTGGCAGTAGTAGTGCATTGGGGGATAATGACTTCTGGGTCTTGCTAAAGGTTACTTAGTTGGTGTTCTAGTGGGATAAATTGAAAGCTTCTTTAAAGAAGTGAGTTTTAAGGATTGATTAAAGAGTGAAGGAGATCGTTGGATACACCGCAAAATTACTAGGGTGGGATATCCCAATGAAAATAATATATTGTGAGAAAGAGAGCAGCTAGGGTGAAGTCTTGCAGTTACCAATTGGAAGAGGTGATGAAATCTAGGGGGGAATAGCAGTCACGTAAGCTATCCAAAGTGGGGAGGAGATAGTTAGTAGATGGCTTTGTAGGATAAATTCATAAAAAATAAAGCTACACTGGAGAATGAAAACACAAACAGACATTAGCATTCCCTATCTAAATGATACACATTTACAATGCAACACTGAGAAAGTAAAAAAACACAGGACTAAAGAAACAAATTATGTAAGAATCTTAATTACATCAAACATGGATTTAAATATTTAAAACAATATTAATACAATAGTCCAGTCTCTGATTAGAGAGTAATTAACTATATTTAATATGAGATTATATAAAGAAAAACAATCTACATTTGAAAATACACATAAAAAATAAAAATGCACGTAAAAATATCACAGTTTACTCCAATTAAATCAAAGCTCTGATACATTAAGAAAGTGCAGGGAAGGTGTGAAACATCACAACCTGAATCCTTTAAGGCTTAAATATAGTGATATATGTGTAAGTAACTAAAAAAGAAAAAAAAATCATGTATTAAAAATAACTGACACACTTACTGTAGCAATAAAAAAAACAAGTCTCAGTGCCCTTAGCAGCAACACATTTCGGTAAACCTTCTTCTGAGCTATTGTTACCTCCTCCATTTTAGAACCGTATTTACAGATTGCTTGTCAGACTATTTGTATACATCCATACAGAATACAACAAAGAGCGTGATGAGGACATAATACATTGTTTCCTCACAAGTGTTTTGTTTTGGTTTTAGTGGGATAAAATAATACTTATTTATTTGCTATTCATTGTTCAGCATATTCTTTTTGCGTTATCATTTGTCTCCTTTTAATGCATGGTATTCTTTCCTTAGTCCTCAGTGCATAGATGGGGTGTGTTGTTTGTTTCAGAAAGGGACATATGTACACACTGTTGGTAAGGCAAGCATGTGAAAGAGTCACAATGAGACTTAAAGCACGATTTTGAGGGCTTTATGACAAATATTTGGGTGTACCTTTTCATCTTCTGCACATATCCCTCCAAACCATCATACCTCACCTATTCTACATCATCCCAGTTCTCACTGTACCCCACTTGTAATGGTATTAACATCAGAATTATTTTCAGAGATGGCTGTAGTGAAGAATATCTAATCAACGCAACCCTTAAAGTAAGTGCTTTAAGTGTTTACAGACAGGAAAGCAAAATGTACAGGAAATATCAGGTATAAACACAAATCAGCACTCCTATCTCCCAGCTGAACACACCCACTTATAGTGACTGCTAGGAGCTCACTGAGCTTATCTGATTTATCCCTTTTGTGAAGTGATATAGCTAAGAATCTTCCCAAACACACAGATACAACTGCAGCAATTGAGGATGAACACAGAAGAACCTTGTCATAATATAAATCCATTCAAAATAGGAATGTTTACTCTATTAAAGAACCACTCCAAGCAAAAACAAATTCCACTATATTGCTACTTGTACGCTAAGTAGACATCATATGCATTTCTCCCTTATTCTTGCTGTTAACCTACATAGATCTTACCTTAACTCCACATACCTTTGATTCCAATGATACATGTTTGTTTGGCCATTTTTTTGTGGGACACTTAACAATATTTATATGCTGCCTTGTAGAACATAATTTATCTGTGTGCTTCTGTGTAATGTGTATGTGAAGACATTGTAAGCATAATTATCATTTAGGATAAGATAAATGGACTGTCTAGTGTCCAGAATGCATCTCCAAATATTTATGCATATTAATGTGCCTTCAAATTACTTCAAAATGCATGTTTTACAGTTTGCATTGCTTAAAATATAAAATACTTACAGTTAGATGAAATGGTGAAATTATAGCAGTTTGCAAGAAGCGAGGACTGCCCACACTAGCTGAATAAAAGTAATTTATGTTTTTCGGGTTTTTTTTGCTGCAGGAATAATTTTATTCAAATGAAAGTAATTTCCTGTCTCTCTAGTGATGTTATCAGACAATGTGTGGCACTGTTAAGAGATTCTACTGTTTACAAGAGCAAGTTTATACCAGTCAACACAATGGATTCAATTTTAGGAGCACAGGAAGTGACTAAATGAAACAAAACTGTATATCCTCAGTGTCTATATAATCAGTGCTGCCGCACCTGCAGTAAACATGCAGAGTAATCACTGGGGAAGGCTTGAGTAAAATATTAAAAATGTGATTTATGCAGAATGACATCAAATCCCACTGGAAAAAAAGCCTGTGCACTATCCAAGCAGTAATCTTCAACTTGCACCAAAGTGAGTTTGGGGACTGTCCCTTTAAGTATTGCATTTTTTTTCCACGAAGGCTTCAGCCTAATGAGGAAGTGCTGATGATTAGTAAAAGCAGCTAACCAGTTAATTGTGAGCAAATTTACTAGGGCAATATATACAGCATTTTGATACCCTGACAAATTAGCCCTGGAAGAAGCCAAGCACAGTAAAATACGTATTGGTAGTACTTTGTGGAATCCCGATGCTAATACTATTCAGTTTGACCTCTACCCATTGATGCTGATTATTGGTTATGCATATTTTTTATTGCTGTGGCAGTAGACTTTTTGGAGCAGACAGCACTTCAGTCTGGATCTGTAGGGCAGATTAGGAATTTTATTTGCAGGCAGTAGAATTCCTTTTGGAGTTTTCACCACAGCCTGTTGATGTTGCATTAGAGCACAAGACACTTTGAACATATGCATCTTGATGCTGGGTGCACTTTTTGCCCTCCCTATAGCCAGATGGCCTGCAACACTTGGCATTCATTCTCGTTGTATAACAAACTGCCATGACTTAATAGGAGGATCTTGCTTTCATTTTAAACTTTTGTGTCCTCTTGTCCAGTGTCTGCCTTTGCCTTAGCAAGCCTTGTTCTGCCTTGCTTCAACTTATAACACGTTGCATATATTTTGATGGCCTTTGTTTATCCTTGTAATAATGTGTTTTTGTAAGTACATACATATTTGTGAGTAATGTTTTCATTAATACTTCACTGCATTATTGCTATATGCTTATTTTCTTGAGTTCTCTTTTTAATAATTAATTAGATGCTGATCACTTATAGCACTGTAATACATATGGTCCGAACAGTGTTGAGTAGTAGGGGGTACCCCTAATTGTATATTCTTGTAATTTTGTATTCTACATTTGTGCTTGTGTTGTCAGATAGTTGTGTGTTGTGTATATTAGCATAATTTTGTATAATGTGTATATTAATACATTTTGTACTATTTGTCATATGTTTGCCTCTTTTGTCTCCTTTCCATGAGTGCTGTTTTACTTGAGTGCCCCTTTTTCTTAGTTTTTTTGCTAAATATTTTCACACTCATGAGCACCCATGTATAAAATTAATGTCATGTTTGGGATGAAGTTTGTCTAATTACTATTTGAACTCCTTTCAAGAACGTTCTATTTTTGAGCAAATTAAACTTATTTAGCATAGTTGGCAACTATCCCCACAAAAGTCACGGCTTATGGGCAATTGTGGATCTCCATAGAGCTGACCTGTCAGTGCTCCTGCATGTGCTGCTCGCTTTAATCTTGTCAGAGTGAAGAACACCGGATTTACTAAAAAAAAAAAGACAACATCCCATTCTAAAAAAAAAAACCCAGATTGAACAAGAAACCCAGATAACCAAGAACATAATAAAACAGTTAAACAAAAGTATGTATACTTATTTATTGACAGGTACTATTAGTCAGTGGTGTATTTATGTTTTTTTTGCTGCACTAGGCCTGGCTAAACATATTTTCTAATCTTCATTTGCCCCAACCCTTCATGTCCAGGTCACATCTTTTCCTGTTTAGGATCCTCCAGATTTGGAGGATGACACCTTCCCATCCTTGTACATCAACATTTTCCCAGTGCCATGACTGTCCCCAAACACCTTCCCAGTCTCATCTTTGTGCCCCAAAATTTTGTTATATTTATTTTATTTTTATGTATCATGTTATTGCTTCTTAATTATTATTTTTCATAATTTTTATTTTATTAAACTTTGGCCCATTTTTGGAGGAATTTGGTTATTTTGGCTATAGCTGTAGTCCTCCCATTGGCTTCCCTCAGAGTAAAGCTGTCAAAATATTGGCAAGAAAATTGGTCACTGAGTAAAATGGGTTGTTCTGAAGAGCTCAGTGAATTCAAGCGTGGTACTGTGGTAGGATGCCACCTTTGCAATAAGTCGGTTCATGAAATTTCATCCCTGCTAGATATTTCACATTCAACTGTAAGTGGTATTAATGGAAAGTGGAAGCGTTTAGAAACAGCAGAAATTTAGTCATGAAGCAGAAGACCACATAAATCACAGAGCGGGGCCACCGAGTGCTGAGGCACATAGTGCGTTAGAGTCGCCAATGCTCTACTGATATTATAGCTGAAGAGTTCCAAAGTTCCACTGCCTTCATATCAGCACAAAATCTGTGTTTTGGCAACTTCATGGAATGGGTTTACATGGCCGAGCAGCTCCATGCAATCTTCAAATCACAAAATACAATGCCAAGCATTGGATCAAGTGGTGTAGAGCAAGCCACCACTGGAATCTGGAGCAGTGTAAATAATTTTTGTGAAGTTTTTTCTGTTTGGCAGTCTAGTGGGCAAGACTGTGTTTGGCGGATGTCAGGAGAATGTTATCTGCCTGACTGCATCATGTCAACTGTAAAGTTTGGTGGAGGAGGGATAATAGTATGGGACACTTTTTCAGGGTTGGAATACTCCCAGTGAAGGGAAATCAAAATGTTTAAAAATTGACCAAGAGAATTTGGTCAACACTATGGTTCCAACTTTGTGGGAACAGTTTGGGGAAAGCCCTTTTGTATTTGAGTGAGACTGATCTTCTTGTCAAAAATCAGTACCTGAACTCACAGATGTTCTAATTGATGAATGGGCAAACATTTTCACAGAAACACAAAGGTGCTCCAACTATATATTAATATCTATGCATTTAGAAGTCCCTGTTGGTGTAATGGTCAGGTGTCCAAATACTTGTGTCCATATAGTGTATGTTATACATACTGAACTCTTTTCCAGTCCACAGTAGCCACAGTCAATGTCATTTGTAAAAAAAAACATACTTCATTCAATTTGGGGGTGGGGGGGTCCTATAAACCCAGACAAGGGGCAGAATAACTCAGCACTGGCAACCCTAAAAGACCAGGTTATTGTAATTCCATCCCCAGCTCTGCACAAAGTAGCACCAGACTCAGCAGTGACAGTGCTGCTAGCAGAAGGCACTGCAAGAAGGAAGATACTCTCCCAGCATGGAGGGACCCCTCCCAGAGACCACTAGGGAATAGGAGCAAAATTCCTCCCACTATTGACCACAAGGTAATAAGAGATTATCCCCCACCCAAAGACCATCAGAGAATAGGAGGAGAAGCCATTTCCCCCTGAGACCACCAGGGAATAGGAGGATAATTTAAACAAAAAAGAGCACTCATGGGATTTGAAGAAAGTTAAAAAATGTGGTTCTTTATTAGTAGGTAAAAGAAAAATCAATGTTTCAGTCTAAACCCTAGACTGTTCTAAAGACACTTTGCAAAACATACACATTTCTGACATGCTTAATCCTTCCCACCAAACAAAAAATACTTCCCATCAGAGGTAATGTCCCCATATACACGGCATAAAAAATTTAACTTTTTACCAAAAAATGTAGGTGCTGTAAATATACACAATTTTTATTATTTTTTAATATTTAACCACTTCCTGACAAATGACATGCCAGGAACGTCATGCCCTAAAAATATCAAAGAAAGCGACTGAGTGGGGGGGAGGCAGGGGCACACTACGATCACTCCATGGAGTGACCGTAGCTGCCATTTAAAAATGGCGGCGCTGGCTGCACATGTGTGCTTAGGAAGAAAACAAAAGGGGTTAATTATATCAACTAGGAGATAACATTTAATGTAAACAATTTTTAAGTAAAGAGCACATGTATAGCGATCAGTAACAGCCAATAAGTGGCAAAGGCGGTTTGGCTATTGCTCAGATGAGCATCACCATTCGCCTGGTCAGATCAATATTTGTAAATATTGATCTGACCCGTGTTGATCTCCCTCCTTCTCCTCACTTGAGTTTTAGTCAGGGAGAGAGAGAGCTGTATAATGTAAGTTTTTAATTATAATATACATAATAAAATTGAGACCCAAGGGCTTTTATAAAAGCCATTTCCAGTGTAGCCCCATCCCTGCCATTGATCAGTGTGTACGCAGTGATCTTACACAGCAGCACATTTTTTGCTGTCTGTGCATTTTTTAGGGGTTATTTTTTTTCCTGTAATGTTTTACAGTATAACAAAGGCTCTTTTAAGAGCTAATAACCCTTTGCTTGCCATAGATCACTACCTAAGCAGCGATCTGGCATATATGCAAGAACTGGCCGCAGTGGGATTTTTTTTTGCTATCTGCATTTTTTTTGTTACACCTGCTAGGAGTTAATTATATCCACTAGGGGATTACGTGTAACATAAACATTTTTTGAAGCTGTCTGACACATGTATAGTGATCAGTAACAGCTGATCAGTGGCAAAAAACATTTCTTGATTGCTCAGATGACTATCACCATTCGCCTGGTCATATTAATATTGGTAAATATTGATCTAACCCATCTGGGCCTGCCTCCCTCTCCTCACTTGAGTTTTAGTGAGGGAGAGAGACAGATCTGTATAGTGGAAGTCTTTAATTGTAATAAATTTTAAAAAATGTTACAAAATTTTGAGACCAAAGGGCTTTTATAAAAGCCATATCGTTTGTATAGTGTACTCTGTGTATGAACCGCTTCCCTGCCACTGATCATTACACAGCAGCACATTTTTTCTTGTCTGTGCATTTTTAGGGGTTAATTATTTGTACAGTACTACAAAGGCTCTTATAAGAGCTTTTAACTTATTCCTTGCTCCATATATCAAAATTCCAAGTTGGAAAATCAAAAAGTGCTCCTTTCAAATGTGGCCTTTTAACCCCTAAACAAGCAGACAAACCTATGCATGGATGGTATCCCTGTGCTCGGGAGATGTCGCTGAACACATATTGGGGTGTTGTTTGGCAGTGACACATACCAAAATCTGTGAATTTTACAAAGACTGGTGTTAGAATTGCTACACCATTTAAAATAGCTTAGGGTGTCTACTTTTGCAAAATGTTTTTTTTTGAGTAAAATACACTGTCTGGCTACAAAAAAGATCCAAATGAAACATGGGCACAGGCTAAATACATGTCAAAAATCCAACAGTGAAATGTGCACCGTACAAATGTGGCCTTTTAGCTCCCAACAACCCAACACACCTACGCATGTGTGGTATCCCTGTACTCAGGAGTTGTTGTTAAACACATATTGGGTTGTTATTTGGCAGTGACACATACCAAAATCTGTAAATTCATGTCTGAAGTCCAATGTATGTGAAAGTCTGGTGGTAGAATTAGTGCATGGGAAGTGTTAAAATATCACCACTTGAAATACCCTAGGGTGTCTACTTTTAAAAATATATGGGTTGATGGGGTAAAATACACTGGCTGCCTTCAAAAATGTCCCAAATGGGACATGGGAGCAGGTTGTCTGTATTTCAAAATTCCAAGTTGGAAAACCAATAAAGCACACCTCTCAAATGTGGCCCTTTAACCCCCAAACAAGCTGACAAACCTATGAATGTGTGGCATCCCTGTACTCATGAGATGTTGATGAACACATTTTGAGGTGTTGTTTGGCAGTGACACATACCAAAATCTGTGAATTTGTGTCTGAAGTACAATGTATGTGAAAAAAACAGAACAAAAATTACTACCACGAATTTTGACAAAGGCTGGTGGTAGAATTAGTGCATGGAAAGTGTTAAAATACCACCATTTAAAATAGCCTAGGGTGTCTACATTTAAAAAATATATGAGTTGCCTGGGTAAAATACACTGGATGGCTTCAAAAATTTCCCAAATTGGACATGGGCGCAGGTTGTCTGCATCTCAAAATTCCAAGTTGGAAAACCAAAAACTGCATCTCCAAACTGTGGCCTTTTAGCCCCTAAGCAACCCAGCAAACCTATACTCAGGAGAAATATTAGAATATATTTAGCAGGTTTTTTCATTTGATTTTGTAGATGAGGAGAAGATGTTTCAAATAAAAGTCAGGAAATTGGTGTGGTTTTTTTCACCATATTTTTTTTTTTTATTACAATATAGGATATGATCAAAATGATGGTATCCCTTCTTGTCCCTATAAAAACAATATATATTTTGAGAGGGTACAACAAATGAGAAATAAGAAAATTACAACTCACCACAAACAGCACAGAAATGTTAAAATAGCCAATGTCCAGGATGGACAAACATGTTTCAAAGGGTCTGTCCTTAAGGGGTTAAGTATTACAGTATACAGTATAATAAAAAAAGAGTATATTTATATTGGTGAGTAGGGAGACTCGCCAAACCTAAATTTAGGGTTTCCAATTTTTTATATATCTTTTTGTGCATCTAAGTAATCATAAGTGAGAAGTCAAAGAGGGTGCAAACTTATAACAAACAAACAACATCCACACAACAAAAAATATCACAATGAGGCTTGTTGTCAGGAAATTAACAAGAAGAAGGGGGACCCGAGTTTCTTATTCATCTATGTTTTATTTTTACTCACAGGGATCAAAAAAGAGGCAGTGTTTAATCCATGAGCAGTGACCAGTAAAGCCAGATTTTATTATACTTTTCTGGACTCAATTTATACATGGTATAAAAAAAATTCTCTGACTGAGCTTGGTAGTTCATTTGAGATTTAATTTCAGTCCACGATGGAAGTTGGTCCCATCTCCAGTATCTAGCCAGGCATAGCCTAACTGCCATCAGGATATTAATACATAACAGTTGACTAGGTTTGTATTTGTTTGGCAGATCTATATGGAACAGGAATGACTGCTGTGTTAGTTCATAATGGCATCCCAGCATTTGTGAGAATATTTCTGTTATTTTACATTTGTAAGGTGCTAGAAGATTACACTCCCGCCATATGTGGAATTGAGATTCCCTTTCAAGATGGCATCGCTAGCAGCGGTTGGTAGAATTAGGTTGGGATTTAACGAGTCAAGCAGGTACTAAGTACCATATTTGTGAGACCTTATAGTACTGTTCCTGTAGGTTGATTTTCTTAGGGAAGGATATTCCCATATGTCTTTCCCATTTCAAGCAAGCTCCAGTCTTCTCTTGTATTTTATATGAAGTCAATATCAAGTTTACCAATCCTCTAAATCAGATTTTTTTGGAGAGGCTAAGATCATATATTTGGTCCATTTGTCTTTATCTCTAGGGGGAGAAGAAGTCAGGAAATGTTTAAGTCTAAGGTAAATAAATATTTCCTGTGGCGGTAGCCCGTATGTTTCACACAGTATTGGAAAGGATGCTATTCTTCCCTCCACATATAAGTCTCCGACCAGCTAGATTCCTGACATATTCCAGTGGGACAGAGAAATGTCTGGTATATATAATACTATAACCCCTATCGGGCTTTCTTTAGAGAGACAGTTCCTAAGCTTTAGTTTTTCCTAATTCTGTATTATGAAGACATAATGGCATCACTTATACGTTCCAGATTCCTGAATTGAGTTGGAGATAACCACCGGAGAAGGGGAGGGTTCTATGTTTCCACATTTATATTTCTCAATGTGGTACCAGTCTATGTTATCTTTCTTTTATACCCCCAAACCATAATTTGAGCTATAGTCTACCAAGATCAGGATAGCCTAAACCATTACAACCTTTACCCCTTTTTAAAGCTTCGTTCGGGATGCAAGTTTTTTGGGCCGCCCATGTGAATTTGCAAAACAAA
Organism: Pelodytes ibericus; assembly: GCA_036172795.1. Lineage (NCBI taxonomy): Eukaryota > Metazoa > Chordata > Amphibia > Anura > Pelodytidae > Pelodytes > Pelodytes ibericus. The sequence goes on from CM069862.1 coordinate 138,267,374, forward strand.
ATGTCAAAATCTTAAATTATTTTCCTGATATGGAATAACTCTAAAGAGATATAAAATCTTTGGGATTACATATACCTTTAGGACATTAATACTTCCCAACCAAGATACCTCAAGTTCCCTCCATTGGGTTAATTTAATGTTCAGCTCAGACAGGAGGGCTTCAAAGTTTACATTAACTATACTAAGTACATTTGAGGTGATCTTTATACCCAGACAGTCAAACTTATTTTGTTGACTATCCAGAAAGCCTTGGCGTTCCAGATCTCGTGTCTGGTCTTTTGACAGATACAAATTTAACATTTGGGTTTTTGATATATTTAATTTATAGTTGGAAAGTGAAGCAAATCCTTTCTCTCCCACTAGTAAGGCTGGGACAGAGGTATCTGGGAAAGACAGAGTCAGCAGAATATCATCTGCATAAAAAGTTATTATTTGTTCCTGCTGCCCAAACTTTATGCCTTTAACTTCCTACTTTATTAGGAGTGCTGCTAGTGGTTCAATAGTCAGTTCACACAACAAGGGGGCTAAAGGGCACCCCCATGTGGAGTGCCGTTGCAAACAGGGAATCATTTCCGAATCCAGGGAAGGGCCTCTGATCTTTGCTTTTGGGCCAGCGTATAGGGCCAGGGTCGAGGAGAAGAAGTGATCAGTTATGCCGAATACCTCTTTCTTAAATGTTCTCTCCAATATTGGAGCCTCTCCAGTCTTTTGTAAAATGCATAATGTACTATGATAGGAGAGAGAAGAAAGAAAAAGGCCACAGTATCTGCAATACCAAAGAGCAATTTGTTGTTTATATCCAGACGAATATTTGACTCTAAGTAATCAATTCATAAAAAAAAAACTAACAATGAGATTCTTTGTATATACATCCTAATCCAAAAAAGGCACACATATATTAATTGCATCCAAACTCGCCTACCCATAAGTCAGTCCACAAGACATATATATATATTTTTGTGGGGCAGGCTTATGGGAGCAGACCGTTTTATTCATTATCCAGCACATTGCCATACTGTGGGGAAACGTGCACACCTGAGCCTTTTCTGCAAGAGAGCTGGCTGTGATGTGAGTGTAATAAATGTTCTTCTTTTATACCGATATTGCATTCACTCCTCACTTCTTCTGTGTATATATTTTAGTTGTTGTTCTGCAGACTGAATTAGAGATGGAGAGGACGTGGCCTAAGTAGAAACGTCACAACAGAAGCAACTGTACTAAAGGAGAAATGGAGGATCACATGGGACACTTGAAAAAGCCTCAACAAGAGGGGAAACGCATTGTGTGAGAGGAGAGGAGTGCACAGACAATGCTATTGTTTTTATGGACAAGCATCTGGGACTTTTAATATGTTTTTAAATGTAAGATCTTATTGTTTGTTGGTTTTATTGCTTATATTAAAATACTTACTTGTGCAATCCTGCCTTCTCCTTCCCATGTGATCTGGCTATCTGGGCTGCCTCTGGAGCTGGTCTACAAGGTCTACTTGCTCTTATCTGAGCTCACCCACGCTATTTATCTTGAGCAGGGTATTGCTCATGTAAATGTGAGTGTACCATTTATGCACTTTGCACTATTATACCATTGCACTGATATACTACACTATTATTGTTTTTGTTTTTCCCTTTGCATAATATCTGAGCATTTTATTTTTTCTCTAGTGTTGGTCACTAGCGCACATGTTCACTTTATTGTATTTGTTTTCACTGGTTTGCTAGGAGTGAGACACTAGCTGTGCACAAGTGCTAGCTTACTCCATCACAGTTATTGGCGCAGTATACTGTATTGTTTGTTTAAATTATATACTGCTTGTTCTTTGTATTTGATATTTATCTATCTCCCATTCGGATTACTAGTAGCTATACTAAACATAACAAGACTCAACTCCTGGGACCATATTTCCTGAAACAGTTTTAAGGTTTAGTATTAACTTTTATTGTATTTGCTATATGTCCACATATAAACATGAATTCACTATCACACTGTTCACACACAGTAGACAAAATCAAACATTACTCTCAACTGCATGCATACAAAAATACACATACATTTTATTATCACTGCATGCACACAGAAATACACATACATTTTACTCTCACTTCATGAGCACACTAATACACATACATGTTACTCTCACTTCATGAGCACACTAATACACATACATGTTACCCTCACTGCATGGGCACACAAATACACATGCATGTTACTCTCACTGCATGCGCACACAAATACACATACATTTTACTCTCACTGCACGTGCACACAAATACACGTACATTTTACTCTCACTTCATACACACACAAATACACATTCATGTTAGTTTCACTACATGCACACACAAATACACATACATTTTACTCTCACTGCATGTACACAGAAAAGCACTTATATTTTACTCTCACTTCATACACACACAAATACACATTCATGTTAGTTTCACTACATGCACACACAAATACACATACATTTTACTCTCACTGCATGTACACAGAAAAGCACTTATATTTTACTCTCACTGCATGCATTCACACAAATGCACATACATGTTTATCTTACTGCATGCACACACAAATACACATATATTTTACTCTCACTACATACACACAAATACACATTCATGTTAGTCTCACTACATGCACACACAAATACACATACATTTTACTCTCACTGCATGTACACAGAGAAGCACTTATATTTTACTCTCACTGCATGCAAACACAAATGCACATACATTTTTCTCTTACTGCATGCAAACACAAATACACATACATTTTTACTCAGGGTGCTGTAAATGTTTACTGATCTGAGAACATGATTGGAGTTCTGTCAGTCACCCAACATGGAAGAATCATCCTTTAAGGATGCAATAACTAGACATGTGCAAAACTAAAATTTTCGTTTAGTTTTCGTCCATTAGGACGAAAATGTTATTTATTTCGTCTAAAACGAATTTCGTTCATTACTGCATTCATTTCAGACGAAATTCGTTCATTATTTTCATTTTGTTTTATTCGTTCGTACGAATCAATTGACCTACACATTCCATAAACCGAAAGTCTATAAAACAAACTTCGTTCAGTTTATAGACTTTTGGCTTATGGAATACATGTAATGCTATTGGCTTTCTTTAAACCGAACTAGACTTTCGGTTTATAGAATACATGTAATTCTATGTATTCTATAAACCGAAAGCCTATAAACCGAACAACCTTCGGTTAGACTTTCGGCTTATAGAATACGTGTAATACTATTGGCTTTCTATAAACCGAACGAGAGCCCCATTCATAAGAATTTGTTATGAATGGGGACTCTAAACTTTTAAGTAAATAATGGATAGCTCTGCTGCAAAAGTGTCCATAGAATTTATTTCAAATGTTGGCAACTATGAAAATATATTGAACTTTAATATGCATGAAAAGGTAGGTAATTTTAAAGTCAACAGACAGAACTTGGTTGCACCATTGTGGAGTGTTTGCTCTTAAGTGATGTTAACTAGGATTTTTAAACTTGTGATCATGATGCAGAGAGAATGACCAATCAGTGAGAGTTTTACATATTAGCTCTGAGCACCAGTGGCTGTGGCTAACTTTACTATAGGCTGAACAACTTGCCACTGAGTCAAAGCTTGCCGTCTAGCATAGAAAGACAGGATTCAGTTAGAGTATAAGCGACAAGTGTCATTGATCAATTATCATGGCAGCTTTTAATTCCAATGTAATCCAAGTACAGGTAGCTTAACATTTAATGTCTAAGGCTGGGTGGCATTCAATTGCAGCTACTGTCACAATAGCTTAGAATTTACATTCACTATATGTGTTTTTCCAGGAAGCAGTATGTCAGATGAAGCAAACATAGTTTACATTTTTATTTTATTTTTTTACTTCTGCAATGTTTTTTTTTTTTTTTTAAAACCTCCAAAGACAGCAACAGAAAATTTACAAAATGAAATGTCACGTGGATTTTGGATTCCAAGTGTTGAAATGTGTTCAGTGGGGGATCCACTGCACAGCATGCTGTAAATGTCCTGTTTTCAAGAAAGACAATAAAGTATAATGCATCAAGTACAGACACATTTTCTAGATGACCTTAAGAAAATGGGCAGTGAAACAGTAAGACTATTTAAGAAAAGAAAAATGAAAAAAGGAACAAAAACACTGAGTAATCCAGCTTGATTGGTAAAATATTCCAAAGAGGCTAAGATCAAGTGGTACATTATCTAATCAATAATTGATAATGATTTTAAGTACATCCTAATCAGCACATAAAACCTTACGATTTGATAAATTATGTGTTGAACCTCAACTAGGGTTGAAATGGAGGCATACAAGAATGAAATGCTAATGTATAGATTTAGTAACAGTGGCAACTATAATTGGACCAAGTTTATTCGGACACACATAATCAATTTATGGTTGTAAAAGGAGGAATAATCCACAAGATAGTTGTTTAAACTGATATACATAAAAGCAATAGTCAAAAGTTGTTTTGTTTTTTTAAATAGCATTATTGAAGCGTCATTTTGCACAAGTCAGAGGAAAGGAAAGTATGAAAAATGTGTAGATCACATGTACTACATAGGGAATTAAAGCTAGTGATGTAAGTGATTTCTGTGCTTTATGGAAATGTGACCATCTTTTCAATACATTCATGCAGGGGCGTTGCTAGGTAAACAAATGATCAGGGGCTTCAGCCCAGATGAGCACAGTCGCACACAATCTCACCCCGTCTCTCTCCCTCTCTTTCTAACACACACCGCCTCTCTCTTTGTCTCTCTCTCTCTCACACTCTCCGTCTCTCTCTCTCTCACACTCTCTGTCTCTCTCTCTCTCACACTCTCCGTCTCTCTCTCTCTCCGTCTCTGTCTCTCTCTCTCTCTCTCCGTCTCTCTCTCTCACACTCTCCGTCTCTCTCTCTCACACTCTCCGTCTCTCTCTCACACACTCTCCGTCTCTATCTCCCACAGCGTCTATATCTCACACAGTGTCTATATCTTTCTCACACACACTTACACATACACAACCTGACACACACACACCCTCATACACTTATGCAAACACCCTGACACACACACACCCTCATACACTTATGCAAACACTCTGACACACACACATCCTGACACACACACCCTCATACAATTATGCAAACACCCTGACACACACACATCCTGACACACACACCCTCATACACTTATGCAAACACCCTGACACACACACACCCTCATACACTTATGCAAACACCCTGACACACACACATCCTGATACACACACCCTCATACATTTATGCAAACACCCTGACACACACACCCTCATACACTTATGCAAACACCCTGACACACACACACACCCTCATACACTTATGCAAACACCCTGACACACACACACCCTCATACACTTATGCAAATACCCTGACACACACATCCTGACACACACACCCTCATACACTTATGCAAATACCCTGACACACACATCCTGACACAAACACCCTCATACACTTATGCAAACACCCTGACACACACACACTTATACACATTGCTTCACCCACACAGTCACACTTACACGCACACACTAACACACATTTTTAAATATTTAAAAAAAAACAAAAAAAAACTTACAGCGTTGGTCCCCCTCCCTGCTAAATTACCTTTGTTTGCAGGGAGGAGGACGTCTCCGATAAGATACTTTCTTCTGCCGGATGTCACATCCGGCGCGCAGCCAGACTCACAGAGCGACGGGGCGGAGCTTGCACCCGTCGCGCTGTCAGTATGGCCAGGAGGTGCGGTCACCGCAGGCACTTGATTGTGGGCCGCACCTCCAGGAGGAGGGGCCAGCAGCAGCGCCTCTCCTCCTCACCCCCCGCACGAGCATAAACCTCAGATTCTCGGACTATGTCCCAGACAGTGGAAAACTCTGCGGGGGAGATTTTTTATTTTTTTTAACAGTGATAGCCCTGGAGTCTCGGTGCTAAAGTATGCTGTAGCCCCAGAGTCTCCATTCGGGGCTATGCACTAGAGATTCGGGGCTATAGCCCCAGTAGCCCCCCCCCCCCCTAGTGACGCCTCTGCATTCATGACTTTAGGATTATGAGAAGCCATGAGAATGTAGGCTTACACACACTAACTACAGCAGACAGGAACGGGAGAGATGCACATATGTTTGCACATTCACATATCATTATTGAATAAAGATGTGAATGTGCTCTTTGGGAGCTTTTAATTAAAAGTGAGGTGCAGGTAAATTGAACATTTTGTGTCACTGACTTAACTATACATTGTTTAAGGACAAACCTTATGAATTAGTATAGCAAGAGAAACTCACCAGTACACTAAAATATTCATTGTGCCTCGTCTCACTTTTAGTGAACCCTCTCTTTCTGCACCGTTTCTGATTCCAATAATCTCATTTCACATTGAGCATGTTTATTTTTGGACCAGTGGTTCAGTCAGTGCATGGCTTCTGGATATTCACTGCAGCTACATCCCGCTTAATCAATGGTCATATGCCTTGGTCAGTTCTACCACTGACATCATCCTAGACAAAACACAACACAGTTATGCAAAATATGATCACTTGATTTTATATCATCTGATTTTCATAGTTCCACACTGTAAGTCAAATTCTATCCTTTTCCCCAACATTAATTTCATTACAGCTTCAATAGGACGCCCTCTTCCATCGTTCTATGCATCTTCAAATATCACACCATACTGTTTAATAAAATGCAGAAATAAATTAGTATGTCAGAGAGTATATGATGTGTAAAAATCCATTGCTCATTTTTAAAGGAAAAAAAAGGTTTATTACTAGTGGAGATGATATCATATTGTGCTGCTGAATATGTAAATTATTTCAAATATATTAAAATATTTATTTCTTGAATCAGCAGGAAAGAGCAGGATGAAAGTCCAGGCAATCTTAGTGTGGCCAGAAATGTAAAAAAATTAAAATGATGCATTAATATCTCACACAAGGGGTTGTGTTTCATCTAATCACAAATATTAACTCCTCATTGCACTTCCAAAAAGGTATATGACATGAACAAAATGTGGAAGTTGACAGTTTGTGTTTAATAAAGTATTTATGTATTCCATCCAGTTATCTAGAAGTGCTTTACAGTATTATTGAGTGATTTAAGTATTTCTCAATTATTAAGAATGTACTGTTCTTGGGGTTTGAATAGGAGATTGTAGGAATCATTAGGTCATTGGGGCCATCCACTGTACAGTGGTTTTTAGGCTACTCCATGCTTGCATCTACATTGTATTGGACTGGACCCACATTGCAAGAAACTACAGGAGAGTTGACCTCCAACGTCTGAATCCACACTCGAAAAAAAACTACAGGACAGTTGACCTCCAACGTCTCGATCTACACTCGAAAAAACTACAGGAGAGTTGTCCACAAATGGTCTTTGTGTTTTAGATCTGGATTATGGCCATCAAATAGTGATCGATAGTTCATCTGTGAATCAGAACATGGTCCACAAGCACAGAGTATGTTGTTAAGCAGTAGAGAGTGAGTGGAGAGAGTTGTCATGAAACAGACTAAAAGACAAAGAAGAAGGGAATGAATTGTTGACATAAGCCTCAGTCTGGTAGTAAGTGCAGATTGGTGTTGACTTGTCACTGTGTCACTGTAACAATGACATTGCTTCAGGTTTCTTGATGAGCAGGGATGTGAAGGCATCATATGAATTTGTGATCAGTATGAGGGGCAGCTTGAAAAAAAACATTGCCTGAGAGCAATAAAACATACATCAACCAGTGCTGTGCAAATGGTTTTAATTTTTGTGGTGAAGAAGTCTAAGTATTGAGAGTATAAAAACAAAAGTAGTGCACAGAACTGATCTTATGGTGTAGTATTTAATAAAAAAAATTACTAAAATTCATACACAGGATACTTACAATTGTACTCAATAAAAACAGGTATTTAAAAAATATTGTGGTAGCAAGACATCTATAAATCTGTTGTGCTTTTGACTGAATACAATGAAACAAAAAAACTATGTTGGTCTATCATTGAGTGTTGACTGTGTTTACATTTTTTAAATTTAGCTAACTAAAAAGCTAGGAATTTGTTTTATGCAAGGCACGACCAGTAGCAAAAAGACAATGCTATACTTTACAAGATGGGAGCTGTGCTAGGGAAGTTTTGTATGTGAGAGGGAGAGGTTGAAGTGAGAACAGACAGCGATCTCCAGTGGAGCACAGGGCTCTTGCAGGAATGGACAGTATGAGGACATGAGAAATGATATATATTGTCATTCGGTTACAAAGCTAACAAGAATTTTCTAGCAAAGGATCATTTCATCCTAAATAATATCAAGAAACCAACATAGAGATTGTATCACAGCAGGTTCAAGTAGCTTGTTGGCTACTGGTAAGGAGGTCTTTAATCTCCTTGACATCAGTCTCTGTGCTGGACTACTATCCATACCCTCGGTTGGTGTGTTTCTCCAATGTAAGATGGCTTTCCATGGGTCTTTACCATCACTTTTAGCTTTTTTGCATACATTCTTCACTATTTTCACAGCGGATTCAGCTTTGCTATTAGCTTGTGGATGACGTGGTGAAGAAGTCACATGCTCAAACTACCATTCAGTAGCTGTAAGCTTGCAAACTGAGGTCCATTATCAGAGATCACTTTAGTTGGTTGGCCATGACGTGAAAATTGCGCCTTGCATCGCTTAATTGTAATTTCAGAGGACAGGTCAGGAAGCAGTTCAATTTCCCAGAAGTCTGAGTAATGATCGACTAAGTGCAGGTACTCTTTTCCAGCATAGTTGACTAAGTCCATGCTGACAATCTGCCGTGTTGGTATCTCATGTTGTGAGTGTGCATATTCATTGCAAGTTGGGCCAGTAAAGAGTATCACGAGCTTGTCAGTAACAAGCCTCACCTCCAATTTGGCTTGAGTGTATGCGCAATAACATCTCTGCTCTCAGTAACTTCGACACTATGACCTTTGAACCTTTGTACAAGATACCATTTTGTATGCTGATCTCATCTCTGAAGGACCAATATACCTTCACAATTGCAGGTGCTGCATCTTTTCCATCTGGCTGCCCCATCAGAACTATAGACTTCAGAAGAAATTCTGTTCCTGCTGCAACAAACAAACTGTAAGATGCTCATGCTCACCTCCAGGTGCCTCATGTTCCGTTGAAGCTCTGCTTAGGGTGTCACTGATGTACATTTCACATCCTGGCTTGTACACAACACTGAGATTGTAATTCTGCAGTGTAAGCATCATGCTCTGCAAATGCACATAAAAGCAGCTTCTTGAATATGTCTATTAGCGGATTGTGATCAGTTTCAGCTATGATTGCATCTCAGCCTTAGAGATAATGATGGAAACGCTGACAGGCAAAAACAATGCTTAAACATTCCTTTTCAATTTGAGCATAATTTTGCTCAGCCGAAGAAAGTGCTCTTGATGCAAATGCAACTGGCTGACCTTCTTGCAATAGACAACATCCTAGGCCATTTTTGCTTGAGTCGCTTTGTATTGCGACAGGCTTTTTTATATCATAATATTTCATCACTGGGGCAGCTGTGATCAAGTGATTTATTTCCTCCACTGCCTAGTCATGCTTGGGAAGCCAATGCCAAACTGCATCTTTATCTAGAAGCCTTCTCAATGGCTCACACACCTCAGACAAATGCAGCATGAATTTTGCTAGGTAAGTGACAAAGCGAATTAAACGCTGCACTGCTTTGGCGTAACCAGGCCGTGGCATGTCCACAATAGCTTTAATCTTATCTGGGTCAACTTTCAAGCCTTGTTGAGACAGGATATGTCGATAGAAGCGGACTTCTACCAGTTTCTCATCATGGTCATGCTCAGCTTCCTCATCTGTATTACCACAGCAAATTATAAGAATGTCATCTGCTATTGGTTCAATTCCATGGAGCCCACTTAACAATTTGTGTTGCTTTGGTTGATATACTTCTGGGGCTACAGAGACTCCAAATGACAGCTTGAGCCATCTCTGTCGGCCCCATGGAGTCCAGAATGTGGTCATGTAGCTACTCTTTTCATCCAAAACATATAACCCAAACAAATAGGTGTGATTGGTGCGCTAAGTAAAATTCACCAAAAATATTTAAATTATATAGACAAATTTATGTAAACAAAATCTAATATTTGCCTGAGAGAAATTTTCAGTGCAGTATGATGCAGGTCTTCAATGTCTCACATTATATATATAAGGGGACAGAAAAAGACAAACATAGTGTAATACAGTAAATTAGTACAGTGATGGTGCAGTGTGGATAATTGCACTCACAAACAGTGTAGATTGAAATCGCTCATCTATCTCTTGTAAAGTTGTCCTCTCTCCTCTCAATCCTACGCTCTCAGGCAGTAAAATAAGACGAAGAGGTAGTATATTAGACAATAAAAAGATAGAAGTTTAATAAAAAAACAATAGCATCTTACATATGTAGTTGTGGATGTCAGGTATTCTTTTTTGACCCCAGAGATCCAAAATAAGAACAAAGTCCAAAGGACCAGTGCAGCTGTTTGTGAGTGCAATTATCCACACTGCACCATCACTGTACTAATTTACTGTATTACACTATGTTTGTATTTTTCTGTCCCCTTATATATATAATGTGAGACATTGAAGACCTGCATCATACTGCACTGAAAATTTCTCTCAGGCAAATATTAGATTTTGTTTACATAATTTTGTCTATATAATTTAAATATTTTCGGTGAATTTTACTTAGCGCACCAATCACACCTATTTGTTTGGGTTATATGTTTTGTTTTTTTGCACGTGTGTCTTCAGAGGAACACATAGATTGGTGCTGCTTTGTTATAGTTTAAAGCGCCAGGATCTATCTTTTCTATCTACTCTTTTCATCCAGTTTGCACTGTAGAAAGGCATCTCTTGCATCAACAAGTGTAAAAACCCGTGCGTTGGGCAGTTTATGCAAAACATCCTCAAGTGTTGGCATTATGTAGTGTGATCTTCTCAGGGCCATGTTAAGAAACTTTGGATCAATGAAAATTATAATCTTTTCAGGCTTCCTAATAACTACCATGTTGCTTATCCAATCAGTTGGCTCTGATACTGATGTAATATGTCCATCGGCTTCATACTTATCCAGTAGGGCTTTTACTTGTGGCTTAATAGCTATTGGCACATTGCGTGGGGCACATTGTACTGGTGGAATGGTAGGATCCAGTTCCAAATGAACCACTCCTGGAACCGATACTACTGGGCCAGTAAACACATCATTATGAATTAGGATTTTTTTTTCCCCCTAGGAGGCAACATTCGAAAAAGCTTCCTTAGGGGTTTTTTTGCCTTCTTTTGGATCAAAACGCTGAAATGATAGGTAGAGGGGTTGGACTTGTGTCTTTTTTCAACCTAAATTACTATGTTACTATTATATACATTGAGGATTTGCAGTTTTGTTAGTGGCCTAGTCAAGGGCTTTGCAGGCTCATTATCAACATTGTGCAGCTCCGCAGGAATTGTGAATTGCATCAGACCCAGGCGCTCACATGTTGAACCAGACAATAGCAGTTTCTGATTGGCTTTAACAATTCATCATCATATCATTCAAATTCAAGTTTGTGTATATTTTCACGGATGCTGCACTCCTTTTGAAAAAGTCCCAATGATTCCATTAGTTCCCCTGAATTTAACTTCAGCTTGGTGCTGCTAGGCTGGAGTGGTGCCCTAGGTGCCAGTTTCATCTTGTCTTTCAATCTCATGACATCACATGTTGCACCAGAATCCAGCTGGCAGGGTTGGCATCAGGGGCGGGCTGGGCCGGATGGCAGGGAGGCAATTGCCCCCCAGGCCGCCCTAATGCATGCTAAAAATGGCCGCTGGGCCGTCTTTAATGCTGGGTGCCCCAGGAAGTACAGGGCCGGCCTAGGGCAGCTGCCAAAAAAATCCTCCCCACTTTCCCAGTACTTACCTCCTTGCTGCTGTCTCCCGGTGCTGCAGGTCCGTGGCTGTGAGGGAAGCGTTCTGCGCTCCCCTCCAGCCAATGCGCATTCAATAAAGTTTGTTGAAAAAAAAAGTTTAAACAAACTTTATTGAATACGCTTGGCTGGAGGGGAGCGCACAACGCTTCCCTCACAGCCACAGACGGGCAGATGAGAGCACTGGGAGACGGAGACAGAGCAGCAGCAAGGAGGTAAGTACTCAATATGGTGACAAAATCCTGGCATATTGTGGGGCAAAATCCTGGTATATTAAGGGGCAAAATCCTGGTATATTGTGGGGCAAAACCCTGACATGTTGGGTGGCTAAATCCTGGCATATTGAGGGGCATAATCCGGGCATATTGTGGGGCATAATCTGGGCATATTATGGGGCATAATCCTGGCATATTGACGGGAAAATCCTAGCATATTGTGGTGGAAATCCTGGCATATTGAGGGGGCATAATCCTGGCATATTGTGGGTGAAAATATTGGCATATTGATTGGAAAATCCTGGCATATTGGGTGGCTAAATCCTGTCATATTGAGGGGCATAATCCTGGTATATTGAGGGGCATAATCCTGGCATATTGAGGGGACAATCCTGGCATATTGAGGGGCATAATCCTGGCATATTGAGTGGAAAATCCTGGCATATTGAGGGGCATAATCCTGACATATTGAGGGGAAAATCTTGGCATATTGAGGGGCATTATCCTGGCATATTGTAAGGGAAAATTCTGGCATATTAAGTGGCAAATCCTGGCATATTGAGGGGGAAAATCCTGGCAATATTCGTTATAAAACAAGGAAATGATGGCCGTAGATGGGGAGGCAATTCGGTGGTGCAATGGGCCACTTGACTGGATTTGCCCCCCAGGCCTAAGGCTGCCAGCCCTCCCCTGGTTGGCATATATTATTCAGTCTGAGATTTACAAACCATTTTTGCCCTTAGACTTTACACCAATGCATTCCTTTGAGTAAATCACATCATTGCTAATCAGGAGCGCATCCTCAGAATCAGACATTTGTTCAATTGTGTTTAGCTTTCTTGCTTCCTTTCTTCTTGACAGACATACTCCAGCAAAATGATTTAGCCTACCACATGATCTACAGGTTTTCCCATATGCAGGACACTGTTCTTTCTCTCTCACATGTATACTGCCACAGTACTTACATGATGTAGGCTTGCCCACAAGTGAGGTGCTTTGGTGATTATTGTGTTGATGCTTGTGCTGGTGGTTCTTCAGGCTTAGCTGTTGCTTGAAGGCTGCATGAATATTGTCAGTCTGTTTATCCTGCTCCATAGCTCTCTTATGTTTGTCAGTAAGTTCTGCAGTGCGACATATCTCAATTGCCATATGTAGGTTCAAATCATGTTCCCTCAATAGGCGACAGCAGGTACTCTCAGTATTAATACCTAGAACTATTTTGTCATGAATAAGTTCATCTCTCAAGGAGCCATAGTCACAACTTTCAGCTTTTTCTCTTAGCCTTGTGACAAAGTTGTCTATTGATACACCTTCTTCTTGCTTGCAGCCTTCCAAATATATATCTTTCATATATTAAATTTTTTGCAGGTCTGAAGAAAGCTTGTAATGCGTCAAGGATGGCTTTAGTGTCATTCTTTTGCTCCTCTGTGAGGTTCAAATTATGCTTGTAAACATAGTGGTATCCCACTTCAAACACCATGTTTCATGAGATACAGGAAGGAAGTACACACCTAAACAGGAAGCATGTGCAATAGAAAACAAACCATAGAGTTACTTGCATGTAAACCAAACATAAAATCCATAACACACACTTGCTCATGCCGGGCGCATGGCTGCTGGCTTTGATGTTTGGTGTGAAACAAGTGTGTAAGCCTCCCAGGCATCAGGAGGGCCGAGCAGCATACCTTGGTAGGACAGTGAGGAGCATCGGTAAGGGAGGAAGGACATCTGAAGAAAAATAACATCCCAGTGCAGCTGGCTCTTATCGTGGGGTCCCTGAGTAACGGGGAGCCCAGCGCTATATATGTTCCCCAGTTACTGCTTTGGCAGAGACCTACACACTGTCAATCAGATGTGGGGGCAGTTTTTGAACCCGTAGCCCGCCCCCAGCCCTACGAGCAGTAGTAAGGCAGCATGGAGAGAGCTGGTCCTGGCATAAAGAGATCAGCAGTTCCCTCCACATCCTAGAGTGCAAGGGAGAAGCGCAATCATGGACCTGCTCAACCTCCTCCTAGCCAGAGTCGACCCCCTATCCATCTAATAAGGTAATTGTTAACATGGGTGATTGAAGACTAACATTAGTTTGTCTGTTTTATTAAATCCTGTTTGCTGTTATGTATCATCCTTTCCATGATGCTGAGCCAGCATGATGGAGTCTTTGGGCTGGCTGAGCATTATGAGAATAGTAGTTCACATCTAACGTCTACTTTGTATGGGCTGTTGATTACATGTCTCATAATGCTCAGCCAGAATTTCCTGGCTGAGGATTATGAGAAATGGGGCAACAGCATACATATTAACAGGTGTTAGCTGTGAACTACAATTCTCATGATGCCAAGTCAGCCAAAAATGCAATTTTTGAGATATTATTATGAAAATGAACTTAATTGGCAAAATGAATTGCATTAGAGTGTAATCTTTACTGGGGGAATGAATTACATTACAGGGAGTGCAGAATTATTAGGCAAGTTGTATTTTTGAGGATTAATTTTATTATTGAACAACAACCATGTTCTCAATGAACCCAAAAAACTCATTAATATCAAAGCTGAATATTTTTGGAAGTAGTTTTTAGTTTGTTTTTAGTTTTAGCTATTTTAGGGGGATATCTGTGTGTGCAGGTGACTATTACTGTGCATAATTATTAGGCAAATATATACCCATTTCAATTATTTATTTTTACCAGTGAAACCAATATAACATCTCAACATTCACAAATATACATTTCTGACATTCAAAAACAAAACAAAAACAAATCAGTGACCAATATAGCCACCTTTCTTTGCAAGGACACTCAAAAGCCTGCCATCCATGGATTCTGTCAGTGTTTTGATCTGTTCACCATCAACATTGCGTGCAGCAGCAACCACAGCCTCCCAGACACTGTTCAGAGAGGTGTACTGTTTTCCCTCCTTGTAAATCTCACATTTGATGATGGACCACAGGTTCTCAATGGGGTTCAGATCAGGTGAACAAGGAGGCCATGTCATTAGATTTTCTTCTTTTATACCCTTTCTTGCCAGCCACGCTGTGGAGTACTTGGACGCGTGTGATGGAGCATTGTCCTGCATGAAAATCATGTTTTTCTTGAAGGATGCAGACTTCTTCCTGTACCACTGCTTGAAGAAGGTGTCTTCCAGGAACTGGCAGTAGGACTGGGAGTTGAGCTTGACTCCATCCTCAACCCGAAAAGGCCCCACAAGCTCATCTTTGATGATACCAGCCCAAACCAGTACTCCACCTCCACCTTGCTGGCGTCTGAGTCGGACTGGAGCTCTCTGCCCTTTACCAATCCAGCCACGGGCCCATCCATCTGGCCCATCAAGACTCACTCTCATTTCATCAGTCCATAAAACCTTAGAAAAATCAGTCTTGAGATATTTCTTGGCCCAGTCTTGACGTTTCAGCTTGTGTGTCTTGTTCAGTGGTGGTCGTCTTTCAGCCTTTCTTACCTTGGCCATGTCTCTGAGTATTGCACACCTTGTGCTTTTGGGCACTCCAGTGATGTTGCAGCTCTGAAATATGGCCAAACTGGTGGCAAGTGGCATTGTGGCAGCTGCACGCTTGACTTTTCTCAGTTCATGGGCAGTTTTTTTGCGCCTTGGTTTTTCCACACGCTACACAATAATTCTCCCTACATCCCCAAATAGTATGTGACTGAGACCTACCCACAAAAATTTCAGTAAATTCACCCAGTGTGAATGTAACCAAGTTACCTTTATAGCCCACATACCCTACCATTCTCCTCATTTCATTATTTAAATAAAAGCAATTTGTACATGACAATGCTGTTGATTTCTGTAATACTGATGTCATTTTTGGCTTTAGTGTCTAAAATAGCATCCATCCTTATAAAAACAAAACAACAGTGTTATGTAAACTAATAAAAAAAGGTTAATATTTTGTCAGGCAAATAAAAATCCTTAGAGTAATGACGAAGTTATAGAGATCTACAACTGAAACTCTGAACCTCTCCGGGGCTAGGAGATGTCACAGACATTGCACAGTAGACTTTATTGTTTTTACCCCCCTTTTTATCTGATGAGTAAAATCTCCAAGTCTCAAGGCAACAATGGGTAATGAGCAGCAGGAACATACCCCAAGGAACTTTGTCTTTTTTTTCAACATCAAAATAAGAAGTAGAAAGAATCCACCAGAGAGACAAGAAAATATATATGTTGGCCTTTGGGGATTCAAACTGAGAAATATAATAGTCTTATGTATCATGTGTAAAAGAGTAAGTGTATCCTGTAAATGCCCCCAGAGAAAACTTTGCTTATACCTCTCTAACCCATCCTGGTTCTCTGCTTCAGGATGACTGTGCACCCTTCTTCTTCTTCAAATTGAAAAAACTTACACACAGAGGCAGTAAACCTAGATGTTTGCATTTTTATTATAAAAAAAATACTTAAGGTTGTTAAAGATAATATTATGACATCTGATACAAATGTGCAGTAATGTTTTCAATGCAGAGTATATTTGTGATCATGATTTCTGCTCTGCTTATTTTACAGAGAGCTGTATGGTGTTTTGACAAAGCAGTAAAAATAAATACACATACTTCCAAATATTACTCTAGCTTTAAAGGAACCCTGTCACCTAAAAAATGTTCTTTTTAGAATCTACAGAATAAAAATGATTCAAAAGATAAAAATCATTGTGTTAGCTGAATTTAAAGCAAATGTGAAAATGTACAAAATAAGAAAAACATGTTTTCAATGTGCCATCGGTGTCTTCTGTTTATGATATCACCTGAGGCTATATATGCAAATGAATGGAAAATGTGTTCACATTAAAAATAATTTTTAAAATTTTCTATTAATTGATGCATTTGCTGGCAGTTCTGCTGATATAATGAATATTTTATTTTTTTCATTTTCTACAGGCAGTGTAAACAATGCTTAGGAGATAGGGCCCCTTTAATTCAGTTAACGAGATTACGATTGAAGGGTAAAATTGAAATCAGGGTCGGACACATTCCTACAATCAGTGGCGTCGTTAGGTGTGGGCTACTGGGGCTTTAGCCCCGAATACCCCCTCCATAGCCCCGAATGGAGACTCTTGGGCTAAAGTATACTTTAGCCCCGAGACTCCAGGGCTATCAATGTAAATGTTTTTCCCCCGTGCACGATGAGACTTCCTCCATCCGGGACATGGTCCTGGAATTGGAGGCTCAAGCTCTCACTTTAAGAAGCGGCATGCGCCCTCACTACCACTGCAATGTTTTGTTTTCTGCTCCTTGCGTGCAGTCCTGTGTTGTTCCTGGACCGCACGCATGTTACTTAACTTCTGGCTCTGCCTCCTCTGCTTGACCTCCGGTTAGAGCTCCGGGTATCACGTAACATCCCAGAGCTCAGAAGAGCCAATGATCGCTGCCGGTGCCCTGTAACGTAAAGTGTGTCTGACAGTGTGCGTGTGGGTGTCTGTGTGTTTCTGACAGTGTGTGTGTCTGTGTGTGTCTGACAGTGTGTGTGTGTGAGTGTCTGTGTGTGTCTGACAGTGTGTGTGTGGGTGTCTGTGTGTGTCTGACAGTGTGTGTGTGGGTGTCTGTGTGTGTCTGTCTGTGTGTGTCTGACAGTGTGTGTGGGGGTGTCTGTGTGTGTCTGACAGTGTGTGTGTGGGGGTGTGACAGTGTGTGTGTGATTGTCTGTGTGTGTCTGATAGTCTGTGTGTGAGTGTCTGGGTGTGTGATTGTGTGTGATTATTATTTTTTGTATTGAAAAGCACATTCACTCAAACTGCAGAGCTAGGATTGAAATGTCAGTCACAGAAAACCTTTATTTTGGCAGCTGACTTAATTATTAATTTATCACATGAATTACAAATTATTTTTTGGGAAAATAAGTGTTTATTCATTTTTTCACATAGGAATAAAACATTACAGGCAGTGGGGGCTACAGAAAAAATAAAAGGGAGGTGGGAGTGGATTAATACAGCACTGAAACTGATGAAAATCTAGCAAATGGTGCTGTTTTGTGTTTTGTACTAAGAATCTTGTGGGGTGAAGTGATACATGCGGGTAGATTTGGAAAATACATTTCTCAGGTAGAAAATGGATTACAGTAGAGTGGAAATGGATACAGGGGGGTATTCGGTTTTATCAAGTCACTAATGCCATAGGGGGAATCTGTTCATTTCTCTAAAACAACTGGGAAAAGGGAAATCTACAGGTGGGCCATCAAGTCACACTCAAAATGCGGGTAAAGTTGTCAGTGGACATAAGTTCCAGCCAATAGAACAAGATTTGTCTATACTGTCCAACCCACCAAACACCATTATTTACCAAAACGTTTTTTGGGTAGCCTAGTCACTACTGGTAACACTAAGTAGCATGATTTATGCAATCTAACTTTTTTTCTTTTCTAAAAAAGCATTGTTTTGAGATGGGTATAGGCAGTATTATACCACAATACCACAATACAGATCTGTTACTTTACTAGGTTCAATTGTTTGCCTGTAAGAATCTTTCCCCCAACATTGTGTGTGTGTGAGTGACAGAGAGTGTGTGTGAGTGAAAGAGTGTATGTGGCAGAGTGTGTGTGTGTGACAGAGACAGTCTGTGTGTGTGAGAGAGAGACAGTGTGTGTGTTTTTGTGTGTGTGTCTGTGTGTGTGTGTGTGTGAGAGAGAGAGAGAGAGAGAGAGAGAGAGAGAGAGAGAGAGAGACAGTGTGTGAGAGAGAGAGATAGTGTGTGAGAGAGACAATGTGTGAGAGAGAGACAGTGTGTGAGAGAGAGACAGTGTGCGGGAGAGAGACAGTGTATGTAAGAGAAAGAGACAGTGTGCGGGAGAGAGAGTGTGTGTGCAAGAGATAGTGTGTGTGTGTGTGCGAGAGAGAGGTGTGTGTGTGAGAGAGAGAGAAGGAGTGTGTGAGAGTTTCGGTGTGTGTGTGTGAGAGCCCATCTGGGCTGTAGCACCAGATCATTTGGAGACATAGCAACGCCCGTGCCTACAATTTTACTATGGGTTTGACTGGCATAGATGTAATTTATTCTTAATAAAACACACATTGAAGTCTAGTTTAACCAAACTGAGATTACAGAATAGTGGAGGTGTCATTAAAACAGTTCATGTTAATCATGAAAATCATTCTGTGACTCAATTACTTAAAATTGGAATACTGCTTAAAATATATGTTTATTAATACCGTGCCTCACAATTTTCCCACTTTAAGGGGACAGACATTATTTGGGATGGCTATCTCCCAATCCCAACTTCAGCTTCTGGTGTCCAAATTCTCAAGGACAGTGAAGATTAATGTACATGGACAGAATTATTAATAACTGCACAATGTATGCATGAGGGTTAACCAGGATCTTAGTTACTGCATGACAACCCAACGAGTAGACATCATATATGGTGAAGGGCAACAGTCACAACTTACATTGATAGAACAGCTAACAGGCCCATGGATCCTATAACCTGCAATCACATTGACCTGGATAAAGACCTTATGTTATAACAATAAATGAAAGAGAAATGCTTATCTACAAAGGAAATAGGGTCGAGACAGTGAAAAAAAATGAAGGATGTCTGACTGATTTTTGCAGATTAGTGATGAGGTAATTAGCAATGCACAGTGCATTATAGAAACTTAGAGCACAAATAGATACCTTCAGGAGCCACTCGGAAAGCAATATACAGAGTCTAGCATGGAGAGCCGCCATTAAGGGGGTGAAAGGCGATACATATGTCCAGAGCCAAGGTAGCTCTTTAAAAAAAAAAAAAAAACAATATGGGTGTGGGGGCACACCCTGGGTGTGCAGTGGCATGTCCTGGATATGCAATGTGGGTGATGGGACATGGCCTGGGTGTGCCATGTGGGTGCTGGAGCATGCCCTGGGTGTGCAGTGTGGGTGATGGAGCATGTCCTTGGTCTGCAATGTGGGTGTTGGTGCATGTTCTAGGTGCACAGTGTGGGGAATGGGCCATGTTTTATGTGTGCAATGTAAAAGAAAGGGCATGTCCTAGCTGTCCAATGTGGGTGCCGGGGCATGTCCTTGGTGTGCAAAGTGGCGCTATAACCAGTGGTGTATCTTGGTTTTGTGCTGCCCTAGGCAGCCCCCCCCCCCCATCCACAATGCACACCCACGACATGACCCATAACCCACATTGCTCACCAAGGACATGCCCCATTACCCCATTTACATGCCCCCATCACCCCATTACATACACATTGCCAGTATTACCGTATTTGCTCGAATATAAGATGACTCTGATTATAATACGACCCCCCAAACTTTGGATATTCTTTTAGGAAAAAAACTAAAAGCCTGAATATAAGACTACCCTATAGGAAAAAAGTTTAACTTTTATATATTCACATGTAAATTGCTTTTTATTAAAAATATGATATTAAACAAATGCATTTCTTATTTTTCTTTCCTTTTATGTGCCAATGCTGCCTCTCTCTCCCCCAGTGTTATCTCTCTCCCCCTCCCACGGTGTCTCACCCTCCTCCCAAACTTTTATCTCTCTCCCCTTTCCTACTCTTGTCTTTCTCTTCCCCTCTCTCTCCCTCCTTGTCTTTCTCTTTTCCCTCCCTCCCCTTGTCATGCATTTCAGCATAAAGGTATTTTCAGGAGCTTTTCCATTTTAATAGCAGCCTTGTCTTAGCCTGGGATTATCACAAACTACAAAAAAATTTCATCAAATTCTGCTATTATCCTGTGAATAATAAGAGTATTCACAAAATTATGCTCAGCTGAACAGTAACAAAACAGGAATTAGAGGGATAATGAACACTGGCTTAATTTATATGTTTAAAGAAATATTAGCTATGCTGGAAATGTTGCATTACTGCTGTGAACAGAAAAATAAAAAGCTGATAAAAAATGATTTCATTTTCCCATTATTTTTCTACAATAACATAACTGACAGGAAATTGCACTTCACATCACATGGAAAACCAGAATACTATATATTTTAATAGTCAATGTAATCTATCTCAGTAAACTCACACACAAAAAATCCCGATCTTTTATTTTTTGTAAATTTATTTCATATCTTCTTTTAAGTGGTAAGAGTGTTCAAATTGGAGAAATCCATTTAAAGATTGCATCTCAAGCTCCAAGCATTATTTATGAACCAGAGATATCATTTCACATATGAAAAAGATCGATATCATGGATAAGTTTATTGGCAAAAGGAAAAGCAACAGATTTTTTTGCTGCAGATAAAATCTACCCTAGAGTATTATGAAAATCAGGAAGTCTACTGCAATAGTAAACTCTTTTTCATTTAATATTGAAGAATTCTATTCACTGTTGTACGTTTCAAGGTTCGTGGAGGCTTGATATCAGTTTTTTGCGTTGTCATGGAAACTCACACATTTTACTCAGTCAGGAAATAGTCCTCTGAGAGAAGTCATTTTTCGCTGTAGTTGAAGTGTGGGAAGAGAAAGGAAATACAAAAAAAAAAGAGTTTTTCTTGTCAGTGTTGTGGCCACTTTCGTTTTTGATTGATTTAGAACTTGGCTTTATCACCAGCAAATTTTGATAAGCAGGTAGAAATAAAATAAACCAGCTTTTTATACCCCAAAACTATTATTTATCTTGGAAAAAGATTTCCAGTCAGATCTTGAAAAAAATGAGTTTGCTATCAGTTTAGACAGTAAAGGTTGTAATTAAAACTGTCCATTTAAAACATAATGGTGTGTTAAATAAAATGCATGAGGGGCTGTCCAAAGTGCAGCCTGTTTGCTCCAAATGCAACTTATGTGACAGCAAGACTTAACTAACCATATTCTTATCAGCCCTATAAATGTCTAGTTTTGATTGTTAATTTAAACTGTTTATAGACTATGATTCTATTATGCCTATATAACCAAACATGTGGGTATGCTGATCAAAATATTCTTCACAATTAATGTAAATAAAGACATGTTCCACTAATTTGCATTTTTCCTCTCTTGGACATACACAAGGAGAGTTTATCATTTTTCTTTCCTGCTCCCTTCTCTACTTCTTCTGCTTTATGTTTTATTTTCACAATTTAGTCTATTGCTGGCCAGCACTGTTAATCAGAAGATTACCGAAATGGTAGGTAAACAGCTGGACCACACCCAGGGGCACAGCCTGATGGTGGGATGCAAAAAACGTGCATGCCCTGCGCCAGCCAGAAGTACTCTCCCCACACCAAGATTCTTTGGAGGACCGGCAGCCGATGTCTGTGCCCCACTCCAGTGAGGTGTGTGAAGTGCAATGGGTGAGCCAGTTGCTGGGGGTTAGTCCTGGTTGAGATCTGGGCATTTGGGTATAAGTGTAATCTAGGTACTGTCAGTGCAATCTGGCTACTAGATTAAGTTCTAGGTACAACCTGGGTCCTGGGGGAAGTTCTATTAGTGCAATCTGAGTGCTGGGGCCAGGGCTGATCCTAGGGTCACGGGCGCCTGGGTGCAGGTTTTCTTTTGGCGCCCAAAGGTGGGCGTGATTATATTATGAACTCCTCCCCTTTAGACATGTCTGTTCCAGACGCCCATTTCATTATTGGGGAGAGGGGACGAGAGCACAAACTTTATTTTGATGTAAAGGACCAACACAAACGTTTATTTTAAATAAAGATATATATTTTGCCATAATACTGTGAAGTGGTTTTATTTATTTCTATGATGCTCAGCCAGCAACATGGGAGAGTTTTTGCTGGCTAGCAGAATGAGTTTTTACTACCGTTCCCATGATGCCCAACCAGCCAAAGTCTGGCTGAGCATCACTGGAAAAGAAGTACACAAGGAGCGATAAATAATATTCCACCATGCCAGTCACTCACGTGTTTCTCTCTCCCCATGCCCTCATGTCTTTCTCTCGCTTTCCCCCTACCCTTGTCTCTCTCTCTCTCTCTCTCTCTCTCTCTCTCTCTCTCTCTCTTTCTCTCTCTCTCTCTCTCTCTCTCTCTCTCTCTCTCTCTCTCTATGCCAATTAATATGCCAGGATTATGCCAATTAATATGCCAGGATTGTGCCAATTAATATGCCAGGATTATGCCAATTAATATGGCATGATTATGCCAATTAACATGTCAGGGTTATGCCAATTAATATGCAAGGATTTTGTCACTCAATATGCCAGGATTTTGCCAATTAATATGCCAGGATGATGAAAATTAATATGCCAGGATTATGCCATTTAATATGTCAGGGCTTTTCCAATCAATATGCCAGGATCATGCCAAGTAATATGTCAGGGTTATGCCAATGAATATGCAAGGATTTTGTCACTCAATATGTCAGGATTATGCCAATTAATATGTCAGGATTATGCAAATTAATATGTCAGGGTTATGCCAATTAATATACCAGTGTTATGCCAATTACTATGCCAGGATTTTGCCAATTAATATGTCAGGATTATCCCAATTAATATGTCAGGGTTATGCCAATTAATATGCCAGGATATGCCAATTAATATGCCAGGATTATGCAAATTAATATGTCAGGGTTATGCCAATAAATATACCAGGGTTATGCCAATTACTATGCCAGGATTTTGTCAATTAATATGTCAGGATTATCCCAATTAATATGTCAGGGTTATGCCAATTAATATGCCAGGATTATGACAATTAATATGCCAGGATTATGCAAATTAATATGTCAGGGTTATGCCAATTAATATACCAGGATTATGCCAATTAATATGCCAAGATTTTGCCCCTCAATATTCCAGGATTTTACCCCTCAGTATGCCAGGATTTAGCCCCTTAATATGCCAGGAATTAGCCCCTCAATATGCCAATTAATATGCCAGGATTTTGCCAATAAATATGCCAGGATTGTGCCAATTAATATGCCAGGATTATGCCAATTAATATGCCATGATTATGCCAATTAACATGTCAGGGTTATGCCAATTAATATTCAAGGATTTTGTCACTCAATATGCCAGGATTTTGCCAATTAATATGCCAGGATTTTGCCAATTAATATGCCAGGATGATGCAAATTAATATGCCAGGATTATGCCATTTAATATGTCAGGGCTTTTCCAATCAATATGCCAGGATCATGCCAATTAATATGTCAGGGTTATGCCAATGAATATGCAAGGATTTTGTCACTCAATATGTCAGGATTATGCCAATTAATATGTCAGGATTATGCAAATTAATATGTCAGGGTTATGCCAATTAATATACCAGTGTTATGCCAATTACTATGCCAGGATTTTGCCATTTAATATGTCAGGGTTATGCCAATTAATATGTCAGGGTTATGCCAATTAATATGCCAGGATATGCCAATTAATATGCCAGGATTATGCAAATTAATATGTCAGGATTATGCCATTTAATATGTCAGGGCTTTTCCAATCAACATGCCAGGATCATGCCAAGTAATATGTCAGGGTTATGCCAATGAATATGCAAGGATTTTGTCACTCAATATGTCAGGATTATGCCAATTAATATGTCAGGATTATGCAAATTAATATGTCAGGGTTATGCCAATTAATATACCAGTGTTATGCCAATTACTATGCCAGGATTTTGCCAATTAATATGTCAGGATTATCCCAATTAATATGTCAGGGTTATGCCAATTAATATGCCAGGATATGCCAATTAATATGCCAGGATTATGCAAATTAATATGTCAGGGTTATGCCAATAAATATACCAGGGTTATGCCAATTACTATGCCAGGATTTTGTCAATTAATATGTCAGGATTATCCCAATTAATATGTCAGGGTTATGCCAATTAATATGCCAGGATTATGCAAATTAATATGTCAGGGTTATGCCAATTAATATACCAGGATTATGCCAATTAATATGCCAGGATTATGCAAATTAATATCTCAGGGTTATGCCAATAAATATACCTGAATTATGCCAATTACTATGCCAGGATTTTGCCAATTAATATATCAGGATTATGCCAATTAATATGTCAGGGTTATGCCAATTAATATGCCAGGAATTTGCCAATTAATATGCCAGGATTTTGCCCCTCAATATTCCAGGATTTTACCCTTCAATATGCCAGGATTTAGCCCCTCAATATGCCAGGATTTAGCCCCTCAATATGCCAATTAATATGACAGGATTTTGCCAATTAATATGCCAGGATTGTGCCAATTAATATGCCAGGATTATGCAAATTAATATGCCATGATTATGCCAATTAACATGTCAGGGTTAAGCCAATTAATATGCAAGGATTTTGTCACTCAATATGCCAGGATTTTGCCAATTAATATGCCAGGATTATCCCAATTAATATGTCAGGGTTATGCCAATTAATATGTCAGGGTTATGCCAATTAATATGCCAGGATATGCCAATTAATATGCCAGGATTATGCAAATTAATATGTCAGGGTTATGCCAATAAATATACCAGGGTTATGCCAATTACTATGCCAGGATTTTGTCAATTAATATGTCAGGATTATCCCAATTAATATGTCAGGGTTATGCCAATTAATATGCCAGGATTATGCCAATTAATATGCCAGGATTATGCAAATTAATATGTCAGGGTTATGCCAATTAATATACCAGGATTATGCCAATTAATATGCCAGGATTATGCAAATTAATATCTCAGGGTTATGCCAATTAATATACCAGAATTATGGAAATTACTATGCCAGGATTTTGCCAATTAATATGTCAGGATTATGCCAATTAATATGTCAGGGTTATGCCAATTAATATGCCAGGAATTTGCCAATTAATATGTCAGGGTCATGCTAAATAATATGCCAGGATTTTGTCACTCAATATGGCAGGATTCTGGCAATTAATATGCCAGGAATTTGCCAATTAATATGTCAGGATTTTGCCCCTCAGTATGCTCGTTTGCCACCCTCCTCCCCCCTTCCCAGGTACTTACCTCCTTGCTGCTCTGTCTATCTCCCGGTGTTCTACTGGTCAGTGGGTTTGAGGGAAGCGTGGTGCGCTCCCCTCCAGCCGCGCGGATCAATAAAGTTTGTTAAAAAAAAATGTGACCAGAGTAATTCCGGTGGCATTTTTTTTTTTTAACAAACTTTACTGAAGCCGCGCAACTGGATGGGAGCGCACAACGCTTCCCTCACAGCCGCCAACTGGCTTAACGGATTATTTTTTTTACCTGGCTTGACCCGGGCCCGTCGGGCCCCCTGGACCCACCGGGCCCGGGACGCCTGCTTGATGCATCTAGTTTCTTCTGTCGGATATCAGCCTCTGCAGACACCATCCTCCTTCCTGCAGCCAATCAGAGCACGACGGGGGCGGAGCTTGCACCCGTCGTGCTGTGCTGGGTGTGATAGGGAGATGCGGTAACCGCAGGCGCTCACCTGCGGCTCGCACCTACTTGTCACACCAAGCACAACGTGATGGGTGCAAGCTCCGCTCCCGTCGCGCTCTGTGATTGCAGCGCCTCTTCTCCCGTGCACCTGGGCGCGGTGCACCCCGTGCACCCGCCCAGGATTGGCCCTGGCTGGGGCAAGTCCTATGAGTGCAATCTGAGACATGTCATAGGTGCTTAAGTTAGACATGAATGCAACCTGGGTGGCAGGGAAAGTCCTGTCAGTGCAATCTGACTTCTAGGGAAAGCCCCGGGAGCAAGGACAAGTCCTGTGAGTACAGTTAAAGGTGGGGGGGCGCTGATACAACTCCTTGACAAGATGAACACCTCTGCTGTTAATAGCTGCTTGTAATTTTGCTAGCACAATGTATAGATCATGTTTAATCATTTTTTGTTTGTACATTCACACTATGAGGACTGTATCATCTAAATATTGTTTTTACTGTGCATGTAAAGTATAAAAAAAAAGACTGAAAAATGGATCTATACAATTTGTTAGTAACACTGAAAGCAAAGAGGAAAGTAAATTTTAATGTAGAAAAAATACCAACAAGGGTCTATTCTCTAAAATTCAACTTTGGAGGTTGCCTTTCATTTTTTGACTAAGTAAAATTCAGCACTTGGAAAAAAACCACATGTCTGAATCTTCCTCATTGAAAAATATGGGAGGCAACACGATCAAAGCTATTTTTGAGATGAAGTCAAGCTAGGTGGCAAATTTGACTTAGTCTCAAAATTAAAGTTTTGAATTTTATTGAATAGACCCAATAGTCTTAAAGGGACAAAGGTTTAAAAGTATTATCAGAAAGTATTACTTTAATGAGTGGATAGGGAACGCATGGAATATCCTTCAAGCAGAAGTAGTAGACAGTAATACAGTGAAGGAGTTTAAGCATGCATTGGATAGGAATAAGGCTATACTAGATATTAGATAAGGCCAAGGACTAATGAAAGATTTTGTATTTTTTTAATTTACTTAGGCAGACGTTGAGCAGACGAGATGGGTCGGCTGGATCTTACCTGTTGACACTTTCCATGTTTCTATGTTAAGTTGGTCAGGATCTCATTAAGTCAATTTATGCCCCATTTGGATCTTTAACTGCAGAACATACTGCGTTTTAGAATCAATCTCCTATCTGAGATCTGTCTCCTACTGTGATCATAGTGTCTACCTAAAAACCTTTTAGTCTGCTTCTTCTCAAAATGGGTTCTGCATTCAGTGAACCCCACGGTGCTAGCTTGAACCCACGAGAAAGAAATATATAGACTACAATGACAGATTTACTGGTAGCTAGATGTAAATACTGTTAAGAGTAGAGTTTTAACACAGCAAGAGATAATTATACCTTAAACAATCCGCAACAATAGACCATCCTGGAATAAAAAGCCTTGGTGCAAATGGTGAATGCAAACAACAAATGGTCATTAATTCCAGCACTTAATGTTATAAATCGTATTTCATTACAAATAGATGGTAAAATAACTTCCTAGAGGCTAGTATGAATGCAGTGAATCTTAAAGGGAAACACATGCAAAACACCCTTTTATGTTAATATCTTCACTACTGAGAATATTTTACCATTTTAAAAGTTATATCATCTATTAAAAGACTATTGTTAATGTGTATTTAGATGTAGCCATGGAATAATGAGCTGTGATGGCTGAGGTCAGTAAAGTTAATTTCTAAGCAATAGTAAAAGACAGATAATTGATTTGATACCCTGAATACCAAGCCTATACCAAGAAAAGGTTGGAAGGGGCGGCTTGTAAAGCTATTGTTGTGATTTTGCCAATATCCCAAAACAAAGTAGTGTAAATTTGCGTGACCTCACAAGCTTGAGTTTAAGCCACCATGGTACAGTTTCTGGGTTTACATAGCTTGTTTATTATATATATATAGTCTATGTATTTATTTAGACATAAATAGTTTAACCCCTTCCCAACAAAGGAGAGACTAGGTCCGTCCTGCCTGGCAAAGCGTTGCCAACAATGGACAGACTTAGGGTTTGCTCTGTTGGTCTGAGGTGGTAATGCAGTATAAATTTAACAATGTAACATGTTAGTTTGTTCTAGTGCCCATGATTAAGAAATAATGACCTTCCTTATAAGCTTTTAGAGATTTTAGGTTACATTTAAAGTGATTGTGCATTAGAATTGTTATTAGACAAACTCAACAAAGTCTTAAGTAGGTTGGGCTGGAAGGATGAATGAAGAACAGCTTCTCAAAACACAAATCCACTATTAGTACTAGAAAATTGGAATGACCTGTCCCAGAAAATTTTTGTCAAGTGTAACATAAACAGATAAATAAGATTTGAAGTTGTGCATGATTTAGTAAGTATTAAAGCCTTAAAGGTGAGGTTATAGGGATAAACTTTTTAAAAACCGAGAATTCTGGTGGATCTATGAATTGGACAGTCTAGAACCAAATGGCCTAAATAGGTATTTTGACTGACACCTTTCCTATGATTCATATTATACCTATGAGTGGAATCCACTGCTGTGTCAAGAGAATACAAGTTAACATTCTAATAGTGTAAGTATGACAATGGCCAGTTTCTTGCCTCTTTTGATGAGGTAATAGCTAGATATGTATTATAGTAATGTGAAATATATGATGAAAAATTTTTCTTTTTTTTTTTAAAACATATCGTTGTGATTTACACCACGAGTACAGCTATTCCTGTACTTGTATATGAGCATTTTATTTTTCATTTCATTTTTAATTTGGGGCTATTCATACTGGATATATTTTGAACGGTTTTTTTGTACAGGAGCAACTGCGTTAAAACCTGCACAAGCAATCTATTTTATATCTATGAGGAAATCCATTCATACCACTGGTTCTGTTTTAGAGAGCTTTGATTTTAAATGTGTGCTTTTTTGTAAATGTTCACAACATATTGTATAAAATGGTTCACAAAATACACTTAAAATTATAATGAAATGGATTGCCTTATTGATCTCATAATGTGATATTGTGTCACTTGAAATGGCGGCAGTGACTTTTTTCTCTTTTATTGATATGTATATTATTGTCTTCCTTGTCAGCACATGTGTGAACCAGATGGCCAAACATACTTTCAAGATGATTGGTTCTCTCCCCAATGCCTGGGAACGCTTTGGAGAGTTTGGCCAGCCCTTTCTTGATCTGCGTGGAGATCTTTCCACTCTTTAGGAGTGACATTATTTCTGTAATATCATTTTTTGGTACTAGATCGACATGTCTGGCAGCAGATTAGTCATGCAGACCTTATGTTCACTCAAGCTCATGGCTGAAGAAGATGGCATCTTGCCGGTAGTGCTAAAAAAAACCCAGATATACTCTTTTAGCAAGACTTTTTCCCCCCACCTACATTCATGATATCTGGGCAGGAGGTAAATCTGAGAGGAGCAGTGTTACTCAGGGAGGGCACTGCTGCTTTTGTTAGTGATTTGGTGTGAACCAGAGCGAAGCCAATTTGCAGCCACCTTATTATGGCACCAACTATGCCTTCTTCTGGCATCTATTTTTTAAGGTTAAACAGTGCCAGCATGCAGATGAGTTACAAAGATACATGGCAGCTGTGCTATGAAGTGTATAATATATAATTTTCTACTATATGTATATATTTATAAAAATTGGCAGAAAATGTGCAACAAAACTACCAAAATTGTTCCTTTGTCTGCCTTGTTTTATAAATAGGAATAGATTCCTCGTAAAGGTCCACAAAGTGGTTGGTTAATGTTCTACAAGACAAATAGACAAATACCACCTGACTCTACCAATGCTGTACACAGCTAGTTTGTTTTTAAATCTCTTACATTACATCTCTACAAAGAGTTTAATATTAAATTTAGTTGAGAGGATCAAAAGGTCTCTGGTACAATTTGTCAACAGGAGACCCTGAGCTATAGATTTTTTTTTAGGAACACTTAGTTAAACAAGGAACACTATAACTCATTGAATTGGTTGTTTGAAATTGTTTGAAATTCATCCAATTTCCTAAATGAACAATTGCATAAAACCTATAAAAATGCAGTGAACTGACATTAATGATCAATAAACTTTAAAGCTAGGAACTTCTGGACAGTTTAATTAATACATGAAACACATTCTGAAATTAAGTCATCCATTTGGCAATTGGACAGTTAATGAGAACTATAACATGTCTCATCTTTATTTATATTTCATAAAAGTGCTATAGTCATATCCTTACTATTGTAAAATATATTAGAGTAATAAAGAGGTACAAACCATAGAAAGTAGATACTCAACTTTAACTTTGAAATTGCAAAGAAACCCTCATAACAGATAAACTTTACATTTTTTAAAGGACTTTAATGCATGAAACATGAGCAAAATCTTATAAAAATATATTCTCCTCTGATTTTTAGGATGCCTACAACATAACTATAGTTCCCACCATTATTGTTTAGTAGATGTTCAGTAGTCTGGGGCACCAGAGGACATGGCCTTTGCCGTATGCACAGCAAATACATTGTGGCTAGTTAGTTGGTAAACAAATATGCATACGCACCTACATTTGGTCATCTGATCACATATTGCAAAAACATCACTCATTAAACTTGTCCT
The DNA here is from genome assembly GCA_036172795.1 of Pelodytes ibericus. NCBI lineage: Eukaryota > Metazoa > Chordata > Amphibia > Anura > Pelodytidae > Pelodytes > Pelodytes ibericus. Next base: position 138,298,395 of record CM069862.1, read on the forward strand.
TTATTTATAATCATTATGCATGATGGCACACAGTAAAAATCGAAATCACACTGCATAAATCCAGTGGGGCACATTTTAAAGCGATAATGAATGCCACCAATCTGGTATTCACAAAAGTCAGATTAGCAGGTTACCCATTTAAGCACAAGTTGGCTTTATTACTATTTTTCTTATTCAGCTCTATGGGTTACAGAGAGGAATGTGAAGAAACAAGACAGTCTCCATTGTATGGTACATCTTGTGTTTCTGACCAAGGTATCATTGTTGCAGTTGTGGAATTGGAAGAGGCTATAAAGGGCAGTCTCGTGACTAGTAGGGGCAGGAGTATTGTGCACAGGTAGAGCGGAAGCTTTCCAAGAAAGTGTTTATGAATTAGGCAAGTTAAATTAAGAGTGTGGTATTCAGTTTACTACACTACATTAACATTTATTTTTATAACGCCTACAATGTGTGCTGCTTAAAAATAATTACAAACTAATAAAAAACAGAACATGTGGTAGAGCGGCCGGCTCGCAAACTTAGATGATGTGGAGGACAGGAGAGAAGACACATAAGGCAGCATAGAAGGTGAAGGCAAAAAAGTGCATTAGGGGATTGTGGCAGCTAGGTGGGTCTGACCAAGGGTTACTTAATGGGTGTCCAGTTCATGAATTGTAAGCCACTTTTAAGGCACTACTTAAACATTGGGAATGAGGAAGATAGCTGGATATTCTATAGAGGTAAGATCCAGAAACATTCAGCATTATTATTATTTTTATAACTTCTTTATTAGAGTATTTCAATTATTAAACATTAGCATCAGAAAATTATTCTGTTCTCTCATCTATTGTGTAGAAATTGATGAAAACAAAAATGACAAAATGAAATAGTGCAAAGGTCATATGCAATCTGTTCCAACCAAAAAGAAAATAGAGTCAATAAAATAACTAAAAACCATATTTGTAGGCATATTCAATTAAGTCTAGAGTATTGAATAAAGGACAAATATTAATATTTGGTCAACATATTTAACTCTAGAGTTAAGTAGATTTATTATTATAAATTCTATAATTCTGATAATTTAAGGTAGCAGCATTTCCAAATCCACATAATGATATGTCTTGTCAAACAAAAGTAAATAGAATATTTGTCAGTTCAAGTAAGTGTTGCGCAAACAATATATAAATCAATGGTAAAAGGTACTTATCCTAAAGTAAGATGTTCTCCAGTAGAGTATATGAAAAATAAAAAGAAATACAAATACAATATGCAGTATTATCGACAGGAGAGTAAGTATAAATAATATCCCCCAATGGAAACACACTCACGCAGTAAAGAGCCCAAAAGACCGGCTCTGAGTGTTTAGAGGCAAGAGGACTCCAAGTCCTATCATCCACAACAGTAATAATAGCATTGGTTTGGTAGAGATCTCCCAGCTCATTCGTCAAGGGGGTGACATATCTGAAAAATATAAATAAGCAATATCGAATATAGTGAAGTCCCAAAGATAAATTTAATGGCCCCCTCATACTTACACGAAAAGGCAGGTTAAAACAGCAAAATAAAATATCAACAGTCCTTCCGAAAACAATGCCCTGCTGACGATTAGTCCCAAGGCAGTCCAATTGAATGATCTCGGTCAGACGGTGCGGTAAAAATCCACAGACAGAAGCAGTCTTCCGGGTCCAAATCTCGTAGGACGTCACAAATATCGCGACACGTTTTGCCCAATCGGGCTTCTTCAAGGCAGTGACGTTCAAACTAGATGCTGTAGTTTTTATAACATCCTCAAAAATCTGTTTCCATGGTAACATACACCGTGTTATGGTCACGCAGGAAGGTTAAAAGTTCCGTCGGTAGAAAAGGGGAAGGATATACATAATTAAAAATGGCAACAAGTTTATTCATAAAAAAGGGGAATGAATACATAAAAGTGACAGTTTTTTTTATAACAACAAAGTATAAAAAATTACTTAAACAGCAATATTGAGCAAAAATTCAGTGTCCTCTTTTGACATCAGAATATAGATGTATGCACATAATTATGTACATCCATAAATATATTACAGGATAATAAGATAAAATCTAAGAGGGAGATGGCAACTAGACAATATGCATCATAGTTAAAATCGTACATAGCAGATACACCCTACAAATAGGAAAGGTAGACATATAACAAAGATGCTCACAGTAACAACAATACCAACAGGATGTTTTCAAAGAAAGTGATACAGTTCAAAGTCTCCATTCAGACCCCTGGGGACCAAGGTGTCTAATTCAAAGATCTACCTCATTTCGGCCTGCCCTACAGTTTTCATCTTATCTCACCTCGCCAATGTATTTTGGGTTTATCTATGGCCAAAAAATGGAGCAGAGAGGGTTTTTTTTGGTGTGTAGTTAAGAAGTGGTAGACACTATGTGGAGACATGCTCTGCTATATGAATTTTTAGAGACCTGGAGGTCCTGCCAATGTAGTGTAACCCACAGGGACACCATAGCATATATAACACCACTTGACTCACAATTAATCACTTCCTTAATTTTATATGTTTTGTCAGTATGGGGATTTTATATGTAATCACTTACGCAATTTTAAAAATCCCCATACTGACAAAACATATAAAATTAAGGAAGTGATTACTTGTGAGTCAAGTGGCGTTATATAAATGCAAATGGCAAACCATTTCCAGCAATCCACTGTTCCATGTAGAAATCCCAGATAGACAGGTGCCTCAAAAGACTGGAAAAATCTACAACATGAGAACAAACTAAGGATACCAGTGGTAAGGTAGCAGAGGTCTGGCCACTCTCAGGGATTCAAAGAGGTAAAAATACTGCTTGTTATGGAAGATTCAAGTTTTTCCATGCCACCAAGAGTTATTGATTCTGGATCAGACTACATATAATTCTCGAAGGACACATTCTCAAATTTTAATTAAAATCACATAATGGCATAAACACAAAGAACTACAACTTCACTACAACTTCGAATAAAAAAATACACATTTAAAAACATTCCTATGTGTTTCACAATGCCCACGATTCATAAGAAATCAGCTAATTTGTGTCTATTGGGTTTAACTTACATTTCAAGCATCAGCAGAAAAAAAAAAACATACTCTAGCAATGTTTAAACATTTAATACAATTGGGAATTTGATACAGAATGGGTTTAATATATTTGACCATGTAATGGTGGAAGATTCTTATTATTAACCATTTGCAATTGCATTAATGTTTCTCTCTGTTTTACTTAACAAGTACACATCCTGTCTCTTAACACATCTCACCTGTGGCTTGCTGTAAAAAAATCAGATCATGCCTGTCAGGCAAGGCTTCTAGATGATTAATTCAATATAAATATTTCAGCAATATAGCTGCAGCAAAGATTGAGAATGGAGATATTAAATGGAATGAACATCCTTTACTCAGTTGTAGAGCAGTGACAATGACCCAAAACAATCAAATGGAGTGAAATTCCACATGCAGTACTAGAGTTAACAGTCTCTAGAAAAGCTGAATGTCTTGAATAGCAAAGACTTTGCCTTTGCAAAACTATGTCCCATGACAGGTTCTGTATTTTATAATATTCAATAGACATGACTGCTCATAACCAGGTGTGATACTAGAGTTGCCAAAAATCCCACGTGCATGAGAATCGGAATATTAAGATCTGGGAACAACAAGTTTTAGGACGGAGTTGGGAAATAAGTTAAATATGACTATAAAGTTATTAAAGTAAAAGGTTGTATAGCCTGACTTGAATAGGGAGAATAGCAGGAAAATGAAGATGAAAATAAGGGGCATCTTGGAGACAACAAGGAGATCTGAGGTGACAAGATGCAAAAGCTGGTAGGGAAAATGGAAAGAACACAATAATCAAAAATGGTATTAGACACAAGTGGCAGAAAATGCATAAAAAGAAAAAAACGGTGATCTAAATAAAGCTATTGCAGATTTGTTATTGTAATACGTGAATGTACATTAATGTTACTCCTGCCAGATATGTGCACCCTACAATTCTTTTATTGTTGTTTGAATATCTGAGGATAATAATGGGAGTAGTAACCTCAGGGATGGAGAGACAGCAAGCTGGTGTCTCCTATATACAGATTTGTATTATTAGTATTATGTATTCACTCTCTGCCCCGAATGTGTGTTCAAACTGTAGATTGCAAGAGGTTCTCTGAAGTCTGATGGTTGAGATTGGATAAAGAGCAGGAGGTGAGAGAAATGAATTCATTTCAAACTAGAAAGTTGTGACCAGAGTTTCAAAGGGTCTTGTAAGCAATGCACCCCGAACTAAATCATCTTTCAATGGTGGTCCTGTGGCTGTTTCACTCTCTCTTTCCTGCTCCCTCCGCAAATAATTTTACTACAGACAGAGCACATCATGGCCTAATTTCTCAAAGTTCTGCTGAGTAGAAAACTTCCACAGTTCTGTATCTCTGGAGTACACCAATCATGATTTATTCCCTTAAGGAATGCCATCCTTATCATCTGGTTGCTAGAGACCCTATGTCAATATGGAATGTCCTACTTATTTAGTATCAGCAACTCATTGGAGCCTGGCTAGTGGGAAATGAGTAGAGCAGACCATATAAGGGTCTCTAAGGATCAGACTATCATAAATTCACATGGTTTAAGGAAGGAAAAACATATGTTTAAATAAAGAATTTTGTGTATTGCAGAACCCCAAAAATGTTAGCTGAATGCACAATTCCCTTTAACTGAGCTAAATGCAGGGTTTTTACAGTATAATAAAAGATAACAATATATTTTTCTATGCATTAGTTTCAAAGTTCAAATGCATACTGCAAAGAAATGTCACACAAGGCTCTTACTGCTGCAGAAAGCTATAAAAAAAAAACAATTGTTTATTTAATGCTATCTTGGCGTTTGTGTCAGCATGCATAAAAGACATCTATCTTTAGTCTTGAAAGCCCTCAATTCCTTGAAGACTTTACTGTTTAATTTTATATTCTATCATGTTCTTAAAACATTGATTTTTTTAAGTTACTGTAAGTGAACTTTGTGTCCATACTGCTAAATTGAGGTCATCTTACTAATATAATCTATCAGTTGACTGCTGCTCAAGTGGGGTTCACTTTTGTTCATGGACATTCTCCTCAATTCAGTTTCCTCATGTTCACTATATTCTTAAGAATGTGAATCTGAAGTCTAACAATCAACAAGTATAGCCCTGTATTTTAAGAAATAACAGGAAGAGCTCCATAGTTAGGCCTATATTAAGGAGATAATTTTTGTAGCTTCTAGGGTAGGGCTTTTTTGTGGCTACTTGTAACATTCACTGGTTTCACCCAGAGTGTCAGGTTGGAGAGGCAATCAGCAGGCTTCCTCGGGGTGGTATTTAAAGAGGGTTCTCTATTGGCAGATCTCATTACCAACATTCTTACCTTTGCTGTTTCTTTGGTGATTATCATGTTACTGTCTTTGAGACTCTTCTGTCTGTCATGGCATCCAGGAACCTTGGCTGGAAGGAAAGTTGGGGGACATTACTGCAGATGCTCCCAACCAAGCTGCAGGTCTTTGAGCTTGTCTCGGTACTGACCTCCCTACTGAAGCTCATCCTGGGTTTTCTTTCCTGTCTTGGAGAAGGGATAACCATCCTCTAGGGCTACAGCTGCATTGACTGACATGGATTTTCAGGGCCTTGCTTTCCAGGTCAGGCCCAAAATAAGAGCACCAAAAGAGCTTCTGGTCTCACCCCCTCAGTTCTACAGTGCCCTTTGGATGCTTCAGGGAAGAAGCTCTCCTCCTCATCTCCTCTGGGATCTGCATCCACAAAATTAGATGCTTCCCCCTAGTCCCTCCCACGACAGATTATGATTAATAGTGCTCTCCCGAGTAGTGTGGAGCGGACACCTGGATGTTCAGGTTCGTCGGGTTCGGCCGAACTTCGGAAAAAAGTCCGGGTTCGGGGTCGAACTTGACCCCGAACTTGACCCCGAACCAGAACCCCATTGAAGTCAATGGGGACCCGACTTTCGGCTTATGGAATACATGTAGTACTATTGGCTTTCTATAAACCGAACTAGAGTCCCCATTCATAAGAAATTCTTATGAATGGGGACTCTAGTTCGGTTTATAGAAAGCCAATAGTATTACATGTATTCTATAAGCCAAAAATCTATAAACCGAACGACGTTCGGTTTATAGACTTTCAGTTTATAGAATACATGTAATTCTATTGCTATTCTATAACCCGAAAGTCTATAAACTGAACGTCGTTCGGTTTATAGACTTTCGGCTTATGGAATACATGTAATACTATTGGCTTTCTATAAACCGAACTTGAGTCCCCATTCATAAGAAATTCGTATGAATGGGTACTCTAGTTCGGTTAATAGAAAGCCAATAGTATTACATGTATTCCATAAGCCGAAAGTCTATAAACCAAAAGACATTCTGTTTATAGACTTTCTTTTTATAGAATAGCAATAGCATTACATGTATTCTATAAAACGAAAGTCTATAAACCGAATGTCTTTCGGTTTATAGACTTCCGGTTTATAGCCGAACCCTGAACTCCAACACGGACAACCAGTGAAATGTAGTGTAGTGTGGTTTTATTATGTCTTTTTTAGGGGGGATGTCTACTGGGCATTGTATTTATATTGTACTTGCAGGGTTTTTTCATATATATTTAATAAACTTATACATTTTGTAATTATAATTTTTTTCCTTGGTTTAGTGTACAATCTTTCTTTTTTTTATAATTTTGATTCAGTGTTTCTTCAATGTTTTACTTTATGACTAACTTTAGGCTCCAGGTGGGAGAGCCACCAACTTATACACACTTTTGCAGGTTATCCTGAGCTATTATATATACTGTTTCTTTAATTATTTCATACTTTTAGATCAGTGCAAAGATTCAGGGTCTAGGGATGGGTCCGTTGCACTTCTTCCAGGCACAGTCATGACCCCAATTGAATGTCTATTCCACTCATGCCCCCAGTGTGGTGTCTTCCTCTCTGGGTCCAAAGCCGTGACTCTGGCCCCAGATCTCCTTGAGCTGGCTTCCCATGTTTTGATTCTGACTGTGGTTTTGACAGTTCTGGTTCTTCCTGTGGCTGTTCTACCAACGTTTTCCTCTTTGGTTCCTGCCTCTGTTGGAAAGATTGAAACCAATTCTGCTCCTGATTCCCTCTGGTGCTGGCTTCCTCCTGTGCCGAGATTGTGACAGACAAGAATACGATTAGGCTGGCCACCACTCCCTCCTGTTTCTACCTTCTGGGGTTCAGCTGAGGTGATGGGTTTTGAGTCACACATGTTTCTATATTCACAAGTTTAAAAGGTATGTATATTTTTTTGGGTTAAAACAAATGACACGAACCAGACAGGACGCAAAATGCTGACTGTGTAAAGAGGCATCTGAGACCATCCAACAAATAGAGGTAGGATATAAGATGCATGCAGGAACAGCATAAACTGAACAGCACACCCAATTAGCTGGCATTGTGTAGAGCCACATATGCACAGCATATGGGTCAAGCCCTCCCAAGTCCAGATGGGATATTCCACAGAAGATCCTGGAGAATAACAAGACTAAGATCATGACAGACAGACAAAGACTAGAAGGCAGCAATGGTGCTACATGTAGCAGTGCAAAGTGACAGCAACATTAGAAGGAGTACGAGAACATGGAGATGAACTAGGGCCTGATAAAGTAACTAGACAGGATGGGGAAAATGAAGTGATAGGAGCACTCGGGACTGTGACTCCTGAGCTGGGAGAAAGAACCCCCTGTAAGGAAGGGGAACATGACTACTGGCCCATGATACCCATGTAAGGTCCTAGTATTGTATGTGCTGATTGATTAGAATATTTAAATTGCTACTATGTTGTATACTTACAAAACCCGGTACATTCCTAACTGCTCCTCCTCTTTAGCTCCAGGACGAACTGTGACAAGAGCTTGTTTTCAGCCTGTAGAAAAAGGACATTTATTAGTTAATAATTGCTCAATAATAGCAGGGCATTTATATATAACAGTAAAGATGTCATAATAAATATCGTCTCAGGCCACAAACCTCACCAGTAACTGCCCCAGGCCTCAGGTCTGTCGTGGCATTCCTCTTTGCAGTGGTGCTCCAGCCCCCAGGGCCTCAGAGGGGCCTTCAGCATGCACCCTGCACTTCCCCTACTCATTATCCATGACTACACGGGCACGATGGGGCACCTGTTTTTCAAGACCCCACTACCACTGCCACGGCAACGGAGGAGGCAACATCACTCCCTGGTGTCATAGGGGGGTGGGCTTACTGCCCTTTAAATTTCCCTGGAGCCAAATACACCTTGCTCAGTTATCTATACTGTTTGTACCCTGATCCCTTCTGAATTTACATGGCTTGTTTTGACTTCCCTGATATCTGGCTTCCTGACCCACAGCTTCTCTACCCGACTATCCTGATCTCTGGCTCCCTCGACTTTCTGGCTTTCACCCTAAGTATTCTACTATCTGGCTCCCAAATGACCCCTGGCTTGTTCCTGTACTATTCTGTCTCTAAAGGTATCTCTCTCACAAAACTTACCTTCATGAAATCCTGTTGCTGTTTCCCACAGAGATCGTGACTTTCAGCTTATGCCGACTATGTCTGTCTTCTGCTGAAAAACGGAGTAGTTCGCCACCTTCTGATCAAGATCCGGTATTGCAACAAAGACTACGCTGCATTGCCTCTACTGGTGACTTTTCGGTACTACATCTAGAACCTGATTGTTATCCCTGCCTACTGACGAAAGTTAGTACTACAACTAAAGATATCCTGCCAGTTCTATTGGGACTTCTCATCAGTACCAGTACCACTATATCATACCTTTTCTGGGCACTCATACCTGTACCAGTTTGGTCCTACCAGGTATATAGTATATTGAAAGAGTGGTACTCCTGAAACTGGGCTCCACATCAGAACCATGGTATGTGATCCTTACAGAAGAATAATAGAAAACCGAGGGACTTGACAGAGTGTGAGGCGGGACTCCAATTGCCATGGTTGTGGTCTTACTAGAGCTCTGTTTTTCTCACTATGAGGCACTCCTCTTTCAGGTAACCTTCACCATGTTCCATGGAGAGTTCCATATTGAGGAAATGATAGCGCCCCGTGCATCTCCAGATGCAATTTTCCTGGTGGAGGATGTCCACCTTTCACAATCATGTGCGACCATTAGGCTACGGTGATCAAAAACTGACCAATCAGGTTGTGGAATGTTAGTACATATCCCCTCGGTTCCCGGCTAATGGTACACGGTTCGCCTCCTCTCATTATACATGGCATCGCGCCCAAAGGTACAATAGGTGAAAGTAGGATGAGCAAAACCAGTAGTGCCACAGAAACAAAATGTATATATTATAAAACAAAAAGTATTAATAATTCGGGTGTGCCCAAAGGTCCATGGTTCCCTCCTTGTCCACTCGTCTGGCCACCCCCTTACACGCTACCAGCTGTCATCCCTCCTGAAGCGTGTTGCGGTGTGAGTTGAACCCTTCCCCTTTTATCCCACACTAGTTTAGGATAGGTGTGGCCACTGTAGCTACCATGTCAGGGTCATCTCCCCGGGATATCCAGGGTTTGGGTCGATGGTCCTCGTTCGGGTATCAATTGTACACCTATTGTGATCTCTTGCAGGTTCTTCCCCTAAGCTGGTGGGGATACTAGGACATTCATATATTTATTGGGCAGCAAGGAGAGGCGCTGACCTTGTATATGGACGAAACCTTGACCTACCCTTCAAAGAGGTTCACATTTGTTGGCAGGGCATTTGAGGGTTATTGTAGGTTCAAATTTTCACTGAATGTCGAGAACTTAAAAAATACACCCCTTCCTCGATCATTTTAGTTTTGCATGCGGGGGATAATGACCTGGGGGACGTCCGCACAATCAACCTCATACACGCCATAAAAAATGACATAAATTGCTGCATGGCCCTCTTTCAGAACTTCACCATAGTGTGGTCGGAGGTTATTCCTACTTGGCGACTGTCCTCAAAATCCAAAGACCTGGAGTGCTGTAGACACTAGCTCAATTTAGCTATTTCCCGCTTTGTTACACAGATCAGGGGAATTGTAATACACAGGGAGCTTGAAGATGATAATGCCCCTATGATGCACCGAGATGGTATACACCTGACTCCCATCGGCCTTGATATATTCAATATGGATCTTCAGGAAGGTATTGAACAAGCGGGGGTACATCGCCATGGGTAGGCATTGCCAGTGCTGGTTGGATGATCCTTGAAGGCCGCCAGATGGCCGATGACATCACCAGGAGACTAAAGCTCTTGTATCGCGTTAGGTCAACTGTCTGCGGAGGCTGATGGCTTTGCAGCTGATGGGTCATAATGATTGGTAATTTTGAGCTGGTTTAAATGTTTAATAAAGCTGTGGCCAAGCCCTTACCCACTTACCAAGTTGTCTGTGTTTACGTAATGGGGGGCTTGGTCGGTGTGATACGTTTGGTGGGAGGTGGGGGTCATGGGCCTAATTAGTCATGGCACCAACAGATTCCAGGAACAACCTCAGAGCACTGTGTCCACATGGCTGGTCACTTGATCTTGATCTTTGCTCAAGGGATCACTATTCGTATGCAGATCATTACTACTTTGGGAAAAGGTGGTTGGTGGGTAAATAACTCCACGTAGGCTCGCTAAATGACTTCCTCTTGCTTGGCTGGTCACCATCTCCTATCAAGGGTGATACATTCTGACCAAAAATAGCTTTATCCCGCACTTTATGCTATCTTTGGAGATAATTTAATTCTACAATGCCTCTCAACCTTCCTGGGTTTGCTGGCTTCTGTAAGGAGAAGCAACTCTGTTCTTTTAATTTGCCTATAATGTTGCTGACATGGAAACTGATAATGATATTTTAGGGGTACAATTTTCTTCTCTGAGTAAGGAGGAGGGGCATTTAGCACTGGCTATGCCATGTCTGGTTATGATTAACTCCTCATCTATTCTTCCTGTTCATATGGAGAAAGAAAGGTGAAATCTCAAGCGGTACAATTGCTAATGCTTCTAATTATAAATACAAGGTGGCTGAATTGTTCCTCAGCTAATGTTGGGTACCTTGCCACTGCAGCTGAGCAAGGATGCTTTACTAAAACTGCATATTTGTTTTTAGGTCTGGTAAAAAGCAAAGTCAATTTGTTCTAATCTGTTCATTACATGTGGATAGAGATTTGTCTTTGCAATCTCTGGGAATGAATAAAAGCTTTGTGTGTTTTTTTTTACAGTACCTAAATAAAAGCATTTCTTTGCAAAAAAATTAAAAAACAATATACAACATCATAATGATGTTAGTTCCACTAGAATTAAATGCAATTTAGCATATTAGTGTATTTTTTCAGTTGGTAAGTGTAGCTAAATTGGTTAGTCTAGCAAATGCATACAAAAAATAATTTATGCTAAAATACCAAATTACTGAAATAAATTGTTTTTTACTATATGGATGAGCAAAAACCTTACTGATTAATAAATGATCTCACAAGTTTTAGCAACAGACAGAGAAGAATTGGATTTTGTTTATTTGAAAATGGCATTTTTCAGTAAATATACACTATAGCTAAAATCTCAGATTGTAGTATGTTTACAGGTGGTTTTCACATATATACACATAACAAAGCCTGTTTAGTTACACAGCTACACTACAAAATTAATTGTCCTAATAAAGAAACTAGCTTTAGTATCATATTACAGAGCAGTAACTTTAAACAAAACAAAACACAGGTATATATTGTTACACCTTTATTATCTAAATGCAAAGTAGTTATCGGTAAAAAAAAACAAAAAAAAAACTGAAAGAAAAGCAAACAAAAAATGATCAGTAGGAAAACGAGGACACCTAGTGGTTTTCTGCTAAACGTATTGCATTCAATATGCCTTTGCATTTGATTTGTTAATGTTCTGATTTTTTTGATTGTTTATTTCATTACAAATAACAAAGATCCAGTCTGTGGGGACAGAAGGCAAACAGTGTTTTAAGATTTCAACTGGTCAGTGAAAATATTTACAGATTTTGATTACAAATTAATTAGATAAAGCTATTCCCCAAAATATATTTCCACATACAACTAGAGTTGAGCGAACACCTGGATGTTCGGGTTCGGCGGGTTTGGCCGAACTTCGGAAAAAAGTCCGGGTTCGGGGTCGAACTTGACCCCGTACCCGAACCCCATTGAAGTCAATGGGGACCCGAACTTTTGGCCACTAAAATGCCTCTAAAAAAGTCCTAGAAAGGGCTAGAGGGCTGCAAAATGAAGAAAAATGTGGGTGAGTGTCCACATTCATACGATGAACGAATGATTTTCGTTTATTAACCATTCGTTCATTCTGCTTTATAGACTTTCAGTTTATAGAATACGTGTAATGCTATTGCTATTCTATAAACTGAAATAGAGTCCCCATTCATAAGAATAGGTCAATTGACCTATTCGTATGAATGGGGACTCTATTTCGGTTTATAGAAAGCCAATAGCCATGTAAGTCTATAAAGCAGAATGAACGAATGGTTAATAAACGAAAATCATTCGTTCATTCGTCCATTAGTAGTACTATTGGCATTCTATAAGCCGAAATAGAGTCGGTTTATAGAATACAATAGCATAGTACACTACATTCCATACACCGACATAATGAACGACTTTCGGTTTATGGAATGCATGTAAGTTTATTGGCATTCTATAAACCAACTCTATTTCGGTTTATAGTAATGCCAATACTATAGCACGAATGGATGAATGATTTTCGTTTATATTAAACCATTCGTTCATTCGTTGAACTTCTTAGCTTTCTATAAACCATACATTTTTATGAATGGGAACTCTAGTTCGGTTTATAGAAAGCCCATAGTATTACATGTATTCCATAAGCCGAAAGTCTATATACCGAACGTTCGGTTTATAGACTTTCGGCTTATGGAATACATGTAATCCTATTGCTATTCTATGAACCGAACGTTCGGTTTAGAGAATAGAAATAGGATTACATGTATTCCATAAGCCGAAAGTCTATAAACCGAACGTTCGGTTTATAGACTTTCGGCTTATAGAAAACGTATAGTAGTATTGCCTTTCTATGCCGTTCATAGAAAGGCACCACTACTATACGTTTTCTATAAGCCGAAAGTCTATAATCCGAAGGTTGTTCGGTTTATAGACTTTCGGCTTATAGAATACATAGAATTACATGTAATTCTATGTATTCTATAAACCGAAAGTCTATAAACCGAAGGACCTTCGGTTTATAGACTTTCGGCTTATAGAAAACGTATAGTAGTATTGCCTTTCTATGAACCCATTCATAATTCTTATGAATGGGTTCATAGTAAGGCACTACTTCTATACGTTTTCTATAAGCCGAATGTAATTCTATGTATTCTATAAACCAAAAATCTATAAACCGAACAATATTCGGTTTATAGACTTTCGGCTTATAGAAAACTTGTAGTACTATTGCCTTTCTATGAACCGAACGAGAGCCCCATTCATAAGAATTTCTTATAGAAAGGTTTATAGAAAGCCAATAGTATTACATGTATTCTATAAAACGAATGAATAAAACTAAACAAAACGAAAATAATGAACGAATTTCGTCTGAAACAAAAGCAGTAATGAACGAAATTCGTTTTAGACTAAATAAAAAAAAAATTCGTCAGAATGAACGAAAACGAAACGAAAATTTTAGTTTTGCACATGTCTACCGAGCACTGTTGAGACCTCACTTGTATTATACCCAGTAGTGGAGACCATATCTCCAGAAGGATGGAGATTCTTTGGAGAGAGTTCAGGGAAGGGCTACTAAACTCATGAATTGTAGTGGAAGTGCTAGAGGTAAACACAGTGAATGAGTTTAACCATGCATGGGATAGGCATACGGCTACCCTAGATATAAGATAAGGCCAGGGACTAATGAAAGTATTCAGGAAATGTATCAGACTAAATGGGTCCAATGTTTCTTATCTGCTGACACATTCTTTGTTTCTACACTGCAAAAAGAACTATCTATAAAATGCGGGAATCTTAGCATGAGTTCTGTTTACTCCTTATACTATATGCCACAACTTGCAGTAAAAATGTAAAGGAATCACATTCTATTCTATAAGAATCAAATCACAAGTTGCAGCATGTAAAACAGATTGAAAGAAGCACCTTGGGAAAATTTGGTGCTATCAGTAACTGGCTTTGTGCAGAATACAGGAAGTGCAATCATAAATATGACATGGAGAAGAGGGTAATGAACATCTGGCTATATGTAATGTGAATTGCAGCCCACGTTTGGGAATTAGAATTTATCAGAAATAGCTCGCTGGACAATATTCTTGGGATTGTTTATAGTGCATTTTATGGCCATAGATTGTTTGATTATTTTTAGCTGACTAAGGCTAATGGGAGTTATCCAGCAAACAAGTGCTGTGGTTTCTAACCCTGCAGTGAACCTTGTGATCCTGAGATGACACTATGGAAAGTGGGGGACATCTCCCCTATTGAAAATAATCTTGCCATTCTCAGAGGTAATGTTGTTTTTATACCTGAACTTATATTAGTACAGCAAAGACTTTACTTGGAAATACACCAAACACAAAATAAGAAAAGTTGCAACTGCCATCTAGTGGGTAAATGTTATATTACTTCTGGTTATTAATTTTATTATTTGTCAATATGTAGTTTTTCAAAAATATTGTCTTGAACAAAAAATGTGCTGCACTAATCCAAATTAGCTTTAAAATGGAAATCCATGAATTTGGCACTATACAACAAGCTCTTTATTTCATTTGTGAGAATATTTAATAAATGTTAGTATGAAGACAAGTAAAAATAATATATATTTGTAGTCAAAATATGATATAAAGAATGTATACATGCTATGGGATTTCTGTAAATATTGGATTAAAACAGAACTTTATGTGTAGCACCAATTCTCTTACATGTGAACATGCGAATAAGCATAAACAAAATTACACAAATTATTTTAAATTGTATATTCTGTTTTCATTAAATTGGAGAGAGTTATATTTAGATGCATATCTCCTAATGAAATGTGCTCATGAAATGACATATATAGCATGTACAATCAAAAAATGTCTTCCCCCATCCTGTTGATAACCAGTATATCCAATTTTATATTAGTTATGCTCTTTATAGATGGAGAAATTGACTTTTGTAATTTTATTTTACCTGTAATTTCCAATTCAGAAACCAGTGTTTAACTCTAGTCCTGTAGACTGTGGACATTCCAACTCTCTCAAAATTTCAAGATCTGCTGATTAATAATGTCCACGTTGATTTTTAAGATTTTCTTTCATATTGCAATCACTATTAATGTGGAATTATTTTGAAACCATTTGTAATTTTATTGTGGTCCAAGTGACCTTGGAGGTGCCCATGATCTAAACATCAAAAATATCTTTATTATATAAGGTTCATGAATGGTATTGAAATTCATACTTTTTAAATACACTGCCTGCCAAAAAATAAAATAGCCACCTGGATATAACTAAGCAAATAGGTCTGGGCTTGCTGCAGCTGGTCAGGTCTAGGTTCAGCATTATGTGCCCAAAGAATGAGGTCAGCTGACTACCTGAATATACTGAATGACCAGGTTATTCCATCAATGGATTTTTTTTTCTTCCCTGATGGCACGGGCAGATTCCAAGATGACAATGCCAGGATTCATCAGGCTCAAATTGTGAAAAAGTGGTTCAGGGAGCATGAGACATAATTTTCACACATGGATTGGCACCATCCAGATCTTAACCCCATTCAGAATCTTTGGGATGTGCTGGAGAAGGCTTTGCTTCACAAGATCTTGGTGAAAAATGAATGCAATACTGGACGGAAATAAATCTTGTGACATTGCAGAAGCTTATCGAATCAATGCCAAAGCGAATGCGTGCCGTAATCAAAGCTAAAGGCGGTCCAAGAAAATATTAGATTGTGACTTTTTTTTTTAGCCAGGCAGCATAGAAACATAGAAACATAGAATGTGTTGGCAGATAAGAACCATTCGGTCCATCCAGTCTGCCCAATTTTTTTAGTTCTTTTATTAGTCCCCCGTTCCCGGTCTTATAGCTAGGATATCCTTGTGTCTATCCCACGCATGCTTAAAATCCTTGACTGTGTTTACCTCTACCACTTCTGCTGGCAGGCTATTCCATACATCCACTACCCTCTCAGTAAAGTAATTCTTCCTGATATTACTTTTAAATCGTTGCCCCTCTAATTTAAGACTATGTCCTCTAGTTGTGGTAGTTTTTCTTCTTTTAAATATACTCTCTTCCTTTACTGTGTTAAACAGTGACAAACAGCTATTGAGATGTGAGAGAGAAAGAAATTAATGAGTACTTTTAAATATCAATTGTTGACCTTTTTATTGAAGCTGCAAAAGGTATTGTCAATCTTCTTTTTAATGTTATAGAAAAGTACATCTCTAGGTAGAACGTATTTCCATTTTTCAAAACATGTAGATGTAATTATAAGATTTTCAGTCTCTTTTATGAAAGGGAGGAGATTAATTTTTCAACTTTTGGATCAACCATATGTCTGTCTATCCTAACTTGCTAAGTGTCAGAATAAGATCTTGCATGTTTTAGCAGAACACATAGGGTCAAGCCAGGGGTGGAACAATAGGTGCTCCCATCCATTTAACGGGGTCCATGACAGACCCTAACATAGAAACACAAGTGAAAGGCCCAATTAAGTCTAGTATGAGGATAAACTGGCCTGTTCTAGCTAATGAAGTGAGAGTACTAGCACACAGTCCTTTAGCACTCTCAGAAACCAAAAAGCTGCAGGACGTGGCAGTGCACACTATCTTCCAAATCAGCTCTACCTCAACTGAGATGCCGAACTAAGAATAAAGTTGCATTATTCTGCTAAGATACACATCGGGTTAACTCCAGACAAGTGGCACCAAGTTCTATGTTTTTGCTTCTTTTAGTGAAGAAAAAACTTTTAAAAAATCCTTTAGTGGCACTTGCCAGAAAACTATGAATTTTCTTTGTCACCAATTGGCCAACAGTCAACTAAGATCAACATTGGAATAAAAAAAAAGATAAAAATGGCTAATTAAATGTTTCCTTATATCACAACCCAATACAAGAGAGACAAGGGAGAAATCTTTGTTAAAACAGAACACACCAGCCAAAAAAATGAAACACAAATGGCATTATAATTAACAACATTTTGAATAGCGATTTCATTTGTTTAATAGTTGTTGTTTCTTGGGCTGGGTGATGTACTACTATGTTGCAAGCTACACTGACTGAATAAGGGTTAAAATCCCCTGAAGCTATGGTGCATTACTTTCTGTTATTCTTCCCTATAATGTCTCCTGTAATAACATGATGGATTGCATTTCTCCAGGTGTTGCAAGCTAACTCGTTTATTTCCACTTTATAACATCTTAACTGTTGGACTTGTCCACAAAGAAATACATCTACTTGTGATCGAACCCAAAACAAGAACTCAATTTAGCTCAATTGGATTGCTCAGTACGGTTGATGTTTTTATGAGGACTGTTTTTTTTATTTTTGCTGTTATTTTCCTTTTTTTTGTGTGTGTGAAAAAACATTGGAATGCAATAACCTTCCAACTCACATTACTGTCCGTGGTACTGAAAGGTGATAGCAACAATATTGGTCCCAGATTAAAGGACAACTAAACTCTACCTTTCACTTGTCTTGTGCTTCTAATAAAGAAGAACAATTGAAAAGTTTGTTTTTTCCAGTTCATCGGCAGCTGCCATGCTCCTTTGGGAAGGAGGCAGCCAGGTGTGGTCAGCTTGCTCAGAGAGAGACCTTTGTTTTTTGAAGTGGGATAAGCAGTTGGGATCTTAAATAAGTTCATCCTGCTGACCCAATGCAAAATCAGTGGTCTCTTTCCTGCAGAAAAACATATGCTACATTCAGTTCCTGATAAGATGAACAAGACGAGCCCCTGCTCTGATTGACTGTGCACGTGCTGACACTGTCAACATGCACCAGCTTCCAGTCCTGCTGTGTCACATCTGTGAGAGATTAAACTTAGGAGACGGAAAACATGTGTTTTAGCCCTTGTTTCCTTCAAAGAAGCAAAGGTTAAAAGAGTTTAATTGTCCTTTAAAAGGATAACTAAACTTTATTTTTTACTCTATGAAGACTGAGTAGGACTTGTCCACCAATCATTGGTAAATTGTTTAAGAAATGTTCATCAACTTCTCCCTGCCTCCGACTTTATCTGCGTCAGGATTCACTGGTCGGCTGCTGCTGTGGTCCCTTTTCTCTTTTGAATGAAGCAGTCACCTTGGCATATGTATACTGACATATATGCGAGCATTTAATAATATGCATTGCCCACTACTTTCATTCAGGCAGCCTCCCAACCTCAAGCAAATGATGGTGAGGAGCACCCTGCACAGAGAAACAGTGACGGGTATGTCTCCCTGCCAACAAAAGAGATGTGAGACCTGTGCACACATCCACGGCGCAGATAAAGTACCAATTCGGGACTTACATTTGCACCACAAAATCAATGGCTACTTTACATGCAAATCATCCAATGTGGTATCTAATCACGTGTGTAAAGTGCCCTAACGCAATGTATGTGGGGGAAACAGGACAAGTATTGCACAAATGGTTAAATTCCTAAAGACATACAGTGGATATAAAAAGTCTACACACCCCTGTTAAAATGTCAGGTTTATGTGCTGTAAAAAAAATGAGACAAAGATAAATCATTTCAGAACTTTTTCCACCTTTAATGTGACCTATAAACTGTACAACTCAGTTGAAAAACAAACTGAAATCTTTTAGGTAGAGGGAAGAAAAAATATAAAAATAAAATAATGTGGTTGCATAAGTGTGCACACCCTTAAACTAATACTTTGTTGAAGCACCTTTTGATTTTATTACAGCACTCAGTCTTTTTGGGTATGAGTCTATCAGCATGGCACATTTTGACTTGGCAAGATTTGCCCACTCTTCTTTGCAAAAACACTCCAAATCTGTCAGATTGCGAGGGCATCTCCTGTGCACAGCCCTCTTCAGATCACCCCACAGATTTTCAATCGGATTCAGGTCTGGGCTCTGGCTGGGCCATTCCAAAACGTTAATCTTCTTCTGGTGAAGCCATTCCTTTGTTGATTTGGATGTATGCTTTGGGTCGTTGTCATGCTGAAAGATGAAGTTCCTCTTCATGTTCAGCTTTCTAGCAGAAGCTCAAGGTTATGTGCCAATATTGACTGGTATTTGGAACTGTTCATAATTCCCTCTATCTTAACTAAGGCCCCAGTTACAGCTGAAGAAAAACAGCCCCAAAGCATGATGCTGCCCCCACCATGCTTCAATGTGGGAATGGTGTTCTTTTGGTGATGTGCAGTGTTGTTTTTGCTCCAAACATATCTTTTGGAATTATGGCCAAAAAGTTTAACCTTGGATTCATCAGACCATAACACCTTTTACCCCATGCTTTTGGGAGACTTCAGATGTGTTTTTGCAAAATGTAGCCTGGCTTGGATGTTTTTCTTCGTAAGAAAAGGCTTTCGTCTTGCAACTCTACCCCTTAGCCCAGACATATGAAGAATACGAGAGATTGTTGTCACATGTACCACACAGCCAGTACTTGACAGATATTCCTGCAGCTCCTTTAATGGTGCTGTAGGTCTCTTGGTAGCCTCCCAGACCAGTTTTCTTCTCGTCTTTTCATCAATTTTGAGGGAGCTCCAGTCCATGGTAATGTCACTGTTGTGCCATATTTTCTCCACTTGATGATGACCGTCTTCACTGTGTTCCATGGTATATCTAATGCCTTGGAAATTCTTTTGTACCCTTCTCCTGACTGATACCTTTTAACAATGAGATCCCTCTGATGCTTTGGAAGCTCTCTGTGGACCATGGCTTTTGCTATGGGATGTGACTAAGAAAATTTCAGGAAAGACCAACTAGAGCAGCTGAACTTTATTTGGGGCTTATCAGAGGCACTTTAAATGATGGCAGGTGTATGCTGACTCCTATTTAACATGATTTGGATTGTGATTGCTTAATTCTGAACACAGCTACATACCCAGTTATAAGAGGGTGTGCACACTTATGCAACCACATTATTTTATTTTTATATTTTTCCCTCTATCTAAAAGATTTCAGTTTGTTTTTCAATTGAGTTGTACAGTTTATAGGTCCCATTAAAGGTGGAAAAAGTTCTGAAATGATTTATCTTTGTCTCATTTTTTTACAGCACAGAAACCTGACATTTTAACAGGGGTGTGTAGACTTTTTATATCCACTGTACTTTTAATCAGAAAAAAAAAAAGATACACCGTGAGAGCATTTCTGTCGACAAGGACACAGTATCCAGGATGTAAAACCTTTGGTACTGATGGGATTTTTTTCTGGAATGTGTCTAATGATTTTGTGAAGACAAAGATAACCCCTAATACAAGGGGAGAGGGTCCGGGCTCCACCGTCCTCGCACAGTGCCTCTCCAGCACTGCAAGGGTGTTTCAGCTGTGCGTGAGATCCAGGTGCCGGCTTCCCACGCTAACCCAGCGTTTTAAAGACCAACAAATTGAAATAGAAAAAGAAGGAAGAATCCGCACTCAGGATCTTTGGTGATAAATCCATGATGATTTTAATGGCAAAAAATGGTGATAGATATAACAGCAGTAGACGGAGGGAAAAAACTTGACGCGTTTCGCGTGAACACACGCTTAATCATAAGTGATTCATAAGCTTATGATTAAGCGTGTGTTCACGCGAAACGCGTCAAGTTTTTTCCCTCCGTCTACTGCTGTTATATCTATCACCATTTTTTGCCATTAAAATCATCACGGATTTATCACCAAAGATCCTGAGTGCGGATTCTTCCTTCTTTTTCTATTTCAATTTAATGATTTTGTGCCCCGCCTAACCAGGGAGTGGAGGGATCAGAGATGCTCTGACAGAAGTTTTATCTGTTGGATCTCTGATTTACTGCTGTTCTTCAATACCCTATGTTTTTCTTGCCTTTTTTTAAAGCGGTTAACTATGTTTTGTAATTAGGAATTTGGTTTTAGCCTCATTTATGCCCGAGGAAGGGACCTAGGAACTTGGTCTGGAAAGCTTGCAACCAAACTCTCAGTTAGCAAATAAATGGTATCATTATAACCCTACTTGTTTCCTGTTTTTCCAAGGCTAACACGATACTACTCCTTTACCTATTATATAATAATTTTGTCATGATAAATAATGTAATGGATACCAAGGTCGCTTAGTGTTCCTTGGCTGTTGTTGCTGGTAATCGTGGAAAAAAGTAAGTATGTGGTATAAAATGTATACAGTTTTGCAATTTTATTCATTCAAAATGTAATTTAAGGTCCTTTAAAATTACCACATATACAGATTTATTGTAATTTTTTTTATCAGAAAACATTTTTAATTCACACTTCAATGGTACTCTATATTACATTTGCTGGTTCTGGGGTGCTGTCCAACTTCTAGTTTTTGTATGTATAGATGAAGCCTGACCACCTTCTCGGGACGTGCACTCCACCTACTCACAGGTCCTCTCCCAGTGAAATAGCATAAAGTATATTTTAAGACAGATTCAGTTCCTTGTAAGTAATTTATAAAGATAGTACCCACCAAGTTTGGAGTACTTTGGCGTAGTGGTGGGATAAGCAAAATATAGCCATATATTGTGACTAAATCTCTAATATTTTTTCATCTGTACTAGGTGCTTTTAAAATACTTTAAAATAATTTAAAATGTAAAAAAATAACTTTAAGATAATATGTTGTATGGTTGCCCACTATGCCTTGCATTATGTGTTAATTTAAAAACCAGAAATAATATAAAAATAAATGGAGCAAACGTTGACATATATAAGAAATAAGAGCAATACATTACAAAGGTTATGGACTGATTTCATGAATATAAGTTTCACTTCCATTCTAAACTCAGACACCAGGCCTCATAGAGCATTGGCCATGAAAAATGTGTTTATAATCTGCAAAATCAAAAATTGTTTCATACTTACCGTAATTTTCTTTTTCTGGTTATTATCCATGGCAGCAGTTACGTATGGGTTAGCTCCACCCTCAAGGTAGGCAGGACAGAAAAACAAACCTATAAGAGAGCCCCCACCCCCCTGTCTCCTCAGTCTAAGTTCCAAGCTCCTCAAAAAACAACACAAAAGGGAGGGAACTCACTACTGCCATGGATAATAATCAGGAAAAGAACATTACGGTAAGTATGTAACAATTTTCGATTTTCCTGGCTAACCATGGCAGCAGTTACGTATGGGACATACCCAAGCAAATAACCCAGGGAGGGTAACACAGAAAGCAATAAAATGCTGCAAAAGTGAAAAAAAGGTTTATTGAGAGGAGACAGAGGTTAACACAGAGTGGGTGAAGGAGAAATCTTCAGCCCGGCGAACATCCAGACGGTAGTGTAGGAGAAAGGTGGAAGCAGACGACCAGTTCCCAGCTCTGTAAATCGTTGCCACAGAAGAACCACCCTCAGCCGCCCATGAGGACGAAATAGCCAGAGTCGAGTGAGCCTTGAGTCCAGGAGGAACCGCAACATCACAGGAGACGTAGGAAGAAGGAAGACAGCGCTACAAAGTAATATAGAATTGTAGATAATTAAAGCTGGACACCAAAGGCTGAAGAAGTTTTCGAAACGCGTCCCTGTTTGGCGTCCCTTTTTCTGCGAAAGACCTGGCCAGGCTTCCTTTTCGCTCTTGATTCACTGCCCTGAGTCTAGCATTGTCTCAAACGGCTCTCCTTTAATGGTGTGTATTATCTATCCATTATTGTTATTATTTTTATTTAGTGTTATTCTTTAGTCCTATTTATATTTGTCAGTAACATATTTATATTGTTTATTGTGATATATTTATTTGTATTTTGTGTTTCCACCTCCCAATTTAGGTGGTTTTGTGTTTGTTTTACTACATTATATTTATTATTTTTTATACCTTCCAATTGTGTGTTTTTTATGGTGTATTTTAATACATTCATATTTAATTATCTACAATTCTATATTACTTTGTAGCGCTGTCTTCCTTCTTCCTACATCTGTTGCTCTTTCATAGTGCTAACCCACTGTGTTTTTTATTAGACTGGCGGCTACCTAACTATTTTGTTATTAGTTTTTAATCAGTTAAATACCTGATATATGCCAGAAGGGCCCCTTGTGGATACCGTCTACCTCCGGTTCAATATTCACCAACTTACTGGTTTGTATGCTTTATTAATTTATTTTGTATTCTAAAGTTCACTAATAGGCGCTTAGTACCTATACTTCCGCTAGGTTGTATAAACACTCCCTCATCACAGGAGACGTAACACTTCGATATAGCCATAACAAACCAGCGCCATAAAGTGGAGACAGAGGCAGCTTCACCCCGGCGGAACCCCAGTGGAAGAATGAAGAGTCTAGAGGTGTTTCTCAGAGATGAGGAAGCGGCAATGTAGATTTGTAGACAACGCACCACATCCACGGTATGCCAGGGGGATTCCTCGGGAGTAGATGGATTAGGACAAAACACAGGTAACACGGTTTCCTGATTAAGGTGAAACGTGGTCACGACCTTGGGTAGAAATTCTGGGCCTGGGCAGAGGATGGCGTGATCCGTAGAGAAGACAGTATAGTGGGATCCATCGAAAAAGCTTACAGTTCCGAACAACGTTTAGCAGAAGTCAAAGCTAACAGCAATAGGGTCTTCAGAGTCATCAACCATAGGGAGGCATCAGGCATGGGTTCGAAAGGAGGTCCTGTTAAAGCCTGAAGAACAAGAGGAAGGTTCCATGGGCCCGCAAATGATCGGGCCGGAGGACAAAGTTTGATAACAGACTTGAAAAAATGAACAACCAAAGGATCCAAAGCCCAGCGCACCGATGTGAGAGCAGACAGGGCAGAAACCTGAACACGGAGGCAGTTCAGACCCAAACCCCGATCCAGGCCAGCCTGTAGAAATGCCAGGACATCCGGTAGGGAAGGAGACAACGGGTCAGAAACCCTCCCTTTGGACCAAACTAGGAAGGCAGACCAGATACGATGATATGTGTTCGAGGTGTTAAGCTTCCGAGCCTTCAATAGGGTAGAGGCCACACCTTCCGACAGACCACGGGACCGTAGTCACTGCCGCACAATCACCATGCCGCCAGTTGAAGAGAGTGAGGGCGAGGATGCAACATCGGGCCTTGAGACAGGAGATCCGGAACCTGTGGCAGCGTCCAAGGGTCCTGGGTGGACAATCGGTTCACCAGCGGGAACCAAGGTCTCCTGGGCCACCAAGGGAGGATGGCTAGAACTTCCACCTTCTCCAGCCGAACCTTCTTCAGGATGCGGGGAATGAGAGGGAGAGGCGGAAAAATGTAGAGGAACTCCTTCGGCCACGGAAGAGACAGAGCGTCAACATTTTCCGCCATGTGATGAGGAGTCCTGGAGAAGAAACGAGAAACCTGAGCATTTGAGGCAGAGGCCATCAGGTCCACCGCTGGAAGACCCCATTGTTGGCAAATACGATGGAATACTTGAGACGAGAGCTTCCAGTCCGTTGTGTTGACATTGGTGCGGCTCAGGAAATCTGCCACTGTGTTCTCCGAACACGGAAGATATACTGCCGACAGGTGTTCCACTCGTTCCTGGGCCCAAAGGGCAATTGGAGCAAATTCCCGGCTCAGAGACAGGCTCCTGGTACCCCCTTGATGGTTGATGTATTTTTACCTAGTGACCCTGAACAGAAGGTTGAAAGGCCAGCAACGCCCTGTAGATTGCTCTGAGTTCCAGGATGTTTGCATGAAGAACTCGTTTTGCCAGAGGCCATTCGCTTTGGGCGTAGAGATCTTCCAGATGGGCCCCCCAACCATGAGCACTCGCATCCGTGGTAATCACTCTGTAGACGACATCTGTCAGGGGAAAACCTCTCCTGAGGTGATGGACCTTCAGCCACCAGGCCAGATGGCGAGAGGTTTCCCTCAGTAAAAAAATCAGTTTGTCTAAAGATGATTGGGAAACCGGAAGATGAGACAGCAGGAGGGATTGGAGAAAACGAGTGTGCCACTGGGCGCAACGGACGAGGCCGATAGTTGAGACCAGGACACCCAGGAGGGACATGAGATTCCTGATGGGCAACCAACTGGGTAGATCGACATCCCGGATGGCTTAAATCAGACGGGACTGGTGGTCCAGGGACAGAGAAACGGTAGCGGAGAGAGTGTTGAACTCCGCACCCAGAAAGACCAGGGACTGGGACGGACGGAGTTGGCTTTTCCAGAAATTGATCTTCCATCCTGTGTCTTGCAGGAAACATAAAGCCATGTCTCTCTGGGTGGCCAGAAGATCCGGGGAGGAAGCCACGATGAGAATGTCGTCCAGATAGTGGAAAATATTCAGGCCCAGTTTGTAAAGCTCCGCAATACAGACCACCAGAACCTTTGAAAAAGTTTGAGGAGCCGTGCTGAGACCAAAAGGAAGAGCCCGAAACTGGAAATGATCCTCGTCTACGTCAAAAAGCAGGAACCGCTGGTGCTGAAGTCTGATAGGTATATGGAAGTAGGCGTCCTTGAGATCGATGGAGACCATCCAATCGCCGGGGAAAACGAACGGCACGATAGAGCGGAGGGATTCCATCCTGAATTTCTTGACCACCAATGATTTGTTCAGGACAGAGAGGTCGAGAACCGGTCTCAGCTCCCCCGAGGCTTTGGTGACAAAGAACAGGGGAGAATAATTCCCTTTGAAGTGATCGGGCCCATCCACAGGAGTGATAACTTCGTCCCGAAGAAGGGACCGCAGAAAATTCAGAAGGACGTCCCTTTTCCTTGGGTCCAATGGGATCTTGGTTCGGATAAAAACCGGAGCCGGAGGAAAAGGAAATTCCAGACTGTAAACCTTGTGAATTATGTTCCGGACCATGGAATCTGAGGAAAACCTGCCCAGACTGCCGAGAACGCCAGTAGGTGAGCACCGACCGGAGCAGCCCGGGCAAGAAGGACTTCAGGACTGGAATTTCCCACAAAAGGAAGAGGCAGGGAGGAAGCGGGAACCCCTAGCCATGTTTCAGGAACTGCTTCTCCATGTAGAGGAGCAAGCCACCTCTTTCCCAGGTCTATATTGTCTGGAATCCCGAAAGGAGGAAAAGAAGTTGCGACGATCATTCCAAACCGTTCTGGGAAGGCGTCTCCGTTGCACCAGTTTATATTTTTATACAATTTTCACTATTGGTTTATTCACATATTATTCACTTTTTTCTTTATTCCATATAACAGTACATTAGTGTTTAATAATATCTTTTTATTTTTATTTCAATTCACTTCTCCTACCACGCCTCATTTAACACTTTCATCACACCATCTCCTCTCCTATGCTGCAACATGATTAACAAGGTTTTTTAATTAACTTGATTGAGATGACCTTTCTATGCATTGGTGGAACTTTTGTATTTAGTCTCTGTGAATTCAGTCTATTGTTAAGCCTATGATTAAGCGTGTGAGCATTCGTCCTTTCCCTGTCTTTGTATTCATTGTCCCTGTGATCCATTTTAATTTTTTGGAATAAATCGGAAGTTTTACAATCATATTGGAGTTTGGAGTGCATGCGTCCTTTGTCCACAATTTTTTCTATTTTTGCAAAAAGACCTTGGCTCCCTTAGCCGCCTTACGAATGGCGTCTTCCAGGACTTTACCAAACAACAGCTTCCCATCAAACGGAATGGACACCAGGGAATTCTTAGAGGTATTATCAGCATGCCAGTGTTTTAACCATAAGGCATGTCTGGCCAAAACTGACAAGCCCATACATCTGGCCGCAAGCTTCAGGATATCCGAGGAAGATTCGATAAAAAATTCCGTCGCCAATTTAATGTCAACAGTTTCTCCCTGGGAACACCACCCTCAATTTCTTCCTTGAGGTCGAGGACCCAACATTTCAAGGCCCAAGAGACCGATGTCATAGCGACCGTGGGTTGACAAATTGCACCTGCAGCAACATAAGCCCTGGTAAGTGAGGCCTCAATCCGACAATCCATCGGGTTATATAGGAGAGCCGGGCCATCGAGCGGCAGAGATGACCGCCGGACAACTCGAATAACGGGAGCATCCACGACTGGAGGAGAGGTCCAGGAAGCCACATCTTCCACAGCGACTGGGTACAATCTGGAGATTCTACGGCCGGATGAAACCTTACGATCCAGGGACCTCCATTTGGAGGAAATCAATTCCTCAATAGACCCATGAACTGGAAAGGAAGGGCGTACTTTTTGCAGGTTGGAAAAAAATTCGTCTGCAACTCCAGCCCTGGAAAGAGTTTTGGCAATACCCAGGGTAGCTCTAACAGCCCCAATGAGGTGGTCGATGAGGGACGAGTCCAGGACGACCCCTGTATCACCGTCTTCCTCAACCGAGGAGTAATGATCATCTGCTCCTAATAGAGCCACAGGGTCGGGTTGATCCGGAAAAAACTCATCATCCTGGGAAGAGTGTTGGTCCGGGAAAAAAATACCTAAAAGTGTTCCTTCAGACTCCTTTCCACCGCTTGATTGACGAGGTGCACTAGATCGGGAGACGGATCAGGAGGCACAGTGGCATGGGATAGACAGTCACCTCAGAGGCGTTTGCCTTCCAAGCGGGTGGCATCACAGGCCAAACAGCGTGGACGCTTCTCCATCCTTTTCCTGGGAGGATCCGAGTCATGCCTAGGGCTGGTAAACATACATGCCAAAAAAGAAAAGAGAGAGACAGAAAAAAAAATATAACTTTAATTTTTTCTCTATTCTACTTTACTGAAAATGACGCTACTTATTGCATATTATCACCTAGAGCATGATTGCTCTTTGTCGGCTTATTTTTATAGTTACTCTCATGTCTGTGCATTCATATCTCTATGCATACGCTCATTTTTTGTTTATATTCTGCACTGAAGCAGTTATCGTATTGTAGGAAAGTTTTATTACTATTAACAATTATAGTGTATTGAACCCTATTAGGAACGACTTACAAAGAAACATCTGTTCACCCTGATTCAACCTGTTGAAGTTACTTACTAACAAGGAACGCATTACTCTCACTTTAAAGATCTAGGTCTTATTTGACTGTTTTACTATTCAATATAATCGTTGTGTATTGTTCTTATATGAATAAAGGAGCTTTTTATATGTTTTTGCAAATGTGCTTAGGCACTCTATACTATATACTATATGGTTTTGTTTTTATGCATTACATATATATGTTTCATCTGTGCTACATCTGTATTCTATTTGAAATAATGTTGTCCTTTTTTCTTGTCACATATCATTTGTATTGCACTTTAGCAGGACATTATTTATATGCTCCTTTTGCACTCAAAAGTATTTGAACTTATCCATTAATATAAATATATGTTTTTTTCACATTCATGTTTTTTTCACATTCATGTTATAAAGACTACACATTGGATCTATAAACTCAGATGTGATAATTAACATAATTAATTTGACCTTTTGCACTTTTTGAAGCAACACCCTATTTAAACAGCACTGTTTCACTTTGTCTTTAGCCTATGATTAAGCGTGAGTACACGCGAAACGCGTAAGGCCATTTACTTCCACTCTATGCCTTGCTGCCTTTATCTTCTGTATTTTTGATCACCTGCCAATAAATCACTATTTTATATTTTTTTGAACTGGGAGTGCAGACATCGTTCTTTCTTTTTTCTCTGGTAAACATACACCAGAGTAAATGTGCACTCTTAAATAAAAAAATAAAAAAGGACAAAAAACTCACCTCGCCTGACGAGAACGAGACCTCTTAGATGAGGAGGACATCGTAGCAAAGAAGAAGAAATGGGCAGGCTGAGAGAAAATATGCAAAAAATTTAACAATCATGGAACAAACAACCCAAAATGAAAAAAGACGTTTAAATGATGTTAAAAACAGACTGACTTACCTGACTTACCTGAGGCTGGCAAGAAACGAGGAAGGAGGCAAAAGTAGGAACATAAATCAGTGGTGGTACCTGGAAGAACGTGTACAGGGCCATCCAGCAGAAAAAACGGGAGAAAAAAAAGGAAGAAAAAAACGTTTAAAACGCTGAAACCGGAAATAGCAAAAGCAAGGCCTGGAACGCATACGCGTTTCAGTGCAGAGAAAAGGCAGGAAATGAGTGTTGGAACGCAAATGCGATCCAGCAATCAGAAAAGAGACCAAAAAGAGGCGTGGAACGCATATGTGTTCCACCGCCGAACAGAGGGGAAGGATAAGAATGGTGTGGAACGCATATGCGTTACAACACGAGAAGGATCCGAAAAGAGCCAAGGAATAATAGGTGTGTAACGCAGAAGCGTTCCAACACCATAAGGGAGCCCAGAAAATAAAAAGTGGGGAGCAGTGGAACGTATAAAACGCTCCACTCCCCCTAAAAATGGAAGGAAAAAACCTCAAGGCAGAAAAAGGGGGGGAAGGGGGTCAAGAATCAACTAACCTGAACTGTGATGCAGAAACCGAAGAAAAATACCTGAAAAAAACAAAACAAACAAGGTAAATAACTCAGCCAGCCCAAAAAAGTAGGTATGTGACATCTGCCCAATAAACAATACATCTCAAGTACCACTTGCAGTAAGCTTACTGAGGAATATGTGCAATAGGCACAGTAACAATAATCCAGCAGCATCTCCAGTACCAACTTGCAATAAGTGTACGGAGGAATATTGATCCCCAGGTAACCTTCCAGAGGGTAAGGAACCGGGCTTCAGGAAAAAAGAGGCTGAACTTCCCGGAAGGTGAGTAGAAAAAAAAAAAAGAAAAAAGAAATAAGCAAAGAAGGGCCTAAACGGGCCCTTGTCCTGATACAACCAATGAGGACAGAAAAAACACTGAGGAGACTGGGGGGTGGGGGCTCTCTTATAGTTTTGTTTTTCTGTCCTGCCTACCTTGAGGGTGGAGCTAACCCATACGTGACTGCTGCCATGGTTAGCCAGGAAATAACAGATCACCGTTAACTAATGTTATTACTAGCACTATCCCACTGGGGAACAAGTTTGCTATATTTGTACATATATTAGATTAAAGCAACGTGATTAAACTAAGGCAACCAAATCTCATTTAAAGTAGACAGGTTCTCATTCAAATGGCCTGGCCTGGTGTGAGATCTAGCGAGCAACGTCTTGCCATGGTGAGGCTTAATTTTGTGCCATTGCCCAGCTATATTTTAATTTATTAAAGAACGTTAATTTCTAAATATACTGAGGCATTTTTAGACCCTGGTAGCTCAAGATAGAAGAGACAAGTTTGAGGTTTCAGATCATAATTTAAGTTGAATATGGAAAAAAGTTTAGTATTTTCTTGTATAATATGACGGCGCTTTATAGAGTCACACCAAGTATGATACATTGTTCCTTGTACCTGAATACATCTCTAGCAATTACTTATTAGTAAATGTGCTTAATCTTTTTTTTTTTTGATCCATAAGCAGTTTTTATTAAATATTAAAAACACATAAAAAGACCTGCACAGAAATCTTTTACTTACAAGAACATTATTTCTGCAGTGTTCTGTTGACCATAATAAATCTAAGGTGGGATTTGTTCTTTTGATTCTCCATATCTTGACTCCATTTCTGCACCATATAGTGTGATACACAGATTAATTATCAGTGCTTCATAATATAAATATATATATATAATGTCCAGTATCCGCAGAATTTTTGCATGCCATGTTTCTAGATTATATATGGATGCTACCAATTTATTTTGAAATTTCCAATGAGGTTCGGTTATATGTACAATTGTTAAAACATGCTAATAATGGAGATTTTATTTTGATAAGTATGGCATTTCGTAACCATTATTATATTAGCATGCTTCCTGCCTTGAATTATTGATGCAAATAGGAACATTCCTGTTTATCTTTACTCCTTAATACCTTTCATTCAGTTTTATATACTTTTTTATTTCTTGTATTTTTTTTTTTTACTTTTTCTTGACTTGTTTTTTCTGTTTTTTTTTTCCCCTTTTTTTTCACAATTGACATATCACTTTTATTGAGTGTGTAAATCATTACATACATGCGTAATATTAATCATTGTAAGAAACTGCAATAAACATAGTACAAATTCATCCCTATCCCTCAATATCCCACCCTCCACCCCGCCCTATGAGCTCGAATCCCGGACTGGCCCCGGTCGCAAATTTATTCTATCTACTCCTACTCCTGAGGGTACATTTGTAGCCATTTACCCCACAGTAGTATATATCTGTCTCTTTTATTATGAGCATAATAATATCCCCTTTCCATCTGGCTCTGGTGCTTAATTTGATTGATTACTATATTAATATTAATTGTCTCTTGTTTCAACCACCTTCTTGCAATCACCATTTTAGTGGCCAGCAAGCACTGGAGAGCAATGTATCTATGTTCTTTCTTTTTAAGCATCGAAAGCTCTAAGTGTAATAATGCCTTTGCTGGAGTGGGTGAGAATGTTGTCCCAGTAAGCTCAGAAATAATCGCAAAAACCTTATTCCAGGTTTCCCTAATTCCCTCACATCCCCACCATATATGCATTTATGTTCCCTGAGCATCCCCACATCTCCAGCATAATGGAGAGGACATAAGGCTGAATCTAGAAATTCTCACCGGGACCCAATACCATCTAAGAGACACCTTACAGTGTAATTCCACCAAATTCATGCATTTTACAGATTTTCCAATACTATTCCATCCTTCCAGCCATAGGTCGCTATCGATGGTCATATTCAGATCTTTTTGCCAAGGGCCAAGAGCAGGGTTTTTTATAGGGGGCTCCAATTTTCCCATTATGTGGTACCATTTTCCTATGCTTCTTTTAATGGGGAGATTGTTTAGCAACCCTATAATTGATTTTTTTATGCTGTTTACCCCCCATTGATACAGGTGTGCTCTCACATATTGTACTATTCTAACCAGAGGGAACCATTCTTGTGGTTTAAGGTCGAATTCATTAATTAGTTGAGGAATTGGTTTTGGTCCCCTCGGGGTAAACAGATCTTTTATTCTATATTTCTCAACATCTCCCCATCTTCTCAGGTCAAGCTGAGAAATATTACCAATCAGAGCTTAGTGGTGAGGACCGTATCAGTTTGTCTTTCATTCCTATTCTCCTCTTAAACCCTATCCAAAAATCCATACAGTTTCTCGTCGTAACTGCCATATTTCCCTCTTTTAACTCCACCACTCTTTTTTGATGATACCATAATATATTCTCTAGGTTAGACATTCCAATAAGTTCCTGTTCTATATAGTACCAATCTTGTGTTTTACTATGTGTGTATTGCATCTTGGTTGTGTGAACTATCATGCTGGCTAGGGAGTATCTTTCCAGGCTTGGGACACTGAATCCTCCCTCTTTATGATTTGTACATAACAATTTCCTGGAGATCCTAGGTTTCTTATTTAGCCAAATAAATAAGTCTATCTCCCTCTGGAATTGTTTAATCATCCCCATCGGCAGCATAAAAGGCAGCATTCTCATTAGATACAGCCATTTAGGGATGACGTAAGATCTTACTACGTTCATTCTACCCATCCATGAAACAAATAGCCCTTTCCATTCCTGCATTTTCCTGGAGAGCTCATTATGTAAAGGTACATAATTGATCTTCAAGATCTGCCGTAGATCTCTCGGGATTATAATACCTAGATATTCCAGGCTCTCGCTCCATTGAAAGTCATAATTTCTCCTTAGGGTGTCTGTTTCTTGTTCTAGGTTAGCAATCAACATCGCTTGGGATTTTTTAATATTGAGTCTATAGTTCGATAATACTCCATATTCCCTTATCTCTGTCATCAGTGGGGCCAAAGAAGTGATTGGATCATATAATGACACCAAGATGTCATCGGCGTATAAGCTTAACTTGTTCTCTAGTTCTCCAATCTTAATACCTTTGATACTAGGGTTGTTACGTATCCTGGCCGCCAGTGGCTCCAACGATAAAACGTATAACAGTGGGGCCAGTGGGCATCCCTGTCTGGTACCGTTATTTATGCGGAACCAATCAGATTGGAATCCCTGTCCTGACACTCTTGCCACTGGTTGGGTGTACAAGGCCATGACAGAGCCGATGAACCCCTCTCCTATGCCAAAGGCTCTAAGGGCCTCGGAGAGAAAGGGCCATCCGACCCTGTCAAAGGCCTTTTCCGCATCCAGCGATAAAAAAAGAGATGGAATATTTTCCGAAGAGGCATAATCCACCAGGTCAATTACCTTTCTAGAGTTATCACAAGACAATCTCCCAGTAACAAAGCCAGATTGATCCTGATGAATAAGGGTTGCACATAACATTTTGAGTCTATTAGCTAAAACAGCTGAATAAATCTTGGTGTCTGTGTTGATCAGGGAGATAGGTCTGTAGTTCGTTATTTTTGTAGCTTCCTTCCCTGGTTTTGGTATGGGCATTATTGTTGCTCTTAACATGTCTTCTGGAAACTTTCCTCTCTCTCAGATTTCATTAAAGGTGTCCGTAAGATAGGGAGTTAGAAAATCCGACAGTTTTTTATAAAAGATTGCGGGAAACCCATCTGGGCCAGGGGCCTTACGAGATTTCAATGATTTTATTACGTACCCTATCTCTTCTACTTCAAATGGGGCCTCTAGTTGGGCTTTCTGTTCTACACTCATGGTCGACAGTTTAGATCCCCTCAGATATTCTTTAATCAATTCTATATCATGGACTTGATTTGGGATGTTATAAAGGTTGGCATAGAAATCTCCAAATGCCTTTCCCATTGATTCTGGGCTGAGGAATTGTTTACCTCCCTCCTCTATACTAAACGTCCTTGAGAGCATATTACGTTTTTTCAGTTGGTTAGTGAGCATTTTATCAGCCCGATTACCAAGATAATAGGCTTTTTGTTTCAGTTTAAGAATATTTCTATTAACTTTATTTATTTGTATCTCCTCTATTTCTTTCCTAACCCTATTAATTTCTTCAGTTATTTGGACATCTGATGAGTCCATATTCCTTTTCTTTAGTTTACTCAGACTGATAAACCTGTCTGACAGTTTTTTTATTATTTTTCTTCCTATAATAAGCTTCCTTCTTAATAAAATAGCCCCTAATAACGCATTTATATGCCCCCCAGACACTGCCCATACTTATCTCTGGATCTAGATTTTCCTGGTAGTATGTTTTAGATGTCTCAATTAGTTCGTCTATTTCCTCTTTAGTTGCCAGGAAGGACTCCTTCATTCTCCATGAGAATTCACCTCTGTAATATTTACTCTTTATCTCTAATATAACCGGGTCATGATCAGACCATGCCACATTTTCTACGGCAATCTTCCCACAGTCTTTAATAATATCAGCTTTAGTTAGCATCATATCAATCCTTGAAAAGGATTGATGTCTGTGAGAAAAGAATGTAAATTCTCTGTCCTCAGGTCTGATTGTTCTCCATAGGTCGTATAGAGAAAATTTACCCAGAATATTCTGAAAGGCCTTTGCCATACTCGTCTGTCTCCCATTATACCTGGGGTGTCCTAAGTAAGTTCTATCAATTTTGTTGTCTGCAACACAATTAAAGTCACCCATACACAAAAATGTACCCTGAAGATATTTCTGGGTTTCCTGGAGCACCCTATTTAAAAACCGAGTCTGTCCTACGTTTGGAGCATATATATTCAGAATAGAAAAAACCCTATCTCCGATTCTACATATCACCAGTGAATATCTCCCCATATTATCGCTTAGATTGTAAATTAGTTCAAATTTAATTTTATTTGAGATCAGAATGGCCACCCCACACCTCTTTTGTGACATGAGGGAGGAGTGCCCTATTATGGAGTATCTTTTGTTATTCAATCTGGTTACATCCTTACTAATCAAGTGGGTTTCCTGTATACAACAGATGTCAATACGCTGATTATACATGAAGTCATTAAGTAATGCTCGCTTTTGTGGCGTATTAAGTCCCTGTGTATTCAGGGTGGCCACCCTCAGATATTTATCCACCCCAATAGCATAACCCGTCGCCTGTCTGAGATTCGAGCTCCCCCCACCCCTCCCCTCCCAATCCCACACCCATGATCCCTACAAGGGATTAACACCATACAAAAGACAAACATGAGGCGATACGAATATATCCTCGCCAACAACTCTTCTATAAGAGATATCCCCCCTTTTCAGGAGCGGGACTCCGGGAGCAGCATATATATTTATAATCAATAGGTATAAATAAACAATCAACCATAACTGGAATTGAATTAGTTGAAAACCCAGCTTACTATCTAGATTAGCAAACAAAAACAGGGAATCAACGGGAAAGAGAAAAAAAAATAAAAAATTATTATTTTATATCTTAGATTAATTTCTTATCTACTTCTATACACTTTTAGGTTTATGTGCAACAAGTGCAAATGTGCTAAAAAAAAAAAAAAATCATACACTCACAAACATCTTAAATTTACATCCATTACGTGCAATGTGCTTCAAATTTCATTATCCACATAAGGGTGAAAAGGAATATTATTTTTTTATAACTTAAATTGTTTTCTTACATATTTCTATACATTCTTAGGTGTATGTGCAAAAAGTGCAGATGTGCTTCTAATAAATTCATGGTAGACGAAATTAAAAAAAAAAAAAAAAATCATACACTCACAAACATCTTAAATTTACATCCATTACGTGCAATGTGCTTCAAATTTCATTATCCACATAAGGGGGAAAAGGAATATTATTTTTTTATAACTTAAATTGTTTTCTTACATATTTCTATACATTCTTAGGTGTATGTGCAAAAAGTGCAGATGTGCTTCTAATAAATTCATGGTAGACGAAATTAAAAAAAAAAAAAAAAAAAAATACACTCACAAACATCTTAAATTTATATCAATTACGTGCATTGTGCTTCAAAATTCATTATCCACATAGGGGAGGGAAAGAAAAAAAAAAAAAATCATACACTCGCAAAACATCTTAAATTTACATCCATTACGTGCTGTGTGCTTCAAAATTCATTATCCACATAAGGGAAAAAAAAAAAGGAATATTATTTTTATAACTTAAATATTTTCTTAAATATTTCTATACATTCTCAGGTGTATGTGCAAAAGGTGCAGATGTGCTTCTAATAAATTCAGGGTAGACGAAATTAGAGGGGGAAAAAAAATAAAAAAAATAAAAAAAAACCCTGCTTTGCCATAGGTTTCCAGGGTTTCACATTAAGTTCTTTAGGATAGCATCTTCAGTCCTCTTTTCCATGATGTCCGGTGGGATGGGACTCCAACCAATCCCGTACTTCTGTTGGACTGTTTAGTACGAAAGTTTTATTTTCATATTTTAAAATTAATTTCACCGGGAAGCCCCAAGTATATTTTATGTGTCTGGAGCGGAGATTTCCTGTTACTTCTTTAAAGGTCATTCTCTTTTGCCTAGTCGCTAATGATAGGTCTTGGAAAAATTGCAGGGTTTTATATTTCTCTTCCCTGGAGGAGAAGCCACTGGTTGCCACAAAAATCTTTTGCCTAATATAAAAGGTGGAAAACCGGACAATCACATCTCTTGGGAGGGACTCTGCGATATTCTTTGGTTTTCATAATTCTATGTGCCCTTTCTATATATTCTTCTTTTTCCTCATCTATCACACCCATTGCTTTAAACAAATCTAATAAGAATTTACGCAGTGACCCGTATTCAACGTCCTCTGGGATCCCTCTTATTCTAAGATTCTTCCTGCGTATCCGATCTTCTGAATCAGTCAGTTTCTCTTCAAGTTTTTCCAATTTGTTATTTAGAGAGGTGTATTGTTCTTTAGTGGTTTTTAGTTCAGATTCAAGCCACTCAATCTTTTGTTCATTAGATTTTACTTGTTGAATAATTTTATTCATATCCTCTTTAATATTAGAAAATTGCTTCTCTAATTCAACTTTGATCAGAGCCAGCTGCGTGTTCATACATTGTTGTAGATATTCCTGAAATATTGAATGGGATCCTTCTTCTCTGGGGGACATTAATTGTCCACTGGTTTCATCTAGATCAGGGTCTAGAGGACCCAGGGTAGTGTTATTCAAAAGGTTTCGTGACCTGTGGGGAGAAGATTGAGGAGATTTTTTTCTCCCTCCTATTCTCAGAGTCATTTTTCTTATCTTTCCATGGTTTGACCTCTCCTTTTTCAGCCTTATCTCCTTTTCTAGAGGCCATATTACCACAGGGTATAAGTGACAATTCAAAAATAATCTCTTTTCTCCTCCTTCTCTTCTCTCTCTTTGTCTTTTTACTCAACCAGTTCCAGGCTTATTTAACCAGACTTAGTAAACCAGACACTGACTTTCTCTGGAATTCACTTAGTTATTATTATTTACAATGTTCCTTCTCAGAGTTTAACTGAATTATTACCCACCCTGTTCAGTGCTCCTTCCCTTTATATGCGCTTAAGGGGTATCAGGGCTACAGACAGCCAGGTCAGGTCCTCTATATCGCTTTATTGACTTGTTGAAATTGATTTAAACCTGCATGCCCAGTTCTTTGGCACTATAATCCTTTAATTCAGGTATTTTTGTCCTTAGATGCTATTCATCAGCTTCAGACCACCATCTTCGGCTAAAGACAATACAGTAGTAGCCTTGTCGTGCTGTATATATTCAAGACCTGCTCTCCCCGCCTTTTATACTGCAGAAGTGTTTTTTCTCCTTTTTTTTTTTTCAGTTTTTTTTCTTCCTTTTCTGTTTTGTTTTTATAAATATAGATGGTTTTCTAATATCCTGGGCACATCAAAGCATCTGCAGTAGTGTTCTTATATATATAGGTGGTTTTCTAATATCCTGGGCACTTCAAAACATCATACATTTGTATCCAAGTCTCTATCACCAGTATTAGGGCATTTCTTTCCCCAGTATGGAGTATGTAAAATGTATTATCACAGCCTTTACCTCTAATGAGTACCAGGATTTCAGTTTCACAGACAAATCTGGAATTTTTAAAGTACTCACATTTTTGGTCCCATCGTTACAGGCAGGTTAGGTAATGTTTGTTCTCTGCCCAATCCTCCGCTTATAGTTTCACTACCCGCCTCTCACAAGCGGTTTCTCAGATGGGGTTATATAGCGGACTATAGACCTCAGAGTGCTTAGGCTACTTGCCGGCTTAATCCTGGTTACTCCCCTCGTGTTCTACTAACGCAGCTGTATTTCATGCTTTAGCTTTCTTTTACTCCCCCACTTCTCCACCTCTTGTCTCGCCGCTTGTCCTCAGGGCGCTCTCCGGCTGTCTCTCTCGTCTTTACCTCATGGACTCCTGTTCCATGCTGCTTCCGGATCTCCCAAAACGCTCCTCCCTCAATGCGTCACGTCATCACGTGATCGCCCCGTCAAATGTGCTTAATCGTGATGGAACAAGATGCCAGCAGTTAAACAACTTATAGAAAGTTTGGTGAATATGGACTGAGTGCACCACCTTCTTAGCCAGATTCCAACTTTCAGTTGGAAAGGTATTATTCAATTCCATCTGCCATTAACTTTTATATTAAAAGCACAAGTGAAAAAACAACTTTTAGTGTCCCTTTAAGTTCTGGGTTATTAATGTTCAAAGATTTTATGATAGGTGTTTTACCCAGAACAGATGAAATTGATCCTTATCTCCAAACTGGACACACTGAAACCATCCAGAAGTCTTATCCTTTTTGATAACCTGTAGCAACACGTGCATAAACATAGCCGCCTCGTGTAATGATCTTACATCAGAGAAGTTCGGGCCAAGTTGCTTATCATTTCTTCTAATCATATTTTGTGCTGGGTTTCTTAAATTACCAGGCAAAAGAAACCAGTAATTTAGACACTATATCCACAATTTTCAAAGACATATGGAGTGGAATAATCCAAAACATATAGACATATTTATCCTCCCATGCCATGAGATTTCAACCGCTTTCATCCTATCAATCAGGTTGTTGATATCCTCATCTAATGCATCATAATTGACAAAATAGCAAAAACAGTCTTGATATTCACCGGCAGCCACCTTCACGTCTGCATTCAGGAAACCTGTCACCCATGGATAAAAATCCCAACAAATCATGCCATAAAAAGTTAACTGTTTCCGACTAAATAAGGTGAAACCTCTGCCTGCACTCTCATGTGAAAAATTGATACAATTAGAAACACACTATCTACACTTGCTGGAGAGAAAGCATCCTCTTCTCACCATCCGGTGATCACAAAACTACTTGAAAGTAACAGGGACCTGCCAAGGCAACAGGGCGTTGAAAAGCTCCAGGGATCCTGTGTCACACTTTGATCACCATTTTTATGGTCTCCTTTGTTTTTATTATTTAAAATTGTATATACTGTTTTTTATGTAATTGTTGTAAATATAAATTCTCATTAAACTGTACATCTATTATTTACTTACAGTGTATTTCCGTATTTGCTCGAATATAAGACAAGGTTTTTTTCAGAGCAAATGCTCTGAAAAATCCTCCTCGTCTTACATTCGAGGTCTTCTTATAATCTGACCTCAAATTGAGGTCAGACTATAAGACAGGGGCACGGCACGACCGCCGGGGCTTCTATGAAGACATCCTCTGCTGCCCCACTAGCCACCAGGGTAAATCGGGCAGCTGGGGGATGTCTGCACGATACGTGCAGACATCCTCCATGCTGCAAGACACGGCAGTCTATTATGACGGACCAGCTGTCCGTCATAATAGACTGCCGTGTCGGGCAGCATGGAGGATGTCTGCACGTATCGTCCAGACATCCCCCGGCTGCCCCCACTAGCCACCAGGGAACGAAACCAGGTAAGGGGGGGGGGGGACAACAGAGGACACAGACAGACAAGGGGAGGGAGGGGAGAAAGAGACAAAGGGAGGGGGAAGGGGGAGGACACAGATAGACAAGGGGGGACAGAGATAAAAGGGGAGGGGGGATAGAGAGAGACAAAGGGAGGGGGAGAGGGGAGGACACAGACAGACAAGAGGGGGGGACACAGACAAGGGGAGGGAGGGGTACAGAGAGTAAAGGGGAGGGGGGATAGATAGAGACAAGAGAGAGAAGTTTTGGGGGGAGAGAGAGACAACGCTGGGGGGGAAAGAGCTGGGGGAGCGGGAGAGAGGCCGCATTGGCACATAAAAGCAAATAAAAACAAGAAATGCATTTATATAATATAAATTTTTTATTAAATATTAAAAAGCAATTTACATATATACAAGTTAAACTTTTTTGCTATAGGGTAGTCTTATAATCAGGCTTTTAGTTTTTTTCCTAAAGGAATGTACAAATTTGGGGGGGTCGTCTTATAATCAGGGTCGTCTTATAATCGAGCAAATACAGTATTTACCTGCCTACTTCTGTACTTCTGCTCCTTTAAGTGCTAACACCAATACCCCGCTATTAAACTAACCCTAGATCTAGGGTTGAAGTTCCTCTAAGGGTTAAGGATGGGGTAGGGTGATAATTTGGATTATGGTTAGTTGTAGGGTTTGGTTGAGGGTCAAATAATCACTGTAGGAGAAAATGGTACCTATAACTAGCAAAAAAAACATTTGTAAACATGGCATATTCTAGAATCAGGGCAAATTATTAGAAACTAGAAATTATTTAGTTGTGTAAAACATTTTTTAGGTCAAGTTAGAAAAGGCTTTTTTTTTCTATGATTTTTTTTATTGTAAATTATTATGATGTGATTAAAATAATGGTATCTAATGAGAGCCAATTTAGTGGTGATATAAACATTATACAATAGTTGTGGCTACAATAAATGAGAAAATTACAGCTAAATGCAAACACTGCAGAAATGTTAAAACATCCGTTGTCACAAAGAGTACAAAAATTACAAACTAATCCTGTCACTAAGGGGTTAAATGGTGATATTAATGTAGGAGATATTAAAGAACTTGCACCACATGAAAAGTACAGACAGAGAGTGAGAGAGAAATCAGCTATTCTAGATAATCTTATCATGGCAATATTTAATTTATGTTATAGGCATGTGTTTGAAGAAATAGCACTTGGTAGGAATTTACCACAATTCTTATTATCTGTTGATTCGTATATATGTAATTGTGTAAGTAATTTAGATCATGAACAAAAATATCATTAACATCGATTAAGATATAAACACATTAGGATCAATTACATTCCCTTCATTAACACCTTTGCGACAATGGACGTGTCAGGCATGTCCTGCAGGGAACTCCGTTCCCGACAATGGACATGCCTGGCACGTCCTGCGGTGAATCAAGCGGTTTTCGCGATCAACGATCGCGAAAACCGCTTTAACGGTGCTGGTCTATTGCCTCGACATCGAGGCAATAGCCAGCACCGGAATTTCTTTTCTGGGGCACCCACGATTGCCCCACAGAGCGATCGTGGGAGCCATACTGACAGAGCAGCATGCTCCGTCAATTTGGCTATGCCTTCTGGAGGTCTGAGCTTCGGAAGTGAAAGTAACTTCACTTCCGTCGCTCTAAATATGCTATTTGACTGCCACTAGTGGTAGTTAAGTAGCATAGCAATGTAAAAAAATTAAAATAAATATTTAATTAAATAAAAACTGGTTATATACTTAGATTAGCCTATAGGGTTAAAATTAAATAATTTGTAACATAAGGGATAGGGATAAAATTAAATTAAAATAAAAATATATTAAGGGATGGCATAAGGGTTAGAGTTGGGGGTTAAATTTAGTGTTAAGGTTAAATTTTGGGTTTGGGTTGGGCTCAAAAGGTCAATATAGGAAAAAAACAACGTTACACTATTTTTAGTTTTTGCCCCATAACTCGCAAAAAAATACCGAAAAATATGGAAACATGCATATTTCTGAACTCGGGACAACATTTACAAACTATTTAGACGGGGTCTTTTTTAATGATTGTATTTGTGTAATATATATTTTAGAAAACGTGTTTTTTTTAATTTTTCATCATATTTTATGATTTTTTTGTAGTAAATTATAAGATATGATAAACATAATGGTATCTAATGAAAGCCCTTCTTATGACGATAAAAACAACATATAATTTATGTGGGTACAGTATGTGAGAAAGAAGAAAATTGCAGCTAAACACAAACACCCCAGAAATGTCAAAACAGCCATTGTCACCAAGGGAAAGTCAAGGTGAAAATGTCTTGTCACTAAGAGGTTAAAATATTCACAGTAATATAAAAGTAAA
This sequence comes from Pelodytes ibericus, assembly GCA_036172795.1. Lineage (NCBI taxonomy): Eukaryota > Metazoa > Chordata > Amphibia > Anura > Pelodytidae > Pelodytes > Pelodytes ibericus. Next base: position 138,340,466 of record CM069862.1, read on the forward strand.
CAGCAGTTTGTCATGGTTCTATCCCAAAATCATGGCTCATGTATGTTTATATTCAATTTTTGTTTCCACTTGAGCCTCTAGTGGATGCCATGTAGTGCTTCTCCTCCGGTTATATCAGCTGCCTTGTAAACTTTCAGCACAGCCCTTTAAATACCTGCAGTATGCTGCAAACAGGGCCTTTGCGTTGCTTTGGTTATAGCTTTTATTGTGCCTCTGCACCTTTCTAGGGGGATGGGACAGTTCATGGCGGCTGCATTAACGCAGCTGCTTCACTGCCCCATCTCTTGCGATGGCCAGGTCATCGCGGGACATTTCATCGCTAAAGGTGAGTATTGGGGGGTAGCATTAGTATTAGGGTTAATTTTAGTATTAGAGTTCAGGGGTTAATTTTAGTATTATGGTTTGGGGGTAGCATTAGTATTAGGGTTAATTTTAGTATTAGAGTTCTGGGGTTGATTTTAGTGTTAGGTTTTGGGGGTAGCAATAGTATTAGGGTTAATTTTAGTATTAGAGATCGGGGGTTAATTTTAGTATTAGGGTTTGGGGAGTAGCATTAGTATTATGGTTAATTTTAGTATTACAGTTTGGGGGTTAATTTTAGTATTAGGGTTTGGGGGTAGCATTAGTATTAGGGTTAATTTTAGTATTAGAGTTTGGGGGTTAATTTTAGTATTAGGGTTTGGGGGGTAGGAATAGTATAAGGGTTAATTTTAGTATTAGAGTTTGGGGATTAATTTTAGTATTAGCGTTTGGGGGGTAGCATTAGTATTAGGGTTAATTTTAGTATTAGAGTTCGGGGTTAATTTTAGTATTAGGGTTTGGGGGGTAGCATTAGTATTAGGGTTAATTTTAGTATTAGAGTTTGGGGGTTAATTTTAGTATTAGGGTTAGGGGGTTAATTTTAGTATTAGGGTTCAGGGGTTAATTTTAGTATTAGGGTATGGGGTGGTCACTTTTGGGGGGTTTCATTTATTGGGGTGGTTAATTTATTTGGGGTTGTACGTTTGTAAGCGCTGACAGTTCAGCGCTGAACTGTCAGCCCTCACATTGCCTTGATGAAGTGGCCGCGTTCATCTTCACCGCTGACAGTTCAGCATTCAAACTGCCGCGCTGAACTCTCAGCGGTGAATCAGCCATGCTTGTCACTCACCTGATCCCCTCACACCGCTTGTCACCTCCTTCCTCACGCCGTCATAGCTCTCATGTTTTTATGGCAGCCATGTTTTTGGAGTCAGGAAGTCACTAGTGACTTCTGGAGATGTTTTTCATCTACGGTGGCCATGTTTTTGGAGTCTGTTTGCTCTCTGTACAGACTTCAAATAGATGCCTTCATTTTTGTTTTATTTTCGGTTTTACTTTCTTTCTATCACTTGGGATCCTCTACTATTGTAATATATATGCATATATATTTTAGTGTTCTGTATTCTTTTTGTTTTTTCCTGTTCCTCCCTCCTGACACACCCATCTCCTTCTCCATTGGTCTATGCTAATTACTTCCTATATTTATTCACCTGTTCAATTGTTTTCTAGTTGCCTGTGCAAAGAGTTCTCTCTATTTTTGGGCTATTGTTATATTTCGTCTGACTTCTGATATTGACCCTTGGCTTGTTTTTTGACTTTGTTTTTGATCTCCACCTGCATCGACCCCGGATAGTACCTTGACTTTGTTTGATCTCTGCCTGTCTCGAATCCTCAGCCTGTTTTTGACCTTGCTTGACTTCTGCCTGCCTCGACCCCCTGGCTTGTTCCTCAACTCCGCTTGTTCTCAGCCTATTTATATCATCAACCTGTTCCAGTCTGTCTTGTCTCCTGTGCTGCTTAGAGTACTCCAGCAACCCATTCCTGGCTACCTCTAGGTTGTACTTGTGCCGCACAAGCCCCTGGCAAAACATTACCCTGGGCTCAACCTTCGGGTACATATTTGTCAGGGTGAACACCACAAAGTACTTCCCAAGAGGTGATCTTGCAACAAGGGTTTCTCCTCATGGGTGTCACTGGTACATCGTAACAGTTTGCACAGGCCAAAATGGATCCTGCAGATCTAACCAGGATGTCCCAGAGACAAGACCAGATTCTTACTACCCACTCTGTTCATCTTCAATCCCTGGATCAGAAACTTGATGTCATGACGGAGCTACTTCGATCTTTCACTGCCTCCGGTGGCCCAGCTCTCTCTAGTGCCCCCTCCGTTCCAGTCTCTACATCTGTTGCTTTTTCTCAAAATAAACCCCCTAAGTTGCCACTTCCAGACAAATACTCTGGCAATCCACAAGAATGTAGGGGTTTTCTTAACCAGTGTTTACTCTACTTCCGGAATCAACCCCTATCTTTTCAAGCTCATTCCTTGAAGGTCTCATTCATTATCAGCTTCCTGCAAGGAGACGCTCTAGCGTGGGCATCCCCGTTGGTAGAACAAGATTCCCTTATTTTGGAAGACGCTGATGCCTTCATCTCAGCATTCAAGTCTGTATTCGATGCTCCTGGTCGCAGAGAGTCGGCTGAAGCTACCCTTCTCGATTTACATCAAGGAAGGAAGACACTGGCACAGTATGTAATTGAGTTTAGAACCCTAGCCTATGAGACCGATTGGAACAATAGTTCCCTAAAAGCTGCCTTTCGTAGAGGCCTTAATGATCGCCTAAAAGACACATTGACATGCCGAGAGATTCCTGATGATCTTGAAGACTGCATTGCTATGTGTCTCCAATTAGAGGCACGTATGCAAGAAAGACAACAAGAGAAAGACAGAGACCGTAAACCTCGTCCTACCTCTGCCACTTTCCGGTCCGTATCATCTACCCCTGCTACCAGAAATGTGACCTCCTCCACAGAGGAACCCATGGAGATGGGTCCTGTACTTCGTTTATCGGACGAAGAGAAGAAGCGCAGACGACTGATGCACCTCTGTTTATATTGTGGCCAAAAGGGTCATATAGTCCATACTAGTCCTTCTCGGCCGGAAAACTTGCGGACTTAGAGGTTGGTAGGGGAGCCCCTCTAAGTCTGGCCATCGTGTCTCCCCCACCTTTTGGTACCCATGACTTTAGAGTGGGAAGGTCGCACAGTGGCTCATTGACTCCGGGGCTGCAGGCAACTTTATCGATTACTCCTGGGCTATCTCCCAAAGAATACCATTATGCTTGAAACAAACCGTCTCAACCGTCACCTCACTCAATGGTTCACCTCTAGGAACTGGTACTATCTAATGGGAGACCAACTCACTAACCACCAAGGTTGGCATATTTCATTCAGAGATCCTACGCTTTGATATTCTCAAAAGTCCTAACATCCCGGTTATCCTTGGCCTGCCATGGTTACGTCTCCACAATCCGTCCATCGACTGGGAGACTGGAGAAATTAGGGCATGGAGCCCCAAGTGTTACGCTTCTTGTATGCAATCTTTCAATCCAGTAAGTCTTGTCCTGAACTTACCTACTGAAGACCCAAAAAACCTTGTTCCGAAACCTTACTGGAGCTATTTGGACGTGTTCTCTAAGAAAAAAGCTGACAAATTACCTCCGCACAGACCTTATGATTGTGCCATCGACCTGTTGCCCGGCACCATTCCTCCTAAAGGCAGAACCTACCCTCTCTCTATTTCTGAAAACTGTGCTCTTGCTCAATATATTAAAGAAAGTTTAGACCAGGGCTTGACAAATTTAATTTTATTCTAGGAGCCAGCAAAAATTTTTAGGAGCCAGACAATCACGCAAACATACACGCAATTCATAAACACACACACACACACACCAACCCTAGTCACATATACACCCCACACACACCAACCCACGTCACATATACACCCCACACACCAACCCACTTCACATATACACACACACACTTCACATATACACATATACACCTCCCCCCACACCTCACATATATACTCCCCCCCACATATACATCCCTCCCCCCTTCACATATACACCTCCCCCCACACTTTACACATATATACCCCCCCTTCACATATACACCTCCCCCCCACACTTCACATATATACCCCCCCCCCACTTCACATATACACCTCCCCCCCCACTTCACATATACACCTCCACCCCACACTTCACATATACACCTCCCCCCACACTTCACATATACACCTCCCCCACACTTCACATATACACCTCCCCCCACACTTCACATATACACCTCCCCCCACACTTAACATATATACCCCCCTTCACATATACATCCCTCCCCCCCTTCACATATACATCCCTCCCCCCTTCACATATACATCCCTCCCCCCACACTTCACACATATATACCCCCCTTCACATATACACCTCCCCCCCACACATCACATATACACCTCCCCCCCCACACTTCACATATACACCTCCCCCCCACACTTCACATATACACCTCCCCCCCCACACTTCACATATACACCTCCCCCCCCACACTTCACATATACACCTCCCCCCCCCCCCACACTTCACATATATACCCCCCCACTTCACATATATACCACCCACACTTCACATATACACCTCCCCCCCACACTTCACATATATACCCCACTTCACACATATATACCCCCCCTTCACATATACACCCCCCCCACACTTCACATATACACCTCCCCCCCACACATCACATATACACCTCCCCCCCACACATCACATATACACCTCCCCCCCACACATCACATATACACCTCCCCCCCCACACTTCACATATATACCCCCCCTTCACATATACATCTCCCCCCCACACTTCACATATACATCTCCCCCCCACACTTCACATATACATCTCCCCCCCACACTTCACATATACATCTCCCCCCCACACTTCACATATACATCTCCCCCCCACACTTCACATATACATCCCTCCCCCCCACACTTCACATATACATCCCTCCCCCCCACACTTCACATATACATCCCTCCCCCCCACACTTCACATATACATCCCTCCCCCCCACACTTCACATATACAACTCAAACATACACAAGTTTTTTTTCCCCTTCTTAACTTCTGAGTACTGGGTGTCGTCTCTTGACAACCCAGCACTTAGCCGAAAGAGCCATGAAGATCGGCTGCGGCACGAATGTTTCCCCTCCCTGCTGCCTTACCTCATTGCTGGGGAGGGGGAACATTCGTGACGCAGCCGATCCTCATGGCTCTTTCGGCTGAACACTAACACACGTGTTGCGCGAGGGGGCGGAGCTTGCTGTCTGTCCCCTCGCGCTGCAAAAGACGGATGGCAGCGGCAAGGGGAACATTAGGGCAACGGCACCCGGGCGCCAGGCTCCATTTGCAGGTCGCCATGGCGACCTGGCGCCCGGGGTTTGTCGAGCCCTGGTTTAGACAAAGGATTTATTCGTCCTTTTTCATCTCCAGCTGGTGCAGGGTTCTTTTTTGTTTCCAAGAAAGAAGGCTCATTAAGACCTTGTATTGACTACAGAGGTCTTAACAAGATAACGGTAAAAAATTGATATCCTCTTCCTCTGATCTCTGAATTATATGACCAACTTCGTACTGCCACTGTATTCACCAAAAACTGGATCTTCGTGGGGCATATAACCTTGTGAGAATAAAAGAGGGAGACAAATGGAAGACCGCCTTCAACACTCGATACGGTCATTACGAATACCTGGTCATGCCCTTCGGGCTCTGTAATGCTCCAGCTCACTTTCAAGCATTCGTTAATGATATCTTCCGAGATCTTCTATTATCCTGTGTTATGGTCTACCTTGACGATATTCTAGTATACTCCAACAATCTTCAAGATCATCATCTCCATGTTACTACAGTCTTACAACGGCTTCGAGATCATTCTTTATATGCCAAAGCAGAGAAGTGCCTATTTGAACAAAACCGTATCCAGTTTTTGGGTTTTGTCCATTCCGCCGGCACACTTGAGATGGATCCAGAGAAAGTAGCAGCTGTTGCCCAATGGCCCCAACCAACTGATTTGAAGGGGATCCAAAGGATCGCAAATTACTATAGGCGATTTATACGTAATTTTGCCAAAATAACAGCGCCTATCACTACCCTTACCAAAAAGGGATCAAACCCTAAGAAATGGACCAGAGCAGCAGTCCAAGCATTTGACACATTGAAAACGGCCTTTTGTTCCTCACCCGTGCTCCACAGACCTGATCCAGAACAACCTTTTATTCTCGAAGTTGATGCTTCTGAATCTGGTGCAGGGGCTGTTCTCTCTCAACGTGACAGTGAGACCAATAAGATACATCATTGTTCTTTCTTTTCTAAACAGTTCACACCTGCTGAAAGAAATTATGACATCGGCAACAGAGAGTTATTGGCCATAAAAATGGCACTAGAAGAATGGCGCCATCTTCTTGAAGGTACTATTATCCCCATCACTATCTTGACTGACCACAAGAATCTCCTATATTTGGAGAAGGCCAAACGTCTAAACCCGCGCCAAGATAGGTGGTCACTGTTCTTCACAAGGTTCAATTTCCTTATTTCATACCAACCTGGTAACAAAAACAACAAAGCTGATGCTCTCTCCCGTTTGTTTTGACAAAGAACAAATCCCTTCCACCGAGTAGTTCATTATACCTTCGAATCAAATTGTAGCTTCAATCTCTTCCACATTAATCCATCGCATTGCTAAATCTCAAACCACTCTGCCCTCCACCCATGGTGTGGCTAACAGATTATTTGTACAACCTTGCTTGACTACTGCCTGCCTCGACCCCCTGGCTTGTTCCTCGACTCCGCTTGTTCTCAGCTTATTTATATCATCAACCTGTTTCAGTCTGTCTTGTCTCCTGTGCTGCTTAGAGTACTCCAGCAACCCATTCCTGGTTACCTCTAGGTTGTACTTGTCCGCACAAGCCCCTGGCAAAACATTACCGTGGGCTCAACCTTCGGGTACATATTTGTCAGGGTGAACACCACAAAGTACTTCCCAAGAGGTAATCTTGCAACAAGGGTTCCTCCTCCTGGGTGTCACTGGTACACGTAACAGTGCTGAACTGTCCTAGATGCCCTTTCTAGTGTTCCTGATCTCTAATCCTGATTTCCTGTTGCTGATTTTGCCTGCCTTTGACCCCTTCTGCCTTGACCACTTGCCTGTCTCTGACCCTGTTTGTTTGCTGCCAGCCTCATCCTTCTGCCCATCTGACTACGCCTTTTACCTTGCCCTTTTGTTGTTTCACCTTTGAAACCCCCAAGCTACCGGATAAAATTAGTTACCCATCACCGGGCACTCTGTTTCCACCCCTGCATTGTAGCTCCTCATGTCGGGCACTCAGGGTCTATTACCATCCTAGACCCTATGTGTTACACACTCTTGTCTCGGCTACCAGTCTTGTCTCTACTACCAATCCTGTCTCAGTCCAGTCTCTGCTATCAGTCCTGTCTAAGGTTCCCTCCAGTCCTGAGCTATGCATTTTGGAGTACAAACAGACCCCACATCATTACCTGCAACGAGGCTCCTTCCTGGTCTCCTCTACCAGGTTGTGACATGGTTACTCCATTTGTTCATTTTAAGGTACAGTAAGAACCACAGCCTGGTATTTGCAGTGATTGGTTTTGAGTGCAACTGCTCAAAAGCCATGATTGCTGAAAAAAACAACTGTGCAATTTCTTAAAAGCATGTGCTTTTTGGTTAGTTCTGTTTATTGCCTGGTGGATAATGATGCAAATGATTACTAAAATAATAATGGGATGCTTAGTGAAGTCTCATGAAAAAAAAAAAATAATAATAATTATATATATAAAAAAAAAAAAAAAAATATATATATATATATTTATATATATATATATATATATATATATATATATATATATATATATAATTTCCATGAAACCCTTTAAGTACCACAGGTAAAGAATCTAACATTCTAATCATATAGGGACACTAGGACAGGAAAGAGAGACACAGGTATTTGGATCCCCTAAAGTGGATGATGAAATATCAGCCTGAACTGCTAGATTATGCTGTAGTCTAATACAGTCCAAGTATTCATACCTTTCAAAAATATGATTTCACTTGAGAGCCTCATCACTGACTAAGATAAAAAACTGAGACCTGTAGTTACCTCTCTGGGAATCGTATTTCCAGATAATAAACACTTTATTGAAAAAATGTCATTGAAAATCAGACAGTGTGCCTTCCTACCTTGTTTATAAGTATATCCCAAGAAGAACATTTTCTCCTTTTTCAGTGTATGAAAGAAGGATTGGTTGTAAAAAATACAGTAAGGGTAAAGGCAGGACTGAATTACAGACTGTGAAAGCAACTATTGATTCATTGCAGATTTATAACAATCTTAGAGGTTAGTGACTCTACTAGTTGAAAATTAAAAACCTGGATCTCCTATACTATTGTTTATTTATTAAATGAATTGACAAATACACTACATAACTTAGATGGATATATAATATATACGGCCAAAATGTAGCCAATTCCCCTACAATGCATAGCTTAAAAAGTCTGATGGTGTTCCATGTTGCTGGATATGAGCTTATGGGTGTGGTTATCTATAAATGGATAGTTCTTGCAGCAGAAAATTTGATACTGATTTTTAAATAGTATTGATAAACTAGCCACCAAACAGTTAAGTAAAGTGTTATGAATATCAAATATCCTTTTTATAAACCTTCATGGTCTATTGTTTGATCCGGACACATGTTAATAACCACAAAATAAAAAAATCCAAAATGGCAAACATATTCAAAGAATACGATTGATAGTGTAGAGTTGAATAAAATATAATTGATCGGCATAAATAAAAAGTGGAATAACATTTTTTAAAAATGACTTCTATTATAGTTTGTTGAGTTAATTCTGTAAATGTTCTGTACAGCTACTGCACGGTCGTTTATTTTAGGATCATGCGCTAAAACATTGTATATTAATCAGTGTTTAGTAGTGTGCTTTGAGATAGTAGCCATTTTGCCTGCCATGAAGTTATCTGGCTGAGAAATCACGACGCTTTTGAAAGCTCATTATAGGTCTGATTTTCACACTGTTATTTTTCATCACTGTTCTCTTGAAAAGTTAGTGAAACAAGATCCTCCTCACTATGCCTCCTAAAACTATTTCATATTTAAAAGTGTGGAGTGTGCAGACATGGACTCACAGAACATGGTTCATTGTAACAACTTGGGGTAGGGGTAGAAACTCATCAGAAGCTAGCTTTTCTCGAGAGCAGTACAGACAAACATAGGCATACACAAGAATAATAAACTTTGAATTAAGCATATAAATAAGCATCGGTATTTGCCAAACATGTAATGATAGATAGTCTGATCAGCCACCTATGTTCTTTGTCAAGCTGGTTGGAGATAAACATGGTGCTGGAAAGATGTTTGGGGACAAAAATAGTTCTGACAAACTGTTTGGTGGCATAGATGATGCTGGCAAGTTGTTTGGAGACATATATACCACTGACAAAATTTATACCACTGGCAAAACCTTGTTTTATTTATTCCACCACCGACCTGCCTTTATAATAATTTCCCACTTACTTGCTTACCATGGTGGTATAGTGGATGTGGGGGGGTTGTTTTCATTGAACATACTCTCTGACAACTTCCACTTAAATGTGCATTAGCGCTCAGAATGTTACCAAAATGCAGGAGTTCAGAAGTCCAGTAGCAGAAACCAAACACAGCTAACGAATGCCCGTGGGCTTGTAATGTTAGCAAACTGACACTCTATAGGTACGCCCAGTGGTTCGCACCACCCGTACTTTCCTAGTGACACCTCTGGCATACACAAGACACAGAACAGGGAAAGGAGTGTAGATCTGGTAGCAACAAATTACCATTGGATGTTAAGTTTACCATCATGTCAAAGTAACCCCAACATTATTGGCAAACATAACACTAAATAAAAAGCAGGAGACAAAATAATTAACAAGGTATACACACTAGGAGAACACAGAAACCTCACATAAGGAAAAATGAAATGTTCGATGATCAATGCATAGCATTCCCTACTGCTGCAGCATTACATCACTTAAAATGTATGTTTTGCCTGAGATGTGCAAAAGTGAATACCCAACCCCCCATAGCCTCCCATTGTTTTGATTCCATGTTTTTGGTTGGGTCATACAAACATGGCTATTTATCCCCTCCCTCACCTCCATTTTTGGTTATTTTTATATTGGCTTCGTTGTTTGTAAAAAAAATACATACAAAATAAATAAAAATAAAAGCATAGTTCAAACCATATGTATCATGGGCTGCATATACCTGACTCGCAATACACAAAAGAACAAATTTGACAGACCATTAATTCCTATTTATAACATTTGCAGTGCATTCACAGTCTCATTTATATCCGTGTGGTACATTCCCTGATTTTGACAATTTGCCGTTAAATAACATAATTACATCTTTTTATGAGGAAAAATGAGCAGTTATTTCAGGCTAGAATTTAATCCCAGAAGTTGGAATTTGAGCTAGTTCCTGATTACAAACTTATGAAAATATACAGCTGTTGTAATACACTAATTAAGAGGGTTTCCCATTCAATTTCCAAACACCAATCACAGCCAAAACTACCAAGAAATTAATATTTAATGAAATCATACAGGTTAGCTTTTACAAATGTTATGTTTTCTCTTTTTGTGACCATGAGCACATAAAGTATATTTAACATTATTTGTTTGTGAAATGATTGTTTAGTATAGAGTGTGTATGTATCATAATTAAACACATCTGTTTATTTATCGGTGAATTGTGTAAGCTGGATTGATAGCAAATGTAGGTGCTAGGAAAATGAACATGTAAGAGTGACTTTATAACCCTAGTTTGGCCCTGTATGCTAAAAAACATGTATAAAAATAGGTTAGTAAATGTAATTATTTAACTTTTTTTTTAGGTGAGTATTAGAAGTCCAGGTATTCACTTATTTCCTGTAGAAGGAATATCATTTAATTTAACCTAAAAATAATATTCAGAATATCTATATAACTATAAAAATTATCTAAATAACTTATAAAAAAAACAAACAAGAACCAATATCACAATGCAATTATATCATATAAAGAATTCTTCCAGTTGATAAAAACATGTTAAAGAAAAATAATATATATATATGCAAAGAAAAAAAAATATATATATATATGCAAAAATAAATATATATATATATATATATATATATATATATATATATATTCCATATCGTTAACTAAAGCTGTTTTTTCTTATATTTACTTGATATATGATGGATAAATAGTAACATTGTAACTTAGGTTGAAAAAAAGACATAAGTCGATCCAGTTCAACCCTTCTACCTATCATTACTGCTTTTGTTCCAAAAGAAGGCAAAAACCCCTAAGGAAACTATTTTGAATTTTGCCTCCTAGGGGGAAAAATTCCTTCTTTGCCTCCAAAGGGCAATCAGATTTCTCCTTGGATCAAGAAGCTCTATTATTAATGCTTTTTCTATTATTAATAGCCCCGTATGTCCTGCTTTTCTAAAAAAAAAAAAAAACCATCCAGACCATTTTTAAATGCATATGTTGTAGTTGATAGCAGAACCTCTCTGGGCAATGAGTTCCATAACTTTATTGAGAGCTTCTTATATTGGCCCTGCACTTATTCATATAATGGGGCCTTGTCTATGTAAGCAGAGTTTAATTGCTTAAGCACTTTTTCATGTGTCAGCCAATCCCATGTTTGCAGTGACGGTTCCATAAATTCAGGCAGCAGGGGCTTGTTATCCCAAATTTCCCATTTGGGATAACAAGGGCCCAACATTTTTTTTCTTTATCATGTGTTTTATGTACTGGAACCGCTGTGCTGATAGTCATCATCTGTATATGAAATAGTTAAATTTCCACATTGGTTCTTGTTTATGCAATTGCAGTGTTATTTTATTGTCACATTGTATATATAATATATTATGCAAATTTGTTATATGTTATATAGATATTTTGCACCTTTATTGCACATCTACATATGGTGAATTTGAAAATTGTATAGTTTTTTGACACTGTTTCACCCATTACGGGCAGTTACCTCCACCTTCTTATTCCACTTGTGTGTGTTTTATAACTTGTATATCAAAATCATTTTGAATGCACTAACACTAGACTTGAAAAAAACCTCTTTGCTGAGTTGAAACCTTGCCTGTATTTGAATACATTTCATGATTCGTGGAGTGCTGGACATCTTTGATTCTTTTGACATAAAATTTAAAATGTAAGTCTTGCCACTTGTACCCTATACTATTCATTATTTTAACACACACAAATTTTCCCCAAAAAAATCACATAAATTTCAGAAAAAGTTCGAAGTAAAGTACCATTTTTAAGAATTATCTAAGAAAAAACCTAGAACTTCAATATATGGAACTGCATGAGAGCTACAGTAAGAGACTACCATCAATTTACTCCAATGTTGACAAGAGCCTTAAAAACATCAGAGGAACATTGTTATATATGACTTTAAGTATAACTTTTTCTTGAGTGATATAAATTGATGCACTTTTCCATTAACCATTTGTTTACAGATTTGATTTAATTATTATCCAGTATTTTTACTGACTTTTCCATTGCATAGCAAAGCAGAAATTAAACCCATGTGATTTACTTGTAAAGTAATGTTACAAGTAATTAATTACATCAAGTATACAAAGCATGATTTAAAATATATGACAATTAAGCATTAAGGAAGCTGTGGTGTACTTACCACCTTGAAATAAGGAGACTGGATTCTATGTGGGCTATTCACTAAAGGGTGAGTTGCAGATAAGATGAGGTGAATTGAGGTGATGGAGATTTTATCTCATCAATTCATCTCAACTCACCTGCAACTCACCATTTAGTGCACAGCTCTTTCTGTCTCTGTATAAGGAGACTGGAGTCTATTGGGTCTATTCACTTAAATAAGTCAAACTAGGGTGGCGAATTTCACTCAAAATGAAAAAAAGCAGGTTTCAATATTCCCCATTGAAAATAATGGGAGGCAAATTGATTGAAGATATTTTTGAGACTGAGTCAAATTCGGGTGCCGAATTTGACTTATTCTCAAATTTAAAAAATTGACCTTCTCAAGCTATTCTCGAATTTTAGAGAATGGACCCATAAGTATAAAAAACATACATTTGCTAGCAATCCTATAAATAAAATGTAATGTCCTTCATAATGAATATACAGTTGATGAAAGGTCTATTTTAACCATTTTAACCATTAGTATAGAGCTGGATTCACCATTCAACCTATTGTATGCCCCACTCACTTTATACATATATATGTCACCTAAAATGGAAATCCAGCTCAAAGTGAGTATAAACCATAGATGTGTTCTTCTCTGAAATGGTATGTTGAATATTGTTTTATTAGACTATGTTGTCCATGTTTATCCACTTAAATTGACACAATTGTATGACCGCATGAAGAAAGGGAGGGTTTGGAGACTCGGGACAAGATTATGGAAGTCTAAATAATAAACAAACAATTTAATTACTTTATGTTTTCACAGAAAATCAAAAGATATAAACACAAGAGACACACATCTACTAGCAATGATAATATAAGACATAAAAAGAAACATTTCATTATCCAATTTATGACCAAGTATGAAACGGACTAGTCTTGAATGTCTACACAGCGCATTCTTCATGAAGGTAAAAAAAATTGCATTGTAGAGTATAAATTATCCATTCCTTCTGATGCTCCAAGTACTTTCTGTCACATATCCGGTGTAAGAAATCCAAAACATCTTGTCAGTTAATATAGTTTCAAAATGAAGTTCTTATCAGTGTTCCGATCTATATGTAGGAAATGTGTCTGTTCTGTGGAGTTTCTGTGGATTTGAGAGGTCTTCTCATATACCACGTTTGGAAATGGAAAAGAAAAAAAATAGATGATAGTATTAGTTTTATAGTACTCTCCAAATTCGATAAAATGTAAAATTAAGATAAATCAACAATGCAGTCAATGTATAAGTTATGGAGATCATTGGTATGCAGATGGAGACACGCAGCCCTCAAGTGGAACTTTGGGATCTGTTTCCCACACAGCCCACTAATTCTATTGTGCTACTTTACCATTTTAATGGGCTTTAACCCCTAAACAGCAACTGAACCATCATGTAATTATTTTAATCAAGCAGAAGATAACTTCTATGTGATTAAAATGTGCGCAATTATTATACCTCCCAATATCATCCTCTAGCAATGCGGGATGCAGTATTTTGGCCCCAAAATGGGAGTGTCACAGCAGACACCTTCAGGAATGAATAATGGCCCCACATATTTTATATGTTATATTTTAAATAAAAAAGAACTGGATCAATAAAATATTTGGGGGGTTTTACTCTCTCTTTAAACTTAGCTTGTAAGTGGTGCATGGAGTTGAAAAGAAAATGATGTCAATTGTTCAATAAATACATTTTTAATTGGAATTTATATCTGTTATATCTGCTTGAAAATAAACACACACACACACACACACACACACACACACACACACACACACATATATATATATATATATATATATATATATATATATATATATATTAAATACTATACAAGACAGCATTAGTAATTATGTGTATTTTTAATGTTAATTGTCTAATATAGTTATGTGTATTCATGAAATACCGATACTTAATACAAATTATTGTGACCAAATGTAATTTACATTGTTTTAATACATACACCATCACTGAAATATAATTAATAAAATTGTAAATATACAATTGATTACCTTGTTCCAATAATGTAAATATTTCAGTATAAAATTTCCCAAAACAACTTTCTATTTTTTTCTTTTTATTTGGTATGTAGGAATTGCATTATATTGAGGGTTCAAATATAAATGAAAAGTTTTATCTACTTTTTCAGTTTATTACTGAACAAAAAGTACAGAGAAAATACTCATTTTTGCCATTAGGTGTCAGTATGTGATTGATAGAAACTCTTAGAGGTATATTCCGATAGCACCAGACTGCTACCGAATTGACCCAATTCCACTATTCAATATAGCTAATTTTGAGTGCATTTTGACTATTATACCAGAATTGGCACTGTCAAGTCGGGTTAATTCAGTTCAGGCAAAAGACGAGGAACTTGTCCTGAGAATGCAGGTATGACAGCAAACGAATATAGTGGATTGAACCAAGGATTGCTTCACTGCTTACAGGATTGTTCTGGGTCCCTGAGACTCTGCCGCTAGATTTATCTGTGCTCCTACCAGTGCCAACATCTGTTTTCTCAATTACCATGAGACTTTGCACACGTACCCAGGATAATGAATGCTGAGTACTGCATTATAATTAGGACACTGGCCAGTGTAATTTTAGCATCACACACAGACACCCTGAGACACACTCACACACATACACTTACGCAAACACCCTTACACACACACTTATGCAAACACCCTTACACACACAAATACACTTAAGCAAACACCCTTACACACACACACACACACACTTATGTAAACACTCTGACATACACACCTAGACGCACACATTGAGACACCCACACACACACATTGAGACACCCACACACACTCACACACATTGAGACACCCACACACATTCACACACATTGAGACACACACACTTTCACACATTGAGACACCCAGACACCCGGAGACACCCAGACACACACTTACACACATTGAGACACCCACACACTTACACATATTGAGACACCCTGACACACACACCTAGACACCCAGTCACACATTTCTTCTATTTTTTTTTTTTTACTTACCTTGCAGTTGGTCCGTTATCCAGGATCTTCTGCCAGATGTCACCTGACATCCGGCGAGCAGATCTCACAGCGTGACGGGGGCGGAGCTTGCACCCGTCGCCTGTAGTCTCTATGGCCAGGAGGTGCAGTCACCGCAGGCACATGCCTGTGGGCCGCACCTCGAGGAGGAGAGGCTAGGGAGAGAGCTCCCTATAGCAGCCTCTTCTCCCGATCGGCCCTCACCCCCACGTGAGGTTAATCCTCTGATTCTGGGACCATGTCCCAGACGGAGGAAAGCTCACCGGGGGATTTTTTTTTTTTTTTAAACAATTATAGCTCCAGAGTCTCCATTTGGGGCTATGAAGGGGGGACTCTGGCCTATAGCCCCAGTAGCCCACCCCTAGCGACGCCTTTTATTTCTAAAACGTGGATGCTATCATTGATTGCAATTCACCATTCTCTGCTGTGAAAATGAAAGGGTACCTTTACATATGTGAGTGCATTAGGCAGGGGTGTATATTAACATATAATATATTAATTTGTATATATACTCAAATGCATGCACGAATTTGACAGGAATTGAAGGAAAATGCAGGCACCCCTAAGTTTGAAGAAAGGTGTTTATGATAATGACCATTAAAGTTCAAAGAGCCAAGCATTTGAAAATTATACAGCACAACCTTGTGCTTTGTGCAGGATCATTAAAAATTCACAGTATATAGTGAGGTCTGTAAAGTAAGTCAAAATTGGTGGGCTAAATCTCAAACTAAATAACTGAGATTGATGGAGATAATTTAGAAGTGTATTTACAGCAAATATAATTTAGCATTCTTATTTTAAATCTGATTTAATTACAGTTCCATGATTTCCATGTGGATGCTTCACCAACCCCTTAATATGTAAACTGATTTACCTTTCATTAGCAGGAGGAAAATGAATTGTGCCCTGAACATATCCATGGATGATGCTGTAAGCTTAACAGGGGGTTGGGAAATGGGATTTACCGGTAATATTTTAATCAAGTTTTGCTGCTTCTGCGCCAGAAAAGAAATAACAGAATATTCATTACTGACAAAAAGTGTACACTTTATCATTTTCTGTAGTTGGGAAAACCAGCATCTTAATGAGTTTCTGCCAGAGCTGTGGATTGTGGGTAGTTAAAAGCAAATTAAGAATATATAACCGGTATTATTTTTCACTTTCATTCAGTTTATCTCCCTGCTGATTAAGGCAGTTAGAAAACTCAGCACAGTTTTAAAATGCCAGATGATGAAAAGTCCCTCTATTGGGTGTTGTTTATAAGTTTTTGTTAGAGCAGTAATGAAGTTAGTTTGCAATGCTATGAAGGCAACAAAAAAAGCATAAGAATTGAAAAATTAAAATAAAAAATGTATGTGCAGTTATAAAAGACATGACTAGAGTATGACTAGAGGCCAAATTCACTTATAAGCCAAAAATAAGCAGCCACTTTTGGAGTCATTGGGGCAACCGTCCGTATTATTTTAGTCAGTGTGGGAAGTAGTGTTAAGCTCTGCCCATTCTTGCTAAGATCATCCTACATTTTTTTCAGATAGATCCACAAATGCTTTTTTAGATTGCTTGTTTTAGCACTGGCTCTGCCTCTTACCACAGGACCAAACTGTTTCCTGCCCAGAAAGCAGAAAAAGTGGAGGTAAAAGAAAGCTACATACCTGCATATCTAAAGATGCCCGTTACACTCTAAAATTGTATTACAAAAAAGGGTTTTCTGAATGGGGTGTTAATGTCCACATCTTAATTCTTTCAAGTAATTCATAAGTAAGTTAGAAAAAAAATCTTTTATGTACAAAGATGTATATTTTTGTACATTACTACAGAATATGATGGTGCATTCTAATTAACAATAATAATAATAAGAAGAAGAATGCAAGATAAACTTTTTTAAAAAGAGATGTAAAAATATTCAGAAATCTGCATAAAAAATATCCATAGACACAGTGTGTGGTCAAGCATAAAGAATTTGATCTGCCAGAGGACACATTAGCCCTAATTACAGATGCCCGATATAGTATTTATGGAAATCAATATTCCGTGCAACTTAATGAGCATAAAACAGATTCATAACTGCTGTCTAGATGTATTAATTAGGGAGGTGAAGATTATTTCTCTGTTCTTTTAGTTAATTACAGTTCTCTGTGTTCATTCACACAAAAACAGTAAGCACTCTGGAAGTAGCAGTACAATTAAGGGGTCCATTTATCAAAGGGTCTGAAAAATCATTTATTTTTGCATTAGTTGCTCTAACGCTTAAAAAACACCCACCAATATTGAATGGGGTTATAATCAATACTTGACCACTACTAGAATAATGACCCTTGACACAGTTTTGTGGTCTGTTATCATGGGGTTCCATGTGAGATATAAGTCAGCGAATGTAAGGAAGGAAAAATAAAGTGAGGGAGCAGCTGCTAGCCAATAACAGTGAACATGGTTCCAAAGGTTAAAAAGAAGAATAGCAAGTATATTAGGAGGCTATTATGGGCACTAGCTCACAGGAGAGGAAAGGATGTATGATAGTGACAATTTTCTGAATTTTTAAAACATATCTGAGAATTTTAATCAACATAAAGCGACAATAAAAAGCACATCAAATATATAAAAGATATATGAAAGCAAACTCAAGATTCTATAAAAAGGAAGATACAGTGGAACAAAACACCTGACGGGTTTTGCCACTGGGGCGTCTTCAGTGGGGGTTATACAATTTAAGGTTGTTTGTACAGTAGACGCAGTCATTATAACCTTTGCTGTGCACTTTCAGTAGACACGTGGAGGGGATTAATTGCCAGATTGTATGTAATCAGCGGTGGTTTCCTATTGATGATCGCAGAAGCAAGGGAGAGTGTTAGCCGAATCAAGTACGTTGCCTTGAAAGTGCAGATGTTTTTTTAAAGCTAAAGCAATCCAACAATGTTTGCTATTTATGATTCTCTCATCCAGTTCAGTTACTTGTTGGATTTGTTTTCTACAACTGTAATCTCTGTTGTTGATAAGTGAGTGTTTTATCAGAGCCACTAAGATTCTTATGTCAAATGATCAAAAACAAATTCAAATAAGCCAACTGGAGCAGCAGCAAGATAGGGAGAAGCAGTAGGAGGTTTAGGGTAGGTTAACCCCTGCATGGTTAGTGTACCATTCAAATTACACATTTAAAAATAAGGTTTTCACTCTATAATACAGGTAAGACATTATATACATATCTGATGACCTATGACCTAATGCAACACTAAATGTTGCATCTATGACAAAACACTCAGTGGCATCAACATACATATATTTGGAGTGAATTCATGCATGTCGTCTGTGCTTGTGACGATAGCACAAATATATATATGGAATATATGTTAAATTAAGAATGAGATAAACATTACCATTCCCTTTTATGAGATCGATGCCTCCTACCTTGCAGGCTGTAAAGCTGTCCCGTACTGTGCTGGTGTGTGATATGCTGCCAGTATGCGCTTCGCGGCAAAGGTACCATTGTGTTGAGAGACATCGTCCGTTCACTCATTCTCATTTGAAGCTATGAAATGAAGGAAACATCATATTTTTAGACATTTATATTGTGAAACACTGACTGTAATCCTATACTTCATTAGGTGAGCCAAGTATTCCTCTGATCATGCCTTATTAGTCATAGTAGTTTGGGACCCATTGGCAATACTATAGGTTAGTGTCAAAGGTCAACTAACCTCACCAGCTAAACTTGGGACCCTACTTGTACTGTGGAAAATTCTATAATAACTTCTGGGTTCTTTAAATGTGTGTGTAAGTATGTGTGTGGGGGCGTGGGAAGTCCCATCGGAGTAACCTCAATAGCTCTATTACAGGGAATGGTATAACACCTTAGAGAGTCCTTAAGGCTAGCATGCTTATTTACCATAAGCATCTCTGTTAGTATAAAATGGCTAATATTTTCATGTCAGACTGTGATGATAGCATTGAACTTCTTTATAGTGGGTGGGAAAAATTGGTATTTAGCGCTGCTCATGCTACAATATTTTTCGGACAGAACCACCTGTTCTTTTTGGACTTCCGGTTTTAGCACTGGTTCTGCCTCCTACCACACAGGACCACATGCTTGTAGGTAAAAAGTGGAGGTAAAGAGAGCTACTACCAGGTATGCCTAAAGGTGCCCCCTACACTAAAGTTTAGGCATTTAAATCCTTTTGCATTGGAGACAATGCAACTAATGCAGAAGGATTTGAGAATACTTATCCATGCATAAACTGCTCTATTTAACACAAAGGCAATTTAATCCTGTCATTGTAATTCATTTTTTTTCATCCCCCCCCAGATAACAAAGTTCAAACATACATATTTTTAATGTGAGGTCGTTATCACCAAACAACACACAGTTCTACATTTTAATAACTTTTGTAATGTAGATGAGGAGACATGAATTTTAGTACCATGGAGACTTGCCTCACAAAAGCATTAGTTTTGCATCATATTGAAGTCTGTATTGACATTTATGAAGAGATGCATTGGTTGTACGCGGCTTACTGTCTTATAGGTATGGTAAGATAATCCAAAACTCTATTTTCTGGTATGGCCTAAAGAAAAACAGATTTTTTTTTTTTTTATAAGTGATTGTGATATATTTATATATATCGTAAAAAAAGTAACATTTTGTTCTGTAACTGTATGAAATATGAATTGTTATATATTTTATCTTCTACCTTAAGTTTGACATCTAAATATATAACCAATATCATACCCCCCATGGTTCATTCTTTATTTCTATTCCCATATGAATCATTTGAACCAGACGCACTTCCCCATCTTTACACAATATCACTGGCTTATGAAGGTTAGTTCTGACACATTTCAGAAGTGCAAGACATTTTGCATTGAAGATATAAATTAACTGTGATGATAACCTGACTCATTTAGACAAGGAAAGTTCTCTCTAATTAAAAAATGCCAGTTTTAAATTAATTTCACTTTTCAAAGGGAAATGTGTAATTATGCCCATATCTGAATTGAGCATTTACTCTGCCATGAATGCTTTTGAAATTTGCATTTAGAAATAGAAGATACTTCCGAGCTTAATAGTATGTGCTGTGTGTACGCATGTGCAGTTAAGTATTCAGTTTACATGTAAAAAAAATGGTCCTTCTCAAAAGTTACAGCATATACGTTTTCTAAAGCAGTTTTTAAGTACTATTAAGACTAAAATTATTATCACTAGGATTAATGAAATAGATCAGATCATTAATATTATATTTTATAAAAGAAACGCTGCACACATGTCTAACCTGAAATACAAAATGCAGGAGAGTTTAAAGTGCAGACGATTATATGTTCAATATATTATACATATGCAGAGGAGCAGAAATTATGAGTTATAGCCTAACGCATTTCACATCACTAGTAGCACTTACTCATAAACACCCTTACTTGTTAGCGCATATGAGTAAGCATAGTTAGTGGTTTGAAACATGTAAGGCTACTACAAACTTTATTTCCTGCTCCCCTCTATATGTGGTACTCCAAAGTTGTGAGTGCTTTACTGCACACCATTATTATAACCTGGTGGCTACTGTTGTGAGCAAGTATAATGGGAGGAGCACTGCTATTAAACACAAGAGTAATATTGTAGGAATTGTACAAGCATCAGCATACTGCACACATTCTCCTAAACATCCTACTTTAGACTATTTCAAAGACTTGGGGGATGATCTCTGTAAAGGAGCTAGAGAGCAGGACAGATGCTACCAATGCATTCTACACATATGTCTACATTAAAGATATGCAATAAGAGGGAAGTCTAGTAGACAAGTTGGGGGGTCTCTGGTATACAGATTAAATACAGACATGTTTATGTAATATGTAGTACTTCCCATGATGCACTAACTTTTCTCATACTTGTCAGTAACCAAATGAGAAACACATATAAAATCAACCAAATAAGACAGAACTGATGTCTACGGCTTAGTAAATTTGACCCTCAATTTTCAATTCCTGTTATTGTTACTGTAATTAAAAATCATTTCAATTCCCTGGAAGACTGTTCATTCAAACTGCATCTTTCATATAATGTTAAGTTAATTAAACTAAATGAAAAGCAGAGATTTCAATTTGCTTACAGCTGCCGTTCATTGATACTTTAGGTAATTTTAAGTGATCTTTTCGAGAAAATGGAGAATCTTGTATAGTGGAGAAAACCCAACATTGTCATTCCATCAATGATGGTCACAGCTGTTAATTAGGAAAGCTTTCATGAAAACTTTATACAATCACAAGTCAAACAACATAATGTCCTGAGATGGAAGCAATTATGCTGGAAGTGCACTTAATACATTACTTAATTGAATAAATAGACCAATTCAGTTGCATAACTTTAGAAAATGCCACTTTGCTCTCAGTAAGGAGCTCTGCAGATATTGTCTATTCCCTGACAGCTCAATATACGGCTGAGTATATTCTGATAATCAGTGTTCTGTCATTAAGGTTAACATAATTTCTATCCATTAAGACATTTCTGAATGAAGCTTCTTTATCAGTTGTTCCATCTATTCTGGACCGAATACGCCTAATTGTGAAACCGTTTAATATATCTCTAAACTTTTACAATCTGAGATAGTCCAGGGATGGGAATGAGGCACGACGTGTTCTGTATGATTTTCATTACTTATCACACAGTTCAAATACTTTGAGAATAACAAAAAGCTGGTAATCTCAGTTAGTTGTTTTTTGATGAGGAGCACATCACCATGAGGTAAGCAGGAAACCATGACAATACTATAATCTTTACAATAATACTGTCCTCCAAGTCTATTCAAATCCTTTGTGTACCATAGAGGAACAGCATAAAAAAAATTGGAGATTTCTAAATATAGATTGTTGTACATAACATAATGCCACAGCCCTTGGATTAGCCATGAAAAACCTGGTCTCACCACACTACATAAACATTCCGACCCATAAACACACTCACATCCTGCATCTAAACTATACCAGACAATAAAAGTGACATATGTACTTCTACAAGGATCCTGACTGGCACCCAGTATATTCAATATCTACATCAAACTAAAAGCATATACTATGCGCTCAAGAGGTTTGCTTCTCCTAATCTGTGCAGATGTCTGACATTTTTTAAGTTCACCAGTTAGTCTATAGACCCCAGTTAACTAATGGCATCACCTCATGCATACCTCCAAAGTGTCCCATTTTAGGCGGGACAGTCCCGTATTTGGGGCTCTGCCCCTATGTCCTGCCTAGATAGACCTGTGTCACGATTTTCAGACTTCTCTGACAGGAAGCACTGGCAGAGAGAAAAGACTGAGGTAGTGCCACCGTGGGTCAGGCTTACGCCAGTTATCAACAAAATAGAGGAAAGAGTGGATTTTAGTATGTTAACAGGTCTTATCCTCCATACTGTGTGTGGAATGAATGCTAAACTGTAGCAGTACCCCCTGTTTATGTGAGTGTGGAACTAAAGAGCCTGTTTCTGGCCAGAGAGGAGAAAATGATGAATGCGCTTGTGAGGCCAGAGTGGGCGTGTTTGGCCGGGAGGATTCCGTGGGAGATCCTGAAACAAGCATGATGTGGGGACCGAGCCGCCACCATGAGCAGCAGAGGAGTAACCTGCAGGTCGGTCTGGGACACTGGGAGCCACACATAGTGTTTACATGGTGTGGGGACCGAGAGATGTTACACAGCCCGGCATAGTCTTATTTTTATTACTACAGAGTGCTGCACTTTCTTATTACACAATGCAAAGCAAAATGATACAATGCAAGGCTTGATTGTACAGTGCACAGTCTTGCATTAACCCCTTAGTGACCGAGTGCTCTGCTGCATTTGATGTACCTTGAAGATCAGAATTCCATTATTTTTGTAATATGTTTACTGAACTGTAAATTTCTTTCTTTGTTTTCAATCCACTCACACAAATTATATATCATTTTTTAAAGGACGGATAGGGCTTTAATTTGATACTATTATTTTCATATGACATAATTTACTATAAAAAAATAAATATGATGAAAATATGCCATAAAAAACACTTTTTCTAACTCTGACCTAATTTTTTTAAAACAATTACAAATGGTAAAAAAAGACCCCATCTAAATATTTCTAATATTTGTCCTGAGTTTAGAAATACCAATGTTACCATGTTTGTCTATGTTTTATTTCAACTAATGGGACAATAAACAATATTTTTTTATGTTTTCTAACCATTTTCTTCTACAGTGCCCTTTTTACCCCAACCCTAAATTTACGCCAACCCTAAATTTACACCAGCCCTAAATTTACCCTAACCCTTAATCTACCAATCTACCCCCATCCCTTAATCTAACCCTTGTACTCACCCGAACCCTCCTAAATCTCAATTATAACCCTAACCCTAGATCTAGGTTTAGTAGATCTAGGGTTAGCTTTTACCATTTATTTATTTATTTATTTTATTTATTTTCTATTTCTAACTGTAATATTCTTAACTGCCTCTAGGTGCAGTCAAGCAACGGTTTCAGAGCGACGAAAGAGATTTTTCTTCCCTCTCTTCTGTCGCTCTCCCCTGGGCATGCTGTATTGGTGGAGCAAGGCACTTTCAGAGGCAGCCTTTGGGAATATCAGCAGACATGTAGCATTGCGCTAAGTAAGGCAACGCTACATGAAAACTCAGGACGTATCTATACGTCCTCAAGGACCATGCTTTTCAGGACGTATATATACGTCCTTATGCGTTACAGGGTCCCATAGAGAGCTTTATCACACACAATAAAGTCTTGCATAGCATTTTAACTCACTTCAACGTTTATTACATGGAATTACAGCACATACACACACAGTAGAGAGCATTGCCATTTAGCCCCTAAAACCTTGCAGGACAAGTAAATCTCATACCTCCCAAGTGTCCCTATTTAGGAGGCACAGTCCCTTTTTTCCACCAGAAAATCCCCCTGTGCCTCTTTCCTTCTCTATTGTCCCTCTTATCTGGGAGCTCTACATTTTTGGATTGTATAACTGTTTCACAGAGCTCCAGCGCAATAAAACTCCCAATAAGGTGAATTTTAAACTGCAGTAAATGTGGTTTTATATTAATTTGTGTAAATAAAATGTACTCTTATTCTAAATGACTTGTAAAATTACATAAATAGTTACAAATTGGCCATAAAGTCATTGAAAATGTTCCAGTAATTCCCAAACCATTCCAACAGAAATAAGTGTCCGTCTTTGGTCAAATGAAATGTTGGGAGGTATGCCTCATGTCTCAAAGACATCCAAGACTGTTTGCCAACTTGCTTACTTAAGATTTACATAGATTCCCTGTGCATTTAAAAAAAAAACACATATATAAGACAAATGCCACTTTTTTTTTCTTGTATGTGAATTAATTGCATATAAAAGTAAAAATAAAATTATGTGTTTATCTCCAGCATCCATTTTGAGAATTATTCCCATGATGCAACATTCTCCAAAACCTTCCAGCAAGTCTCCCTTTACAATTGTGGCCAAAGCCTGCATGATGATGTATTAAGATACCCACCTGCTCTCTTACTGGCTCCTGTGTATCATAGCGGGCAGGACTAGGTGGCTGTGTACAACTTTTTTCTACCTGATTCCAACACAAAGATAGAGAATATTGACCTGATCAAACAGGATCATAACTCCACCTCCTTGTGATGTAATAGTTATGTTACCCTCCCATAGGATATCCCTAAAATCTCCAGTCATCCTTAACTTTGCTCTTGCAAAAAATATGCATAATTCACGGAAAAAAAGGGTAGACTAACTGTTGTCTGTACAAGGCATTTTTTCCTATTGGACATACTCTTACGCCACTCAAATGTGTTAGAATTCTTCTTTATACACACCATGTGTAAATCAGCGTTGTTATTTGTATGTGGTATGCCACCCAACAAGGCCAGTAATAAAATGGCTTAGGGCCAATATTAAGTCTACGGAGGCAATATGGCAGATAATTATTTTTGCAGTAAGGTGACAACCCTAATTTGCACTGATATTGCACCAATTGTAAGTAAAAGAAACTCTTATCCACAAAGACATGCTTTGACCACAGTGGCATAGCTAGTTGAGGGCTAACACTGTGAGTTAATCCTAGGAATCACAATCACACATACCATTGAATTCTTGACACTCTGCAGCAAACGTTCATGTTGGTCTGCTATTGCCAGAGCCGCTGAATGAACCTTGTGATAAATAGCTTCACCTTCTCTGGTTTGGAAGATAAACAGTCCTTCCCCAGTGTCACACATCCTGCCAACAGACCAAACAGAAATCACATGTGATGAAGTACTTGCATTTGACAGCCAAAAACATTTCTGTTCCTCTCAATACGTCCAAGGCTTTGTACCACAATCAGACTAACTCTTGTCTCAATAAACAGGTAGATAAGAGTGCAATTAAGCTGTTCTAATTAAGAAGAAGATTGTTGGCTTTAAGGACAACTGTGGGCAAAAAAAAGTTACATTTTATTGAAAGATTGCATAAAATGCAGACATAAGAAATGCTTTACAGAGGCCTCTTGTTATTCAGAATTTTGGGCCAGATATTCTTCCATCGATCCAAAATTATACCAAAGATTCTAAACCATGTTAGCCTTCTTGGAAGAATTGTTATCTTTAAGGCAGGAAAAGGAGCAGTTGCTCATGATACAGAGGCCCACAGCAGTTGCCAATTGTATCTTCTATTTTTACTTTCTTTCTTTCTCTCCATGCATTATGATGCGCTCCACATTGAGTGACTAGGAAGCAGTCACAGTCTCTCTCTAGGAAGCTGAATCTCTGCTGCCATTAAGAGAGGAGATACATAGGTCAATCAGAGAGGAGAGCTCTTACTTTCATTAAAACATTTCTATTTATAATGTATAGACTTCAACCAATCTCTTATTAACCATATGTTAATTTGTGCCTGAATGTTTGCCTCAGGCAACTTATGACCTATGAGGAAAAATATGGATTGTTAGACCAAGCCCACTGTTCCCATCTTCTCCATGACTTAACAAGTTATGTTCCATTAACATCTCTTTTTAAAATAGTAATTAACGGTCACCGTGTGGCTGCACTAGATGGTTACTCATATAATCTAATGGTAAAGCCAAATTTAAGTAGAAAACCAAAAGTTCATGCTGAGTTTATGAATTATGTAACATATATAAAATGCAATTAGAATATGTGTCTACATGCTGTCTACATGCAGGGCCAGACTGGCTTCCGAGATACTGAATGAATTCCCCTGGGGCTGGCTGAAATCCTGCAAATTTCTCCACTTTTTTCACTTTGCACCAGACTTTTAAAGTTTATATACAACTCATTATGTTCTTTAATATGTCTCTTATCCATAAGGGATACCACCCAGCCAGAATGTTACCATCAAGTCGGTCCTGCATCTCTAGTCAGAACATCAGATGTCATGTGTTACCCGACACTCATTAGCAAACTAAATAGATCTAAAATATATAATTGGCCCCTTTTAAAAATGTTGTATCTTATGTTTACATACCTGCCAGCTTCAAAAGTGAACCAAGCCGGGTCCCTCCCATACCTCCGTAGCGAGCTTAGTGGCCAAGAGACCAACTTGATTCTAGGGTTCTGGACATCCCACAGGCAAATATTCTCAAATGTTATCTGCAAGGTGCATTCCCCATGGACATCTAAATTAGGGGATGGCATCAAATACACATTGAATCTCTCTGGGAGAAAAACAGAATGTTAGTCTTATATCTTTATACCATAGCAATAAAACAGAAAACAATCTAAACACAGTAACCATTCAGTATTTTGCAAAAATAGAAGCGAGTCTGTATCTATTTGCCAGTGTTCTAAATTAGAATGTGTGCTTCCAATGAAAGATAAGCATGATACAATCTTCCATTTTAAATGGAAGGTAGGCGGAATTCTAAATAGCACTTCCAATATCTTACTAGTTCACACAAAAATGGTATTTTTCACTAGTATATCCTAAAATTGGAAATTCTATCATACTGGGTAAACTTTTTTTAGTAATAGGTTTTATTAAAGATAAACCTCTTTCTTTTGAACAGACTGTTGACATTTCTAAAATGGTTTAAAGGACATCTATTAGCAAAAACCTTAAGTTACGTGTAGTTGAAAGTGTGCGTCAAGTGTAGACATTTTAAATAGAAATGCTTTAATGAAAGAATATAAAGTACCTTACTGACTACTCTTTTCATTTTATAATAGAGAGTGGACATCTTGGGTCAGATCTGACTCATCCAACCAAAGATTCTAAAAAACACGTCATCATATTGCTTTATAATGCAAATAGTACTCAATAAGTTTATTTATTAGTATTATTTCATTAAAGTGCCTACACTTGTAATCGTTCAATTAAGCATAACTTAATTTGGTGGCAAACAGTGTTCCAAAGAATGGATTTGTTTATGATCTTTTGCTTTCTTACACTGGCAACATGCATATATTAAAGTATCTGATTACAACATGTTGAATATAAGTCTCAAAATATTTTTAAACATTTCTGGATGTTCTAATAAAATATTTTATGTATGTTTCCCAACTCTTGTATTTGGAAGTTATTTTCCCAGTCTACATACTTTTTTAAATCTTTGTAACTTGCTTTATAGCCATAGGAACTAGTATATATATGTGGAAGGGTAGGCACCAAGGAATCCAAAGCAATAGTTATCTAAGGAATACTACTTGGACCAAATATTCCTTTAAAAGGTATTCTCATTGCTGACTTTATTGACTAGTGCAATAAAATATTGCTCATACATCAGTTGGGAGAATATGTACTCAAAAAATAATAATGTCATTTATACATTGGTTTATAGATTTACTTGCCTTGTTATTGTGTGTTTATTCTTATAACTGGTCCCACACTCTATTATTAGTGGGTGGATCTAATGGTCACTGTACACACATAACCAGGGATAGGCACAGTGTATGTAAGGTTTGTAGTATTTAATTAAATTGTCTGCCAAAGACCTCAGTAAAGGTCCACCACAAACAATAATGGCCTGATTAAGACAATCTAGGCTCCTGGGCTTCAGGTACTGTGAGGCCCCCATTTTCCCTGTTGGTCTCTCCCGCCCCTTGGAACAGCCACTGATTGCTACTGTCTAGAAGCAGTCTACCTCCCAACATTTCCTCACTGGTGAATTGGGATGCCGGGGGCAGAGCTTGTGTGTTTTTAACCCCACTGTCTCGCTGAACTTTAGAAAAACGGGACAGAGTTAGAGCTCGGCGGGACAGACCTCAAAAATCCCATGGAAACCGAGAAATTGGGGGGTTCTTGTTGCTCATGCCGTGCATAATTATTCATGCAGCCACAAGCAGACAGCGAGCTGTGAGGACTTGGACATTGAGCCATATATGATATAACATCATATCTGGTGCCACAAAACAGTGCAGGGGAAGAAATCTGTGCCTCTATGGCACAATGACAGCTGCAATTATCCTGGCCCCCAACACAGATGGGCCCAGTTTATTCTTCTCAAGGCCCCCAGCTGGCCGAGGCTCATGGGTTGCAGCCCCTAAAGTCCATGCCTTAATCTGGCCCTGCATACAATGTTGGTGCCTACCCCTGTACATAATGGTATACCATCATACACAATATGGACTAAAGTATTGGGACACATGACTTAATCATTGAATTCAGGTGTTTAAAATCAAGCACCTAGCCATGCAGTCTGCATTTACAATTTCTTTTTAGAAAAAATGGGTTGTTTTGAAGAGCTCAGTGAATTCAAGCATGGTACTGCGATTCCTTTGCAATAAGTCAATTCATGAAATTTCATCCTTGCTAAACATTCCAGAGTCAACTGTAAGGGGTAGTATTGAAAAGTAGAAGTTTTTAGGAACAGCAGCAACTTAAGAGCACTTAAAGTCACAGAGTGGGGTCACTAAGTGAGTGAGAGAGCCTTGAACTCAACCCCATTGAACACCTTTGGGATGAACTGAAAGGCCTTCTCCAATATATGTGCTTGACCTAACAAGTACTCTACTGGATGAATAGGAAAAATTCCCACAGAAACACTCCACAATCTAATGGAAAGCATTCCCAGAAGAGTGGGAACTGTTAAAGCTGCAAATGGGGTAACCAAATACATATTAATGTCTATATATTTAGAATTTGATGTCATAACATTTCCTGTGTGTGTAATGGTCAGATGTCCCAATACGTTTGTCCATATAGTGTACAACCCAAGTAGACAAAATAACAATATACACAATAAGAGAGCTATAATCTCTAATTATTTAGAGTCCGATTGGCAGATCAAAAATTCCCATTTCTATACATAAAGAACCTGCAAGCATGCTATGGATTTTAGTAGGTTCTAAGGTCTTCAGTTGAGCAAGAAAAGGGATGACATGAACCATGGCTTGATTTCTATGTGACTAGGATGATTCCTGCAGCTGTATATACAATAAAATGTGAAAACTAACCACGGGCCAAACTGCTGTGAATTTCTGCAGTGTTCAATTATAAAGTGCAGGGCAATTATGTTTCTTACTTCAACTGGTGTAAATAACTACTGGGATTGTTTACTATGACAAATTGTAAATATGTGAGTTAATCTGACACAACACAGATCCTAGTGAATAGATGTTTATGTTTCTATTTTAAAATAACTTATTACGATATAGATATATCAGTGAAGAGTAATATTTACCATTCTGCTCCCTTTCAACCCCTGTGGCTAGTAGGTCTGGTTCACCCAGACTAATGTCATTAATGCGCGTCCCCAGGCATTCTGTGTGTAGAACCTTGCACCATTCATCTGCTTCTAGATCTGTGTAAAGAAATCATTATTAAATGTACTATATATTTAAGGATGTGGTAGATTGTACTTAAATATAGCATTCTAGCATTGTGGGTAGCAGGGCTAGCCAAAGACATTGTGCTGCCTATGTTCAACATTGCATGACTAGGGTATAGTCAATTCTCGGGTTAATGACCCCCTCAAATCCCCAATAACGACAGACACCAGAATTTATGGAAAATAATTATGGCCATACCTTTATTAAATATGGCCATACCTTTATTAAAATAACATCATCTGTCATTGCCTAGTATAACATTACCCCACCCCTTACTCACATAAACTTGGCAATGACACCCCAAAAGATAAATCATTTTCATAATGATAACAAAACTTGTAATAACAATATTACAACCAAACACCTAAAACACATAACACACATAAACACATATAAAGGAGGGGCATACCGAGATCCCCCTCCCACCCGGTTTGAGCTACCAACTTGCTCAGAACCACCAAACACACCAACAACCAACTGGATATCATATCCAAACATACATAAAACTCTCCCTAAAGTGCACTACCCTTGCAATCTCTGCATAAACACTAACCTACTAAAAGTTAAAGGAAGGTGAATCTTTTAACAAAATGACTGACCCCTAAAATGGCTGCTAACCCTTATATAGGACATAACTCCTCCCTGTTACTACACCATCCCACTTCCTTACACCCAGGCCATTAACCCTTTCCTAACCCAGTCAATGCCCCCTCAGGTTGACTCTGCTGCCCCCCGGGGGCTCCCTTACCTGCCACCACCCCTGTACTCTTACATATAGGGTCACAGTCACACATATAATCAAGCTCACACACACAGTTGCATTTACTCATGCACACACACATACACACACACAGAGTTACATACACATCTGTATACACACAGTCACATGTATACACAGTCACACACACATAGTCATAGAGCCTATGATTAAGTGCCGATAGGCACGAAACGTGTAAGGCGGATTTTTTCCTGTGTGCCGTGTTTCCAGGACTGTGCAAGCCATCTTTTACTTCACAATAAATTACACTCATTGGGAATCATCTGGTCTGGTCACTCCGCAATCCGTTTTTCTTTCTGATTTACATACAGTCATATACACAGTCAATCTCACACACACTCACAAAAAGCCAGCAGTTATTTTGTAGAAGACATATGTAATTCCTCCTTGCTGTATTACCTCTCCAGTGTGGTGTTTCCTTATGAAGCTGCAGTCCCCCACATGAGCAACTGTTTGTTATGTGACACCCGGAACTCTGGCTTTTTTGCAAGTGCTGAGTGTGAGGGAATGAAGCAGGCAGTCTGTGCAGATGTATAGACTTCATCCCCTCACTATGTGCTACCAGCGTGATTGTGATGGCATCATGGCAACAAGGGGCGTCTGTTTGCCACCTCTCTTAAAGCACCACCTGGGTCCAAAGGACCCATCGAGAGCCATGGGAGGGCCGGCTCTGGTGGGTAGTGTCCAAAGAATCACACTGTAATTTAATGAGGATCACAATGTTATTCTCTAGATACTGTGCACCAAAGTTCTGTTATGCAAATCTTCCCTACACTTCCACTTACAACCTGAAGGGAGCACCATGCTGTAACTAGAACCCTGTTATAACACATTATTTGTTTTGGATTCATGGGAAATTATTCACACTGTAAAGTTTTAAATGAACTTCACAAATACATTTTCATGCTTAGAGCCATCTATCTCACTCTCTCTACGTCTATCCACACATATTTGTATCTGTCTGTCTGTCTGTCCAAGCATCCATCCTTTTTAAAATAATCCAAGAAAAAACGATTTAGATTACTTCTCAAACAGATTCTGCTAATGGAGCTGATCACTGGACAAACCAGCATATCACCATTCTATTCCGAATTTATCATCAGTTTCAAAATGCAATCATCATTAGTTTGCATGCAGTAAAATTAGGAAATATGGATTATTATTAATTATGACAGTAAGAGCACATTCACTGCCAAAGGGGTCAACTACTCATTAAAAGGTGAGCCATTTCTGATCCTCACTAACAGTCTTAATAAATAATAACTGAACAATCAGCGGCACTAGTACTGTCTCTATAAATTCTAGTTTCTCTAAAAAAAGGAAACAAAAAAAAGAGGCAGCAACCCCAAATTTTAAGTTATTAGTAGTTTTCAGTTAGGTTCAAATATGTATCTTGTTAGTTAACATTTGCTAGTTCTACTCTACATGTATTTTGGGTCAAAATACAGATATTTTTCAAAGCTAACAATACATTTTTTTAGAAGTATAGGTTTGGTATAAGTGTATTTATATATTGTGCCTTAGTCCTATTTTAGTCCTATTTTAACCGTAGTCCTATTTTAAAGTATGATTAAAAATGGATGTTCCATTTACATACTTTAGATGTGGAACTAGCTAATTCCATCTTGCAAGACCCATGTCCCTTTTGCTCCTGATAAACCATGAGGTTTGACATCTGTAACCAGCTGCTGTAAGAACTTATATTTTACTTAAAATAAATCATCATTCTGAAGATGTATCTGTGCTGCCAGAATGCCCTGAAACCATGTTAGTGGAACTGGAAAAGTACATCATAACCTCTTCAACAAGTACCAGTTAGGCCAGGGGCATCCAAATTGCGGTTTGTCAGTGAAATGCGGCTTATCTGACAGCAAAGAGCAGCCCACCTGATTTAATTATCCATGTTCTCATTTGTAGTTTTCAATGAATGTCCATTTTATTTAAACGGTTTTTAGACGGCTTTTGAATTTCTACTAAATAACCAAATGTCTCGTTTTCAGTGAATGTCTGTTTGCTTTAAATTGTTTTTAGATGGCTTTTGTATTAATGCTAAATAACCAAATGTGTAGTTTTCAATGAATTTCCATTTACTTTAAACTGTTTTTAGATGGCTTTTGTATTACTGCTAAATAATCAAACCTTTGTTCGTTTCTGAACATGTGGACCACTTTAGAAAAAAACTTGGACACCCCTGACATAAACATAAATCTTAAACGTGATAATGCAGGTGATTTGAGGTGAGATGAACATTTCATGTCAGCAACATAACCATACATTCTGCAGGGACAAAACTGATGAGTTTCTCCATCTAGTTCAATTGGCCCTGTATAATTTATAGTTAAAACTTTAAATATTGAAGAAATGTTCATCTCAGCTCAAAATCACTTTTAGTGAAAAGCAGGTCTTAAAAT
Organism: Pelodytes ibericus; assembly: GCA_036172795.1. Lineage (NCBI taxonomy): Eukaryota > Metazoa > Chordata > Amphibia > Anura > Pelodytidae > Pelodytes > Pelodytes ibericus. Next base: position 138,374,129 of record CM069862.1, read on the forward strand.
TTAAAAGAAAAATAGCTTTATTATAGGTAATGCCACAGCAACAATGACTGTTATGTAGGGATATATGAATGTTCCAAGCGTGCAAAACACAGGAAGAGGTTTTCGTCAGCTGCGTAATTGGTTGTATGATTCGGGAAAAGCCTTTAATTAACTGTCTGTAGAAACGGGCAAATCCCAAAAATCACTGCACCGCGCTGACTGAGAAAGGTATTTGCCACTGGAGAATTCTTGGGGTCCATTTCTATCTGACTGGGGGTCAACATGTACCCAAGGAACTCCACTGTGGTGACTTCAAATAAAAAAAAAATCAGTTTGGCATAAAGGTTGTGTCCTTGAAGTTGAGTGAGTACTTGGTTCATGTGTTTCCTGTGTTCAGAGGGGGATGGGGAGTAAACCAAGATATTATTAAGATACACCGCCACACAGGTATCTAGCATGTCTCCGAACACATAATTAAGGAAGTGCATGAAAGTAGCCAGTGAGTTACCAAGCATGAAAGGCATGACCCTGTATTTGTAGTGACCATAACAGGTATGGAAGGCAGTCTTCCACTCATTCCCTTTGCATATGCGAACAATGTTGTATGTCCCTAGGTCTGGCTTGGTATAGATTTGGGCCTCTTGAAGCCAGTTCATTAACTCCGGGATCAGTGAGAGTGGATATTTTTTTAATAGTGATGTTATTCAAGTTCCTACAGTCCACACAGGGTCATAGTCCTCCATCTCTTTTCCTACAGATCATACAGATGATGTAGATGATCTGAAAAAGTCCTTGTGAACACTGTCCTTAATGTACTCTTTAAGAACCACCAATTTCAGTTCGTAGAGATGGAATAGCAGACCAAACAGAATTGTAGCTCTGGGCAACAAATCAATAGTACAATCATATAGGTGCCAGGTGGTAACATTTATCTTCTTGTCAAGCATGTTACAAGAAGACTGATAGTGTACTGAAATTTATGTAGCACCGGAAGAGTTGAACATAGTTTCTTGAGTAAGGGACAAACACCAACATGTAAGGCAGCTGACAGGATTCGGAGAAGGATACCTCACCGTTTACCCATTGCATACTGGCATTATGATGGTGAAACCTTGGCAAACCAAGTATGATCCAATATGTAAAAACTCCAGCGCCCAGGAAAATACATATAATGAAAGCACTTTAAAAGGTGTTTAGTGGCAGACCCAATCAAACAAGCATTTCGAGGGAGTGCCCCTTTCTTAATGAACAAATACAGCCACAACCCCAGCATGAGTGGGAACAGTGAGAAAGGGACCACGTAATGTAAAGACACAGTGTTTCCATTGTTGTGGACAAAATGTCTCTTTTACTATTATATATTTGTGTTTATGTCTTATTTGGCACACTTCCCTAAAAGGTCATAATTTCTTACAGATGCTTACGTATAAGCATTGCATTCCTTTGTCTGTTTAATCTTTTACACATGTGTTCAAATAAGCTACTTCCTATGGAAACTCCTCCCATCCAAGCTACCCCTTCCCCCTTGCTAAGGAGCAAGTCTCATGTAACACATTCTTATAAAGACCAGCTTGTGGTACTAACTCCTCCCACTTTCTCTTGTACAAGTTATTACATGCCACGTGAATCACTGTTAAAGTAACAGTAACTGTTCCCCCTGGAGCCCCTCTTTGTTCAGTAAACTACTCACTCCCCCTCCCATCGTGTAACCAAGATGGAGATGGAATGTGGGTGGGAGAACTCTATAAAGATGACATCACATTCTGTAGGGTGGGCTTAAAGAAGACCCCTCCAACTGTTAGCCAATTGTTGAACGTATATTGTATCTTTAAACTATGACTGTACTGTGACGTATTCCTGCTTTAAAAGGAATCCCCCACTCTGGGAAAAAAAGGTTTGCCTCAGGTTTTTCACTGATCAGAAACTTTGTCTCCGGTGTGAATTACTTCTAGGGGAGAGCGCATTAGTTGATCAATCTGGAAGGAGTAGATAGACAATAAAGCAAAGTTTGCTTTGATCCAAATCACCATATGTTCAGAACCACACAGTCAAGGTTATCTTAATCCTCTTTTTGATAACCGTACTGTATGAGATTCTTTTCCACAAGATGAACAGTCAGAGGATGGTCCTTTTGTGTGGGTGGGTATCTGTAGAGAATGAGTCAAATCAATATTCATAAAGCTGTCACTTGTGCCAGAGTTGATGATGGCATTATGCAAGACTGGCTAACTTCTCTATTACAAGAATACAGGAATAGACAGATCAGGGGTCATGCCACCCAAAAACACTTGAGCAGAAGGAAGAGGCAGTTTACCTCAGATAATTTGGGGCAATTATGTATTATGTGACCAGCTTAGCTTTAGACAGTGGCTCGCATGCCAGTCCTATTTGCATAGGCTCTTTAGTAAATGAAGATAGTTGAACTGGTGGAGTAGGAAGGATAGAACAAGATGGGTACAGGAAGAATATGTCCTTTCTGCTAGGTAAGTGCATGTATAGTTTCTGCCATGCCTGCAGTCTCCATGATGGCTTGCTTGTTCTGACGTGTTGGAATATGGAAGAAATGCTCCAAATATGCAGAACACAGGTTAGAGGTAAGGCACACACAAAATAATAAAACCCAAAAGTACCAGAAACAGGAGGTAGGCAAATGCAAGGTCAGAAGAAGTCTAGAGGGTCAAGGCAGACAGTAATGGTTCAATTATGAGGAGACAGGCACAACCCCTCCCACTCATGTTAGCTTGCCTCCCTTCTCTGGTAAACAGTATGGAAGTGTACCTGACACCCACCTCCCTCCTTCAGCCAGGTTCCACTGCCCATCACCCTCCTTCAACCTGCTCTCCTCCAGTATAACGACCACCACAATTTAGAATTATATACAACTCTACAAATAAAAATAAAAAAATGGACAACAAGTCCGCATTGCATACTATTCATCATCATATCATAGTGTATGGCATAAAAAAACAAGGTTAGCTCACCTGATTCACAAGCGAACGTTTTTGAGGTGTCGTCAGTAAAAAATAGACCCACTGCATGCTTTTTGGTGGCTTTGGGGACTCTCAGCACATTTTTCACATTATTGAGCTCTGTAACCTAAAAGTTAAGACAAATTATTATGCGTGTTTTATTCTTTTTTTTATTAACAAGGTGGAAAAGTGGATCAGATTGCACACTGAGCAAATTAACTTGTAAAACAAACCTTGATGGTAATTGTATGTGCCAAGAGTATATGGCATTTCACTGCAGGTTTAGCTAAAGGTGTTGCAATCTTTAAATAACTTGTAGTCCAATTTGACTAGGGTAAGTTTTTATATTAGATACAGCTGTCATCATTTGTAGTCAGTCATCCAATAAGTATAAAAGGTATGTAACAAAAAGAATGAACCAGTCAGTTTTGCTCTCCTGTTGACACCACTTGAAGTTGTCTATAGTCTAGCAGGAGAGTAAAGGAAGATGAAGTAGTGTGGTGTCAGAAATTTCTTTTTTGCTGCCTTATCAATATGTTGTACCCTGGCACCTTCAGAATTATTGAATGTACAGACTTCATAAAGGGCTGGAAAAGAGCAGCACAGATTTCCGTGATCTCTTCACAAAGCCACCAAAAACTGAGGCGCTTATTAGGTCCCAATCTCCAAACAATTTAGTTTTGCTATTTGGACAAGAAGGGTTAAATGGCACCAAAAGTGTTACAATACACTACCTGGAGTATGACGATGACTGATACAATAACAAAATAATCTGAAATGATGGCAAAGACAATTGGTATGCTTTCTATAAAGGTGCACACACCACACAGGGAGGAGACAGGAGGTGAGGCTAATATCCGTAACCACTTTTTCTCAAATCCCAGCTAATTTCCTCTCACACCCCACCAGATTTCAGACCTGTACCACTCAATTTTTATTCATGCATTACCATACGTCCCGGATTTGGGTATGTCTCGGCATTACTAGTGCCAATCACAGTGCATTGCACTGTGTACAGATTATGTACATGTCTATAGGACATACACAGTCTAAATATTAAACAATTGACTACATACACCGGGTATCAGGGAGGCTTGAGCTCAAATTTTTCAGGGTCACACAACATGTAACCCCTCACATCCTGGGAATCACAAAATGTTTGCAGGGATGGCGTATGCACTGTTCACAAAATATTATCACCATTAAATATTCCTGCATATGTTTTATATATCTGCCTCAATACTTAGTTAATAGGTCTGAAATCTCTATTGCCTGTGGGCCATCTCCATAATAACTTACAGAATTTAATATATTGGCAAACTAACAAGCAACAATCAAGACCTATAGTAATGGGAGGCAAAATAATCAAAGCTATTTTTGAGACAAAGTCAAACTTAGGTGACAAATTCTACTTAGACTCAAAATGAAAGTTGACCTCCAGATTTGACCTCCTCGAGCTAGTCTCGAATTTTAGTGAATAGACCCATAAGTGTCTACTCAATAAAGAGAATATAGCAGGGAATTGCAAGCTTAAGGCTAAAGGTGCAGGGTAACAATAGCTAAAAAAAAAAATTGAAGTTCTCATCTCAATTCCCTGCAATTTTCTCTTTATTGAGTAGACCCCCTAATGATTTTGAAAAGAGCCTCTTTTGTAAAAAAAAATTAAAAACACGATTTACTTAGACTCAGCAGCTTACAGATTAAGAATGCCCTGACTGGCATAAAAAACAATTGTTTGAATATGTTTTTTCATCAACACATATACAATCTCAGTATAAAAGGTTACAATTCTATAGTGAAATGTTTCTTGAAACAATTTAAAAGCAGAAGTAACTTTATTGCCCATGACCTCCTTGAGATTAAAGTAAATTTCAAATTGCTCAATGTTTAATGGTCTGATACAAATTGCCACAATAACAGAATGGACAGTTTTTATGCTGCTATGCGAATTTGATTTTTATTGGTGCTGTACCATGCTAAGAAACGCAGAGTGACTGGGGATTGCATTTGACCCTTTTACTAGAGAATCTATGCATTTTAAAAATAACGTCACTTGGTATTTACTATAAAAGACAAGAGATACTATTTCAATTTTATCAGGAGGCATTAGGTCAAAATAAGTAGTCACTATTTTTAGCGTGGAATGTGTTCCATGTGGTTCTGGTAGCAACTGAATGTTTGTGATGGCTTTATGACCTAGTGAAATTATTTCAGTGTTACTGAACTACAGGAGATGTGTAAATTATTTTAAAGTAAATATAAGTTCATTTTACATATATTAGAAACATGTACAGCATAAGCCGGTACCTTCCGGCTTCATCATAAAAGTCCCGGGGTAAGTGCCGGGCAGCATCCTCCGGCTGCCTCCACTAGCCACAGGGAGATTTGGGCAGCCGGGGGATGTCTGCACGATAGTGGGGAAAGGTTGTGGGGGAGTAGGAGAGAGAGACGCTTGGGGAAAGGGGGGGAGAGAGAGAGACAAAGCGAGGGGGAGAGAGAGAGACAGAGTTTTGAGGGGAAAGAGAGAGACAATGTTTAGGGCGAGCGAGGCAAGAAATGCATTTTTTTATATCATAATTTTTATTAAATATTAAAAAGAAATTTACATGTGAATATATACAAGGTAAACTTTTTTCCTATAGGGTATTCTTATATTCAGCCTTTTAGAGCACAATATATTGAAATGTAAAATTGTCAGCTAAACATGGAAGCAATAATGTGATGAACACTTTTCTCCTGATGAAGCGGTGACAGAAGATCCGGCAAATGTGTTGAGAGTGTTTATTTGTCTTCCCGTTTTTTGTCCTCAAGTGGCAGCTGTTTTTTCCATCACCTGTGCTGAGCTCTGTTTCATTTGGACATTTTGTACATGCTCACTGTTATCCTGCACCTTGCAAGTGTTTTCCTAGCGGGGGTCCAGTTCAAGATCCATCTGATCCTGCCCATGGCTGTTTTTATTACTTCCACAGACTACTTCCTGTTCAATTCCCAGCTATAATCCTGAATGCTTCATTTTTAACACTCTTTTGTGAGTGCAATACCTATTTAATATCGTGGTCAAATTGTTTTACATACTGTATTACACTATTGGTGTGTTTTGTCTTTATATGAAGCTTCAACTTGTTACTGCGCCTTCCTGATCCCACCCTCCCATCCCGTTTTATCTAAACAATAATGGTAAACAGTAATAGAAAGCCAAGAAAACATTAAATCCTTATTTTATTCACTTGTCTTACATGTATGGTGAATAATATACAAAGTTCTAACAAAGAAATTAAATAATAGTACACAGTGTTTGAATGGGTCTTTATTCCAATTAATACCATGTCCATGTCTACCTTAACCGGATGGTAGCCCTTATGCTTTTCATAAAATGACATATTGATTGCTGCCTTCGAAATGTGAAATCAGCATCATTATGGGAATTGAAGACTGACAGAGAATAAAAATACATTTTACCAGCTAGAAAACAGGTTAACACTTTCACAGTTGTTTAAAGGTTATCAGCTTCAAAGAAACAAAATTCTACTGCTCTGTCATTTGCACGAAACAGTTTATATTTGAAGAAACCATATCTAAGGGTCTACTCAATAAAAAGATAATTTCAGGGAAATGAGACAGGAATTTCAAACTTAAGGCCAAAGTAGCTGAGTTGGAAAAATTCTCACATTCAGCTGCATTGGATAATTTTTACAACCTGGCTAGATTGGCCTAAAGTTTGAAATTCATGTCTCAAATTCCCTGTAATTCTCTCTTTATTGAGTAGACCCTATGGTATTTTAATATTAGATACATGTATTATAGTGTTAAAAATTATAATTTAATAGGACTATTTATATAATTACATGCTTAGCTCGGCTCATCTTACTTGTTCTGCTTATCTAACATATATAATGAGCTTAGAATCAGTTTTTGTTTTAAGTTGTGTAAATCTAATCCTGAATGTGAGCCTTTGGTTGTTGCCAAACTACAATCCCTACCATGGCTGCATGTAGGGTTGTCACGTCATTATTTCTGGCCACTACTTGATTATGCAATTGATTTCCTTCTGGGCATATATAACTAGGGTTTATAGTATGTAAAGTATTAGGAAGCCTTGGGAACCATACTGATTTCAGATTTAATCATATATGTATATTATTATACCTGCGTGTGTATATCACACTGATAAGCTATAATATTATGACCAGTGACAGGTGGCAAACCGGTGTGATGCTTTGGACAATGTTTATCTGGGAAACCTTGGGTCTTGCTATTCATGTGGATGTTACTTTGACACGTACTACCTACCTAAGCATTGCTGCAGGCCATGTACACCCTTTCATGGAAACGATATTCCCCTGATTTGTCTCTTTAAGCAGGATAATGCGCCCTGCCAGAAAGCAAAAATGGGTCAAGAATGGTTTGAGTAACACAACGAGTTCAAAGTGTTGAGTTGGCCTCCAAATTCCCCAGATTTCAATCCAATTGAGCATCTGTGGAATGTGCTGGACAAAAAAGTCTGATCCATGGACACCTCACCTTGCAACTTACAGGACATAAAGGATCTGCTGCTCCAGGATGACCCTACCACCTGTATTTCACAGAGCAGCTCCAGAATCTGCTAGAACTTTAGTAAATGTAGTCTATTTTGAACTTTATATATTTATTTTATTTTTTTACTTTTTGTTTTGTAAATATAATTCTATATTGGCTTCTATTGCAAGTACGCTTTTCTGTGATATCTTAGTTTTTAAACTGCAGACTGAAAATGAAGATATCTTGATAATATGAGACATAATCTATAAACTACCATATTTGCTCGAATATAAGACAATTTTTTTCAGAGCAAATGCTCTGAAAAAGACCCCTCGTCTTATATTCAAGGTCGTCTTATAATCTGACCTCAAATCGAGGTCAGATTATAAGACATGGTTCAAGGTCCCCCGCAGAGCTGCAGGGACCTTGATCCCCATCGCTAACAGCCGGAGGATGTCTGCACGATACGCGCAGACATCCTCCCCTGCCGCCCGGCACGACCGCCAGGACTTCTATGATGAAGTCGGGTGCTTCCGGCTTCATCATAAAAGTCCCGGCGGTCGTGCTGGGCGGCAGCAGGGGAGGTCTGCGCTCATCGTGCAGACATCCTCCGCTGCCTCCACTAGGCACCAGGAGAATCTGGCAGCCGGGGGATGTCTGCTGTCCGTCATAATAGACGAAGTGTCGGGCAGCATGGAGGATGTCTGCTACCCCCAATAGCCACCAGGGAAAGAAACAAGGTGGGGGGGGGGGGGGGAGACACAGACAGATAAGGGGAGGGAGGGGTGGAGACACAGACAAGGGGAGGGAGGGAGGGGGAAGAGAGAAAAGGGGAGGGGGGACAGAGAAAAGGGGAAGGGGGGACAGAGAGAAAAGGGGAGGGGGGATAGAGAGAGACAAGGGGGGATAGAGAGACACAAGGGGAGGGGGATAGAGACAAGGGGAGGGGGAAGAGACGAGGGAGGTGGAGAGAGAGAGAAATTTGGGGGGGAGGGAGAGAAGGACAACGCGGGGGGGGGGAGAGACAGCTGGGGGAGGGGGAGAGAGGCACGCATTGGCACATAAAAGGAAATAAAAACAAGAAATGCATTTGCATAATATACATTTTTTATTAAATATTAAAAAGCAATTTACATATATACAAGTTAAACTTTTTTCCTATAGGGTAGTCTTTTATTCAGGCTTTTAGTTTTTTTCCTAAAGGAATATACAAAGTTTGGGGGGTTGTCTTTTAATCACGGTCGTCTTATAATCGAGCAAATATGGTATATTTTATACTGATATTTATTGATAAAATTAGACATCCAGTGTAAAATTGCTTTCAGTAGATTTCTAGTTATTTAATAGAGTTGGTTACTCTGATTCACTGGATAGTGTTTATGCCACTATATTGCTCCAAGTACCGTATTTTCTTGAATATAAGAAACGTTTTTTTTCAAAGCAAATGCTCTTAAAAAGTCCCCTTGTCTTATATTCGAGATTCGTCTTATAATCGGACCTCAAATAAGAGCTACAGGGGACCTGGAACCCCCTCACAAGCAGCCGGTGGATGTCTGTGCAATGCACGCAGACATCCTCTGCTGCTGCCAGTATGTGCAGACATCCCCCGGCTGCTCCCACTAGCCTCAAGGGAGAGTGGGTACATTGGGGGGAGGGAGGGGGGAGAGAGACAGAGTTGGGGGGAGGGAGGGGGGAGAGAGCCAGCATTGGGGGGGGGGAGGGAGCATTGGGCAAGTCTGGGGGGGTAGGGGCAGCATTGGCACATAAAAGGAAATAAAAATAGAGCCAGCGTCGGGGAGGGAGGGGGAGAAAACCAATGTTGGGGGAAGGGAGGTGGGAGAGAGCCAGCATTAGGAGGAGGAAGGGGGGAGAGAGCCAGCATTTGGGAAAGAAGGAGGAGAGAGCCAGCATTGGGGGGGAGGGAGGGAGGAGAGGGAGCATTGGGCAAGTCTGGGGGGTAGGGGCAGCATTGGCACATAAAAGGAAATAAATACAAGAAATGCATTTTTTTATATCAACATTTTAGTTGAAAAAACAATTTACATGTGAATATATACAAATTACACTTTTTCCTATAGGGTAGTCTTATATTCAGGCTTTTAGTTTTTTTCCTAAAGGAATATCCAAAGTTTGGGGTGTCGTCTTATAATCAAGCAAATACGGTAAATGTCCTATTGATTGTGTGTGTGTTTTGTGAAATCTGATGATTCAGGTATTGTCCTTTATTTATTTATCAATCTTGCAAAATCTTTGTCAGGCCTGTAACTACATTGCTAGTACTGTTTAGTAATAGGTGTTTATTGTGATATATTGGGTTCAATCAGTGCATTATTACTATTGCTGTGTTATTTCTATAATGAGTGTGTGTTAATAAAACTTTTATATTTGATTAACCAAGTACACTATTGATATAGTTTATGTTATATTATTGCCTTGTACATCAAACTTGGAAGATATTGTTTTAATGAATGGTTATTGGCCGTGAATAGTGGCATCAAGTCATTCATAATTCATATTTATCCTGACAGGTAGTTCAGCAACTAACATGTTGATGTGCTAAATACTCTACTATGGATATAGTCCCTAGGAGAAAATGAAGGGAAGACATCTGAGCTTTCTGCTACAGCTGACGGCATTTCGGAATGTCCACTTAGAATAATGTGTGAAATCGATTATTACCTGCCCTAGGTCCCTCAGGCTATTTTTTATTCAGAATGTTGAACTAGTTGTATTTGTGCCTTTTACCTCCTGTTCCCTTTAGCCAGGGCTGGCCTTAGGGTGTGTGACCTGTGCGAGCGCACATGGTGCAACACCTTAGGGGGCGCCAAAACAAAAAAAAGTTTGCCGGTAGAGGCATTGGCTGGGGAGATCAAAAGATGTCCCCTCAACAGCTCTCTGCTAGGCTAAACTGATGGATCCAGGGAGGGGGCGGAGCTCACAAGGTGAGAGGTGAAGCTCCACCCACACCCTCATGGGGAGCCGTGGGCAGCATAAGTAACTGCTGCTCGAGCTCCCCGCATGCAATGATAATGCAGGGTTTTGGAAATCCGATGCCCTGCATCATCACCAAGCTTGGGGAGGGCGAGGAGCACTTACTTATGCTGCCCGCAGCTCCCCATGAATCAGACGCCGCTCTGCTTCACAAGGTGGGGGCAGAGCTACACCTCTCACCCAGAGTTATGAGATGCCTGTCTTCTGTTGCGAATTACAGCTTGTGTTTTATCTCCGAATACACTTCTAAACTATGCATACATCTGATTTGGACTACAGGGAAATCAAAAACATAACAATAAAAAATAAATATCCCTTGCCATTGATTCTTGAACTCATGGAACGTTTCTGAGATGCTCATATATATTCCAAGATTGCTCTCCTGGTGGCGTACAATTTGGTGCACATACAGAAAGGAGGAAAATGGAGGATGGCTTTTCAAACTCGTTACGGGCATTACTAGTATCGGGTAATGCCTTTTGGTTTATGTAATTCTCCAGCTCCTCAATGACATCTTTATGGACATGTTGCATAGGTATATTGTAGTCTACTTGGATGACACCCTGGTTTACTCCCCTTCCTTGGAGGTCCATCGCCAACGATGTCACAAGTACAGGAGCGACTACAAAAGAACCATCTGTATGCCAAACTGTCCAAATGCACCTTCGAGACCACCAAAGTCGAGTTCTTGGGATAGGTAATCTCTCCAGGATGTCTCAAAATGGACCCCAAGAAGGTATCCTCAATTCTGCAATGGCCTATCCTCAAATCCGTGAAAGCTGTCCAGAAGTTCGTAGGATTTGCAAACTTCTATTGAAGATTCATTAACAGCTTTTTATGAATCATCCACCCTATAACACAGCTAACCAAGAAGAACACCCCCTTCCACTGGTGTCCACAGGCCCAGAAGGCCTTCGAAACCCTCAAACACAAGTTCACTCAGGTTCCCATACTTGTCCTTCCCGATCCTCATAAGTAGAGTTGAGCGGACACCTGGATGTTCGGGTTCGGCCGAACTTCGGAAAAAAGTCAGGGTTCGGGCTCGAACTTGACCCTGAACACGAACCCCATTGAAGTCAATGGGGACACGAACTTTTGGCCACTAAAAAGCCTCTAAAAAAGTCTTGGAAAGGGCTAGAGGACTGCAAAAGGAGGTAAAATGTGGGAAGAGTAGGACAAGTGCCCTGCAAACAAATATGTATAGGGAAATAACTTCAAATAACATAAAAGACATACAAATTAAAAATACAGCTGAGCCATAAAATAGCACTAGATGGAATCTTTGATTTTAGCTTTGGAAAAACATAAATCTAAATATAAAGCATGGCTGCCAGGAGGATCAACAGAATTATCCATTTGAGAGAGGGTTGGAGTGCAGGGTATTCTCTTTCAGTTTATACTAAGTGACCCATAGGTTGAGGAGGCGGTGACCATGGCGGTGTAGGTGGAAGCGGCGCTGGAGGAGGAGGAGGTAGCCAGAATTTTTCAAAGTGCGCTGTAAGCACAGTATTTGACGGTTCTATTTGACTCTCAGATATGAAGTGCACCGCAAGACGCAAATGTACTATTTACCACCCAAAACTATTCGAATTTTTCAAAGTGCACTGTAAGCACAGTATTTGATGGTTCTATTGGACTCTCAGATATGAAGTGCACCGCAAGACGCAAATGTATTATTTACCACCCAAAACTATTAGAATTTTTCAAAGTGCGCTGTAAGCACAGTATTTGACGATTCTATTTGACTCTCAGATGTAATACAAGTAATGCTATTGCTATTCTATAAACCGAAATAGAGTCCCCATTCATACAAAGAGGTCATTTAACCTATTCTTATGAATGGGGACTCTATTTCGGTTTATAGAAAGCCAATGGCATTATATACAATGTAATCGCCGAACCCCGAACTAAAACACGGACATACAGTAAAATGTCCGTGTTCGAGTCCGGGGTCCCAAAACCGTAAAGTTCGGTACGAACCCGAACAGTGTGGTTTGGGTTCGTTCAACACTACTCATAAGTAGAGTTGAGCAGACACCTGGATTTTCGGGTTCGGCGGGTTCGGCCGAACTTCGGAAAAAAGTCAGAGTTTGGGCTCGAACTTGACTCCGAACACGAACCCCATTGAAGACAATGGGGACACGAACTTTTGGCCACTAAAATGCCTCTAAAAAAGTCTTGGAAAGGGCTAGAGGGCTGCAAAAGGAAGTAGAATGTGGGTAAGAGTAGGACAAGTGCCCTGCAAACAAATATGGATAGGGAAATAACTTCAAATAACATAAAATACATACAAATTACAAATACAGCTGAGCCATAAAATAGCACTAGATGGAATCTTTGATTTTAGCTTTGGAAGAAAATAAAAATAAATGTAAATCTAAAGCATGGCTGCCAGGAGGATCAACAGAATTATCCATTTGAGAGAGGGTTGGAGTGCAGGGTATTCTCTTTCCGTTTATACTAAGTGACCCATCGGTTGAGGAGGCGGTGACCGTGGCGGTGTAGGTGGAAGCAGCGCTGGAGGAGGAGGAGGTTTGACGGTTCTATTTGACTCTCATATATGAAGTGCACCGCAAGACGCAAATGTACTATTTACCACCCAAAACTTTTCGAATGTTTCAAAGTGCGCTGTAAGCACAGTATTTAACGGTTCTATTTGACTCTCAGATATGAAGTGCACCGCAAGACCCAAATGTACTATTTACCACCCAAAACTATTAGAATTTTTCAAAGTGCGCTGTAAGCACAGTATTTGACGGTTCTATTTGACTCTCAGATATGAAGTGCACCGCAAGACGCAAATGTACTTTTTACCACCCAAAACTATTAGAATTTTTCAAAGTGCGCTGGTCAATTGACCTATTCGTATGAATGGGGACTCTATTTCGGTTTATAGAAAGCCAATAGCATTACATGTATTCCATAAACCGAAAGTCTATAAACCGAAAGACATTCGGTTTATAGACTTTCGGTTTATGGAATACATGTAATGCTATTGCTATTCTATAAACCGAAAGTCTATAAACCGAAAGACATTCGGTTTATAGACTTTCGGCTTATGGAATACATGTAATACTATTGGCTTTCTTTAAATCAAAATAGAGTCCCCATTCATACGAATAGGTCAATTGACCAGCGCACTTTGAAAAATTCTAATAGTTTTGGGTGGTAAATAGTACATTTGCGTCTTGCGGTGCACTTCATATCTGAGAGTCAAATAGAATCGTCAAATACTGTGCTTACGGCGCACTTTGAAAAATTCTAATGCCGCTTTAATAGATTCGGCTGCATAGAGGTCCGCAAGGTCATATCACAACAGGTCATATCCGGCACTTTTTCCCTCCCAGCGGACCAACAGAGTAAAAGTAAGGAATTGATAACAACAAGCCAACAAATATTGCCTGTATATCATGTGTACTAGTGAAAAGTAATCATGTTGAAGACATCATCCTTCTGTAATCATATACATATTTTATACTAAATGTGTGAAAATTATTGTAGCATGTTCAAAATCTCATAATTTATATGAGAGTGCATTGGCATAATGATGTTTGTCTTAAATGTGCGAGCTAATATACTGGTATTTAGGTTAGAGGAGATATTATGGTTATATTAGGGTATATATTATTAGGGTTATATGTAGTGAGTAATTTAGGTTATATGGGATGCTAAGGTCATTAATTTAGGTTATATGGGATAGATGGGTTGTACAAATCCCCCTGGGATCCAGAATGTGGTGGCAGAGTGTGGTGGGAGTTAATTGGGCATACCCTTGGAATACTGTTAGGATATTTTGGTGTCAAGATTTATTTTATCAGATACTAGACTACTGTGAAAGTAACTGAGAAAGCAGACCGTATCAACATCATAGAGAAGCATTAATAATGTTGGGAAAATTAGGATTCCTCTCTGGATCTAGCATGACTACAGGCAAAGGAATATGCAATTTCCCCAAAAATAGTATTGCACACTCAATTACTGATGTCTGAGCGTCAAAGGAATTGCAATCCACAACAGCTTTAGCACCAAAACTTTTATATTACTGACTGACTCACAGGGAAAGTCCTGTGACTGCAATCTGCATCCTGTGGTAAGTGTGTATGTCAATGTGAGTGTGTGTGTCAATGTGAGTGTGTGTGTGTGTGTCAGTGTGAGTGTTCGTGTCAGTGTGAGTGAGTGTGTGTCAGTGTGTGTGTGTATGTCAGTGTGAGTGTGTGTGTGTGTGTGTGTGTCAGTGTGAGTGTGTGTGTGTGTGTGTGTGTGTGTCAGTGTGTATGTCAGTGTGTGTGTGAATGTCAGTGTGTGAGTATCAGTGTGTGTGTGTCAGTGAGTGTGTGTGTCAGTGAGAGTGAGTGTGTATGTGTGTGTCAGTGTGTGTGTGTGTGTGTGTCAGTGTGTGTGAGTGTGTCAGAGTGTGTGTCAGTGAGAGTGAGTGTGTGTGTGTGTGTCAGTGAGAGTGAGTGTGTGTGTCAGTGAGAGTGTGTGTATGTGAGTGTGTGTGTGTGTGTATGTCAGTGTGAGTGAGATTGTCTGTCTTTTTGTTATAGGTCACTGGTCACATTATGTTTTAGAGAATTGCACAGCCTATTATCGGAATAATGTTTTACCATGACTCACCTTTTCACCTTATGGGTGGGCTCTTTGAAAAGATTATTTTTTTTATGTATATAAGAAGTGCTTTAGTGGCATAAAAAAATCAAATATAAGGCCTGGGTTGTAAGACAAGTCCTGTGAGTGTGATCTGGCTGCTGGGGTAAATCAATATATCCACCAATTATGTACACATTATATATCACACACTGCCTGACAAATATACCTGCATAGGGCAATTCATGTAACCTTGTATACATACTGGGGGCATATATTGCACTGGGCAGTGGTATATATCAGTAAAATCTAAAAATAATACACACTTCTAAATGTGCTTTAAAATGCATAGTTTTCCCTTTTAAGAACATGTTAAGCTATGGGGCTGGTAAACAATTATTTCCAGGGCCGTTTTGCAAGTAGCAGATCGTCTTAAACTTCTTCAGCAAAATCTCTCTGTTATAATAACAACCTTAAACAAAGCACAACAAGACCACAAGAAGTACGCAGACAAACACCGAATCCATGCACCCTCCTTCCAAGTATAAGACAAGGTTTGGCTATACTCTGCTCACATTAAGACCATTGGGCCATCTCATAAACTCAGCCCATAGTTCCTAGGTCCATTTCCTATCACCACCCTCTGTAGTCCCGCTGCTGTTCAATTATCACTATCTGATACTTGGCGCATCCATCCGAACCACATCTCCTTAATCAAGAAAGGGATTGCCGAATGAATACCCCAGAAGACAGCCACTACCTCCTCATCCCATATCTATTGATGGGTCTGAAGAGTATGAGGTGGAAAAGTTCTTAGACTCCCATATCAATCAAGGAAGGTTTCAAATATTTGGGGCATTGGAAGGACTATGGCCCTGAAGAAAGGATCTGGGTACCTGTGACCAATATCCACGCTCCTGCTAAGATCTGGACTTTCCACAGACTCGACCCAAGATGCCCGGCTCCTCAACGAACTTGGAGGTTGCGTGTAAGGGGGGAGTCTGTCAGGTCCAGGGGCCACTGCTTACCTTGCCCAGGGGGGCCCCTGATCGGATCCATTCTCTGCTCCTGTCTTCAGCCATCACGCAATAGTAAAACAGCTAGGTAGGCCGAATCCCTGGCCTCGAGTTGCCAGCCACAAGCTCGCAGTGACAGCCACTGTATCACGGAGGTTCGGGAGGCGTGGCTTCCTCACAAGAAACTCTGCACGATTGGTAGATGCTATAAAGGCAGGGGAGAGAGGGTGAGGAGTCCCCCACTCCTCCTCCCTATCCACAACATGGTCCAGGGGTGGTCCCCAGGTGTAAAAAGGTGAGAGGTCCCTAATCAGCAGCTCTATAAAACCCCAACACTCATTTTCTTCAGTGCTTGCTTGTTGAGCCGTGGTGTCTGTTCTCAGTCCTATTCCTACATTTACTTGGTTCTTGGATCTATTGCTATCTTTCTTGTGTACCAACCTTGGCTTTCCTCCTGGACTCCCCGATTTGCTGTTACCCCTACTTGGACTTACCCACTACTTGACCCTATGCAGCCTGCCTTGACCCTTTGGAACTGACTTCTCTTTTGCCTGACCCTATAGTTGTGACATTTTGGACTGCCTCTTTCTTCTCAGCAATCCCCACCGCCACCCTGGGCTACGCTCCTTACTCTTGAGCCCAACATATGAGTTTTACAAAATTGGAGAAAGCGCTTAACATGAAAAAGAAACTGAATAGATGATTCAGAATTTTATATTCTTCAAAGAGGCTGGTTAAATGTCTTATAACAGTATTGTACAGATCAGGGGCGTCACTAGTGTTGGTGTCACCCGGTGCGGAAACTCATGGTGTCACCCCCCTGGATTTCCTCCATACAATGCCAAACAGATTCCTTAGTAATGCCAGTTAGATGGCCTATTAACTATGCCACACACAGGAGCCCCATAACTATGCCACACACAGGAGCCCCATAACTTATGAAACACCAGAGCCCCATAACTTATGCAACACCAGAGCCCCATAACTTATGCCTCACCTCTGCCCAATTAATTATGCCACACACACAGGTGCCCCATAATTATGCCACACACACACAGGTGCCCCATAATTATGCCACACAAAAGAGTCCCTTAATAACGCCACACAAAAGAGTCCCTTAAATATGCCACACAGGGAGCCCAATAAATATGCCACACACTAGTGTCCCATAATTATGCACACATGAGACCGCCATTAATTATGCAACACACAGGAGCCCCACGAGGTGACAATCTTACAATTATAGATACCAGTAATATTGTGCCATTCAGATCCCAGTAGTATTGTCCCACTCAGAGCCCAGTAATATTGTGCCAGTCAGATACCAGGAATATTGTGCCACTCAGAGCCCAGTAGTATTGTCCCACTCAGAGCCCAGTAATATTGTGCCAGTCAGATACCAGGAATACTGTGCCATTCAGAGCCCAGTAATATTGTGCCAGTCAGATGCCAGTAATATTGTGCCAGTCAGAGCCCAAAAATATTGTGCCACTCAGAGCCCAGTAATTGTGTGCCAGTCAGATACCAGGAATATAGTGCCAGTCAGAGCCCAGTAATAGTGTGCCAGTCAGAACCCAGTAATATTGTGCCAGTCAGAGCCCAGGAATATTGTGCCAGTCAGAGCCCGGTTATATTGTGCCAGTCAGAGCTCAGTTATATTGTGCTAGTCAGAACCCAGGAATATTGTGCCAGTCAGAATCCAGGAATATTGTGCCAGTCAGAGCCCAGTAATATAGTGCCAGCCAGATGCCCAGTAATATAGTGCCAGCCAGAGCCCAGTAATATAGTGCCAGCCAGAGCCCAGTAATATAGTGCCAGCCAGATGCCCAGTAATATAGTGCCAGCCAGAGCCCAGTAATAGTGTGCCAGTCAGAGCCCAGTAATAAACTGCTCGTTTTAAACCCCCCTCCTCCCCCCCTTCCCCATCAATTACCGAATCGCTGCTTCTCTGTGCTCCCGGACGGACGCCTCCTCTGTGCAGTCTTCCCTCCTGCACGGAGGAGGGAAACACAGTCACTGGATGTGACGTTACGTCACATCTGGTTGCTGTGATTTTTTTTTCCAGCGGCCGCCCCCCCCCCCCCCCCCCCCGCGACGCCACTGGTACAGATGGTACTTGGTACCAGAACATTGACAAAATGTACCCAGAACAATCAAATATTATAAAAAGTAAAAAATGAATATGTGTGGTTGTCAATCAAATTTAAGAAATATGGGTGAAAATGTTTAATCAACAAAAATATGAGAGTTGAAACTTGCTAACACACCACCAAATTACATTATTTTTAATTACCGTATTTGCTCGATTATAAGACGACCCTGATTATAAGACGACCCCCCAAACTTTGGATATTCCTTTAGGAAAAATACTAAAAGCCTGAATATAAGACTACCCTATAGGAAAAAAGGTAAACTTGTATATATTCACATGTAAATTGCTTTTTTATTAAAATATTATATTAAAAAAAATGCATTTCTTGTGTTTATTTCTTTTTATGTGCCAATTCTGCCTCTATCTTTCCCTTGCCCCCAGCTTTGTCTCACTCCCCACTCCCCCCTCACCTGTCTCTTCCCCCCACATGTTTCTCTCTGCCCCCCTTCCTCTGTCTCTCCCCCCCTTCCTTCTCTGTCCCCCCTGTCTCTCTGCCCCCCTCCCCCTTTCTCTCTCCCCCTGTCTCTCTGTCCCCCCCCCGACCTTACCTGTACTTCAATCCCTGGTGGCTAGTGGGGGCAGCCGGGGGATGTCTGCACGATACGTGCAGACATCCTCCATGCTGCCCGACACGGCAGTCTATTATGACGGACAGCTGTCCCCTGCTGCTAGAGAGGGGGATCCAGGTCACCTGCAGCTCTGCTGGGGACCTGGATCCATGTCTTATAATCTGACCTCAATTTGAGGTCAGATTATAAGAGACCTCGATTATAAGACGAGGGGGATTTTTCAGAGCATTTGCTCTGAAAAACACCTCGTCTTATAATCGAGCAAATACGGTAGGTATTCCAAAAAAATGTAATCACTTTATTCTAGCACTAAAATGAATAATTGCTAGAAACTGGAGAAAAAAAAAACATATAATATTAAATGGGAAGCAATTATTGCTCAGTTATACAATCAGTACCTAATGGAAAAGGGATACTATTGTGGTATAGGGAAAATTAATATGTTAAAAGAATATTGGTAGGGAGTCACTTTTGGTTATCTGTCTGAACTCCAGGTGCTGTTAGCTGACATAGTGAGTATTGAACAATTCGTTTTTCCCATATTCGGAATGAGGAAACTTGCCTGGGGTTATCCATAGGATTCCCGGTATTTCAAATCAGCAGTTAAATTAAATGAATTAATAAATAAAATGGGGCCATCTTGCCCCATAAAAAAAAAAAATGTCCCTACATAAAAACATTATGGCCCCCTGACGTCAGCAGGCTTCCCTGCTTGCCCCATATAATAAGACTTGGCCCCATACAACCTAAAACAGCCCCAAGGGCTGCACAATGCCCCTGGTCCCTAATAATGAAAAAAGACCACATGGTGCCATGGGCCGCTAATACGGCTCATAAATAAATTAAATAAAAATAATTAAATAACCTACTCCCCCCCCCCCCCAACCTCTACATTGTTCCTATTTACCTCTACCTTCACCTTGTTAGGGGGAGGGGGCGAGCCTTTAAAATGGATGATCACCTGTAAAAAAACAAACACCCTCTGTGTGCCAGGAGGGTGGGCATAAAAAGGCAGGGATTTCATGCCGCTTCTTTCCTCCAGATGCATAGTGATGGGGGTGTATGGTTTTTTTTGCTCACGCATTTTTTTTTATAGTTGGATTCATGTTTGGATGGTCTTATTTTCATGGGTTGAAGACTCGAACTTGTGGATAGTCACTAGATTTCTGGAAAAGGTTACTCTGTAAATATGAAGTGTGGTATAACTCACGTGTACCAGAGACATAAATGACCAGGCTCTGGTTTGAATCGCTTATGTGGAGTATATATACCTCAAGTCAATGGACTTCATTGCTTCCCAGTAACAGAGAAAAAAATAGCCGCAAAATCAGACAACTAATTTTATTAATGGCCCCTTTAACCCCTATGCTGCATTTGAAATACCAGTTTGCACATTAAAATATTCCCCAGCCGGAGTCTGTTTAATACATTTAAAATAAATATTTATCGAAAGGGGGCGGAACGTCATGACGTAGGACGCACGCTACGTTTGGCGCGGTGGATGCTGTGAGGCAACAAGCTTTGATATGATGTGGTCCAGCCGAGAGTTCTACAACCGCCGACAGACGACTGGTCTGTGACACTGCCGGATAGAAGTTCTTCGATCTCCTCTCCCAAACCGCTGCAGGAAGTAAAACCGAGACCTTAACCGTATTAAGTTACGGTCACGTGAGTAAGCAGGGATTTCCCCCGTTGTCCTCAATTGCCCAAAGCGTTTAAAAACACCATCAGGTATAATATCTTCATGCAGCAGGTGAAAAGCCTGTGAAAGCTTGTGTTTGTTTGGAGGGGCTAAGTCTGGGATAATCCTATTCAAGTACTTCCATACTTATAACTTCACTGAATATCAGGTCCTTGATTATACACCTGTGTTAAGACTGTAAACTAAAACACCTATAGTTATAGGTTTGATGTGCCTGTATATTCTAAACGAATCACAAAGGAGAGGATACCTGACTAACATTAGCATAAAACTGCAACATAACTCTAGTAATAAAACCTCCCAGGAATAATTTTGATAAAAGTCAGAGTGGTCTTAGTACTGATTGGTATATCTATAACATAAATCTCAGACAATAGGCTATATAGGATTGAGTACTAACTTTAAATCTGGTGTATCTGGCGTATAAACTTGTACTATAGATCTCTGACAAGGGATCTCTGGTAAGGGGATACACCGGGCTGAGCTACTTTAATCTTGTAAAAACAACTTGAACCTGTATTATAAATCTCTGACAAAAGGATACATCTGACTTATGCACTGACTTTAATTCACATTATATGTGGGTGATTTAAGTCAGCTAGAACAAATTTTTAACAAAGTTTACATACTTAAGGCTGGTCCCAAAACTACAAATGGCTTCTAAAAAAACTGCAGAGCTAAAAGGCACAAAAAAAAGCCAGAAAAAAGGTTATCAAATTATTTTTCACCTCAAGCAGAGAAACAGCCTAAAGCTAAATCCTTGCAAGATTCAAGCAACGTCCCGATGGGTGACTATGAAGCTGAGCCCCTAAGTGAAGTACAGGGGGCTCAGGTTTATGATCAAGACCAACCTATACTTACACAAGATATGCTAATTCAAGCATTGGAAGTCCAGTTTGTCAGAATCAGGGAAGTGATCGATAATAGTTCGGAAGAGTTAAAAAAAGATATAACCCTAGAGTTAAACAGACTGGGAGAGCGCATTCAAAAAGTAGAGGACCAGTTTATACATATAGATTTTCAGTTGCAAGAACAAAAAGAACAGAATAAACACCTAGAATCAAAAGTTATAAAACTGGAAGAAAAACTGGCCGATATTGAAGATCGGGCAAGGAGATGCAACTTAAGAATAAAAGGTGTACCAGAAAAGATAACCCAACCTGTGCTGGAACAATATTTGATAGATCTGTTTGTATATCTGGGGTTGGAAAAAAGGGAAGGTGTCCAAACACTAGAAAGATTTCATCGTACGTTTAAATCAAAAAATCTCTCAGATAATACTCCCAGAGATGTAATAGTCTGTTTTCACAGTTATAGAGACAAGACTAAGATTCAAAAAGGATTCACACAAAAAGATCATACAGGAACAGATTATGCAATCCTGAAAATTTTCCCAGATATCTCATTTTATACTAGAAATCTGAGGAAACCCTTTAGATCTCAAACAGAAATACTACGCAAGCAAGAGATCAGATATACATGGAAGTTTCCATCAGGGATCTACTTATTACACGAGGGCAATCGACTAAATTTTGATAACCCACAAATGCTTCAGGAGTGGATAAAACAAAGATACCCCCACGAGCAAGCTTCAAAATAAAGATAATGAAATAAATGAGAGGATCAAAGAAATCCCCCATAAGATACAGGCAGGGAAGATCACAACTAAGCAGAATATATAGAGGAAAGACGGTTGCGGACTAAGCAGGGCCAAGGACAAGTAATCACTTTATAAATAAAACAAACAGAAGGGGGTATAGAGGGTAATTTTTTTTTTTTTTTTTCTTTTTCTCCTCTTCGCTTTTTTCTCTCCTTCTCTTCGCCTCCTCAGAGTGCTACAAGAGTTGTTAAAGAAAGTAATAACTATATACAAAATAAGGGATAAGAAGGATAATACCCAGTATAGATCATCTAAGAAATACAGATCGTTAAAATAATATTTAAGACGTATATTTCACAAATAATCCACGAAATTGTAGATTAAAATAAAATAATTAAGATATTGACGCAATATGAAGTGACAGACACACAAGCTGACACACATAGCAAGGATAGGCTAATAAGGTTGAGATTAAACATAATATAATTCTTCGGGGACTATGGGTAGGTTAAATAATTATAGCTATCATTGACATACATTTTAGAAAGGGGAGATACTCACTTTAGAATATATAGTTTGTTAATTGAATATATAAAGAGTACATCCAATATAAAAGGGGGGGGGAGGGGGGGGGAAGGGAGGGAAAAAAGGGAAAAGAAGGGGAAAAAATTATCACGATTTTATAGTACAACACAAAAGGGTAATGCTACTAAAATTTAATAATGCGAGATAGATACACTACTTTTAGGAGATAGCACTTAGGGGAATTAAATTTAAATTAGAACATAGCAGAATATTAAAAAATAAAATTTTACAACTAATTCACTAAATATAAATAAAGAATAAATATATTAGAGTTCACTTGAAAGGATGGATAATACGATAAAATAAGTAATTAATATAACGGAACACAATAATAATATAATAATTAAATTATAAATCACAAGTATTACAATACAAACAGTCTACTTCATAAGAGAAGAGGCTTTAAGGTGGAGAGACACTGGGTACGGTAAAGGGTGGTAAAGACTAAAATCAATAGCATAATCACTCGGGTAATAGGGGTAAAATAAACAGAATAGGTTACGATTTGAGACTTGCTATTTGCCCCTTCCCGGTCCGATCGCATCTGGTGCTATGGGGGGGGGGGGGTTTGGGTTTTTTTTTTTTCTCTCACTTCCCTATACCCAATTCGAAATTCTATATTAAAGTTATGATGAAAAATTACAAACTGATAGCTTGTTGCCAAACAGCGGGAACCTTTTGTGGACAAGTTTTACCCACAATATGGTACCAAATTTTTTATTTACAATGGGAGCCTTCCGGTATAGGAAAGGAATACTCGTCTTCTGGTGGGAGCCAGTCACTTCCCAAAATAAAAGAGGTTATATATGTGTGTGCCAGGGTCGCTGGGGACGGGGGGTCGTAGGGAGAAGAATTAGTCCAACAGTTCTAGATGACGATTAGGTTTGCATCTTTAAATGCACAAGGGATCAATTCCCCGCAGAAAAGGAAGATAATATTCCAATTCCTGAAAGAACAAAATATCTCAGTTTGTGCCCTTCAGGAAACACACTGGAGAGATAATGATTATCTAAGAGCAAAGAATAAAATGTATCCAATAATGATTCAAGCATCAATGCCATTTAAAAGGAAAAGAGGAGTTGCCATTCTTTTCTCCAATAATCTTAATATTAAAGTAAAACATGAGATATGCGATAAGGAGGGAAGATATATAATCATAATTGTGGAAATCAATAATTCCCTATATACACTAGCTAATATCTATGCACCGAATCAAGCCCCTACGAAATTCATTTGCTCCATCTGCAAAAGACTCAGTAAAGTTGCTCAAGGTCAATTGATAATGCTAGGAGACTTCAACTGCGTGATGGATCCCCATGAAGACATCAGCAGACAAAAACACAAGAATGTAAATAAGAATAATCTGAATAATTCTAGAAGATTAAGAGAATTTATGACATATTATGAACTTGTCGATTCATGGAGAATTCTCCATCCTGCAGAAAAAGACTTCACATGCTTTTCCAAATCCCACATTGTATATTCGCGAATAGATCATATTATGGTAGACAGAAGGAATGTAAATAAGATCTTAAAAATTAATATCAAAGAATTTACATGCTCTGACCATAATGCATTGATCTTGGATTGGAAGGATTCCTACAGTGTTCCTAGGAGTGACTGGAAATTTCAGCAATACCTTCTGAAAAAAACGGAACATAGAGATCTGATTAGAAAGATGACTGAAAATTACTTTATAGAAAACGCTGGTAATGAAGTTAACCCAGCAATGGTTTGGAGCGCCTATGAAAGTGTCATAAGGGGCCACTTAATCAGCTTAGAAATAAAAGAAAAAAGAGCAAGGGGGTTGCCCCTAAATCAATTGTACCTAGATCTTGACATATTGGCCTCTCAAAACAAAATAAACCCGAATTTACAAACATCTGAGTCAATAGCTAAAATTGAAAGAGATATTAACGAAAGGTTGATGGAAGATGCGAGAAGAGGAATTGAACGACTGCAAAGGTCTTGGTATTATTATGGAAATAAAGCACAAAAGATGATGTCCAACAGACTAAAGAAAGACAGACTAAAAAAAGTAATAACAAAAATCAAACAAGCGGACAACCTTGTCTTATGCCCTGATAAAATCGCTGAAGCCTTTAAGGATTTTTACAAAGATCTATATAATCTGCCGAAACTTGAACAAGTAGACAGCATAAAGGAATATTTACATAAATTACGTCTCCCTAAAATTAATAAAGATCAATTAAGTTTATTGAACCGGCCCATTCATACAGAAGAGGTTGAGAGGTCCTTAAATAAATTAAAAAGAGCAAAAGCACCAGGCCCGGATGGGTTTGATAACGGATTCTATAGTACAGTAAAAGATCTGATATTAACGGACCTAACAAAGGCCTTTAATGAATTTAAAAAAGGTATACCCCAGGAGCTACTTAGGGCTTTTATAATTCCGATCCCCAAGCCCGATAAAGATATAGAACTTATAAAGAACTATAGACCAATAGCCCTAATGAATACCGACTTGAAGGTATACTCAACGGTCCTGTCGGACAGACTGAAAAATATTCTTCCTCAGATTGTACATAGAGATCAAACGGGCTTCTTACCTGGGCGCTCCTCTATAAATAATATCAGGAGACTGGTGGGCATCGCTCAGATGTCTAAGATGGAGCGAATCCCCATGCTGACCCTGTCATTGGATGCAGAGAAGGCCTTTGACAGGGTCAGCTGGGTGTTTATGAGGCTGGTGCTTCAGTCGTTCGGGTTTGGGGGTGAGTTCCTCTCAAGTGTAATGGCTCTGTATGAGGGTCCATCTGCACAGATCAAGGGTGTTGGCTTTAAATCGGGCTGGTTCAACATACAAAACGGTGTAAGACAGGGCTGCCCGCTTTCCCCCCTGTTATATCTATTAACCATGGAACCTCTGGCCATGGCAATACGAGCCAATACAGGGATCGGAGGAATGAATACAGGGGGAGAAGAGTTTAAGATAAGTCTTTATGCAGATGACGTCATACTGACGTTAACTGATCCATCCAACTCAATGAAAGAAGTGATGAAGGAGATTCAAACGTATTCCGCCCACTCAGGATATAAATTAAACTGGGATAAATCCACGGCTATAGCCATTAATATCCCGTTAAACAGGAAAGCGGATTTAATACAGAAATATGGATTTCTATGGGCTAAACAACACTTAAACTACCTGGGCATTAAAATCTGTCCCGATCCAGACCAACTGGTTCAGATACATTTTCTTCCCCTCCTAAAGGAGACAACCAAAAAACTCAAATCATAGAAAACAATGGGTTTTTCATGGTGGGGTCGTATAAATATAATAAAGTCTTACATTTTACCTAAATGGACTTATTTATTTAAAATGCTAAATTTGGAGATCCCAAAACATTGGATACAGATGGCACAGTCGGCTCTAAATAAATTTATCTGGCAGAACTCCCGCCCAAGGATAAGATTAACTACTATGGCAATGACAGTAAAGGAAGGGGGTTTGGGAGTCCCAATCCTGGAGGACTACTCAAATGCATGCCGAATTGCTCAAGCAATATATACTCAACAAGACAAATCCAAACAGGAAAGCTGGTATAAAATTGAGCAACATTTATCAAACACCATAGACCTGGGGGGATTGTTTTGGAAGATGAAGAAATCAGCAGGATCTGAACCTAAAAAAGAAGAAAAACCGAGAGTCTTAATACTTCAAGATCTAATAAAAAGCTGGCAAATGTTAAAGAACTCCTTGGACATCAAAAACCTGATACTATCTGAACTTCCCTTAAAATTAATAGCCGCAAACATACAAGACCTAAACATAAAAAATTGGACGAACCATGGCTTCCATAACATAGAAGATCTATTTACCCTATTGGGCCCTAAAACATTCACACAGATTATCGAAGAGACAGGAATCCCAAATAAGGAGTTATATTCATACGTCAGAATAAAGCATTTTATGAATAAATATGTCAGGAAATCGGAAAATAATTTGGAAAAAGAGCTGGTCCGAGCCATGAATCAATACAATATGAAAAATATGATCTCCAAATGCATGTCATTAATTAGACAATCTAAAATCAAGACTGAAAATAGCAATAAAGACAAATGGAGTAAAGATACCAATAAACATATAACACAAGATGAATGGCTATCCGCCATGAAAACAACATACAAAGTGGTACACTGCTTGAATCTAAAAGAAACATATTTTAAACTTTTAAATCGGTGGTATATGGTTCCTTCCCGATTAGCTAAAATATCAAGAAACAAACCAGATAATTGCTGGCGCTGTCAAAAGCAGGGAGCAGATATCAATCATATATTCTGGAGCTGTGAGGAAATTAATAAAATGTGGAAAATGCTGAGGTCAAAAATAAAAGAACTAACTGGTAAAGAGTTACAGTTGGACCCAACAATATATCTACTACACATAAACATCCAACAAATAACTAATCCGCAGAGAGGAATCATAATCCATTTGTTATTGGCAGCTAAACTGCTGATAGCAAGAAAATGGAATACCCTAGAAACACCAAAATGGTTTGAAATAAAAAATCAAGTCTTATTTCAACTAAATATGGAACAGGGTATTGGATATCAATTCAACTCATCTGATAATCGTAACATAAAACTGGACGAATGGATAAGTAAATTAAAAACATTGGATTGAAGGAATGCATAGATACTGAGAAAATCTAGAAAGGAAGAATAAAGAAATTGAAACCGGTACTCCCCCCCCCCCCCTCCCCAGCGACTTAAAATACAAATGTCTATATGTATGTCTGTCTTGTCGGTTACATATTCCGCACAGGGTTTAAATGTAGATGACTTGGATGGTCCAATACAAGAGACCATCTAGCCAATTGCAATGTGAGAATTTAATTTAACTAAATATAAGGCGGAATTTTATATTGTTAATGTAATTGATAAATAATAAAATATTAAATTTATAAAATTAAAATCAGAGAACTGATTAATGTAACTATACTAAAAACAAAGGAAAACATGACACAGGGATGAACTGAGATATCACAAGGAATTTTCTAGGTTAACTCCTGTGAATTACAGTCTGAGTGAAAAAATATTCCCCAGCCAGGTGCCTATCAAAATATGCTACTGTTAGTTTGCTTATTAAAAGATGCCACCGTTTTCCCATTAACCCCTTTGTGACAGAGTTCTATGCTGCATTTGATGTGCCTTGAAGACCAGAATTCCATTATTTGTGTCATACGTTTGCTTAACTGTGATTTCTTTCTTTGTGTTCAGTACACCCACACAACATATATATCATTTTTTAAAGGACAGATGGGGCTTTCTTTTGATACTATTATTTTCAGTATATGAACTGTACTGTATATATTTTAAAATATATAAAATATGATGAAAATATGGCAAAAAAACACTTTTTCTAACTTTGACCTGATTTTTTTTTTACACAATTACAAACTATTAAAAAAGAACACATCTATAAAGTTTCTAACATTTGTCCTGAGTTAAGAAATACCAATGTTTCCATGATTTTCTGGGGGGTTTTCAAGTAATAGGGCAATAACCTATACTAGTGTTTTATTGTTTCCTAACCATTTTCTTCTACAGTGACCTTTTCACCCCAACCTTAACCCTAAATTTAACCATAACCCTAAATCTACCCCCACTCCTTAATCTAACCCTTGTACTAACATTAATTCTAACACTAACCCACCTGTAACCCTAACCCTAATTGTAACCCTAACCCTAGATCTAGGATAAGTAGATCTAGGGTTATCTTTTTCTAACTGTAATGATGCTGACTGCCTCTAGGGGCAGTCAAGCAACAGTTTCAGAGCAGTGGAAGTGATTTTTTTTTTATCACTTCTGTTGCTCTCTGCTCCTCTTCCATATGGCACCCACCATCACCAAGAAAACACACACTCAGTGTCCATGAATCCAAGGTGCCTGGCACAGTCATCCTCTGCATGAGCCTTGGAGCGGCTCTGGTCAACACTCTCAAAAGACCGAATTATAATATATAATATAAGAAAAAAAATCAGTTAGTCGGTTCAGGATACCATGTTTGTTTGTTAAATATACAATAACATGGTTGCAATGTTTTCATAAACACTGAGACAGTTATAATCCAGCATGCCTCTGTGTCTTTAATACAGTTAGCTTAATGTTCCTCTTAATGTTGTATTTGTGTCTAAAAATGGGAAATGCACATTTTTGTTTATTTCCAAACAATTTACCTGTAGTTTTACAGGGAAAATAATTTCACCCGGACCTCCTAATTCTGTGACATCAAATAAGAAGGACTTGGGGAGATGGGCAGGACTGTTGCTATAACAACAGCAATAAATGTTTGTACCTAATTTGCGGTTTTTCCAGACACAGTAGGTGGAAATGCCCCTTTATAGGTTTCTACTATACCATTTAAGGAACCTGTTAGGATTGTGGGGCCAAAAGGAAAGTTAGCACACATTTTATAGGGCTATCCACCATGTGATATACAAGTGTTGGGTACATTTAGAGAGGCTGGTACCTAGTATAGACTTTCAATGAAAGTAGTAAAGGCTAACACTGTAAATGCAATGCCTGAGAGGTGCATATGGCTATCATGATAAGCAAATACATCCAAGATGTTGTTGTTAGTAAATGGGTAAATTGTAATTGCAATCTAAATTATGTTATACAAACCACCGATGTGACCTCGTTTGGATTATTGTAAATAGTACTGGAGACCATATCGCCAGAAGGATACAGATACTTTGGAGAGAGATCAGAGAAAGGCTATTAAACTGGTTCATGGATTGGAGGATAACACTTATCAGGAAAGATTGAAGGATCTTAACATGTGTAGCTTGGTAGAAACATGAGATGAAAGGGATGTGATAAAAAAACAAAACATTTAAGTATAAAAAGGAATCAACACAATAAAGGAGGAGAGTATATTTAAAATAAGAAAAACTACCACAGGACGACATACTCTTAAATTAGAGGGGTAACGGTTTAAAAGTAATATCAGAAAGTATTACTTGCTAGAAGAGAGCAGCAGCTAACATTCTGCCCACCCCCATGAAAGTATCTGTGGACACTCATGGTAGTAACATGCCAACAGAGACATTTAGGTTCTTTGGTACTGGAGAAGGTGTCAAACAACTGGAGGAAAATTAGGAGCAAGATGTATAGAACTGAATAAAGCAGGGGAGGATGGAAATGTTTTCACAAATGGAAAAAACCTCTGCTTTCACATGTCAGCAACCTCAAGTCTCAGTGTTTTGCCCAAGAGACTGATGCTTATTTATCTCAAGAAAGATAAATAAGACACTTTGATGAATAAACCTATTTGATTAACTATGGCCATAGAATAACACATTAGATATGTCCTTATTTACCCTACATTGGAGGAGAAGTTTGGTTACTGTGTGTTTAAGCTGATTTTGAATAAAACAGCATAAACAAATAGATGTATACTGAAAGCCAATGACAGATCTAATTTATTATTTAACATCCTCAACTTCCCTCATGCTAAAGTCAATCTGAACTGATTATAATTAAATTCTCATATTCAGTCAGAAACAGCAAAACAATATCTACTAGAACTACTTAAGGTCCAGAATCTACATCCAGAGGAAAGGGACAAATCTATCCGTGGATAAAATGCTTCTGAAATTTCCTCTTAAACTGTCCAGCTTTCTTTCTATGATAAGCAATTTCCATTGATTTTAATGGCGATCTTTGTTTACCTGCCATAAAAGTGTATAGATGAAAGGATCACTAAGTGTATCTACATCTGGATCTTGAGCCCTGAGGCTTTTGTTGAATTCAATAAGCATCAGTCTGCACAATATTACTGGCAGGCAATGTGTACTACACCTCTGACACCAATAAGGAATCTGGCTTCCCAATTAACTCACTAGGAACTCTGAATCAAACCCTTTTGTTACTTGTTATTACCACATTATTTAACCATATTTGACACAGTTATAGTTTTGATCAATTTTCATTGTGTTTTCATGTGGTACTTTGATATTATGTTTGATATTATGTACCAAAAGTCTAATGATACAAATGATTTGATTATTTTCTGTCCATATACATGATCCACCCAGCCCATAATGAAATGTGGTTCACTGTTTGTTAATGTGGAAGGCGAAGGGAGATAAGCTTGGATGTAGTCAGTAAAATATTGAACTACTGTGAATCCACAACTGAACTGCAAAGGCATTGAAAATGTTTTCGAACCAGCCTATTTTTCCAGCACAGCTATAAATGCCAAATATTTAAAAATGAAAACATGTTACAATGTACAAATCGTAAGGAGTATTAAAGTGGTGTTTGATAATATTTAAAGTTTTCAAAGTGTCCATCCTTTCCCTGAAAGATATTTATGAATTAAATCAACAGGTAATATGAAACAAACATTATTGCGAGAGTGATATTTTATGTGCTATAATTTTACTTTTACTAGTGGTTTTACCCATATAACACGTAACAATTTTCAGAAATAATAGCAGAGTTGATTGTTATCCATAGAGATAATAGAATTGATGTGTTTTGTTTTACGCCTCCATTTTGCTAATGGCTTGTACCATATGGAAAGTCTTTAATCTTCTACATATATTAAGTCTATATTTAGAAATGTAAGGCAGAAGCCACAATTAGTAGCGAACACATTGTGCATTTTCAATTAAACATTATTTCAGTAAAATCTCATTGATTTGATGGTGACTGGTGTACATATAGTTTATATTTTCAAGATTTGCTTTTAAAATAAAATCACAACAGAGAGATATTTACATAGACAACATCGAGCCTCAATTAAAATTACTGAAAGATTAGAATACTAATTAAATAACTAATCCAACTGTTTGATCCACCTGTATTATTAAGTTAATTGCTGATTTATAATTATTTAATTCCAAATAATCATAAATATAACAACTTTTATATATAGAAAAGGCTTATCTGCACAAAATGCATCTTCCAATGGTAATGCATATAAAAGTACTTACAAAGTACTTTAAAATCCATATTTTACATTTTACATTGCTTAAGGTAGATTAATTTGTAAAATTACAGCAGTTTGCAAGAAATAATGCGCTCCCACACTCTCTAGCTGAACAAAGTACAATTTGAATGGGATTTCCTGTTTCTCTAGTGAGGCCATCAGACAATATGTTGCACTGTTAGCGATCCTACTGTGTAAGTGCACTCAGACAGGAAGCAGCACAGGTCCTGCAGGGGACTTCATTCCAAACACTGCTTTCTTTTTCACCCGCAGAGGAAGTGACTAAATAAATCAGAACTGACATGCTCAGTATCTAAAGTCAGTGAGGGAAGGGCTTATGTAAAATATTAGAAATGTGATTTGTATAAATATTAATATGATATTTTATGTATGTTGGAAGAGATGTTTTCTAAAAAATTGTGAAATAAAATTTAATTTCTAAAAAAATATGTAATTTAGGCAGAATGCATGTATCAACTCACAACCCGTGTACTATACCGGCAGTAGTTTTTAACTTGCACTAAAGTGAGTTTGGGGACTAGACTGTCCCTTTAAACTGAACTTAAAGGGATACTGCTCAATAATCCAGAGAACTGTACTGAATTTATTCACCCAATGTTATCAAATACATCTTGTTGAATGCATTATAATAGTATTTCACGTATCCAAGGTTGAACAGATTATACTGATGTTGCATTAGCCCTCTAAACTATCTCATTGGCTTATAAAATAAATAATGGTGTAAGATGACATTTTATCATGGTAGTGCTGTAGACTAGGCACAGTGAAAAAAATGGCTCCACGTCCTACTAAGCGTGTTTACATAGCGTCCAAGCAGGAAGTACACTTGGCTCACCCCTTAGAAAGTCACACAGTGCAACAAGAGTACCCAAAATGTGTGGATGACTCTGAATCTTCCGCAATAATATGACTTGCCCTGGCTTATGTGCTATAACTGTATGTTTAATGGTGTTTATTTAGTCAGATTCTGCTTTTTATATTGGTTTATGTCCAATGCATTATTCTGAGAGGAGAGCACAATGATTGATTACCATGTGTCACGGGGGAGTCAGGGACAATGGTTTATGGTTTAACCCTGCAGTGATGTGCCTAGGTGTGATTTCCCATCTCAAGCTGATGTTGAGGTATATGCACACTACTACTATTAGTTCCTGTTGCGTTGCATGTTAATATGTGGGTTGAGTTATGTTAAGTTGATTATGTCTGTATATAAGATTCTGTTTCTGCACAAATAAATGTTCATTCCTGCTATACCTAATTGCTAGTAGTCCTGTCTACTATTTGGAAACAAATATCAAGGTTCCAAGGAAGACTTGCTGGGTGAATGCTGAGCTATAATCAGGGGCTAAGGAGTTGATTTCCTACAATGGGCAGAAGTGCTGCCGGCTTTGGGTATCCGTCCTGTTACAGAAATACTGCCTAAAATATAAGAAGATTTTTTCATAAACGTGGAAAACTGTCGGGTTTGGCTCAAAGGCTTGAGGACAGATAACTGCAGGATAAGATCTCTATTTTTAAGGACAGACAGGTGTAATGTATAATGTCTATTCCTTGTCCAACCCACTCCTTTTATGTGGAACCATTTACTTTTCACGTCACTTCATCCATTTTGGTATTGTGTCCTACTCCTTTTGCTCAAAACCCTTCCGACCACATAAGAAGAGAACAGTATACACAACTTCCCCACTAGTGACATGTCAAGCTTCCCAGTTATAACAATATATATTTTATTGCCACCCTTTCTTTCACAGAATTTGTGAATACCTGGTTGTTCAGTTGAAAAGTCATTGCCATTCTTCTTACTATATATGTGTTATACCAAGATTCTCCTAAAAAGTACAAGGGAGGTCTGACTTGACTATATATTTATTTTGAACCATGAAAAATGGTCAAATTGAACCAGTTACTAAAGGGCATGCAGTTTAGAAAAAAGACATACAATATTGACAAGTACTTTTCAAGTCAACATTACTCAAATGGATGGGATTTGTGAAAATGGCAATAGTGTAATTTGGTTAGGTATACATCTCCACCCTCTACACATATTATAACAAAGGAGAAAAACGTTGGAAACCTCTATTTCCCTTCTGATATTCATTTATTACTATGTCCTCCCGTTATGTGTTGAAATTGTTGCACTCCTCACATATTTCCCCTTTCTCTAATGGATGGACAGACTCAAGTGTTATCTTACCTTATGATAGCATCGAAAGTAAGCTGCCCTTTCATCAGAAAACTTTTCCAGTCTTTTCGGTCCTTTGCTTGATGCCTTCTTAAATACTAACCAACATCTCTGATAAATCTGAGAGCAAAAGAAAAAAGAAACAGCAAATGCAATGTCTTTATTATGTTCAAGCACAATTTCAAAGTTGTATCCCATGCACATATATTTCTTTATTATGAATAAAACAGCAGCAATCATAATTGAAAAGCTTAACACATTGAAATTTTGAAGAAGGCAAACATTTAAACAAGTTGCCCATCAGTGTTTTGCACTGAATATATGTAAAGCTTGTTGCACCTCTGGTTAAATCTTTATCCTCTTTTCCAGTCCCCCAAAGTGAATGCATGTTACCCCCCTTGGCAGTCTAAGTGTTCATCCTTATCAGAGTGATCACCTGGGAAAATATAAGCCTACTCACATTAATTAATATTAAATATACTGAATGCAGAATTAATTAGGAGCGTTATGAGAGTGCATGTCAATGGCCTAAGAGTCACGCCAACCATCTAAATGAAAAACATATATGTCACAGGAGCCGGGTAGCTCATTTAACAATTTAGCAATTTAACTGCTGTTTCTGTTGTGTTCATGTTGTGTGCGGTGTATAATTGTGTTTCTTTGTGTGATTAGCTGTCCAGTGGTTCCATAGTTTAAATGGATTAACTCTGTCGGGTCCTAATACAATTATGTTTCTGTTGTCCAAAGTGTTATCTAGATCTTCAGTTGTATATGTTATGTCATTTGTAAAATAAATGTTTGTCTGATGTTTACCCACTATACTTGTGTTGTCAAGTACTAGGGGGGAATATTCAGTGTTGGAATATATCTTCCTGAAGGTTCCTGTGGGTACCCAGTCAGGGTGCCCAGGGGTCCGTTACAATATACAAGTTGACATTTTTATTACAACTATATAACAGTAATAAACAGAATATACAAATCTAAATGCATAATATCAGTACAAGGCATAATCTCAAATGGATGTTACATTGCTTCCAAAACAAAAAATAGAGAACACAAGACATATACTTGCCTATAACACCAACTTTTAACAAAACCAAAAGTTCCACCAAAAACAGAAACAACTGTAAGAATGCCCGCCACTTGTAATTCACGTGTGCATGTAACTTGACCTAAATATAACAGACAAGGAAATCCAGCAACAGTTAACAATAAGATTCAATCTGATGCTTTCTTCCCTTTTCAGCTAACAGATAACTTGCTAAACCCTTCCTGTCACAACCAACATTTGAAATTAAACCTACCAACCTAAGCATAACTGTGCCCCTTACCTGCAGTCATGTGAGACCCTTGCCACATGCTCTTATCACCTGCAGTATCAGCAGGAGACCTCCCTTTCTATGTTCTATAGCTAGTCGCACCTGCACATGCCACTAAGAGCCGTTCAGGGAGTGAAAAAGAACAGCATCTGACATCCACCTGAGATGAGCCCATCATCAAAATCTCTGCCTACTCAATTGCTTCCTCTTTGTTCAACTCCTGACTCTGCACAGATGTCAATAGTAAGTGAAATATGTGCCATGTTAAAAGCAACAGTACTAGGGTGTATCCCAGTGTATTCTCCTCCACACAAGAATAACTTTAGTAGAGGAACATTGAAAATGAGCACCTCATTTATTCACATCAAACCCTGTAATTATTCATGTTATATTGTACATCTTTTTTTGTAGATACTTAGTTCATAAATTTAGCATAAGTGGTGGGGGTAGCCAGAAGATGATCAAAATTACCCATTTTGAAACAAACAGTGAGCTTTTGATGCAGAATGAGATCTTAAAATGTCTAACTGTTCATTATCAATCATCGTCAACAGCGGGTGACAGAGCTCATAGGGCTTATACGCCAACTGTAAAATCTGTGCAGGGTTGCAGTTTCAATTTCCAGTAGGGTTGACCTTCACCCTACCGAGGTAAATAACATGAGTACCATCAAATTGAATAATCATAACAGCTGTGGATGTTGCCAAATAGTAACATCCCCAGGACGTACTTAAAAACAAGAAAATATCTCAATGCACCTTTTCTGGTTAAATACTTTTTTTATTATAATACAGTCCTATTGGCTCCTAAAGAAACATGCAGACCATATATGTTGGCTCCTAAAGAAACATGCAGTCATTATCATCTATTCTCTTGCGTGGGAACAATTCTTACATCATTAAAGCAACTTTTTTTATACACTGTTGTTTAATTTATGTTTTATAAGTTAATAGTGATGCCAAGTAAAATGACAGCTTTCAGTAATATCAATTAAAAGTGTGGCATGATTTGTTAAGAAATACATATAGAAAATATTTAAAAACAAATATTTTTCTTGATTTCTTTCTTGATTTTGGTAGTAAACTACAAACAATAAAAGTACACCGAACATTAGGGAATATGGGAATGATAAACATATAAAAGAAAAACAGTGATGATGAAATGTGGTTGTGGTTTTAAATCAAGTAGTAGATTACAATTTTTTTTAGACCCATGTACATTTGTTTTGTCAAAGCTTTTGAGCAAATGATTGTACTTGGAGAACTCAGAGGGAAGATTTAACACTGGATTATGTCTAACATTACAATAACATCATAGGCAATTGTTGTAAATGTGTTACACATTCCATGATGTTTAAGAAGTTTGTCCACAGCGTCCATTTGTAAAAGAAGTTTGTCCACAGGGTCCATTTGTAAAAGTGAGTCAATTCTATAGGACCCAATCCTTGATCATTCTGATGGTACTCTGGTCTGTTTCCAGTGTGTCGGAATTAACAATTTCACTGGGTTAAGAAGTTGAGAGAGTCCTTATATGTATCGGGTGTGGTACAATAGGGCTGTCATGGGTTCTACAAGGAAATTAGGGTGTGCAGCTACCTGTATGGTTTTTATTACCATGTGCCAAAATGTTGTGATGGCAGGGCAGAACAACCTCATGAGCAGATAATCATCAATTTGGGGCAGAGATTTGATTGGGATTTGCATAGATTGTATAAGGATACTCCATAATAGTGGGTCAGCAACTTTATAAGAATTCTCTTGGGCTGAGGTTACCAGGGAGTACTTATATGTCAGTAATGAAATCTTGATACACTTTTCGTCAGAGTCTTGTTTGGCAGATAAAAGTAAGGAGTAGATTGTTGATATCGGTTTGCCTGGGGATTTTGTAGATCTACAAATGGCATCAAAAGTGGTCGGTTCTTGTAAAGATGTGTATAATAGTGTTTAAGTCGTAGGTAGGTATATTGTTGTTTCTGGGTTAGTAGCATGGGGTGTGTAGGCGATTCAAGAGTTTTTAGGCAGTCGTTGTCCATGATGTGATGTGTCCTAGTCTCAGTGGTGTATCTTGATTTTGTGCTGCCCTAGGCAGACAAAATGCGGGCACCCCCCTACCCAAGCCGCACACCCACGTTACACACCTAAGAAATGCCCCATCATTCAGACTCACATCAAGCTCACACTCCCATCACACTCAGTCACACACTCCTACTCCCATCACACTCAGTCACACACTCCTACTCCCATCACACTCAGTCACACACTCCGACTCCCATCACACACACTGTCTCCCATCACACACACTCTGACTCCCATCACACTCAGTCACACACACACTGTCTCCCATCACACACACTCTGACTCCCATCACAGTCAGTCACACACACTGTCTCCCATCACACACACTCTGACTCTCATCACACTCAGTCACACACACTGTCTCCCATCACACACACTCTGACTCCCATCGCACTCAGTCACACACACTGTCTCCCATCACACACACTCTGACTCTCATCACACTCAGTCACACACACTGTCTCCCATCACACACACTCTGACTCCCATCACACTCAGTCACACACACTGTCTCCCATCACACACACTCTGACTCCCATCACACTCAGTCACACACACTCTGACTCCCATCACACACACTCTGACTCCCATCACACTCAGTCACACACACTCTGACTCCCATCACACTCAGTCTCACACACACAGTCTCCCATCAGCACTTACCTTCCCCTGGTGGCAGGCAGCATGGTCCCTCCATGCTGCCTGTTCGGCTTCCCGGCGATTGTGCCGACAGGTCACGTGACCGGGCGCGCGTATGACGTCAGCGCGCCCGTCACGTGACTGTCGGGACTTCCGTGTCGGCACACTGCACGGGGAGCCGAACAGGCAGCACGGAGGTTTCTCTGTGCTGCCTGTTCGGCTCCCCGTGCAGCCTGGCAGGCAGAGCATTTGTGAGGGGGATCTTCCGATCTCTGCCTGCAAGCGCGGTCTATTTTTTTTTTTTTTTTAAAGGGACGGATTATTTTTTTTGATTTTTATTTTTTCCAGTGCTGCCGCCCCCCAAAATTTGCCGCCATAGGCATCCGCCTAGGATGCCTCGCGGTAAATACAGCACTGCCTAGTCTAGAAGATTTTATTTCCTATGAAAAAAGGCCCTGAAATTTAGATGGTATAAAGCCCAGTGGAAAGGGCTATAGAGATCCTGAGGGCACATGCAAATATATTAGTTTACCTAGGGGTATTTACTGGATTTGCAGCAGAAGGGCCTATAGGGTATTGTCCTGTAAGTGGTCTGGTAGATATTGATAGCCATGTCTGGGTGATTTACTCCTCAATATAAATTTCATACTACCGTATTTGCTCGATTATAAGACGAGGTTTTTTTCAGAGCAAATGCTCCATTAGGTACTGATTGTATAACTGAGCAATAATTGCTTCACATTTAATATTATATGGTTTTTTTTTCTCCAGTTTCTAGCAATTATTCATTTTAGTGCTAGAATAAAGTGATTACATTTTTTTGGAATACCTACCGTATTTGCTCGATTATAAGACGAGGTTTTTTTCAGAGCAAATGCTCTGAAAAATCCCCCTCGTCTTATAATCGAGGTCTCTTATAATCTGACCTCAAATTGAGGTCAGATTATAAGACATGGATCCAGGTCCCCAGCAGAGCTGCAGGTGACCTGGATCCCCCTCTCTAGCAGCAGGGGATGTCTGCGCAACGAGCGCAGACTCCCATGCTTCCGCCCGGCACGACCGCCGGGGCTTCTGTGAAGAAGCCGGTACTTCCGCTTTCGTCACAGAAGTCCTGGCGAGCAAGCCGGGCGGCAGCAGGGGAGGTCTGTGCTCATCGCGCAGACTTCCTCTGCTGCCCCACTAGGCACCAGGGACAATCGGGCTAGTGGGGGCAGCCGGGGGATGT
The DNA here is from genome assembly GCA_036172795.1 of Pelodytes ibericus. NCBI lineage: Eukaryota > Metazoa > Chordata > Amphibia > Anura > Pelodytidae > Pelodytes > Pelodytes ibericus. The sequence continues at coordinate 138,413,223 of CM069862.1, forward strand.
CTGCACTATACGTGCAGATATCCTCCATGCTGCCCAACACGGCAGACTATTATGACGGACAGCTGTCCGTCATAATAGACTGCCGTGTCGGGCAGCATGGAGGATGTCTGCAAGTATCGTGCAGACATCCCCCGGCTGCCCCCACTAGCCACCAGGGATTGAAGTACAGGTAAGGGGGGGGGGGGACAGAGAGACAGGGGGAGGGAGGGAGGGAGGGAGGGGGGCAGAGAGACAGGGGGAGGGGGCAGAGAGACAGGGGGGACAGAGCAGGAAGGGGGGGAGAGACAGAGGAAGGGGGGCAGAGAGAAACATGTGGGGGGAAGAGAGGGGGGGAGTGGGGAGTGAGACAAAGCTGGGGGCAAGGGAAAGAGAGAGGCAGCATTGGCACATAAAAAGAAATAAACACAAGAAATGCATTTTTTTTTATATAATATTTTATTAAAAAAGCAATTTACATGTGAATATATACAAGTTTAACTTTTTTCCTATAGGGTAGTCTTACATTCAGGCTTTTAGTATTTTTCCTAAAGGAATATCCAAAGTTTGGGGGTCGTCTTATAATCAGGGTTGTCTTATAATCGAGCAAATACGGTAATTGTTTTCAAAACTATAAAAAATGTTTAAAAAACCTGAAGGTGGTGTCCAGAACAGGAGCATGCAGCACCAAACCCACAAGTTAGGATTTGAATTGTAGCCGTTAGTGACATTTAGTGATTATTATATTGAGTGCCTCCTGTGTTTGTGGTGGTAATAGGGTAAAGAATTCAATCAAATTAAAGGACTTAACAAATTTAGGGCCAAGGACATACAATAGCGTAAGGTCATCAGGTAATGGACTTGTTCCTGTTGGTAATGTTTTAATCAACTCTATTACTTCTTCCCATGTTATCGGTGCGGCAAATGCAGCAACACAGTCTACCATCAATTTATCTTCTAGACAGGGTCTTTTTCGGTCAGGTTATATAAATGTTGGTAATATGCTAAAAAAAAGTTCTGCTATTTGATCAATAAATTGTACAGTCTTTTTTGTGGGCAATTTTGATATTAGTGATGAATGAAGCATTTAATTTGGATTTAAGTTCTCTGATATATTTCCCTATCTTGTTGCTGTGTTTGTATTAAACGGATTTTGGCCATGAGGCATGCACTCTGAGATTTCTGGTTGCATATGGTGGTGAGTTGTAGTTGTAGTGGAAGTGGAGGTGAACTAGGTCAGTTTGTGCCTGCTTTCTTATTGGGAAATTTGGTTTAGCAATTTAGGAATGCTAGCCTTACTCACTTTATTTTTGAACATGGCTATACTAATCAATTGGCTGCTAATAACTGCTTGGTGGGCCTCCCATACCATTGGGGGTGTAGAAGTCTTAAGGTACAAGTTACTTTATGCACATGGACTTGGTTTATCAGAATAGTTTTTTTCAGTCTCCAGTTTCAGGATTGCCAGATAGATGCATGGTCACATCACTTGATGCTTCCTATATCAGGATCTTTTACTATGTGAAGGTGCCTGTGTGAGCTCATAAAGTAATCAATGCATGAATATGTATTTTTTTTTAAAATATTTAATTATTTTATTCGTTTATTTTGACAAACAAAAACATACACATAGTCTTCATACTCTATACATAAATATTGCTACCCTGAATCTTTCCTTTCCATCGGCCTTTTTAAAGTTCTAAGATTAAAATAGACATTCTCATGTAAACAGCAATATTTAATCACACCATTATATAAAGAGGGCAGGGAAGAAAGGGAAAAGTAAGAAGTACCATTTTGTTTATTTATCTTATTGCATGTTATACATTTTTTTATTTTTTTTTCGGATTTTAAATGTTCTTCCTTAATTCTCGATTCCTTAAAGTGCATTATGCTATACGTTTAGACTATATATATATTTTTATTCCTCTCTCTTTCCCTTTATTCCCTTCTTTCATCCTCCTTCTCTCTATCCACTTTAGGTATTCAGACTAAATACATAAAACTCAACAGATAATTACAATTATATGCGTCTTGGTCTTTCCCCTCCTCACTTTGTTATCTTTTCTATACTTTCTTTTCCTTGTTTCCTTATTTCTCTAAAATCTTATCACTGGGCTTTAAATTATTTCTTTGGTATGTTATCTTCTTTTTTTCTTTTAATTTTTTTTTCTTTATTCCTCCATATATACTGACCAGAGTTTTCCCATCTCTTTTAGGGCTTTGTTTCTGTCTTTTTCCATCTCTATCTGGTAGCCTATTTGCCTTTTCAACATTTCCCATGATGGTATGTCTTGACTTTTCCATCTCTTAGCTATTAAATATTTAACCGCTATCATGATATGAATTATTATATGTCTTTGTGCCACCTTAATCTCTGCAAGGCCAATGTGTAATAGCGCCACTGTTGGTGAAAACTCTATTCTTTCTATTTTCAGATCTTTTATAATTTTATAAGCCATCTTCCAACATGTCTGCACTCTTTCACATTCCCACCATATATGCATTGTTGTTCCCCTCCCCTCTTTACATCTCCAACATTCTGGGGGTGTCTGTTGATATATTTTATTAATCAACGTTGGAACTCTTGTCACGACAGCACTGTCACAATGCCCTCCTCACCAACTCGTCACTCCCTCCTCACCAACCTCCTTACCTGCTCAGAACTCCCCGGAGATCTGTCTCACTGCAATCTGGTCTCCATTAACAGGTCTTTCATGAGTAATCCTAGGTTACTGTTCTGCACATGTGCAGTTCTGCGTTTGGCTTCCTGCCCTTACTCATCCTTAAAGGGCCAGGTTTAAACATAACTTTTCCTGTGCTTCTCATTGGTTGATTGTTTGGTAGGAGGGCTATTTAAACCTCATGTGTGCACTTGCTCCTTGCCTGAAATAGTGCTCCAAGCCTTTTCTAGCGTTCACAGACTACCTTTGACTCCTGTTGCTGATTTTGCCTGTTTTTGACCCTGCCTGTTAGCCGCCTGTCTTGACTCTTCGCCTGCCTCCTGCCTCCGATCGTTTGCTGCCAGCCCTGATCTCTGCTTGTTGACCATTCTCTTGCCTAGCCCTCCTGTACCTTCGTTTTTGGTAATTGCTCCCGTGTCAGTTTTATTCTGGTTACGTTTCATTACTCTAGTAAGTGTCAGAGTGCCAAAGTCCTGGAGGAAAGAAACCTGAGGCTCAACCGTAGGGTGGAATTCCTTCAGGCAGTAGAATTCTGTTCACTTGACTGGGTTTGTTACGTATACCATACCTACTTCTGCACAGTGGTTCCAGCTCTGCATCAACCTTACAGTTATTTCAGGCCCAAACTATGGAACCCGCAGATTTAAACCGTATTGCATCTCGACAGGACCGGCACGACCAGATTCTGACCACTCATGCATCCAACCTGCAGAATCTGGAGCAGAAGGTAGACACTGTCACAGATCTATTACGCTCCTTAACCGCCTCCGGATCCCCAGCCCCCTCTACACCTGCATCTGAAGCTACACCCTCTAGCTCGGGAGTACAGACCGCAGCCAAACCTCCCAAGATGCCAGTTCCCGATAAGTACTCTGGAACACCGAAAGAATGCAGAGGTTTTCTCAATCAGTGCCTTTTGCATTTCCGTACTCAGCCTCTTACTTTTGCCACTCACTCCTCACGAGTTGCGTTTATTATCAATTTACTGAGAGGCGAAGCCTTGGCATGGGCCTCTCCCTTACTCGAAAGAAGTTCTCCTCTCCTCGATGACGCAGATGCATTCATATCAGCATTTCGTGCAGTGTTTGACGCTCCTGGCAGACGTGAATCCGCAGAGTCCAATCTCATGGAGTTATGTCAAGGAAGGAAAACGGTAGCTCAGTATGCTATTGAATTTAGAACTCTTGCTTACGAAACAGACTGGAACGCCAGTGCCCTCAGGGCAGCATTCCGTAGAGGTCTCAACGACTCCCTGAAAGACGCTCTGACCTATAGAGACTTACCTAACGACCTGGAAGGCCTAATTGCTCTTTGCTTAAGATTAGATGCCAGGAATCAAGAAAGGCGTTTGGAACGTGACAGAGAACGAGATCGTAGACCTAGAATGAATAAACCACAAAACGCTTATTTCCCACCTGCGGCTATCCAAGAAACCCCTGCCAATGCTGCCGAACCTATGGAGATAGGTCCAATTCTACACCTATCGGAAGAAGAGAAACGGCGTAGAAGGACAATGGGTCTCTGTTTGTACTGCGGTCAGAAAGGTCACATAGCTCGCTATTGCCCCCAGAAGCAGAACCAGGGAAATTTAGTGGAGACTAGAGGCACTCCACTGAGCATTTCTACCCTTACGCCTCCTCCAGACCAAAGATTACTCGTACCCATCACGCTCCAGTGGACCAGTCACCAAGTGACCACACAGGCCTTCATTGATTCCAGAGCAGCCGGCAACTTCATAGACAGTTCCTGGGCCAAACATCAAGGTATCCCTTTTAAGTTCAAGACTCAGAAGAAACCTATAACCACCTTAGATGGTACACCGCTAGGTACTGGCGTAATATCTGAAGAAACCCTACCATTGGGAGTCAAAATCGGGGTATGTCACATTGAAGAATTGGTCTTTGATGCCCTGTCTAGTCCTCATTTACCCGTCATCCTAGGTTTTCCTTGGCTCCAACGACATAACCCTAATATCGATTGGATCCAAGGGGAGATCACAGCTTGGAGCGAAGATTGTAAATCCTCATGCTGTTCTCATCCTTTAAGGATAAACGTGTTGCTTGAACTAACCCCAGAAGATCCTCGCACTCTAGTACCCAAGCAATATTTCGAATACCTTGATGTCTTTTCTAAAGAAAAAGCCGAGATCCTTCCTCCTCATAGGAGCTACGATTGTCCAATAGACCTATTACCTGGAACGACTCCCCCTTCAGGTCGTACCTATCCTCTTTCCGAACCTGAGAACAAGGCTTTGGCTCAATACATCGAGGAAAGTCTTCAAAAAGGGTTTATAAGACCATCATCTTCTCCTGCTGGGGCAGGTTTTTTTTTTTGTCGCCAAAAAAGAAGGCTCTCTCAGACCTTGCATTGATTATAGGGGATTAAACAGGATCACTATCAAGAATAAGTATCCTCTTCCGCTTATATCTGAATTATATGATCAATTGAAAGAGGCTACCATCTTCACCAAATTGGATCTCAGAGGGGCCTATAATCTGATACGCATTCGTGAAGGTGACGAATGGAAAACCGCCTTTAATACTAGATACGGACATTATGAATACCTTGTCATGCCATTCGGTTTATGTAATGCACCAGCTGTTTTTCAGAATTTTGTTAATGATGTGTTCCGTGATATGCTCCTCTCTCACGTCATGATATATCTAGATGATATTATGATATATTCCAAAACGTTGCAGGAACACCGTATTCATGTCAAACAGGTTCTTCAACGTCTCAGAGACAATAAACTTTTCGCGAAGGCGGAGAAATGTGAATTTGAATGCAACAGAGTAAAATTTTTGGGGTATGTGATTTCCAATGGAGCTCTAGAGATGGATCCGGGTAAGGTGACTGCCATTAGCAATTGGGTGATGCCGTCGGACCTGAAAGGAATACAACGCTTCTTGGGTTTCGCTAATTATTACAGAAGATTTATAAGAAATTTCTCTAAAGTGGTAGCACCCATCTCAGCACTTACCAAAAAGGGTGCTAATCCTAAGACATGGCCCAACAATGCCATCAAGGCATTCCAAGATCTAAAAAATGCTTTTACCTCAGCTCCTATACTCAAACGTCCAGACCCTTCCCTCCCGTTCATTTTAGAGGTCGATGCTTCAGAGTCAGGTGCAGGAGCCATATTGTCTCAAAGAGATCAAGTCACTAACCGTATCCATCCATGTTCGTTCTTTTCTAAAATGTTTACCTCTGCTGAACGCAATTATGATGTAGGCAACAGAGAACTCTTGGCCATAAAGATGGCATTAGAGGAGTGGAGACACCTTTTGGAGGGTACTCTTACACCCATAACTATCTTCACCGATCACAAGAATCTCTTGTACATTGAAAAGGCTAAACATCTAAATCCCCGTCAAGCTCGTTGGTCCTTGTTTTTCACACGATTCAATTTCATAATCTCCTACCGCCCTGGATCAAAGAACAAAAAAGCGGATGCTCTTTCAAGACTCCACGATCCTCCTGATCTTCCTCAAAAGGAGGAGACCATAATTCCTTCTGCTCGTATCATAGCTGCTATGTTTCCTAGCCTCATCTATCGAGTTTCTAAAACGCAGTATCCTAGACCCAAAGGAGGGATACCTCCTCCTGGACGATACTTCGTACAACCAAGATACCGGAAAGCAGTATTATCTTGGGCCCATAATTCACCGATTGCTGGACATAGAGGAATTAATAATACCAAATTCCTCGTCAAGAGATTCTTCTGGTGGCCCCTTTTATCGAAAGATGTTCATGACTATGTGATGGCTTGTGATCGTTGTGCACGCAGTAAGGTCCCTAGGAAGAAACCCTTTGGTCTTCTGTGCCCCTTACCTGTTCCTACACGTCCCTGGACCCACATTGCAATGGACTTCATAACTGACCTTCCACCCTCTCGCAATAAGACTGCCATACTGGTAGTTGTGGATTTGTTTTCCAAGCAAGCCCATTTCATTGCATTAAAAAAATTACCTACGGCCAAGGAATTAGCCCACTTCTTCATCAAAGAAATCATCAGAATCCATGGGGTTCCTCAATCCATCATATCCGATCGTGGTACCCAGTTTGTATCCCGTTTTTGGAGAACACTTTGTAACCACTTGGGGATTTCTTTGCATTTTTCTTCTGCTCATCATCCTCAGACCAATGGCCAAACTGAGCGAACTAATCAGGTCCTTAAACAGTATCTTCGGCTCTTTGTCTCTGAGGACCAATCCGATTGGACTACATACTTACCTCTTGCTGAATTGTCTTATAATAGTTCTCATCATGATTCCCTTAAGATGTCTCCATTCTGTGCCATGTGGGGTTATGAACCTTCCCTATGGCCTTCAGTGACTCTCCCGTCAGACATTCCTGCTGCTGATACACAAGCTCTAGATCTGAAGCGCCATTGGGGCAGTATAACCACCCAGCTTACAGTGGCCAAACAAAAGCAAAAACGATGGGCTGATGCTAAACGATCCACCTTCCCGGTACTCAATCCTGGCGATAAAGTCTGGTTGTCCACAAAAAATCTTCACCTCCACTCTACCTCGACGGCCCTTGGTCCCAAGTACATTGGACCCTACAAGGTTCTCCACAGAATCAATGAAGTTTCATACTCCTTGCACCTGCCGTCCTCCATGCGTATCCATAACGTTTTTCATGTCTCCTTGTTGAAACCAGTTGTCTCTAATAGATACTCCTCTGTCTCACGGACGCCTCACCCGGTTTTAGTTCAGGACCATGAGGAGTATTTAGTGCAATCCATTCTTGACTCCAGAATCCTTCGTGGTCGTCTGCAGTATTTCATTCACTGGCAAGGATACGGTCCTGAAGATCGGTCCTGGGTCGACTCCTCTGATGTTCATGCCCCTGCCAGGGTACGCTCCTGTCATCTTCGATTTCCTACCAAACCTGGACCTGGGCGCTCGTACAGCGCCCGTGGAGTGGGGGGTAATGTCACGACAGCACTGTCACAATGCCTATCACTCCCTCCTCACCAACCTCCTTACCTGCTCAGAACTCCCCGGAGATCTGTCTCACTGCAATCTGGTCTCCATTAACAGGTCTTTCATGAGTAATCCTAGGTTACTGTTCTGCACATGTGCAGTTCTGCGTTTGGCTTCCTGCCCTTACTCATCCTTAAAGGGCCAGGTTTAAACATTACTTTTCCTGTGCTTCTCATTGGTTGATTGTTTGGCAGGAGGGCTATTTAAACCTCATGTGTGCACTTGCTCCTTGCCTGAAATAGTGCTCCAAGCCTTTTCTAGCGTTCACAGACTACCTTTGACTCCTGTTGCTGATTTTGCCTGTTTTTGACCCTGCCTGTTAGCCGCCTGTCTTGACTCTTCGTCTGCCTCCTGACTCCGATCGTTTGCTGCCAGCCCTGATCTCTGCTTGTTGACCATTCTCTTGCCTAGCCCTCCTGTACCTTCGTTTTTGGTAATTGCTCCCGTGTCAGTTTTATTCTGGTTACGTTTCATTACTCTAGTAAGTGTCAGAGTGCCAAAGTCCTGGAGGAAAGAAACCTGAGGCTCAACCGTAGGGTGGAATTCCTTCAGGCAGTAGAATTCTGTTCACTTGCCTGGGTTTGTTACGTATACCATACCTACTTCTGCACAGTGGTTCCAGCTCTGCATCAACCTTACAACTCTGTACCATCTTTGGGACACTTTATATTGTACTTCAAGTAAGTTTACACAGTGTATTGACTTTTTTGTTAATGGTATTATATTTATCCAGTCTGTGTAATCTATTTCTCTTCTTAGGTCCCTTTGCCATTTAGTTAGACCTTTTAAATTTGGTAATTCTTGTTTATCTTCTATTAATCCTGCTTCTAGAATTTTGTTGATCTTGATCTTCTCAATAAACAATATGTCAACATTCAATTCCCTACTGATTTGATTGTTCATTAGGTATTTATTAAGGGCACTTTTTATTCTAAGATATTTGAATATATCTCTACTGTCAATTTGAAATTCACTAATTAATTCTGGGAATGTTTTAATTTGATCCAAATTTACCAGGTGTCCAATTAGTTCTATCCCTTTTAGTTTCCATTCTTTAACTCCCATGTCCTGTATTTCAAGTTCCAATATATCAATAGGGAAGTTAATTGGGATCAGATTTTGTATCTTTCTTTTTTTTTTAACCTTCTTCCAGAAACCAATCAGTTCTGTCACTATCCATTTTTTTTCCATCTCAGGTTTATTTTCTTTATAACTCTTATTTGTCAGGCATAAGACTAATTCAAGACCCTTTATAGTATTGCTTTCTGAATCAAACCATGGTTCTGCTTTATTCTCCTCCATCTGCCATTTGTTTATATGATATATCATGTGGGCATCATGGTATTTGTGTATATCTATTGATCCCATTCCTCCCCTATTTATCTTCTTTGTTATCACATTTCTTGCTATTCTTGACTTTTTGTTTGCCCAAATAAATGTATCTAATGTCTTCTGAATTTCAGATAGCCACTCTTTCTTCATTGGGATTGGAAAAGACCTAAACAAGTATAGCCATCTTGGCAAAATATATGCTTTGGCCGTATTCAATCTCCCCCACCAGGATAGATCCATCTCGCCCCATTCTTTCATATATTGATTTGTTGAAGAAATTAATTTCTTATAATTTATCTCTTAAGTTTTTTTTATAGTCTTTGCGATATCAATTCCCAATCCCAAATATTCCCGTTTTTATTTACACCATTTAAATCCATATTCCTTCTTTATTATGCCCTCTGTCTCCCTCCCCACGCCCAGCCCCAGAACATTTGATTTATTTATGTTTAATTCATAATTGGATAGTTCACCATATCTCTTAATCTCTCTCAATAATTCTTCTGTTGATTTTATTGGATCAGTCAGTGTCATTAGTATATAATCAGCATTTAGGCTTATTTTTTAGTTCTTTCTTATTTATCTTTATACCTTGAATTGCCGGATTCATTCTGATATATTGTGCCAATGGTTCCAGTGACAGGACGTATAACAAAGGAGACAGAGGGCATCCCTGTCTTGTTCCATTTTGTATCGTTAACCACTCTGATGTTATTCCCCCCCCCTACAATCCTAGCTGAAGGTTTGGAGTACAGTGTCATAATTGCTCCCAGAATCCACCCTTGGAATCCAAATTCCACTAATGTTTTTCTAAAAATCTCCACTCCACTTGGTCGAATGGCTTTTCGGCGTCGAGTGTTACTAGTAGTAGTGGATTTCCCTGGTTGGATTCTTTATCTAGGATATATATTATTATTCTTATATGATTACCCAATGATCTTTTATGGATGAATCCTGCCTGGTGTCTCTGTATCAGGAATGGGATGATTTCTTTTAGCCTATCTGCCAGGATTGCAGAATATATTTTTATATCACTGTTTATTAATGATATGGGTCTATAATTTTACATATCAGTGGGGTCTTTTCCCGGTTTCAGAAAGGGGCTTTAATTGGCTTGTAGTATCTCGCCTGGTGGGGGTCCTCTAGTAGCTATTTCATTAAAAAATTCCCCTAAGCTTTCCTTAGAATTATCTTCAAAAGTTTTATAGAAAAGGTTTGTAAAGCCGTCCGGTCCTGGGGCCTTGTTGCTTTTTAAGTTTTTTATGATTCTACTTATTTCTTGTGTAGTTATTGGGGAGTTTAATTTCTCTAGATGTTCATTCTTAAGCTTGGGGAGGTTAGCTTTCCTTATGCAGTCTTGAATTTATATATCTTGATTTAATTTTGACACACTATATATATTTTTTCATAAAATTCCTTGAAGGCATTTCCAATATCCCCTGAAGAGTAACAGTCTCTATCTCCATCTTTAATTTAAAATATTCTTCTTTTTTCTACTCTTTTTTTAGTTTTGCTGTTAGCATCCTATCTGCCCGATTTCCTTTATGGTAGTACATTAAGTTCAATGATTTCAAGTTTTTCTTGGTGTTTATCATTAATTGTTTGTTAATTTCTTTTTCTACTTCTACTAATTTTTTTGTGCGGGTTTGCTCTGGGTCTTCTTTATTACATTTGCTCAAATTATAATGCTCTATATATACCTAATTTAATTGTTTAGCTTCTTCCTTTTTTTGTCTCGATCCCAATTTTATTAAATGCCTCCTTATTACACATTTGTATGTACACCAGGTATTTGCTGAAGAAGTGTACCCCATCTTATTTTCTTCAAATAATTTATTAGTCATGTCTCCAATAAAATTTAGGTTTTCTTTACTGGATATCAATCTCTCATTTAATCTACAGTTTGCCCTTGTTTTTTTATCCTGTCTTTCATCAATCTCTATGATTACCATGTTATGGTCAGTCCATACTAACTCTTTGATTATAGATTTTTTTACCTTTTTAATGAATTTATTGTCACCCCAGATCATGTAAATTCTCGAATATGAGAGATGTACCCTTGAGAAATGAGTAAAATCTCTCACGTTGGGATTGAATACCGTCCACACATCATACCATCCTCCTGTCTTATTGTCTTCTGTAACAGTTTGGATTGTTTTACTAGATCCTTTGGGCAGACTTCATCCTTTGGACATCTTTTATCTAGAGTGTCTTCCATTACACAGTTGAAGTCTCCTCCAATGATTGTTATGCCTCTCTTTATTTTATCCAATCTTGTTATCACCTTTCTCAGGAAACACACTGGACCGTTGTTGGTTGAATAAATATTATTTATTGCATAATTTTGTCCCTCTATTTCCCCCACTAAAATTATATATCTTGCTTCTGGATCTTGATAACAGTATTCTATCTTTATATTCAACTCATCTGAAATGATAATTGCAATTCCTCTTTTTTTTTGTTCTGTCATCGAAGCTTCTAGTATGATGGAATATCCTCCAAATTTCATTTTGTCAACATCTTTTTTCCTCCAGTGTTTTTCCTGTACCAGGCATATATCTACTTTCTCCTTTTTCAGGAGGTTCCATAATAATGATCTTTTGTGTTGGGTATTCATTCCACTTACGTTCAATGTTATACATTTAATCATTTTTTTATTTTTACATTTACTTTTCCCTTGTGGTATTCTCTTTTGATTCTAAGATTTGTTGGGGTGGACCAGACTGCATATAATACATATATAAAACAACATAAAAACATTCCAGATTTGTGTTGGTTTTACCTATACCTTTGTAAACCAACTTAAGGGAAGATTTTCCCATCTTCTCTACAAATCTTGTCCTTTCTAGGACCGAGTTGGGGATTCTTCAAAGGGCGCATCTGAATTTACCCTATTTTCTTTCTGTATTACCTTGAACCGAGAAATCCTCTTTACCCTCTTATTTCCAATGGGACTAATATTTATTTGTTTCTCTATTTCTTTCCTTTCCACTTCTCCTTTCTCTACCTCTCTCTTCCTCTGTCTTTCTCCTTTTTCCAAGATCTACCATACCTTGATTTGAGACAAAATTATTATTATTATTTCTTTCCCTTTTTTTTTTTTTTTCCCCTTCTCCTTCTTCCTTCTAGGATGGGGTTTTAGGGGGGGGGGTAGCATCTATCTAGGCATAGAAGAAGAAAAAAATATTTCTTCTTGTGATTATTAAGTGTTTCTAATATTTCTACTAATTCTTTTTGAGTTGTTACTTCCCTATTCTTTTGAATTTCAGTTTCTATCCTACCATGAGAGAAAAAAAAAAAACGTTCTCTTCTTGTGTTTATAAGTGTCTTTCGTCTCTTTACTTATTCTCATTAACTTGTTTTCTCTATAATTTTGTGTTTTTTTTTGTCCTAGCCTTCTATCCCCTTAAACTTCCCTTCTTATCTTTCTACATTACTTCTTACTTGTTTACCACAAAAACAAACATATTTCTTCTCGTGCTTATGAGTGTATTTCATATATTTACTTGTTCTCTTTAAATTATTACTTAATTACCTATTCTTCTGTGTTACAATTTCTATCCAACCCCAAAAAAATATGAATATGTATTGTGTGGCGCTGAGTAACATATATATTCCTTGCGTGAGGGATTGTCATGTACCTGTCATGTATCTACTAACTGGGTGATTTTTTTTTTTTTACCTTGTTTATTTAGGAGTATCTGAAATGAGCCGCCCCGATTTAGGATTAAGGAGAAGATCAAGCACAATGTTAAAGTCCCCTCCCAGGATAGTAACCCCCTAAAAAAAATTGGACAGTTCCTCTGGAAGTGGGTTTCTTGTCACCCATAAGGGAATATAACTCTCTGAATAGCCTAGATAGTAGGTGAGTTTAACCACTTGGCAGTGATTGACATGAGAGATATATATCAGCTCTGCAAATGAGAGAATCCACTTGTAGGTATCCATCCATAGGTATTCAAATTATTATTAAATTCCCAAGTACATGTAAATATCAGCACAACATAACATGAACAGGAATAAAAAGAACCATAACAATAATAACCACAACATGTGGAATTTAAAGGAACAGTTGTTAGCGTTTATCACATCGTTTGTGGCAAATGTGTTGGGGCACCCTGCCAAAGAGGTATTCTGAATCTATAGGAGTGCAGTTATATTTATGGGGTAAGGTGGCTACTTCTGTCATGTGGGTCAAGGGCATTTCCCCTCCATGGGTTATGTAAAAGAAAGTCATCCATTTTACACAATGATTTTTAGTCTGATGGTATGAGAGTCATAATGAGGGACCTCCATAACACTAAAGAAGAGAAACAAAAACCGGAAGTGTAGTTTGAGTTAGTTTAGGTCTAGTATACCAGCATAAAACATAGTTATCTTCCCCTTCTCTTAACATTACAAAGTATGTATATTTTCAATCTGGTCAAAGTATTTTGATGTCAGTATAGGAAAACTACAGGAAGAGGGCACAAGTGGAATTTATAAGATAGACCACGGAGGGGAATTATGGATAAATAATATGTTACATAGCAGGCAGTAGTTGTCAGCTGGAGTAGTAGTAATTAATAACACTTCAATAATTCAAATTCAAGAATACCTAGGATGTACATAAGGCTATCTAGAAGAACAAAACAAAATCTGCTCTTGTTATGGGCAGACTAGATAGATGATTGGTTCTTCTCTGACATCACAGCTAGGCTTTTTAGTTTATGTTTCCTTTTTTAAATTCCCTACTCATTTTTATTTTACACAATGGGTTTTAGTCTGATGGTATGAGATTCATAATGAGGGACCACCATGACAATGAATAAGAGAAACAAAAACAATAGTGTAGTTGGAGTTAGTTTAGGTCTACATATGGTGAGTAAGCATAAAAGTATCTATGTGGATTACAAAAAGGGTCAGACTTCACCAGTGAGGAAGGCATATTTCACCATGCAGGTAAGTTTCTATCAGCGGTGGCCTTGGATGTCACAGCAGGGTACAATATCATGGTACAGATATATTTAAAACATTTTAATGGCATAATGTTGCCTGTTATTAGCCACAACTGAAATAAATATAGAATATAAAAAATAACTTGGTATGGTTGGTGCTTTGTAACTCAACATGGGGAAGACCTATTTGTAGTCCAAAGCAGAATAATATATATAATTGAGTCATTTTGACCTGACTTTTCAATAGTCAAGTTATATCTTATTCAGCATCCAAGATCCAAGAAAAGCAATTGAACGTATTAGTTTATTGCCATGTTCGCCGAGAAGCTATTGGATGGTTAAGGTTATGAGGTCAATGGTTAGTCAGCAAGTGGTATTAAGAGTTGGTGTTTTGATTACAATAGTGATTTCCAACTCCGAGCTTCAATTAACCTTACCACCTACGTTGAACGATGTCATCATAGTTTCAATGACTGAAAGACTGAAATTGTACCATGATTTAAGAATGATTGATTATAGACATGCATAACTGGTTCTGTCTCACTCTACAGAATCTAATATCCAGCTGAGATGAGCCTTGCATCAAACTCTATGCCTACTTAATTGCTTCCGCTCTGTTCAACTCTTGACTCTGCACAAGTGTCAAAAGTAAATTCAGGATGTACTGGGAGAGGCCAAGAGGGAAACGTTCTTACAACTACATAAGGGCCCAAATAAAACAAAAAAAAAAAACAATATAGGGAAAATATTTAAGGGAGCTTTTGGCATCAAGATAGATATCTGTTTTTTTCCTGGTTGCTTCTGTACTCCTCTTGGGCAAACTGTGTAAACAATCCCTTTTTTGCAAAAGAAAAAAAAGAAAAGACGTGGTCCTGAAATGCATATTTATGGCTTTATTTATGAGTTAACTTCACCTTATCTTAACATTACAACGTGCATTGTTTATATGTTTAATGTGGTAAAAGTATTTTGGATGTCCGTATAGGAAAACCTCTACATTGAACCTCTTATATGAAGTGCTTACTAAAGCAAGCGGGCACAAGTGGAAGTTATAAGACTGAGGGGAAATATGAATAAATAATATTTTACATTAACACTGTAACACTAGAAGAACAAAAACAAATCTGCTCTGGGGAGACTAAATGGATGATTGTTTTTTCTCTGCTATCACAGCTAAGCTTTTTATTTTATTTTTCCTTTTTTTATTTTTATACTTTCTTATTTTTATACACAGTATTTCCAAACATATTGTATGCACTAATTTGTTATTTTAGCTGTCCCTGACCTATGCCACTAACATTTGTAGAACTCATAATTAGCTAATATAATGGTGTAGTGGACACAGGTATTCATTAGATATCACTTAATACAACTTAGTATGGCGAGTTCCATTTTAAGATATTTAAAGACTCTTATTTAAAGACCACAAGCAGTATGGTGATCACACACCTAGAGGAAGCCTAGAAATAGGAGAAACGCGTAGCGTGGTGACCATTATTTTTACTACGGACTTTTTTCATTTTTAACTTTCACTTTGCATGCTGTTTTTTAATCCATCATCTGTGGGATCACAAGCTGCAAGATTTACTTTATGAAGTTTTCCTGTGCTGTACTGTCTGCACTTACTGTGGGACTACAAGCTGCAAGACTCACTTTATGAAGCCCTCCTGTGCTATAATGTCTACATATATGTAAGATACTACTGTTTTTATTAATAAATTGTACTCTGTTATATACTCACTCTATTTCCCTGATCTTTCCCAATTTATGAACAACATATGAGGAACCAAGGGGATACTGCACTATAACAGAGGAGCCTTTTATACCAACTGGTTTTGTGAGTGGAATATTTTATTTTAACATTATAACACCACCATAAAACTATACTACACTATGGTCTATGTTCTTTTTCTCTTTACATATGTATTTCTGAGATACTGAAGACCACCTTTACGTGAATATCTCACATAATTTTTTCAGGCAATTACTGTTTTACAGTTTATCTCTTGTTAAAGGGGTCCACTTAGCGCACTTACCATCATCTTTTTTTGGGGTCTGTTAATCTTTATTTTAAGATATACCGCTATCTTAAAATGTTTTCCTTTGTTCTCCGAACTTAATGTCAATGGACTCTCGAAAATAGATGCCTGATCAAGGGTGTCCACAGGATTACTATTATGTTTAGTTAAATGTACTGATCTCAAAGCATTATTATTTTGTGCTTTAATTGAATTAAAAACATTTTTTGGCTAACACTTGGGTGGTGCAAAATAATTTTTATTTCCTATATAATGAATAATGTGTAATAGCATTGTGATATTACTGCAGTTTATTCATGTTTTTAGCATAACCTGTTATTGTAATACAATTGCTGCTGTACTATAACATTGTTAGTTAAAGTCAGTGCGTCAGTTTGGATGGTAATTGTTGAATATACATTTACGTGTATACCTTTTATATTTAGAAATGTGTTGCTGAAGTACCTTTTTTTCAGAAGGGTGTTATTTGACTGCCAGTGTGGATTTGTCAACATGGTGAGTGGACTCCATTTTGGATTCCCTCTATTTTGCTTTTCATGAGTGACTTTGGAAGCCAACCAGTAAAGTGTTAACAGATACCATATTTGGTATTAACATAGATATTTTGGAATTTCGTGATCTCAGGTTCATTGCAATAATTATTACATATAAAAATGAATAACCAAATTCCATTTTCCAAGACCAATGGTTAGGTATTGAATTAATTGTATTGCAAGTGCTCTTAATGTAATTGCAATACTCAGAAGTGAACTGGGATGTATTGAACATTGCATGAATAGTGTGCCATTTCATTCTCAGTGGATTAACCCTCCAACTTCATATTGATCAATGGTCATATGAACCGAAAATGGTTCCTTAGAGTTCTTCATCACCTAGCAGTACATACATCACAAAGTGAACCTGTAGTATGTTTACAAAGCAGATCTAATGAGATGGTCATTATTATATGTGCTGTATGATCACTGAAGCTGTTATTTTGTGTCTAGTTTACCCAATTAGCATAAAAAAAAGAACAATTTTGTGTTACAGTTCTAATGTGGATGCTTTCAAGGAAAGAGGGCACTTATACATCTGGATCATAAGATTCTTACCATTGTATTGGCCAGAAGATGGTGTCAAAAGGAGGAGATTATTTTTGATATTCTTATACATCAGCTAAGACATCAATGCCAAATGGAACAGGGATATAGAAACATAGAAACATAGAATGTGTCGGCAGATAAGAACCATTCGGTCCATCTAGTCTGCCCGATATTTTACATCAGTACAAAGATTGGATACATTCTATGAGATTTGGAAGAGATCAAATTTCCATCATAACTATAGGGTTATAATCAGTGCTGTATTTACCGCGAGGCATCCTAGGCGGATGCCTAGGGCGGCAAATTTTGGGGGGCGGCAGCGCCCCCCAGCACTGAAAAAAAAAAAATGTAAAAAAAAAAAAAAGTGAAAAAAAAAAAAATGCGACCCTTTAAAAAAAAAAAAACCCCACCGCGCTTGCAGGCAGAGACGGAGGTGAGAAGGGATCAGAAGATCCCCCCTCACCAACGCTCTGCCTGCCAGGCTGCACGGGGAGCCGAACAGGCAGCACAGAGAAACCTCCGTGCTGCCTGTTCGGCTCCCCGTGCAGTATGCCGACACGGAAGTGCCGACAGTCACGTGACGGGCGCGCTGACGTCATACGCGCGCCCGGTCACGTGACCTGTCGGCACAATCGCCGGGGAGCCGAACAGGCAGCATGGAGGGACCATGCTGCCTGCCTGCCAGGGAAAGGTAAGTGCTGATGGGAGACTGTGTGTGTGTGTGTGTGTGTGTGTGTGTGTGTGTGTGACTGTGACTGTGACTGAGTGTGATGGGAGTCAGAGTGTGTGTGATGGGAGACAGTGTGTGTGATGGGAGTCAGTGTGTGTGTGTGACTGAGTGTGATGAGAGTCAGAGTGTGTGTAATGGGAGACAGTGTGTGTGACTGAGTGTGATGGGAGTCAGAGTGTGTGTGATGGGAGACAGTGTGTGTGACTGAGTGTGATGGGAGTCAGAGTGTGTGTGATGGGAGACAGTGTGTGTGACTGAGTGTGATGGGAGTCAGAGTGTGTGTGATGGGAGACAGTGTGTGTGGCTGAGTGTGATGGGAGTCAGAGTGTGTGTAATGGGAGACAGTGTGTGTGACTGAGTGTGATGGGAGTCAGTGTGTGATGGTAGACAGTGTGTGTGACTGAGTGTGATGGGAGTCAGAGTGTGTGTGTGATGGGAGACAGTGTGTGTGACTGAGTGTGATGGGAGTCAGAGTGTGTGTAATGGGAGACAGTGTGTGTGACTGAGTGTGATGGGAGTCAGAGTGTGTGTGATGGGAGACAGTGTGTGTGACTGAGTGTGATGGGAGTTGGAGTGTGTGTGATGGGAGTAGGAGTGTGTGACTGAGTGTGATGGGAGTAGGAGTGTGTGACTGAGTGTGATGGGAGTGTGAGCTTGATGTGAGTCTGAATGATGGGGCATGTGTTAGGTGTGTAACGTGGGTGTGCAGCTTGGGTAGGGGGGTGCCCAGATTTTGTCTGCCTAGGGCAGCACAAAATCAAGATACACCACTGGTTATAATTAAGAGTGTGTTGGCTAGGTCTTGGGCTCTATGTTGTATATGTTGTATTTATGTGTTTCTGTGTATAATATAAGGTTATATGTTTAGATACACTAAAATATAAAACTGAAAGTTGCTCTGAGCAGATAACCTTATGAATACAAACTGTAAAAAGTAAAGACTGTGCTCATTCTTGTTGCATATTTAAAACATGTGTTTTCTATTTTATTTATGCAATTGTAAGATACAGGTTTACTCCATTCCAGTGGCAAAAGGCTTTACACTTTTGCTTCTATTAGTGAAGCAAAATTTACAAGAACCCTTTATTGCCACTTTAAATCCCATTGTTTGGATCCTTGGGTGGCAGGCAGAAGGCTGGACATAAAACAATAAAGGTATTAAAAGTATTAAAAAGTTGCCAAAAAGACAGGGTTAAACAGAAATGCAGTTAATAAATAGAGTGTATTGCATAAAAATCCAATAACAGAAAAAAATAACCGCTGTGCAGAGGTAAAACAATCCAAGCCACAGGCTCTGTCTGTGCCTCCCCAGTTCATCTGCCCCATAAAAACTGCGTCCTACTGCATCTGGTGAGTCTACTTCACATACAAGGAATTCAGTTTTACATAAGGTTGCAGGGGTCACTTCCACACAAGGGACCCAGTCAGTTGAAAGTCAAATAAGGGTCAGGTGGAAATCTGTATTTGCTGGGGTTCCAAAGTGGGTTAACACTTACTACTCAGGAGTTATGGGGTAACCTCCAAAGGGAATGAAATGTAACTGAATGTTGTACAAGCTGTCCATGGGGCAGCATACAGTGCTCTATTGAGGGTGCAGAAGACAAGGCTAATGCCTAATCTGCCTGGGAGGCGGCCAGGGGAGGGCTGGCAGCCTTAGGCCTGGGGGGCAAATCCAGTCAAGTGGCCCATTGCACCATCGAATCGCCTCCCCATCCACGGCCATCTTTTCCTTGTTTTATAACGAATATTGCCAGGATTTTCCCCCACAATATGCCAGGATTTGCCATTTAATATGCTAGAATTTTCCCTTACAAAATGCCAGGATTATGCCCCTCAGTATGCCAGGATTATGCCCCTCAATATGCCAGGATTTAGACACCCAATATGCCAGGATTTTCCCCTCAATATGCCAAGATGATGCCCCCTCAATATGCCTGGATTTTCCCCTAAATATGCCAGGATTATGCCCCTCAATATGCCAGGATTTAGACACCCAATATCCCCCTACCCACGTTGCACACCTACGACATGACCCATAACCCACGTTGCACACCAGGACATGCCCCATCACCACATTTACATGCCTCCATCACCCCATTACATACACCTTTCCAATATTATTTGCCATTAATATTCCCCAGCCAATTTGTCCCATAATATGCCAGTGTTATTCTGCAATTTAATATGACTCAGTAAATTTGCTCAATAATATTCCAAGGTTATCTGCCATTTAATATGCCCCTGCTAATTTGCCCAATATGCCAGTGTTAATTGCCATTTAATATTCCCCAGCCATTTTGCCCAATAATATGCCAGTCTTATTCTGCCATTTAATATTCCCCAGCCATTTTGCCCAATAATATGCCAGTCCTATTCTGCCATTTAATATTCCCCAGACGATTTGTCCAATAATATGCCAGTGTTATTCTGCCATTTAATATGCCCCAGTAAATTTGTCCAATAATATGCCAGTGTTATTAGCCATGTAATATTCCCCAGCCAATTTGCCCAATAATATTCCAGTGTTATTAGCCATGTAATATTCAGCAGCCAATTTGCCCAATAATATGCCAGTGTTATTAGCCATGTAATATTCCCCAGCCAATTTTTCCCAATAATATGCCAGTCTTATTTGCCATGTAATATTCCCCAGCCAATTTGCCCAATAATATGCCAGTCTTATTTGCCATGTAATATTCCACAGCCAATTTGCCCAATAATATGCCAGTGTTATTTGCCATGTACTAGTCCCCAGCCAATTTGCCCAATAATATGCCAGTGTTATTAGCCATGTAATATTCCCCAGCCAATTTGCCCAATAATATGCCAGTCTTATTTGCCATGTAATATTCCCCAGCCAATTTGCCCAATAATATGCCAGTCTTATTTGCCATGTAATATTCCCCAGCCAATTTGCCCAATAATATGCCAGTCTTATTAGCCATGTAATATTCCCCAGCCAATTTGCCCAATATGCCAGTCTTATTAGCCATGTAATATTCCCCAGCCAATTTGCCCAATAATATGCCAGTCTTATTTGCCATGTAATATTCCCCAGCCAATTTGCCCAATAATATGCCAGTCTTATTTGCCATGTAATATTCCTCAGCCAATTTGCCCAATAATATGCCAGTCTTATTTGCCATGTAATATTCCCCAGCCAATTTGCCCAATAATATGCCAGTCTTATTTGCCATGTAATATTCCCCAGCCAATTTGCCCAATAATATGCCAGTGTTATTTGCCATGTAATATTCCCCAGCCAATTTGCCCAATAATATGCCAGTGTTATTTGCCATGTAATATTCCCCAGCCAATTTGCCCAATAATATGCCAGTGTTTTTTGCTCCCCCCCCCCCCCCCTCCATCTCTTACCTTTTTCCCTGGTGGCTAGTGGCAGGACTTCCCTGATGGCTAGTGGCAGGAGGACTTCACTGGTGGCTAGTGGCAGGCAGCATGGTCCCTCCATGCTGCCTGTTCGGCCTCCCGGCGGTTGTGCCGACAGGTCACGTGATCGGCGCGCGTCTGACGTCAGAGCGCCGATCACGTGACTGTCGGCACTTCCGTGTCACACTGCACAGGGAGCCGAACAGGCAGCATGGAGGTTTCTCTGTGCTGCCTGTTCGGCTCCCCGTGCAGTTTTGCAGGCAGAGCGGAGGTGAGAGGGGATCTTCCGATCCCTTCTCACCTCCGTCTCTGCCTGCAAGCGCGTTTTTTGCCTGCAAGCGGCCGTGTTTTACAAACATTAGGGCGGCCTGGGGGGCAATTGCCTCCCTGCCCCCCGGCCCAGCCCGCCCCTGGAGGCGTCTAAAAAAAACAGCTTGCCATCAGAGGCGCTGGCTGGGGAGAACAAGAGACAAAGAAGTTCCATTATCGAGGTGCGGGCCCTGGGGTATTGATGGCCAAAACCGAAAAATTTCAACTTTAGCACCTTCAATCAAACCTTTCAACAGGCAACTAGCATCTGCACCATCAGGAGTGGTGAAACACACCATTTCGTTCACTTAACCAGGCAATTGAGGCATAATATGGTGGTCTAGGACGGGTTTCTAGTCAGGGCACAGGCCACAACACCCCAGTTGGCGCCAACACGGTCGCCCAAAAAAAAAAAAAAAAGGTTGTTGGTAGAGGCACTGGATTGGGGAGATCAAAAGATTCCCCCCTCACCAGCGCTCTGCTGGAACCCAGGGGGGGAACCCGCCCCCCACCCTTCTTCACAGGGAGCCGCGGGCAGCATGAGTAAGTGCTGCTTGCGCTCCCCATGCTCAGTGATAATGCAGGGTATCGGAAATCTGATACCCAGCATTATCACTGTGTGTATCACCCAGTGAGCTCCGCCCCCTCACAGACAAAACAGAGGAAGGGGAGGGGGAAGACAGAACATAACAAGGGGAGGGGGAGAGACAGAACAGAACAAGGGGAAGGGGGGAGAGACAGAACAAGGGGAGGGTGGAGCAACAGAACAGAGGAAGGGGAGGGGGGATGAGAGAACAGAGGAGGGAAAGAGAACAGAGGAAGGGGGTGGAGAACAGAGGAAGAGGGGGAGAGAACAGAGAAGGGGGGAGAGAACAGAGGAAGGGGGAGAGAACAGAGGAAGGGGGTAGGGAGAAGAGAGGAAGGGGGAGGGAGAAGAGAACAGGAGGGGGAGAGAAGAGAACAGAGGAGGGGTGTTAAGAAAATAGAGGGGAAGAGAGAGAACAGATATGGGGAGGAGGGAGAGAGAGAAAACAGATATGGGGGCAAGGAAGAGGAAAGGGACAAACATGGGAAGGGAGAGACACATACATGGAGGGAGAGGAAAGAGACAGGCATGGGGGGCACCACGGGGAAGGCCCACACAGTGGATTAGTGTGCATGACCAGTGGAACTATGGCACCTTGTGTGGGATGACTGTTAACATGGAACTGGTATTCAGTGACTGTGGCTTCTTTGGATCGTTATTGTAAGCCATGGAGACAATGGCTAGCGTTCAAATTGGGTAAACAGGGTAGTTGTGTTAATGATGGGTTAGTGTGGCTCATTTTGGAAGGCATCAAGAACAATCATATTAAACAGAGGGGGATGATAACCCATCTCAGATAAATTATACTTGATAGGTGTTTATATGGAGGAATCACAGGAACTTAATTAAGAGAGTAAATTGACTGAGTGGGTGTACACAATCTCAAGTATAAATTGACATGCTGTAGGTTCAGAAGGACGACAAATCTATAAAAGCAGCTAATTAATCGTGTAGTGTTTGAAAGGTGAAAATGACACAAAATAGAGCATGGTATTTACTTAAGTAATGCTAGTGGTAAAAGGCTGTAATGAAGTCTAAAAGTCTTTTATTAAAAGAGCATTACCATGGATTTTCTTTAACACATTAAACTTTTAATTGTAAGACTGCATCAAGTGTAGATGTTTTAAATATAAATGTTTTAATGGAGGAATACAAAGTCCTGTTTTGAGTCAGGGGGCTGACATATTGTTTGGAATCCTGGGTCAAATACTCCTTCACCTTGTTCAGATGCGTTAGCCCAAATAAACCTATGGAGTAAGGCAGGGCTTGACAAATTTAATTTTATTCTAGGAGCCAGCAAAAATTTTTAGGAGCCAGACAATCACGCAAACATACACGCAATTCATAAACACACACACACCAACCTACGTCACATATACACCCCACACACACCAACCCACGTCACATATACACCCCATACACCAACCCACGTCACATATACACCCCACACACCAACCCACTTCACATATACACATATACCTCCCTTCACATATACACCTCCCCCCCACACCTCACATATATACCCCCCCTTCACATATACACCTCCCCCCAAACATATATACCCCCCCTTCACATATAAACCTCCCCCCACACATATACATCTCCCCCCCACACTTCACATATACATCCCTCCCCCCCTTCACATACACACCTCCCCACACACTTCACACATATATACCCCCCTTCACATATACATCTCCCCCCAAACATATATACCCCCCCTTCACATATAAACCTCCCCCCACACATATACATCTCCCCCCACACTTCACATATACATCCCTCCCCCCCTTCACATATACACCTCCCCCCACACTTCACATATACACCTCCCCCCACACTTCACATATATACCCCCCTTCACATATACACCTCCCCCCCACACTTCACATATACATCCCTCCCCCCCACACTTCACATATACATCCCTCCCCCCCACTTCACATATACATCCCTCCCCCCCCACTTCACATATACAACTCAAACATATAAGTTTTTTTTTCTCTTCATAACTTCTGAGTGCTGGGTGTCGTCTCTTGACAACACAGCACTTAGCCGAAAGAGCCATGAAGATCGGCTGCGGCACGAATGTTTCCCCTCCCTGCTGCCTTACCTCATTGCTGGGGAGGGGTTACATTCGTGCCGCAGCCGATCCTCATGGCTCTTTCGGCTGAACACGAACACACGTGTTGCGCGAGGGGGCGGAGCTTGCCGTCTGTCCCCTCGCGCTGCAAAAGACGGATGGCAGCGGCAAGGGGAACATTAGGGCAACGGCACCCGGGCGCCAGGCTCCATTTCCAGGTCGCCATGGCGACCTGGCGCCCGGGGTTTGTCGAGCCCTGGAGTAAGGTACTACTGAACACATCTACACCTGATGCAATCTTTCAGTTAAAGACAAGTTAATTTCTTTAGATTTGACTTGCATCAGATAAGGTACATTTACTAAACATGGTGGGAAACTGCCTATTGATTTGCAAAAATTGGAACAAAGTAAATGAGTTGAAAAAAATTATGAATTTATAAAATTCACTGTAGGGTAAATAGATCCCAGACTAGAATTAAACCATTCCGGAAAAATATAATTAGGGGTGTTTTAGGGCAATATTTTATATGGTGGGGCCTATTCACTAAAATTTGAGTTTGGTAGAAGGTAGTTGAGTTGGAAGGTCAAATTTTAACTGGACCTCCCAAGTCAACCACCATGAGCTATTCACTAAACCAAACACAAGCCCAATTTTGACATCACCCCCCCCTTCCTATGTCCAACTTGTGCTCCCATAGAAAGTATTAGAAATTAAACTTCACTACTAGTGTTCCAGTGTCTGGACTAAAGGTGCCGCCAGTAACTGAATCAAGTTGTTTGGTCAGACCACCACTCCATACACTTCTCCATTATATCACAATCAGCCAGACCCCAGCCTAAAAACCTCAAACACATTGGACATAACATCACACACAGATCTAAGTGAAGTAATGGGCACCTGTGAAGACTCAGCCCAACTCTACAACAAAACCATGAGAGACACCATAGAGAGCATGTGTACCCAATATCAAGACTCATAACAATGCACAATTGTTTCATAGTACCATCAGAGAAATGAAGAGTCTGTAAACTGGAGAGAAGGTGGCGCAAGACACATGATTGTAAGGATAGAATTTCAATAAATATCAAATGAAGATAACGCAGAAAAAATATTTTTTGCCACATGGAATTGCACTCTCCCACAATAGACCTAGACAACTTTTTCGAACAATAGAAAGGCTCTGCACCCAACAGATTCTCTCAGGATAAGTGTGAAGAATTTGCAGTCTTCTACACAGACAAGATTTCCTCCATCCGGGCCACTATCACAGTAGGTTAACCAGTCAAACACCAAAACCACTACAGTGGAATGCAAGACTTCCCAAATGCATGGGCTACATTTACAAATGTGGAAGTAAAATGAACCTTGCAAAAGCTGCGGCCCACTATGTGTGACTTAGACCCTGCCCCAACTCATCTCATATGAAAAACACTTGCCCCAGCCCTCACAAAAATAGTGCAGTGTTCACTAAAAACTGGAAACTTCCCGGATCCTCTGAAAGGAGCAGTGGTAAAGCCCCTCCTAAAGAAACCTTCACTAGATCCAGATTTCATGGAAAATTACAGACCAGTATCCAACCTCCCATTTCTTAGTACAATCATTGAAAAAGTAGTAGCAACTCAACTGGACATCTAGCAAGCTATAACATCCTTAATCCTTCCCAGTCGGGCTTCAGATGCCACCACAGCATGGAAACAGCTCTACTCCGAGTGATAAATGATCTCCTTATGACGAGAGAAACAGGTGATTACTCCATCCTAATCCTCTTGGATCTCTCAGCTGTGTTTGACACCATTGACCATAGGATTTTAATAGAGCGCTTGAAGCAGCGCTGTTGTCTAGGAGGTATAGTTCTTAACTGGTTTAAATCTCTCCTCACTGGTAGATCACGTAGAGTAATATCAGGATCAAACTCATCGGCACCAACAGAATTGGTCTGTGGAGTTCCACAAGGATCCATCTTGTCCCCCATGGCATTCGCAATTTACTTGCTACCACTGGGGGATATCACCAGGCGATATGGCCTAAGATATCATTGCTACGCTGATAACACAAAACTCTACTTTTCCTTTGCTCCAGATACTAAAGACCACAGATACCTCATCAACAGTTGCTTAGCAGACGTCAAAGACTGGATAAATTCTAGTTGGCTAAAAGTAAACCCAGACAAAAGAGAGTTACTCTTGGTGAGGGGACCCTGGGCAAAAATAATATTGCATGATCACCCAACCGGCCTGGAATTTGGAGGCACTGAACTCATTAGTTCAAAAGATGTACGAAATCTTGGAGTGCTGATTGACTCTGGACGATCATTGAAACAGCAGATTTCTGCTGTGATAAAATCTGCCTTCTTTCATCTAAAAAACATAGCCAGGATACAACACCTCATCCCACCAGAAGATATGCGAACTTTAATCCATGCATTTGTGTCCTCGTGTCTAGAAACAGTCTAGTAAACAGTCAAGTATACCATATATTCTATCTCGCTCACTTCGGTCAACGAACAAATCCCTCCTATCAGTGCCCAGAATAAGGACAAACTCAGGTTCCCCATGAATTCAACCACGCTGTGGAACTCTTTACCATTCTCAATCAGAGAGACATCATCCCTACAGACTTTAAAAAAAAATAAAAAAGCTAAAGTCCCACCTCTTTTATAAGACATTCAGTCAGCTCATTTGACCATAAGAAACTATTAACTTATTTGTCTGTTTCCATACTTGTATATATATTGTATATATACAGTGGTGGGATTCAGCTGGTTCGCACCAGTTCGTGCGAACCTGTTTCTAAAATGTAACAAGTTCACCGAACGGGTGCAAGCCGGATAAGGTCCCTTAAAAAAAAAAATATATATATCTGTTAAAAAAAAAAACGCAGGCAAACGGGGCAGCTGCCCAGGACCAGAGCCTTTGATGTAACAGGGAGCTTAACGCTGCAGTTAAGCTCCCTGTTACACTAACCTTGGTCGTTTCCTCCTTGCATCTTCCCTCCTGCACGGAGGAAGGAAACTCCGGTTGCGTGTTTTTTTACTTTATTGAAGCTGCGTGTCTTCAATCAAGTTTAAAAATAAAAAAAACGCGGGCCCGGAGTTTCCTTCCTCCGTGCAGGAGGGAAGATGCATGGAGGAAACGATCGGAGAGCAAACAACAAGGAGGTAAGTACTAGGGAAGGGGGGGGGGGGGGGTCAGGGTGGCATTAAACAAGCAAATCCTGGCATATTGAGTGGCTACATCCTGGCATATTGAGGGGCAAAATCATAAAGGTAAGTACTGGGGAGACTGGTTGTAGGTATCTAATCTAATCAGGGGCATTGGTGCCAATGGCAGCCCTCTAATGCAGCCCGCTGGACATGGAGGTCTGGCCTGCCTGCAGCTGTAACAGCTCCCCGAAACCCCCCACTCCGCACCTGTAACAGTGTCGGGAAACTAACTTATCCAAGACGCTGCATAATCCCTCCCTCCTGGACCCTGCGCGGAGACCGGTAAAACATTTGTTTTTTAAAATCTCTGTGTGTAAATGTGAGTCTGTGTGTGTGTAAGTGGGAGTCTCTCTCTGTGTAAGTGTGACTGTGTGTGTACATGTGAGTGTGTGTAAGTGTGACTGTGTGTATACATGTGCGTCAGTGTTTGTGTCTCTAAGTGGGACAGTGTGTGTGTCTAAGTGGGACAGTGTGTGTGTCTAAGTGGGACACTGTGTGTGTGTCTAAGTGGGAGTGCCTGTGTGTGTGTGTGTATCTAAGTGGGAGTGTGTGTGTGTCTAAGTGGGAGTGTGTGTATCTAAGTGGAAGTGGCAGTGTGTGTGTCTAAGTGGGAGTGTGTGTATCTAAGTGGGAGTATGTGTGTGTGTGTCTAAGTGGGAGTGTCTGTGTGTATGGGAGTGTCTGTGTGGGGGTGTGTAAGTGTGAGCCTGTGGGTTTGTGTAAGTGTGACTGGAATTTAAGACCACAGTATCCGAACTGAAAGCATAGTTTGCTTAGAGAATTCTTCCAGCTTGTCTACTTTAGCCTTAACTTTGAAATTTACTTTAAATAACCCACATGTTATAAATTTTAGAAAATGTTTTGCTGTTTAGCAAAAAGCAAGTAGTTTTTATTTTATTTTGTTTGACATAAGAGAAAAACATATTACACCATGCTTGAAAGTCGGAACTGGTTACTAAATGTTTTGAATTCCACCACTGTATATATATATTGTATATATATTGTCTGTAGTACATACTTCTACTTATATATTTGTCAAGTGCTTTCAATCTCACAGTGAAAAAAGAGCTATAAAAATCACAAATTATTATTATTATATATTCACTGAAAATTAAGAGAAATCAATAGAGGAGTTTGAAATTAACTTAAAAATCACTCCTTCCAACTCACCTCTTCTAATAAAAAATGATAAAGAATACAATACAAAAGTGCCAAATTGGGCACTTACAGCATACATAAAAGAATAAGATCCACAAATGTAATAAACCAGTGTAAATGAAGTTCAAAGAAGAAACAATGCTAATATCAGTAGATGGAACGCTGAGTCCTCGCTAACAACCAGTGTGGAAAGCAGAAACCAGAAATAAGCAGTGATGTTTCGGCAAAGAAAAGTTTAAGCTACACTGTTCCTACTGCTAATCCTATGCATTCCTCAGGTTACTGCCTACTTTGTCAGGGATATGACAGTGCTCCTAAGACCATACACATTTTTACCATCAACAATAAAGTGACAGTACAAAATAAAGTAAACTATATAATGACAGCTGGGGAAAAAAGGGTAAATTACATTAGCATAATGCAATTTAAAAGTGTTAATAAACCATCATATGGTTATCAAGGTCTGTGGGCCAGGTAGTATATTAGCACTGCAAAGGACCATTGTGAGGTCACATGATTCACAGTCACAGTGCAGATGTAAGGAGACAGAAGCAAATGCTGCTATCGGGATGTACTTCTGGGCCCAGTAGCTACAGGGCCGCCATCAGGGGGCGACGGGCGATACACCTATCACAGGCCCAGCTGGCCCTTTAAAAAATAAAAAAGCGTGGGCAAGCGGGGCAGCTGCATAAGGCCCATTCATTCATGGCGGCCCAAAGCAGCTGCCCGATGGGCCCCCGCTGGCCGCAACATGGCAACCGTCAGTCCACAGACGCCAAGTCATATCTGGCGGCTGTATTTCCCGCTTCCTGCACACAGCTTCCATGCAGGAAACCCTGCAGAGTAGATGGCTGGGGACGAGCAGCATCCAGGTAAATAATTGGAAAGGGGTATGGAGGTGGGGTTATTAGTCAAATTGACTGTGGCATATTAATGGTCAAATTATCAGTAGCATATAAATGAGCAAATTGTCAGTGGCATATTAATAGTCAAATTCTTAGTGGCATATTAATGGATAAACTAACACTGGCTAAGTATTGGATGTGCAAAGCGGGTAATGGGTTCAGCATTAAATCCTGGATGTGCAATACAGATGATGGGGCATGTCCTAGGGTGTATTTAAATTATTGGCATGGGACCTGGACAAAATGAACTTGGGAGGGTAAGGGGACGAGGGGGAGATATGGGGGGGGGGGTTAAATTTTTTTCAGCAAGGGGCCCTATGTAGGAAAATAAGGCAGGTGCTGCCTGTTTAAGATACCACTGGACCCATCACCCCAGCTATGAAGTGCACTATATTTACAATAATGCTCATCCATAATACTGATGACTGTCTCATGGGAAAGCTAGTCTGAAGAGGCAGAACATGCATTCTAGCTATTGTGTGCTATTTTTCCCATGATGCTCAGATCGCATTATTCTAAATAAACATATTGTCCACCACAGGCTAAAAGCAGGAGTGACCCTTCAGACTCTAGACACTAACACAAGGTTCATATCCTGTCTGTGAATCATGGAAAATGTTTTCTAAAAAGCTGCAGCATTCATGACTATCTCTGCCATGATACTAAGCAAGTATTTTTTAGTCTGTGCATCATGGGAAGAGTAGTAAACTACACCTGTTTCTGCCAGATGTTATCCACTATTCCAGTTACTGTGGACTACAACCCCTATTATGCTTAACATGATAGATGCTCATAGAAGAAAGTACTCCTATACTGTAGCAAGATCACAAGTGGAGGTCACTGCTGTGGTGGATGTCAAAGATATTCATTCAGCACTGGGCCGATCATTGACCTCCAGCAAGGTGACGTGGGTAGGGTGCTGAAACCTATGAACACAACTATTTATTTTCCCTAGGATATATGGAGTCGAAAGCTGCATGTCTGAACTATTATTCATTCTATGGAGAGTTGTGCTAACAGGAATACTTATACAATATTAATATTGTAAACACTTTCCAACTAGCCTACGTAAATACTCCTTAGAGTGTTTGTTCTTTATTACATTGTGTGTTTACCATTGAAATGAAATCTAAATGTCAGTGCAAGGACTGGTCTCATCTGTCAATGATTTGATAAAAAAATAATACTATATTCCAAAAATGTACACAGGGAAATGCATTAAAGTGTATTTTGTTTGGAATATTTTGTTAAAGCGCCAAAGCAATTTTCTAATGATAAGATTTTGCTGCTTACTTCTAAAGGTAAGGAAAATTGATTTTTCTGTCTCACTGAAAATGGTTCAGCTTGTGAACCTGCCAATATAAAATTATGCTAGCAAGAAGATTTTAAATCATTTATTTCAAAGTATCATCACATTTTATTACAGAAACTAAAATGTGAGATCAGCCTAGGGTTTAGGGGCCCAATTCAATACTTGAGCAGATTTTTTTATTTCACCACCTGGTTTTTAATAGGTATATGTGTCCTTTGTTTTTTTTAATGTTTTTTTATTTATATTTTTATTTGTTTAGGGGGTGGAAGATTTTTTTTGTACGGCACTTTACAGCTTTCTACCATGCATTATGTGTATATAGGTGCTTTAGGCTGATGTTAGATTTACATTTCCATCTTCTTTTAGCATTTCTTCGATCTCTTCAGGGGTCAGGGAATGGCACAAGGGATTTACCTTTCCAAAGGTTTCTATAGTAGAAAGCATTGCAGTGAGAGTATGTTTCTTAGTCTTGTTATTTCATCTTAACAATAGGAGTTGAACAAAACTGCTACAAATACATTTTTTTCGGATGTTGTCCTATGCCAGAGGTATGAAATGTTCTAAGGTTTATTTAGTCAGACATCTACAGTGGCAAGAAAAAGTACCGTATTTGCTCAGACAAGGTTTTTTTAATTTTCACATGACCTTCTGGCGGTCCGACATAGAAGACGGAAGTGTTGGGCAGCATCAGAGGATGTCTGCACGCATCGCACAGACATCCACCGGCTGCCCCCACTAGCCACCAGGGAGCTTTGGGTAAGTCTGTGGCAAAAGTCTGGGGGCAGCATTTACAAAAGTCTGGGTGCAGTATTGGCAAAAGTCTGAGTGCAGCATCGGCAAAAGTCTCGGGGTGGCATTGGCAATAGTCTGGGTCAGCATTGACAAAAGTCTGGGGGCAGATGGCTGTGTAGGAGGAACGATGGCTACGTCTTGGGGGCAGATTGGTAAATAAAAACAAGAAATGCATTTTTTTTCTATCACAATTTTTATTAAATATGAAAAAACTGTTTATATATGAATATTTACAAGTAATGTAGTAATGAGTACAATCAATGAAAATGGATTGGAGGTGTGTTTTAGAGCTACTTTGACTAATAACATGTTGAGTTTGCTATTCACATGAAGCGTCTGCTGAAATGTCAGAAGACTTACAATCAAGAATCGTTGATTTTCATTAAGCTGTAAATGGTTAAAAAGTAATCTCAAAGAGTTTATATTTTTATCAGTCCACAGTTAGACAAACTGTTTATAAATGGAGACATCTTAGTACTGTGGCAACTCTCCTTCAACGTGGACTTCCACCCAAGATGACTCCAAGGGCACAACGCAGAACGCTCATTGATGTAAAAAAGCAATTATTGGAACTTGTTAACATCTCTGTTTATGAGTCTATCGTACACAAAATATTGAACAGGCATGGAGTCCATGGCAGGACACCATGGAGGAAGCCACTGTTTTCCATGAGAAATATTGCTGCATGCTTGCAGTTTGCCAAACAGCAGCTTAACACTCCACAACGCTACTGGGAATATGTTTTGTGGATTGATGAAACTAAGATTGAATTGTTTCAGAAGAACACACATCACTACACATGGCGTAAAAAGGGCACCACATACCAACATAAAAACACAGTGGAGGGAGCATCATGATTTGAAGCTGCTTTTCAGCCTCGAGGTCTGGACAATGTATGGGAGGCTGTATGCCAGCTGAAGCTCAGTAGTAGTTGGGTGATGCAGCAGGACAATGATTCTAAACATTGAGTAAATACACTGCAGAATGGCTTAAAAAAAAGAAAATCTGCCTTTTGGAATGACCTTAACCCAATAGAGATGCTGTGGAATAACCTCAAAAAAACGGTGTACATCAGACATCCTAAGAATATGACTTAACTTTGTCTATACTTGTGACTTAGATGACAAGCAGTTAACATTTTATGACCAGTTAATGCAGAAAACCAGGTAATTCCAAAGGGTTCACTTGCCTTTTCCTGCCTCTGCCTCTGTATCTGTGAATCAGTTTACATATTATTTTTTATGTGGTTGATTTAGATAACTTGAAATGAGAAAATTGTTTTGAAATTAGGCAAACTGAACATGGTACAAATAATTTATTTCTTTTAATGTGATGTCTCATGATATACCCTCAGTACGCAGTACTAAAGAGCAGAGACAGAAGGATGAATCTAAACTCTTGTGTGCAGTCACTGCTCAAAATTACATTACTCTCACCTCTGAGTCGAATTTTGTCTCATATTGGAAACACGGCCACTGTAAATATTCATTGTTCAGATATGATCTTCCTCCTCTTGATATTGTGGGAATGTGCTGTTCCGCCCCATGAAAGAAGCAAAGTGTTTTAGAAAGTATATAAAAGTGGTTGGGGAATCCGAAAACATAAATGGGAAATAAGTGGGTGGAGCAAAATGTTAACCGTGAATCTTCAGGTATACTGGTTCAAAGTATGGAGATAAGACCATGATCTACTGGAATTACCTTCTGGGGGAAGGGTGCATAGATCATGGCAGTCTAGCTATTAGTTTAAGTCTTATGATGATGAAATGTGGCTGCAGAAAACAGCAGGAATATTTAGTACAAGACCACCAAAGAGCTTCTGGATTACTGCCAGGCCCTAATTTGTCCGACAAACAGTCTCTTTTTATCTTCCTTCAGGTGAATAGAAAGTTCCAAAAGTACAATAGACAGAAAATCAACTCTCATCAGCAAACAATTTATTTCAGTAAACAAATACACATTTGCAGCATACTTCTTACATTTATGCCTGAATGGCTTCTCTATGCACACAAGCCTGTTTCTAAACAAAGCAGCTGTTGGAGGCGAGGTTTTTTTTTTTGTATAAAACATATACTGTAGTTTGGCCTATATAAATTTTGCCAGTAGCAAGGTTAATTCAGAATTATGTCACACATCATTGTAGTTGTATTTTCTTATTATTACTTTGTAATAGGTCATAAAAGAAAAATACATTTTAAACCAGATACGGCAGAGTTGTCTTTCCTCATTATTGCCCCAGGAAAGGGCTTTTGCTAAAAGCAGCATTCGTTTTATTTAAAATGAGTTCACACAAAGCAAGGTTTAAATTTATATATTGAAGCTGGAGACTATTCTTTTGTAGGCTGATCTCTCATCATTTTCATTTTCTTTCATATTAAGACACTTTCATTACAGATATCATATTATACATATCAAGCTTTGTTCATAGGATTTGAGCCACAAGCAAGGGATTCTTGGTCTGAATCCTTCCCTCTCATATTTTTGCAAACTAGCTTTATTTCTTTACATTTTATGCCTCTGTGACCTTAATTTAAAATAGTAGCGTTTAACCCTTCTCTCAGTGAGAGTCAGTCAATGTATTTAATTTACAGTGAGGACTATATATGGATATAAAAGATTTACACACAGCAAATGTGCCAGTTTTTCACAATATTGGACTAGAATTTTGGCATCAAACAAAACCTCTCTAAAGAATGCATGATAGGGCTTGTTGACATGCAGGTAGCCACCCATCTGGTGTTTCACTGACAGGCTGGTAAACAGTTGGTTTGAGCCGGCAGTGCTCTACCTCTGTCCTGCTCTTTGGGTGGTCCCAGATGCCAGAGAATGCTTACTGCTCATGCGCAGTAGCGATCCTGGCTTCAGATCCCAGGCTCTGAAGCCATCACGACACTGACATGTGCATCGCTACGCATGCACGGTAGAGCTGCCAGTTTGAGTGAAAGCGCTTCCACACGTGCAAGGTAGGGCTATCCCTCACATCCCAAGATACCAGAATTGGGGGGGGGGGGGGGGCGCAATTTTGGGCGGTATGCCTTGAGGCCAATGTTACATCTATGGAGGCAATAGCACCATTGGTACTTTTTTGAAGAAAAAGCGACAACCCTATGGCATGTCGTCATGAACTATGCATGTGTTCCTCCACTAAGAGGTATAGGCAGTAAAACCTTATAGTACCTGTGTAAACAGGTTCACCCACTCCTAGTCAGTCGGTAGTCAGTACTACCCTACATGCATGAGAGCACTGAAAATGTATAAATGCCGACAAAGGTGTAGTATTCTTTCTCCAGTGTCCTGAATGCTGAAGAATGAAAACCAGGACCTTGGGGACAATTAAGGGGTATTGCATCTATGCGCATACGAACGTTACGATTTTCTACAGACTAATATATGTAGTAAAAGTGTGTGACCTTCACTATTTCATGCTCAAATATGCATACACTATCTATGCCTCAGCATGTAGAAAATGGGGATACCGTAATGCAATCTGCTCCAGCATAAAAGTTCATTAAAAAAACCATAGTGGAATGGCCCTTTAATCTCCCTACCAATAGACTATATAACATATAAAAGCTATCCATTTTTACAGATCATATAGAACATGTAATAGTTCATGACAAGTAAACTAAGTGCTTGTTTTTATTAATACTATCCAATTTCTATTCTCTGGTCTTGTTTTTAGTATTCTTGTCATTGTACAATGCACAGGAGCACATTTACCACTGCACCCCACTGATTAAATCATTTGCTGAGTTTCTGATCATGTTCAGACAGATGGTAATTCGTAAGAGCCTAAAACTGCTTATCACAGACACAACAGGACAGCATTGATATGAGGCGAGACTGTGCCTTTCACACAAAATTTTTTTTTTTCCTAAACAAATTTGACTGAAAACAAAATGGTAGATTGTAAACTATATTTTAGGTTAATGTTTTGCAAAAAAAAAAACACAAGGAGAGATTAACAAATAAATGTTAGATTTCTGGTTAATAAACACAATACTGTTTTTAATGTGTTTGTTATCTGTTTACATACATTAAAGATAAGGCTAATTCTACTGTGGTTAAATGTAAAAAACACTTTCAATAAACCATATAGTTATAGTAACAAGTGAATGATTATTTTATACATTACATTAACATTTATTTATTTATACAGCAATTTATGCAGCACTTGGTACAAATTAAAATAGTGAATTGTAGACTACATTAAACAAACAGAAATCGAGCAATAAATGAGGAAGAGTGCACTGTTCATAAGTTTGCAATCTAGTGGGAGTGGGGTGATGGAACGGCAGATAGAGAATGTGGTGATAGTCAGGGCTGGTGCAAGGATTTTTGCCACCCTAGGCGAATCCTCATTTTGCTGCCCCCTTGGCTCTGCCCTTTATCCCTCCCCTTACCCGGCCTACTTATAACAGCTAGACAAACGCATCAATCATGCAAACACACACACAGTCTCGTGCACACATTTATACACACACAGAGACCGTCACAAACACACTACCCCCATTTATTTTGTTTGTTGTTAAAGAAAAAGTAAATTTCTTAATGTGTCCCCCTGTATGTCTCCTGTCCCTCTTCATGTCTGTCCCTCTCCCTTTCATGCCTCTCCTTTTCCATGTCTGTTGTCTTTCCTCTCTGCACATCTCTGTTGTCCCCCTTCCATGTCTGTCCTCTCCCCCCTCCCATGTCTGTTTTCTCCCTCCCTCCTATGTCTTTTCTCTCCCCCTCCCATGTCTATCCTCTACTCCCTCCCTTCCATATTTTTTTTAAGCTTCATACAAAGCCTCACTGCTACTGGAGGTGGGGCAGACCTTCACCTTGCATCCGGTTCAGTCCGCCTCCCTCCCCCTGCCACTCATCCTAGCATGTGGGCGCCCCTTTTATAAAGGCGCCCTAGGCTGGCGCCTACCTCGCCTATAGGTGGTGCAGGCCATGGTGATAATAGTAGTGGAGTGGGCGACTGTGACAGCTAGGTTGTTTCTGATACACGTGGGTGTTTTTTTATTTTTTTATTATATTTTTATTATTTTTTTCATGGTAATATTAGCCATATCCATAAACATATTAAGAGGAAAATAATTGACAAAATATAAAAAGATAACATATGTGGAAAAGTATACATAAAATATACAATAAAATCTTCTCACAGAATATATAACAAAATCTTGTTTGGCATGAACGTATGTGTCCCATTTTAGGTATATTTAACGATATACAAACTATCCTGAAGTATGAGGACAAAACACATACACATAATTAGGGAAACAATCCAGGAACCTCTTAAACAGAATGAACACGTGAAAGGCATAGAACAATAAGTGCATGAATGGAGATGCCTAGTGTATCTGGGGATCAAGATCAGTACACACGATAGCCCTAGCGTATGGAAGATCTTATTACGACAATAGAAAATCAGCAATACGGGCCAAGTGCTCTACAGCGGTCAAAAACTAGTAGGCAGTAAGACGATTAGGGAGTCGTATCAATTTCAAGCGGACATATTAAATTCATATGAAACTCTACAGACACATAGACACTAAATTGCACTCCATCAATACTATAAGTATAGAGTAAAAGTGATATTAAATAGGAGAATAAACAGTGTCGCTGAGGTGTTATTCATTTGAAGTAGACAAAAGAGGAAATTGGAAAATGAGATATAGAAAGATGGGGAGAGAGGTAAGAGGAAGGGAATAGCAGGAAAGTTGAGAGGATAGGGGAGGGTAGAGTGTCACAAGAGAGGGAGCACTGGCAGGATAATAGATTTCCACCAAAAACTCTGGTGAGTTACTTCTTAGGGGAGTCTGACACTGCCGCACATGTCTAACAAGCTTTTTAAAATATAAACAATTTATTTTTGCTTTTTGATAGTACTGTTTTCAACTAAAATAATGAGGCAGATCTCCCTAACTGCTAATCCCTGAGAGGAATCAACTCTCAAATGTAACTGTTTACATGGATGTACAGAGGAATGATTAAAAGGGGGAAGTTGCCCCTTTCCCCTGGGATACCTGGAGTACCAACAAGATAGGGAGGTAAGATCTAGGGTTGCAAGGAAGACCTCCCTTCAACAGCCCAGAAATTTCTGCAGCACAGGTAGGTGCTGCTTAAAAGCTCCTCCGTCAGTGCAGCTCCCTAGTGGTGCCTAGGACATTCTGGACACCAGAGACAACAGGCTGAATGGCAGGAGGGAATGAAGTAAAAACTGTGGGGTTGGCATCATACTTGCCAACTTTTCTTTTGTGTGCCCCGGTACATGGGGCAGAGCTTTGAGATACACAGCAGTGGTTGACTCCGCAGCATTGAGATACAGGCTACCCGGTACACATACTGAGTGTCTGGAGCTCATTTCTCGTGTTTAGACTATTTACATCTACTAGACATACACAGTTTAAACGCAATGCTGCCTGTGTACAGTGCTAAACATTAGTGCTGGGACAGACCCAAATCCGGGGCTGCTGGTAACTATGCACTACACTATACTAACTGTGGGGTGCTTACATTACAAGTACAAATGTTTGTTAATTGCAGCTTCCATGATATAAGGAACATCAGAGAGATAATGTGGTACCGTGTGTGGGGGAAAAAATGAAATCAAAGGGCTTATTCTCGGAATGGATTTAGAGCCAAAGACGTATATACTATTTATTAAACCTAGTACATGGCAAAACACAGAGTTTATTGCTCACAGATGTGTTGGAGGCTAAAATAGTGGAGGGGCAAGATCATAGAGGGGGCAAAAGTGAGGTAACTGTTCTAGACAACTCATATGAACCACTGTTATGGTACTCCAGCTGTGTGCACTGCATCTGCCACAATTCTCAGCCAAGCATATTCTTGGCTAGCAATGGATCAAGCCCTAACACAAAACATGAGTACCAATTTTGGCCTAAAATTCCTGCTTGCTTACTCGTCTAGGCATCCAGATGAATAAAGGCTTTTTTTTTTTTTTTTTTTACCTTACTAGCAGTAGGAGCAGAGACCAGAATCACTGCAGGCTCGTGTATCCATGGTAACATATATTCACTGTTTTACTGCATGTTGTTAGTATCTAACCCTGTTGCACGCTGTCATTATATAATGTACAGGGGACTCTATTGCAATGGAGATTTGAGCCAGAGTTGGCCCAGGTCTTTGTTTGCACATAATGTTGTTAGGAAGGAAGGATATGTCATAATATTAGCTGCCAAATGTCAACTTTCTTCTATGCTGTGTATTTACTCTATCACCAGGACCGAGTGCACAACATTGTGGTAGATTTGACCTTGGGGCAAATTAAGGTTGAAATCCAGTTATATGGATATAGATTTATTATTTGATTTTGTGGGATTTTCAAATTTGATGTTCTAATCAGTCATCCTTGAGTTAGACTTTTGCATATATATGTATCCTTTCCTAAATCCATTAAAATGAAATATTAGAAATTAAAGGCATTTCAAACTGTTTCTCTGTTGAACACATTTCATAATGAAAAATGCACAATATATTCTCTTATCTCAAATGTAACGACATTATTGTTTTTTAGTAAGACATTTCTGTTTAATAGGGGAAACAACCATTTATCTGTCAATTAAACATAGTTTAAACCCTTAACCATGTGCCGATTCATACTATACATTACCTTTGTTGCCTTTTATTTTATATTGCAGATGGAAGCAGAATATATTACTATTTGACTAATTTACTTACATTTTATATGAAGATATTCCCACTGCTGGCACCTTACACTGTAAAATTGTCAAAGGAATGATTTATTTTGTCAAATGTAGAGTAAAAAAACAGAAATGAGTTGCTGGTAAAGAACCTATTTTTAATGTGAGACATTAATGGAAAAATGTCACATATAAACTCAAAAAATAAAACATAAATATTTAAAAGGCTGTTTCATACAAACACCCAGATTATTAGCCATCAGTGGAAATCAAGTAGGGGCATACTGTGAAAATCATATACTTTTACACCTTTATGAAATCTTTGTCAACCTTATATCTCTCACATAATTTGTGCTATTTTTACACTTCGAAAAAAGCCTTGTATGGAAGATATATAACCTCAAAACACCTGTGCAGTATATACATTTTGTTGCAAAATAAAGAAACACATACATCTGAGATCTTCCTCAATGAACTGAGACTGGGGACAGTAATATATAATAATTATTTAACAGCCAAACATGAAGATTTTGTGTAGGGACTTGCTAATTGGAAGTATGTGGCAAATATATATCCACAGTAAAAAAAAAAAAAAATGTAATGAATGTAATTGCCTGAGGAACATGGCATTCTAATACTTTATAGTCTCACACAGAGCAACTTAATCTGATTAGCTCAAATGCTGAGATAATGTTTCATCCTACACTCTATGTCATAGGTGTGGTATATAAATAAGCAAATGAGACATAAGTAAAACTAGAAGGAGCAACAATGATGGTCTGGGAGGGACTAAAATGGATCAGTAGTACATACAGTGGTCCCCTCTCTGTGCCACATCAGTCATTAGAGCTCAAAAAGAGTATATAGCTGCTACTAGACAGTTCCTAACACAGCAAAGTTATATTGGAGACTCTCCCCCTTTTTTAAAAAAAAAAAAAAAAACACAGCAGTTAGCTATAGTTAACTAAACTGGATACTGAAAAATGAAATCCAACAAGATTTTTTTTTGTGTGGTTACACTTGCAGTATGGATAGTACATGGAGCTATAAGTGACCAATAACAGAAGAGGTGACCCATCCTCTCTTTTTGTGTAGTTTATAGTTTGAAAAACAGAGGAACCAGTGAAAACAGCTTTCCAGAGGTCAGGGCCGTCTTTAATAGTGATTGGACCCTGGGCAAGCATTTGCTTGGGCCCCCTGGACCCTGCCCCCTCCCCTGCATGCAATCCCGCCATCCATCGCGATGTTACCCCCCCCACACACACACATATGCCATAATTGTTGTGCCATTCAGATGCCAGTAATATTGTGCCTTTCAGAGCGCAGTAATATTGTGCCAGTCAGAGCCCAGTAATATTGTGCCATTCAGAGCCCAGTAATATTGTGCCAGTCAGATGCCTGTAATAGTGCCATTCAGAGCCCAGGAATATTGTGCCACTCAGATGGCTGTAATATTATGCCAGTCAGATGCCTGTAATATTATGCCAGTCAGATGCCTGTAATATTATGCCAGTCAGATGCCTGTAATATTGTGCCAGTCAGAGCCCAGGAATATTGTGCCAGTCAGATGCCTGTAATATTGTGCCAGTCAGATGCCTGTAATATTATGCCAGTCAGATGCCTGTAATATTGTGCCAGTCAGATGCCTGTAATATTATGCCAGTCAGACGCCTGTAATATTGTGCCAGTCAGATGCCTGTAATATTATGCCAGTCAGATGCCTGTAATATTGTGCCAGTCAGATGCCTATAATATTATGCCAGTCAGATGCCTGTAATATTGTGCCAGTCAGAGCACAGGAATATTGTGCCAGTCAGATGCCTGTAATATTGTGCCAGTCAGATGCCTGTAATATTGTGCCAGTCAGATGCCTGTAATTCACTTTTCTTGAGCTCTGTAAGAAAAGGTAGCTCACCACACTTTTTATCATGTTCAAGAACTGAAGAAGGACCTGAAGTTATTAACAGTATAGACAGCCAGAGCTAACACAGTGGTAGCGTGGGGCTTTCAAAGTAAAGTGTGAGGAATGCCTTGGGCCGCCTGTCCCTTTCTAAAACTTTGGGAAAAATTCTACTGCAATTGTGCAGAAACATCCACGGCAGTCTTTCATTGGCTGTGTAACTTAACTACAAAATTATTCAAGAACTGAGTATTTCCATATGTTGCCAAATAAAATCTTTAATACAAAAATGTATAATAAATACAAATAAACATTACATTTCTTACAATAATTTTGAAATACTTTCCATTTTTATTTTACAACTGGTGTATGCATAACTATTTCTTCGATTTTCCCAAATGCGTTAAAATGCAGATGATGAAAAATGCCTGATGCATTTTGCTACATAGGTGGTTTCCCTGCAAATGTTACACATTAGGGGATCCCACACTCTATGGTTGCCACTTTGGTCAGGATATTTATTCAGTGTGCATCTCTTATTACTATTGTAAGGGAGAAAGACAGAATGTTTAACTTTTTCAAGGCACATAACTAAAAGTAGAAGTAAAGGATTTCAGCCACATGATTTTTATGAAAGTTAATAATGAGAAAGTCAAATAAAATTGCCAAAATATCTAATATAGCATCAAATTTGGAGTATTGTTTTATTCACTTTGTAATTATAGTTGGTTTTTACTTGATTATTTTTAATTCCCTAAAATCCCTTCTAGGATAAGAAGTTTGTTTTTATTATTATTATTATTTATCATTTTAAAATCTGTACTTTTATTGTTGACATGTTCAATCATCTCTCTTTCACAAAGGAGGTGATTCACCCCAGGTGCCAGATCAGCATGTCCCAGTCCCTGGTGTCTAGTGGGGTCATCTTCAGAGGATGGCAATGCACAAAACAAAGTTTTTTCCCCCTTCCTTCATTTTCTAAGAGTCACGCTGCTGGTAGATGCGTATATCGCCATTGAGTTGGGTGTCCCCATTATTGATTTATTTGAGCAATTGGTATATATATATAAATATATATATATATATATGCTTTGAGACTTGGAGGATGGCAGTTATATCTCAAGATGAGTGTCAAACAGTGTATAGTGTATATATATATATATATATATATATATATATATATATATATATATATGTGTGTGTGTGTTATACTCTGTGTTATGTGTTATTTCTGATTTTGTTTTTACTTGAGTGCACATGTGTTAGTTTTAATTGTTTAATTTAAGGGAGCAGTATATTTAAAATTAAATGACCATTTTTTTCATCTATAACTAACTGGCACTGTGGACTATTCTTGCTGACCTCTGCTCATTTGACATAGATGGCAATGGCAATATGTTTCGAGACAGGGATGACACTGTAAAAGTGTTTGGGAACATATATGGAAATGACAACCAGTTGTTGGGACATATATTGCACTAGGAAGCTGTTTGGGTACATATTTGGCACTTGCAAACTGTTCAGGAACAGAGGTGGCACTGGTAAGATGTTTGGAGACAAATATGGCACTTTTTTTACATTTTAAAATGACGGGTGACCGGTGCTGATTCCACCCTTGGTGTCAATTACTCTCGGAATGCCCCTGTGTATTAAAGCTTCTTTTCTGCAGAATTATACTCTAAGAAGTAGAATATTTGTGTATAATCATAACTCCTGACACAATTCAAAAGTTTGCTCCATATAAGCCGGTCCTATACTTCTGGGATTACTCATTTTTTGCACAAACACACCTCAAGCATAAAAAACAGGCACTACTTCCCCACACACAGCATTGTTGGAATGTATAAAAAAGGCACATTATGCATAAGGAAAGGTACCTTTCATACATTTTAGTGTACAGGACTTGTTACAAATAACCTCCCTTTGTGGTTTTAAAGCAAAAAGAAATATGTTTTACTGTCGCTAAATACCATTATTATAAGATAGAGATAGAACATATCCTGGTCAGAAAATATCAACAGATATTTGTTTTTTTTTTAAATGTCCAATTGGGATAAAGAATGCATTTACATTGCCTTTCAAATTCCAGCCAATGTCTGTGACAAAATTTGAGTTTCTAGAAGCACTTATTGGAGACAATCTTTGTCCTTCTTTCCTTCTTTTATGACATTGTGAAAAGTAATAGATTCTGAATATGCCTCGGTATGCCTAGTTTAATCTGCACATTACTAGCGCTTCTATACTATAATAAATTACCCAGTGGAACATCACATATAATAATAACCAGTTAGCCTTTCTCAGTATCTATCCCCTATTTACATTACAGCCTCAAACGTAATTTAACACTTGTATTTATTTTTGAGTTAGCATGCTTTTATAAACCAGTCCTGCACTTCTGGGATTACTAATTTTTTGCACAAGTACACATCATGCATAAAAAAAACAGACACTTTTATATATTTTCCAAGCAGTTAAGAATGATGTCATGATAAACTCCCAGACAGTACTTCCAATCTTTTTTTTTGCAGTAAAGTGATTTATGAAAGTCAGTTGTAAAGTCTATTTGTAGAGTTCAAAGTAGCTAAACAGGTATCATTGTTCCAAAAAATATAAAGATAAGAAAACAGAATGTTTTGCTAACCTCTTCCTGTATAAGGACATTCCATGCTGTCCTAAAATACAGAGCTCATACATCCTTATGACGGCATAGAATGTCCTCTTTTGAACAGTTTGTTGCCGCCTGCCCTGTGATGAGCTGTGCTGTGGGATCCCGCCTGTCAGATGAGGCCACTTTTAATGGCCTCAGATTAACAACGATAATGTAACCAGCACTCAAAGTGAGTGCCGGTTTAATTAAACAGAACTGGGCAGTGCCCTAATTTCAGGCACACCTCCTCGAATGTCATGAGTGACATTGCAAAGTCCCAAGTCCCTTTGGCAGGTACCCACAGATTCTTTAGAGCAGTGTAGGAGAAAATGGGTGTGTTGTGCACCAGCCAGGTGTAAATCCTGGGAGTAGAATGCTGCTCTCACTGATCTACAGATATGGTGTGTATAATACAGAATGTGATAGGTTCCTGTTTAGAAATAAATACAGCTTTTTGTGTTTTTACATCTGCAGGAGCAATATTTCAGGAATCCAATATAAAAGCTTTCCTACCTCTCATACACAGAGACCATCTTAGTGCATGTCATTACTGTAGGTCACAGACTAATAGTCACTAAATTGGCTGTTACCCTTAGTAACTGAAGGCTCATCCGCACAGCACACTAAACTTTGATTTAGTGTGGGTGTATTCCACAATAATACTAAGTACAAGATCTGACTTTACTAAGCAGTGCTCACTTAACATATATATACTTATTACATGACAGCTTCTGAAATTTTGAGAATATATGTATGTATACCATTCACCATACTAATTTATTAGTTGCAATAAATAGCTAATAAAAAGAAAAGAAAATTAGAAGAATAGCAATTCAACATAGAATTGAAGCACTTGTTTTGTAAGTTGAGGTTAATATATTTTCCTTTCTTTATTTTACTGTTTGGTCTTAAATCTTTCTCTTCACATTGAAATGCTTATCTGAAAGGTCTCCATGTCATTTTCTAAATAAAGCCATTAAGGTAATACATTTGTAGGGTGTTAAAGCATACTCCAGATGTTCCTGTGCACACATTCACACAGTTACATTAACACAATCCAATCCTCCTAACTAACCAGGTGAACTCACTAAATCTGTGATATGTGGAGTCAGTTGGGAGCAGGGCCA
The DNA here is from genome assembly GCA_036172795.1 of Pelodytes ibericus. Taxonomy (NCBI): domain Eukaryota; kingdom Metazoa; phylum Chordata; class Amphibia; order Anura; family Pelodytidae; genus Pelodytes; species Pelodytes ibericus. The sequence continues at coordinate 138,458,060 of CM069862.1, forward strand.
GATTAAGACATTGCAGACCCCTAGGCTACACGTATTGTGAGGCCCCCAGTAAATATAAGATGACCTTACATGAAAAAAGTTTGTATATAAACTGTTTTTATCTATATTTGATCAATCTTATGATTGTGAAAATACATTTATTGGTTTTATTTCCATATAGACTTGACAATGCATCCTCAAACTTGCCAATCTGCCCCTCTGACCTGTCAATCTGCACCTCAGACTTAATATGCCACTGTTAGCTTGCCCATTAACATGCCTCTATTTGCCCATTAATATACCACAGCCAATTTGCTGATTAGTATGCCACTGTTAGTCTGCCCATTAATATGCCACAGCCAATTTGCCCATTAATATACCACAGCCAATTTGCTCATAAATATACCACAGCCAATTTGCCCATTAATATGTCACTATTAGTATGCCCATTAATATGCCACTATTAGTATGCCCATTAATATGCCACTATTAGTCTGCACATTAATATGCCACTATTAGAATAGCCAAAAATGTTTTGACCCCCTTCCTGCACCTCTGTCTCCAGCCGTCTCCTGCATTCCCCGCTGCTCTCAGTGGGGAAGGTCACGTGATCGCTGGCAGGTTATGTGACCCACGTCGATCACGTCACCTGCCGAGATGAGGGTGACGGGAGCGCAAGACAGGCAGCATGGAAACGTGTCTGTATGTCTGGGCAGCGCACAGACTCCATGCTGTCTGCTTGCTGACAGGGAGCTGGCGAGGGGAGATCTTCCGATCTCCTCAGCCAATCAATGCCTCTGTGGCAAGCTTCTTTTTATTTTTTTCTCATTGGCCGGATTAAGGCTTGGGCCTCGAGCTGCAGTCCTCAAGGCCTATTATTGCCGAGGTCCCTGGGCTGCAGCCCCTAAAGAACATGCCTTAATGCGGCCCTGGCTGGGAGACTCTATCCCATCAATATTTCCAGTTATGACAATGCCTCTGCAGGAAGACAGTTCATCACACTGTGCAGTTTCACAGCTTAACTACAGTTTTGTTTACTGTACTTTACTTGGATTTTACTCAGTAGGCCCCCCTTCCACAAGTCAGTATTTGTATTATTATACCATTTAAATAAAAATGATATCAAAAAGGCCAGAATAGGAGAAATAATACATACAATGTTTGATATGCACACACTGCCCTCCTATTATTACTTTAAACACATTGTGGATTATGCATAAAAAAAACAATTGTGTGAAACAATCACCATGGAGACCAATATTTTTACAGATTTCTGAACTTTTAAAATGTTGCCCCAGAAGTGATTGTCCTTAAATTAACTGCAATACACATACACTATCCTTAAAGGTCAACTAAAGCTTTTTTGACCTTTGCTTCCTTGGCGGAAGCAAGGGTTAAATAAATGGTGTCTCCTTAGCCTCGACATATATCTTTAGAGATAGACACCAAATACATTCAGAAGGCTGACATTGTTAATGGCAGCACACAGCCAATAAGAGCATGGGCTTGTCCCCACTCGTCTGAGAAAACAGAGGAGGAGGGAGAACAGGAAAGGAGAGAACAGAGATGGGGAGGAGGCGGGGAGAGTACAGAGATGGGGGAGAGAACAGAAATAGAGGGAGATGGAATGCAATATGGGAAGGAGAGATAAGAGATATGCAAAAAGGAGAGGGAAAGAGATATGGAAAAGGAGAGATAAGAATATGGGGAGAGGGAAAGGGATATGGGGAGGGGAAGGAGAGATACGAGATATGTGGAGAGGGAAAAAGATATGAGGGGGGAAGGAGAGGGAATGTGATATGGGAGGGGAAGGAGAGAAACAGAAATATGGAGAGAGGGAAAGAGATAGGAGAGTGGGGGAAGGAGAGGGAAAGGGATATGGGGAGGGGAAGGAGAGATAGGAGATTTGACGGGGGAAGGAAAGGGATATGGGCAGGAGAAGGAGACATAAGAGATATGGGGAGAGGGAAATAGATATGAGGAGGGGAATTACAGATATGAGATATGGGGATAGGGAAAGGCATATGGGGAAAGGGAAAGAGGTACGGGGAGGTGAAGGAGTTACAATCGATATGAGGGGGAGGAGAGATAACAGATATGGGAAGGGAGAAAGAGATAACAACAGATTTGGGGAGGAGGAGAGAGAACTGATGTGGGAGGGAGGATGACAGACAGACAGACATGGGGTTGGGTAGAGGAAAGACATACACAGAAAGGGAGAGAGATAAAATTGTGGGTTGGAGTGAGACAAACATCAGAAGGTAGAGAGACATATATGGAGGGAAAATAAAGAGACAAACATGAGGGTAGAGGGGGGTTGGCTGGCACAGGGTGCCAGGACACTTAAGGCCAGCCCTACACACGCAGTAACTCCTGCGCACACACAAACAACATTCTCTTCTCAGAAGACAGGTTCAATGGGAGAGAAGATTTTCTTGGCATCTCTCCAACCATGAAAAATCCACAAATCTAGCCAATATTTTACAATACTCTTAAGATGTTTTCTAATTACTGTAAAATTATTAATTCAAACACATCTAAATCACAACCCATTACTCAATATTATATTTAGACTTTTCCCATATTTTTAATGATAATACATTTTCTTGCACCATTTCTCCTTTAAAAGGGGGAGGATATGGAAAAAAGTCACTCTAAAAGTGAAATCAGGCCACTTTAGAGAAGAGGTTAATGCAAGAAGTTGTTTAAAAAAATGGTTGTTGTTTGGGCAAGTTGACCAGAATTCCAGTAGTATCCAAGCAACAGCTTATTTAAGGAATCAGTTACACACAAATGCTCTCCTTCTTCTTTGTTTAAAATAATAGCTTTATATTTTTCCACAAACTCAGCTAGGCCATATATGAGACTTAAAATCAAGGAGTATGTTTACTGCAGTGTGGTAATTACTTGTAGTTATTGTTGTCTTCATTTAAAGTGTTACAAAAAAACATATGTAGTCCATAGCTTCCAACAGTCACAAATTTGCTGGGACAGTGCTGTTTTTGGCTTCCTGTCCATAAAGGGGCCCAAAGAACAGTCCCATTCCAATTCAGGGAATAGCCAAAGGTCAAAACCAGGGAAACAAGCAAGCATGCAAAGGACCAGAGAACACTGAGATTCACAGCACTGGTTGGAAGGCAGAGTTGGTTTTTATAGGAGCCTGCTGATTTAAGGTCCTAGCTGCGACACCCGCATAGCTAGTATGTCACACACCAGGATGTACATCAGCAGACTGAGTCTCTCAGTCTCTGAGAATGGCACCAGTACACAGATGCACACAGCCGATAATTTTGCAGTCCCCAGAGCTACCTGCTCCAAAAGTCAGAGACACCTGCCTTGTAGAAGTCCGTACCTCCGGATCCCATGGCAGTAGGGCCAGTATTACAGTCCTGAAGACTTTGCTTGAGACCAACTGAGTAAACAGGGTGAAAGGAATAAACGGCACATTGTACTGGAGAGAGCCCCACCCACAAAGGGTGAAGCCTGGACGTGAGCATGTGTTCCGAATGGGAGCATGCTCCCGAGACTGCTCCCCTGGATTTAGGGATTACCCAGTTGTGTCTAAGGTGTTTTTTTTCTTCTCCTCTTAAAAACACCTTAGACACACCCAGGTAATCCCTAAATCCTGGACTGGTAGGTGTGCCTTGAGGACTGGGTTGGGAAACACTGTTCTAGAGTACCAGAAAGGTAAATTGTACTCCTTGGTCTAAGGTGATGGAGTAAACCAGACAGACAAAAGATATTCTTGACAAAAAGGAAAGTTATCTTAGTGGTTATAGATACAGCCTTTATAGGGATGAAATGAGTCATCTTACTCAAAGATATACTCTCATCTGTCCGGTTGCATCTTGGGCTGTCATGCCCCTCTGGCCCTTACCTGCAGTTCCAGTAGTTCCAGGCATCCAGCAAGTCCCTTAAGTAATCCGCGATCGCGGAGTAGGCCGAAGCCGAGGCCTGTAGTACAATCTTCTATCCGCGATCGCGTTAGCGCGGTAGGCCGAAACCAGGGCCTAGAGTTTCTACAAGCCCAGGATGCATCCTCTAGACTTCACCCCAATCAAGAGGAACCTATTTCCAGCTGTAGGAGGGAGGTAAACTCTGCCAAATCTCCTATTAACTCCAAGCACAGAGATAGAGGGGTATGTGCTAGAAAAGCACACCCCTCTAACATCCAATCAAGTAAGGAGCTTGTCCCACTGAGGGGAGGAGTGGAGACCCACAGCACTATAAAAAACCCTCAAACTGTTTCTTCAATGCTCCAGTGTTCCAGAGCTTTGGTTCCTGTTTGTCCTTGGACTTCAGTCTCCAGATTTCCCTTTGTTGCTGTGCTCAGGGCCGGCCTTAAGTGTTCCGGCGCCCTGTGCGGGCTTCCCACGTGGCGCCCCCCCCCCGTCTCTTTCACCCCCCTATGTTTGTGTATCTCTCCCTTCCCATGTTTGTCCCTTTCCTCTTCCTTGCCATGTCTGTCTCTCTCTCTCTCCCTGTGTTCTGTCTCTTTCCCCCGTCCCCTGTTCTGTCTCTCTCCCCCCCCGTCCCCTGTTCTGTCTCTCTCCCCCCCGTCCCCTGTTCTGTCTCTCTCCCCCCCGTCCCCTGTTCTGTCTCTCTCCCCCCCGTCCCCTGTTCTGTCTCTCTCCCCCCCCGTCCCCTGTTCTGTCTCTCTCCCCCCCGTCCCCTGTTCTGTCTCTCTCCCCCCCGTCCCCTGTTCTGTCTCTCCCCCCCCCGTCCCCTGTTCTGTCTCTCTCCCCCCCCCCGTCCCCTGTTCTGTCTCTCTCCCCCCCCGTCCCCTGTTCTGTCTCTCTCCCCCCCCGTCCCCTGTTCTGTCTCTCTCCCCCCCCGTCCCCTGTTCTGTCTCTCTCCCCCCCCGTCCCCTGTTCTGTCTCTCTCCCCCGTCCCCTGTTCTGTCTCTCTCTCTCCCCCAGTTCTGTCTCTACCCCCTGCCCCTTTTCTGTCTGTCTCTCTCCCACCGCTCCCCTGTTCTGTCTCTCCCCCCTCCCCCTGTTCTCTCTCTCTCTCCCCCTCCCCCTGTTCTCTCTCCCCCTCCCCCTGTTCTGTCTCTCCCCCATGCCCCTGTTCTGTCTGTCTCTCTCTCCCCTCCCCCTGTTCTGTCTGTCTCTCCCCCCTAACCCCTGTTCTGTCTGTCTCTCTCTCCCCTCCCCCTGTTCTGTCTCTCCCCCCTAACCCCTGTTCTGTCTGTCTCTCTCCCCCCTAACCCCTGTTGTCAGTCTCTCTCTCCCCTCCCCCTGTTCTGTCTGTCTCTCTCCCCTCCCCCTGTTCTGTCTGTCTCTCTCTCCCCTCCCCCTGTTCTGTCCTGTCTCTCTCCCCCCCCCTAACCCCTGTTCTGTCTGTCCCCCCTAACCCCTGTTCTGTCTGTCTCTCTCCCCCCCTAAACCCTGTTCTGTCTCTCTCTCCCCCCCCCTTACCTTTGCCTGAAAAGGTGGATCCAGGGAGGGGGCGGAGCTAACCGGCACAGCGGTGTAGCTCCGCCCCCACCCCGGGAAGCAGAGCAGAGTCTGCATTATGGGGAGCCATGGGCAGCAAGACAAAGTGCTGCTCGGGCTCCCCATGCTTAATGCAGGCATGGGGAGCCGAGCAGCACTATCTCATGCTGCCCGGGGCTCCCCGTGAAGCAGACTCTGCTCTGCTTCCCGGAGTGGGGGCGGAGCTACACCACTGAGCCGGTTAGCTCCGCCCCCTCCCCGGACCAAGCAGAGAATGCCGAGCAGAGGGCTGGTGAGGGGGGATCTTTTGATCCCCCCCAGCCAGTGCCTCTACCGGCATTTTTTTTTTTTTTTTAAACTTTTTTTTTCTTTTTTACCGGGCGGGCGGGCGCCCCCTGGGGTGTTGCGCCCTGTGCGCTCGCACAGGTCGCACACCCCTAAGGCCGGCCCTGGCTGTGCTACAGTTTATCTATTGGATTTCCCGTAACCTGACCTTTGGCTTGCCTTCTGGATTACCCTGTTTGCCTGAACCCTGACCCCTGTTTTGATTACTACTCTTTGACCGCTGCCTGCCCTGATCTATTGGACTGTTTCCTGACTTCGCTTTTTGGATTATCCTTTTGTGGCACTCTCGCGCTCCTATCCTTACCAGGGTGCTCTGCCTATATATACTTGTGGACCACCTGGTAAGGGTTACCAGCAAGAGATAGCATCCCCTGCTCTATGCTCCGAAAACCTCAATCTTGACATGGGCCTAATAAAAGACTGCAGAACCAGAATCAAATGTTTTAGTGAAACCCCTATAGCCCTCTAAGAGTTAATTGTGAAAAGTCTCCAAAACTTCCAGTCCAAGCAGGTGAGGGGAGAAAAATATGATTGCGTACTTACTCCATGCAGGTAAGTGTAATACCCTCAGGCATGTGCTCTCTAGTACTGCTATATTAATGTATTAGGTCAGAGAGCTTGTGTTGGGTAGCCAAAAATTATCATGCTACTGTCCAGAATCTCCTATTGTTCCTCTTGCAAAGGGTTATGTTTATCCGCCTTCCCATTTCATAATCCAGGGCGATAAGTTATATGCATCTGGAACCTGAAGATGAAAAAAGCCCACCTAGCCTATCATGGTTTAGGGTGTCGTAATTTATCGATTGAAAGCACTGATTTTTCATGTAAAAATGGTTGATGGTTGCACAGTCTTGGAGAACGCTGCAATAGAAATTGGTCAAAAAGTCCAAAGAACACTTTACAGCTTTTATATTGACAGGTACATGCCATTCCAGGATGGCAGTTATCTCTCCCAATTTTCATGGGTCCATCATAATATTATTGGTAGAGATAACAAAACATAAAAATGCCATACCTTAGTGGTATGAAAAATGCATTTCTTTAGTTTTGCATATACTACTTGGTTTTATAGTCCATAATATATAATATATAATGTTAATACATGGGTGAAATGTGCTGCATGGAATGGATATCATCCAAATAAATGACCATGAGGCTATCTAGCAAATCATGAAAGAAGTAATTTAGAAAGTGTTGAGAAAGTTGCTGTAGCAACTTATTGCCCCCTCATACTATTACCAGATTGTAGGCACTATGTAGATCCAATGTTATAAAGAAAAGATTCTTGCAACAATGGATGAAGCTAAAGGTCTAATAAAAAAATGTACACAGGCTCTCTTCTTTTAGGACAACAAATTCTGGTTTGGCCAAAAAAATATATATACACGTCCAAAGGAAATCAGATCTCCTGGTAAGAAGTCGATAGGGCAATCATATGACCTATGAGGATGGAAATGATTTGCAGTTTTTTTTCATGAAATGCTGTTGATTTGTTGGCCTAATATCAGCTAAAATAGCTGATTTGGGACCGATGTTGGCCACACTGAATCTCAGAAAGATGGAATTTTCCAAATTTCGTCTTTATTATTCAATCTTTGGCCTCATTTTGGACCAGATCACATGATATCCCCCTAGTAATAGCGTCTCTCCCAATGCTCAAATAAATTTACTAAAAAGTGAAACAATCTCCTTTAGTAACTTAATAAAAAAGTAAGACAAATTAGCTTTTTAGCATCAAATTCATCTTGTTTTACTTAATTCATTGAGAATAAGAGACTGTGTTCATTGTTTCCGTTCTAGCTCGTTCATTGTAAGACAATACTGTGCTCTACATAAAATGGATCTAATTTTTTTCATTTGGCAAATACAGTGACTATTTCATGCCTCATTTCTGCTGTAGCTGTTAAGATGTATATCAGTCCAACCATAGAATCACATGATTGCGTCTGCATATGGCAACTGATGTTCCCCCTCACCTACTTTTTTTCCCTCTGTATTCTGGAATATTGTCCCAGATATCATAATACCCATGTTTATAATAGCTGTCATTTATTTGAAATCACCTAGATAGCTACAGATGTAAATATTGCAGTCATGTTTCATAATATACATTAAAGGTTGGATTCTAAACTCAATTACTATTCTACTTTATATTTTCCTTGGGAGTCTAAAAAAAACCCAGCATCTTCATAAATATAAGGCAAGTCCCTAGGTTAGTTGTAAAAAAAGGATTTGCAATGGCCAGTATTTAAGTTTATCATTTTTAACAGTTTCACACACATGCAACACACAAACAACAACAGGTTGTCTTTAAGAGAGAAAAAACTGTAGAAACTATAGTAAAATATTCTATTTGTTTGCCCTCTCTGCTTCTTTACCTTTGGTGACAGGGAGGGGATCCTTGGTAATCCAGTGCCTGCTGTCCCACAGGGTCGGATTGGAGCACGTTGATGTCATGTGACTTAATGCAAATGGCCCCATTCAATGCCCTCCTCTGACTGAAGATAGAAGAGGACAAAATAATTAACCAGGAGCAGCACCCCTTGAGTGCCCGAGTTCCTTGCCACCTGGGTGCAGTAGTGTCACTACCCTCTGTTGCTTTATACCACAGTAGACAGGGAAGGCAGCACTCCATATATAGGTCTAGGAGTCAGAGCAGGACTCCTACAAATCCCAAACAGCAGAATAAATAAAAAAGCGCTCAACACTCCAGTAGTGAGATTGTGAGATAAGTGACCTTATTTTTTTCAGGAAGTTGGAGGAACGGGGCTACTTTTTACTATATTTCATTCATAGGGTCCCTGCTAGGGACTCTATGAATGTAACATACAAATTGCATTGATGAAAAATGGCAATGAAATTCGGAAGATACCTGACTGCCAAATTGTGCACGATCGACACATGCACGGTTTTGGCTTCTTCCACTGCAGAATTGTGGGAGATGTATTTCCCTTTGATTCAGCTTTTGTTTAAAAGGCTGCGTCAGAATTGCAATTCGGATGCCAAATTCGGCCCCTTGGCTCATTTGTGCAATTATTAAAAAAGGTTTAGTTGTCCTTTAATATATACCTATTGGTAACGTTTTGACCAACACAGTTTGAGAAGCTATGGCTTGACCCTGTGCTGGTCAAAACATTGCCACTTACATATTAAATTACATATTAAAGAATCTCACTACTGGAGTGCTGAGCGCTTGATTTATTTTGTTTTGGTAATGCCCCTTAGTGACGGCACTGGTCTTTGGCCTCATCTTATGCTCCTGATACCGGAAGAATTAAATCTGGACCACCTGAAATGAAATGGTCACCTTTGAATTGCATCACACCATCCACAATGACAATTACTGTTAACATAAATCCTGGACTTTCCAGCATGACCCCAGCATTGTGCCCCTTGAGCCCAGAAAAATTTGACACAATTGTTTTACTATATCTAAAAGAACTTCCGAACAGATTTAAAACTTACCAAATATTAGATGAAGTAATTTTAAAGTGATATGCAGAGGCGTCACTAAGGTTGGTGTCACCTGGTGTGGTAACTCCAATACCATGCCAAACAGATTCCTTAGTAATGCCAGTCAGATGGCCCATTAAATATGCCATACAGGAGCCCCACAAAATATGCCACATACAGGAACCCCTTAATTATGCCACACACAAGTGCCCCATAATTATGCCACACAAAAGAGCCCCTTAATTATGCCACATATGGGACCGCCATTAATTATGCAACACATGGGAGCCACGCAAGATGACAATTGTACAATTCTAAACAATAAATATCTATACACAAAGACATCTCTCGCTATCTCTCTATAACTAGTTGCATTTACACTGTATTTGCTCGATTATAAGACAAGGGTTTTTTCAGAAAAAAATTCTGTCTTATAATCGCGCAGACATCCTCTGCTGCCCCACTAGCTACCAGGGAGAATCGATCAGCTGTCCGTCATAATAGACGGAGGTGTCGTGCAGACATCCCCCGGCTGCCCCCACTAGCCACCAGGGACCAATAAACAGGTGAGGGGGAGGGAGGGAGGGTAGGGACAGAGTAACAAGGGGGGGGGCAGAGAAACGAGGGGGAGGGAGGGAGGGAGGGTTGAAAGACAAGGGGGGGCAGAGAAATGAGGGGGAGGGAGCAACAAGGGGAGGGAGGGGGGGAAGAGACAGAGACAAGGGGAGGGGGGGCAGAGAGAAACAAGGGGGGAAGAGACAGAGACAAGGGGAGCGAGGGGGAGACAAAGGGAGGGGGGAGAGAGAGAAAGCTGGGGGCAAGGGAAAGAGAGGCAGCATTGGCACATAAAAGGAAATAAAAACAAGAAATGCATTTTTTGATATCATAATTTTTTATTAAAAAAGCAATTTACATGTGAATATATACAAGTTGAAATTTTTTCCTATAGGGTAGTCTTATATTCAGGCTTTTAGTTTTTTTCCTAATGGAATATCCAAAGTTTGGGAGGTCGTCTTATAATCAAGGTCATCTTATAATCGAGCAAATACGGTACTTATTTGAACTTTTTAATATTATATTCAACTATTTTCATATGTTTTTATTCCCTTCCTCTGCACCCACATTGCACCTAAAGGACTTAACACAGCTCCATACAGTACCCACAGAATTTGCCATTCCCCTATATTGCACCCACAGCCCTTGGCTTGCACTCATATTGCACCTACACGGTTTGGCATTCCACAGTGTAAATGTCCCACAGAACATACCACAGTGTTACTTTGCCCCACAGAACTACCCCTGCAGAACAAGCCAGTGTCACTTTCCCCATAGTCCATATTATTTTGCCCCACAGACCATGCCACAGCATCACTTTGCCAATTAAAATAATCTACAGTTCTCCCATTATTATGCCAGTGTTAGCTGGCCCATAAATATGCCACAGACAATTTGCCCAATAATATGCCAGTATTATCTTGCCATTAATAAGCCACAGCCAATTTGCCCAATAATATGCCAGTATTTTGTTATTAATAAGCCACAGCCAATTTGACCAATAGTATGCCAGTATTATTTTGCCATTAATGAGCCACAGACAATTTGCCTAATAATATGCCAGTATTTTGCCATTAATAAGCCACAGACAATTTCCCCAATAATATGACAGTTTTATTTTGCCATTAATATGCCACAGACAATTTGCCTAATAATATGCCAGTATTTTGCCATTAATAAGCTACAGCCAATTTGCCCAATATGCCAGTATTATTTTGCCATTTAATATGCCAGCATTTTGCCATTAAATATATGCCAGTAGTTTGCCATTTAACATGCCGGTATTTTGCCATTTAATATGTGCCAGTATTTTGCCACTAAATATATGCCAGTATTTTGCCATTTAATATACCAGTATTTTGCCATTTAATATGCCAGCGATATTGTGCTTGTTATATACCACCCTCCTCCCCCAGTACTCACCTCCTGGCTGCTCCGTGTCCCCAGTCGTCTCCTCTGTGCAGTTTTCCCTCCTGCACGGAGGAGGCAAATACAGTCACTGGATAGGACATAGGGTCATATTCGGTGTCAATGATTTTTTTGATTTTCTGGCAGCTGAATCTCACGATGCGGCTGCCAGAAGAAATAAAAAGTTCAGGAGCGCGGTAGGATGCCGGCAGCACGGGTGTCACCCCTCAGGACGCCACTGGTGCTTTGTGATGGTGCAAACAGAATTTCTGATCCTCTTTAATAACTAAGCTCAATAGATCATAATCAGTGTGTTTACCATCTGAACTATTACGTTTGTAATAATTGTTTCAGTGTACATCTGCAACAGAATTATTCTGAGTTGTTATTTTTTAGAACACCATTTGATTAAGATATAGATCATTGGAGGCTTAAAGCTTATATCATCAATTTGCGAAAGAACCAAATCCAAATGCCTTGGGAAGCCTGCATCTCTTAAAATCTTTAATCAATGTTAAAACATCTGGGCATCTAGTATGTTATATTAATTCATTTATTATTAGAAAAAAAAATAACAAATATCTAAATTAATTTTTTTTATTATTATGTTAAACTGTTAGTTGTGTCGGAATAGAAAACCAAATGTGGGGATTATTGCCCGATAATGTTCCCATCTTTTTAAGTCATGGTGGCAAAACAAATATTTTATAGTAATTTTAAAAAGTAAGAAATAATTACTTATGTAAATGTGAACCTTATGTCCAAAATGGTATATACATGTAAACATTTTGGGATTTACATAAATATATATTTTATGTATAAATGTGTGTATATATATATATATATATATATATATATATATATATATATATATATATACACACACACACAGCAGATAAGTTGCTGTCCATGTGAGATTGATCTCTTTCAATTTCCTGTGTTTCTAAATCTAAATTTATGTATAGACTGCTGAGGTTGGGATTTTATTGCCCGATAGGCCTTGAAGCAAATTAAATCAGCCTAAGAGGTCTGCTCTGACTCGTCACTGATTCTGTTAAATGTTTGGATGGCGACATTACAAAGCTCTTTAGAATTCCACACATGATAGAATTGGACAGTTCATTTGTTAACCTCTGCAGTACCGGATGCACGTTTAATAACATCCCCAGAATTAAAATGGTAAAATGTTAATAGTTCAACTTTTTTGCTCCAATTACACCTCTAAATCAAGATTAACATACAAATATTTCAACTTCTGATTCAGTTATTCATTATTCAGTTTTCTGAAGGCTAGCTTTGAGTAATGTGAGCTAAATTCCTACAATATCCAGAGAATTACCAGAGGAAACCCATTTTAAACTAACCCTTTGCATTCCAGTTGGTCAAATGGGCATTGGTCGATCAACAACCACACAACTAGAATTTTTGAGGGTTAAATAACTACTAAAACAAACTGTTTGAGTTAGAAAGGTTTCCAAAAATAATGCCATGGATTATTCCAATTCATCTGCTTAATTGTTTTCTGTTTGGGGATTTCTTTTCTTTCAAAAATGATAACTGTAACTGTACAGATGAATGCATGATTTAGCTATGACCTTACTTAACATGAAATTCACTTTAATAGTATGTTTCCATGCTAAGGCCGATCCTAGTGTTACGGACGCTTCAGTGCATCACTGAGTCGGCGTGGCTCCATTAACCTCTCCCCTTTACAAATTTCTATTCCAGACATGCCCATTGCATTAGTGGTTTTAATTATTTCGGCATTATACTACTATTTCTATAATGCTCAGCCAGCAACATGAGAGACTTTTGGCTGGCTAGCAGAGTGAGTTTTAACTATTGTTCCCATGGTGTCCAACCAGTCTCCATTAGCCTGGCTGAGCATCACTGGAAGAAAAGTACACAAGGAGTACACTGTCTCTCTCTCTACCCTCATATCCTCATGTCTGTCTCTCTCTCCCCATACCTTCATGTCTATCTATCTCCTCATACCCTCATCCCTTTCTACCCATACCCTCAGCCGATAAGCAAGGAAATAATTTGGTTTTATTTGTAAATATTTAGCATCAGACTTGAGTCCAGTATGATCTCCTGTATATGGATTTGTATAGGCATTTATTAAATTACCCTATTTATTAAATTACCCTATGACTGCATAAATAGCTGGTCAAGATAGAAAGGGACTGAGTAATAAAGTATTTATCAGCAAAAAGCAAAAGTTTTTTTGTATCTCTGTGGATTTTCTATTCGTCTCCACCTTGCCATGAATTGGATCGATAGTAGAATAACATATACAACATTAATGTCACCACACCCTTTCAATCCTAGCATCATATTCCCCACATCCATGCCACCACCCTGGTTCACAGGACACCCCTCTTTTCCCAGTTTCACAATCTCCACAAGCCTCTCACTTCCAGCATCACTTTCCCCACAATTCTCTCTTCAACTTACATATTTGCTTCCCAGAATCACAGTCCCCATATCCATCTGCATTACAGTTTTTATACCCACCTCTTCCAGTATTAATCTTCACACCTTTATCCCCTCCACCATTACTGTCCGCCAGCAGTGTAGGTCTGAGCTTTCCGGCACTGTTTCCCTAACTCTCGCATTGTCATGTGAAGAAATGGGGGCATAGAAGAAGCAGGTCTATGCTGCAAGAGGCAAGAGTGGCAAAAAAAAAAAAAAATATAAGACACACAGCACCATGGAGGCTTGTGCTGGCCACCCCTTGCTCCTCCACCTCTGCTCTCTCGCATCTGTATGCAGTGCCCCCCGTGCTCCCGCTGAGTCTCAGCCCTAACCAGAAGCATTTTTGGAGCTGATAGGTTATTAACACAAAAAATACACAGAAACTTAAAAGAAACAAAATAAAGATACACCTGGAAACACTGGTGGCATCATATCTGAAGGGCTAACGCTTTTAAACAAGTTTTAATCATACAGAACTCCACTTTTGAACAATGCTCCTTAAGAGTACTTTTCATAAGTGGTTCAACTTACTCTGTAGTTCTGTCACCAGGCTTTGCTGATTAATGTTCTACATCTCGATCCTCAGACTGTGCGTGCATGACACCACAGAGTGCTGCTCTATCAAATAGCAGCACCCAAATTTTTGCTAACACAAAATACCTTTTGAATAGTGTACCACTGAAAGGGCAGTTTTAATCAGGCAGAAGTGGCTTTCTGTCTAGTTAAAACTCGTTTTTTTGTTTTAGTTCATCTTTTTAAACAGTCACTCCTCTCCCTTCCTGATAAAATGAACATTGGTACAGAGATCGGTTGGCAGTCTGCTGTCATACTCTGTGCTTCAGGGTCGAAGCCGGTTTCCATGTATTCAGCTAATGATTAATGCAACATCCCCTCTAAGGTGACAGGTTCAGCTAAATATGTTTTTATAGAATGGAATCTATGCAAACAGAACCGTCTGTGTTCACTGATGTTCTCAAACGGCTGTCTAACTTTTCCTATTATCCTACCCTACCCCTACTCTGACACATAAAGGGCTATTTCTCTCCAACACAACACAGAAAGGCAAGAAAAGACATTAACTGTAGTGCAGTCAATTGATGTTTGTACATCTATGTAAAGAAAGGGTATTTTAATGTTCCTATATATATAATAGATATTGTTTTTGGAGTGCTGACTTCCACTATCAAGTCAGTCTAGTAGCACCTGAGAACTTTTTACAAACAATTGCATCAACCAATAAAAAAAATCGTATGAACATTTTTTGTGGAATATATTACTGCACAAGATTAACACAGTTTAAAAAGGAAGTAGCATTACTTTATACTTTAGAATACAGTAGTAATTTCTTCATAGTACACATTATTATTCTGTTCAATAGACGAAGCCAAACTCTCTCTTACTCCATCCCTAATCAACACTCTAGCTTGCCTATCATTATCCTATGCTGTTGGGAGAGATAGGGGATCTGTGTATTTCCAAAATTCTATTACTAACATAGTTGCCAAAATCGGCCATGTTTCCAGGGACAATTATTTGTTCCACATGCTGCAGAAAAAAACATGTAAAGTGCAGCCCGGTAGTATGTAGGATGGATATACGCACAGACACAATCCAATGAATAAATCAGGGTGGAGATCTCATAGGACCTACCATGATTAATTAATTGGATTGTGTCTGTGCGTTTATGCATCCTACATACTGCCGGGCTGCACTTTGCATGCTCTTTCTGCAGCATATGGAACAAATATGTGTCCCTGGAAACATGGCCGATGTTGGAAACTATGTATTACTAATGTGTTTGTTTCTACCTCGATCAAGGGTTCACTCCCTGAGGCAGTAAATGAAGCTTACTGTAGCTCATTTCTATGTAATTAGTATGGGTGGGTGAGATTCCCATACACTTTCATACAAAATTCAAGCTCGAAATGTAATCCACAATTACACATTCATGATTCACCCATACTGTAAAGCACATTTTTACCCGCTAATTGCCAGAAATATGTATAAAGTCTTGTGTGGCATTCCTAAAGGGTTAAAGCAGGCTTTCAATCTTTAATTTTATAAATAATTAAACGGCCTCTTTCTCATGACATACACTTGCTTTTGTAAGCATTGACTAAATCATTCGCTATATATAGTTTGTAAAACACCATTACTTACCAAAGCATATGCAAGCAGCTGTCTCTGCACTTGGTTCATTAAATGCATTTTAAACCTATATGTGGTTTCACTGCTGTAGTCACTTATTATAGGCAACAGTGTTGCTAGATATTAAACAGACAAAACAAAAAAGAAAACAGTCTGTTTATAGAATGACAGCTGAGATCCATGTACGTTAGGATTGTAGTTATTTCAATATTAGCATATTTTAGCATACTTTATATTTGGATATTGAAAAATAATGTGCGGTATTTCTCAGGCACCTGTTCTTAAAACTGTTTGCCAAGCATCAGTGGCGGTTCGAGAGCAGGAGCAACATTGGTGGGGTTTCAGGGGGTACATCTCTTTTGAGAGGTTTACCATATGTTTTTAAAGTGGACTTGTCCTCTAAAAACAGTTTACTTAATCAGCATGCATGGGACATTGATGGTACAGTGTGGTGCAGATTTTTCCATGGAGGTAGCGAGGGGGCATACTGAGGTAGGTACGTTCACTTAAAAGTGAACCGTGGAAAGTAGCGAAGTTAGAACAATTCTCCAGCATGCATATAACTATATTATTATTAATGCTGGATTATGATTCAATAACCAGTACACTTCTTAGTAAATGAACCCCCCGGCTTGAATTGGTGGAACACAACATCGAAACAAGGCATAGTCTTTAAAAATTGTTGGTTTCATTGTATATACAAATACAATAATTGTTTACAGTGTTTTCAGTACCATCATTTTTATTCCCTTTCCAAACAGAAAATTTTACGCCTGTATTTTTTTTCGCTTGGGTGGGTTGGAAAAAAAGCCCCCGCCACTGCCAGTGGCCAAGTTGGGCACCGTAGCTGTGATGAAATTATGGAACAGAAATCAAAAAAAGTTGTAGACTGGTTCTCTAAATTATAGTGACCAGATGCTCCCTTTAAAGTGGGATAATTATGACAAATAAAGAGTACAAATCTGCATTACAATGGTCCCCTGTAGGGTTTGACTTCTTTAAGTCCTTCTATAAAAGGATATCATAACAAGTTTTTTATATATATATATATATATATATATATATATATATATATATATATATATATAACAATTGAATGTTATAAATATGTTAGTTAAAAAGTCACAGTGGATTCAAAATATTTAACAAAGGCATTTTTCATTTATTACTAGTTAATTTCCTATAGTCAAATATTCTTGTATACAAAATAAAATGCAGTTATATTATTTGCTTTCTCTTGAAGAAGTTTTCTGGTTTAAAGTCTCTGATATCCCATGATATCAGCAGCCTTTCTGTAGCTGAACCACCCCAGTATTTTAAGTTTCTTGTGCTGAGCAGAATGCTGTGCTTATAATTTAGTGCTAATATATAGGAATAAATGGTTCTGAGCATAATAAATCACAGCCTGTCAGATGCTGGCACATAGCATCCATCTATTAATAATTCAACCCACCGCTACTGATAATTAATATTACTTCCTATGGGGCTTCAAAAAGAGAGGAATGTTTTTTTCTATTGTAGTCTAAAGATTAGACTGCAAGGAATTTCTGCTGTCGTGAGAAAGAGATGGGAACTGTAACAGTTTTGTCTCCTTTAAATGTATTGTTTTAAATCTACCAGGTCAATATCACTCTAGAAAGTTGATTTTAATATGAGCATAGAGCAGTTACCACCAAGGAGCTCTTCTTAGTGGGCCAAGGTTGCACTACTTCTAAATCCACCCAGCCAGGGGTTCGTAGTCCAGGCAGCCATAACCCTTAGAATCCTTAGAATAGGCTACTAAGGAAAGAGAGGCCATAGCTGCTAACTAACACCAGTTACAAATGGCTAGTTATCTCCGTATTGTGGAGCACTACCAGGGGGGTAACAACCATGATAGCAGGGGTCGCAACTGCCCCTCTAGGGAGCCTGGGTGACTCCTACGACCTTTTGTCAGCCCCTTTAAAGTCCAATCGGATGATCTTCTCTCTTCCTGTATGCTGAGTGTCACAGATCCAGTACACAGGAAGTTGAGGACAAGCTGTTTGGGGGCACATTAAAGTTGTGGAACATGTATTGCACATACAAGCTGGTGGCAGACAATTATGGCACATGTAAGCTGTGTTGAGCTGTAAATTTCTGTACCCACACGAATTATATATTGTTTTTATTGCCAAAAGAAGGGGTTTCATTAGATACCATTATGTTCATTATATCTTATAATGTACTGCAAAAAAAAATCATAAAATATGACGAAAAAATAAACAAAACAATTTTATAACTTTGACCTAAAAAATAATTTACACAAATACAAATAGGTAAAAAAGATACCGATTGTATTTTTCTAAATTGTCTCCCGAGTTTAGAAATATGCTTGTTTCCACGTTTTTGTGCTGTTTTTTGCGAGTTATAGCGCAATAACCAAAAATAGTGTTTATAACCATTTCCACCTACAGTGACCTTTAGACCCCAACCCAAACCCTAAATATGACCCTAACTCTAACCCTTATGCTAACCCTTAATTTATTCTAATTTGAATTTAATTGTATCCCTAACCCTTATGCTAACCCTAATATAATTGTAACTCTAAGGCTAATTAAGCCTTTTTTTCAATGTAATGTTGCTGACTGCCTCTAGGGGTGGTCTAGCAACAGCATCAGAGCAACAGAAGTGAAATTGTTTTCACTTCCAACGCTCTTCCCACAAGAGGGAAGAGTATGTTGCTCTCCAATATGGCCTACGATTTTCGCTCCCTGGAGAGATCGTGGGTGCCCTAGGTACCGTATTTTGGTGATGCTTAATGCCTCAACCTCGATGCATTAAAGCATCACCGCCTCATTTAACTGTAGGACAAACTAGGTCTGTCCAATATAGGCAACGGTTTGCCAAACAAGATGGCCCTTGTTCATCCTATGTCGGGAAAGGTTATATTAGCATTATCAACCTAGTTCATATTATGTTTTGCATAACACTTTCACCTAGAAATCCTATTAATTGTTTACAAAAGTTAACTTCACCCATTGCTGTTCTCTGCTATATTCAGAGGAGTACAGACATACTGCCTTTGATATTGAAAGTTAGACTGAGATTCAAGTCTAACTTCACAGGAAAAGCAAACTACATTTTGTGTTTTCCAGGCTGCAGGAGCTCTTCTCTGTAACTTCGATTTCTGAAAGAAATTAGATAATGTTGTATATAGAGAATTTGCATGTGCTATAATTCATTCTGTAATGTCTGTGTGGTTTAAACGTTTTTTGTGCTGGAGGAGTAGAGAAAACATTATCCATCCACTCACAGGCACCAAAAAGGTTAATGCTTATAATTCATTATAAAGTCTTTTGTTGCTGCCGTTGTAATGTAACTTTGATTGAGTTTATTCTATCTCTGACTTACTGCTTACTGGGAAAAGCCAAATAGTTTAAAAAAAAATCTTATACCCACAACTTCTTCAAAGCTGCGTAAATAAATAGTATCTACAGCTAACTCTTGCCATAATGAAATATGCATTTTAAACTCATTTAGTATTCGCTATATGCATTTTAAAGCCAGAGGTTAGATAGGTGATGTTCCTGTCCCTTTTTAAAGTCTATGAAAGAATAGACAAAGGATACATGTGACACCCATTTGAATTAAATGTGAACAAAGAAATATAAGAAGATATATAATTAGAGAACTTTTTAGATCTCTTTCCTTTTATTGTGAATCAATAATTATTATTTTTTATGTTACTTTTTCTGATGATCTTTTTACAACTTTGTCAAAGGCTGCACCCTTCTAAACATCTTGGGTATTTTTTTGTGCTGCAGGATTATATCACACTCTGATCTATGTGCTTCAAGATTAATACAATCCAAGTACATGTATTATGTTAATTAATTTGCAGAAACTACATGGTGATTAGGGCTTCCTGGGGAGGAAAAACAATTTATTGGTCCATAATGGAACTACATTGGCCTACCTGTTATATAGCTTCCTTTAAAAAAATACCACAAACATATAATAATGTTAATATACACCAGGCTCTGATTGTGAGCCTAACCACACATCTCTATGTAAGACAGTGTCATATATTCCCTGATAGCAACACCACAAAGATTAATGTACTATATAAAAGGCATTGTTACTGTATTAGCTGGTTACCAATGCTCGGATGAAGGGATTTCCGTACCATATGTGTTTCTGAGACAAACAGCATCACCAGCAATTTGGACAATTCTGTGTTTGGCACTCAAAGGGTTCTAATACGAATGAAGAAAAAATGTGCACTCCACTCTCCAATCCAAGCAGGTAAAAAAAGTGCTTTATTCAGTGCAAAACAGACCAAAAAAGGAACACAAACTTTGGAACAGGATGACGGAAGACCACACCTTTCGCGTTTCGCATATTATAACGCGTAATCATAGGTTTTTCAACTCAAAGGGTTTTACCTTATTACAATCAGGCTCACATTTGCAAGAGGGAGAGTCTGTTGGAATTAGTTTACTGAGCAAGGACTTGGAAAGGAGCTTTAAGATCCATGAAGTTATGCAGTAAATGATGCATCAAATGGGTTGATTGCAGTTTTGATTTACAGAGCATTTTAATGATTTACATGGATCTTCTAAAATAATTCTCTCTCTCACTCTCTCTGTCTATATATATATATATATATATATATTCAAAAGTGCGTGCCATTCAAAAAATTAGTTTTTAATTTAAGATGAAATGTGTTTTTATTGTGACCATTGTGTCTTATATTTATATCACCTGTGGTTTGTCATGCACATGAACTACCTTCAATTGGAAATGTGTAAGGAATGTCTTGTATGAAGCTGAAATTAATGTAAAGAGTGACTATTTTTAGGCACCCAAAATTTAGAGACAATTGTATGTCACTGAACATTGTCCCCATACGTTTCCATTTCCTAGTATTTCTAGTTGTACAATGTAAAACAATATAAATGATAAAATATCTCTAGCTACCAGCACATATACTCTAATGTTTTACTGAAACTGTAAGCAGCAAACTCATGAAGGTTGCAGAGCTGAGAAGAAAAAACAAGCACAAAGTGCCAAGAAGTTCTTTTAGTTCCATGGCTTACATGCCTCATCTGGTCCATGTTCATCCATTTCTTTCATCTCGAGCCATGTGGAAAAACTCAAATACCAAGCAAGGCATGTCCAGCAAGCTATAAATTGGGCTTTTAGCCCAGACAACAGGGCAGTGCAGCAGAGCGCCTAATGACATGCTCTGCATTCTGGATGCACATTGATTCTGTCTTTAACTCTAGGATACATACTTGTGAAATACTACTACTACAAACATATTTCGCTAGTCTATGAATGATTCTAGATATCCATTTCCAGACAGTTGGTTTTCACCAATCTATATATAAGTTTCAAATGACAAAACTCACTAGTAAAGGACTTAAAGCGGGTTATGCCTGTATTAGTTCCCATTGTGATAGCTTCTTCTAGAAGTTTGCCACAGAACTGGCCTTGATACATAATGCTCTAAGTACCTTCTCTTTAAGGACACTCGTGAGTAAGGACATTGTTACAGTGCAACCATTCCCATTTATGGATTCTTGCATTTAAACTTTAACGCTGTGGTGATGTCTCTACTGAGACGACAGTATTGTAAAGCAAAGGGTGAAGTCCATACTATCTATTAAGACAGTCGTACTGTAGACTGTATGTGTAGACTGAATAAGATAAATGCAAAAAGGCTTGTACATTAAGTACATTTTCGTTTTACATACATGCTATAGACCCTTTGTGTGTGTAATGTTCCTGTAGAATGTTCTATGCCTGTAGAATGTTCCTGACAATGTCTCCACATTTATCACGTTTAACCAGATCTGCTTCGATTTTGCCCTGAAACCACAATAAAGGAAAAATATATATAATAAATCTATAATAAAATATATTTATTCCTGGTACAGTTATCTGTACAATGGGGAGATGTAACATCGCAAAGGGTGGCCAAGCTAGCATGCACACGTCATCCACAGATGTTCACTATGCGTTTGTATACATATCACAATCAATCTCCTTGTTGATCGTACTTTTTTTTCTAATGCATATATACTGCAGTATCATCCATATAGTAGAAGTAGTCATATCCATGGTATGCTCTTCCAGTTTTCTATCAACTGGGTAAATGGGCCCTGTACATGCACTGGTGGCAACATCATAATGGGCGTGGTCAAATGAGTCACCATTGGTAGGTGTTCCAGCCCCCCTTTAGGAAGATTGAGTTAATTGGGTGAATTTGTACATTGACACTTAATTTACCAACATAACATCAGTGACAGGCACAAAATTGTTATATTCCAAAATATTTCAGAATATACCTGTATAATATACATTACTGCTATGATAATAAGAAATGTTCATCCCCCTTCAATGCCCACTGGGATTTGATCAAAGGGTTAATTTTATATATGTATTTATTTCAAAGAGTGAGCATGGATGTATTACTTTGTGCTCTCGATTATTATATTTTATTTTTCCTATCATTTTTTAAACTACAAAGCAGGAAATGAAATAATTATGGGAACAACAGTATTTACAAAATTGTAAAGGTTAAGAAAAAACCAATGCAGCAATTTCAGAAAATGATATACTAAAATATAACAACACTTGGCTATTTCATAACAAAGCTTAAATCATGTGTACAAATAAACATGTACTTTTTACTAACATATATACTATGAATTTATTAAAATAATTAAATAAGTATATTTCCTATATCTACCTAGTATATAGTATTTCTTTTTCATGATGCACATTACCCATAATGATCTCTGTGCACATAAATCACATGGAAGCTGGTCTCTCCACTCATCCTGATGGAGACTGATTACTCAGGAGAGTTTATGTGGCGTATTCAATTATCTGTTAATATGTAATGGATCTCCATAGTATACAGTACTGGCTGGGATCTTACCCATATGATAATTTGGTTAAATTCAGTGCAGTCATATCTTCCTCCTTAATGAGAGGACAAACACCTGTGCACCTAATTTTCTAAATAAATTATAATGCTTCAAAAACAGATTGTAACGCATGATATGAGGAACATGTATACATGACCCAAATTAAATATGGATATATATATACACACACACAACATTATAGGTGAGAGAACAGATACTTTATAAATTAGTGTATTGAACCCTTAAGAATTAAGTATTTGCTCATCCTATTGTAGACACCAACTAAGGTCCACCAGTGTATGTAACCATTTTAGTTAAAATAGGTTAAACCCTTTGTAATTCTCCTGTAAGCACTGAATAAGCAAGATGAGCTCAGTCATTGGAATGTCTATGTAAAAAGGGTCAATGACATAGAATACTCTAATGTTAAAGATGAAAAAAACATTTAAAAAAATAGTTGTTATGCTGATGATTTAGGTACATCAGACAGAGATTTAGAAAGGTCCATAAATATCTGGGTGTATACACTTTCAAGGATTCAGAGAGGTTGTAATTCTTAAGTTCCCAGCTCACAAAGAACCTGTCAGAAAGAGTCTGTAGTGTCAACTCAGAACATTATATGACTATACCCCCTATCCTGATATACAGGTGCCCTTCTGGATTGAGTTTCCGGTCCAACAGGTCATTGTGGCCATTTAATATATTAATGGGTTTCATAACCCAAGAGGTTATTATTTCCTTCATAGAGAGGATTTTCCCTGGAAATAAGGGTGCATGGGAAAGTTAAGGATAACATTAGGGAATCCCTTTGTTTTACTTTACAGAATTGGTAGTGACCTTATAGAATAGCCCTCCATCAGAAACAAGAAGAGGAAAAGGGTAAAATAATGGGTAACCAGTTACCATGACAACAAGATAAATGGGTAAATAAAGGTTCACTAAATGGAGAATGAGTAGATAAATTGAGTATATTGGCTGTTATGATACCCTTGTATTATCTATCTCGTAGACGTGTGGTTATGACTCTTTAAACATACTCTTCAAAAGCTTAGTTCCACAAAAAGGAGCGAGAGAGGGATCAATGGTTCCAATCCCATACAAAAATCAAAACTCTTTCTGTCCGATGAAGTTGTATTCCAGTCTAATTTACCCCATTGTTTTTTGTTTGGTCTGTTTTTTGTTTGGTTTGTTTTCATTCTCTGGGGGTGGTCAACACAGGTGGACTGTCATACATACAGCTCTAGTTGTAGATGGCTATTTATGACACTGTGCAGCCCTATTCATAAGGATTGTACATACTGCTTTGTGTCTAAATGTGCAGGAAGTCTGATTTTTAATACTGCTGGTGGAGTGGATAATAGAGAGATGGGTTAAAGTTTTGTCCAAGGTTTCAGTACATAAATCCTCTGTGCCATGCAGTATCCTGCTATGTGGTATTTGATCTGAAAGAACAAAGGTTCCTGTCTCTACACAGTATTGTCAAGTGTCATCCACTCACTCCTTCCAAAACCCAAGTCATTCATGAGACACATGGCACTTGTATTGCATCAAAACACTTATATTGGAATCAAGGAGACCCCTTAGCAAGGAGATAGAACCTAGAGAGACAATGTTAACATCACATGTATTCAATCATTGCTAACATTGATTAGTGGCATATACAGGATTGTAACCTTGGGAAAAAAACACAATATTTTGTCTTGTATTTGAATGTTGTACATCTTGCTTGACAAAGCGAATATCACTTTTACTGGGAAGAAAGAATGGTTTAAGGTGGTGCTGGTTGGAAATAATGTAATGATGCTACATAAATTAAAGGGGTAGCTAGATATACTTCATAAAAATAGTATATACTGCAATAAAAAAAGTGGTTACTAAGGAACTGTGCAGAATATATATATTTCTAATTAATTATAATTTCCTCCTCTTTAATTTATACATTTGGCTCCATAATAGGTGCAAGAAATGCAACAAAAAGTAGAAGTGGGGAATTCAAGATTAACCATTTTTTGTGTCACAGAGGGGACAGGCATTACATTCTCCTTTTCTGACAATCAAATGGCTGGTAAGCAAAATTAAAACAAGTTCTAGGTGAGTCAATAAATATAAACAAACACAGCAACATTTATGTACAAAATGCATTGCTACAAAATGATAACTGTATTACCAATACACATAAAATGCACATTAATGCATGTGTACATATTATATATATATAATATAAATGCACTCACGCAAAATAATAAAAAAGATAAAATATCAAATGTAAAATGGATATAAAAATGTACTTACACCAAGTCTCCTGCTTCTGATCTTTACATAGCCCTGCTTCACAATATCATTAAAATTTGAACCCATTCCCCAGCAAGGGGGTAAAGATGATGAAGTCAGGAAGTAGAAATATATATTTGAGTATATAATAAAGTTAATGTGTTTTTTTAGCTGTAAAAAAAACTCCCAGATGTTAAAGACTGCAAAATGCACATCAGTTCTTCCCAGAGACTTTCTCCATGCTGTTTTCGTTTTTTAAATCCACTTTGGAGAGAAAGTGAAATGTGAGCAAAGAGAGGGATAAGTGAAATGTGAGGAAAGAGACAGAAGCAGAGAAGGCAGGCTGCATCAGCTGACGGATCTGGCTGGCTACAAACCGGACTATACCATTACTAAGAAAGATGTTGTGAGGCAGGGGAAGACATTTTCCAATCAGGTACCCAGCCCACCATTCACAAGCTCTGAGCATCTAAGCACCCTCCCTGCCCTGTTCAGTGTAGCTAACATTTGTAAAACAGCAGACACTTGGATCTGCACTGCTGTGATTAGCATACGGGAAAGCAAACAATATCATCCAATGTATCATTAAAAAGGTCATTGCAGAATTACTTTTACCTACTGGGAACCCTTTTTTTATATATTTGGATGCAGCCAAGCCATGTACAGAATTCTACTTGTGTTCCAGCTCAGAGACTGAAATGTCAGTGCGTGAATGTGTGTGATTTGCAAAATTGTTTCTTTATCACAATTACTTTAATTATAAACCAGAAGAACTTACCATCCAATTTGCAACGCACCAGTTGTCCCACATTTAAAGAGACAGTATTTATATCGTGCTTCCCTAAAATGTTAACCCTTCACTGACACGATAAGATCATTATGAACCCCCTGTAGAGCAAATGGGTTAACATCCTGTAAGCCTGGAAATTGACTTTAACCCTATAAGTGACTTGTGGCACTGAGTGACTCCCTATTTATGTTATAGGATCCCAATATTGTGGTCTGTTCACTAAACATTTTACTGACAACTAAGTTAACAAAAAGCTGAATAAAATACTGGTATTTGCTCAAATATAAGACAAGCCTGTTTATAAGACTATCCCCCCCAGCTTTGGATATTAATTTAGGAAAAAAAGAAAATGCCTAAATATAAGACCATCCTATAAGAAAAAAGTATAACTAGTAAACATATTAGTTCACATATAAACTATTTTTCATATTTAGTAAAAATTATGATTGAAAAAATGCATTTCTTGTTTTAATTCCTTGCCCCTCAGACTTGCCAGTGCAGCCCAAGAGTTGCTTTGCATTGCATCCCCAGACTTGCCAATCTGCCCCCCAGACTTGTCAATAAGCCCACATGACTGTCAAGGTGCCTACAGAATTTTCTGGTGTCTAGTTAGACGGAGACGGAGGATATGTGTGCTGCTTGGTACACAGACATCCTATGATGCGGCCCAACACTTTTGCCAGGACCCCGCAGTTCTGTCTACGTAGCCCCAGCAGACGGGCCCTGCAGCTGCCTGCAAGGAGAATTCAGGTCCCCTGCAGCCCTGCATGGAACCTGGATCCTAGTCTTATAGTCAAACCTCTATTAGAGATATGACTAGAAGATGACCTCGAATATAAGCTAATGTCTTCCACTTTGTCTTATATTCCAGCAAGTATGGTAGCATTGTTGGAAAATAGGCCAGCAGGTAAATGTTCTCTACTCTGTTCTTTTAGCCTGATTTTTGCAACTCAGTTATCCTCTTACCACGATTCACTGTTTAGAGAAGTGAACTCATCATAGTAACCCCTTAGTGACAAGACATTTTCCCCTTGACTTTCCCTTGGTGACAATGGCTGTTTTGACATTTTTGGGGTGTTTGTGTTTAGCTGCAATTTTCTTTTTTCTCAGATACTGTACCCACACAAATTATATGTTGTTTTTATTGTCATAAGAAAGGCTTTCATTAGATACCATTATGTTCATCATATCTTAAAATTTACTACAAAAAAAAATCATAAAATATGATGAAAAATTTTAAAAAAAACCACTTTTTCTAACTTTGACCTAAAATATAATTTAGACAAATACAATCATTAAAAAATACCCCATCTAAATAGTTTCTAAATGTTGTTCCGAGTTCAGAAATATGCATGTTTCCATATTTTTCGGTATTTTTTTGCGAGTTATGGGCAAAAACCAAAAATAGTGTTTTTTGTTTTTTTCCTATATTGACCTTTGGACCCCAACCCAAACCTAAAATTTAACCTTAACACTAAATTTAACCCTAACTCTAACCCTTATGCTATCCCTTAATATATTTTAATTTAATTTTAACCATATCCCTTATGCTAAAAATTATTTAATTTTAACCCTATAGGCTAATCTAACTATATAACCAGTTTTTAATTAATTAAATATTTATTTTAAATTTTTTCCTTTGCTATGCTACTTAACTACCACTAGGGGCAGTCAAGTAGCATATTCAGAGCAACGGAAGTGAAGTTACTTTCACTTCCGAAGCTCAGACCGCCAGAGGGCATAGCCATATTTACGGAGCATGTGGGGGCCCCAGAAAAGAAATGTAGGTGCTGGCTATTGCCTCGACATCAAGGCAATAGACCAGCACCATTAAAGCGGTTTTCGCGATTGTTGATCGCAAAAACATCTTGATTCACCGCAGGACGTGCCAGGGAGGGAGTTTCAACCAGGACGTGCCTGACACGTCCTTTGTCGGCAAAGGATTAAACCACAACAATCCAATATAGTGCAATCATTTATAGCATCTCAGTGTAAATGAGAGATTTCTATGTATTGATATAATTAGGGGGAAGAAGATAAACATATTCTTGGTAGTTTATCCAAGGCATTAATAATGGTTCTGTGTTTTTAGGGTGACCACATTACTGTTTTATATTCAGGGGTGCTTAAAGGGTGTGTGTTTATCACAATAAATGTGTACTCCAGGGAAGTAAACTGTAAGTTAACCTGCTTCATTTTAGCAAGTACAGCTCTGAAATATCCATTTTTCAGAATAAAATGTGTTCATGCTATGTGCTATTCATGCAGCCTGTTCCTTGTTATGTCAGCTTTATGTTAGTTCCACTTTGCACACTTGTACAGACATCTGGTAAAGTGCTGCCATGTGCCCTTCTATCAGCAACATGTCGCACGAAGTTGTACATTTTTAAAATGATAGTTATTATGTAAATCTAGTTTCTGTGACTCTGGGGGTGTCTCTACTTTGCATTATATGAATTTTAATTATTTCTATATGGAAAAGGATGCGCAAAATCACATCAAGCAAAATATATGGATTCTAGAAGAGTGTGACATTTGTGACTTTTTATTGAATACATTCTACACACAAAAAAATTCTTCTACATGAGTATCTTGGCTTGTCTAATATTCTTTCATGTCAGTTACAAGGATGAGAGCAAAGGTTCAGTGCTGAGTCCCACTGCCATGGAAAATACATAGGAATTGCATTTATGCATGTAGTTAATGTTTCATGCACAAATACACTGTTCATTGCTTGATCCTGTGATGGAGGATTAAGATTAGAGGAAACCTATATGGGTAAATCACTGAGAGACAGAGCCTCACTGAGCCTAGCAACTGAGCCTAGCTGTAACAATTGTTGGGTTTAATGGTAATTTCAATTATCAGGCTGCAAGCTTCAGTGTTATCATTTAAACTAGTATTTATTTTTTACTATCACTACTTCAGTAGAAGTTATTAACTCAGCACCACTGACCCGATGTACACCTGATGTTATGGATACATGTAGGCTTGCATTCATATGAACTGTGACTGCAGGCGGATCCTGCTTAGCCGCTTGCCACTAGTGGCTGCATGGGGTCTGTTGGCCTGACTGTCTCATTCTGCTAGTGCTTAGAGACCCTCATTTTTAAATTAAAAAGTACATGCCATTTTACCCCTAGCTTGGGCCACTGTACCATAGTGGAGACACAAGTGGGAGTGGAGTGGCTCTTCCATTTCAATATTTTCACACCAGTAGACAAAATATTTTTAAAGGACAACTAAAGTATTTTTAACCCATACTTCCTAAGGAAGCAAGGTTAAAAATATAGCATTCACTCCTCTTTACAGATACAAATGTTTTTACTCTCGGCTCTGCCTCACTTGTTATCCTATATTAGAAACACAAGTGAAAAAAAAAAGTTTAGTTGGAAGGAAGCCAGTTTAGATAATACCTTCATTCAGAAAGCCAGAAATCACTGAAACGTAAGCTGCTAAAATGGAACTCATATTATAACGTTAAACATATCAAATGGAGGTTAATAACTTCACTCAAAGCTATAATTTGTTGTTGCTATCTAGATAAAGGCTAATGTAATGTAACACACTACTGGAAGATTTTTTTTCTGCAATTAACCAAATAAATACAAATTAGCGTATGTGTTGATGTCCTGGTAGGACGCAGACAGAATGTGGCCCTCAAGGGTTTTTTTGTACTGCCCTTTTACTAGCAAAAAATAGGCCCACTGGGGCCACAGGCTGGTGCTATGCCATGGCCCCAATATGAAAAAATATAGGCCCGCTGGGGCCACAGGCCAGTGTAATACCTGTGGCCCCGAAAAATAACATAAAAATGGCCCCTCACGGCTGAAGGCTGGCAAATGCACGCAGCCCTGATAATAATAATTAACATCCCTGTCTGTCCACCCCACCTACGTTTCTGCAAGGTAAAAAGTTGGACAACACTGACTTAGTGAATAAACATCCATTTATAGAAATTTGTGAAACCTTTTATGTTGTAAGTAGCTTTTTTTCATTAAAACAAATAAATCCACTGATATTCATAATAAATGAAAAGGCTCTAAATTGGATTTTTGTGTGTTTTGTTTCTGACAGATGACATTTACACTACATTTTTAAAAATCTAACAATGATATAAAAGTAACAATGAGTCAATACTAATCACCCCATTTGTCATCATTAATTGACTTTGTATACTGAATGATGCATGTACTTGCAAGTATACCTGGAAATAAAGTCACACAGAATTAGCTTTATAAAATTAATTTTGTCTTCAGTCTCAAGCCAATGGACAATTTCAATTTTCTTATATTACCTAAATCGCTTAAATACGGTTTGCTGGAGTCAGCCATGTTGTTTTTCAGCTGACTACAGTTGGGTTATAAGAGCAAAGAAGAACAAGATGTCTGGCTTGTTTTCCAGTTAATTATCTTATTGTTTGGAGTATGTAATCACTAGTGATTACATTATATTCTAAATATCTTCTATTCTATTGGGAAGAAAAATCAACATCTTATTCTTTTTTTTTCCTCTCCTTTTTTCTACAGATGCATTAGCTGGAGTGTATTTATTTTAATAAATATAGGGTCTATCCAATTAGGCTGTAATGTGATTTAAATGTTTAGGAATATAATGACAGTAGAACCCTACAAATTACCTAATTCCACTGAATGTAAAACAACATTCCACTGTTTTTAAGTCTGTTTTAATCAAGAGGTAACGCAAATGCTAAAGGAATAATAATAAGCCCTTTGAAAGAATTTGGCTCCTGATGGCACCGCGATCACCCACGTGGGGATCCTGGATGCCAAAGTGGATGGCAGCATACCCTGTATCCGGCAAGAGCCACGGATGTAATCAGAAATCACTGCCCCTTAAGTAATCAGAAGAAAACTGCCCCAGAGGCAGTCAGCAACATTGCATTGGAAAAAAAAAAGATTTAAATTAATCTTAGATCTGGGGTTAGGGGAATGATTAGGGTTGGGGTCAAAAGGTTACCGTAGCAGAAAATGATTAGGAAACAACAACAACAAAAACACTATGTCAGGTTATTGCCTTATAACTTGAGAAAAACAACAGAAGTCCCAGTGAACATGGCATATTTATAAACACGGGATAAATATTAGAAACTATTTTAGAGGGTTTTTTTTTTACATGTCAAAAGATTTTTCAGGCGAAAATTACAAAAGGTTTTATATTAATTATATAGCAAATTATATGATATAATGAAGATAGTGGTATCTAAAGAAAGTCCTTTTTGTGGCGATAAAAACAGTACATATTATGTGTGGGTACATTAAGGAATAAAGAGGATTACAGCCAAACACAAACACCATAGAAAAGTTCAAACAGCCATTGACATGAAGGGTCCAAAGGCGTTAAAGTGTTACCCCACACAAAGCATAGTACAGAAGTAATTAGGGATGTTAGTGTGTAATTCAACTAACCCGTAAGGCCTTACAGTCAATATATAATGTATGACCCTAGTATGTATCTGTTGTTGCAATAACATAATGTTTGCAAGCTAGAAGAACCATTATGATACAATGCTTTTGATACCATCTACATTAAGTACAATGTTAGGTTAAATATATTTAATAGATTAACTTATAGCACAGCTAATTAAAGGAAAATTAAACTTTTTATATAAGCCTTGCTTTGTTAGAGAAAGTAAGGTTTAAAAAATGTGTCCTCTTCCCCCAAGTAAACCTGACATGTTTGTTTATAAATACACACAGATTTACTATTGGCTCTGCCTCAGCTCTGAAGCAGAGCCGGTCTGGTGGCTTGTGCATGCTGACAGTGTCAGTGCACAACAGCCAATCATAGGGTTCTGTATTCAGTTGTGGTATCTCTCTGCTGGTGCAGCAAGAGACACTTATTTTAAAAGTAGATTGATTGATCCCCTTTGATAATGAAAGTCTCTCTCTGCACTAGCAGAGAGACAAAGCCGTTGAATAAAACCCAAAGCACAAATGAAAACAATGGTTAGTTGTTCTTTTAAAAAAAGAAAATGCAGTACATTTGTGAAGTATTTCAAATTTTGTGATCCATTTTAACCTATTACAGTGGGGCTTCACTAATCTCAAAAGCAAGGGTTAAAGATTTTAAAATATACTTCTGGCTCCCAAACTCAAAGGGATTATGTCACCAAAATATGGTTTCTACTGTGCATGTAGAGAATAAAAAAAATGTCAAAAATGATTTATATACGTTAGGTTAGCAGCTGTGTCTCACATCTGATTTGATTGTCAGCGTGTGCACAGCCAATCACAGTGCTGACTCGTCCCGCTCAGATGGCTGAATGATAGTACACCCCAGTTTATCCTCTGACCAACAGCTTCCAAGCTTACATAGGAAGCAGGCAGCCGTAAGGTCAGTGACTGCCTCTCTTCTAGCTCAGAGAGAGACCCTCTTTTTCGCTTAATGTATGCATTTGCATGCAATTATGTTAACATAATGTATAGATCATGTTTGATATTTCTTTTTATTCTTTACATGCACAGAAACAATAGCTCATTTAATTAATATTTTGACTGAATTGTACTTAGGGTTGGCTCCTTTGCTTTAGAAAAATACCAGCCATAGAGTTATCATTGGTCTCAAGTAAATTTTTTACCAGCCTGCAGGTAAAATATCGGCCTGGTGGCAACCCTAACTGTACAGGAGAACCATGCTGAACATTTGATAACCCTGACATAAGCGGATTTGCTCCAATAAGAGAAAGGGATTCTTATGAGTGTTAAGCTAAGAGGGTTAATTACAGAGATGATCGGGTTATGGCCTACTAGTATCTAGATTTATTGAGATAAAAGCATTCCTCACACTCAACTGAAACATAAAGTCCCTCTTGTACTGACTACTTATCATCTGCCCATCTTCTTTTTTTTCACCATTTAAATGTCTTTGCTTTGTAGGGAAATGTAAGCTCCTAATTGAAATATCACCATGGCTACACAGATATGTACCCCATTATCCACTTCACCTTGCTAAATATAGCAGATCTGCACTGCTAAGACTTACTGATAGGACCGGTGCCTTGGACAGCAGAGGAATGACATGTTGCAAAATATGATCACAAATTACAACACAACCTTACACAGTGGTTAAAGCTATCTTCACTCAATGTGAGCACGATGACTCACCTTTATTTTTAGAATATATAAAAATTGAATTTCTACATTCATTTTACATATTTATCTGGTTATGGGAGCAAAGCTGAAGATGGAACAAATAAAAAACAGAACAACTAAAATAATTAACTCATTCTACAAAACCTCATATTACTGCTCATTATATATATATATATATATATATATATATATATATATATATATATATATATATATATATATATATACACACAGAGAGACTCTTTGTGCTCAGTCACTGATGGATGTTCTTTGATGGCCACCCAAATTGCAGACAACAGCCACAGACTTGCTCAATATGGCATATTACTGGGCAAATTGGCTGGGGATATTAAATGGCAAATAACTGGCATATTACTGGGCAAATTGGCTGGGGATATTAAATGGCAAATAACTGGCATATTACTGGGCAAATTGGCTGGGGCATATAAAATGGCAAATAACTGGCATATTACTGGGCAAACTGGCAGGGGCATATAAAATGGCAAATAACTGGCATATTACTGGGCAAATTGGATGGGGCATATAAAATGGCAAATAACACTGGCATATTACTGGGCAAATTGGCAGGGGCATATTCAATGGCAAATAACACTGGCATATTACTGGGAAAATTGGCAGGGGCATATTAAATGGCAAATAACATTGGCATATTGGGAAAATTGTCAGGGGCATATTAAATGGCAAATAACACTGGAATATTATTGGACAAATTGGTTGGGGCATATTAAATGGCAAATAACACTGGCATATCATTGGGCAAATTGGCTGGGGCATATTAAATGGCAAATAACACTGGAATATTATTGGGCAAATTGGCTGGGGCATATTAAATGGCAACTAACACTGGCATATTATTGGGCAAATTGGCTGAGAGAGCCATACATGGGAAGGGAGAAGAGAGAGACATAAATGGGATGGTAGAGGAGAGACAGACAGACATGGGTTCGCAGAGGAGAGACAGACAAATATGGGATGGCAGAGGAGAGACAGACAGATATGGGAAGGGGAGAGGAGACAAACAGACATGGGAAGGGAGAGGAGAGAGACATAAATAGGAAGGGAGAAGAGAGACATAAATGGGATGGTAGAGGAGAGACAGACAGACATGGGATGGGAGAGGAGAGACAGAGAGATGGGAAATGAGAGAAGAGACAGATGGACATGGGAAAGAAGAGGATACATAGACGGACATGGGAAGGAAGAGGAGAGAAACGGGCATGGAAGGAAGAGAGACAGAGGGACACGGGGAGTGAGAGGAGTGCGACAGACATGGGAAGGGAGAGGAGCGTGACAGAAGGACATGAGAGAGAGGAAAAGACAGACGGACATGGGAGAGAGGATAAGACAGACGGACATGGGAGAGAGGATAAGACAGACGGACAAGGGAGAGAGGAAAAGACAGACGGACATGTGCCCCTCCCGAGATCAGACTCTGGATCCGCCCCTGCTTTAGGTCCTGTAAGTTTCGAAGTGGGGCCTCCATGGATCGGACTTGTTTGTCCAGCATGTCCCACATATGCTCGTTTGGATTGAGATCTGTGGAATTTGCAGGCCAAGTCAACACCTCAAACCTGTTGTTGGGTTCTTCAAACCATTCCTGACACATTTTTGCTTTGTGGCAGTGCACATTATCCTGCTTAAAGAGGTCAATGCCATCAGAGAATACCATTTCCATGAAAGGGTGTACATGTTCGGAAACACTATGCACTAACTGTGAAAATTACCTGACACATGAAAGGCGCATAAGCTTCCAAAATCACAGCTATGGTTCGGTTAGTATGATGTGAGCATATAGCCACCATCCACCGCCAGAATTATTAGTCATCATGTGAAAGAGGCAACACTTTAATTTGCCAGAATTACAGTGACATATCTTTGTCATTATATGAAAGCAATAGAAAACATCATCTGATGAATCACTTTCATGTCAATGAAGCGATGACATCACCATCCGCCAGAAGCAGAAACAGCTTAATGGCCATCCTTAAGGTTGCCACCCGGTCTGTATTTTACCAGCAGACTGGTAAAAAAATTGGCTTGTGGTCATCATATGACAAGATAATGTCATTGAAATGACATAGTAACCAAACATATCTCCACATTAACTGCTATAAAACTCAAAATGGAGCACGAAGCACTTATTACCTATTCAGTAGTCATTTTGCAGGTTCAACCTAACAAGGCCCTAACTTCCTGCATTGCTGTATATGCATTTGTATTATTTATTCCTTTATTAGTGAGATGCGCAAAACATGTTGTCACTTTAAATAGAACTGCATTCATTTACACATGAAACAATGTTGCACATAGAAAAAATAAAACATACAACACATTTGGGGCATAATAAGTGTCTGGTGGATTGTGTAGTTTTAATAGTCTTCAATAAAAACCAACCTCTTTCTCTAGTATACATTTAAAAAAATAAATAGATGAAAAAGTAGAAAAGTATCATTAAATAAATAGCAAGTAACTCCATAGAAAGAAAAACAGTTTGTGGTTCTGGCTCTGGAAATATTGTAGAGAGAGTCCAGACATTTCTGCTTTGCTGGTGAGTTAGAAATTCTAATTAAGGAACAAGGTCTTGAGACAAATTTTGACTAAGCATTTTGTCCATGTAATTCCTATACTTATTTATAAAATACTAGAACTCGTTGCCAACTTTAAGACACTAAAACCACTTAAGGATTAAAAGGGCCCACCCAGAATCCATCTCTTTAATGAAGAACTTTGTCTGTCTATAGACAGCTGTAGCGAACCATAATAGAATTTGTATGTTATCTACAAAACAACACTTGGGTGCAGTATCACTGCTCAGTGGAAATTGAATTTGATGTTTTGGGACTGGTTGAATGTGAATAAAACACTCAGTATAATTATATACTGCAGATATTCATTATCAGAGGACCCGAATCTCATTTCCTATACATTTAATAAGATCCTGTAAATAAATGAAAACCACTGAAATTATTTGCACAAAGGGAGATGATACTTAAACACAAGGTGCTAGGTGTAAAAGATCTATTCTTGTTTGTATCATTTTGCTGACCGCAAAGCTGCGTACTGTATATATGTACATATGTAGCGTACACAGCTTTGTAGTCAGCATAGTATAGTTACAAAACTCTTGCACACAATGTGTGGAGTGGTGCACAAACGAAGGCACTCACAGGTCTTGAGATAAAACAAAAATGTTTGTTAGCAGGTCTACATTTCAGTCCACATTGTGCACTTTTACCAAGACATGAGAAAGCCTCCATTTGTAGACCAGCCATTGCATAAATGATTTAATGTTAAACATCAATAACACAAGGACAGCCACCAGTGGGGAGAATGTGCTTGCCAAAATTGACACAGAGTCGGCCACCTAGGACAGTTTAGCACGGCAGTTTAAACTCTGAACTGTCTGAGGTGAAAATAAACGTGGCCGCTTCATTGTGGCAATTTAAGCCCTGACAGTTCAGCGCTGAACTGTCAGAGCTTACAAACATTCGCCCTCCCTAATAAATCAGCCCCCCAAAAGTGACCCCGAACCCCAATGCTAACCCCCAGAACCTAAACACTAATACTAACACTACCCTCAAACCCTAAAACTAACATTACCCCCCAAACCCTAATAGTAATACCACCGTCCCTGAATCCTAATACCTAACCCCCGAACCATAATACTAACACTAACCACCTGAACCCTAATACTACCCTTCCCGAACCCTGATACTAATCCCCCTGAACCCTAATACTAACATTAACTCCTAATAATATTTGCCTTCAGCGATCCCGTGATGAACTGTTCCACAAAGACAGAGCTCTCTCAGGAACAAGTGGCCATTACGGTTGTGGACGGTTGTGACAGAACCCTCCATCACTGGGATTCTTGGGGAGAACTAATGGCATGCCTCCTCCCTATCGATTATGGGCCCTGGCTTATGTGCTATGTTTAATATGGTTATTTATTCAGATTGTTTTGTATGTTGGTTTTATGTCCAGTGCATAATTCTGTGCAGGGCCGGACTGGGAGAAAAATTCGGCCCGGGCATTTTTTTATCACAACGGCCCACTAAGAAGGGGGCGGGGCAGAGGAGGTGTGTTTTGGGTGTGAGAGTGCTGTGTGATGGGTGTGAGAGTGCTGTGTGTGATGGGTGTGAGAATGCTGTGTGTGATGGGTGTGAGAGTGCTGTGTGTGATGGGTGTGAGAATGCTGTGTGTGATGGGTGTGAGAGTGCTGTGTGTGATGGGTGTGAGTGCTGTGTGTGAGAGTGCTGTGTGTGTGAGAGTGCTGTGTGTGTGAGAGTGCTGTGTGTGATGGGTGTGAGTGCTGTGTGTGAGAGTGCTGTGTGTGTGAGAGTGCTGTCTGTGAGAGTGCTGTGTGTGATGGGTGTGAGAGTGCTGTATATATGTTAGAATGGATTGTGTGTGTGTGTAGGGGGGGGTAAATAAACAAATAAAATAACAGGCATTATGTCCGGGGGGGACATAATGCCTGTTATTTTATTTGTTTATTAACCCCCCCCCCCTACACACACACACACAATCCATTCTAACATTTATACAGCACTCTCACACCCATCACACACAGCACTCCCTTCTTACCTTTAACCTGGGAGGGGGGGACCCTGGGACTGGGACTGGCGGTGGCGGTGTTCCCTGGTGGTCCTCGTGGTGAGTGAACTCTAGCCTGCGGGCTAGAGTTCACTCTCGCGATGTCCGGTCGTTGCCATGGCAATGCTCCGGATCTCGCGAGAGGAACCCGGTGGAGCTGCAAGTTAGAGCTCCGCCGGGTCCTCTCTCCAGGCTGTCTCCAGTGCTGTGTGATGGGTGTGAGAGTGCTGTGTGTGATGGGTGTGAGAATGCTGTGTGTGATGGGTGTGAGAGTTCTGTGTGTGATGGGTGTGAGAATACTGTGTGTGATGGGTGTGAGAGTGCTGTGTGTGCTGTGTGTGAGAGTGCTGTGTGTGAGAGTGCTGTGTGTGTGAGAGTGCTGTGTGTGTGAGAGTGCTGTGTGTGATGGGTGTGAGTGCTGTGTGTGAGAGTGCTGTGTGTGATGGGTGTGAGAGTGCTGTATATATGTTAGAATGGATTGTGTGTGTGTGTGTAGGGGGGGTAAATAAACAATTAAAATAACAGGCATTATGTCCGGGGGGGACATAATGCCTGTTATTTTATTTGTTTATTTACCCCCCCCCCCTACACACACACACACACAATCCATTCTAACATTTATACAGACCTCTCACACCCATCACACACAGCACTCCCTTCTTACCTTTAGCCTGGGAGGGGGGGACCGGCACGCTGGTACCTGGGACTGGCGGTGGCGGTGTTCCCTGGTGGTCCTCGTGGTGAGTGAACTCTAGCCTGTGGGCTAGAGTTCACTCTCGCGAGATCCGGTCGTTGCCATGGCAATGCTCCGGATCTCGCGAGAGGAACCCGGTGGAGCTGCAAGTTAGAGCTCCGCCGGGTCCTCTCTCCAGGCTGTCTCCCTCCCTCTCTCCCCGCCGGCAGCATGTGGGCCGGTGAGGGAGATCTTTGATGTCCTCACTGGCCCTTCATGGAAAACAGCGGGGCCGGCGCTCGGATAGTGCCGGCCCTGCATAGACCGGGCGGGGGAGATCCTGGGACCCAGAGGACACTGCTGGGACCTCCCCTGCCGGCCTCGGCCCATGGCCACCACGGCCCACCGGGCATTTGCCGGTGTGCCCGATGGCCAGTCCGGGCCTGATTCTGTGAGTAAACCACTCTGATCACAAAATGTCACTGGGGAGTAAAGGACAATGGTTGATAGTTTACCCCCGTAGTGCAGACAGCCGGTCTGCTGCTTAGTTGTGATTTTCCAAGCTGATGCTGGTATGCACACTTCTACTATATACTCTATTCTACTATGCCATTGCTCTGTGTTAATTATATTTACTGTTAAAACTAATTGTACTGTTCAATAAATGTGCATTCCTATTTCAAAATTACTGGTCCTGTCTGGTGATTTGGAAGCTCCATCTACAACACTGGTTCTGCCTGGTGGTTTGGGGTGGCTGATACAAGGAAGTAAAGTTCTGACGGAAGTGCTCAGTCGGGGTACCAGGGGGGGTCCATCACAACAGTGAAGCAGCTACGTTCATGCAGCAGCGATGAACCATCCCACACCACTGACGGATCAAATAACTCAGACCTGGACTTAGCTGATCTTATCTGATTTCCATTCTTAACAGTGTGATGTGCACTTTATTTAAAAAAGATGCTTTTCACTTTTATTTTGAATACAATGCCTGATGAAGAGACCTGAGAGTTCTTGAAAGCTTAAAAGGGCAATGCAGAAACATGTGCAACTATACAGCAATTCATAAAGAGAATTAATTTAAAGTAGGTATAAAGTGTAAACTTTCTGATATAATGGATAGAATCCACGATGCATAGGAGGCACCAGTCTCACTCTCCAATAGTCAAAACAGCTAGTGAGGCATTTCATCTTAATGGCAACACACCTTTGGTTAAGCCACGTATGGTAAACCACAAAGGACTTAGCTGCCCACTGTATTACTAAAGGAGAGGAGGTCTAAGACGGATCTAAGTAACAGAGGGTGAGGCTGGTCAGGAACGTTTAGCAGGATACTACAGTCTGGAGACAGACTGAGGATCATCAGGAACAGGCAATGCGTCAAGGCAGGTGGCTGGCTGGATAGGTCAGAGTACAGGCTAGAATTGATGCTGGTGGAGAACATGCAGAGCAAATATCAAGATGGAAGCAATCAAAGGCAGGGTCAGTATACAGGCAGGCATCAGAACCAGAAATCAACAACGAAATACAATGCTAATGAGGCTATCAAAGGCAAGTTGCTGAAGTTTAAATAGCCCTCCTTAATGTGGATAAGCCTGCAACCGCTCGTGTGATGGCCAGTTCATTGTGCGAGAAGTCATCGCAGAGAGTTCATCGTTGGCCAGTTCATTGTGGAATCGTAAACAAGGTGAGTATTATTAGTATTAGGGGTTAGGTGTTAGTATTAGGGCTTAGTGTTAGTATTAGGGCTTAAAGGTTATTGTTAGCATTAGGGCTTAGTGTTAGTATTAGGGAGCTAATGTTAGTATCAGTGGGTTAGTGTTAGTATTAGGGGTTAGTATTAGTATAAGGGGTATTCGTTTTTGGTTCGTGTTAGGGTTCGGGGGGTTAGTATTAGGGTTCGGGGGTTAGTATAGGGTTTGGGGGGTTAGTATGGGGGATTGGGGGGTTAGGGTTAACTAATTAGGGGATATTTTATTAGGTGGGTTTACTGTGATTGTAAGTGCTGACAGTCACAGTTACAATGCCATGGTGAAATGGTCGCATTGCCTTTCACCGCTGAAACTGGCTGATCTGTCAGCGGGGAAACAGCCACGATGAACTATCCTAGATGCAAGCCCATGGGCAGAATTGCATGGGAAAAGGCACCTTTAGCTGGGCTTCATTAATATTCATGAGGTTGTTGTGTGGGGGTGCTCATTCCCCTCTTGCACTGCAGCGGAATCGAGGCTGGCCATGGGGAGGTCCCCATCTGATGTCACGCAGCAGGTAATGTAAAGCATTAATAAATACATCAATTAGTCCCTGAAATATACCATAGAATATATAATCCATTAAACAGAGAAAACTACAGAAGCTGAATAGCCAGGAGCGATTAAATTATCAGCAAGGTTCCAATAAGGCATATACGAAATACACTCATTCAGTCCATGGGGCAATTTGGTCTTAAAGGCCTTAATCCAATATGTCTCATGTTGTAATAAAAGACGTGTTCTATCCCCAACTTGTGGATGTGTTTAATAGCAATAAAACCTAATGTGGATAGTTGAAGGCCATATTCTAGAAAATGTTTAGCATCTTCGTGTCCCTAAAAGTTCTAATGGCTGTTCTGTGGTCCTGTATTCTGTCCCTGAGTGCAAGGTCAGTCTTCCCAATGTGTGATAAGCCACAAGGGTAAGCAATGTTATATATAACAGGATCCGTCTGACAAGTTATTCTGTGTTTTATTTTAATTTGTTTGCCTGTGTCTGGATGAGACAAACTACCCCCCTGAATTATATGACTGCAGGTGGCACAGCCAAGACATTGAATGCATCCAGATTTACCTGAGGTCCGTGGAGGTAAATAGCGATTTGTAGGGTCAGTGGGACACAAATTATCCCTCAGATTATGTCCCTGTTTAAAGATGGTAATAGGGGGTGTTCCAAGAAACATTTAGGCAAGGAACGATCAGAGAATAGGAGTTTTTGAGAATTACCAAAGAAATCGAGAGTATGAAATAGATTTCTTTTGCAATGCTAGAGAGGTTTTTTTTTTTGTAAGTTGATTTTCTATGTAGAAAATAATGCAAACCACCATTGCTTAAAGACAATGTCAAGTGCAAAAAACTCACTTCACCTTCACCAGAAAAGTTAGGCATACAGGTGAATCAAGGTCATTTAAATAAGCGTTGACAATGTATCTGGCATATCACTCTTTTTTTTTTTTTTTACAAACGGCTCCAGAATGTCCTGTTATAACCATACATGTAGCAGTTGGCATATGCCGGTGACATCACTTCACCCATTGAGGTGCCACTCTGTCATACAAAATATTTCTCTTCACATTCCAAGCATCTCCAATAGAAATTCAATAGGAGGTCCACAATACTTAGCCAAGCATCAGTATAACTGGTTATATCAAAGATTTATTTTTTTGATCAAGTGGCTACTATCTCAGAGGTAGGTGTTAGGGATTACACAGAACTTTGTAGATAGTAATCCCCCTATTTATCAATAGGTTCCAACAGACCTCAGCAAGCAGAAACAATAGGTCTGCCCAGGAGGTTGGACAAACTCTTATGCACTTTTTCAGCAACTGATACAAAATGGGAGTTTGGGGGAAACTTTTTACCAAATACTTTCTTACCTCTTCATCGATGCAGCCAATGTCAAAGCCACAACCGCTTTAATTTTTTTTAATGAACGATTCTAAGTCAGGCATTTAGAAACATAACCCATCTAGTCCCTGTCCTTGTCTTTTATTTAGGATAGCCTTATGCTATCAATGTCATTCAGCTCACTGCAAGCTTCTGTCCAATATTGATGGTAATCCATAATAGCAAGACTGAAGCCTTTGTTGGCCAGATGAATAATGATTATAGATTCAGACACAAGCCATTCCAACTAGGTGAATTAGTCAGGATAGACTGTTGTACAGGTGAACTGTCCACATCAGAAACCAATGAACTGAATTGTTGGTATTGTAGGGATCAAAGGTACCATTAAGGCAAAATGGAGTTGGTGATATACAGGCATTATCCTTGAAGTGATCTTTTGTACTCAGTGTCTGGCAGATCTTGTAATTTTCAACATCCCACTTAAATGGATCATGATGTACTGTAGGGCAAACACAGTTTGCCAGCAAGCTTGTGTACTGTGTATATTTCTTAAATATACTCTTTATTGATGAGCACGCTCATGTAAATCTAAATTAGGATAAGCAATTAATTAGCTACTGCTCTACACTATTGTATGTTTTTCTCTATCCCCTTTGTATCCATGGCCCTTTAATCTGCTATATATTTTATGTTAATAGCGATATTTGCCGTTTTATGTATTGAATGAGAATAATCAAAGAGTTGCTGATGGGTTTCTGAAAAAAGAAACATTACCATGTGAACAGAATAGTAATTAATAAGGCACCTACTATAGGATGGGATAGGTGCAGTATGCATATGATATCGACTTGCAAACAACGAACTGATCAAAACACCTTAAAAAAAGTGTAATTTAAATAAGTGGCTCAAGATATAAAACATCTAAATAAATACATGCCTCCTTAGTGTCCTTATATAGGGGAAACACTTTATTTCTGATTAAAATAAACAAATAAATAAAAATAATGTATTGCAAATATGTGTCCTGTTTTTTTTTTTTATCTGGTTGCGCTGTTCGTAGAATATATGGATGTTTTAAAGAACATCTGTAGTGTACAAGTATACGTTTTTTCTATCCAAATTGCATTGTAAAAAATTGTAATCAACAGATATAGAAAAGGTACCTTTTTCATACCAGCAGCATATGCTATACAGTTGTAGGGAAAGGGCATGCTTGTAGCTTTCTACAGATCCCACCAACGATGTGTGACCCACAACTCAACGCCATCTTGTGCATGCAGAATCGTAGTCATGTGTATGTTTTGCCACCAAGCACGGCGCTTTACATGCTTTACAACTGTCCTTTCAAACATCCATATCCTAAACAAATCCTTCATGCTTCTAGTA
This sequence comes from Pelodytes ibericus, assembly GCA_036172795.1. Lineage (NCBI taxonomy): Eukaryota > Metazoa > Chordata > Amphibia > Anura > Pelodytidae > Pelodytes > Pelodytes ibericus. Next base: position 138,501,209 of record CM069862.1, read on the forward strand.
TGCATGACTCCTAACTGTCCCACTTTGCTGACACTCGACATCCTAAGCTCCACCACCCAGCATCCTGATGAGCCAGGATACATCAAAGGTATGATGTATCTAATGATTTACATTGTTCTCTTCCACTGACATTATTTTACAATGTATTTGAAAGAACTAAAGAAACAATTTTAACACTACAATTGTCATTTAGCCCCTTTGTGACACATAGTGCTTGCCACTTTTTGTTGCTGATAGCCAGGGACACAATGGCAGAGACCTGATCAGGGTCTTAATAGACCCTGTGGGTCCCTACAAAAAAATTGCTAGACCGTCATGTGTAATGTCACAGAGGTGTGCCCGAACCCTGAGGTTCGGACACGGTGCGATTTGGTAAAATGTAGCTGATTCTCTCTTTGAACATTGGCTAAATTTTCTCAGTCAGACCCTGCAGTGGGCTCCCCACGATGAGCTGTTAAATGCTGGACGTTCTATGCCATCCTAGCGTCTTTTGGGAACATAACAATAGGATGGCATAGAACGTGTTAGCATCATAAAGCATTTTATATGAATGCGGTAATTCCATGTGGTATAGCACAAACATCACAGAAAAATAAATATACGATTTTACATTATACTTTCCACTCACCTAAAGCTCTTACTTTTCTGCCCTAAATCACAAAAAGTATAACTTTGTTTCTTTTCTTTATTTTTGTTTTGGAATGGGAGCTCTAAAGTCATATTGCTGTGTGTTCGGTAATAAAGATGGCTGCACCCAGATGCTACATTGAACTGATTTTATTTGTGTATATCAGAACGTAGCAACTGCTTACAAGTTACACCCATGTTTTTTCAATAGCTATTACTAAATTGATAATAATAACAAATAATTTACATGTTGGTTTTAGAAACATTGGAATTTTTTTTATTAATGGTTCAAAATATTTATAGAATGTTAATATTTTTCAGATGTGTAAGGGTAAACTATAATTCTCTATAAATATTATTTTTATCTTCAAGGGAAGATGTTATGTTGCAAAAGCAACACATTTCTTCTCTATATAAAATGTAATTCTGCAACCAACTTGTTAAAAGGGCAATCTATATTGACTGAAATGTGTGCTCTTTGCTTGATAAACAACATTCCCAGAAATCCTCAGGGACAGGGCTGCTTGACTACAGGATATAGTATAGCTGACGACCTGAATTCTGTTTTATCATGCAGACTTTGAAGTCAATAAAATATGTCGGGTAACATATAAATTACAGAACATCTTTTGTCTATTAATGAGATGCTTCTAACATTGTGTGATGAATTATTTGCATAGGTTGTAAACATGGTCAAATGCTCATGGCTATAAAAATATGTGGCTGGATTCTGTAATTTAACTTTTGTCAAAAGGTTCTGTTAATTAACTACAATCCACAAACACAGATAGGAGAAAGGCAGGGCAGCTCACACACAAGGAACATAAACCTGCCTTAGAGAAATGGATAAAGAAATCCAAAATGTAAATAGAAACATAATATTAATGAATAACAAAAATAATGATTACCAACGAGTAAGGCGGCTTAGAATAGATGGCCCTTTGACATGAAGTAGTTTAGAATCAAGGACCAAGAATAGTCCATAGTTTAGGGATTACCCAATTGTGGTTTTGGAAATGCTAAAAAGAAGCATAAAACTGTCTTTTTAGTGCTTTATTTTATGTTCCTCAAACAACAAATGGGTAATACCCAAGTCCATGACTTGATGAGGTCTCTAAAGATATGTTTGGCACCCACTGGGCTAAAGGCCAAACCCTAGTGGAACATACAATACATATTTCTAAATTAAAGTCTATTGTTCAGCTAGATCCTAACATCACTTCTATCAGATATGTTTAACCATTTTCTCACAACTACCTTGTTTGCTATTATTTACCTGACTCAAACATAAACTCTACAAAATACACATCTCTGGAAACCAGAGAATGAGATATAACATTAGCTCTAGACCCCCAGGAGACCTCAGGGCCTTTCTTTTCAGTAGACTTGCAATGTTTACCTTCCTGCTTATATATCAGTTGTACAGAACAGAATTCTAGAAACTGTGGTGGTCCATAAATAAATTATTGTATTATTAATCATTAGAACTCTGAGCAGTGGGTCATTTGATGTTTACAAATAATAGTTTCTACTAGTTCAGAAATATAAAAATGCCACACTATCTCTACACAACACAAGTTTGATTTATCCCCCGAGGCTCATCTGCTAGTGCCATATTTATGTACACTACTGTACATAAAGTAAGTTATGTAGATAAAGTAGGATTATGTCAATCTACTCACTTTGCTGGAGGTAGGTATTTTAACTTATAAATATATTTCCTACTGCCTGGAAACGTTTCTACTGATACCTGTGAAACACACTAAGATAAATGGTTCTAGATTTTCGGGGGCCACAAGCAAAAAATCAGATGGAGACCCCTGTGTTAGCCATTAACCCCCTCTCCACACCTTTTCTGCTGGGATAGACACTGTGGAGGCCCCACTGTGCAAAGTGATAAGATAACCACACCACTGATTAGGCTACAACATGGGAGCCATCGGAGCACAGAGTTATAAGCGAAATCTCGTTATAGCAGATTGTGCTATAGCAGGGTATATTTTTACATAAATGTAAAAAGTTTCACACCTTAACAGACTTATGGGAGGAATAGTGCACTATAACTTGCTTTCCCTTAGATCTACAGTGTGTTATTTCTAACTTGTGTAAATCTGATGTATTTTGCCATACTGATGGCTTTATTAGAGGTCAGTGTATAAGAAATAAATTCAGCTATTTCAAGCTGGTGTGATTGGTGGGAAATCTAATTTCTTCATATTGCAGAGATCATTGAAAACCGGCACATACAAGAAAATTGTCACTCGCAGTAGTTTCTGATAACTAAAATCACTTGCAATCACCAGGACAGTTAGTTATAACTGATCCATATTCTGTGTCCCTTCTGCTACACCCCAGGATCTTGACTCTGCTGCTCAGTTTGTGTGATTGACATTGAGCAGCAGGAGTCACAGAAACCCCATGCACTTGAGGTTAGACCAGAGAAAGAAGAAGATCTCCAGGACACATGCTCAACATTGGAGAGGGCAACAGGACAGGTGTCATTACTTCTTCCAACACGTGAAGTTAGGAGTAACTATAACCCTGTTAGGTTCTGCAAACTCACACTTATCCTTCTTGAAAATGTCTGGGCTGTTGGATATGTAGGTAATAAAATAAATTAAAGTAGAGCTGGTCAGTCAAAAAAAATGAGATGGTAAACTAAAAGCCTCTGCGCAAAAGGGAACATGGTTTTTCCAACCATTGGGAGATTTGGATTGCATATTTTATATATTACAAAACCACTGTGGGGTATATTCAATTAATTGGAAATTAAAGGGATTTTTTTCCATTAAAGTTCAGACTTAACATGATTGGAAGTCCGTACTGTTGTTCCCACTGCAATGGGAGACTGAATGTCACAAGCACTGATGGAAAGTTGAAGATTGAGGCCACATCTCCACCTATAACAAAACTGCCTCCCACACAAGTAAAAATTAAATAGGTGGTCTAGGCTTGCCAGACTTGTAAGTTTATTATAAGCCTGTCCCTTTGGCAACTAATAATGAAATCCTGGAAAATCTTGGAACAGGAAGCATTAAATATTCCTATCCCCTTGTCACCATGGATGGAAAAATCACAACATATATTGATAGACAGATCCCACAAAACTGATAAATATGTTATACCATATGTCACATCACCTAGGATAGTCCATTTTGTGCAAGTCTGTCGGGATGGTGATCCAAAAGAGGGAGCAGGTTGACTTTCTGGGAATCCTAGATCTGAATTTATATAAATACAGGTTAATAATTACATGTACATATTTTTAAAACAATTAAATGGGTATAAGGATCAGAACAGCTCAGTATATTATTACCTTTCATCGCACTGTGCACATAGGCGGTTTCTTATTTTCTCCCAACTGATTGAACGGGTGTCCTGGAGATTCCCCTTTCATACGGTTTATGTGGGTCTTTGAGACCTTCACTCTATTTATTTTTCCAATTAATCACCTTGTCCCTAGTGCATAGTTGGTTGCATAAAATCATAATGATTAAAAACAGGTTCAACTGCTCTTTAGTGAGTGAATCACAATTTACTACACATAGAATTACATAGAACATAGAATAGGGTTCATCTAATTTTTCTTTAGTGCAATTATTACCTGGTAGCAAATAAACAAGTCTCTTCTCATAAGACTTCATATAAAGTCCATAGAGACTCAACAGAGGGGATTGACTGCCTCACGAAGAGCTATTAAAGGTTGACATTTTTATGTGTTTGTTTTTGGCATTCACTGAAAGAAATATTTGTTTACTTTTCACTAACCATGGAATTGTATTGTGCAAAGAACAGAGAGATATACAGTTAAAAATTGAATGAAGGAGAAAAAGTACATTATTTTGTTGAGAAGCATCATAACATCCAAGAGCATAATCCTTATCACAATGAAAGAGTTAATTAAAACCAGGACCTTTTGGATAAAACTGGATTTCAACAACTCAATTCTACTACTGGCTGTATAGTTAACATGTTCACCTTTCAAAGTTTGCCCCAGATCTATAAGAAAACAATGGCCCATGTTCATGCAATACATATAAAAAAAATGACTTCAATTGTGGATTTACACAAAAGAGAAAATAAATGGTCTTTTAAAACACTTCCATCAGATAATGTAAATAATGACATTGCACAGGGCGGTATTCAAAGAATGTACTGTGTTTATGTCGTTTTTTACAATTTATAGAAAACCTTTTGAGATGCAGAGCTTTATGACCCAAAAAATAAGACAATATGGCTTTTTTGCTAAATAAAAAAAGAGAATAAAAATGATGTTAGGATATCTAAGCACATATTGACACATTTAAAAATGGAATGATTACAATCAAGTTGAAATGCCAGGGCTAGCCTATAGTAAGAATTGGAACCATTAATAACTATACAGAAAACAGGGGGTATTGTGTGTAAAAAAAAAAAAACAATTCTGCAGTTAGGTGTTGTAGGTGCTGCAATCTCCATGGTAACCAATAGAATGTGTCTGCTGATTGCGCTACTTGAATTGCTCTTTGTACATACATTTGGCAAGCAGATCTGACTGAGAGTTTCTGTTAGTCAAAAGACATATGAAATATCCTTCCAGTGGAAGTGGTAGACGTAAGCATAGTGAAGGAGTTTAAGAATGCGTGGGATAGGCACAAGACTATCCTAGATATAAGATAGGGAACTGGGGACTAATAAAAGTATTTAGAAAATTAGGCAGACTAGATGAACTGAATGGTTTTTATCTGCCAACACATTCTGTAACAAACCACCTGTTTCTGAACACTGTTTTAAGACTTATAGCAATGAAATATCCATGAATTCTAAGCTTAAAATAAATCTGTATTATTTGATATCAACATATAAACGTATTTAGTTATTAGCTTAAATGCATAGCTTAAAGTGCCACTGTTTGGTTAATTGAACACTGATCTGTCATCCTTCTTAAGTTTTTTGGTTTTAACTTGACTAAACCTTAACTCCACCTACTGTCTGTATCTGAAGGATTCCAAGCATACACCTGTACACAAATGGCCAGATGAGCCATTATTATGAGGGACATATAACGTTGAAGGGAGCATGTAAAAGTTATATGTATCCAGCAAAAACACTGGCAACATTTGATACACATTTCATGGTAAAAAAAACACGAGAGATGCATGCTCTGTGCAATTTATGTATTTGCAAATTGCAGGTATAGTTATCATTTTTTTTTCTTTTTATTATAATTATAATAAAAAACACAAACAAATATGACAATTCTTTTTATATAACTTCAAATATCTGATAAATAACAAAAAAAGGAAGATATTATACATTTATCAAGAAATGCAGAAATGTAAGCTTCCTGTTTCTATGATATACATATAGTAATCATTTAATTGTTGATTTTTTTAGACACTATGTTGCTTTTTTTTCCTCCCACGATCCAATCAAATGCTGTAGAGCTGAGTGTAAGGATCAGTAGAAGCAGTCCTGATGTTTATACGTCAATAAACATTTTTAGAATATAAATATTCACATTTTAAAACTGTAATATGCACTAAGAAAAGGTAGTTCATTCAAGTCAGAGTGGTCAGTTTTACTCTGTACTTAAATGGTTAATGACAACTGTGACTCTTTGAACAAAAAACTATATATAAAATTATGTACATCTTAATATGTTTTAGGTAACCATCCAAAATTGCTGAATTATTACCCAGATCCGCAAATGGGTAATCTTGTCTATTGACCCACTGTATAATATCATCATTTCATTTTGATGCCTTATCACTTCATAAGATGTATCACCTCCCACATGACATACTATTCTTCAGAAGCAATATATTTTTGAAGTGTACAATCAATATGGAAACAAAGCTAAAAATGAGTTGCCTTCATCCATTTAACTTCTCCTGAATCCCACTGTACGTTGCTATGTAAGGTTGAAACATTACAATCAATTTTATTAATTACAGTTTATCAGCATGGATTTAATGATTCCACTTACAGCAGTCATTTCTCTAAATTCAACCCTTAAAGATAATCAATTGATAATGTTTCCGCTGCAAACGATCGCTTTATCTTACAAACCCCTTATCTGTGGTTCTTAACTCTTCTTTCTACATTACCAGATTGCTTAAGGACTCACCATCACTCTCATTGAATAGAAGCAATTAAGTAAAGGGGCTGTGAAATCAAAGGAATAGGTGGCCTTGTATGAATGTCTTGGAAATTCCATAATAAAATCTCTTTTCTTTCTTTCTTTTGCATCAGCTGCTGCTTTCAGTAAAAACAAGGTTATGCTCTCTACAATGGCCCTCTGCTTAAACTGCCACATGCATACTCTCCAGTAGACTACTTAGTTGTGCAGTAGAGGGTTTGAGGCCAAACAATAGGCAATTGTAGAGTTAACAGAAAAGATAATGAAGTGTTGTGCAAAAAATATATAAAATACTTATCTAAAATGATTTGTTCTCGAGTGGGGTATATGTAAAAAGAAAGAAAATAAAAAACACAATGTGTAATACTGTATGCAGGAGGATAGGTATACGTAATTCCCCCAAACAAAATACACTCACACAGTGTAGAGACCAATATAACTGGCTCTGAGTGTGCAAGACAGCTGGGCCCAAGGTCCTATACTATATGGGCACAGGGAGCCAATCCAGCTGCAGATAAAGTCAGGGGACTGGGCTTTAGCAAAGATCCATGGGAATCAGAACCAGTATTCCAAATAGGTAAATGCAATAGTCCTTCCCTAACATTTTAGTTCAATTTTAGTTCGTTGATGAACATTGCAATGGATTTTAGTCATAGTTTTAGTCCCATTATCTTATTTTTTTATGTTATTTATTGTTTAGTTTTAGTCACTGAAAACATGCATTAAGCACAAACAACTGGGGGAAAAAGGACACATACTGGAACAGGCATTTATCCTTTATCCTTAGCTGCTGGGTTGCGGGCCCCCAACCCGACCGCAATCGGCAAACAGATGAATAGGAAGATAAAGATCCCAACTAGAGTTGAGCGGACAAGTGGATGTTTGGGTTCGGCAGGTTCGGCCGAACTTTGAAAAAATGTCCGGGTCCGTGCTCGAACTTGACCCCGAACTTGACCCCAAACCCGAACCCCGTTGAAGTCAATGGGGACACGAACTTTTGGCCACTAAAATGCCTCTAAAAAAGTCATGGAAAGGGCTAGAGGGCTGCAAAAGGAAGTAAAATGTGGGTAAGAGTAGGACAAGTGCCCTGCAAGCAAATGTGGATAGGGAAATAACTTAAAATAACATAAAATACATAAAAATTACAAATACAGCTGAGCCATAAAATAGCACTAGATGGAATCTTTGATTTTTGCTTTGGAAGAACATAAATCTAAATCTAAAGCATGGCTGCCAGGAGGATCAACAGAATTATCCATTTGAGAGAGGGTTGGAGTGCAGGGTATTCTCTTTCAGTTTATACTAAGTGACCCATAGGTTGAGGAGGCGGTGACCGTGGCGGTGTAGGTGGAAGCGGTGCTGGAGGAGGAGGAGGTAGCCAGAATTTTTCAAAGTGCGCTGTATTGGACTGTTCTATCTGACTCTCAGATATGAAGTGCACCGCAAGACGCAAATGTACTATTTAGCACCCAAAACAATTAACATTTTTCAAAGTGCGCTGTAAGCACAGTATTGGACTGTTCTATTTGACTCTCAGATATGAAGTGCACCGCAAGACGCAAATGTACTATTTAGCACCCAAAACAATTAGAATTTTTCAAAGTGCACTGTAAGCACAGTATTGGACTGTTCTATTTGACTCTCAGATATGAAGTGCACCGCAAGACGCAAATGTACTATTTAGCACCCAAAACAATTAGAATTTTTCAAAGTGCGCTGTAAGCACAGTATTGGACTGTTCTATTTGACTTTCAGATATGAAGTGCACCGCAAGACGCAAATGTACTATTTACCACCCAAAACTTTTCGAATTTTTCAAAGTGCGCTGTAAGCACAGTATTTGACGGTTCTATTTGACTCTCAGATATGAAGTGCAGGAATGCATGTAATGCTATTGGTGTTCTATAAACCAACTCTCTTTCGGTTTATAGAAAGCCAATAGCATGAATGGACAAATGATTTTCGTTCATTAACCATTCGTTCATTCGTTCATAGCATTACATGCATTCCATACATATATATTTATATATAAATTTATATATATATATATATACAAATACAGTTTCATGGCTCTCCTTGTGGTGAAAATAAATCATATTTCCCAATTTTCACACTAAAATCAGTTACTGTTCACTGGTCCTGTAAGGATTTTCATGATTTATCCCTCATAACATAAGGTTTTATAGGTTTCCAGTGAAAACTGATGTACAAAATAAATTTAAATAATCACAAATACATTGTAGTTGTTTCTCTTACAAATTAGCTCAGAGTGTTGGAATTAGTGGCACCATTTCTAGCACCTGTCTAGAGCACTAAGGTTTGTGATATTTGTGATTCAAATGCAGGAAGGACGATCATTGATTAAGGGAAGTAAAGTGCACAGATGTGTGCACTCCATTAACATAAACACTTGAGTCATCAATCCCCCTATTTTTTTTCTACTAACCCTATCCTTCCCAGCAGCTCCAACCGGTGAAAATAGCAATATCTGTTTCCCTAGCACTTCCAGCAATAAATTATTGTATATAGTTTGTATATAGTTTTTCACTTTTTGGGGGTGATTTTTTTTATTTATGCTGTTTTTTCCAGTGGTGGAATCAGGAAAGTCCATGTTTTCACTACATTAATAAATTCATATTTAAAAAATGATTACGTTGTAATGTAAGAATTTAAACACAACTGATGTATAAAAGGGAGACATTTTTAGATCACAGCTGAATTCTGTGCTCTCTTAATTCTCTGTTCTACATTATTTCTGCTATATTCAAAGACCTAAAAGCAATTACAACAAACTAGAAGGGAATGTATATCCCAAAAGATATAAAATGTGATTATATGTATTTGTGAGAGCGTTTCAATTCACAGAGAGAGTGGAGAATGCATGGGATGGCCAGCAGATGTGGCAGAGGTAAGAAAAAGAAGACCTTTAAGAATATGTGTCAAGCTATCCTTGTTTAAAAAAAAATCTCTCTTTTGGTTGTGCATTTTTGTTTTGTGCAAGCCAATATCTACTTACAATAAATAGTACTTGCTGGACATTTTTCTACTGCCTGCATTGGTTTCTTCGTATAAATTTGGGTTAAATATGGGTATGCCAAGATCCTGTATGGGATGTTCTATCGACAGATAGCCGTCAGCCAGGAAGAGCCAAGGACCAAATAAGGTTTCACATCTGCTACAGTAGAACTGCCAAATTACTCTTTCTGGGTAATTCTGGGGGAAAGTTGTAATGGTGAAGCAAACAGTAGGAACCAGGGCCGGACTGGGAATAAAAACCAGCCCTGGAAATATTAGTATACCAGCCCCATAGCATTACGTCACTATACCAGCCCCATAGAATTGCGTATTTATTTTCTTGATCATAGAAGGGCAAGCCATGCATTTTAAAGCACATTTGAAGAGAGTATTATCATAGATAAGGTTATCTATAAATATCAATATATGCCCCCAGTATGTAAACAAGGTTATAGCGAACATACTGCCCTGATATGTACCCCATGCACAGGGAAAGACATAGCCACATGTATGTACACAAGGTTACATGAATTGCCCTGTGCAGGGCTATATATAATCAGGGCATTGTGTGAGCTATAATCTTGTGTACATACTGGGTGGATATATTGACTTACCCCAGCACCCAGACTGCACTCACAGGACTTACCCCAGCACCCATGACTTGTCCAAGAATTTACCCCAGCACCCAGACTTCACAGCAAATTTACCCATTAATATGCCACAGGTAATATGTATATTAATATGTCAGTGTTAATTTGTCTATTAATATGCCAGTATTATTTTGCCCATTAATATGCCGGTATTATTTTGCCATTTATATGCCACAGCCAATTTGCCAGTATTATTTTGCCATTAATATTCCAGTATTATTTTACCATTAATATGCCACAGCCAATTTGCCCATTAATATGCCAGTATCATTTTGCCATTAATATGCCAGTGTTAGTTTGTCTATTAATGTGCCAGTATCATTTTGCCAGTTAATATGCCACAGCTAATTTGCCTATTAATATGCCAGTATTATTTTGCCATTTATATGCCAGCATTATTGTGCCATTAATATGCCACAGACAATTTGCCAGTATTATTTTGCCATTAATATGCCAGTATCGTTTTACCATTAATATGTCACAGCCAATTTGCTTATTAATATCCCAGTATTATTTTGCCATTAATATGATACAGTCAATTTGCCAATTAATTTGCCACTGCACTCTGCCACTCACACATTCATCTTGCACACACCAAGATAAAATACAAGGAGATAAGCACATCAGAGCCATCATTACAGTGTGCCAGCTATCACCTGATGGTAAGGTCATTAGGTGATTGTTAGTGTGGTATGAAATGAATCTTCTACAAATTACCTATATTTCCTCTTAACACTGCTGCATTTTTGTGACCATTTTAAATGTGATAAATCTTCAAGTAAAAAAACAAAACAAAAAAAACCAGACAAATGATTTAGAAAGAAGGACAGCAAGAAACATAGAATCATTTTTACATGAGGGAGACTTAAAGAAACTCTGTCACCTAAACAATGTTTCTACTGCTAAAGAATAAGGATGATCTGTATATTGTGCTGGCACATGAGCCTGGAAAAAATAACTCTTTTGTCCACTATGGATATTTAGGGTTTAACCTATTTATGACATAGTAACATAGTAACATAGTAACATAGTAATTTAGGTTGAAAAAAGACACAAGTCCATCAAGTTCAACCCTTCTACCTATCATTACAGCTTTTGATCCAAAAGAAGGCAAAAAACCCCTAAGGAAGCTATTTCGAATTTTGCCTCCTGGGGGAAAAAATTCCTTCTTGACTCCAAAAGGCAATCAGATTTCTCCTTGGATCAATAAGCTCTTTTATTAATGCTTATTCTATTATTAATAGCCCTGTATGTTCTGCTTTCCTAAAAAAACATCCAAACCATTTTTAAATGCATCTATTGTGGTTGCTAGCACTACCTCTCTTGGCAGGGAGTTCCATAACTTTATTGTCCTAACCGTAAAGAATCCCTTCCTTTGCTGTCTATGAAATCTTTGCTCTTCCAGTCTGAGGGGGTGACCTCTTGTTCTTTGTACCTTTCTGTTAATGAACAGGTCACTGGAGAGCTCTTTATATTGGCCCTGCAAATATTTATATAATGTTATCATATCCCCTCTGAGACGCCTTTTTTCTAACGTATATAAATTCAATTTTTTAAGTCTCTCTTCATAACTAAGATCCTCCAAACCCCTTATTAATTTTTTAGCTCTCCTTTCATCACCTTGTGTCATGATATACAAAATTACAAATTACACATTTCCTAAGTTTAAATAATGCATACCAAGCTTTAAGGGGATGTCATAATTAGGAGGCACCACAGACAAATTTAAAGGGCAACTGTTATCATATTTTACACATTAAATAGAAATACATATATTCAGTAATTAAGACTTTCGTTTTGTTCAATAAGGTTGAAAGTGAGATGCATGTCTGAGATGAGTGAGATGGGCTGTCACTGTGCCTCGCTAGCACACACTGGAGCAGTTAGAGCCTAGACATGTGCATTCGTTTTCGGACGAATGCATTTTCGGACGAAAATAGCATTTTCGTCCATTCGTCCGAAAAACGAATAACGAAATTTTTAACTAACAAAATCCGAATGAACGAATGGTTAATAAACGAAAATCATTCGTTCATTCGTCCATTCGTCCATTCGTCCATTCGTGCTATTGGCATTCTAAACCGAAATAGAGTCGGTTTACAATACCAATAGCATTGTACTACATTCCATAAACCGACATGAATGACTTTCGGTTTATGGAATGCATGTAATGCTATTAGCTTCCTATAAACCGAAATTGAGTTCCCATTCATACGAATAGGTCAATTGACCTATTCGTATGAATGGGGACTCTTTCGGTTTATAGAAAGCCAATAGCAGCATGTATTCTATAAGCCGAAAGTCTTTAAAACAAACGACGTTCGGTTTATAGAATACATGTAATGCTATTGCTGTTCTATAAGCCGAAAGACTTTCGGCTTATAGAACAGCAATAGCATTACATGTATTCTATAAACTGAACGTCGTTCGTTTTAAAGACTTTCGGCTTATAGAATACTATTGGCATTCTATAAACCTAACTAGAGTCCCTCCTCATTCATAAGAATTTCTTATGAATGGGGACTCGACTCTAGTTCGGTTTATAGAAAGCCAATAGTATTCTATAAGCCGAAAGTCTTTAAAACGAACGACGTTCGGTTTATAGAATACATGTAATGCTATTGCTATTCTATAAACCGAACGACTTTCGGTTTATAGAATAGCCATAGGATTACATGTAGTACATAAGCCGAAAGTCTATAAACCGAAAGTCGTTCGGTTTATAGGCTGTCGGCATTTAACTATACAGAGACAGAGTCTCCATTCATAAAATTATGAATGGAGACTTTGTCTCCGTGTAGTAAAATGCTGAAAGCCTATAAACCGAACGATCGGTTTATAGACTTTCGGCTTATGTAATACATGTAATCCTATGGCTATTCTATAAACCGAAAGTTCGGTTTATAGAATAGCAATAGGAATACATGTATTCCATAAACCGACAGCCTATAAACCGAACGTTCGGTTTATAGGCTGTGGGCATTTTACTACACGGAGACAAAGTCTCCATTCATAATTTTATGAATGGAGACTCTGTCTCCGTATAGTTAAATGCCGGCTTTTAACTATACGGAGACAAAGTCTCCATTTATAATTTTATGAATGGAGACTCTGTCTCCGTATAGTTAAATGCTATTGTATTCTATAAACCAACTCTATTTCGGCTTATAGAATGCAATACTACTACGAATGGACGAATGAACGAATGATTTTCCTTTATTAACCATTCGTTCATTCGGCTTTAGTTAGCTTAGCATTTTCGTTCTTCGGTTTTCGGGCGAATGGACGAAAATGCAATTTTCGGACGAAAATGCATTCGTCCGAAAACGAATGCACATGTCTAGTATATATTCACATGTAAATTCCTTTTTAATAAAAAATTATGATATAAAAAAAATCTTGTTTTTATTTCCTTTTATGTGACAATGCTGCCTCTCTCTTTCCCTTGCCCCCAGATTTGTCGCTCTCCCCCCCTTAGTGTTGTCTCTCTCTCACCCTCCCTTTGGCTCCCCCCTCGCTCCCCTTGTGTCTGTCTCTTCCCCCCTTCCCTCCCCTTGTTTCTCTCTGTCCCCCCCCCCCTTGTTATTCTGTCCCCCCCTCACCTGTTTCTTGCTCCCTGGTGGCTAGTGGGGGCTGCCGGGGGATGTATGCACTATACATAATAGACGGAAGTGTCGGGCAGCATGGAGGTTGTCTGCACGATTCGTGCAGACATCCCCCAGCTGCCCGATTCTCCCTGGTGGCTAGCGAGGCAGCGGAGGATGTCTGCGCGATGAGCGAGACCTCTCCTGCTGCCGCCCGGCATGACCGCCGGGACTTCTATGATGAAGCTGGGTACTTCCGGCTTCCTCATAAAAGTCCTGGCTGTCGTTCCGGCCGGCAGCAGGGGAGGTCTCGCTCATCGTGCAGACATCCTCCGCTGCCTCGCTAGCCACCAGGGAGAATCGGGCAGCTGGGGGATGTCTGCACGAATCGTGCAGACAACCTCCATGCTGCCCGACACTTCCGTCTATTATGTATAGTGCATACATCCCCCGGCTGCCCCCACTAGCCACCAGGGAGCAAGAAACAGGTGAGGGGGGGACAGAATAACAAGGGGGGGGCAGAGAGAAACAAGGGGAGGGAAGGGGGGAAGAGACAGAAACAAGGGGAGGGGGGCAGAGAGAAACAGGGGGAGGGAAGGGGGGAAGAGACAGACACAAGGGGAGCGAGGGGGGAGCCAAAGGGAGGGTGAGAGAGAGACAACACTAAGGGGGGGAGAGCGACAAATCTGGTGTGTTCTTAAGGTGGTAAGTAACACGGGGCGTCGGGACATAAGGGGGCAAGCATCCTGGTGAGGGCTGCCTCATCTTGATGGGATTTGTGATCCTCCTGCTGTATTATTGATGCAGCAGGAGGATCACAAATCCCATCAAGATGAGGCAGCCCTCACCAGGATGCTTGCCCCCTTATGTCCCGACGCCCCATGTTACTTACCACCTTAAGAACACAACAACGGACGCGCGCATTCCCAAACGGCTGGATAGGCGTGCGCATGCGTTGTGTATCGCTGTGGTCGATGATCTGGTAAGAAGGGGTGTGCGGGGGGTGTGAGGGGGGCGGGAGATGGGTTGCGCAGCTGGCGCATGCGCGGTGGTCACAAAGTTACAGCTGAGTTATCAGCTGTAACTTTATGCGCATGCGCAGTGAGCAAATTCTCCTGCGATTGCGCAGGAGAATTTGCTCCAGAAATTTGTCAGAACACCGGCATTTAACTATACGGAGACAGAGTCTCCATTCATAAAATTATGAATGGAGACTTTGTATCCATATAGTTAAAAGCCGACAGCCTATAAACCGAACATTCGGTTTATAGGCTGTGGGCATTTAACTATACGGAGACAGAGTCTCCATTCATAAAATTATAAATGGAGACTTTGTCTCCGTATAGTTAAAAGCCGGCATTTAACTATACGGAGACAGAGTCTCCATTCATAAAATTATGAATGGAGACTTTGTCTCCGTGTAGTAAAATGCCCACAGCCTATAAACCGAACGTTCGGTTTATAGGCTGTCGGCTTATGGAATACATGTATTCCTATTGCTATTCTATAAACCGAACGTTCGGTTTATAGAATAGCCATAGGATTACATGTATTATATAAGCCGAAAGTCTATAAACCGATCGTTCGGTTTATAGGCTTTCGGCATTTTACTACACGGAGACAAAGTCTCCATTCATAATTTTATGAATGGAGACTCTGTCTCTGTATAGTTAAATGCCGACAGCCTATAAACCGAACGACTTTCGGTTTATAGACTTTCGGCTTATGTAATACATGTAATCCTATGGCTATTCTATAAACCGAAAGTCGTTCGGTTTATAGAATAGCAATAGGAATACATGTATTCCATAAGCCGACAGCCTATAAACCGAACGTTCGGTTTATAGCCTGTCGGCATTTTACTACACGGAGACAGAGTCTCCATTCATAAAATTATGAATGGAGACTTTGTCTCCGTGTAGTAAAATGCCCACAGCCTATAAACCGAACGTTCGGTTTATAGGCTGTCGGCATTTTACTACACGGAGACAAAGTCTCCATTCATAATTTTATGAATGGAGACTCTGTCTCTTATTAGTTAAATGCCGACAGCCTATAAACCGAACGACTTTCGGTTTATAGACTTTCGGCTTATGTAATACATGTAAACCTATGGCTATTCTATAAACCGAAAGTCGTTCGGTTTATAGAATAGCAATAGGAATACATGTATTCCATAAGCCGACAGCCTATAAACCGAACGTTCGGTTTATAGCCTGTCGCATTTTACTACACGGAGACAAAGTCTCCATTCATAATTTTATGAATGGAGACTCTGTCTCTTATTAGTTAAATGCCGACAGCCTATAAACCGAACGACTTTCGGTTTATAGACTTTCGGCTTATGTAATACATGTAAACCTATGGCTATTCTATAAACCGAAAGTCGTTCGGTTTATAGAATAGCAATAGGATTACATGTATTCCATAAGCCGAAAGTCTATAAACCGAAAGTCGTTCGGTTTATAGACTTTCGGCTTATAGAATACAAGTAATACTATTGCCTTTCTATGAACCGAACGAGCGCCCCATTCATAAGAATTTCTTATGAATGGGGCTCTCGTTCGGATTATAGAAAGCCAATAGTATTACATTGTATTCTATAAAACGAACGAATAAAAATTAACGAAACGAAAATAATGAACGAATTTCGTCTGAAACGAATGCACTAATGAACGAAATTCGTTTTAGACGAAATAAATAACATTTTCGTCCGAATGGACGAAAACGAAACGAAAATTTTAGTTTTGCACATGTCTATTAGAGCCATAGTGCAGCTTGGCAACAGCATCACCTGCATATAAATGTGCCTTTAGAGCTAGGCACTGTGATAGCCTGCTCTATGTATTGGTGTTTTTAATTGCACGTTGCATTGGGGTGAAAAAGTGAGTAAAAAAGTGCATCATCTTTATACATAACTTTGGTTTTCCTGTGAGACCGTTATACAAGCCTCTCACCCATCCCAAGCAATTAAAGACATTATGGAGTGAGGCACAATGTAAAGAAGAAAATATTAAACTCAATTTGCAACTGACGAATAGTAGCCAAAGTGTCATGCTTCCATTTCCTTCTCTTGAAGCTATTATTTGTACTCGTTATCATGTTCACCCAGAAGTGACCCTGAGTCATTGTGGTCATATGCTTTTTTAATCAAATAGTACACGAATACCTCTATATGCTTACACTCAGACACTTGCACTCTGCCACTCAGACACTTGTACTCTGCCACTCAGACACTTGCACTCTGCCACTAACTTACTTACACTCTGCCCCTCACACACTTACACTATGCTACTCATTCACATACTTACACTATGCTACGCACTGACACACTTACACTCTGCCACTCACGCACACACTTACACTTTGACACTCACTCACACACTTACACTCTGACACTCATTCACATACCTTAACCTGCAGTCCAGCAGCTTCCTCTCAGGCTGCCCGCACCGTAATCTTCGTCACCTTCCTATCCCTCTTCCGCTCAGCAGGCTCTGGCGAGGCCGGTCAAATTTGTTAAAGGGGCGCGGCCAGCCGAATTTCTTAAAGAAGCACGGCCGGCCGAATTTCTTAAAGGGCCGCGGCCGGCCGAATTTCTTAAAGGGCCGCGGCCGGCCGAATTAAAGCGGCCCCACGGTAGGCGGCCTACCAGGAATTTTTCCAGTATCCCGGTAGGCCAGTCCGGCCCTGGTAGGAACCAATAGTGTTCTCATTATTACCGAGATGCTAGTGGGTGGAGGTTAGGTGTCAGCGCTACTGCGCATGCACAGTATGCCTTCTCCAGTGTCTGCAGGACACATAATGTGGAACAGACATACAGTTCACAGCAACACGGACCCCTAAAACTTGACACTGTCTCATGCAAGGGGTATGCTTTTAGAACTTTGACCAAGAATATTTTACTATATTTATACAAACATATATATTGATTAATCAGTGGACTGTGGTGAATTGACAGGGGAATTACAAAAACCCAGGAAAAAATAACTAAGCTGGAATAATTATCTAACCTAGATTTAGAACACTGCTATAAAGGCCTGATGTTAGCTATACTCTCATCTCTTTACCTCAGTTCAATGCTTAGTGAATAGCTTGCACTGTGTTTTTTAATCCAGACATTCATATTTTTATTAATAGCATACACATGCAGCACCAGACGTACAACTAAGGGCATTATAGATGGTGTTAGAAATAGCCAGATTATTTATACATCTTACCCATGTAGTCTGCCTTCTGTGATCAAGATAGTATATCCCTAATCCAGCCTATATTTGTGCCTCTATTCATAGCATGACGAGACAGTGAGTTACATAATAATACTTTATATCACATATCATTATTTTATTGCTTGTAAATTGTTGCATACTGTTTTGGCATCTAACAAATTAAATGTTCCACTGCTCGTGCCAGATAATGTATTTTTGTAGTTTACCCCCTGACGTCTTGATGGATGAGAATTGAACAAACCTTGTTTAATGGTTATTTTTTGTTCCACTTTTATGTTGTGATTTTATTTAAAAATTATCTAAATTTGTGTAATCATTATACACATTGGTCTAAAAATATATTCAGCTGTAGATAATCAACCAACATTTAAAAAAACAAATAAATCACAAGCTACTTTTCTGAGATATCTCAGGTGTATGTTAAACCCTTAATTGCATGGATGGTAAGTAATAACGTTTACATAGTTATATGAAATAACATATTTAAATACAGATACTTCTCCCCCCAAAATAATATATATATAAATATTGTCTGCAACGATACACATGGTGATCCCTCCCCCTGTGCTGAGTCTAGCAGGGCATCCAGGAGCTCTGTAATGACATCAAAAAGTGGATCTGTAACGTCGGGGTCACTTACCTATCTAAAGTGGAGTCCAGATGCAGAAGACAATGGGTATTTATAAAAATAAAGACACCAACCAGAGTTATTGAAGATGGGAACAACAACTTGGTTGGTGAGTCGGTTAACAAAGGAGGTAAAAATCCAAGGACGAGGTGCAGGAGGACAAAGCAAAAATCAAGATCAGGCAATCCTGGGTCATGGGCTGGCAGCTTAGCTTTGAAGTCGGGAACAGGCATGGATGAGGACAGGCGGCACAGAAATCATAGTCAAGGGAGGCAAAGATCGGCAACAGGAATTAAATATATAAGCAAGGCACAGTAGCAAGTAAAACTTACCAACTGACAGCTCCAAATACCAGCAGCAATGATGAGGACTTGCACCCACCATATTGGATCCGTCACTGGCAAAATAATAGATTGCATCCATATGAGGTACTCGAGACGACCTCTACGCCGAATCAAGAATATGTTGGACTTTGTATTCCTCTTCACCATCAACTGACAAAGGAGGAGGCATGGATTGTGAAGAAGATGTAGAAGAAGGCTGCCATGGTTTTAGGAGTGAAACACAGGATGAACCCGATATTGGGCAGGAAGGCTTAATTCCATTGTAACAGGATTCATGATGCGTGAAATATAAAAAGGTCCTAGTTTACGAGTAGGGAAGGAAAATTTGAAATGTGCAGTGGAGAGCCACACCGTGTCTCCGATCTTGTACATGGGTGCTTCTTTTTGTACTGGCATAGTGCATATATCTTTTTTGGGATTTGATAAGATTGGTTCGTAGATCAGCGAAGGTTTGAGTCATAGTCTGGATACGGGTGTTAAATTCAGGAATAGGTCTATAGAACGGGGTACTGGGAAACAAAGTGGGATGCATACCGTGGTTGGCATAAAATGGGGATATATTGATGGACTGGTGTTTTTGGTTATTATAAACAAATTCAGCAACTGGAAGTAAAGAACTTTAGTCATCTTGAGTGTAGGAGGTGAAGCAACGGAGATATTGTGACAGTGTTTGATTTGTTTTTTCAGTTTGCCCATTGGACTGGGGATGACAAGCAGTGGAAAGGTTCCTTTTGATGAGAAGTGTTTGACAGAATGCAGACCAGAACTTGGAGGTGAATTGAGTACCCCTATTGGATACTATAGTTTCTGGTAATCCATGGATCCGAAATATGTTTTGGATGAATAGAGTAGTAGTGATGGCAGCTGTAGGAAGCCTGGTCGTTGGTATAAAGTGAGCCATTTTGGAAAAACGGTCAACCACAACCATTATGGTTGTGTGAGATTTGGAAAAAGGAAGGTCTACTATAAAGTCCATCGCAATATCTGACCATGGATGCGTGGGTATGTTGAGTGGATAGAGTAGACCAGGGGGTTTTGTTCGAGGAGTTTTACAATGTGCACAAGTGACACAGGACATGACGTATTGACGTGTAAAAAAGGCCACCAGTAACTCCTTTTCACAAGGTCCAAGGTTTTGTCATTCCTCAGTATTCCTCATTCTTCAGTACTGATAATGGAGAGTCGTGACAGAGTAGCAGGATCTCTTGACAAAGAGATGGGGGGTATATATATTTTGTCTTGATGCAACAAGAATCCATCTGGAGCTCTCAAAGATTTTGTCCCAGAGAGAAAACGTGGCGGCAACGAAAGATTGTGAAGGCAGAACAGGAGTCAGAGAAATGTTTTATTGTGGAGTATCTGCATTTATTCTGGAGAGTGCATCCGCCTTACCATTCTTTGATCCCGAATGATAGGTAATCAGAAGTTGAAACAGAGGAAAAGAAAATGGACCACTTTGAGAGACGGGGACATAAATATTTTGCATAATGAAGATATTCAAGGTTTATGTAGTCTGTGTACATCAGTATGGGGTGTCTTGCTCCCTCTAGGAGATGTCTACATTCTTCGAGGGCTCTTTTTATAGCCAACAATTCCTTTTCCCCTGTGCTGTAATTATTTTCTGATGGGGATAATCTTTTGGAGTAGAAGGCTATGGGGTGTAGTTGTTGTTTATCCCCTGTCCTCTGTGAAAGGACAACGCCAGTAGCAGTATCTGAAGCATCAACCTCAGCCACATGTTCGGGCACGTATGTACAAGTAAAGACATCAACCAGAGTTACTGAAGATGGCAACAACAACTTGGATGGTGAGTTGGTGCACAAAGATGGTAAAAATCCAAGGACGAGGTACAGGAGGGCAAAGCAGAAATCAAGGTCAGGCAATCTGGGGTCGTGGGCTGGCAGCTTAGCTTTGAAGTTGGGAACAGGCAAGGATCAGGACAGGCGGCACGGAAATCGTAGTAAAAGGGAGGCAAAGGTCGGCAACAGAAGTCAAATGTATAAGCAAGTAAAACTTAACAAACTGAAAGCTCCAAATACCAGAAGCAATGATACATTGTTTAAATAGGCTGTAGATGATGAGCCTGTAATTGCAAGGGAGGTATCAGAAGGGAAGCTGGGGATATTGCTCTGGAGATCAGCTATGGCCACGGCCCTTCATACGGTATCATTGACCTATAAATAAGAGGTGTTTCTAGGAGGTGAGAACTTTCACCCGCCATATTGGATCCGTCATTGACGATATAATAGATTGCGTTTACCATCTTGGATTCGTTACCGTGATATTTTGTAGTTGTGCCCACTGTTTTGGATCTTATTCGTGACCGGGCTATTGCTTATCATCCTTGGATTGTACCTTACCCTGTTTTTTTTTATTTTTGAAACCATTAAAGCACTTTATTCATTCATTGCCTGGTGAGTGGAGTGCACACCTTTTTCTACTTTTTGCTTAATTGTGGTGACTAATCAGCGCTGTGGAGCACCCATCCACCTCCTGCACTTCTGTTCCTGTGACTAGAGCCGGTGTTGCTTTTGTTTCCTAATTTTTATCATCCCCAAGGATATTTTTCACATTCACCCTTCCAAAAGAACAAAGGGGTAGCAATCTATATAGTAAAATCTCTCCCTCTGTCAAATGTGTCTGTTTGGTCTGATAATGATGGGAGGGTGGTCTTTATTAAAGGTAACCTGGGCTCAGAAAGTATCACTATTGCAAATGTGTATGCACCTAATACTAAACAATTTTCTTTTATTTCATCTATATTGGAGGAACTCGAACCTTTTGCTGACGGCATCACCATACTGGGTGGAGATTTCAATGTAGTGATGGACCCCTCCCTGGACTCCTCCTCCAGGACATCCGCTCTCTCGTCTTAAAACCAAGATAATCAAACAGGTATTAACGCAATCACAACTAGCAAACATATGGAGACTGTGTAACCTCACATGTCGGAATTACACATTCTTCTCTATACCACACAACAGATATTCCAGTATTGACATGCTATTAATCTCACACAGACATATACATCAGGCCAGTGACCCATATATCGACTCGATCACATGGAGTGACCATGCCCCGGTTGCAATTTCGATTACAATTACCTGAATGACGCCGAGACACTACAATTGGCGCATTAATGTATACCTACTTAGAGACCCAGTAAATGAGAAAAAGATCTCGGATACTCTTACCAATTATTTTCTAGTAAACACAACACCAGATGTATCTCCACACATAGTGTGGAAGCACACAAAGCAGTGGTTAGGGGTCAGCTTATAAGCATGGGAGCTTATCTTAAGAGGCAGAGGGCATAAACCATTCTTGACCCATTAGCGAAAATATCGACTATTGAATCTCCTCATAAAAGATCCTTAACTAACGATTTATTTAAAGAACTCACAAACCTGAAATCAGAGCTAGCAGATATATGTAATCAAAAACTACAAACTACACTAAGAAAGGTCCTGGGATTATACTATGCCCAACAAAATGAACCTGGGAAAATGCTAGCTTTTTCCCAGAAAATGCGAGAGCTTTGAGAGTCAAAAGAGCGGCCACCTTCATACCTACGCCGATGCCTTTCGTCAATATTACAAATAACTATATAACATCCCACCCTCTATGTCTAACTCAGACCACCAAACTAGGATAAAAATGTACCTGACCAAACATATGAAAACCAAACTTACCTCTGACTTCACTGAGTTTCTAGATTCCCCAATAACAGCCAAGGAACTCACTACAGCAATTAAAACCTTACCAAATGGAAAAAGCCCAGGTCCAGATGGCTACACCATAGCATATTACAAGAAATTCCATACTGATACCCCATCTTCTTCACTCATTAAATGGTCTAGCGTTAGGGGGGAAACTTCCCCAACAAGCCCAAAAAGCACATATTACCGTGATACACAAACAGGGCAAAAACCCTGAATACTGTTCTAGTTATAGACCTATTTTGCTACTAAATGTAGATGCCAAACTATTTGCAAAAGTTCTTAGCTTAAGACTCAAGACAGCATTGCCCGAACTGATTCATAGAGACCAAGCCAGGTTTGTGATGGGCAGAGAGGCCAAGGATAACACCTTTTAAAGTTATAAACCTTATGCATTAATCCTCCGCTCAGGGAATACAGGCCTTTCTGCTCTCCACTGATGCCTAAAAGGCATTCGACAGGGTGAACTGGTCCTTTCTGAAATCTGTACTAATGCATGTTGGTATTGGACAAGCAATGCTTAATTGGATAGATTCACTCTACCATACACCTAGAGCGTGCATACAAGTTAATGGGATCCTATGGGAGCCAGACACCCTGTGAAATGGGACCAGACAGGGCTGCCCCTTGTCACCCCTGCTTTTTGTCTTGACCCTGGAACCACTGATAAATGCGATCAGGTCCGATCATGATATTCATGGTATTCAAGTTGGAACGCAGCATCATAAAGTTGTGGCATATGCCGATGAATCTGCTGCATCAGCTAGAGGAATATGGAGACTTGTCACATTTTAAGATTAACATGGACAAATCTGAGGCTTTAAATGTGACACTGCCCCTTGGATTGGTAGACTCTTTTCAACAGACATTCCCATTTAAGTGCTCTAGAACCTCAATCAAATATTTGGGTATCCAGCTCACTCCTGACCTCGGCAATTTATTTACAAAAAATTACAACAGTCTCTTACGGGCTATAAAATCAGATATTTTGAGATGGACGAATCTCCATATATCATGGTTTGGAAGAGTTTCCACTACCAAAATGAATATCCTGCCCAGACTGCACTATGTCCTCCAGGTGCTACCAATATTGATAACCTTTTTTGTAGAGATCAAACAATTAATTACAAGATTTATTTGGAAAACCAAAACTCCTAGACTCGGGTATCAATATTTGATTTGAAGCAAGGAACATGGGGGCCTAGGGCTACCTGATATAGAAACCTTTTACAAATCCACCTTATTGGTCAGAATGGTGGAATGGACTAGACCAGCCTCTAAATCATGGATATCTATAGAACAACACTCCTTGCTGATCCCTTTCCCAACTTCAGCTTGGGTCCCTAACTCCCAAGTGGTGATTGATGATGCAACCCACCCTACGGTCCCAGCCACTGTACAAACCTGGAAATATATTCAAGACAAACCTGGTCTCTTAAACCAACCTACCCTGCTATTATCAATGATAGCTAATGCAGATTTTCCCCCCGGCGACGAATACCCCACAATCCAAAATATGTTCCCCGACAGGGTCACATACCCCAGACTAGGCCACTTTATACAAGATGGTGTCTTAAAACCGCTAACAACCCGGACAGTAAAGACTTCTCCCTCACACCAACATAAATTCCTGTATGCTCAAATACAACATTACACTAACTCTACCCCTAATGTCCACACACCAATCCCAGCTTTAACTCAATATGAATCCATGTGTTTATCTAAAGATCCTCCCCATTAATTGATTTCCACAATACATGGTCTGCTCACTCAATTGGAATTCCCACAAAAAACGTATTTTATTCAAGCATGGGAAGCGTACTGTGGAATCACTCTTTTTCAGGCCCAATGGACTAAGATAGCCACATTGGCTCATAAATGCCCAGCATCAACCAGAATACAATAAAATGCTTATAAGATTCTCTCCAGATGATACAAAGTACCGACTGCCCTACACCGTATTTTCCCCAACACTCCTGATACATGCTGGAGGTGCGGAACCCATAGGGGTGACTTTCTTCATATATGGTGGACATGCCCTATCATTTCAAGATATTGTAAAGCCATAGCTGATGTAATCAAACAGATTGCTGATGATACACTGCCATTTGACCCTATCACGTTTTTAATACATCACAACACATACTCAGTCACAAAATATAAACATTCATTAACAATTCATTTGTTGAATGCTAACAAACTGTTGATCCCGAAACTTTGGAAGAAGATTCACTCCCCTACGCTCAAAGAGTGGATAGTCTCGGTGGAAGAGATCATGTCGGCGGAAGACCTCCTACTAACGTCACAGGGAAGAGGTGATAAACACTTTAAACAATGGTTTTACTGGTCAGAATTTATGTTTGTGCCTCAGTGTGAGGAAACTCTATCCAAATACATACTGTAAATATTTATATATTCCATTTCTGTATCTATATATAAGTTAAGGAATCGTTGTATCCTTTGTTTTGTTATTATACTTGTGGAGAGATGGAGAGTGGTATTTCCAATTCTGAGCAATATTAGACAAAAGATGATGTATAAATGCCCACACGATACTCTATGGGACTGCCTGGAGATATTTCCCATAGACGTCGACTAATGATTATATGAAGCAAGGCTATATGTGCTACTTCATTTGGTGTTCGATGTACCATATATTCCAAAATGTTGACTTAAGGATGATGTAAATATGTGCAACCTATTTATGCCCCTCCCCCCCCCCCGCTTCTATATTTCTGTACCCTTTGTTTTGAATACTGAAAACTCAATAAAAATATATTAACAACAACAAAAAAATATATACTATCGTTCTCTAAGCTTTTGGGTTGTTATTATTTATTGTTTATAAATTATCATTAATCAATCTTTTTTCAAAAAGGACAAAAAATAATGATAAATGCAAGAAATCAGTTAATGCTGTTCATGATTCTAATGACATGGCATTGCCGCATACTGGATGTGAAGATACCATGCATAATAATGCTTTGGTAATTCATGTGATTAATGTGTTACGGTGTAGTAAGTATAGGTAAGTAATGATGTCTTTGGAAGCACAACATAACTAATGTGGCTTTTTGTTAAAACACAAAAACGGCGATTTATAATGTTAGCGATCATTTTTCATCACCCCTTCATATAAAGAAAATGAGATGGATCCACCTCCTGCATAAAACATGATCCAAGGTTGTATTTCTTACCAGCTCAAAGACATAGAGTGTGGTTTTTATTTTTACTATCTATATCCTGCACAAAAAGGAATTGTACTGGTGCTGCTTGAATTTGAAATGTTTTAATAATTATCATTTATTATATAATGTCAACAAATTCTCTAGTGCTGACTATTGAACTTAAAAGGGATTGGAAGACTAGAGTGTATAATGTGGATAATGAGGCAAAAAGGCTATCATTACAGTCCTTGTTTGCACATCATTACCCAGAATCCCTTGCATCATTTTTAAAGTGAGAATTTATGTGGGAGAAACAGGTCTGCCAACTTGTCTGGGATAAGTTGTAAATATGTTCAGTAATGCTCTACTGAGATTAACTGATATAACAGATTATAAGAGATCTGACTGCAGAACTTACAGTCTAAGGGGAATTGGAATAAGCTTCAGCCCACTATCCATAGCATATGGCATTATTATGCAATCAAAGAAGAAGCATTCATCATGTCGAAAATCATACAAATTTATTATGTACAAAATTAAAGCCTCTTACATAAAGATGCAAAAAAAATGCAAGGTATCTCACCAAAGGAAAAGCTTCTGAGCTGCAAGCTGCAGCAGCATCCACTTGAACAAACATAGGTAGTCCTCAGTGATGTCATGAAAAGGGCAGAGAATCACTCATTTTGGCCTGTTATTGGGCTTAATAAAAATGTTTTTTATTTATTTCATAAAAATATCTTCAAATGTGTCCCATTCTACAATAGATGTCCCCATGCATCTCTATGTGTGAGTCAATGCAGGATGATTCAGGCAAAAGTTAAGTATTCAAAAAATTAAAAAAAAATGAACCTTTAATATACATTAAGACGTTATTTTGCTTTCAGATTGGAGTGGTCTTTTAAGTAGTCTGTAAGGTTTAAGGGTGACTGGTTATATGAAAATATTGGTGACTGAGCTATCTTTTTTCCTCCTAAACCCAGTATACCTTTATGCCAGAGAGGCTCAAAACATCTGTCCAGAACAGATTGAAGAAAGAAATAATATCAGATTTATAAAAAATATAATCCCAGATCATGAAATGGAAATCGCTTGCTATTTAGTATCCATGAAATGTCACATCTTCCTGTTCTCATCATTTTATATAAACTGTTAAAAAGGATAGTGAAAACGGATGATGCATTTCTGAACTGTTCTACTCTGAAAGCTAAATTTACCATCAAGCTATAAAAATGGTATCATTAGGGCAAACTGTCACAAAATGATTAATACCCTAACTGAATATAATTTCTTATAGGTCCTGTACCAGTGTGGGCCATTAATCTGAAATGTGTACAGTGAGTATAAGTGTCATTTGGTCTTTTGTTTTTCTACAGGGAAAAGATGTCTTCTTCCAAACAAAATCTAGAAAGGGCATGGTCAGAGTCTGAGCTGGCTTGAAGGTCATGAAAGAGGTCAACTAACCTCAATGATCCTGGACCAAAAGGTCTCAAAGTCAACCTACTGTTTATTCATCTGTAATAAAATGCTACTATGGTTTCCCATTGGCTCTCCTTGGTAAAGGGATTAAAAGTGTCTGGTGCCAAAGTCGCCTGCATCTTGTTTTAGAGGTCCCCCTTGATTGGTGCCTGCCCAAGCCAAATTATGCAATCTGCAAGTTTAACTGTTTACTTTTAACATTACCTATTGTTCAATCAAATGTTATCTGATATTTCACTGTATAAAGAGTCTGCTATTCCCTGGAATAAAGTTCTTCATTTTACTGCTGTACCTACAACTGTGTCGTGTGTGATTTTGGGGACAAATAGCAGGCGAGACAGTGAATGATTTGGGACTCTGGCTTATATCCATAACGGGCTAGGAGAGAAGTAACCCCGGTAGGAGACATCTATTTACACTTTACTCCCCCCATTTGGGAGAGCCAGTTCGGGCTTGCCCACATGGGAAAGTCCGTAGCTGGCAACCAGCACTCATCAGGAACGGACGAACATACAATCCATACGGTTAGGCATCCAGTTGCCGGGAGAGACCATCGGCATTCTGGTTGTCTCTCCCGGGTTGGTACTGTACCGAGAAGTTGAAGGGCTACAGGGCCAGGCTCCAGCGCAAAAGTCGACCATTTTCTCCCAACACTCAATTTAGCCAAACCAGAGGGTTGTGGTCGGTGATGACTGTGAATTCCCGCCTGTAGAGATAGGGTTGAAATCTCTTGAGGGCCCACACGAGAGCCAAACATTACTTCTCAATGGTCATCCCTGCTTTTTGAATCTGTCCCAGAACCGCGTCGAGGTGCAGCAGATGCTCTTCCTATGACCCGCTGAAGATAGCGATGTCATCTAGATAGGCACAAGAAAAATCCTGTAACCCGTCCAACAACTGATCGACTAACCTCTGGAAGGTGGCAGGGGCATTCTTCATCCCGAACGGCATCACCTTAAATTGATACAGACCGAATGGGGAGATAAATGCATCTCCCACTAAGGGAATTTGCAAATAACCCTGACGACTTAGATCTCAGGGAGACCCAGGTGGCCCCGGAGAGTTTGTCTAACAGCTCGTCCACCCTAGGCATGGGATAAACGTCGGTGACAGTGTGGTCATTGAGTTTTCTGTAGTCTACAAAGAAGCGGGTGGTCCCATCCTTTTTAGGGACCAGTACTACAGGGGAGGCACACTGGCTGTATGAGGGTTCAATAACTCTAAGAGTTTTAATTTCCTCTAATTCCTGTCTAATATGGCTTCTCACTGCCTCGGGGACTCTGTATGCTGGCTAGTGGAGGGGTTGCTGCCCTGTGGTCTCCACAGAGTGCTGTGCTAATAGGGCAGTACCGGGGAGGGCAGAAAACATTGGAGCTCGGGCTTGTAAAAGGGCTCGGAGTTGGGTTTGTTCTGAGGGGGTTAGTTGGGGGCCAACCTTAACCGGCTAGGTTAAGGCTACTGTGTTGCTCCGTGTCCGCTAGGAGGTCAGGAATGGCCCGGTCACCCCTTTCAGTAGAAGACGGGGTACAGTGGCTATGTTTCCTCCACACTCCTGGTAAGCTTTAAGGGCATTGACATGACTAAGCCGGGTGATTTGGTGCTAGGCCACCTTAGCCACGACATACGTGGTCTCCCCTTTACGCTCCAGTACAGTGTGGGGGCCCTTCCAAGCTGCCTGCAGTTTGTTCTGCCTGGTGGGTCAGAGCATTAGTACTTTTTGTCCTACCAGGAATTCTCGGGGCCGGGTACCCTGATCATAGTACCCCTTTTGGACAGTTTGGGCACCCCGGAAGTTCTCCTGCGCTAGCGCCAATAATTTTGCTAACTTTTCCCATAGCTCCACAACATAAGTGATAGCCGGGGTCACAGGTTGATCCGTCTTACCCTCACAGAACTCTCGGAGTATGTTGAGGGGCCCCCTAACTTTTCTCCCATACAGGAGTTCAAATGGGGAGAAGCCCGTTGAGGCTTGGGGAACCTCCCGCTAGGCAAAGAGGGCATGGGGCAAGAACTTCTCCCAGTCAGTGTGCTGAGCCATGAACGAACGCAACATCTGCTTGAGAGTTCCATTGAATCTCTCACAGAGTCCGTTCACTTGAGGGTGTTAGGGGGTGGTGTGCTCGCTTTTACCCTACATAGTTTCCAAACTTGGTTTAGCAGTTCGGACATGAATTGGGTGCCTTGGTCGGACAACACTTCTTGGGGAAACCCGACTCGGGTAAATATTTTTATGAAGGCGTCCGCCATGCTTTCGGCTGTGATATTGGGCAGTGCTGTGGCCTCGGGATACCTGGTGGCAAAATTTACCACCGTGAGGATATACCTCTTCCCACCTCTACTGGACCTGGCCAGGGGTCCAATAATATCTACTGTGACCCGCTTGAAGGGTTCACCTTTAAGGGGCATGGGCTGGAGTGGGACACGTGAGGTATCGTTACGCTTACCCACTCGCTGCCCAATGTCACAGGTGCAACAATGGGACAACCCTGGCCAGAAGAATGTTTGGGTCAGCCTATGGATTGTTTTACGGACACCTAGGTGTCCCGGCTAAGTGGGCTTCATGGACTAAGGTGAGCAGCGTGAGTCTATAGGGAACAGGCACCACAAATTGGAGTCAGGATACTGCTACTTGGCCTTGGGGGTTCCCGGAGGTAGAACGATACAACAACCCATCCGTCCACAATATCTGGAGTTACTGCCTATCTCCCCGGAGTCAGCCCTTTCCCGATAGCTACATAAGGTGGCATGAGTCAGAGTCTTAAAGTCATCTGGGGGGGCCAGGGAAGTGGTTTGTCAAAGGTCGGTGTGTCAGGGCTATCACTTACCTGGGCCCCCTGGGCTGGCTCGGTGGTAGCTGGTACTTGGCTCCGAGTGACTGCCTGGCACTCCTTGGGATGTGAGATCACTGGGGCAGGGGACACAAAGTGGATTTGGAGCCATCCCAAATCATTGCCCAATAAAACATCAGCAGGGAGGCCAGGCATGATGCCTACCTCCCTCATGCCCTTCTCGGCACCCCAGTCTAAGTGTACGTGGGCCATAGGCAGCTCATATACTTGTCCCCGGCTACCCAGATCTCAGGGACGGAATTGTGGGCAATTCCGTCAGATGTGCCCGGCTTGCCTGCATTGGAAACAGCCATTGGGGTTTGCCACGGGTCGAAACAGGGGGTGGATTGTGAGGCATGGGAGCGGGATACAGCCACTGAGGTACTGGGGCGATGGTTCGCTGTTGGGGAAATGAGGGGGCATCTGTCCCATAGCTGTAGGAGGGTGGGGGATGGGTGGCGGGTCGACGTATGTCCACATACTTATCCGCCAGTCGAGCGGCGTCCTCCACAGTTTTAAGATCCTGATCCCGCACCCAGTCTCGGGCATCACTGGCAATGTGAAGAAAAAACTGCTCCAGGATGATTTGTTTCCTGGAGCTGTTACTGCTGCACATCCCTGCATCCAGATTTTGGCTGCTCGACTCAGACGGTGTGTCCATTCTGCATGGGTATCTCAAGCGCCCATTCTAGTATGCCAGAACCTGCGTTTGTAGGTGTACAGGGTAATAGCATAACGTGCCAACAGTCTCTTTTTTACCTCTGGGTAGTCTCTGCCCAAGAATCACACGACACCATTGTAGGTACAGCAGTAAAACGAAGAACTTTATTTCAGGGAATAGCAGACTCTTTATACAGTAAAATATCAGATAACGTTTGACTGAACAATAGGTAATGTTGACAGTGAACAGTTAAACTTGCTGATTGCAGGCACCAATCAAAGGGGACCTCTAAAACAGCCACCAATCGGGGCACAAGATGCAGGCGACTTTGGCACCAGACACTTTTAATCCCTTTACCAAGGAGAGCCAATGGGAAACCTGCTGACAGAGGTGGCCTAGAGCAACCAATCAGAAAAGCGTCTACATTCCTAATGCTTCCCCGGGTTCTTCACAGTGGTATTTTTGCTGCTAAGTAATTAACCCTTTATTTTTCTGGTCTTTATAGATATAGAATTTCAGGGTCCAATACTTTCATATTTGTTTTTCTTTGGTTCATTGGTTTCATTGGTACTCATTTCTACATTACCAACTCAAAACTTTACAATAATAATGTCATTTTTTTAATAATTACAATGTGCCTGTGCTAGGAATGGATATTATTTAGTGGGAGTTGCATTATTTTTTGTCTCTCTGCGAGGATGTTGGGATCCCAAAATTATTTCCAATAGACGTCATAGCAAGGAAAATAGAATATCATTTTTATTAAGAAGGTGCCCATATCCATAGTAAAAGTGTGAAATCACATGTGAATAAAACAGTAAAGTAAAATACTTAGATTATTCTTCCAAATACGATGTCTCTCAAATGTATAAAAAACAAAAGAAGAAAATATGACACAAAATAATATAGTTCAGTATATTAGATAAATAAACAGAAAATCACAATAGCAACTTTTGAAAACTCACTCACATATGGGGGAGCATAAACTTGCTCAAGTAAAAGGAGCTCCTTCCTTGTACACCAGGCCCACAATGAATAACAAAAAGGCTCTTTCAGAGAAATAGGCTAGAAATGATGGGAATAAAATACCAAGATAGTATCCAAGAAAGAAATTTAATGTGCAAATAGCATCTTACACTGTTAATCAATGAGATGATCTTATGCAAAGTCTCAATAACAGATTAATCTTCTTGACAATAGTGCATAAGAGGACAATAAGGTGAACATACAGGATGGACAACGCGTTTCGCTAGTGAATTAGCTTCCTCGGGTGTAAAAAACGATTCACAGAGAGTCATTTATTTATTCGTCAGTGTTTCTAATGAAACTCAAATGAGCTAAGAGTTATCATATTAGAACAAGGCCTACTTCATCTGTCTTTGGGAGACAACGATGGTTGGTAAAAATGTAATCCAAATGGATTTAGAATCTGGATTCATTAAGCTCTAATGGCTTAAATTATAAATTGGACCCTAGTGTATGACCTATTATTGATTAGATGTTTTCATTTTTTGTTAATCTTTCAGATATACATATTTTCTATTTCTTTTTTCATTTTAATAATTTTCCATTTTTCTTTTTTTATTCTAGTTATTATATTTTATTTAATTCTAGTTAATATTTATTTCAGTGTCATCATTATTATTATCATTGTTTACTTGAAGTCTAACTAATCATTAGTGTTAGTTACTATCACTAGGAGTGTTTAGTTTGTTTTTATTGCTCCTAATGATGCAGTTTGATCCAATTGGATCTTTACAACATTATCTTTATTCCTTTGAAAAATTCCAGCAGAACAAAATGCATTAGGGACGTCATATATGCGTGCTAAGAGAAGGAACAGTTTTTGATTCCACATGAAGTTCATCTATTCATTGGACCTGGTGCACAAATCCCATTGCCTAGTGGATGTTTTGTATTCTGTTATTGGCCACCGATACTGGAAAAAAGGAGTAAATGAGCATGCAAGCAGTAACATGGGAAAAGTTAAATAAACTAAATTGTAAAAGGGTGTCAACAAAACACTTGGCAACCCTATAGCAGCCATGAATAGTTTGGAAGCTTGGACTTCCTGCTGGAAACAAGGGCAGCAATGTTATATTATAGACATTTATTGACTTCTTTACTCCATTTCTTTTAGTTATTGTGTTAGTTTTGTGTTTTATTCTATAGAGTGAAGTTAATTTTATTAAATCTTATTGTGATTTATATTTGCTCCCCTCTGTTTGCTATTTTATTATTGTCTCACCTTCAGCATGACAAGAGTCTCTAGAGAAATAAAGTAAGAAACAAAAAAGAAAACTGACAACATAGTTCTAAAAACAGGACAAATTAGCCAAGCCAAAATACATAGCAGTGTTATCAAATGTTCCCAACCTTTTTTCATGTAAGTTTCATATCCCAGTTGTCAATTCACTTTTTTCTTTTTTTTTTTGTATAAATATTTATTTATTCATTTTGTAATTTGTATAAATATATAGACACACATATAGATAATAACAAATTCGTACAGTGCTCTGTTTTACAAAATATACATGAATCAGTTAACATGATTCCTGCTGCCTGTCTTCTCTCCCTCTTACTGGTTACATGTACTTTTATTAGACATTAGACACATTTCCTGTTCTTTAGTACCATTCACACCATACATAAAACACTTAACATTTAGGGATGACGATGTTGGCCTAACTCCAGTCTTAACCTCTTATACTTAAAGACTATTTTTTTGTTGGCATCTTGCCCCCTTAGTCTAGTAACCTTAACCATTCTTACAAAATCACTTTATTTGAATTGGTTCTGTTTATCATCCAGCCCAGTCCAATTTCCATCTTACATTGGAGCCGGATTTATTTAGTACACCGAACTAGAGTCCCCATTCATAAGAAATTCTTATGAATGGGGACTCTAGTTCGGTTTATAGAAAGCCAATAGTATTACATGCATTCCATAAGCCGAAAGTCTATAAACCGAACGACATTCGGTTTATAGACTTTCGGCTTATGGAATACATGTAATGCTGTTGGCTTTCTATAAGAGAAGGAACAGTTTTTAATTCCACATGAAGTTCATCTATTCATTGGACCTGGTGCACAAATCCCATTGCCTAGTGGATGTTTTGTATTCTGTTATTAGCCACCGATACTGGAAAAAAGGAGTAAATGAGAATGCAAGCAGTAACATGGGAAAAGTTAAATAAACTAAATTGTAAAAGGGTGTCAACAAAACACTGGGCAACCCTATAGCAGCCATGAATAGTTTGGACTTCCTGCTGGAAACAAGGGCAGCAATGTTATATTATTGACTTTCGGTTTATAGACTTTTGGTTTATAGAATAGAATTGCATTACATGTATTCTATAAACCGAAAGTCTATAAACCGAATGTCATTCGGTTTATAGACTTTTGGCTTATGGAATACATGTAATGCTATTGGCTTTCTATAAACCGAACTAGAGTCCCCATTCATAAGAATTTCTTATGAATGGGGACTCTAGGTCGGTTTATAGAAAGCCAATAGTATTACATGTATTCCATAAGCCGAAAGTCTATAAACCGAACGACATTCGGTTTATAGACTTTCGGTTTATAGAATAGCAATAGCATTACATGTATTCTATAAACCGAAAGTCTATAAACTGAATGTCGTTCGGTTTATAGACTTTCGGCTTATGGAATACATATAATGCTATTGGCTTTCTATAAACCAAAATAGAGTCCCCATTCATAAGAATTTCTCCAACACGGACATACAGTGAAATGTCGGTGTTCGGGTCCGGGGTC
Source organism: Pelodytes ibericus (assembly GCA_036172795.1). Classification (NCBI taxonomy): domain Eukaryota; kingdom Metazoa; phylum Chordata; class Amphibia; order Anura; family Pelodytidae; genus Pelodytes; species Pelodytes ibericus. The sequence continues at coordinate 138,536,037 of CM069862.1, forward strand.
CAAAAACCTTAAAGTTCGGTACGAACCCGAACAGTGTGGTTCGGGTTCGCTCAACACTATTCACAAGCTATTATGTCTTTAAGATGCAGCATGGAAGTTAAACACTTGGTTGTTCTTTTTATGATATTAGATGTTCTAAGTTTTAATAAATGTCTCGTCTTGAATTCTGCTGTTTTTCTAATCCTCTTGCTCTCTATGCTTATGATTTGTCAATCCCTCCAGATCCAAAAGAGTTAAGAATTTTAGTGTGTTGTAAAAATGTCTCTGAGCTTTTGTAATCTTGCTCTTCTCTTGCTGTCAGCAGAAAGAATATGTACTTTGCCAGGAGCTTAACAGTGTGTGTGTGTTTTTTCCAGGCTCTTGAAGTAGATTGTGTTGGGAAGCAATGTACTGTCAGCGTACATATCATTTCAACACGCCCCAGCGTTATGTTCCTGAGGTACAAGATTGTCAGATCAGGCAAATTATAAGATGTTAGAACGTCTAACTTTTGGCATCCTTGGGAGGCCTCAAAGGAACAGCGGAGCCATTCTTGATTACAAAAGAAGCCTGACGGGATAGAAAATTAATTTTGTTAATTAAAAGAAAGAACTTGAGATTAAAAGCCAAGCGAGATCTTTCACCAACCCCCTGTAAGTGAAATGAACAACTCCGGTTAATTTTGGACATCGCTGCCTCTGTGTCATACACAGTGGAGATACTGATCTTAGACAGTCTGTTCTGGTCAGTATGAATCCATTCCTGCATTGTGTTAGGAGCATTTTCCTGATTTATGGCACATCTACTGCAGAGATTAGGAATTAAAGTTATAGCAATTAATGACAGAATATCGATGGACAAGGTAGTCAAAGAAGAATTATTCTAGATCAACTGGCCTGTCAGGTAAAAAAAATATATATATATATATGGAGTTGAACCTCCAACCACAATTTGAAATAAAGAGTGACAAGGACGCATAGTGAAAAGCATAAATTTAAATCTTTAGCCACATTTGTTCTAAATATACTTATTAAAACAGACTAATTCATGTCATGTATGCACAGTGCTAGACAGTGATAGGCATACACTGACAGTCCAGCTCCCACTAGGGTCAAACAACAAGATACTCTAAATATATTTAGATCTCTTGATACTTTGACACTCTCCTTATGGAACATGTAGTGGAAAAAAATACAGAGTGATTTACCTCAGACTAGCCCATGCCTACATCTAATATGTGATATTTCAGCATGGAGACATAACAGTTGGAAGGTAAATCAATAGCAGTTTGTGCTCAACTTTCCATGTATTAGAGATACACACTGATATAATAAACAGTTTTAATATTTTAGGGTGTGTGTCGATTTAATTTCTGTATTAGCAGAACAGAATCCAGGTACATTCTTACCAAGCATCAGAATGTGCTTCCAATAATTTAATGGCCTGATTGGTCCACTATCAACCCAAATGCAGACCATTCCTATCCACCCTGGTCTGACTTATTTTCCCAGATTCCCCTGGATGCTTAATACAAATGCATCTAGCAGGGGGAATTGAAAATGTAGTTCCTTCAAAGTCATGACGTATTGTACGCAGTACTGGAGACCGTATCTCCAGAAGGATATTGATACTTTGGAGAAAGTTCAGAGAAGGGCTACTAAACTGGTTCATGGGTTGAAGGATAAAACTTACCAGGAAAGGTTAAAGCATCTTAACATGTATAGCTTGGAGGAAAGACGTAACAGGGGGGATATGATAGAAACATTTAAATACATAAAGGGAATCAACACAGTAAAGAAAGAGAGTATATTTAAAAGAAGAAAAACTACCACAACTAGAGGACATAGTCTTAAATTAGAGGGGCAACGATTTAAAAGTAATATCAGGAAGTATTACTTTACTGAGAGGGTAGTGGATGTATGGAATAGCCTTCCAGCAGAAGTGGTAGAGGTAAACACAGTCAAGGATTTTAAGCATGCGTGGGATAGACACAAGGCTATCCTAGCTATAAGACCGGGAATGGGGGACTAATAAAAGTACTCAAAAAAATTGGGCAGACTAGATGGACCGAATGGTTCTTATCTGCCGACACATTCTATGTTTCTATGACTGTAAAGTCTAAATATTAAAGGAGAGCAGAAATGTTAGCTGTCTAAAACTACCTTGATAGGAGTTATCTAGTTTTTTAATTATCTGCATAGAATATCAGTGACATGAAATACCTTGTCCCAAAGCAGAGCCGCATGGAGCATGCATGGGTTGCAGAGCTGGTGTCAGGTCCGCCACCACTCATCAGGCAAAGGCCTTCCCTACCTGTTACACGCCATCGGAGTGTTGGACGAACACAGCGTGGACCTTCCTCCTGCTCCCCATCAGGTCACATCCGCTCATGCTTACGCGGCTCCATTCCCATTGATATTAGACGTGCGTTGCCATTGCATCGTACGTATAAGCTCTGCCAATGTAACTCAAGTAAAGCACCCCTAACCAATACTATTTAAGCCCTTGCTCAGAGTTACTGTTGCCTGCATTCATTGAGTTTCAGCCTCCAAGCATTCCAGTTGCAATTGTTTCTTTTCCCTGTTGCTGACCTGGCTTGTTTCCCATTGATCCTGTTCATCCTGACATTTCACTTGTATGACTCTTCTGACCTCTGACTCCCTGATATTTTTGGCACCGTCTGACTCTTCTGATCTCCGGCTTCCTGACCTCGGCTTGCTACCCAATGATTCTGACCTCCGGTACCCCGACCTTGGCCTGACCATTTATTTTCGTTCCTACTCTCTGGTATCCTAAACACGGCCTGACCCATTCACCCTTCTTCTGGACTCTACTTCAGCCTTTCCTGCTGTATGCCTTCAAGACTTTCAGCGCGTTGCTATAGTCTATTCACTCTGTGGGAGTATGTTTCAACCTCAGTCCTCCTCCAGGGTATTGCCTCAGCAAGGGTGATTTCATTGCTACTGGGCTCCAACGTCCAAAATGGGAGTTACCCTTACATCTGGAGACCAGGTGCTGGATTGCCACTCTTCTTATTGAAATAAAAGGAGGACACTGCCACGGCATAGGGTGCTGGTCACGTGACCCCACCCGTCCATGTAACACAATCACACTGTGGATCATGTGATATCACAGACCACACTGGACAGTTTATCATCATAGTCAGTAGGACATCAAAGACTGTACTTAATGTATGTATTATTGCATGTGACCAGAGCACTAAGCTTAATTCCCATAGCAGTGTGTGTTTACTGCAGTGCTAAAGACGTTGAGATACAATACAGCCGCAATAACACTAGATTTACAATCTCACACCATAGTGCTAATCTACCCCAGAGAGTATATAAACTTATTATTCATCATTAGATGTTAATTCTGAATCTGTAATAATTCATGAATCCTAATGAATTACCTATTTTAGTAATAGAAAAAAATTAATATATATATATATATATATATATATATATATATCTATACATATATAATGACTAAAATATATAACGTTATCACCTGATGTAAATTTAACTCTGGTGAACCTGTAAAGTGATTTACTTGGTGATGAACAGGTACTAATTTTTAATACAGGGGAACATTTACATTTTTAAGTCAGTTAAAATATTATTTGCTTTCAAAATTAAATGCTAGACTCCTTGAGACGTTGTCCCCTATGGCTATGCAAACTGTATATAACTACTAAACATGTACACGTCTGTAGGCAATTTTCTGACATGGTTGTGTCCTTTATGTGTTCCCTTTTGTATGTACGTTGCCATATTTGGCAAGTGATAATGAAGAATAAGTACAACAGTGGATTTTATCCCTGAGGAAGCACAACTGACAACATTTTCTGTAACTAATTCCCAGACATAGATGTCTCACTTGTTTTCAATGAAAAGAGCAGATCACCCAGTGATCTGAGCCCTTACTATATATAAAACATTACAGTACTGCTTAACCTTCAGTCTGGTATGAAAAGAATAAACACTGTAGGAGGTTTAGGAAAATTCCACCTTTTTTGTTTGGTCTGACTGAGACCAATAAAAGAAGGATTATATGTTATATCTTTTTTGATTTTGAAAAATAAAAATTTACAAATTCAATTTTTAAAATAACATTTAATATAAACATTATGCTGCTGACAGTTTTCATATAGTATAAATCCAATGCAAAAAAAAAAAGTATGTCCTGAAATGCGAGGGATGCAGCCAAAATGTGTTGCGGGACCTTGTGAGATTGCGTTCCACCGCAATATAGGTAACCACAGGTATGTAGCGCAGTTCCTCAACATTTAGACTATGCATGAATATAACTTATACACAGTTTAAAGGCAGTACTGCCTATAACCAGTGAAATCCACTGTGCACAAGCAGCAAACAAGCTGGGACAGAACTTTAATAAAATGTGACTGTCCAAGCAAATGTCGGTAACTAACATCTATTACAAAAAATATATATAAGCAACTTATACAAGTGGACTGGGAGGAATGTGTTAGCAAAGTTGCACCATGTGGAACAGGACTTCCTCAAGTAATTCTGCAGCCAATAGAACTATGGAATAAAAAACATTATGATGACATGTCTAATAGAATTCATTTACATTGTCTACTGTTCTCTCCAGGTGTATATTCCTCTGAAGACGAAGCAAGAGACTTATTTTCCATTTCAAATTATTATAAATACCTTTCTAATATGTCCTTAAAATGACTTTATGTAGAGCCTCTTTAAATACCACAGATTTGGGCAAAAGAAATATGAGGATGATTTGATTTTTCCATTACCTTACCTGGGCTATTATGTATATTGCTGTTAATGCTAAGAGTTGTCTAATTACAGTGACAACTATTTTTTAGGGTAATTAAGTTAGGAATGCTAGAGGCCAGTGATGCAGAAGGACATATTGTAGGGATCACTTATAACCAGACACTTAGAAAATAAAAAATAAATAAAAAAACTTTTCATTTTGTGGCACAGCATCACCTAAACAACAATAGTGTGAATATACATCAATCAGTCATAACATTATTACCACTGACAATGGTATCGTTATCATGACTCCTGTCAGTGAGTAGGAAATATTGGGCAAGAAGTGAACATTTCGGCTCAAATTTGATGTGTTATTAGCAGGAAAAATGAGCAAGTGTAAGGATCTGAGCGACTTTGACAAGGGCCAAATTGTCTAGATGACTAGGTCAGAGCATCTCCAAAACTGCAGCTCTTGTGCAGTGTTCCTAATCTGTAGTGGTCAGTACCTATCACAAGTGGTCCAAAGTTGTAAACTAGGCAGGTCAAGGCTCATTGATGCACATGGGGAGCAAATGCTTGCCCTTGTGGTCAGAACCAACAGACGAGCTACTGAAGCTCATATTGCTTAATGAGTTAATGCTGGTGCTGATAGAAAGGTGTAAGAACACACAGTGCATTGCAGTATGTTCTATATGGGACTGCATAGCCACAGACCAGTCAGGGTGCACAGACCAGTCAGGTGAACCCTATGCACAGCCCGAAAGCCCCTATATTGCCAAATGAACATAAGAACTGGACCACAAAGCAATGGAAAAGGATGGCCTGGTCTGATGAATCACGTTTTCTTTTGCATCACATGGACGGCCAGGTGCACGTGTGTCGCTTACCTGGAACACATGGAACCGGGATGCACTATTTGAAGAAGGCAAGTCAATGGAGGCAGTGTGATCCTTTGAGCAATGTTCTGCTGGGAAACCTTGGGTCCAGCATTAGTGCAGACCATGTACACCCTTTCAGTAGGATAGTGCACCCTGCCACAAAGCAAAAATGGTTCAGGATTAAGAGCGGTTGCACCAGTGCATCAAGTTGAGAGGTGGAGATGAAGGATCTTATCAGTTAAAAAATCTGATTCCACTATATTTCAGGGCTCTCTAACTCACGTACCAGTCTGTTCTAGTTTACTTATATAGTATGTAGTTCCCTTCTAAGCTCTGTACCTAGTGCTATGTAAATTGTTGGCACTCTATAAATAAATGGTAATGTAATAATGTAATCCCTTTATCTTACATAATACCTTACCTGTCCCTTGGTCATAACTTCCCTCTGTCAAACATCTCTAGGACACAGGAAAATAATATTTTTTTGCTTGGGCCAGTGAAGGTCCATAGAACATCATTACATAGTCCCACACTAAGTCCAATAAAAGTCCACCATTAACATTGTTGGTGCCTACCTACCTCTACCTAGGTCTCATAAATGAAATGTTGGGAGCTATGCTACATCTCAGTGTTCTGAAACCTAGTACAGTGCAAGCATCAGGACTGAAGCATTATTTCCCTTTAAGAAAACATTTATGCCTCTGCTTCTTGCAAGTGAAGTACTCAGTGGAGTTATTTTATGACACCCTCCAATTAAAAGTATTGACATGTGTACAGATTATGATAGCGCAATATGTTGTTTTAGATTAATGACTGCCCTGCGTTCCAGAGGAAAATCTATATGTTGACATAATAATCTTGCTTTGCAGGCAAGTCTCAGTTATGGTTTTTATGACACATCACTTTGTCATGTATAATTTACATTCCAAGCTCAGTTATTGATGAGCTCAACACTACCAGATGAAAGACTGTAGCTTTTCTGGCGGGCAGGTTACTGCCCACACAACAAGAATCACTGTCTAAAGCTACTACCTATAAATACCTACACTAATTGATGGGACACTTACTTTCTAGATTATTTGATGTTGTATAATTCATTGTACTCATGTTTTCAGGATGAACAAGCTATTGCTTGAGTGTGGAATATGAAAAATCCATAATGGCTAACCATAGAGTGTGTGATACTTCCCATATTTTATCATTGCACATCCTCCTAGGATTTAGTACATTAATGGAATGATTTACATTCTGTTTAAATCTAGGTAATGAGAGAAAATGCATATTCTCACAAACAACAACTTATTTTTTAAAATAATAAACCACATAGCAGGCAACCAAGATCATCCTCCCAGGGGACACCTTCTTCTGTAGCACCTAAAATACTGGAAATTGTGGAAGGTTAAACACAAAATAACCTTCCATTAGAAGCTGTGGAGACTAAACTCAATTATGAAATTTAACCTCTTTATGTGAAAGGCACATGGTATGTTCAAATGCCCATGTCAGAGGAAATGGGCTTTAATATGGGCAGCATATGATCACTGTGATTGGTTATCACATAATATGCCTTGGAAGTGCTCAAAGATGGCCTAATTTTGAGGATAGTCTTCACCAAGAAGCCAGCAGGTGCAAGTGCACCCACTGCTCAGAGAGATAGGATGTATATATATGACTGCAAGGACCATTCTAATTTGGACATATACAAGGGAGGGTTGGCAAGGGGGGAAAGGGAGCAATTGGCCCCGGGTTGCTCTGTAACCTAACTCGGTGGGCTGGAGTTGACCCACTTTTCACTTCCACATGCACCAGTGTGCCAAACAATCTATCCAGTTTTTTTTTGTCTACCCCTTCGCGACAACTCCGTTGCTGACAATGGACATGCCTGACACCTCCTGAAGTGGAACAAGTGTTTTTTTTTTTGCAATCTATCAAAAATATATAAAAATTAAGTTATAAAGCCAAGTGCATACACAGAACATAAGAACTAGATGCCTTTATTTACCTTTAAAACCAAACAAGTGTGCAAAATAAATAATAAGTGCACAAACTAAGATAAGTGCATTACAAATCATAAATAGACAAACCAAACCAGTGCATTACCAATGATAAACAGACAAACCAAACCAGTGCATTACCAATGATAAACAGACAAACCAAGACAAGTGCATTACCAATGATAAACAGACAAACCAAGACAAGTGCATTACCAATGATAAACAGACAAACCAAGACAAGTGCATTACCAGTGATAAACAGACAAACCATGACAAGTGCATTACCACTGATAAACAGACAAACCAAGACAAGTGCATTACCAATGATAAACAGACAAACCAAGAGAAGTGCAGAACAAATCATAAATAGACAAACAAAACCAGTGCATTACAAAAGCATAAATAGACAAACAAAACCAGCCACAGCCAATTTGCCCATTAGCATGCCAGTATTATTTTGCCATTAATATGCCAGTGTTACTTTTGCCATTAATATGCTGGTATTATTTTTGCTATTTAACATGCTCCAGCCAATTTTCCCAATAATATGCCACCCTCCTCCCCTTTCCCCCAGTACTCACCTCCTTGTTGCTCTGTGTCCCTGGTCATCTTCCGGTCAGGAGGGAAACACAGCCACAGGATATGATGTACTGTCATATCCGGTGGCAAAGATTTTTTTTTAACTTTATTTTTTTTTCATTAGCCGCATGCAGCAGATGCAGGCCGCTAGGCCCCGATAAGAGAGCCCAATGTTGTTTAAGTCATCTGCTTGATGCGGCACACTTCCCAATATCCAGCGGCGCACCAGTGTACCGTGGCACACTGGTTGCGGAGCACTGCTGTAGAGAACCAAATTAGATTTGAGGTTTCTAACAGATAAACAATGTAAGCAGATTATAAGGACCAATGGGCACACATGTATGATCTAAAGACATGCTCAGAGCAGAAATAGCTGTTCTATAATCTGATCTCAATAACAGCATAACACCATGTTGTTTTGAGTTATGAAGATTTGTTTTTTACAACTTTCTTTGCAGAGGAATAATTGTACTTTTCCACAGGAGAAAAAAAAAATACAATATAACATTTTGATAAAATATTCCTTCCTTTGATGTTTTGGGTTTCTTCCTTTATGAAATCACATTCACAGCAGAGTAAATTACAAGCTTCAAATTTAGTGCATGAAGGAGTTCCTGGATTTGTCACCCCATGCCTATGGATAAAGAAAAATCTGTTTTGCAAAGAAATGTGTTACTCAGCCTACACAGTGAAGCCTTTCTTCTCAATGACATTGCTGAATTGAAACAAGTGTGTATTAGAGGTTTATTACAGGGGTTAAGGTCTACATGCAGTGTCTAATCAGATCACTTGGAGCTAGTACTTTCTTTCTTAAACTATTAGATTCACTGTACACCCAGGAGACAAACAAATATAATAACATCTATTTTTCGGTTAATTCAACTCCCCTGCTGCTCTCTCCCTGCGCCCACTCGACCAAAGAATAGCTCTTTAGTCTTTTTTGAAGTGCTCATTATTTACAAGCCACATGGTAAATGTACTAGCATCAAAGAATACACAATGATCTGTACTATAAACATCAACTATTCGCACTTGGATACAAAAATTATAAGGCAGTGGAGGTTGCCAAGAATAACGCATTACATCCTGTTATCTATATTAACAAGTGCATTAAAACACATGCAAAGCATGTCAAGATAATTGCAGTCAAGTGTTTTGGATTAGATGCTGGGTGTCAATGAAAGGTTTGAGTACATTTTGTCAAAAGTGGTTTATTTCAAATTAGACAATGTGGTCTAATCAATGGCATGAGTCATTACTTAGCACTGGTTTTTAATTAAAAATGTTATATTGCAGTCTATGATGCAATTTGTATTGTGTCGTTTAACTTTCTGGAACAATTGATTGTGTAAAGACATTAGAATATAGAAAGCATAATGCATATCAAAAACATTAAAACTCCACTCTAAATAACATATTTCTTAAAATAGCCACCCTTTGTCTTAATAGCAACCTCTCACACTTAAGGCATTCAATGAAAACGTTTCAGCAGGAAATCCCCTTATGTGACTACACTCGCTTCATGCCAAAACTAACTTGATTTTGGATGACCTTATTTTAAAAAATATATATATACATGTTTGAATGCACATATCAGCTTATTTAAATATGTTCAATATTTAATTACATCATATGCACTGACAGCTTAGGTTTACACTACAAGATGATTACAAGCATGTGCATTTAAACATTTGACTAATACTATTTGTCCATTAGCTTTTTTTTTTAAAGACGGAAAGGGCATCAATCTCTCAGAAAGGAGCAGCAGACGAGAGTCACATTCTTGCTGCTATTGGGTTTTACAAAGGGTCATGGCAAATGCATATGCCTCAGTTTTACAAAGGACGGTGCCAATTTAGGAAATAAAGAGAACAAATATTGTGCATGGACAGTAGTGCTGACACTCCCACTTCCAGATCATGCCCCCCAACTACTGTGTTGCCATTGGTTCATGTTGGAAGATATGTATCACATTGGCTGGAACTTCTTTTATCCAAAGTTACTCTTAGAGAAGCAGAGATCATGCTTTTATACCTTTCCATAGATACCTTATTTGCTCAATTATAAGACGACCCTGATTATAAGATGACCCCCCAAACTTTGTATATTCCTTTAGGAAAAAAACTAAAAGCCTGAATATAAGACTACCCTATAGGAAAAAAAGTTTAACTTGCATATATGTAAATTGCTTTTGAATATTTAATAAAAAATTGATATTATACAAATTCATTTTTTGTTTGTATTTCCTTTTATGTGCCAATGCGGCCTCTCCCCCCCCCCCCCCCCCAGCGTTGTCTCTCTCTCCCTCCTCCCCAAACTAATCTCTCTCTCCTCCCCCTCCACTTGTCTCTCTCTATCCCCCCCTTGTCTCTCTCTATCCCCCCCTCCCCTTTTCTCTCTGTCCCCCCTCCACTTGTCTATATCTCCCCCTCCCACCCTCCCCTTGTCTAAATCTCCCCCTCCCACCCTCCCCTTGTCTATATCTCCCTCCCCTTGTCTATATCTCCCCCCTCCCTCCCTCCCCTTGTCTATCCCCCCATGTCTATCCCTCCCTCCCCCTCACCTTGATTCTTTCCCTGGTGGCTAGTGGGGGCATCTTGGGGATGTCTGCACGATAGTGCAGACATCCTCCATGATGCCCGACACCTCCGTCTATTATGACGGACAGCTGGTCCGTCATAATAGACGGAAGTGTCGGGCAACATGGAGGATGTCTGCACTATCGTGCAGACATCCCCCGGCTGCCCGATTCTCCTGGTGGCTAGCGGGGCAGTGGAGGATGTCTGCACGATACGTGCAGACATCCTCCGCTGCTGACCGGCACTTCCGCTGGGACTTTTATGATGAAGCCGGAAGGACCTGGCTTCATCATAGAAGTCCCGGCGGTCGTGCCGGGCGGCAGCAGGGGGAGTCTGCGCTCATCGCGCAGACATCCACCGGCTGTTAGAGAGGGGGATCCAGGTCTCCTGCAGCTCTGCTGGGGACCTGGATCCCTGTCTTATAGTGTGACCTTGATTTGAGGTGAGATTATAAGACGACCTCGAATGTAAGACGAGGGGTATTTTTCAGAGCATTTGCTCTGAAAAAAACCTTGTCTTATATTCGAGCAAATACGGTATCTAAAAATGCAGAGATTGCCCATTCAATACTGACAGAAAACCATTAAATAACTAAAGTAAGAAGCAGTGTTTTTTTTTTTTTTTGCTCAATAAAAACAATAACACATATTTCCTACAATTTTCATATGTGTTTAATGGTGAGATTAACTATGCTCTGTCTTTTAAAATTCATTCTTGAAAATAAGTCTGGTACCACCAGATAATCAAATTCTCACACCGATGAAAATGAGATGCAAAAATTGATAACACCCAATGTCGTCCCAAGAAAGAAAGTGTTATTAATGGCAAATCAAAAGAGAGTTGAATCTAATACATCACAATTAACTATAATTAAGAGAAGAGTGATTTTGAACAATCCCTGGGGTTGGAATAAACAGTAATCATGCCTTCCAGTAAATGGTAATTAGACTTGGATGGTTAGAGAGGAAATATAACACCAGTCATATCTTTACTCTTTTAGATCAGTTATTCTTGTGCTGATATATAAATGGATATATTAGTAAATGCACAACATAGGGAATTTTAACATGTCTACAGGCATGTTCATGCAGTGATGGATTTGATTTTTCACCAACATCCTCTCAAGCTGCTTCTCCCTGCTCATGCAGAAGTCAGAGCGCTGGGGATCATGCGTTCTCCCAGAACTTCACAGACACTCACAGGGGGCACAAGGGGGATATCTTTGTGCTTGGGCAGTGCACAGACATCTAGCTGTCATCCACTATACAACAGGGAACAAGTCTTGTTGATGCAATCTGGGTGCTGGGCAAGTCATTTTGGTGAAATCTGTGTGTTAGGGCAAGTCTTGTAGGTGCATTCTAAGTGCTTTGGCAATACCTGGTGGTGCAACCTGTGTGCTTAGTGTAATGTATGTGTAATGTAGTTGCGCTGACAACACCTGCTGATTTGCTGGGTGATCTGCCAAGACTCCTGAGTTCAGTCTGGGGTTTGGGTGTAATATAGGTGTTCTGATAAGACATGTGGGTGCCAGGTGGGTGCTCTGACACAACCTGTAGGAGTAAGCTGGGTGCAATCTGGGTACTCTGGCAAGGCCTTTGCAAACAATATGGGTGCTGGGTGCAAGGAGGGTACTATTGCAAGACCTGTGGGTGCCAGCTGAGTGAACTCCATATCTGTTAATAAAATATCCAGGCTCTGAACGATATCATTTTTGAGTAATGGCATTACATTTGCTTTAATCGAATCCAGTAGGATACCTTCAGTTGAAATTGTATCCTTAAAAAGGAATTATAATGGCTTGTCAATAACTGTATTGTGTACAAAAGGATAAACCCCATTTGGTCTAGGAGCTTTTGGACCATGTCAGCCATGAATATGAAATTGGTAAAGCTAATATTTAGCTAGGAGATTGCTAAGCCATGTGCATACATTGAAAAAAATAATAATAATAAACTAAGCACCTCTACTTTTACATTCTTTTGTTGCTTTAGTTTTTTCAATTGTCCTACATCTTTTGTCTTCATCCTTTTACTGTTTATGTCATTTTTTACTAATGGATTTTTTTAAATGACTCCTTACTAGTGTTGAGCGAACCCGAACCGCACTGTTCGGGTTTGTACCGAACATTACGGTTTTTGGACCCCGGACCCGAACATTTCACTGTATGTTCGGGTTGGAGTTCGGGGTTCGGCATTCGGTTAATGGCACATTTTGAAAGGCTGCAGGGCAGCCAATCAACAAGCGTTTGACTTGTTTGCCCTTAGAAGCCATAGAAGTCATTATAGACGGAGGTGTCGGGCAGCATGGAGGATGTCTGCACGTATCGTGCAGACATCCCCTGGATGCCCCCACTAGCCACCAGGTTAAAAAAAAGGTGAGAGGGAGGGGGGGAGACACACAGAGACAGGGGGGGAGGGGGAGAGACACACACACACACAGACAAGGGGAGGGAGGGAGGGGGAGACACACACAGACAAGGGGAGGGAGGGGGAGACACAAACAGACAAGGGGAGGGAGGGAGGGGGGAGACACACGTAGACAAGGGGAGTGAGGGGGGAGACACACACAGACAAGGGGAGGGGGAAGAGAGAAAAGGGGAGGGGGGATAGAGAGAGACAAGGGGGGGATAGAGAGAGACAAGGGGGGGAGAGAGACAAGGGGGGGGATGGAGAGAGACAAGGGGAGGGGGAAGAGACGAGGGAGGTAGAGAGAGAGAGAAGTTTGGGGGGGAGGGAGAGAGAGACAACGCTGGGGGGAGAGAGACAGCTGGGGGAGGGGGAGAGAGGCCGCATTAGCACATAAAAGGAAATAAAAACAAGAAATGCATTTGTATAATATCAATTTTTTATTAAATATTAAAAAGCAATTTACATATATACAAGTTAAACTTTTTTTTCCTATAGGGTAGTCTTATATTCAGGCTTTTAGTTTTTTCCTAAAGGAATATACAAAGTTTGGGGGGTCGTCTTATAATCAGGGTCGTCTTATAATCGAGCAAATATGGCATAAGCTGGAGTCACGTACACGCACATCACATGAGCTCTTCTTAGTGTAGGGAGAGGATGCTGCAGCTGTGAGGGACAGATTCTGGTGTTGAATCTGCAAACTACAGCGATTATTCAAATTACAGTGATTATTTTAGTGGGTGCTATACTACATATTTGTACCCTGCCCTGAACCCAGTGCCACAGAGAGTGCAGTGTAGACATGTGCATTCGTTTTCGGACAAATGCATTTTTGTCCGAAAATAGCATTTTTGTCCGAAAATAGCATTTTTGTCCGAAAATAGCATTTTTGTCCGAAAATAGCATTTTTGTCCGAAAATAGCATTTTTGTCCGAAAATAGCATTTTCGTCCATTCATGCGAAAAACGAATAATGAAAATGGTAAACTAACGAAAGCCGAATGAACGAATGGTTAATAAACGAAAATCATTGTTGTTCGGTTTATAGATTTTCGGCTTATGGAATACATGTAATACTATTGGCTTTCTATAAACCGAACTAGAGTCCCCATTCATAAGAAATTCTTATGAATGGGGACTCTATTTCGGTTTATAGAAAGCCAATAGTATTACATATATTCCATAAGCCGAAAGTCAATAAACCGAACGACGTTCGGTTTATAGACTTTTGGTTTAAATACAATACATGTAATGCTATTGCTATTCTATAAACCGAAAATCTATAAACCGAATGTTGTTCGGTTTATAGACTTTCGGCTTATGGAATACATGTAATTCTATCGGCTTTCTATAAACCAAAATAGAGTCCCCATTCATAAGAAATTCTTATGAATAGGGACTCTATTTCGGTTTATAGAATACCAATAGCATTACATGTATTCCATAAACCGAAAGACATTCAGCTTATAGACTTTCGGTTTATGGAATGCATGTTATCCTATTGGCTTTCTATAAACCGATATAGAGTCGGTTTATAGAAAGCCAATAGCATTACATACATTCCATAAACCGAAAGTCTATAAACCGATATGGAATGTGTAGGTCAATTTATTCGTATGAACGAATAAAAAGTAACGAAAATAATGAACGAATTTCGTCTGAAACGAATGCAGTAATGAACGAAATTTGTTTTAGATGAAATAAATAACATTTTCGTCCGAATGGACGAAAATGAAACGAAAATTTTAGTTTTGCACATGTCTAGTGCAGTGCACTTGCAACTGCATGTGTGCCAGGCACATGACTTTAATCCTTTTCTGTTAGCTCAGTGGGCAACATCTAGGCATTTTTAAATACTGCAATTTATTGGTGTTAAATATTACATTTGCGTCCCGCACTTCATATCTGAGAGTCAAATAGAACAGTCCAATACTGTCCTTACAGCACACTTTGAAAAATTCTAATTGTTGTGCTAAATAGTACATTTACGGCCTGCACTTCATATCTAAGAGTCAAATAGAACCGTCAAATACTGTGCTTACAGCGCACTTTGAAAAATTCTAATTGTTTTGGGTGCTAAATAGTACATTTGCGTCTTGCGGTGCACTTCATATCTGAGAGTCAAATAGAACCCCAACCAAATGCACCCCTCTAAGGCAGCCCGCTGGACACGGAGGCACGGCCCGCCTGTAGCGATAACCACACACACCCGCACCTGAAACAGGGTCAGGAAACTAAGATTCCCCGACGCTGCATAATCCCACCCTGTTCGACCTGGCGCATGATGTCATGTGCTAGGGTCAGAGGGCGGGAAGACAGGACCACGGCACAGGATAAAGAACTGTCACATCTAAAGTCAATGCCCGCACGGCGGTAAAAAATTTTTTAATACAAAATATGTGTGTGTGTGTGTAAGTGTGTGTGTGTGTGTAAGTGTTTATGTAAGTGTGTATGTGTGTGTGTGTAATGATCTTTGTAAGTATGTGTGTGTGTGTAAGTGTCTGTGTTTAAGTGTCTGTGTAAGTGTGGCTGTGTCTGTGTAACTGAGTGTGTAAGTGTCTGTGAAAGTGTGGGCGTGACTGTGTGTAAGTGTCTGTGTGTGTGAGTGTGTGTGTAAATGTTACTGCGTGTGTGTGTAAGTGGGAGTATCTCTCTGTGTGTAAGTAGGAGTCTGTGTGTGTGACTGTGTGTGTGTAAGTGGGTTTCTGTGTGTGTAAGTGGGAGTCTGTGTGTAAGTGGGAGTCTCTCTTTATAGTGCCAAATACGGGGTCAGCCCCGGTACCAAATGCTCTAGGTATGCCCCTGTAGCATACCTAGAGCATTTGCAACTGTCCATTTGTGACTTAATTATTATACTGTTTATATGGGCTTCTCTTTACCTCTCCAGTACCAACTCCACCCACAGGAGCCTTAACTATATATCTCAAGTATTCCTTATTTGTCCCTTACATTTCTAGTTTAATGTTTCTTCAAATCTCTATTCATTCTTTCTCCAAGCACAGCAGAACCGTTTGTCTTAAGGTGAAACTACTGAGATTGTAAGCCAGACAACTAAAATCATCAAACCATCCTTATTACACAAAGACTTACACCAATCATTAACCTCTTTAATCTCTTGCTGTTTTTTTTTTTGTTTGTCTGGCACATGGCATAGATAATGTCTCAGAAAATGCTACACTGGAGCTGATTTTTTAATCCTACACCCTATATGACTGATATTAGGACTCATTAGGACTCTCAATATTTCTCTGACTTACTGTTACCAATATGCACAAATGCAACAATCCGTCCACTCTGCCATATGCTCAATCTGTACACCCAAAGATAATTTGAAAACAACACTACCAAGATGCACAATACAGGGTTACACAACCCCGAACAACAGAAAAAAAACAGACACCATGCTCAGTTCTTGAGTGAGGTAAAATTTTATTCCAACATGCATGGAAATGCTTCGACCCCCCTGGGTCTTTGTCAAGCCAGGCTCTGATTAACCCAGTTGTTAAACAGAACAATTTTTTCTAGCAAACGACTGAGTTGACATGCCAACATCTACATTCATATGGACACATTTGTTGAAATGGAAATACTCTTGACTGACTGCACTCAGACTATATTCTGATCTCCTCCACCATTATTAGGTGTTCCAGTTATACACTGAGAGCAAGAAGGTTGTTATGTATTCAGTGATATGTTGTAAGACAATGTTAGCAGTAATTACTAACTTAATTTGTTATTTCCAAGAGCAAGAAGCCCACTTACAACTAAATATATACATTGTTTTCTGGATGTCTTGAATTGCGAACAAGGTTTTCAAAAAGGAACTGGTAAAAGCCATACTTAGGTCTAATGAAGAACTAAGTCTATAAGTGATTGCTAAGATTTGCCTACTTATAAAGTGTCATAATGGTCAATTGGACTGTATGATGCCTAGCAGCTCAGAACCTTATTGCTGTTATCCAAGTACACACCAGGAAAGCTGACCAGGAGAACTGTGTTCTAGCAGAGATCCACATGAAACCCGAAAGAATATTCTGAAGAGTGAACTAAAACAACATACTGGATTGCTGTTGGCAACTATTTAGATATAGTGATGGGTAAAAGATGCGGGCAAAAGAGAATCCACTCTAGGATAAAGACAAAAGGTAGGGAAATAATCCATGCCACACTGCAAAACATATTAAATTATTCAGGATCTAAAGCATAGTGGATTTCGGTTTAAAAAAATAACAAGTCCATTGAGAGCACGGAAAACAGACACCACGAAAAAAATCACGTCTGGAGGTAGACCAGATACAGATATGTTTTTATTTTGCAAACAGTCTAAGTCTTGTGTTATGAGAAGCAGAGAGTAACTCCCTAGAGTACAAACAATGTTTTGTAAATGAACAGTACAGCAAACTCTCAACTTAGTCTTATACAAATGAACATATTTGAATAATAATTATGTTTCTTTTTTCACATCTCTTATCCTAGTTAGACTGAATGTACACATCTGCTTTTTTTTAACCCCTGGCCGTATGTTTTTCAGGTGTCAGTGACACCAGTAGCCAGTACATATTTTGCAGAAAGAACAACTATAATTTAACATTTTTAATTTTAAATACATGGTTATGTCATGTACTCCTGTGTTGTAGAAGCATTATGGTGTTTATGCAAGTAGTTTTTAAAATTTTGGGATGATTAAGAGTATGTTGGTGGGGGGCGTGGTCTGACACGCAACGAAGCTGGCCGCGCTTTGCTGAAGCTCCTGCTCGGACCGGGGGAAAAGCAACTAAATTACGGAGAAATCTAATCCATTGTCGACCTTATAAGCGCCCAACCATGTCCCAGCAACGCCAGAGGCTTAATCAAGAAAAAATGATGAAATTTCTCACATCCAAGGAGAAAAAACGATCCGAACCACTACCTGCTTGCTTACCTCAAAATGGCGCCGAAGAGCGGGAAGACGAGGTGGCCTCAGAAATAGATGAAACGGAGTCTGTCACTTCGCTAAACACCACGGTGCCTGTGGAAGACATAAAAAAAATGCTGACTAATCTCCGCTCACAAATCAAGGATGATATCAAATCCTTTACATCCCTTTTCACAACGGAACTGAGAGACCTAGGAGAGAGGACTTCAGCAACGGAGAATAAAATGGACGAGCTAGTCGACTCACACAACTCCCTGGCAGATAACACCTCAGACCTACAAAAAGAGGTAAGCTCTTTAAAAAACAAACTAGAAGATTTGGAAAACAGATCCAGACGCAACAACCTACGGCTGAGAGGAATCCCTGATTCCAGGTACACCCCGCTCAATTGGAAGACTGGGCCAAAGCGCTATTCTCAACAATGCTCCCAGATCTGCCCCGGACAGACCTAATTATAGACAGGATACATAGGCTCCCTAAGCCCCGCAATCTACCTGCAGAGATTCCGAGGGACGTAATTCTGAGGCTTCATTACTACCATGTAAAAGAAAAAATTATGAAGGCCAGTCGCATCTCAAGCCCTCTCCCAGATCCATTCACAAACACCCGGATCTTTGCTGATTTGTCTGCTGCAACCCTACAAAACAGAAGGTCACTTAAGCCTATAACACTTGCCCTGCAAACGGCAAACATAAAGTACACCTGGGGATTCCCTGTAAAACTCCAAATCTCCAGAAATGGAACTTACACATCGGTTTCAACGCTAGAGGAAGGTCTACAGTTCCTTCGAAAATGGGAAATCCCATCAGAAGCTACACAAGATCCAAAACATACTAAAAAGCTGAGGCTTGAGAAGATTTGGCCAAATACCTCCTAAAAACAACAAGAAGAGATGCCTTTCTCCACAAATGGACCAACTACAAGGTCCCTGTTCTTCTAAATCATTTTGACTTTACGTCTCTAAGTTTCTAAAGTTGATTGGAACTGTGTTTATGGTTCACTTGGAGACTCCTTGGTAAACAGACAATATCCAAAGAAAGAGTTATTTTTGAAGATGAGACTACTATTCCTTTTAGGACTCACTCCTGATTATATCCTTCAGATGATCAAGCATCTATCAGAACCCCTTATATGGGATAACCCAGCCCAACTACACCAGGTTTTCACCTCACCTTTCAGAAAGCTGATAGACTATGGTACTAAACCAGAGTTCCTATTGCTAATATGAAATACTCCAAAAAAAAAAAAAAAAAGTGTTTGAGTTTATTATGGTACTTCACAGGCCACACCCATATCCCAATTACTCGAGTTAAAGTACATCCAAGTTAGTCTTGGAAATTATTAACACTATGAGAGCAGACAAAACCACAAACCATCCTATTAATTCTCTCAACCGTCCCCAGTAACTTGCTGCACCTGTTGAAAGCAGATGAGCAATATGCCCTTATACTAAAACCTAGATAAAAGATCCACTTGAGAACCCAAATAACCAAAATCCAACCGAGAACTCCATAAAATTTCGCCCCCATTAATAAACAGAAGATATGAATACTAGACCTATCATGCTCAGCACTAACACTTGCAATCATTTTCCTGTAATTGCATACCTGACAACTATACCGCTCAGATACAACCTTATGTCCATTAAAGAAAGAAAACAGGGCATCCGCTAGTTTAAACTATCAGCCATAGCAGGTTATATAAATATATTTATACAAATAGTTACTATACCCCCCCCCCCCCCCGGTCCCACAGCCAGTTGTGGAAGCTGTTACGCACTATGACCTCTTCAACACCCCCCCTCACCTGGGATTGAGGAAAGTGCAAAAGTTGTTATGTTTGAAATGTAATACAAAGCTGTATGCACTTCTAATGTTTTGCCTTTTTGTTGCACCCCTCTTTTTCTCACCTATATTCCCTCTCTGCTCTCGCTCCCCACTTACCTCTCTTCCCCCTTCTGTTCTCTCCCGACTTCGTCGAATGGACCTGGAGGAAAACAAGACACCACGTCATCCCTACCCACATAAACAGTACAGATTGGGAAATCAACTCCTTCAAAACTGGACATTTATTCCCTCATCTTTCAGTGAGTACAATGCTCTCCCACCCAATTTTTTCCACACATCACTGCTAAACATAAAAATAAGCCAAAACCTCCAACCCACTCACAAGATGGCTTTAACAATACTATCTATGAACGTGAAAGGTTTAAACTACCCCCACAAGCGCAGACTGATGTTCAAAGAAGCACAACTCTCAAAAGCTCAAATCATCTGTGCTCAAGAGACTCACTTTAAAACAAACAAAATCCCATATGCATCCAATCGCCAATTCCCAAGCGTATACCACTCTACCTGCCATAAGAAAAAAGCCGGTATTTCAATATGGCTACACAACTCTTTAGCAACCTCGATCCAAAAAATCAAAAAAGATCCTAAAGGTAGATTAGTCATCCTTATTCTGATGATTAATAATCAAAAATACACCTTAGTTAACATATACGCCCCAAATTCAGCCTCCGCTCAATATGTAAAAAAAATTATTCAACAAGCAACCTCTTTAAAACAAGGATCTTTAATCATATGCGGAGATTTTAATACTATACTTGACCCATCCATTGACTCCACTAGTACTCATACGCAAAGACACCTGCAACAAATCTCACATCAAAGCAAAATCTTGAATCAAACTCTCACAGAAAACTATTTATATGACACATGGAGATGCCTACATAACAATACCAAAGATTATACTTTCATCTCGCATGTACACTCCATTTACTCGAGAATAGACTATATTCTTCTGGATAAAAATACCCTTCAGAAAGCCTCATCATGTAAAATAGGAACAATCCAATGGTCAGACCATGCCCCTATCCTACTCACTCTGCAGGAAACGTTCCCTTTCAGAGGTAACGGCATCTGGAGACTAAATGACTATCTACTTAAGCACCCAGACCTACAAAAAGCCGCCCTAAAAGCCCTTACTGACTACTTCGACCTAAATAACCACCATACAGTATCCCCTGAAATCATTTGGGAAGCACATAAGGCTGTCCTTAGAGGCCACTTCATATCATCAGCCTCCTACCTTCATAAACAAAAACAAAAAGAAAAAAACAAATTGCTAACTGATCTAAAATCATTAGAAAATCAGAATAAGATACACCATACTCCCCAAAGACTCAAACAAATCCAATCGATTAGACAAAGCCTTAATAATCTACAACTTCAAGCCACTCACACAATGCTAACTAGACTTAAACAGAAATACTATAACAACAACAATAAAGCAGGCAAACTATTAGCGCTTACCCTTAAAAAACAGGAAACAAAAAAAGCAATACCTTTTGTTTACAACAAAGCCGGTGAAAAAGTTATGAACCCAGCCAACATACCTGAAGTTTTTGCAAAATATTATTCAAATCTTTATAACTTAAACACAGACAACTCCACTACTCAACCCCACTCAGAGAACATTCAAAAGTTCCTGGACTCTCTCCACCTACCCCAATTAGACCCCAAATATCAAAATAGCCTAAATTCACCATTTACTATAGAGGAAATACAAGATGCTGTTGCAGCTCTCCCTCCAAATAAAGCCCCAGGACCAGATGGATTCTCCAACCTATACTATAAAACGTTCTCCCAAATCCTAGCCCCACATTTACTAAAAGTATTTAATAGTTGCAGCAGCATAGGCTCCTTCCCTCCATCTATGTTATCGGCACATATCTCTACAATCCCCAAACCAGGGAAAACCCCAACAGTCTGCCAAAACTTTAGACCAATTTCCCTACTAAACACGGACGTAAAATTGTACGCAAAAATTTTAGCCAACAGATTAAAGGATATATTACCGACATTATTACATTATGACCAAGTAGGTTTTGTGAGCAACAGACAAGCCTCAGACAACACAAGGAAGTTAATAGATATTGTATCACTTTCTCACCAATCCCAAACCCCCCTTTTATTATTAGCCATCGACGCCGAAAGCGTTTGACCGCCTACACTGGAAATTTTTAGAAGCAGTATTACTTAAATTTGGATTCCCCCCACCTTTCATTACCGCCATACTAGCTTTATACTCAACCCCTTCCGCAAAAGTCTCATATGCAGGCTTTCTATCCGAATCATTCCCAATAACAAATGGATCTAGACAGGGCTGCCCCCAATATTATATGTTTTAGCGCTTGAACCCCTAGCAGTTGCAATAAGAGCTAATACTGAAATCAAAGGAGTTGAATTTGCCAAGAATCAAGAAACCAAACTTGGTTTATTTGCCGACGACATCCTAATAACCCTGACGGATCCAACTCACTCCCTACCACACCTTCAAAACCTACTTAAACAGTATAGCGATATTTCCTACCACAAAGTCAATGAAACCAAAACACAGGCACTCCCAATCAATATCCCTCAACCACAATAAATACTCTGCAAACTTCTTACCCCTTTGACTGGAGGAAATCGACTATCCAATACCTAGGAGTAAAAATAACCAAACATACCAACTCACTCTTAAAACACAATTTAATCCCCCTATGGCAAATTCTGAAACAAGACTTACAAAATTGGACCAAACTATACCACACGTGGTTAGGCCGCATAGCAGCAATTAAAATGACACTACTACCCAAACTCTTATACCTCTTCCGAACGCTCCCCATACATATACCCCCCTCCTACCTTCTCGATATGCAAACCAGAATACAAAAATGTATTCACGGGAACAAACCCACCAGAATAGCAAATAAATGGCTCATTCTATCTCCCTCGATAGGTGGACTGGGATTACCCTCTATCCCCCAATACTACTATGCCACGAGAATGGCCCAAACATTACAACACCATTCCCAAATAGGTTCTGTTGCCTGGGTAGACCTAGAAGACGTTCAAATAAAACCACATAGAATATGTCACACCTTGTGGATCTCAAACCACCCATCAGCCATATCCTCCATATCCTCCGCACTTCCAAGCATTAAACATTCTCATAAGATTTGGAAGAAATTCTCCTCTGGTTCGGTAGACTTCCAACGACTCACACCAGCAACTCCATTAGGCACTCTTGAATTACTCATTCCGAATTTATCTTTAGCCCCCTGGAAAGAAGCCGGCATCCTGCACCTACAACAACTATATGATAAGGAACAACTAAAATCATTCACAACACTGACCTCCCAATTTGACATTTCCCACAGAGAATTTTACAAGTATCTGCAGATTCGCCATGCCATCTCTTCTACCCCAAGTACTCTGACACACTCTCAAGAAAAAACCCACAAGATGATATCATACTGCCTAAATATCAACAAAGCAAAGAGATTGATATCTACTTGCTATACAGAACTATCTAACCCTATGCTAAGTACAGCGGCTCCATATATCTCACAATGGGAAAAAGACCTGAAAAGGTTTCCCCTAACCAATGGAAACAAGCCATTACATTTCCGAAAAAAGTTGTTATCAAACAAATGTAGCAAATGAAACACTCTGTATTACTCCATTGTATACATTATTGCATCGCTGTATATATCTACATTTTGTGTACCTCTAAACACTTGTACTCTCAAAAATAAAAAATTATTCTTGAGAAAAAAAAAAAAGAGTATGTTGGTGATCCAAACAGCCATGAAAATCAGGACATTTTTGGTAATTTGGAAGGCCAAAATATAAACATGACAGTCAAACATAGACTGATATGGCCAAAAGCCTTCGGAATAGGGCAAAGACGAAGGGGTAGCCTCAAACTCCCCATTATATCCTATGAGAGGTTTGGACATTGAACAAATAGCTTCAAACTACTGAAACCCATCTAAAATATACTGAACCTTGTCTAGGAAATAGGCCAAGGTTCAATAAATTGATACAAATTATTGTTGCAATCAACTTACAGTCAGTGTTGAGGAATGGTACTATAAATAGTAAATACATGGCAAGACCTCCATTTTAAAGCAGGATTAGCCAGCATCTTGCAAAAAAACCCACACAAAACATTTATAAACCATAGAGAACCAGGTGGAGGGGAGAGGAGGAAGTGGAGGGGTACCAGGGCCACAACACCTAGTTAGTTGAGAGGGGGTGGGTAGGCCTAAACGTGATGCCCAGAGCCTCTCAGTTGAGGAGAATAATACCTTAGTTAGACAATTATTCTACAAATGAGTGATAGAGGCAGCAGCGAAGAAGATGAGGCACAGGAGGAAGAACCAGCTCTAGCAGAAGATTGTGGATGCAGTCAACACAGTTGGTAGGAATAATAGAACAAATAAGGTGCTGAAGAAACGGGAAGTGCATTAAAAATACTACATTATAGGCCTCATGTTGAGTAACACTACACACATAATACACACAGTTTATTTAACACATGCATTAGCTGTGTGAAGGCCAGCTAGAACCAGGCCCGCCATCAGGGGGAGACGGGCGATACTGGCGTCCATGGCCTGGCAGGTCCGGGTCACGCCAGAAAAAAAAATTCCCTCTGTTAAACGGGTCCGCGGCTGTGAGGCAAGCATTTCTGCGCTACCCTCCAGCCGCACAGCTTAAATAAAGTTTTTTTTTTTATATTGCCCTGACAGCTGCGGACCTGTAGAGCCGGGAGAAAGCAGCAAGGAGGTAAGTACTTGGGAAGGGGGGAGGAGGGTGGCACAGAACGAGCATACTGAGGGGCAAAATCCTGGCATATTAAATGGCAAAATCCTGGCATATTGAATGACTACATCCTGGCATATTGAGGGGCAAAATCCTGGCATACTGAGGGGCAAAATCCTGGCATATTGAGTAGCTAAATCCTGGCATATTGAGTAGCTAAATCCTGGCATACTGAGGGGCAAAATCCTGGCATATTGAGTTGCTAAATCCTGGCATATTGAGGGCTTAATTGGGAAAATAATGACATATTGAGGGGCAAAATAATGGCATATTAAATGGCATATTGAGGGGGAAAATACTGGAATATTAAATGGGAAAATAATGGCATATTGAGGGGCAAATCCTGGCACATTAAATGGCAAAATAATGGCATATTGAGGGGCAAAATTCAGGCATAATGAGTAGCTAAATCCTGGCATATTGAGGGGCAAAATCCTGGCATATTGAGTAGCTAAATACTGATATATTGAGAGCTTAATTGGCAAAAGAATGGCAAATTGAGGGAAAAATAATGGCATATTAAATGACATATTGAGGGGAAAAATACTGGCATATAAAATGGCATATTGAGGGGAAAAATACTGGTATATTAAATGGAAAAATAATGGCATATTGAGGGGCAAAATCCAGGCATATCGAGTAGCTAAATCCTGGCATACTGAGGGGCAAAATCCTGGCATATTGAGTAGCTAAATACTGGCATACTGAGGGCTTAATTGGCAAAAGAATGGCAATTTTGAGGGGGAAAATAATGGCATATTGAGGGCTTAATTGGCAAAATAATGGCATATTTAGGGCCAAAATAATGGCATATTAAATTACATATTGAGGGGGAAAATACTGGCATATTAAATGGCATATTGAGGGGAAAAATACTGGCATATTAAATGGGAAAAGAATGGCATATCAAGGGGCAAAATCCTGGCACATTAAATGGCAAAAGAATGGCATATTGAGGGGCAAAATCCAGGCATACTGAGTAGCTATATCCTGGCATATTGAGGGGTAAAATCCTGGCATATTGAGTCGCTAAATACTGGCATATTGAGGGCTTAATTGGCAAAATAATGGCATATTGAGGGGCAAAATAATGGCATATTGAGGGCTTGATTGGCAAAAGAATGGCATATTTATGCGCAAAATAATGGCATATTAAATTACATATTGAGGGGGAAAATACTGGCATATTAAATGGCATATTGAGGGGAAAAATACTGGCATATTAAATGGGAAAAGAATGGCATATCAAGGGGCAAAATCCTGGCACATTAAATGGCAAAAGAATGGCATACTGTGGGGTAAAATACTGGCTTATTAAATGGCAAAAGAATGGCATATTGAGGGTCAAAATACTGGAATATAAATTGGCAAAAGAATGGCATATTAAATGGCAACTTACTGGCATATTAAATGGCAAAAGAAAAGCATATTAGGGGCAAAATACTGGCATATTAAATGGCAAAATAATAGCATATTGATGCCAAAATACTGGCATATTAAATGGCAAAAGAATGGCATATTGAGGGGCAAAATACTGGCATATTAAATGGCAAAATAATGGGATATTGAGGGACAAAATAATGGCACATTAAATGGCATATTGAAGGAACAAAAAACTGGCATATTAAATGGGAAAAGAATGGTATATCAAGGGGCAAAATCCTGGCACATTAAATGGCAAAAGAACGGCACATTGAGGGGAAAAATACTGGCATATTAAATGGCAAAAGAATGGCATACTGAGGGGCAAAAGAATGGCATATTGAGGGGCAAAATACTGGCATATTAAATGGCAAAAGAATGGCATATTGAGGGGCAAAATACTGGAATATAAATTGGCAAAAGAATGGCATATTAAATGGAAAAATACTGGCATATTAAATGGCAAAAGAATAGCACATTGAGGGCAAAATACTGGCATATTAAATGGCAAAAGAATGGCATATTAAATGGCAAAAGAATGGCATATTGAGGGGCAAAATACTGGCATATTAAATGGCAAAAGAATCGCATACTGTGGGGCAAAATACTGGCACATTAAATGGCAAAAGAATGGCATATTTAATGGCTAAATACTGGCATATTTAATGGCTAAATACTGGCATACTGAGTGGCAAAATACTGACTTACTGAGTGGCAAAATAGTACTGGCATACTGACCAACTGCTCCCAACCACCCTCCATATTACATTAGACCGGGATAACATGCTTGTGAGGGTAGGTGGAGCGAGTGGGAGATGTTGTCAGGGGGGGTAGGGGGCCCAGAAAATGTGTTCAGTAAGGGGCCCTGAAATTCCTGGTGGCGGCCCTGGCTAGAACAGTACATATGGGGAATGTTGCACAAGGCTGCACATGTTAAAATGACTGACACATGTAGATGCTTGAAGAGTGTGTGTATAGAACTTAATCTGTTCAGAGCAGATTAGCTGTAGACAGGGTGGGCAATCAGCACATTGCTGGAATTAACATATTCAAAATCAGTCTGCAAGTAGCTAAGGGCCATGGGGTTGCAGTCCAAAGCTATGAATATAACATGAATGTCTGTGTATTAGTACATGATATCTGTAGATTTGTGTTAATGTATGCACATTGGAATGTGTACCTGTACACATGAATATGTATACAGCTAGATGTATTGGTAGGTTTAAAGATAGTTCTGTGTAGATTGGATAACATGTACAGATGATAGAGTTTAAATATTAATGTAGACCTGGCTGTCCTGCTGGACATTGAGGAGGAGCTTACCCAGGTCATGGGGACCGAAACCATCTTGAGTGTGGAAAGTGCCATAGACACGGACACACCTGGTAGGAAATATTTAACATCCATTGATGTGTTATGTATGTAGATTTCTATATATTAACACCCTTCTCTCACTTTACTTGTAGCATCTGTTGCCATGGTCCCTCAACCCTGAGCAAAATATGAAGATGCAGCACTGTGGCCTAGCGAGGCTGAAGAAAATCTGACAGTTCCACCTCAGACTTCACCAGATTAAACAGCTCTTCTGACCTAGCTGTTGCCCTCCTGCCTGCAATAAAAATGTCACTATAAAATGTTCTAAAACCATGAATTCAACATTACCAATGCATTCTTTTTTCTTTTTATATCTCAAAGAGACCTAGGATCCACCACCTAAGGTATCCTGCTGCTTTTTAGTTATCTTTCTGATTTGGGCACTTAAGTGAACTTTGGTGCCACATCTTCTCCTGGGCTAGTGGCATCTACAGCTTAACATAGGGTGCACATTAGTTCATCTCAAGGTACATAACAATACATAATAATTCCGGCATTGCTGGTCCTCTGAACGTGACACAGGGTTCCATGGGTGGAGGGGTATAGTTGTAGATTAAGTCATAACTATGAAAGGAATGAAAAGGGGATTGTTTCGGTTAGGGGTTCATTTTACTATTAGCATTGCAATTTCATGTACAAAGGTAAAACATCAACAAGAGAAGACGGAAGACATCAACAAGAGAAACACACAACCATCAGTCAGTTCGTGAATCCAGCTTTACTGACCGTATCTCCAGGAGGAGAATTGTGTCCTGGAAGAAACACCAGAGGCAAACATTACTTTCACACTGCATGCTGTGAACGACAGGTACATTACTGATAAAAAGCTTGAGAATTTAAATGGGCTAACTTTGAAATTCAGCCCTTGTTTGGATGTAATTGATTCTTTTAGAATAGACAAAATCAAATACTTTAAATGGTGACGTTGCCCTAATACGATTGCTACCAATGTACTGGCCAGAGATCGGCTAAAATTGCTGATTTCAACCCAATCTCAGCCCCATTTCAGACCAGATTGCAGCATACTGAATAAACCCCTAAGTTTTCTTAAAAGGACTCTGTTCGCTACATATAATTAATATTGTGAGTTAAAAAAATTACGTAAGCAGAATTGAAAGCAAATACATTACTGTGTTTTATGCAGTGTCTCTTATTTATGACATCACTTGTGGCTTGATATGCAAATAAATTAACTTTCAAAATGTGTAATTTGCATACTAAGTCAGAGTCGATGTCATAAACAGGAGACACATTATACATTATCTTAATGTATGCATTTGCTTGAAATTCTGCTAACACAATGTATAGATGTTTGATAATTGCTTTTACTCTCCATTTACAGTATAAACAATGGTTAGGTTGGCAGAGTCTCTTTAACTCATACTAACTTCGAATCCTTATTCATAGAGGCAACAGACTGATTCACAACATCTTTATAACACTGAATAAGTTATTATACCAAATGATAGTAACAGGGCCGGCCTTAAGTGTTCCGGCGCCCTGTGCGGGCTTCCCCCATGGCGCCACCCCCCCCGTCTTTCACCCCCCTATGTATGTGTCCCTTTCCTCTTCCTTGCCATGTCTGTCTCTCCCCCCTCCACCTGTTCTGTCTCTCTCCCACCTCCTGTCTCTCTCTCTTCCCCCTCGCTTGTTCTGTTTCTCTATCCCCCCTCCACCTGTTCTGTCTCTCTCTCTCTCCCTCTGTTCTGTCTCTCCCCCCCCCTTCCCCCTGTTCTGTCTCTCTCTCTCTCCCCCTGTTCTGTCTCTCTCCCCCTCCCCCTGTTCTGTCTCTCTCTCCCCCCTCCCCCTGTTCTGTCTCTCTCTCCCCCTGTTCTGCCTCTCACCCCCTGTTCTGTCCTTCTCTCACCCCCTGTTCTGCCTCTCTCTCCCCCCTCCCCCTGTTCTGCCTCTCACCCCCTGTTCTGTCCTTCTCTCACCCCCTGTTCTGCCTCTCTCTCCCCCCTCCCCCTGTTCTGCCTCTCTCTCCCCCCTCCCCCTGTTCTGCCTCTCACCCCGTTCTGTCCTTCTCTCACCCCCTGTTCTCTCCCCCCCCCACTTGCCTGCAAATGTGGATCAATTGAGGGGGCGGAGCTAACCGGCTCAGTGGTGTAGCTCCGCCCCCACCCTGTGAATCAGAGCAGCGTCTGCTTCACAGGTAGCCACGGACAGCAATAGAAAGTGCTTCTCGGCTCCCCATGCCTACATTAAGCACGGGGAGCCGAGCAGCACCTTCTATTGCTGTCTGTGGCTCCATGTGAAGCAGACGCTGCTCTGCTTCACAGGGTGGGGGCGTAGCTACACCACTGAGCCGGTTAGCTCCACCCCCTCCCCGGATCTAGCACAGCATGCCGAGCAGAGGGCTGGTGAGGGGGGATCTTTTGATCTCCCCCAGCCAGTGCCTCTACCGGCTTTTTTTTTTTTTTACTTTTTTTTTTAACGGCCGGGCAGGCGCCCCCTGGAGTGTTGCGCCCTGTGCGATCGCACAGGTCGCACACCCCTAAGACTGGCCCTGGATAGTAAATGAAGGTACCTTCAAACATGGTTCCATTTAGACAGCTTTAAACTGATGGCTCTGGATCGTTCTTGCCTCACTGATTAGAAATACTAGTGTCCAAAGAACCACACAGAGAGTCCACTTATATTGCGATATAACAATTTGCACCCTGAGAACTGCACTATAAATGGTTTAGTGCCTTGTTTTTTTGTGCTTTTTATTATGTGTCAACATTGTGGTCTAGACAAATAAAGAACTGCAATGAATTGGGAAATAGGCAACCAGGCAAAACAGCTGAATTGTAAAAATGGGTCAGTTGGAAAAATAGTCTATTTTGACTTAATTGTGTGCAACTCTGTTGCCAATACTTCTCAGTTCACTTTATAAGTATATTTCCTCCATGGTGTTCTGTATTTCAGAAAGGGTTTTTCTTTTCTGTACACATATATTCTTCTTTTTTTCTCAGAATGGAGACTTCATGCTCTCATATTTTTTGTGAATGACATCCCCAAGAGCTAACTTCAAAAAAATAGGCACTTCACTTCATGTAGTCTTTCCTATCCTCTTCTAACCTGGTTTCTTAGTGGTCAGGCTAAATGAAGGCAGTATGGAACAACAGTTGACCCTAGTATCCAAATCCCATACCTCATACTACCTATATTATTTCTGTCAGAATGCATTTGTGAAGAATAAAAAAAAAATCCAAGGCCTCAGACACATTTCACTCTAAGTTTAAGAATGAAAATATTATGATGTGCTCTGAATGGCTTGATCCAAAACGTCCATATTTTCAAGACTGTGTTAAATGCTACCTTAAATTCTCATTGATAATGCTTTCTGTGTGTTTCTGGTGTTCAGGATATTCTGAAACATTAGACAAAAGCCTAGCCAGCAATTATATTAATAGAGAAATTAATTTACCAGCATGAAATGAAGTTTAAACACTGGCTGCAGTGCTTAACATTATTGTCTTCAAATATCTTTTAACCAGCTTTTATATGCACACCCGCATGATCATGATTTCTAAAAAAAAGCTAACTGTGGGGCGGCACAAATCAAATGTAGCACATTGATGAAAATCCACAGGTGGTATTTCTAGAAATTCCTGGGACCAGGTAAATATAAGACAATTCATTTGCTCACTTGCATTATGGTCCAATTATAATTTGCTGTAAAATGGAATAAATAGTACCTCTCTCTTTGTAACTTTTCACTTTGTATAAATATAATTTACCTCGAATTTCAAAGGGGGTGGATATGTTATTTTTATCTACAGCTCATACAAGATGTGCAGCTAGTTAACTGTTTGTTCAATATTTTAAAGGCAATGTAAACAGCAAAACTGTATTTTTCTATCATTTTAAATTTAGAATTCTTTATTGTATCAGAGTGGGCCCAAAACAATGAGAAGAGATCCCAATCTCTAATTTCTACTTGATCTATGTGGAACCATATAGGGGAATTATTCTATTTCCTATCAAATGCTAAAAAAATTGGGTTAACATTGCAGATACATGTAAATGTAAAATATCCAGGAAGGAAACTCCACCCTTAGTTTTCTTTTTCTATAGGATAGAATAACTTATTCTTGGCATTCTTCAAATGCATTTTCTAAGTGTTTGGGTTTCTGTTTGTCAAGTACATATTTTATAAGCTACCACCAAGCTACACAATGAGATATTCTTTGTGTTCACGAAAATGGTCAGCCTGACGGACCAATGAGATTTTATGTAATTTTAAGCTAACTTCATGTATCTTGCTTCCCCTGGGATAAGCTTGGGAATAACCCCAAACGATTACAATAAAAGTAGACAAGACATACTCTAGCCTTGAGCTATAATGTGCATGCTGCTTTTTTTGTGTCTTTCTAAAATAAACTGAAAGTGCTAGATACATTGTTTGGGAGTTGGGAGAGATATGTATTACTGTCAGTTTTAATTCCATACAGTTCTCTGAACAGGAATCAATAGGAAACCAGGGAGAAAAATACACAAAGGTATATTCTAAAGTGTATAAGGCAAAAATAATAATGATAATAATTGATAAATCAGTTCAAGTGAATTACCGTCAGAAATAACGCAATACAGTTTATAATCTTGGAATATTTATTAGAGCTAATATAATACAATTAAATGTAAGTTTAAAGAAAAATTAATTAAATATGTATGGTATATACATTTATGTACAAGTCAATTTAGATAAATGGATAAAAAGACAGGCATGCAGATTTGCACCTCCTAGAAATCATCAGCAGATACTTTATGGCCTCAGCTAATATAGCTACATAACTTTCCTTTAGGCAATGTGGATGGAGTGGTTTGGCAGGGGGGTGTCAGTAATACAGCACAGTACTCATTCACCAAGTACCGCACATTGGAAAATGAAATGTGGGAAAGTGGGTTAGCTTAATGTGGGACAGTTGCCCCCATTTTACATGCACAGTAGCACTGTGACTGAGTGACAGCACCACCATACTGTAGCACTGACACACTCTTGTGACTACTGCTTCCTTCTTAACCTCCTTAAAATGGAAGGAAGTGCGGTTAACTTGCCATTCCCCTGATAGCCCATAGGCAGGAAATAACCTCAGTATTTCTGAATCAAACAAAGAACCATTCACTGGAAACACCTGGCTAAGGCATATTTAAAGCATTTCAGAGCCCCACAGAGGTGGGTGTATGGGGTCCATTGCACGCAAGCATTCTGGATGCCAGATGATGGATAGACACTCTTTTATAAAAGTCCTCTTCATCATCTATGGAGGAGTAAGAATGCCATAGTAAAGGGTGGGACACGTTACTCCACCCATCCTTGTATCACAGTAGCGCTGTGGATCACGTAACTTCCCGGCTTACCATATTGGGGCACAGACCATATTGAATATTGAACAGTTTATCATTATCAGAGTCAGGAAGACAGCAACACTGTATGTAATGTATGCATGATTGCACGTGACCAGACCACTAAACTTCATTGCCATTGCAGTGTGTGTTTACTGCAGTGCTAAAGATGTTGAGCTACACAATTTCTGGCTGAGCATTATTGCCAGGTGTGCACCTGGCATAGAGCCGCGCTGTATATTTCCGGAGTTTGTGTGCTCTTAACAGAGAGCTCACAAACCCCAGAAATATATCCAGGAGACGGACGGCAGCTGCGAATTCAGCATCAGAGTCACTCACTCCGGACTGGCAGCACACCTTTCACTCAGGGTTACGATACGCCCCTGATTATTGCACCTGTAGAATATACAATGTAGTGGCAACAACATCAGATTTACAATATCACCCATCTTAAACTCTCCCAAGATAGTTAAAATTCAGGGGAAGGAGTCTTATGGGTCTATTCCCTAAAAACATCAACTTTTGAGGTCAACTTTCATTTTGAGACTAAGCCAAATCCGAGAAAAAAAGGTTTGAATTTTACCATCAAATATGGTCCCAGGCAGCACAATGTCTTGTGCCACTGTGGCATGTCCTGAGGAACAAAGTGACATGCACTATGGCAGTCATGGCGAACATTTTTGGGCCCTAGTGCTTAATTTTCTAAATGAAACCAAGTTGCATACCTCAAAGCGCTACTTCTTTAAAACAAACATTATAGGTTCTTCTGTAAGCCACACTATATAAATAAAGAATAATTACACTCAGGACTATCCCTAGAACCCAGATTTTAACTCACAGGACTTAACCCAGCACAAACTTTGCACTCACAGCTTGACCCAGCACCCACTTTGCACTTATAGGGCTTGCCCCTGTAGCAAGACTTGCACTCATGACTTTCCCCTGCAGCCAGACGTGCACACAGGACTTGCTACTTCTTTAAAACAAACATTACAGGTTTCCCAGTAAGCCACACTCTATATTTGCACCCAGGACTTGCCCCTGCGGCCAAACTTGCAGCCAGGACTTGCCCCAGCTGCCATACTTGCACTCAGAACTTGCCCCAGCTGCCATACTTGCACTCATAACTTATCCCAGCTGCCAAACTTGCACTCAGAATTTGCTCCAGCAGCCAGACTTGCACTCAGGACTTGCCCCAGCAGCTATACTTGCACTTAGGACTTGCCCCAGCTGCCATGCTTGCATTCAGGACTTACCCCAGCTACCAGACTTGCTCTCAGGACCTTCCCCAGCAGCCATACTTGCACCAAGGACTTGCTTCAGTTGCCCGACTTGCACTCAGGACTGCGGCACCTTGCCAAGTACCAATGCCGCCTTTTTCCCACTGTAACACTCATCGCTCAACAACAGGCTCGGCGTGCCAGTAGTGACACGTGTGCCATAGGTTTGCCATCACTGCACCATGTGGTAAAGTGACATTATGGCATATTTAAGGTTCAACATGTCATGTTTTAGGGAATAAAGTGATGTATACTATGGGGCAAAGTGACTCTGTGGCATAGAAACATAGAAACATAGAATGTGTCGGCAGATAAGAACCATTCGGTCTATCTAGTCTGCCCAATAGACTTTTATTAGTCCCCCGTTCCCGGTCTTATAGCTAGGATAGCCTTGTGTCTATCCCACGCATGCTTAAAATCCTTGACTGTGTTTACCTCTACCACTTCTGCTGGAAGGCTATTCCATACATCCACTACCCTCTCAGTAAAGTAATACTTCCTGATATTGATATAAGACTATGTCCTCTAGTTGTGGTAGTTTTTCTTCTTTTAAATATACTCTCTTCCTTTACTGTGTTGATTCCCTTTATGTATTTAAATGTTTCTATCATATCCCTGCAGGGGGCAAATGGGCACTGTGGCATGTTCTGCGGCTGTGAAGGAACACTGTGGCATGTTTTGCGGGGGAGAAGTGTGACACTGGCAAGTATTGTGTGGCATTGTAGTGCTATGGGGCAAGCGCTGTTGGGTAATGTGACACAACGGCAAGTGCTCTGGGGGAAAAGTGATGTGGGTCACTGTGTGAAAAATTTGCCAAAGTATGGTAATCCCTCGTTGGTAATGTAGGTGTAAAATAAAAATAAATGAAATAAAGAATTCTTTTTTCGTCATTAATAAAAAAAAGTTGCAAGAATTCAGATGAAATAAAGCAAAATATCAGAAGTCAATTATATGCAGTATATTTGCAGTAACAAAGCTGTTTCGAAACATTATCCATGCCAGTTGGAAAACATGACCAAAAGTTAATGGTCATTGTTACATTAGCCCTTCTGTTGATCCATCTGTCCTCTTCTTCCGCTCTGTTCAAATCGAATGCTACATTGCTCTGTTTACTTATTTTGCTGTGGACACTACACTGTGGCGGTCAGTCAATGGAGGGGGGGGGGGGGGCTGAGGTGCCAACTACTGTGTTCTTTATAACTGTTAGATGATACAGATCTCTGCCCAGTTCTTGTTATACTAGATTGACCCCATCAACCATAAGGAATGCACAGCATTAACATATTCAGGAGTGAGCTGCCTTAACAAGGGTTTATATACATAAGCATAGACTGGGTAAGTTCTAGTCAATTTCAGATTTATTTAATTATCTGCTAGCACAAGATCTGTGGTAACACAAGTGTCAAGGACGCTGGATCCCTATAACTCAAATATAATAATATTGTAATTCCAAGGTGCTCTAAAACACTGAATAACACCAAAGGCTATGCATCCCCTCAAATAATATATATATAATCCATTACGGAGTTATGCAAATGGAGCAAAAGTTGTCTATAAGTGGAAAAATCTGCAGAAGCAGTCTGTTGGTTTCCATGATGGTTACTGCACGTTTTACAACTACCATCACCAGTGCAGAGTTAGTTTCTTGCCCCCCTAATAAAAATATTCAGCCAAGGACTAGCACATGGTGGCATCGCCGATATTATCTTCTGGAGGGGCGGAAGGAGACATCAGAGGTAGGGGCTGTGGGTGGAAATGGAAACTAATAAAACATTAAAACCTATTAAAAATTCACACTCTAAAAAGAGGTACTGGGTAGTTCAGAAAAGGTCACATGGTGATAATAAAGAAGCCCCTATATTAAAACCCCTTTAATGCCTATAAAGATTGCAGTGTTTGACTGGGGGCAAGAAGAAAAAGGTTTAAGAACACTATGCTCATCTGATATGTGTACACTTAAATTTAATTAAATTAAATCCTTATTTCAAATGCCTTACACCAAATAACTTAAATAGCTCTAAATTGGACATTCACCTAAAAATGCACCACCCATAGCCACATCTTAAGTAATATTCCTGAGACAGCTAGGCAGAATGTGTCATAGGGTTCGGGGGGGGGGGGGGGGTTAGTATTGGTATTAGGGCTCTGGGCTAGTGTTAGTATTAGGGGTGTTTGGGTTGGGGGGGTTGGAATGGGGATTCGGGGTAACTTTTAGGGGAGGTTAATTTATTTGCCACGATGAAGCGGTTGCATTGTCTTTCACCGCTGACAGTTGATAAACTGCCGAGATAAATTGTCCTAGACGCTTGCACAGACTGGGAACTAGTAAAAAAACTGAACCACAAAGCAGAAATGGGCACATTATATAGGAGCAGAGAAATAAGGTAAAAGAATAACCAGGAACTGGTCACAGGAAGAAACAGAAAAAGGGCAACATAAAATGAAAAAAAGAAAAAGAGAGAAAATGAGAGATGGGGGCAGGAGAAAGCTATTTAACATTAATATATCTGTCACTCTGATGTCTGTCATTTGTAAGTATAAACTTACAGAAATCGTTTGACACAATATGTTTTTATTCTGACAAATCTTCAATTCCCAACCAGTAATTATAGTGCATTAGCTATTTGTGGGCTAGTCTTTCTTTAGAATTTTTCTTCTAATTTTAGCACTACCTATTTTATAAATCTCAGCCCACATCCTACAATTTGTTGATATTAAATATCAGTAGTCATTCTTATTATATCAAGTGCTGTCAAATGTCCCCATATATATCTTTTCAATGTATGAACACACACAAAAACGCTATTTTAGTGTTTAAAAGTCATTTGACAGGGGAAAAAGAGAAAAGGATACAACAGTGTTAAATATTTGAATGCCAGATGTATATGCTGCGCTCTTTCCCTTAAGCAAGCCTTAAGGTGAGAGAGGACATTTACGAGGATATTTGATGAATTTACTTTTTTTGGTCCAAAGCATCATTTTAGAAAATTGTCAGCTGGATCCAAAATCAAGAGACTGACATCTGATGGCTTGCTGTTTCCCAGTACTTAGAGGAAGCTACATGTCATACATTTTTTCCAATATGAGAAGCTGTATGTACAATTATTCTGAGTTAAGTAGGATTTGTCAAGCTTTTCGCATGCCATTACACGAGGTTGACAGCTACATCATACAGGACATCTTTATCTGGCTTGACAGTAAAACGCCAACCTGAATACAACAGATGTAATGTTTCTCTTTAAACAAATTAGGAAGTGGGTCGATGAATTCACTATGGACTATAAGCTGAAATTCGGCTTAATGTAAACTCTAAATCAGACCTGAAATATGTAATTAAAATAAGACCATTTCTGGAGTCCTTTCTGGACATTTAGGCAAAATATGGCCCTTGAATTCCAATTTTTTATCACTTAGAGTTTTTTTCTATTAGAGTTCTAATCGTGTTCTGTGCTAGGGATGTGGCCACAAAGTCCCTCTGAAACCAAGAAATCCATAGGTTCTATTGTAATAAATGAAAATTGCTCTTAACATAAGTTTTTGCCTAATGTGTTGCCTTCCACATTAAAATATTGGACAACACTGCATTAGAGAAGACTTCTGGCCAATCTGTGACAAGTGTTCGGTCCAACACTTGCAGTGGTCATAATTTGCCCTCTTGGCAGTGACCAGTTGTCTTGCTTGTTATTCCATACCTGATAAGTATATCATGGAAATACATGGTCTTTATTACATTTGTCTGATGATTAGTTGTCTCTCTCTCTCTGCAGGACCCCCTTCTTCTGCCTCCTGTACCAGTAGGTCAAAATAGATGACTACTCAAGAAAAGGGAAATCAAGCATATAATACCAAACTTTCCAAGATGAACAAAGAGCTAATAAGGTGAATTTCACAATGATTGCAGGGAGATCAAGAGACACAACTATTAACTCAGAGTTATTTGTAGATAGATTGCTGACTTAAACCTCCATGTTGCAAACATGCAATTGCAGGACAATACATGGTCCACTGCATTTTTTGCTTCAGAAAATTGATAATGATATTTTTACTGATTCTTTCCACTTTAGCTAAATATTTTTGTGATGAATATGGTGAACCATATGGTTATCCATATTATTTTTAATTCTCAACCATTTTTATGTTTACAATGAAAAAAAAGTGTCATGTTTCCTGACCCCAGATTTTTTTTCAAATAAAAAAAAATTTGTGTTAGGGCTATAATGTCACACTATTGCCTTAGAACTTGCAAATAAGTGCCATACGCAAATATTAGAAACTATTTAGCAGGCTTCAGCTACTGTAGATGTGTAAAAGATGTTCCAAGTAAAAGTTAGAAAAAAGGTTTTATTGGAATTTTCCATCATAATTTAATATTTTGTTATAGTAAATTATATAGTACAGGTTGAGTATCCTTTATCCAAAATGCTTTGGACTGGCAGCATTTTGGATAATGGATATTTTCGGTTAACAGATCACCAGCCCTATAAATGTTCTACATTACCTAAATTCAATGTGAGCAACACTGGTGAAATTAACTGCTGCACGGGAATCGATTGGCATACAGTAGTCCCTCCCATCATACCAGTCCAGGAAATACATTTTCAATGAGCGTTTGCTTACAATGTACAGCGCCCGGGAGGGGTAAAGCAAAGGAACTTAACAACTGGGGCACCAGGAAGGTGATTATCCCTTATCTGAACTGACCCTTAACCCCAAAACATTTTGGATTTTGAATCTCCGCATAAGAGATCCTTAACCTATATGTTCAAAATAATAATAATTGATAGATAGCCCTTCTTATCCTGAAATATACATATAAATGTAATTTGTGTGTGGTTACAGTAAATGAGAAGGAAAATTACAGCTAAACAGCACAACCAAAATTTTTCAAAGTCTGGTCAAGGGGTTAGGTTTCGGGGTTAATCATACATCTATCAATTTATTTGAGGCTAGATTGTCACTTTCATATCGCATGCATGTGTCCTTGATAGCCCCTGATAGCATAAGACTGTTTTGTGTTTAAATGAAAATGTAGTATAAAATAATGTAATAATAGTGTAGTATAATAACAATAAATTTAAATTAACACCAAACCCACCAGAAAAATCACAATCTCTTAAAAAAGACTCACATTGACAATTCGGATACATTTTTTTCTTTCTCATCACAACATTTTACCAGCCTTATTGAATGGCATTTATATCCAAAAAGACAACCTAAACATACCCATCTTTAGCAATTACTGATGTGGATTATGCACTTTTTTACACATAGTTTGTCTGAACTAAATATTTTTCTATATTTATATTTTAATTCTGGTAGTGTGACAAATAAATTATTATAAGCTTCTTCTCTAAGCACAGTGTTTAAATCCTGTAAATATCCAATTTATCAGAACTGAGAACATTTAAGCTTCAACGTTTATTTTTTTCCTCTCAGATTTATATAAACATTTTAAATATTTTTTTGTATGTTTTCGCCTAACATAAAGAGGGAAATAATTTCTCCTGTGAACTTCTCTCATCCATTTTGATCCGCCATTCAGTTGAAATCATTGAACATTCAACATTCTGTGGTTTTTACAAATGATAACCTTGCAGAATCATACAGCTTCATTTGCATATGTCAAACCATAAATAAATTCTTGCAAATGAAAAGTAAAAAGATTTATGTAGCCTTTTGCTAGCTTTCCTGAGTACTTTTGTTGATATTTTGTTGCTGAATCCTGCTTAGTTCTGACCACGTCTGTTTTCCACCTGTCCTTACCTGTTTTGCTTGCCTTCACTACGATTGTTTGCTGCCAGCCTCAATCCTTTCCTGGATTTCCTTCAGGCAGAATAATTCTGTTCTTTTACCTGCCTCTGTTGCAATAACCTATACCTATTTCTGCACAGCGGTTCCAGCTTTGTACCAAATTCTTACACCAATTGAGCCACATGTTGCCAAAGAGAAATTTTGGGGAGAATGTTGTAACGGGACCCCACCCCTGCTGATGACTCCTGTCCATAATGAGTTCCACAAGATTCTCCTCCGGTCACAATTGGGCTATAGTCACTGGTAACCCAGCTTAGTTTTCTCCCCCACAAGGACATAAGACACTGGTCACTTCAGGTTCAGCAAAACAAGCTCTCATTTATTTGGCAAACACACACATTTTTTCTACAAAAATGTTTTTATCAGTATAGAAATAATCTTTTTCAAGATAAAAACAGATTAAATAATGCACATTTAAACAGATTAACAGAATACAATAGAAACACAATTGGGGAGTCTGTCTGACACCTTTAAGGATACCAGCGTGTCAGGTTATATACAGTTATCAAACTTAATTACAGTAATTTCCTATTAAAGAACAACAGTTCAACAGAAAATTACTCACTTTACAAACACAAAAGATGACTTACATAATGACATTTCTTATCACCTCCAAATTAAGCATTCCACATAATAATTTGGAATAGTTTGGCCTATGTGGTAGAAGTCAACATGGTCCCCCCTAAAGTTGGTACAGGGTAAAGGCACAGGTCCTTAAAGCTTGGGAAACAGGGGACACTTGGGGCCCCATGGGGCAAGTTAATAACATGATGCAGATGACAAGTACCAACCAGGAGCAAGCAGGGTGGTGATTTGTCCTTCTAGGGGCCAGGGTTTATAATCTGTAGGGAGGAGGCATCTCCACAAGCCTAGGGCATGCATGTGTCCATGACATATAGCTTTGAGACTGTTTATACAGACAGGGTCCATAATCCCTCGGCAGGAGACTAGTCCCAGTAGTTGAGTAGAGTAATATCTTCCAGCATACACCTGACTAGCTGTTCATCTTGTATATATTTAATCATTGCTAACCTTTTTTATGATCTAATTATTAACAAAGGATTTTTTTAAATTGATGAACCTCAGTTAAAATCTACAAGTATATATATATTTTTGAAATAAATATACACATAAAACTTTTGTTTTAAAATACAGTCTGATCTTCCTCATAGTTACAATTATAAACATACACAATCTGTTTTAACTAATAACACACAAATATTGTTATTGTCCATATTGAATACATCATTCATACATTCACAATGTGGGTTGGAAAAAGTATATGAACCCCTAGGCTAGTGATTTTATCAAAAGTTAATTGGAGTCAGGAGTTAGCAAAGCCAGAGTCAAATCAATTAAATGGAATTGAAGGTGTGTTATAGAGCAACACTCAAACATTGTGAGTTTACTATTCGCAATAAGCATCTACTGATGTGAACTATACCTCACAAAAAGAAATCTCAGAATATCAAGAATTATTGATTTGCATAAAGCTGGAAAGTGTTCCATATTCATCAGTCCACAGTTGTACAAATTGTTTATACATGGAGATGGTTTAGTAGGCACACTGCCAAAATTACTCTAAAGGCACCGAATGCTCAATGAGGTTAAAAAAAATTCAGAGGAACAACAAAGGGATGGAATGAATCATTAAAACTGGTTAACATCTCTATTCGTGAGTCTTCCAAAGGAAAAATATTGAGCATGCATGGAATCCATGGCAGTAAACCACGGAAGAAGCTGCTGCTCTTCAAAAAATCATTGTGCCTGAAGTTTGCCGAAGAGCACCTTGATACTACACATTACTTGGAAAATGTTTAATGATTCATAATTCAGTAAGAAGCTGCAGCAGTATGTATGGCATAAAAAACACACTACATACCAACATGAAAACATCATCCCAACTATGAAGAATGGTGGAGAAGCATCATGATTTGGAGCTGCTTTATTACCTTCTGGGCCTGGTCAGCTTGCCATCATGGAGGGGACAATGAATTTCCAAATGTATAAAAGTATCATACAGATTATCATTGTTTGTGTGTTATTAGCTTAAACAAATACTTTTTCTTGCCACTGTATCTGGAAAACCTTCACATACGGCCTGTACAATAAAATTAAATGAAAAGGTTGTTTTCTTGCATTTATATTTGTATGTGGTTGATAATAAATAAAACAAAACAAATAAACTGAAGGACCTCCTCGGTCAAAAGCCAGGTAAAAATGATTCCTCCTATTTTAGCCCAAAGTAGACAAGTGGAGCCTCCCTCGACGCCAGGCTATCCTGCCTGTATAATCAATCAAAGTTAGAAACAACAAACGGTTTGCGGAGGGAGCTCACAGTAGACAGGGAATGCCAAAATTAAGCCATTTTAATAAATCATGTAAAGGGCAGGTACAAAAAAAGAAACTGGACAGGACACAATGAAAAAAGACGCCTTACGCGTTTCGTGCTCTCGAAAGCACTTAATCATAGGCCTATGATTCAGAAAAGTTTCCAAATTACATTACCCTCTTTCTTCAAACTTAGCTACCCAGCCAAATTGGTGTGAGTTAATTTGAGCGAATTCCACATTATGACCTCTTAGGTCTATCCAACGATCTCAACTCTCAGTGAGTAGACTACACATATACTTGCATGATGGCTCTGGTGATGTAAAGTATGAGTCATTCAAGCCACTCTGTTATTTACCCTGTATGTTCTCTCCCCAAATGTCCTGTATAAAAATATGTATATATTGTTACCCTGCTGTTAAAGGGACTTTGTTACCAAACACACAAAAGGTGTGCAGGCAATGAAGAAAATACTGGATTGAAGGTATCTGTGCTTTTAACACTGATCCAAATACTGTAAGTAAGCTATTTTCAAGCAAACATTTTAATGAGATGATGTCATAAATTAGTATAATTGTACCCACCAAAAGGAAAGTCCGCCATTATATGCTAATTTTGAACACAACCCTTCCCAATGTGTTGAAGAGAGTTGCCCACAAACTGGTAAATGGCTTCAAGCACTCCTTGCAGAAGACATTATGTCACTTCATTTTCCTGGCAAGAAAACAGCTTAGTACAGATACAGTTTGTGTGAATGGGGTTTCAAATCTGTTTTTTTTTTTTTTTTTACATCTTGAAGATATTGGTGGTTATCTACTGCTTGATCTACTGAAGATTTTCCTTAACTATTTATTTGTCTAGGATAAGTGAGTTTGTTTTATAAGATGCTATTATGTATTAGTCTATGGCCTGCTTTGTCAGTTCTATTGCTCTGGGATTGTGCCATGATAACTATGAAGAGCTTTCCTGAATGGGGAACTCCAGTTCCTCAAAGTGTCATCATTTTTAATTGTTATTTCTACTGCAAAGCTGAATGTGCTGGTTGTGTGCAAAGTGGCAGTTCTACCTTGTGCTGCCACCTTGGAGTGTTACTAGGTTTGACAAGCTATTAATTGACTCAAATTGCAGGGCACACCTGTAATGCTGACCAGACCTACACCTTATGTCCTCTATAGTGCATTTAATGGGCTGTACTGTCTTGCCACCATTACCCATTCCCAAAAAATAGCAAATGCTTGCTTGAAGCACAATGAGTACTCTGTAGGGTGCACTAGAGCAAATCACTGTTTCCTTATCCTGGTAGCATATGCCAGGACATAGGAGGGGAAAACCAACATCCTAACTCCACCATGGATGTATCCTCCCAGAAATATGGCTGCTCAAGTGCTGATTTCTGCATGATGTATGTATGACTCTTCTTTTACGTCTTGCACTTTATTGCCTATGTATATCTATAATTACAACAAGATAGATAGTTGTTTTTACAATGCACCTATGATGACAAAGCCCATTTAAATGTGAAACATTGTATAAAAAAAATTCTGGACTTGATCCCCAGGACATATTTTAAAACAGCAAAAATCTCAGTGTATTATTCCTGGTAAAACACTTTCTTAATAAAATAAATAATTAAACTTGCTTTCTCAAGATAAGTTGTTTTCATGACAAAAGAACTTATCTCAAGAAAACAAGTCTGAAAAATATTAAAACTACATGGCCTTTCTCAATAAAATCTAACATGAAGGTACAATGAAAGCTTTCCCCATCTCTGCTCTCTAGATGTAGCAATGAATGTCTCATATCCAAGACTTCACTGTGCTGCATAGAAAGAAGGGTCTTACATCATAACTAGGTGGCAATAACTGCACACTAGAATTTTTTTCATACACCTCTGTTTAACCCCTGTAGTCTTAGATAGCTTCATGCCATAGGGCGGGTCGCCCTATGGCATGAAGCTATCTAAGACTACAGGGGTTAAACAGAGGTGTATGAAAAAAATTCTAGTGTGCAGTTATTGCCACCTAGTTATGATGTAAGTACCGGCTGATTTCATAATGATTTTTTTTTATATGAGGATACACAAAAAGCTATCTAGTTATGCAACACACAGTCATTTTGACAATAAATCAGATTGTGTGACATTGCATTACTTCAGAGAAAATGTGAAATCACAAATAAGCAATCAAGCTGCTAATAGCACATTCTGTTGCTGAGCTAGAGAATGTTATACAGACTAGCAATATATTTTTCTGATTTCATTGTACCAGAGGTAGAAGCACATAATCAAACATTTTTTCCCCTGTGCTGTACATGGTTGGCCACACTATTACAAGAAAGGGTTCATATTTGAATTGATTAAAATGTCTGATTTATACGAGGCACAATGGTTTCTTAAGGATGAAGATTGTATTGTTAAAGAAGAAGTCAAATTAAAGGGGGTATACTGCCAAATTTGAAATAGAATTGGATAAAAAAATAATTTTTTCCAACAAATTCCAACTTGGGGGGAAAAAATGCCACTGCAAAAAGTCTCGCACATCATAGTAATACACACCTGTGTTCTCATTATGTGCGGTTTACCTTACTATGATCTTGAACAAATTTATGCATGTGTGGACAAAAAGGTGAAGAGCATGCTACCAACATCCCCCACCAGCAACGCGTGGCTTGG
This sequence comes from Pelodytes ibericus, assembly GCA_036172795.1. Classification (NCBI taxonomy): domain Eukaryota; kingdom Metazoa; phylum Chordata; class Amphibia; order Anura; family Pelodytidae; genus Pelodytes; species Pelodytes ibericus. The sequence goes on from CM069862.1 coordinate 138,580,983, forward strand.
AAAGTCTAGTGTAAGAGCTACTGCACAGTAGAAACTTGACAAGGATTATCAATTCTTTGTGTTTTTCGCTGTCTTCATTACCTTTTGTTAACTGTTATGACTTTTTCTTTGCACTAAATGCTATTTAAATATTAATGGTTAAATGATACTAAATAATTGTATTCATTTTTATATAAAATTATACTGATTTGGTCTTTGTTGTTCGGTATTTTATTATTGTATTTTGTGCATGTATGATGATTGTGGTTATCTCACCTAATTTACATTGAACACTTTGAATCAACCCATCTTCTTCTCAACATCTAGATTCTTTCATCATTATATACATTTCTGCAGCTGGCTTGAGTTTGTCTCTGTTTCAAATAAGAAATAAAAAGTAAGTATGTATTAAATACATTATGGGCAGACAATCTTTTCGAAACTTATGTTTTCAAGAATAAAATAATTTGTTTTGTCATGAATAATTAACAATGAAGGAACACACCGCAAGAACACTCACATTTACCAAATGCCCTTTGTGTATGTATGGAACAATTAGTGTTGAGCGAACCTGAACCGCACTGTTCAGGTTCGTAGCGAACATTACGGTTTTTGGACCCCGGACCCGAACACGGACATTTCACTGTATGTTCGAGTTGGAGTTCGGGGTTCGGCGATTACATTGTATGTAATGCTATGGGCTTTCTATAAACCGAAATAGAGTCCCCATTCATACGAATAGGTCAATTGACCCTTTTCGTATGAATGGGGACTCTATTTTGGTTTATAGAAAGCCCATAGCATTACATGTATTCCATAAACCGAAAGTCTATAAACCGAAAGACATTACATGGCTATTGGCTTTCTATTAACCGAAATAGAGTCCCCATTCATACGAATAGGTCAATTGACCTATTCGTATGAATGGGCACACTCTTACCCACATTTTACTTCATTTTGCAGACCTCTAGCCCTTCCCAGGACTTTTTTAGAGGCATTTTAGTGGCCAAAAGTTGACTTCAATGGGGTTCGGGTTCGGGGTCAAGTTCGAGCACAGTCCCGGACATTTTTTCGAAGTTCGGATGAACCTGCCGAACCCGAACATCCAGGTGTCTGCTCAACTCTAGGGACAATGTTTAAGGAAACACTGTCTAAACCTAGGGAGAAAGTTAGGGTTACATTTTAAAAAGTGAAGGGCATCACCAAGGAAAACAATGGATTGTTTCTGGTGGTTTCTCCCATTTTTTGATCCAAAAGTGATCTTTATGCATAACTTCACAATACAATCCTTTCCTTCTACAATTACAAAATCACTGGGGTATAATACACAATTTCCAATACCTATATTCATCCTAAACTTTGTCTATGTGCTTTCCTCACAGTACATTTTGGTGCTTGTGAGTGAATCAGACATTTGTTAATGTAGTATGTGTCAAAAATAGGATATTGCCACATTATGTAATGCACGAGTTTCCTCTAGAAGGGTGGTGTTTTGCAATGTTCTGTAATATTTATTATGTTTCATTTATTTATTTAATTTCAATGAAATCATTTTTATATAAATGGAAACCTTATGTAGCCTATTTTTATTTCCAGTAGATTATAAAACATGAATGTAGAGGGGAATGAAAATGCATTCTGCATAGAAAAAAAAAACACGTAGATAAAAATCTCCACAGAATCAGCATTTCAACAAATGAAAAGTGATTTGGTTTTTGAGATACAACAAAAAATATATTCTGACAGAGATAAGAATAGATTGAAACATGTAGCCGTTTGTGCAGATGAATTCCTACATTCACTGATGCTCCATGCTAGGCTCAAAATATTGTGATGCTTTTTTATTTTTTGAGACTTATTTTCTAAAACAAAATCAGCAGCATTTTCAACCCTCCCCTCCCACTTTTGCCTCGGGCAAAATAAGAAATAATTCTCAAGAGCATTATTGACTTCTCAATGTATGCTAAATTTTACATAAATCAATTAATTTTCCACTCCATGTGTAAAGAGGTCACGTATCTCAAATTATATGGTTTTTTTTTCTGAGACAATTAGATTATTTTCACTACCTACCTGCCAGTCAAGCATCTCTGAGAAATAAAATGAGTTCAGATTAACTGGTTGTGATGTTACAAGCTCGGTCGAATTTATTTTTGGATCAAAACTCTTCTGTATATGTATGTCTATCATGCTTACACTCATGTATTTGATTGAAGACAATATAGTCACACAGTGCCTCCAATTGACCTCCTATGGTAATGGATAACGTGTACTCCAAATCTGTTAAATTACTTTTACTTACAGGCCTTATTCAGGGATAGCCGTGAGATATCTAATAAAAACCCAGGCTCACAAGCTTCTCCTCCTCTCGGAGGATGCAGAAAAGGTTTTCTACAAACATGACTGGACATTTATGAGACAGTGTCCCCTCTCTCCAAAACACTTAGCATTAGAACTCTCCCTTTGTGTCATTGGCTTCATCTTTTCAATAAGGGATCAGCTGTGCAGGGGATCAGAACAAAAAGTTGCTGCCTATGCTGACAACATCCACTTTTTATCGATTCATCATTCTACCCAACATATTAGGAGAATTTACATTTGGTGCCATCTCACACTTAAAGGACAACTAACTTTTTTTTCAACTTGTGATTATGATTTTGATGAACATATGAAAAATGTAGTGTCACTAGTATGAGGATACTGGTTTATCATTATTAGACCAATGGTCTGCCTATTGCTAACAGGACACACCCACTAGCTAGAGTCTAAGAAGTCTCCTAATAGATGTTCTGCTGCACTGCTTGTCAGTCATATCTTGAAAATGATACATGATAAAATAATAGTTTAAAAGTGATTATATTTGCAAAATAGGAGTAATGTTATATCTTTAAAATGTTGGCATTACTTTATCTTTAATTCTAATTAACTAGTGCAAGAGATCTGACTGGCCTGAGATCCATGCAACATCTGCCTGAGTTAATCTATTTGATCTATCAGCTAACCTAGAGAATAAATAATGAAGTGAACCACCGCCAAATCTGACTGCCGAATCAGTTTGACTTTGGCCCGAGTACTATTATAGAATAGCTCTTCTATTGTCACTAAAAATTATCAGGCCAGGCAACCATTTCTCTCAGTGTCTGAGGAGAAGAATTAATGATAACCACTGCCCCAATTTCTGCTCCTGGCTTAACGAGAGTCACTCAAGACTACTAAATATTCAAGAAACAGAGTTTAAAGGGTCCCTTGATTGCACAATTAATAATAATGTAAAGATTTGACGATAAGAGAAGCTAGGCAGCTCCTTCCAATTATAATTCAAAAGAAAGTAATTCATATCATGTGCACCAGCTGCTTGTCTAACTGAAATTATACCAGCTCCATGGCGTAATTTAACCCCTTGTCAGCAAAAATATTTTAGAATGATTATGTTTCTTCCATTCATCTGTATATAAGTATACTCCTGATCATAAAACCTCTGAAGCATGGTGTTGAAGTATTTAATGACGCCGTTAGTTAAAGGAATGAGGTAGTGATAGGTCACATGGGATGGTTAGAGGCCTGTAGAGCTGTTCATTCCAAGATTACTACAACCAGAAATTGACTAGGTGTATTATTCCATAAGTGATGTGATTCTGTGAGTTATAGGCATAATTTTGACTTTAATAAAACCATTACTTAAAATTCAGTTTATTTCGAGGAAATGGAAGTGACAACAAAGGAAATGAAGCTTTACATGCCTAAAATACAGCTTCTAGTTTGCTGCTGATCGTTAAATCGTTATGTCATTGAAGCTTGTGTAATTTCATTGTGGCGGACAGATGATTCTCATGTTAGGAAGTATTTCTCCCTGAATTCTAATTACAGGATGGCTGCTCATTTAAAAAAAAAAAAAATCATCGGATCATTTCATGGTTACTAGTTATACAAATCAATGGAGTCTTTAAAGAGAAGTGTTATGCAGCTGGAATCAGCCCTGCCTATATCGCTAGGTTTTATGGGGTTTAACATAATGATAAATATTGCACATTTTGCACTGACAAGGCAGCAAATAAAACTGAGCACAAAGACATCAAGGGAAACGCTCAGTGGTGATTTAAGTCACAGAAGCACATCATTGTTTGGACTCTTGTTATGTAATAATTAAATGATTTACATAAATAAATTGGCTAGAACACCCAATGTAATCAGGCCACGTTTGAAAAATAATTTCTTCTCTACTGAATGTTCATGAGCCAAGAGTAGATTCAGTGTGATACTTTAAGGGAAATTGCCAGGAAAAATAATGTTTGTTATGTAAATGCTATACAGCATAGGTAAAAGTAGTTAAACGTACTTTTAATCATATTCTCTCATTCCTGACTACTAATCAATCATATGTTTGCTTCCTCGCTACTAAAACTGTAGCTCAGTCTCATATAATAACTTAAATTGTGCATAGCTTTCACAGACATCAAAGAGATACCACTAATGAAACCATGTCACTTCTCCTCTCTATTTGAGAAGCATGGCAGTATGTTATCATACATATTCAGGATGAGGCTACTAAAAATTTCAACGTGTTTTTATTAAGGAGTATTTAAATTGCACAAGCATAGCCCAGGTGCCCTCAGCTAGGAGTACCAGAACTGAGGTATGCATTGGGAAAATAGGCTATTTGTTCAGGTTATGCTTCACTTGCCGGGGACTGTGGTGATGAGAAAAATCTGTGTCAGGGCCTCAATACTCCTGCACCGGGGCCTCCTGCTAGTTTATTCCAACACTGTCACTTTATTATGGAAGATTAACAGAGCTACAGTACTCTTTCACAGCTTTGATATATTTTCATGTAATTGGTGTTAAAAGTTCTATTATTATATATTTTTCTTTCCCTTCATTTTTTTTTTTCTCTTTTCATTTCCCTTTCCTCCTTTTATTTTTTTCATATTATTTTATTTAAGTATTGGTTATATTTGTTCTCAGGTTACTGGAAACTCTGCTCTTATGGGATACATTTTCCTGGTATGGACAATGGTGAATATGCTGCCCTACTTTTGCTTAAGCTCATTCACCCCCAACGTCATTGGTTGCACCCTTTCCACTATAGCAACCCTTTTCCCTCACATTACTTTGCACAGCACTAGATTGCTCCTGGTGATCTAGTGGGGCAGCCCAGATGTCTGTGCAGGCAAAGAAAACTAGTGAGTGAGGGTATACCTCTAACAATGGTGCTGACAATGCTGTTGCCCTCTTCAGTCTGCTGCTACTTTCTTTTGGTCTGTCAGCTTAGGCACAAATCTAACACAGGTTATGAACATGAGGTTTTATGTATCATCTGTTTGGTTTTGGTGTTTATATGACTGATACTAGTAACAACTATTGACTGAGCCAATCTTCACCTTTTACCAGTTACGTTTATCACATAACTATCATTACAAAAAGTGCAAATTAATTTTTTATCTGCACTTCACTCTGAATATGTAATCCTTATTACATGTGGTGAGACAATGGCTTTTCTTGGCTATCACCTACAAACTGAAGCTTAGCACATGTGTGCCCTGTGGGAGAATTAATACAGACCCCCATGTTTTGTAAAAGAACATTCAAGCTTATTTTCTTTAGTGATAAAACATTTTTTGAGATTGATCAAAGTTCTATTGATATTTTTTTCTTTACTTTTATTTCTTTTTTCTTCTCTTTTTTTTTCTCTTATCCCCTTTTCTATTATTTATCATATTAAGTATTGTATGAAATATTTTTTTTGCTGGATTCCAATACTAGCGTATTTACACTCTACTGCCTTTGGGATTACATGAAATGTGTAGCTTGTTCAGTTAGTAAATACATTGAAGCAACAACTAGACAAGGGCATTTTATTTTGTTGCTATGAAAGTAATATTCTTAAACATACAAATGCAAAATATCATAATTTATCAGCTGGAGGGAGAAGAGAAATTAAGGTTAGTAGGTGTTAGAGAGAAAAGACTACTATGCCTCCTATATATTTTATTTTGTATTATTATTAATAATATTTATCATATATGATATCTCTTTATATATCATATGTATCTCCTATATCTTAAATACAACCCTTCTTAGATGGGTTATTAATCAGTGATATTTTCATTCATCTTTATGGCCGACAAATTTTGAATGTAATGCCACCCTCCAGAAAAGTGATATATCATGAAAATCACAGGAATAATTCCCTGTACATTTCCAGACAACCTCATATTTTTTACATATTTTTATTACAAATAATATTAAATTATATATCTTGATTATTGTTTGTGACCAACAAATTTGGTCTTTAACCCTCTTTGGACGAGTGACATATCAGGAATTTCCCAGGATTCCATCCATTGAGGAAGAATGATGTTCCTGATATGTCCTCCTCTCTGCAGACAATCACGACCTTGAAGAATCAGTTCCAGATGAAATTCTTAGAGTACATGCATGGACATCCTATGTTATCATTGGTGGTACAAACTCAACAAATGAGGCAAAGAAGCACAACACTATACAGAACTGAACATTGCCAGCTCCAGAGGACATAGACTTATTCATCTAATTTTCATGTACTTACGTGTAAGAAGTTTATGCTTCTTTATCTCAATTTGTACTAAAAGCTACTTTTAACTGGTCACCTCGCTTGCACCCAAAGCACTTGGCTTGCACTCATATTGCACCCACATGGTTTGGAATGTGTAAATTTGGCCCACAGAATATACCACAGTATCACTTTTCCCCATAGTACATGTTATTTTGCCCAACAGAAGATGCCTCAGCATCACTTTGCCAATTAAAATGAGCCCCAGGCAGCTACCAATTAACATGCCACAGTCACTTTGCCATGAACATTTTCTCTAGCCAGGTGCCCATTAAAATATGCTACTGTTAGTCTGCCTATTAAAATATGCCACAGTTTGCCCATTAAAATATGTCGTAGACTGTCTATTAAAAATGCCACAGTTTGTCAATTAAAATATTCCCCAGCCAGTTGCCTATCAAAATAGGCTACTGTTAGTTTTCCTATTAAAATATGCCACAGATTTCCCATTAACATGTACCTATTCCATCATTGCATAAAACCAGTTTAATAGAAGTAAAAATGCATCTCTATTTTGCCCCTCAGTCCTCAAAAATAGGCATTGGGTTAGCTTTCAAAACCTTTACTTTTTTTTTATCACATAATTACAAAAATAATTAGGTTCATCTATTTCAACTTTTCAACACACCCCAGTTTGCTGATCCAAAACAAGAAACAATGTGATAGGAAAGGGTCATTTGACCCTTTCCTTCTCCTTTAGGAATTGCTGATAAATTACCTTTTATTCAATACTAGTATTAAAATTCGATCTGTGTATCCACCAGGGAACTCCACCATACAAACAAGACCCACAACAACTACTAACAAACAGCACGAATGTGCAAACCTGGCCATTCCCTAAATCTATTCTACAAGGCTTGTGTGATATATTTATTGCGTCCACTTTAAAATTCCCCCTTTACGTACTTTCTCTTCTTTTTATCATTAACCTTAGCGTTAGCCTTTTTTATGTGGAAGGGTCATGTGAGTCCAAAGGGAAGCGGTCCAGCCACTGGTGCCACATGTAATTAAACTTTCCTACTTTATAGTGCGCGAGATAATATCCTCTTTCCATTAGACAAAAATGGTTACTAAGGTTTAAAACCCTTGACCAAGTTAGATCTTCAGAGCTTCTCCAACTCTTGGCTACCATAAATAAGTGTAAAACAAAGGTTTTACTTTTATCTGGTATCCCCTCCATATTGTAGTGTAACAGAGCCTGTTCTGGCGCGGGCGTTACGGACCCGCCGGATATGTCCGCAATCAATTTGTATATTTTGTCCCATGCCTCCGCTACCTTTTCACAGCACCCTTGGACTCTGACCCTCTAGACAAGGAGACCCTCAAGTAATGTTTAATTCTATAATAGGAGAACCTTTCTAAGTCGGTTATACCAAACTCCCCCATCAATGATCCCATAGATTGTATTTGACCGTTAGTAAGGATGTCGCCAATTCTTTTCCCTGTTATATCGCCCCATCTCCTTAGGTTTAGGTCCGATATGTTCAGCCCTTAGACTTCCAGGGGGGAGGAGGGGAGTACCTTATTCCCCATCAGGGCATCTCTTTTAAATTTTAACCAAACTGGAATGATGTTCTGTAGTGAGGTGAGTCCAGATCTTTCTATCCTCTCCCTGGCCTTCTTTTGAGGCAACCATAATAGGTGTTCCAAACTATCCAGTGATGCTGTGTACTGCTCTATTTTATACCAATCTTCCTCATTATTCCCCCTACTCTGGATCGCATGTGCATGGGCCAGCATGTTAGCTTGTACATAATTCTTAACGTTGGGCAAACCGACCCCTCCAGTGGATCTATTACTGAATAACACCTTCCTGGAAATTCTGGGCCTCTTATCGGCCCATACAAATCTATTGAAGGTTCCCTGAAACTTATCGACCAGGGGGGAGGAGAGGTTAACCGGCAACAGTCTCAGCCGATATAGCATATTTTGGTAGAATATATGCTTTTATGATATTAATTCTACCCAGCCAAGAGATGTTTAGACCTCTCCACTGAGCCAGTATTCGAGTCATATCGCCCAACAGTGGGACAAAATTTTGTTCCGTTAACCTTCCGGAGGAGGATGGGATTTTTAGCCCCAAATATTCAATGTTATCGTCCCGCCATTGAAAGGGGAACATGGTTTTTAATGCCCTCATTTGCTCTTCATTTACCCCCACCCCCATGGCCTGAGTTTTGGCCACATTAAGTTTGTAATTTGAGAACTTAGCGTAAGTTTCTATTTCCTCCAGCACCCTCCTCACGGAAACCTCAGGCTCCTGTACCGTGAGAAGGATGTCGTCTGCATATAATCCGATCTTACATTCTAGTTCTCCTATTCCAACCCCTTTAATTTCCGGCTGTTGCCTTATACTCGCAGCAAGTGGTTCCAGTGACATAATATACAGCAAAGGGGCGAGGGGACAACCCTGCCTAGTACCGTTCCGAATCCGGAACCATCCGGAGCAGAAGCCCTGACCTGTTATTTGGGCTGATGGTGATGCATATAAGGCCATGACAGAGTCGATCAGCTTCGTCCCCAGATTAAACTCTCTAAGAGTCTCCTCTAGGAACCCCCAATCGACCCTGTCAAAAGCCTTTTCCGCGTCCAATGAAACCAGAACCGCTGACTGATTTTTATTAGACAATTAATCCAGCAAATCGATGGTCTTACTTACATTACTTGAGGATTGCCTTCCCCCGACAAATCCCATTTGATCTTTGTAGATTATGGAAGGTATTATTGGTTTTAACCTTTCAGCTATTATGGAAGCATAGATTTTTGTGTCTGAATTTATTAGCGATATAGGACGGTAATTGGACACATGAGTAGGGTCCTTCCCGGGCTTGGGGATGGGGGTAATCGAGGCCTGCAGCATCTCATCTGGAAAGGCTCTTGATGCTCTGATTGAATTAAACGTGTTAACTAAGTAAGGGGCTATAATATTCCCCAATCTCTTATAAAAGTAATTGGAGTAGCCATCAGGGCCTGGGGCTTTGTTCGTTTTCAGCCTGTCGATTGCTCTTGTAACTTCGGCTATGGTTATGTCCCCTTCTAATGAGTCTTTCAAGTCCTGGGGGATCCTTGGCAGGCCTACACTTTTTAAGTACTCTATCATGCCTTCCCTATTCCTACCAGAGGAGGGGGAGATATTATAGAGAGAAGAATAGTATTGTTTAAATGCATCACCTATCTGTACTGGGCTAATACGTATCTCTGATTCCGTCACTATCCTCTGTATCCTTGCCCTTACATTATTGCGCTTAAGTTGGTTGGTCATTAATTTATTTATTCTATTCCCCTGGTAATACCACTTTTGTTTTGACCGTCCAATAATTTTATTAGCTCTCTCCAGGAGAAATTCTTGGATTTGTTTCTGCACCTTTTTAATCGCTTCTGTTGTGTCGGGTTGTATATTTATCTTATTAGCTTGTGATAAGTCATTCAATTTAATATAAAGCTGAGAAAGGCTGTGTTCCCCGTTTCTTTTTGCCCTTTTCTCAAGTTTAATCAGATGACCACGCACTACACACTTATAAGTGCACCAAATTATTGGAATTTCCGTTTCTCCGAGATAATTCTCCTCAAAGAATTGTTGAGACACTAATTGGATGTGCTCCATGTTCTCTTTTTTAAATAATATTGAGTTTTTCATTCTCCATGCTGGGGCGCAGACCCGAGTGTCTTCTCTGAAATCCAGGAAGACCGGGTCATGATCTGACCATGCAACTGTCCCAATACTAATCTTTATACAATCCTTCACGTGGGATGCTTTTGTCAGAATCATATCCAACCGTGAATAGGATCTATGGGTGTTAGAAAAATAGGTGAACTCCACGTCTGTTGGCCTAATTGTACGCCAGATGTCATAGAGTTTAAATTTACAGAGAGTCTCCGTGAATGCCCTGGCCAGCCCCCTCACTGAGGGGGCTGTCCGAGCACCCGCGGGTACCCTTTTGTCCATGAGCGCGTCCGCTACGCAATTGAAATCCCCAAAACACAAGAAGGTGCCCTGTATAAGATCCCACACCTTGTCCAGTGTTCTATTCAAAAAATGTATCTGCTTCTTGTTAGGAGCATATACATTTAACAAAGAGAAGATCCTATCGTTTAGTCTACATATCAAAAACACATATCTGCCCCTATCATCCGTCAGAAGGGAGATCTGTTCGAACTTAAGTCTGCTCGAAATTACAATGGCCACCCCACTTTTCTTCTGCAACGGTAAGGAAGAGTGAAAGACCAACGGGAAACTCCTCCCTTTCAATCTTAGAGCATCCTCCCCTCGCCAATGTGTCTCTTGCAGACATCCCACATCGACTTTATTCTTACAAAGCGTATTTACTAACATGATTCTTTTTTGTGGGGAGTTCAATCCCTGGGAATTTAGGGACGCAAATCTCACACTACCCATTTATTTTAAAATAATTCCTTAGATCAGGGAGGCCAGGTATTGCAACACACACTACACGTATCAACATAAAACATATATCCCGAAAACCGGTTCTAAAAAAAACCCTGTAACATATTTCCTTCCCCTTACCCAATCGGGGGGGAGGAGCTCCCTCAACCTCATCGCGTCATAAGACGAGAGGATAGTCAGGAAAAAACGTCCAAGGAGCCTCCTTAAAGAGAACTCCTAAAGTTAATCCTCCTTAAAGAGAACTCCTAAAGTTAATTAGAAAGGTCTTGCAGAGACTAAGAGACCTAAGGCGAGTAGGAAGGGAAGGAGTATATCTGTCTATATGTAAATTAGGATATAAGTATATAAGAGGGGAAAGAGAAGCAGGAGAGAGAGGGAAAAAAAAAACCACAATAATTACTGAAAATTCATTTCCCCAGTACAGCATCCTTCCCCACCCCCCCCCAAAAAAAAAAAAAAGGGGAGGATCCATCCTGTTACTTAAGCTAACCCGTGCATTCAACAATATAAAGATACTGTGCTATAGATACTCTATATCATTTGTGGGAATTAAGACTAAATAGCTTTACTATCCTATTATCAACTTCCCTCCTAATCTGTGAGGGGTACACCCCCAAAATAAAAATAAACTTATTAGATCTTCCCTATTTTACCCCCTATAACTTCCCTTCACCTCATGAGTGCCAATCAAGTGCACAAAGCCGGGTTGAGTGCAGGCAACCCTTTCCTTGTCTTAAGCCATTGTTCAAGTGCAGTAAAAATGAGGGAATAATGTGCATTAAGTGCTCAATTACTCAGCGGTCACTAATATTAGCTCCCTTAATCTTAAAAAGGGCTACGTGGTTTAAGTGACCTTTATCAATCTCCCCATTCAACTCAATGGTGACCTATGAAAAATCAATGCAGGAAAAAAAAAAAAAAAGAATAACTTGAATGTCCTAATATCCTTATTCAATCCTTTGGTTTAACATGAGGGTTCCCGAATACTAAACGAGTCTTGAATTATTATTAATGAAGTACCGGCCTGGTGCCCCAATCCGGGCTAATACGGGCGTCCCCTTCCAACCTTCTGCCCCTAATCTCAAGCTATCAGCAGGGAGGGAATGCTATACATAGATTAATCAGGTGTTCATCCATTGCTCTAGTGAGTTAATATGTAGGCTAAGTTGCTTAGGTAATTCGGCCGTCCTTATAGAAATTATAGTACCTAAATGAAGAGTCCCAAAAAAAAAAAAAAAAAAATTAAATTATAAAAATGCTCCATGAACTCCATTCCCTTTCTTCACTGATTTCTAAAGATAATTAACATCTTCTTCTCTCTCCCTCTCAGACCTTCTCCCTTCCACCTTTACTCCCTTTTGCTTGTATCTAACCCGGATGTGAGTCCAGCCAGTCTTTAGCCTTAATGGCTGAATCAATCACAAAGGAGGATTCCTGAAGTTTTAAATGTAATTTAGTAGGGAAACCCCACGTATAAGGAATCTTTCTCTCTCTCAAAGCTTCTGTAAAAAACCTCAGTATCCGTCTTTTCTGTATGGTGAATCCAGACAAGTCCTGAAAGAGTTTAAGATCGGCGTATGGTCTTTCCAGTGTCTGTGCATATCTAATAGTCGTCATAAGCTTTTGACGAAAATTAAATGTGACAAATCTCACAATGACATCTCTGGTTATGTCCTCCTTTATATTTTTTGGCTTAAATGTTCTATGCACTCTCTCGATTATTTCGGAGGGTTGGTCTGCCATTATGCCTAGGGAATGAAAAAACTCTATCAGATAATCCTTTAGTTTGGAATGTGTCACTGACTCCAGTATCCCTCGGATACGCAGATTTTTCCTTCTTGCTCTATCCTCAGAGTCGGACATTTTTTCCTCCAGGGCTTTTAATTTACCTTCCAAATCCTGTATATTAGTTTTTGACTTTGCCAGGTCAAATTCCAATGCCTCTACTCTTTGTGTGTTTTGAGTTATTACCTCTTTTAAACCTCTTAACTCGGCTCCAAATTCATGGAATTGTAATTTTAATTCTTCTTTAAATTGGTTTAATTGGTTATTTAAACACAATTGAAGGTGGGAATTGGTGACAAACTGATCTCTGCCAGGTGACAGACATTCCCTTATGCCGGTGGTCTGATCTAAATCAGTCAAAGCTGACGAGTCATTGTTAGTGGGGAGATCGGGTTTCTTTAGGGATTGTGGGGAGAAAAAAGGAGGAAGTTTCTTATCCCTTTTGTCATCCGTTATTTTTTTCCTATCCCGTTTCTCCTTATCTCTTTGATCTGAATTTTTTTTACTCGCCATTTCAATGCTTTGCCTTTAGATTTATAACTGTATGATAAGTACGTATTAAGGCTTAGTACGCTGGGTCCTGGGCACTCTCAATGCGATAGGTACCCTCTTTGTATATAAGATGTTATTTTTAAATTAAAATATACTGAATGGAATGTGTATGCAACAGGCTGTAGAAGTGAGCAAGTGCTTACCGATCTTGAAGGTCCTCCGTTCAATTATGCCTGCTTACTCACCAGCCGTTTGAGTCCCCGGCACCCTCAGCACCCTCAGCCCCAAGCGACCAACCTTCCTTCTGGGTGAGAGTAGAGACCTGATACCGGGCTGAATACAATTAGCCTCCTCCCTCTCCGTCAACTTCTTGGCAGCTTCGTTCGTTTCCCCTCCAGTGGTCCGGGAGTGTGCGTCCGTCTCTGTCTCAGCCGATCCTCTCTTGCTGCACGTGTCCTGCTCACCTACCTCCGGGACGCTACGCCCACCTCAGCGTCCTACGTCATCACTGTTCGCCCCATCCGGACTCCCCTGTGTGCATTTCACAGTTATAAAGGCAACCAACTATTTTTGAAAGTATTGCTTATATTCACCAAATCAACATTATTTAGCAGTATACAGTACAATTTAACTGTTCTGACAGTAAAGAAACCTTTTTGTTATTTAAGAAGACTGCTCCTTTCTTTCATTTCTAAGGGATGCCCCGGTGTCACCTAGAAAGTTTGATTTATGAAAAGATCCCACAAAATATTTATGTTTTCACCCTGAGCACTTGTTCCCCTTTTAATTTATGGTATCAGCGTTATTGCCTTTGCAGCAGCTGCCTGAGATTGCGCACAACTGCACAATATATTGTCAACAAGCATCTAAATCATTCTTCATGGAGGCTTTCCCCAACAAACAACCATTTCGCTTATAATTAGCATTTTTGGTTTTCTTATACGAATACATAATTTTATATTTATCTGTATTAAACAATGAAGCAACGGCTACTTAAGTATCCATTCTCACATTGCATCTAAATCCTTTTGCAGAGAAATTATATATCCTGATCTGATGACTTTATTTTGACAAATTTTGTGGCTGAACTACAAAAACTGGGAGAATGCTTCCAGGTCAGTAATAATCACATTAAAAAGAATAGTGCCAAAGACAGAACTTTCTGATTCTTCACTTAAATGTCAACTGTAGCCACAAAAATCAATCTTTCTCTTTAAATTGTATTAATATATAGATGCAATATGACAGGGAAATTTCATGTAATACATAAGTTACACAACTTTTTCAACCTTCACCCTTCAGTTATACTTTCTTGTGAACTGTCATTTTGTTTCAAATTTTCTTACACTCAGATCTCAGATGCCACACCCCTACAGTTTAATTGTGTTTCATGCATGCACGGTGGCAATATTTGTTACTGGAGGTGGCAATTTTTATACTAGCAGTGGCCATTTTGCAAATGCGTGATAAATAATTTCTATTTTCAACACATTGCTTTAGCAAATCATCTTTATATGTTATGTCACATTTTTAGTGTTATTTCAAGCAGCAGCATTAACATTAGCACTTTATAAATACAGGTCTTAAACATTTAATACTGTGATTATTCTATTGTGCTTACAATGAGCTTATTTGATGTATAATTTGTATATTATTATTCTCTAACTTTTTATTGTTGTTTTTAAGCAGCAGGATTAACATTAGCACTTTATGAATTCAGGAATTAAACATTTAACATTTAATGTATAATTTATATATTATTATTTTCATTATATTTTTCACAAGCACATTGTTTTATATTTTTATAAAGTATCAAAAGATATACACATTTTCAAATATCAAAAATAATACATGAAAAATTACAGATAAATCCCATATTGCACAACAATGAAAACGTCATAGACAGACATTATGGTCTTAAGCTCCGGACTTTAATAATTACAAAATAACTTAAAAGATTTTATATAGTTTGATCATTCTGTGCCCCAGGGAATTTTTTAAACCAGACCTCACAAATATCTTTGCGTAATGATAACCTCAAGTTGTTGGTGGTTGACTTGATTAACTACTTCTCTCCAGGTAAAATAACTGTCCTGTTTCCAGGACCTAGTAAGTTATCATTTTCATAGCAATTAAAATGTGGATAGTCATTGCCTTCTTGTTTAAAGGGATATTTCCCATATTAAGGTGTAAGAGGGATATCTTTATTTTAGACCAATATGCAGTCAATAGTTTAATTCATAGTGTAATATATGTATAATTAAAAATATATAAATATCAATAAGTATCCACTTTTAAAAGACGTACAACATTAAGTACTACTTCTAACTGTAATTTAATTATACATCGATTGACTAAATATTAAACATAAAAAATGCATATTGGTCTAAAAAAGTCGAGTAATATATCAGCAAGGTAAAATTGGTGGGCATGGGGTTGAAAACCTCATGTAACATGTATTTGATTAAATTTCCCTATGCCATAATGCTTCTGTATGGTAATATTATTTACAGAGAGAGACTAGTTGTTGTGGCTACAGTTGTCATTTAAGTCCCTTATCCAGCTGTATTTACAGTCGCCCTCTATAACCAATGCCACGTCCAAGTATAAGCATCGTTTTGTTACACTCAAAATGTACATAGTAATGTAATGTGTGACAAAGTATCAAAAACATCCGAATCCAGGAGAATATTTTCAGATTGGCCAAGTGCTCAAATTAGACATGAATGTAAGAGTTTGAGTCAGAGATTGTGTTTTGCTAAACATAAAAAAAAAATGTTTCTCATACTCTTTTCCTATTTCAGAATATTTCCTTATATTTGTTTTTCTTTAAATAGATCCAGGTGAGCTTGACTGCAGCATGTGCCCTTACTGATAAGTAATTGATGTAAAACAAAAATGGGTTATGTGAAAGCAAAGTGTTTTCACACCATGTGACCTTTAAAATATGTATTGTCGTAGCCTTGCGTGTTCTAAAGTATTCTAAATGTATACTGACATATGCTGGCCCTTAAGCATTTTGAATGTACACTGACTTCTCATAGAAAGCTAGTAAAGGTCACCTGTGGGTCTCACAAAAGAACTCTAGTCTCTGCTGCCAATAGGTTGACTCTTGATATTTCCAAGTGTGTGTGTATGAAGGTGGTATAGTGTAAGTGTGGGTGTATGAGGGTGGCATAGTGTAAGTGTGTGTGTTAATTAATTTGCATTTAATTTTAATGGTTCAAAGAATGTCAGGCAAATTGGTCGGCCTTCACGCATGTTCACTTCATCAAATCTGGCTCTGTTTGGAAAAAGTTTGGACACCCCTGACCTAGGTCAATAAGATGCATTCAGGCTACCTTCCACAACATCTGCTCATGGAGTCTTCCGTTTGTTTTTATATACCATATGAATATCAGACATTTTATGTAATTATTCCAGCAGTTTTACTAGAAGCTGATTCCAGTGTGACTGTTTGGCTTCTGTGTGACTCGTAATCTGCTTATCTATCCAGTGAATTGAATGCCATTATATTGAACTTTGAATCTTTGCTTGCCCTGGCCTATTGGCTTGTCCTTTTTTGAGTTCATTCTGAATGTATGGTCCCAAGCTAACATTTTTCCAAGTGTTCAGTCTTGAACTTGCACTGCCTTTCTTTTCCGTTGGTGGAATCTTCTCTTGGTCCTAAGCATTACTGTCAGCTTCAGATAAACCACTGGCATGCAAGGTGGAATCTCTGGGGAAAAGTGGATACTGGGTGAAAAACTACACCTTGAGACCCATTTGGATCCCTGAGCGCCATCATATTGAGCAGAATAAGTTAATGTCCAGGATACCTTCACTATCCTATTTGACATGTTCCAAAAGTTAACTTTTCATGAAAACTTTTAAATAACTAATTAAAGTTAAGGTGGTATTTCCTGCAAATAAAAGTTCAGATTGCAATGCCAAGCAATGCATCCAGACCTTTACTTTCTGTTCTACTTTGCAGTCTTGAGCCATTGAACCGAGGCAGATGATAAATGGTTCTTTCCTGTAACTCGGTGACTTCAATTTTTAGATAAACAAGCCTCTGATTTATGCTTAATATGTCTAATATATTATAACTAGGTATTAAAGAGTTGAAGGTAACAAAGTAACTAAAAATGTTTGGGGAAAGAAAGGTTGTCTGCAAAATGTTGATCATATTGCTGTTGCAATAAATCAACGTTGATGTAATGTATTTTTTTTTTTATTAAAGCTGGAATTGTTTATTTTTTTAAAGAATCCTTCATTTTTTAAAAGCATGGATTGGTATATAGCAAAATGCATCATTTTTTTGTGTATGTGTGCTTTGGGTACCAACTTGAATTTGCTCATTACTGGGTTATTGGAAAGTGTCCAACAATTTTTTCTCTGATAGCATTAGAATTAAATTAAATTATAAATACATTATTTCATCTGGCTCAGGAAGTACAATGACCAACAACACCTGCATGTGATAGCTTTTTGCTAATATGTCTTTTTAGAGTCAGATTTGTTATTTGGCACTTGAGTAGACACTTGCTCCGGTTATCTTTAAAAAATGAAAATTCCCCAGACCTTCTAAAGTGAAACAGTAATGAAAGCCACCCTAAAAAAATCTTCAATAGATTTTGACCGCATGGCAACATAGAGAGCAGCTTTCAAGGGAAAATAACTGTATGGACTGGGAAACACTGTTCATTTTTGGTCTAGAATAGTGATTTGCTACCTACGCTGTTGTGGACATAAATTAAAATGATGCTTAGAAAAGCTAAATGTTTGGAAGCAGCATCAGTCCTCACACTCCAGCCTACCATTCCCCTATATCAAAAGGACCCTATAGCTTCCCTATCACAGTCCCCACTTTGCTTTCCCACTAGAGTCACCCCTAACCCATTACAAGACATTTGTAGACCACCTTTAAACAGCCCACTCAGATATCCACATCGTCATCACTCTCCTTAATCCTTGACTATCACAGACTCTCTATCCCAGCATCAGAGCAAGTCACCTTTTTCCTCAGCACTGAAATGCTTCCATCTTATCATATATATTATAAAGAGATTAAAATAGCATTTCATGTGAACTGTAATAAGACAATATAGACAGGGGAAGTCACTAAGATGATGGACATGATTAACCAATAATCACTAAATTAGAGTTGGAGATGGATCCTACTGCTGCCTCGGTGTTATTTGGCGGCCATAGATGACTTTTGTTAGCCTATGAAAAATATAATCTCTTTCCCATTATCCAAACAAATAAATTAAAATTCAATAGAAGTGTAATATTTCATGGTGCACTATAACTGTTTTCTCAGCGTAACAAAAAAAATAAAAATTCTCATCCATTTCAAATACAAAAGAATTTGGTTAAAGTCCTTTATATTGTTTTAAAAAAATAAACTTCCCTGTGTACGAGCCATCAGAAAAGCTATGAAGCGCTAAAACATTTTCTGTTTGTTGGTCTGACGTTTTCTTGGCACCACAGGGAGCTCCTCCAATCTGCAGCTGTGTGAACAATTACTTTATCACGAAAAACTCAAAAAAAGGGACTTACACTTAAGGTGAAAGCTAGATACAAAATCCAAACAGGTAGGTGTTTTTGAGTGCATGAATAATGCATTAGGTGTAATAGCCTTCAGTTGTACAAGGCAATGACATGCTGATCTATCTGTAGCTACTGTTTCTTTGCAAACAATAATCAAAAAAAGGCTGGCATCGTGGGTGAATTATTCATGCCAATAAATAGGTTTAAGAAGTTATGGACAAATAAATCTATGAAAGTATTCATCAAGGCAAAACTGAAACAATTATGGAGTACGAGCAACATTCCGCCAGTTTCCATGGAAATTGCAACAAACGTTTTTCTTTGGCCCAGAATCCCCTTAGTGCTTCAGTTTTACCTTCATAAATATGGTCTGGTATACAGATTGGTTTTGAAAAATGTGATTATAATTGGAAGCATAATTAGAGCATCTCTGGAGGTTACGTGCAACATTTTGAAAATTATACCAAAGAATAGATTTTCCCCAATTTAGCACTTTCTTTTGAATTACAAGTTGTTCTCACTGACTCTTCTGAACCATATTAATGTTTTTAGCATTGAAAAATAAATGATAGATATTTCCTCTTCATACCATGGAGCAGTCCGGATTCTTGTTGGTCATACCCATGTTTGTGACCATTTTCTTTTATGTATCTCTATACGTCATTGTATCCGACTCCACCATTGTCAGCATGGACTTCAAATCAAATCACCACGGATTGCACCAATCCGTCCACAGCAGAAGAGTAAGTAAGAAATCTCCAGGACACAGTGCCACCAGTGTTCTCAGGAGTGCTAATGGTTCAAAGTCAGATAGCTGAAATACTTACTTATTCTTACTTGAATATCCAAACAAACAGCCCAGAATTCTAAAAACCATAATGAGTTTATTTTATCCACATGCCTAACTATATCACTTGTACAGCAAATGAGTGGATTGCTAGACATGAACATAAATATAGTGTAAACACCGCAATAAAGAACATATACACACATTACAAAGAAATATTATAAATCAAGTTTTTATTTAGAGATCTCTTTGAAAAAACATCTATATAAAATCAACATTAGTCAGCGTAATAAGATACATAATGTAGCCAGAAACCCACATACAATGGAGCAGAATTGTATGTGTATCTTTTTCCTTTTTCATCATAGTGGTATATAATTAGATTTTAATCAGAGTGACCAGGACACCCATTAGCGATTCAAAATTGACCATGGGAATTAAATATTATGTTTATGTATTTGTTAATTTCACTCAAAAATAGTGTTTTTTTTTTTTTTTAAATTATAGCTATTTTATATCTTGATCCACTTATTTATATTACATTGTTTTTATTAAGGTGTTTTGATCAGTATGTTTACAGGCCAATATCATATCCCTAGTGCACCTGTGCCATCCTATGGTAGGTGCCTTATTAATTAATAGTCTGTTCACATGTTAATGCTTCTCTTTTCAGAAACCCATCAGCAGCTATTTGATTATTCTCACTCAATACATAAAAAAGGTAAATATTGGTATTAACATAAAATATATAGCGCATTAAAGGGTCATGTATAAAAGGGAGCGAGAAAAACATACAATAGTGTAGAGCTGTAGCTAATAAATTAATTATCCTAATCTCAATTTGCATTAAAGTGCTCATCAATAAAGTGTATATTTAAGAAACATACAGAGGACACAAGCTTGCAGACAAACTGAGTACGCAGTGCAGGATGGTACAGCCGGGATGTAGGTTGAGTGTAATTTGAAAATAAGTCTGTGTTGAAACCACGTATTTCCACCTCACATTCATGACTAGACGATGGCACAAAACCAATTAAACTACTTATTATCATTTTATCAAATTTTTAAAACATGTGGCATTTTTGCATCCCAAGAAAAAATTTCGGGACACTGGGACAAAGAATCAAAAACCGGGACTTCTGGTCTCCATGAGTTTTTTTTACATTTTATTATGAAAATAGGAAAATTACATCAACTTTTTAAATGCACAGAGAAAAACTGTTTAAAAAATTTTTCATGTACACATAATGTAACCATATCAATTTAATGCTTCTTAGATTTGCGCCCACTATATCAAAGAATGCATAAAATATCTGTGCAGGTACAAACATAACTAAAACCCAACCATTCGGATTTTATTCCAGGGCCCACTACTATGAGTATAGTGCCATCATCGCCCTACCTATATCTCCCGTCAGCCAGGCCTTGAGAGTCTCCCTCATGTATCAGACATGAAATGAGAAAACAACTGTGCACTCCACTCACCGGGTAGATGTAAAATGAGATGCTTTAATAGTGAAAAAAGTGTTCCAGAACAGACAAAAAGGATAAATCCACGGATGATAGAGTCCACAGGAAGGCAGCCTAACGCTTTTCGCGTGAAAAACACGCTTAATCATAGGTGCGGTACCAGTGAGCACAGATATGCTATATACAGGTGATTAACCAATGGGATCTCAGTCCTATTATGTGTGGGATGCATACCGGTGTGTGATTTAACCCTAGAAGTGCTGGAAGGAAGTAAAGTGAAATGACAGTGAAGAAAAAAAAAAATTATAATATTTATATGTGTGTGATGTGAAAAAAAAAAAAGAAACAAGGAAGTGCAAAAAACAATATAACAAAAAGTGTAAGTGAGAGAGAAAAGCAAATGAGAGAAAAAAAATTGTATATATATATGTGTGTGATGTATTTTTTTTTTCACATCACACACATACTATTTTTTTTTCACATCACACACATATATATATACAATTTTTTTTTCTCTCATTTGCTTTTCTCTCACTTACACTTTTTCTTATATTGTTTTTTGCACTTCCTTGTTTCTTTTTTTTCACATCACACACATATATATATTATAAATTGTTTTTTTTTTTCTTTCTCCACTGTCACATCATTTCACTTTACTTCCTTCCAGCACTTCTAGGGTTAAATCACATACCGGTATGCATCCCACACATAATAGGACTGAGATCCCATTGGTTAATCACCTGTATATAGGACATCTGTGCTCACTGGTACCGCACCTATGATTAAGCGTGTTTTTCACGCGATACGCGTTAGGCTGCCTTCCTGTGGACTCTATCATCCGTGGATTTATCCTTTTTTGTCTGTTCTGGAACACTTTTTTTCCCTATTAAAGCATCTCATTTTACATCTAGCCGGTGAGTGGAGTGCACAGTTGTTTTCTCATTTCATGTCTGATTTTAGCACCTGATCAGTGCTGTGGAGCACCCACCACCTCAAGCATATCTGTCATAAGTGTTTGGAGCCGGTATAGCTGCTTATATTTCTGAAATCTCCCTCATGTATCTCCAACCGACCCTGTCGAATGCCTTTTCGGCATCTAATGACAGGGTCAGCTGGGGCACTCCTCTGTGGGTGGCTGCATCAAAGATCATGGCCAGATCTCTCATATGATTTGCTGCTGTTCTACCAGGAATAAACCCTATCTGATTGGGGTGGATCAGGCCCACTATAACTGTCCTCATCCTTTGTGCTATCCTTTAGAATACGGACAAAATTTCATCTCAGCATCTCCTCTGGCATGGTTCCAGATTGGATAAAGTCGTTTAATAGTCTCGTCAATACAGGAGTAATTTTATCTCCCATGATCTTATAAAAAATTCCTCTGAAATCGTCGTGGCCTGGGGATTTCCCCACTTTTATCTCTTTTATTTCATCTGCTACTTCCCTCTAAAATTGGCTCATTTAGGCTTTGCAAGACTTCAGGTGAGGGCTTTGGAAATTTCCTGTCCTTAAAATAATCTATCATCTCCTTGTTATTTTTTTTTTAGTTGGTAAGTTGTATAACATTTGGTAAAAGTTATTGAATTTCTCCAGGAGATAAGATGGTTTTCCCCTTTACCAGCAATTTGGAAATTCCTCTCTGATCTTTTAGCCGTAAACATATTAGAGAGGAAGCAATCTGCTCGATTCCCCATATAGTACCAAAATTGTAAAAAGTTCTGTTAGTGCTTTATTCACCCTATCGGTCAGGATCACATTAATCTTTAGTTTAAGTTACTGGCACTTAATCATAGGCTAGTAGGCACGAAACGCGTAAGGCAATCTATCTCCTGTCTGCACTCCTGCACATGTTCCACTGAATACATCAATATTTTTTGTTTGGTTGGTTTTCTTGGATTAATAAATACTTTGTTTATACTCGGATTGGAGAGTGCCAACGTCCTATTTTTCTTTGTTTCTGCCTTCTAAATATTGCCTCCCCCGTGAACTGATACTTCCCTGCATGACCTCTCCGCTCCTCAAAGGGTCTACAGCTTTCTTCCTACCTCATCACCTCTTCCCACTCGCGTCTCCAAGATTTTGCCCAAGCTGCCCCCTCTCTTTGGAACTCTGTTACACAGAGCATCCAGCTCTCTCCATCCTTTTCAAACTTTAAAAAGTCACTCAAAACTCATCTCTTTAATGAAGCTTACTACCCATCCAACTAGTATACCGGTTGATTTACCTCTAGCTAATCCCACCTAGCTCTCACTGTCCTCAATCACTGTTAATATCAGGTAGCTTACAAGTGATATCAACTAGAACGCACACAATTAATCTTTGACCAAACTCACCTAGTGCCAACCTTCCACGCAACTGTTACTACAACTACCTTCCCTCTGTCCTCTTCACTCCCTTATGTGTTTCATGTACCCCATTACCTCTAGATTGTAAGCTTGCGAGCAGGGCTCTCTACCTCCAGTACCAGTCTGTTCTTTATATAGCACCAACGTAAATTGTTGGTGCTATATAAATAAATGGTAATGTAATAATGTACTGATTTCTCTTTAATAAATAGTTATTTAATTTACAGTTTGATCTTATTTTCTGGAATTGGTCATTTAATTTTATCGTAACCATGTTGTGATCAGACCAGGTAGTCTCGTGTACCGTATTTGCTCGAATTTAAGACAAGGTTTTTTTCAGAGCAAATGCTCTGATATTGAGACTTAAGATTTTGCTACCAAGGGAAATATAACACTGAGCCATTAAATTATAGACAAAAGTAGAAGCCTTAGAATTTACTAACATATTGACCATTCAGTAGATTGTAATATGCTATAAAATCCTTGGAGCAAGGTTCCAACAGCACAATTTGCACATCAGAGGTATTCCAATGGTGGTTGGGCTAATTGCCCTTGATTCGTATATTGATATGGGGATCACTTATTTACTACCCTCCCTTCTGGAAGGAAAAATCAGAAAGTGACTTCAGCACTATAAATATATTTATGGATATTTTAGTAAAATTACAGTTTATCAAACAGACACTAATGACCATCTCAAGACAAAACAGCCATATTGTGTTTAAGGAAAAAAAATATCCTGCACTGTACTCCCCTGACAGAAACATTAGAACAAACCCTTTTACAGGCCTACCGTGCACAGATAGCAATTCGGATAGCAAATGTATTAATAACATTGAAACCTCTCTTTAAGTGGGAACAGAGAATGCATCCTATCTCAGGAAGAAAATTTAGTTCAATTCAAGATCCATTGTCATGGTTTCAGTTTTCAGGTTAAAGCTACTTAGGTTCAGAGTGTTTCAACCAAACTTGGGAAAGTTCAATTTATAAGAAACCTAAAAATCAGAGCTTTGTAAATAAGTCCTCAAATCTATGTCATTTATAATTCTTTTCTCTAAGTATTCCTTAAGAGTTTACAATTGTACCTGATGTAAGGAATCAACCAAGTGTGTCAGAGTAGGAATAACAATAAAACTAGAAACATTAGTGATCCTTGAAAACAGAGGCGGGTCTAGACTTTGAGGGACCTTAGGTGAAACTCGAACATGAGGCCCTCACTGACGCTCATATTTAAAAAAAGATATGCAAGTGATAATAAAAATGAACTGTATAAATAGCATATTTTAAGACCAGCCTTAAATCCCAGCAATTAGGAATTCACCACTCCTGGAGTTTTATTTGTCTCATAATTATTCTACAAATACCTTTAAAAAGTGCTTGGTATAACACACACATACACACTAAAATGTTGATCAGATACACACACTAACACACACATAAACTGTATGTGTATATCTGATCCGCACGAGTGTGTATGTATGTACTAGTGTGTGC
The DNA here is from genome assembly GCA_036172795.1 of Pelodytes ibericus. Taxonomy (NCBI): domain Eukaryota; kingdom Metazoa; phylum Chordata; class Amphibia; order Anura; family Pelodytidae; genus Pelodytes; species Pelodytes ibericus. The sequence goes on from CM069862.1 coordinate 138,605,864, forward strand.
ATTTTATCAGCATATGGGTGTGTATGTGTGTGTACCTGATCAGCATATGAGTGTGTATATACGTGATAATGTTCTCATCTTGGAGATATTTGATCAGATACACTAGAATATATAAACACATTCATAAGCTGATCATATATATACACACACATCACAGTACAACATTGTAACACCCACAGGGCCATCTATGTGCCTAAACAGCTCGTCAGGGCCATCATTGTCCTCAAACACACTGTCACTGCCATCATTGTTACCAAACATCTTATTGGTGGCATATTTGTGCCCAGACACAGGGTCAGTCAGAGCCCAGTAATATTGTGCCAGTCAGATGCCAGTAATATTGTGCCAGTCAGAGCCCAAAAATATTGTGCCACTCAGAGCCCAGTAATTTTGTGCCAGTCAGATACCAGGAATATAGTGCCAGTCAGAGCCCAGTAATAGTGTGCCAGTCAGAACCCAGTAATATTGTGCCAGTCAGAGCCCAGTAATATTGTGCCAGTAAGAGCCCAGGAATATGTTGCCAGTCAGATACCAGTAATATAGTGCCATTCAGATACCAAGAATATTGTGCCAGTCAGATACCAGTAATATTGTGCCAGTCAGATACCAGTAATATAGTGCCAGTCAGATACCAGTAATATTATGCCAGTCAGAGCCCAGTAATATAGTGACAGTCATAGCCCAGGAATATTGTGCCAGTCAGAGCCCAGGAATATTGTGCCAGTCAGAGCCCAGGAATATTATGCCAGTTAGAGCCCAGGAATATTATGCCAGTCAGAGCCCAGTAATATAGTGCCAGTCAGAGCCCAGGAATATTATGCCAGTCAGAGCCTAGGAATATTATGCCAGTCAGAGCCCAGGAATATTATGCCAGTCAGATACCAGGAATAGTGTGCCAGTCAGAGCCCAGGAATATTATGCCAGTCAGATACCAGGAATAGTGTGCCAGTCAGAGCCAGGAATATTATGCCAGTCAGAGCCCAGGAATATTATGCCAGTCAGAGCCCAGTAATATAGTGCCAGCCAGAGCCCAGTAATATAGTTCCAGCCAGATGCCCAGTAATATAGTGCCACTCAGAGCCTAGGAATATTATGCCAGTCAGAGCCCAGTAATATAGTGCCAGCCAGAGCCCAGTAATATAGTGCCAGCCAGATGCCCAGTAATATAGTGCCAGCCAGAGCCTAGTAATATAGTGCCAGCCAGATGCCCAGTAATATAGTGCCAGCCAGAGCCCAGTAATATAGTGCCAGCCAGATGCCCAGTAATAAAGTGCCAGCCAGATGCCCAGTAATATAGTGCCAGCCAGAGCCCAGTAATAGTGTGCCAGTCAGAGCCCAGTAATAAACTGCTCGTTTAAACCACCCTCCTCCCCCCCTTCCCCATCACTTACCGAATCGCTGCTTCTCTGTGCTCCCGGACAGACGCCTCCTCCGTGCAGTCTTCCCTCCTGCACGGAGGAAGGAAACACAGTCACCGGATGTGACGTAACGTCACATCCGGTTGCTGTGATTTTTTTTTTTTCCGGCGGCTGCGTCCAGCGGATGCTGCTGCCAGAAAAAAGAAAAAAAAGTTAAGCAGCGTGATGCGGGGGGGGGGGGGGGGTTTCGGGGGCTGGTGCCGGCAGTCCGCCCCCCCCCGCGGGACGCCACTGCCCAGACAGCTTATAAATCCCATCAGTGTCCCCAAATAGTATGGCAGGGCCATATCTTTCCCCATACAGTTTCAGTGCCATTATTGTGGCCACAGTCACACTCAGTCACAAACAGAGCCACACACATTCACTCGCGGACACACTCAGCCAGCACACACTCAGCAAGCAAACACTCAGCATGCAAACACTCACAGACACATTCACACAAAGCAAACACTCACACATACTCACACTCAACAAGCAAACACTCACAGACACACACACACTCAGCAAACAAATACTCACAGACACACGCACACTCAGCAAACACTCACAGGCACACTCACACTCAGCAAACACTAACAGACACAATCAGCAAACAAACACTCAAAGATACACTCAGCGAACACTCACAGACACACTCACACTCTGCAAACAAACACTCACAGACACACTCTGCAAACAAACACTCACAGACACACAAAGCCAGCACACAGTAACTCACATACACACTCAGCCAGCATACACACACTCTCACACAGACACAACAGCAGATTATTATTTTTTGTATGCGAGAGATAATCAGTGCTGCGGGGGAACCGTTATTTCTTTCACACCTAATGACCCAGACTGACATTACCTGTCAGGGAGAAGGAGAGGGTCTACTGCTGCACATTGGAGAGACAGTGGGAGAAGAGTGCTGCTCTTCAGAAGGTGAATAGGTGTGCGGTCCATGAGGACATACGGGATCACACTCGAACACCAAAAAAAAAAATCACATTGAAGGTGGCATGCCGCCCCTTAAAGTGCCAACACTATGGCACTGACGTAAGTGTGACAGGGGGCTTATCGCTGCCTGCTACACACAGCACGCAGGCAGCATTAAGCTTCCCTGTCACCTCGAAGGCAACTAGGTGAGTAAGGCAGCCACGAGGCCCCCGCAAGCGTGAGTCCTTAGGCGACCGCCTCTGCTTGAAAACTAATTTGAGAATCTAGATCTGTTTTCTGATTTTCTGTGAAAACATGAAACGTTTTTCTTTTCCTGATTAAAGAATAAAACGCCAATGAAAGCATGTCTGTCAGACAAGTTTGATTCAACAACTAACCTCCCAAGACTATTTTGTATTGTTACATGGCATAATCATAAAGGATTCAGATTAATTGAGTATCTGGCTTCAGCTGTACAGCACATGGTGACTATCACTTCATTTTTTTCCCCTGTAAAATATGTTATGGCTTTTCTTGCCTATTACCTAGTAGATACAATTATATTCATTATGGATAGAAAATTAATTAGCATCTTGATAATAATGACTCATTAATAAGAGCTGAGTTCTTACAGACTGAATTGACCTGAGATACAACAGTAAAGATAAATGACTTCTGTATTTGAAAATCAGAAGATGGTAACCCATTACCAACTTGACCAAGTCATCAGAGACACAAGTTTATGAAGTAAATCAATTTGAAGGCCTAGAGATCAATATGTTGCAGGTAGATGTAATAGGTTTACCAAACATTATGCATGACATCTTGCAGCATTATCCTTGCTTTCGCTTAGTAATAATCTGGGATTCTGAGCCTTTCAGTGGGTTTACTATATTATTTTCTCAGGAATTTTAAAGAAGAGGACCCACTGCATCAACTGATTGTGTTTATAAACCACCTGCAACAATTATCTGTACTAAAGAGAGTGTTTCATTTTGATGACTGTATACTTGATATTTATTTATGTAGACAAGTTTAATATAATATCTCAAAGTGTGCAGACAACCTATCCTGGTGCACTGCAATAGAATTACTGAATTATTATTATTAAGATATAGTTGCTACATAATACTCAACAAGGACATAAAGCCTGCCATATAGGAACCAGCACAGCCTAATTAGTGAGCATGAGATGCAACCAAATATCACATAAGCATGTATATTTGTATGTCTTGGTATGTTTTGTTTTAATATATGTGTAGAAATATATTTTGGAATAATTCTTCTTATCTAAATAAGAATAATACTGCTATTAACTTTGTATACATTTATTTAAAATATATATATATTTCATAAGCAGCAAAATTTAGTTTGCTGGAGACATACACACTGTGCCACCTAGCTTCCCTAAGTATCCAGTCTACCTGACACTTACACACATATCTTCCCAGGACTCTCTGTCCTCCCCGCCCTTGTCTGTCTCTCATAGTAGTTACATAGTAGTTTAGATTGATAAATGACTTGCAGCCATCAAGTTCAACCCTTTTACTGTTCTTGTTTACTGCGCTCCCATCTCATCTATGTCTCTCTCAACCGTTACTCCTTGTCTTTAGATCTCTCCCTCCCATTCCCCCTTGTCTCACTCTCTCCCCCATACCCTCTTGTCTCCCTCCACCCACACCTCCTTGTCTCATTCCCCCACCTTTCCCTGAATACCTCTCATCAGCTCCCTCTCCCCAATCCATAGTCTCTTGTCTATTCCCTTCCCACTGTTTACCTTAGGTAGAATGGTTAGTGCATGGGTATTGGGTCATAGATTCAGACCTCAGTACGCGCTGCATGGAGATCACCTTTGAGTCATCAGTATTAAAAGGGAGTAAATTAGCAGAGAGGGAGTAAATTCCTGTCTCATCTCAGGATGACTACTAGTCTCTCTTTTCTGTGACCACCACACTCAAGGGTCCCAGACCCGTCTCTCCTGCAGCCTGCTCATGCACCAGGTCAAGGTGCTTCTGCTTTATGGGTATAGATCTAAACAGATGGAGTTGTAATGCAGAAATCAAGAGACAAGGGAAGGTTTCATTCTTTCAGTTCTGCTTGATTTTTGCTAAGTACATATATTTATACCCAGAAATAAGGCGTTATCTTTATTCTGTAAATTTCCAGTCCCCATTTTGTGGATCAAACTTATTAGTGCATTGCATGTGCTTGACCCCGCCCTCGAACACCCATTATCAAGAAATGAAACTTTCTCAAGAAACAAAACTTTTTCCCATAAACAAAGCCTAACACCCTGCGGCCTCAAATATTTCTGGGCGTGTGGCCAAACAACAGTTACGCAAAACAAAAGTGGTCTACACACAATTAACCCCTTTAAATATCCATAGGGATAGCTATGCAGTGCGATCCGAGGTCTGACACATTACCTATCAGGGGTGTACAGGCGATACACCCGGGACCGAGCCCCGGCCCTTTTAAAAAAAAAATGTAAAAAAAAACGTAGGCAAACGGAGCAGCTGCCCAGGGCCCATTCCCGGGGGCCCGAGGCAGCTGCCTGGTGGGACCCCGCTGCCCGTGTGACTGTCTCACATGGAGACAGTCAAGATCGGGCAGCAGCCGGCAGATCCACATCCAGCTTCTAATAACAGCCGCTGGAAATTATGTCATGAAACACTGCTGAGGGGACGAGCAGCATCCAGGTAAGTACTGGGGAAGGGGGGAGGAGGGGGGATTGGCTATTAATGGACAAATTATCAGTGGGCTATTAATGGACAAATTATCAGTAAGGGGCCCTGAAATTTCTGATGGTGGCCCTGTACATATGAATCTCCCTAAGATAAACAGAAAAGTCTGCACCCCCACCAGTGGCACCCCCAAATCCATGGAACAAGGCAGACCTCCCCATAGGTACTCCACTGATGGCAGATACTGTACATATAATGCAGTGTCCACACAAGGAAATCATTGTCCTTGGCAAGAGCTGAGAAGATCCCTAGAATTTCATTAAATTGTCAAAGAACTGTATATGTCCACTGTGAACAATGTTGGTGTCTACCTGTATTTCTACCCAGGTAGAGCATTGATCAGGCTAGATGGACTAGTAAACAGTAATCTGAATTTTATATTTGATGCTTCCATATTCCTATTTAGAATGAATGACCTTTTTATTGAGCTGCATGATCTCATATCAGGTTATCGAAAACCTGCACCATAGGTATTACTTTAACACAATGAAGCCATTACATGTTTCGCTCTATACCTTTGTCAGACCTGCAACTTCTCAACCAATAAATCAGCTTAGAGTATAGCAAATCTAAAACTAGGCAGTTCGATATTATAAATCCCCAGGCCAAGTGCAGTTAAAAGTATACATATTAATGAGATTATGCCCTGGGGATCATTTCATTAAACCTATATTGCCAGTAATTATTCTCTTAAACTCAGTCAAGTCATTTAAAATTGCCAGTCTCTGTTCTATGCATTTCTGATTTGCATAGGAAATTATAATTGCTATGCATTAGTATATAGGTCATTGTCAATGACATAAACATATGAATCTCTACTTTGTAGCATTATTTGCTGGAAGAAAAACATTATATCGTTTTTTTCTGATGGCTCGCAAGCAGTGCTTGCTTTACAGCAGGAAATAGAGGACACCACCTAAAGAATATGCTATTAAACTTTGTGATACTAGCAAAAATAACAACATAAAGCTAGATTAAACACTAATAATGCTTACTATTCATGGGTCTTAAAGAAATAAATGAGTTCTAGAACAGTGCAGACTCTACCATATGTGAATAAATCTGCTACTTAGGGTCCCCACATGCTTAGGACCCCCCACCCCCCGAATGTCTAACCCTGTAGAAGCAGATGGATGGAGGCAAATAGTCAACAAGACGCCTGTCAGATTTTTTTCACTTAGGGCCCCTGAAACCTAATCCTATCCCTGTTCTAGCATGCTGATGTCCCTCAAGGAGCTTCGTGAGACCCCGATCAATCTTAACTGCCCATAGTTTACATACTATTACCTCATGAAATGAATATTGTTTTGCCTGTCAGCGAGGGTTGCCATATGTCTCTACCTGATTGTTTTAGAATGATTAAAAAGTGGTGCTCTATGATTTTATATCAACAACAATTAAGGGGTGGTTTATATAATAGAGTAACACAAGAAATATAGTGAATTTGAAGAAGAAATCACAAGAGGAATAGGGGGGAAACATCCTCATGTACCTAATTTGCTTTAAGGGATTGTATCACCTAAACACTGTTTTTGCTGTGAATGGAGAGTGTAGAAAATGATTGAAAATGATGTATACATTGTACAATTTTGAATCAGTTTTATTCTCTACATTCACAGTAAAAACACAGTTTAGGTTATAAAGTCCATTTAATGATAAATATCATAAGGATAAGACTGATACATTGAAAAAGGAAAAATAAGGCAATGACAAAGGAGTTGTTGATGAAATAATTAAATAGGTAGAGATGGAGGATATGCTTCTTTTAATAAATCTTTAGATTTATTAAAAGAAGAGGGGAAAGCAATAAGGTGCATGAAAATAGGACATGAGGAGTCTAAATATTACTAGATAGAATCAAGGTGAAAGGAACAATGTGATGCTGCAGCAAAACGTAGAGATTGAATGTAATCCACCGGTAGAAACCTTCTGGCAAATGGATGGTTAAAATCCCTTTCATAGTTGTTGTTTTTTTGATAAATAGCTGTGCGTGATTTGCTTCCCCAGCATGGTTCCTAAGGAAAGTGATGACATTAATTCTGTTGCTGCATGCTGAAATTAATTTATGTTTCATAATGATATTGATGCAGTGCTTGACAAGTCAGTGAATCATTTTTTGTCTTTTGCTGCTAGACACAGATTTACTGGATCTTGTTACAGAGCAAAAGCAGGAAAGGGTGTTTTCTCAGAACAGCATTCTAGCAGTAATCCACCCTCCCCCCCCCACCCCCTGAGATTTCATGCAAAAAAACCTGCTAGTAACATGGTCATTTAGGTTGAAAAAATACTAATCTCCATTAAGTTCAACCATTCACACATCTCTGTTGCTATTCTTGATCTAAAAGATGGCAAAGACCCCTCATGGAAGCTATTAACAATCTTGCTTCAAAAGAGAAAAACGTTTTTAACTACAAAATGGCAACATGATTTCAGACCCTTCCACTGCCCCACATTACTTTATTCTACAATGTCCCAATTCCAATGTAGAAAACCATATTCTGTGCATGACCAGATGAGCTTCCACAGTGAGTGGCAGTGCTACCGCCCACGAGCAATAGTGCTGACACTCCCCATCCTAAGCTACACCCCCACTGTCAGGCATAGCTGTTGGGAGGTATGTGGTTGCATCCTCATTCAACAAACTATTAATTCTAAGAATGTTTATTGTTCACTAATTTTAGCCTTGTAAATCCTGCTTTGCCAAATAACAAACAAAAACAAACACCAAAATGTATTTAACAAGCAAAGAATGTATCGTTATGTCATTTCTTGTTTTGTGTTTAATCACTATTAGTAATTTATTAATTAAAATTTCAGTTTTCTGTTGGAGTTTTTTCATGGCACAGGAGTTAAATTCAGCCTTCTGCCTACCATAGGTTCTACTTAGATTGTTGGTGGGTACAAAGAATAAATGTTCTTAATATGGGATTGATAATTATAAAATATCAGAAGAAAACCATGACTTAATAATACTGGCCTAGGGTTGTTTGGGAATGTAGATGGAGAATCGATGGACAGATCTGGGTGTGGAAACATCAGATCATGCACACATGCAACAAGATTGACAAAAAAAGCCAACCTGGTGCCCATTTTTAAAAAGGGATCTAAATCCCAGCTGGGAAATTACAGACCCATAAGCTTTGCTAAAGGAATATGTTCAAGATGTCATCTTAAACAGGAACTTCATTAGAAGGAGGCAACATGGCTTTGGGAAAAGTAGTTCTTGTCAAACTAACTTAATTACATCCTATGAATAAGTGAGTAAAAATATAGATATGGATGCTATGGTGCATGTGATATATTTGCTAAGGCAATTGATACAGTTACACACAAAAGGTTACTGTACAAGTTTACTGAAATAGGCCTAGGACCAAACGTGTGGATTGGCAATTGGCTGAAAAATAGAATGCAAAGAACGGTGGTCAATGGGAAGTTCTCAAATTGGACAGATGTGATAAGTGGAGTACCTCAGGGATCTGTCCTTGGTCCTCTTCATATAATTTGTTTATTAATAATCTCCCACTGGGCATAGGGAGAGAGTATGAACTAGATGTGTGTTCACTACAAGAGGATTTTGACAAATTTGGTAACTGGGCAGATAAATGGGAAATGACATTAAATGTAGAAAAATTTAAAATTATGTATTTTGGGTACAATAATAAAAATTACAAATATAGTTTAAATGGTGTTTCCTTGGGAAAATCTGCTATTGAAAAAGATTTGGGAGTAATTGTAGACAATAGACTTAGAAGCAGTGGCCTCTTTAAGCAGGATAATAAGTCCTGCCACAATGCAGAAATGGTTCAGGAATGGTTTGGAGAACACAACAAGTTCAAGATGTTGACTTGGGCTCCATATTTCCCAGATCTCAATCCAATCGAGCATCTGTGTGGTTGTTCTGGACAAACAAGTCCGGTCCATGGAGGCCCCACCTCTCAACTTACAGGACTTAGAGGATCTGTTGCTAATATCTTGGTGCCAGATTCCACAGCACGTCTTCAGTGTCTAGTGGTGTCCATGTTGTTTTGACATCAAAAGGGGACCTACACAATATTACGCGGGTGGTCATACTGTTTAGGCTGATAAGTGTATAGTCTATAACCAACTGTGGTGATTTGTTAATTTCATTAATGGTCTACTTTAAGCTAGCATTGTCAACCCAGTCGCCTTATTTCCCATTTCCTATCTACTTTTAGGTTATATTATTACCTACTGCTTGACGTACTGAAGCTCATGCAATTCTTAACCCAGTCATCCTTAACTGGGCTTCTACTTCTCCTCCACACTTCTTTCTTAAATTGACCAATTATCAATAAGTACAGTGAGCTGGATACCAGGAATAAATTAACTTAAGCATCCATAAGGACCTGCTACTTAAGCGTTGAAAGAAAAGGACATGGCGTACATTTTTTGTCAAATGGACGTATTATTTGTAGTGTACAGTATTAAGATATATTTATGCTTTTCCATGCTGTTCATGAAAAGAACAAGAACATTTCAAGATTATAAACAAATGACTGGATCCCAATGGCATAAGCATTCAAGTGGTACTCGCAGATATTATTTCTGTCATATTTATTAATAATCAATTGTTTTTGGCAGCAAATGTGAGTCTTAAAGCTATAAAGCATGTTGGCTTTTCACAAATATGATTTATTTATTTTTGTTCATTTTACACAGACCTTGTCCCTTAATACAGTCATTTCATTTGACAAAAATCTTGAGAAACCCGTGGGAAATTAACTCTTTTGAATATGGTACATCAACAATATTAAGAGGAGAACCACCCACCCGTTTTCTTCAATGAGGCTGTCATAGTACTATCAAACTCTACATCATACTGATCAAATAACTCCCCAAAGTCATTGAAAAGATAATAAACCAGGTTAAGTCTACCAGTCTGTTAGTTAGAAAAATTATTAATAAAAAAAAAACATTTCGCAGATATATTTAAGTGGATATTAATCTTTGAATTAGTTTTGAATACATTAACCTTCAAGGTAAATTAAATCAATTAAGAAAATGATTTACAAGACGACGTCTATCTGGTTTTGTTACCAATTCAGCGATCTGTACAGTACGTGGTAAGAATTTCAAGGCAAATGAATGTCAGAATAGATGATCGGTCTCCATTTATTGTCCAAGACTCCTGAATGTGCATGTTTTATTTCAACGCATAAATTGTTTCTGAAGGAAGAGGAGAGAATGAATGAATGAACAGACATGAACTAAATATTTGTCATCTATTTCAGCCTGCGGAGAAGTGGATATTATGTGATTTGTAGCTTGATGCAAGCATTATGGCATGAAAAGCAAATAAATTGCCTACCTTTGCTGTCAAGTCAATTTGGCATTCGATGCCTGGACTGGCGATAGTCTTACTTATTTATTTACTTTTTTTTAAATAGTTTGGGAATAAAGAAACAGTTTACTCTTACAGGATATTTGGAATAGAGGTGGATAATCGACTGGGAAAATGTGCCTCATGGTTATGGAGGGAAACATTTTTACGACAAAGCAGACAAAACTAAATACTAGCAATAGCCATCTGAGCTGAAAGAGGGGCATAATACTGATGGTGAAGAGTAAAACATTGATCATTACATAAGGGTTCATTTTTGGGTTATAAATATTGAAATATCTCAAACTCCTTTGCCAATGTGTTGCCCCACACTCCACCTTCTCTGAATAAGTCACTTGATTTCGTATCTGCTGATGAAGAAAAACATTTCTAATACCATAAGTGTAGCTATAAAATGACAAATTGAAATATTTGTCCAGACTCAGTACAAATGATTGTGATCCTCTATGTGAAATCTAATTGTAGTGCTTTCCTCCTTAATTAAAAGCCCTAGTGTTTGGTATGGACACGCTCAAAGAAGGGCCCTATTGCTCTAGGCAGTCAGCTAGTTTTTTCCCATTGATGGAAATAGGTGGGCCTTCTAAATGTTGTACAATATGAATTAACGGTGACCCTCTGGGACCAATTTACTTAGCCAAAAATTATGAGCTATGGATTTAAATTGCTATAGGTGGAGGAATTTTGTGTGCAACATGGTTGGTGAACTCAAAAGGGGCTCTATCAAATTGTCTGAAATCATATCTCATATCCAGTTCAGTTTGGGTGGATTTGGTATGAGAAGTTGATAGCAGGTTCATCCAGACTTCAACACATGATTTGGGCAAGGAGTAAAAATATTGATTATCTGAGATTGTATTTTTAGCTAATAATTCAAGAAATGTTTTATTAACTTGAGCAAAAAGGAATTTGTGGGTGAGGTTGTCAATGAGAAATCAGATATGTAGACCAGCGCGTCTAGGACAGTTCAGCGCAGCTGATCCACCACTGACAGTTCAGCGCGGCAGTTTGAACGCTGAACTGTCAGCGGTGAAGATAAATGCGGCCGCTTCATCGCGGCAATGTAGGGGCTGACAGTTCAGCGCTGAACTGTCAGCGCTTACAAACGTACACCCCCAAATAAATGAACCCCCCTAATAAATGAAACCCCCCAAAAGTGACCCCCCCAAACCCTAATACTAAAATTAACCCCGAATTCTAATACTAAAATGAACCCTAATACTAATGCTACCCCCCAAACCCTAATACTAAAATGAACCCCCGAACTCTAATACTAAAATTAATCCTAATACAAATGCTACCCCCAAACCCAAATACTAAAATTAACCCCCGAACTCTAATACTAAAATTAACCCTAATACTAATGCTACCCCCCAATACTCACCTTTAGCGATGAAATGTCCCGCGATGACCTCTCGCGCGATGAACTGGCCATTGCACGAGAGGGGGCGGTGAAGCAGCTGCGTTAATGCAGCCGCGATGAACTGTCCAATCCCCTGGACCAGCCTGACACTCTAGATTCTCAGTTACAAATACGGGGCAACCCGGTAGTGTTAAATACAAAACTGACTTTACAGAATAATAGATGTTATCTTATACTGCGTGTGACGTTCAATGTGGCTATCCACCCCAAAAAATGTACATTTTGAGAGTATAAAAAAAAATTATAAACTAAAATTTAAAAAACTGCAAATACAATCTCCCTAGATTTAAATTTATATTCAATCAATGTTTTTTTTAAATTATCTGCACAGATCACTGGCAATAATGTATCTTTACTGAAATGTGGCGGATGCAACCAGGTGTGTGCTTGCTGATGACGCAGAGGGAGATGATGAGATGATGAGTGGGAGAGAGAGCAATTCAAAAAGTGTCCCTTCAGCTCGATCATCTGACCAAAGGTTCTTCCAACATGTCTGAACCCACACAGTCAAAGAAGGGAGCATTTGCTCTATAAAAGCTATATTTTACATGTCAGATAGTTTACAATTTGCAGTACAGATAAGTTAATATCAGTGATCTGTGCAGATTAATAAAAAAAATGTTGAATACAGTTGTCCTTTAAAGCAACTGTAAAGACATTCAGTTGAGTGTGTTTAAATGTATATGTGAATGTATGTATAATTATTAACTCTTTCAATTCCATTTGGTTGAGTACCGTATTTGCTTGAATATAAGACAAGGTTTTTTTTCAAAGCAAATGCTCTGAAAAAGACCTCTAGTCTTACATTCGAGGTCAGACTATAAGACTGGGATCCAGGTCCCCCGCAGAGCAACGAGGGGGACCTGGATCCTCCTCGCTAACAGCCGGTGGATGTCTGCGCGATGCGCACAGACATCCTCCGCTGCTGCCCGGCACGTCTGTTGGGACTTCTATGATGAAGCCGGGTCCTTCTGGCTTCATCATAGACGTCCTGGCGGAAGTGCCGGGCAGCAGTGGAGGATGTCTACGAGTATCGTGCAGACATCCTCCGGCTGCCCCCACTAGCCACCAGGGATATTTTGGCAGCTGGGGGGATGTCTGCACAATAGTGCAGACATCCTCCATGCTGCCCGACACTTCCGTCTATTATGACGGACCGGCTGTCCATCATAATAGACGGAAGTGTCGGGCAGCATGGAGGATCTCTGCGCGTATCGTGCAAACATCCCCTGGCTGCCCCCACTAGCCACCAGGGAAAGAGAAACAAGGTGAGGGGGAGGGAGGGAAAGAGAAACAAGGTGAGGGGGAGGGAGGGAGGGAAAGAGAAACAAGGGGAGGGAGGGGGGAGAGGGAGACAAGGGGAGGGAGGGGGGAGAAAGTGACAAGGGGAGGGGGGGAGAGAGACAAGGAAGGAGGGAGGTGGAGAGAGAAAGAAGTTTGGGGGGAGGGAGAGGCAAAGTGGGAGGGAGGGGGGAGCGATAACACTGGGGGGGAGAGAGAGACAATGCTGGGGGGAAGGGGGGAGAGAGAGAGACAAAGCTGGGGGAGGGGGAGAGAGAGGCAGCATTGGCACATAAAAGGAAATAAAAACAAGAAATGCATTTATTATACCATAATTTTTTTCATTAAATATTAAAAAGCAATTTACATGTGAATATTTACAAGTTAAACTTTTTTCCTATAGGGTAGTCTTATATTCAGGCTTTTAGTATTTTTCCTAAAGGAATATCCAAAGTTTGGGGGGGGGGGGGTCTAATAATCAAGGTCGTCTTATATTCGAGCAAATACGGTAGTATGTAATGGCTAATGCAATGCTTAACAGATTGGATGAGAAAGGGTTATCATATTCCTTTTAGCATGCCAGCATTGAAGGTTTATTGCATTTGATTATTTGGTAGCATTTAGGAAAAGGGGTTAACTCATTGATGGTGGTAATGAATTATGCCTTCATTATTTCCCCTGCATAAAACATCTAGATTCTATGAATTATTTGTGGTTTGTTTAAACAGGAGTAACTCACGTTGTGCAAATTACAGATAAAAGGAACAGAAAGTCCCATCGGAGAAATGATATGATTCTTCTTTGAAGCTTTCATTATTGGTGGAAATGAGTTTATGGATCATTTGGGAGATGGGATCTATTTTGTGTGAAAGGAAAGATAAAATGTTTGAATGAACCTTGAAATATTTTTGTGGGCTGCCAATAATTCACTTTATCCCACCTCATCAATTATTCCTGGTTTTTGCTGAATTACTGCATTCTTACAGCAGGGAGCTATCACTTACCCTGACGTTTCTATGGCGGGAGGATTGACTCAGAATTATGACTTTAATCCCTTGTAAGCTCTAAAGTGCTTAATAGAAGTTAATATCGGTAATCATGAGTGACATAGGTTGGACCTGGAGACAATTTTTCATCTTGTAAACAGGCTCTGTGTATCTTTCCTCTGCTGGGCTCCAGGGGCCCTGCCGATCTAATGAATGCTCTGTCCCTCAACAGAAAAGAAAAAAGAAAATGAAATGTGTATTTCTGCAGCATTAGTTTAAAGAAGATGAAAGTATGACTGTTAGTTAACCTCTTTGTAGTCACAGGGACAGCCATGAACTAAAATAATATATAGAGAGGCATAGTGAACATGATTAGTGATGAACTGAGAAGTCCGAGCACATAACAGGTTTTGCACACCAGCCCTGCCATGTGCCACTAATGAGTGTGGATTGATAGATGAGAGAGCCTAACTAAATAGATAATGAGGTCCTTATATTATCAGGGTGTCCAATGGTGGCCCATGGGCCAAAAATGACTCAACTGATTTAAATACTCATGTTTTCATAAGCCTATAAATGTATAGTTTTGTTTGACTAAAGCTAATTTAAACTCCTTTGAACAGGCTTTATTACTACTAAATAACAAAACATTTTTCTACCAAGCTTGATTTCACCATAACTGTAAATATAAAAAATGAATGCCCATCCAAGTGCATGCAGTCAAGTATGCCCATAAAGTTATTGTACTGTGGAAATAGGTAGGGTATGAATTGTGTAACCATCATAATTATAATAAACTCTCAACCTCCATCAAGAACAAACACATCTGTATTTACTGAAACGTTGATGATTTGTATTCATTCCAATTCAGGTCCAATTAACATCCTAAATTAACATTTGCATTGACCATTGTCAAAGCAGAAAATGTGAAATTGAATGGATTGCATTAATAGTCAGATTAGAGGTGTCAATAAACATTTTCTGATTTATTCCCGCTAACAACAATAAACTCAATTAATTAGTGGCCTAAGCTTCTAATCAATCTAAGGTGTCATCATAATGTGTTACATGTATAGAATATGCCTGCAGCTCTACTGAAACAAGGCTTTTCTGAGAAATGTGATAGACTTTGCTAAGGCATTTTATACGGTTACACACATAGGGTTACTGTACAAATTTGCTGATATAGCTTAGGGGCAAATTTGTGTGTGTGGATTGGCAATTGGCTGAAAGATAGAATGCAGAAAGTGGTGGTAAATGGGAAGTTCTCAAATTGGACAAAAGTGATAAGTGGTAAGTGATAAACAGGGATCTGCAATGGGTCCTCTTCTTTTTAATCTGTTTATTAATGATCTCCCAGTGAGCATGGCATAGGGAGTCATGTCTCTGTGTTTGTCAATGACATAAAATTAAGTAGGGTAATCCAGTCTGAACTTGATGTGTCTTCATTGCAAGAAGATATGGATAAATTGGGGAAGGCAGTTGAATGAGATTCAATGCAATCACCTGTAATCTTATGCAATTTCAGTAAAATAATAAAATTGCATCATGTATTTTAATTGGTGTTTCTTTGGGGATATCTACTAATGAAAATTATGTTGGATAATTGTAGACAATATACTTAGTAGTAGTGTGCAGTGCCAGCTGGTTGCTACAAAGGCCAATAAGATATTGGCATGTATTAAAAGGGATATTGACTCACAGGAGGAATATATTTGTCTGCCTCTTTATTGGTCCACTGTAATGCCTCATCTTGAATATGCAGTTCAATTCTGACCACCTTTTCTGAAAATGGACATTATGGAACTAGAGAGAAAGTGCGGAGGAGGGCTACAAGACTAATAAGGGGAATTTGTGAAGAAAGGCTAGAAAATTTAAATGTGTACAAACTAAAGAAATGGCATCTTAGAGGGCATATGATAATTATATAGCCTAGGCATTAATAGTTATTTAGTGCTTGTTGATCCAAGAAGAAATCTGATTGCCAAGTAAAAATCTATATGATTGAAATCCAAATTTGAAATATCTGTAATAAGAGTTGTTTTGCCTTATTTTGTATCAACAGCAATAAACTAGAATAGGAAAGGGGTTCATATTTTCTTTTTAACTAAAACTAATATGTAACTATGTAGCAAGAGGATACTATGTCCTCTACATTAATAAAAAAACTAATTTCTTTGATTGAAGAGAGTTTTTACTATATGTAATTTGTAACTAAATAATCTTACAGATGGAGATGACAAATTTAGTGCTTATAAATGTATTTCAGTCAAGAAAGATAGCATTGCTGTACAAGAGAAGTCCTTTGTAGCTGATAAAAATTGATTGTATGAAACCAATAGGTGAAACCTCTGCTATGTGGATTTTTTTTATCTAGAGCAGCAACATGTAAAAGATCAAACTTGATAAAAAATTTTAAACTCTAAATACTCAGAAATCCACATGTCCTCCCCGAACTGCAACTGATAAGTTGTACTATCTTCAACATATAATAATCTACCATATCCACCTCCAACTAATGTCTATCTCAATAAACATTCAACAAACAATATATTATACTAAGTATTTCAATGTGTACAAATGTACCTTAATGCTGTTCTATTGACTATATTTTTGGAAGGGGGGGTTAAAACACAATTTTTTTTTAAAATGGTTTCCACCACTATATTCTCAACAGTACATTGAAAACCATTTGAATTTAAGTTAAAGTAAGTTGCATGTTTCATTTAATTAATCAGAAAGAACATTAAAGCACAGAAGACACATTCTAAACCAACAAATCCCTCTTTAGACTAAATAGTTAACGACCCCCTCCTAGCTTGCTTTCTCTCTTTTTCAGGTCACTGCTTTTACAGTTCTTATAGAAAGAAAATGAGAAATGACTCCATGCCACTTGTGCAACAATTTCTGTAAGCCATTTAAAACAATTAAGTAAAGGAGAGCACAGCAGTATATCAGAAAAAGAAAACTATGTATGGGGTGCAAATAGTATAGGCACAGACCTATCCTGTACCACATCAAGAACAAAAAGAAAGGAAATATTGTGAACACCCCATACAATGACAAAGACAATGTATGTTTTTTTCCGCCATATTATACACCACATTGGCAATGGATCAAGTACACAACTTGATCCATTGGACCTTAATATTGGTTTTTGTAGGGGGCTGAATTTCAGTAGAGATAATGTTAGCTTGTATAAGGGCTCTCAATTTTGAGTCTCTTGGATGGATAGCCCCGTGATTTCAACATGCATCTTAGCTTATCCGCCTCTACCTTAAATAACTCCAATTTGGAGCAGTTACATTTTGCTCAAAGGTATTGGCCAATGGGTATAATCTATCCTTGTGGCAGGGGATGGTAGCTAGACCATGGTAGCAAGCTGTTAGAGTAGATGTAGAGTTTTGATATAGATCATTCACAATATTATTTTCTGTCAACACTAGTCTACTCTCACGTATGACAGTCAGCTTTAGCCCTATGTGGTTATCATTAAGATACTCAGTGTACTACTCAAATAACACAATAGAAGAAGCACGTCATTGATATAACATATCCATAGAGGTATATACTGAGTGTAGAAGACTGAAGTGTCAGTGAATACCGAATTTTTCTCCCACCATGATAAAAACAGGTTGCCATAACTTGGGGCCCAACTGGTGCCCATGGTTGTGCCTCATATTTGCTGATAAAATTTACAATAAAAAAATAATGGGCCAGGACATCCTCCAAAAATATGAGAACTATGAAATAACATTCACATGCCTTCATATCTGTTGTTTGTAGCATATTATTGTACAGTGCTTCTACATCCAAACTAGCTAGTTATGCCTTTGGGGTAATTTCAGAGTTTTCAACCTTTCACTAGTAATTTGGTGCATTAGTCAGAATTGATCTTAAAGTGATTCAAAAACCATTAGTAGGATCTATTGGTAGTCTAATATATCCCTTGTATTCTGACAAATGTAACATACATATTTACATAATCTTTGTTGTTCGTGATTACTATTATTTTACTACTTATATCAGCAAGTTTGATTCCTATCTCCTTATGTTCCACAAGTTACTTCAGTGCTCCTTGTTCAGAAAAAATTCATAATTTGTAAAGGTACGTCTGTGTTTTAAGTTAGTCCACAGGGCATCCTTGCAAATGTTATCACCTACAAGTGAGTGTAGACCAGGTACATCCTTGGCAGTTCAGCCCAGTGATTTTCCCTAAAACTCTTTGTCTAAACTATTTTTGTTTGAAGTGAGCACGTCATGTAAGTTTTCTGGCAAATAGATTAACATCTGCCACCCAATTAAACTTAACAGGGTGAGGAATGACGGAAAGACCTTTTTTGAGTAGAGAGATGTCTATTTTGTAACTGGAATAATAATAGATTCAAGATTTTGTTTTTAGTCAATTGTGGCTCTGTCTCTTTTTGCATCCGCATACACGTTGGCCTCAAAGTGGGGATACATTGTTTTATTGGGGTTAGAATGGGGTTGAGTGGAGATATCTAAGGAGACTTCGTTAGTGGAATTCATGGGCCAGTGTTATTTTGTGATATAGACGTGGTCATATCTTTGTAAATTAAAGTGGACAACTGTACAAAAGATTATAGAATATTGTATATGTTATGATGTTAAAACAGACACATACTTCTATAATCTATCTATTTAAGGGAAGGATGAGTACTTAGCACAGCATGGAAAAACCATGACTTGAAATGT
Source organism: Pelodytes ibericus (assembly GCA_036172795.1). Lineage (NCBI taxonomy): Eukaryota > Metazoa > Chordata > Amphibia > Anura > Pelodytidae > Pelodytes > Pelodytes ibericus. The sequence goes on from CM069862.1 coordinate 138,624,712, forward strand.
ATTAATAGTTAAACATACATTAAAAGCTTTTATAAAAATGTTAACATATAAACAGTTTTCCATGCTCTATTGATTTCAAGTTGTTTCAGGTGCTACAGTAAAAGTGTTTCTCCCACACTGGAAAGAAAAAATAATTTATACATTATTTAAATTATAAGAGGAGCAAATAAATATATTTACATGTAAAATAAGAAAAGAAAAGAAGATTCTTTGAAGACTCTTTATTGCCATGCAGTAAATATATCACTTATGAATGTACATTGTCTTTCTAAGCGTAGTCTACATTGTGTAAAAGAATAAACAGGCACTCGCCGTTAACTCTAACAGACCATGGAGCACTAAAAATGATTAGCCTGTCAGGCCAAAAATTACAGTCCATGCATGAGAAGATTTTATGGGGACATTTAGGACAATCACTGGGGTGTTTCACTAAAGGGAATACTATCTCAGAAGCCATCAAGTTTTCTCTTCTTGTGGAAGACAATAATTAATGGACCAGAAGAGCTCTCTCTTTATCAATGTCATTTGTATTCATATATCCATATCCTCTTCATCCTTTATGTAGACTGTGAGCTTTTGGAACAAGTGCATAATTTCCAAGAATTCTTAAAATTACAATTTCACCAATTAATTGTTACTCTTGCCAATGTACAGCACAGTTAAACTAATAATAAGGTTTGGTTTGAATAGTTTCTTGAAGAGTTTGCTCATTTACAAGTGGCACGACATATATATTTATAAAAGAGGACTATTACTTGTGAAAGGATTTTAGTGTTAGTTAGAATAAAGTTTACTCACAGCCTGGCTAAAGATTGCTCTAAATACAGCTGTCGCTCTTAGTGGCACCTATTACCAATGTGGAAATTACCATATTTGCTTGACTATAAAATGCTCTGAAAAAGAATATTCAAGGTCGTCTTATAGTCTGAAATCAAATTGAGGTCTGACTATAAGACTGGGATCCAGGTCCCCTGCAGAGCTAGGTCCCCTCCAGAGAGCCAGAGTTGGGGGGAGGAATGGGGGAAGAGCGCCAGTGTTGGGGAGAGGGAGGGGGTAGAGCCAGCATTGGGCAAATCTGGGGGGAGGGAGGGGTGGAGACCCCTCCCTCCCCCAGACTTGCCCAATGCTGGCTCTACCCAGGCAGCATTGGGCAAGTCTGGGGGGTAGGGGCAGCATTGGCACATAAAAGGAAATAAAAACAAGAAATCATTATATCATAATTTTTTATTAAATATGAAAAACAATTTACATGTGAATATATACAAGTTAAACCTTTTCCTATAGTGTAGTCTTATATTCAGGCTTTTAGTTTTTTTCCTAAAGGAAAATCCAAAGTTTGGGGGTGTCGTCTTATAATCAGGGTTGTCTTGTATTCTAGCAAATACAGTACTCCATTTGACTTGTATCTATCCATACCACAGCCCATTCGTTTGTTTAATGTAACTGTAGGAACCTCTGATGTATGGAGTTAGAGCAGGGGTCCTCAAACTTTTTAAACAGGGGGCCAGTTCACTGTATATATCTTATTTTGAAGTGAAGAAACAAAACGGGAACAAATACAATATTTAAAATGAAGTAAAGTTAAATCAACAAACTTACCAGTATTTCAATGAGAATAGTGTGCCAGTCAGAGCCCAGGAATATTATGCCAGTCAGATGCCCAGGAATATTATGCCAGTCAGAGCCCAGGAATATTATGCCAGTCAGATGCCCAGGAATATTATGCCAGTCAGAGCCCAGGAATATTATGCCAGTCAGAGCCCAGGAATATTTTGCCAGTCAGATGACCAGGAATATTTTACCAGTCAGATGCCCAGGAATATTATGCCAGTCAGATGCCCAGGAATATTTTGCCAGTAAGATGCCCAGGAATATTATGCCAGTCAGAGCCCAGGAATATTATGCCATTCAGAGCCCAGGAATATTATGCCAGTCAGATGCCCAGGAATATTATGCCAGTCAGATGCCCAGGAATATTATGCCAGTCAGAGCCCAGGAATATTATGCCAGTCAGATGCCCAGGAATATTACAGTCAGATGCCCAGGAATATTTTGCCAGTAAGATGCCCAGGAATAGTATGCCAGTCAGAGCCCAGGAATATTATGCCATTCAGAGCCCAGGAATATTGTGCCAGTCAGATGCCCAGGAATATTATGCCAGTCAGATGCCCAGGAATATTATGCAGTCAGAGCGCAGGAATGTTATGCCAGTCAGATGCCCAGGAATATTATGCCAGTCAGATGCCCAGGAATATTATGCCAGTCAGAGCCCAGGAATATTTTGCCAGTCAGATGCCCAGGAATATTTTGCCAGTCAGATGCCCTGGAATATTATGCCAGTCAGAGCCCAGGAATATTATGCCAGTCAGAGCCCAGGAATATTATGCCATTCAGATGCATAGGAATATTATGCCAGTCAGAGCCCAGGAATATTATGCCAGTCAGAGCCCAGTAATATTATGCCAGTCAGAGCCCAGGAATATTGTGCCAGTCAGATGCCCAGGAATATTATGCCAGTCAGATGCCCAGGAATATTATGCCAGTCAGATGCCCAGGAATATTATGCCAGTCAGAGCCGAGGAATATTATGCCAGAGCCCAGGAATATTATGCCAGTCAGATGCCCAGGAATAGTGTGCCATTCCAGTGTACTCCATAGTTTGCTCGTTATACCTCCCTCCTCCCCTGCTTCCCCATCACTTACCTCCAGCTGCTGTGTCCCGGCCGGACGTCTTGCGCAGTGTTCCCTCCTGCACGGAGGAGGGAAACACAGTTACCTGCAGCACCCCCCGTGGGCCGGATAAATGTCCTCGGCGGGCCACATGGTTTTTTTTTTTTTTTTTACTGTAGGTGAACCTGTAGTGTTTGTTGTAAAACTGAAGCCAGGAGAGTGAAGTGGACTGTGAGTGAAGTGGACTGTGTTGAAGGGGAAGTGTAAAAGGATTTGCCTGCAAACCACCAATATAACGGTAATCCAAGTCTCTCTAGCTTCAGTAAACATATTATTGTAAATCTTAGAAAAATAATTTGAAGTCAACCTTTTAGCTAAGGGATCATATCGAATCCACAATGCCACTTATAAAATCACTTATTTGTCCTGTCACAATTGACATTTTTTCCAATTAAAACGGTAAACATATTAGGAGTCAATAGGTTATGGGAACTGAACACTGGTTTGTTAAACCCAAAGAACAATCATTTCATAACTTAAGAAGAAAAATGGTCATTTCTGGGAAATAGCTGGCTATTAAAAAGAAGACAAAAGATTTCAGTTTCTCATACCATTTGTAGATACATTTGTAGACACAGGAGAAAAATGCATACATTCTAAGCCCAAACGTTGGGGCTCCGACAGGTATTGATTTCAACCAATAACTTTAAAAAAAAGCAGGTACCCAGCATGAAATAAGTAAAACATAACATTTATTCCAAATTGTTAAAATATAATAAATTCCTTATCTAAATTTTTATATACTTTTTCGACATTACGCAATTGTTTTTAATTATCTCTTTTACATATTCCCAAATGGCTCTTAAAGGGTCACTATCACTTACATGTAACTATATTATGTGTGCATTTAAAACAAACACATACAGGGAGTGCAGAATTATTAGGCAAATGAGTATTTTGACCACATCATCCTCTTTATGCATGTTGTCTTACTCCAAGCTGTATAGGCTCGAAAGCCTACTACCAATTAAGCATATTAGGTGATGTGCATCTCTGTAATGAGAAGGGGTGTGGTCTAATGACATCAACACCCTATATCAGGTGTGCATAATTATTAGGCAACTTCCTTTCCTTTGGCAAAATGGGTCAAAAGAAGGACTTGACAGGCTCAGAAAAGTCAAAAATAGTGAGATATCTTGCAGAGGGATGCAGCACTCTTAAAATTGCAAAGCTTCTGAAGCGTGATCATCGAACAATCAAGAGTTTCATTCAAAATAGTCAACAGGGTCGCAAGAAGCGTGTGGAAAAACCAAGGCGCAAAATAACTGCCCATGAACTGAGAAAAGTCAAGCGTGCAGCTGCCACGATGCCACTTGCCACCAGTTTGGCCATATTTCAGAGCTGCAACATCACTGGAGTGCCCAAAAGCACAAGGTGTGCAATACTCAGAGACATGGCCAAGGTAAGAAAGGCTGAAAGACGACCACCACTGAACAAGACACACAAGCTAAAATGTCAAGACTGGGCCAAGAAATATCTCAAGACTGATTTTTCTAAGGTTTTATGGACTGATGAAATGAGAGTGAGTCTTGATGGGCCAGATGGATGGGCCCGTGGCTGGATTGGTAAAGGGCAGAGAGCTCCAGTCCGACTCAGACGCCAGCAAGGTGGAGGTGGAGTACTGGTTTGGGCTGGTATCATCAAAGATGAGCTTGTGGGGCCTTTTCGGGTTGAGGATTGTCAGAGGTATTGATCAGTAATCTCGAGACTGTTACATATGAATAAAGCAGAAGCAAAGTATAACAAGATGGATGCAAGCAGCCTCCATTTTGTGACAGTTTTGGACATCCTTCTGTGTGTTAAAATCTTATTCTGTGTCCCTGAGGATGAAAGGAAAGTCTTCCACATTCCTAACTCTGTTATCTGTAACCAAATATTTTACTGATAAGTTCATAGTATCACCTGAACAGATAAGGTGGCCATTGTTGTGCAAGGTTTATTACATCTCATTGTACTGATGCAGACACAGCTGTGTACATACTAGAGGAGAAGGGGGGCTTCTCTGCAACTTGCTAGCCCACCCAAACTGGCAGAAACTGACAGGCACACTGAGATTATTGGGATTTTTGATTTGTAGAATCTAATAAGGGTTATTATAAATAGACCTAGTTGATTCAAATCACCCAATAAAATATATACTTATATCACACCTTCACTAATTAAAATGTAAAGTATTATTAATCCTACATACTAATTAGAATATTGTTTTCATTGTTTTATTAGTGTGGTATATATTTTATTATACATTTTTATTTAATGTGCAATGATAAGAATATGATACATATTTACTCTAATTTCAAATTGTATTAACACTTTTAGAAATGTAAACATATATTGTCTTATATTATACTCACAATCCAGGTGTAGCTATAAACCATGACATCATCTCATTTAAATTAAATACACCCATCCATTCAATTGGCTAGAAGTTACAGAAACAGGGTGTGAGTCTCAGATAAGGTTTGGTTGATAAGTTGGTACTGGAGGGGTAGAAGAAAGAGACCGGAGATACCTGAGAGACCTGGGGGGACTGATTTTGGGAGATGGGAATGTTTTAGAAAAGAGCTGAGTCTCTCTCCTCCTGGAGAGGACTCGGGAATATGAGGCTTTTAATAGCACATGTTCATTATAACAATAGAAATCTCCATACCCATAGTATTGAGCTAAGTCCCAGGAGTAACTCCCATCACTCAATTCTTCAATTGAAGGAGTCTCAACTGCAAACCAACCTCTGCCGGTAATGTATAAATGTGGTAATTTGTTTCTAGCATAATCTCATTTTTATGGATGTCATTAGCATATATATTTGGGTAAATTTAACTTAAATCCCACAATTTCTGGGATCTATATGTTTTAGCCTGGTGTTTATCTGTCATCCTTTCTGCAGAAGGAAGCCGGAGAAATATCCTATAGATATTAACAAAAGAACCATAAGTTCTTATAGTCTAGCTATTTACCCAAATATGTCATATCTAATCTCCAGAGATTATCTAAGATTCTCATTCTTAAAGTCTAAGCTAGAATACATACATTATCATTTACCGAGCAGATTAAGAAATAGCCACCTTGAGTAGTGATATGATTTAGTAGTATTACCTTACCTAAGCAGAGTATATGTTGGTAATTTGTAGGTAATTATGGCGTACTATCATTAACCATTTTAAATACTAATCATAATCAATGTAGATTGTATATAAATAAAATGCATGGCCATCTTATGGTCAGAAACGTACTGCATAGTAAATTATTCTACATGCATGTTGATATAGGTACAGAGCTTCATAATTAATGTTTTGTCCTACTTACTTATGTTATAAGTCATACATGTGAATTATGATTAACATCTATTGATACTGTATTTTGTTGTTATGCTATTTTGCTTACCATTTGATCTTTATTCTATATCCAATAAATTAATTATTATTTTATTAATAATTGTTGCATTGTATTTACTTTTGTAAAAACGTCATCCAAACTCTCACATACATAACGAATTCTTGATATGGGTATTTTTAGTCGGACCCATATATATGAATCATCAATTTCCATATATTTTTTATGATTCATAATTAATAACTCATATTCATATTTTTATGGTTATTAATAATCCGACAGGATGGAGTCAAGCTCAACTCCCAGTCCTACTGCCAGTTCCTGGAAAACACCTTCTTCAAGCAGTGGTACAGGAAGAAGTCTGCATCCTTCAAGAAAAACATGATTTTCATGCAGGACAATGCTCCATCACACGCGTCCAAGTACTCCACAGCGTGGCTGGCAAGAAAGGGTATAAAAGAAGAAAATCTAATGACATGGCCTCCTTGTTCACCTGATCCGAACCCCATTGAGAACCTGTGGTCCATCATCAAATGTGAGATTTACAAGGAGGGAAAACAGTACACCTCTCTGAACAGTGTCTGGGAGGCTGTGGTTGCTGCTGCACGCAATGTTGATGGTGAACAGATCAAAACACTGACAGAATCCATGGATGGCAAGCTTTTGAGTGTCCTTGCAAAGAAAGGTGGCTATATTGGTCACTGATTTGTTTTTGTTTTGTTTTTGAATGTCAGAAATGTATATTTGTGAATGTTGAGATGTTATATTGGTTTCACTGGTAACAAATAATTAATTGAAATGGGTATATATTTGTTTTTTGTTAAGTTGCCTAATAATTATGCACAGTAATAGTCACCTGCACACACAGATATCCCCCTAAAATAGCTAAAACTAAAAACAAACTAAAAACTACTTCCAAATATATTCAGCTTTGATATTAATGAGTTTTTTGGGTTCATTGAGAACATGGTTGTTGTTCAATAATAAAATTAATCCTCAAAAATACAACTTGCCTAATAATTCTGCACTCCCTGTATATAAGACACATTTTTGTTTTCTGTTTGAATTATTTGCATTTAAAAGTAAAAACATTTTTTTTTATCTCCAGTATCAGTACCATTTTGAGAATTTTAACCATGATGCTACATTCTCTAAAATCTTCCAGCAAGTCTCACTTTACAACTGTGGCGAGAGCCTGCATGATGATGTCATAAGATCCACCCCTGCTCTCTTACTGGCTCCTGTGTATCATAGTTGGCAGGACTAGGTGGCTGTGTACAACTTTTTTTTAACATGCCTTCCAACACAAGAGATAGCAGATTGACCTGATCAAACAAGATCATAACTCTGCCCCCTTGTGATGTAAAAGTTACATTACCCTCCCGTTCAATGCAAGTTTATCATCAGAATTCTGACTTATAGACTGCATTCTGTGTCCCCAGCCCTAAAGTGAGATACTAGTGCTGTATAATCACTCAGGGTTCGCACTCAAAAACACTTCTACAGAGGGCCACATAATCAGAAATGCATGTATGTGTTTAGCCACATACATTTTTCATATTAACCGTAATTATGAAGAATAGCTTGTTAGCCATATAAAAATGTTTGCTTATTTATCAGTAGTACAAAAGCAGTCCAAAACAAGATTAAATTAACTTCATTTAAACAAAGGTATATAGGGATAGTGAGAATATGAACTGTTAAGTCAGGAGGGCCACACCTAGCTCTCAAATGTGCACAGTTGGCCTGTGGACTGCACATTGAATGCAACTGTGATATAGTGTATTGCATGGCTGCACAGTTTTAAATGTTACATTAAGTAGTTACATGTATCAATAGCATCGTTAATGGCTGCTGTGAACATGTTGGTTTGTTGTGAAGAATGTCTTATTGGACACACCATGGTGCGTGCAGTGCGAGGATTTTTAATCAAGGGAGCCTTACACATCTGCAGTCTAAGGGTCAGAATGTAGGTGCATGCACTTGGCTCCACCCCCTCCATTGTCGATTGGCTGTTGGACCAACACAGAAGTGCTACTTTTTAAACTCTGTCTCAAGACCTGCCATTTACAACTGCAATGTGTCATAATATATTAATTCTTACTTTTAAATCAGTTTCAGGCTAATTTAAAATGTAATTTCCATTATCTATTAAAGAACAAGAAGTGTAATGCAAAGTGTTCCTATAAAAACACCAGTCTCTGTGGCAAGGTCTGTGAAGGTCCATAAAACATCATTTAACTGTCCATCACAAAGTCTTGTAAATGTCCACCATGAATATTATTGGTGACTACCTCTGAGCTTGCTTCTGGCATCTTCATCTTTATTTTGTATCCTTTTAATTCTTTATAAATAGGTTGTATAACTTGTGGACAAACAAAAGGGGAAAATAAGCCGGCTCCACCGTTGGCAGTAAACATACCTCCTATATGTCTTGGGAAGATGGGTGCTCCGTCCGTGCTGCAGCAAAAGCACCATAAGCGAAAATAGAAAAAATTGTGGACAAAGGACGCATGCACTCCAAACTCCAATATGATTGTAAAACTTCTGATTTATTCCAAAAAATTAAAATGGATCACAGGGACAATGAATACAAAGACAGGGAAAGGACGAATGCCTTACATGTTTCGCGTGCTCACACGCTTAATCATAGGCTGTATAACTTGTGGTAGCTTAGTGTTGGTATATGATATTGTAATTTATGGTACCAAAGGCACAACTACCAGTGGTATAATGAGTAGTGCTAGGCACTGGGGACCAGCAGAAGTAAAGAACCCATAGCACTAAGTGTAAACACGAACCAGCATTTTCCCATCTTTCCTTTTGTAGTTCCCTCTTAGTGCTCTTTTTCTGCACAGAAACTACAGAGTGCCAGAATATGATGTCACATCTCAACACAACCTCTCAGTAGGCAGCGTGCAGAATTAGAGCACCACTAGACACCTACCACACATAAAGAGGTAGGGATGGGAGGATCCCCATGTCTTTGACTACCATGGGTTACATATTTTTCTGGCTGAGGATTATGGTAAATGTAATCCACAACAATAGCAGTACCAAAGACAGCCATTAATGCCTTTGGAACTCTACTATTGTGGCTAAACATGATGGGTAATGTTATCCACAACTCTATGAGTGCCAAGGTTTAGTCATCACCATTAAAGTGGATTTCTGCAATATGTCTGTACTGGGGCAGTCCATTGTGCTGTTCCACCACTGTATGTTACATCGCTCTACCTTCATCCTTTGTTGATCCTGATTAATGTACAATCTATCAAACAATCAGCCAAACAGGAATAAGGTGCATGTTGGAAAATATTATGAAATTCTAAACACAAAAGATAGGCTAATGAAAATGACCTAAAACATGTTAACAATAGGTTTTTATGCTCTTCTAATCAATGTAGTGTTTTTATCTGATGCAAGTTTTACATCCTTGAGATTTTATTTTGCTTTTCACTATAAGAATATACAGCACCTATTTAACACAGTCAAAAGAGTTTTTTCTGAGATCAAATCCTTTCCAAAAGTACATCAGAAATGTAATTATCAGGTGTGCTGAAATAGTACAATGATTAAGAGATTTTTAATGCAGACAGGGAGACCTATTGATTCTTTGTGCAGTAAAACCTACATCCCCTTTCGTATAGGACCATTAGCCAAACTCAGAATGATACATCAGACATTCTTTTTAGTTTCGAAATTCTGCTGAGCACAGCATTTTAAAGCTTGGTATTAATACGGGAATGTGATGTGATTCTCATCATTCTGATGATTATTGGCACATGTTAGTATTAACTTATTGTAGTTAATATTTCTATTAGTTCTAGGAGTGTGATAGGGTATACTACACTCCAGGGCCATTCAATGGGTTAAATAACTGTTCTGCCCTGACAAACACCAAAGGGTTGATGCTTGCATCTCATAAATATTTTTTAGGATTTCAACATGCAGTAATATCTGATTATTACAGGAACAGGTTCATTTATTAAAATGTATAAACAGTGATGGTTCCAAGTTACAGAAAATTTGGCAGTGTACTGTAAATGTAATTCAAGTACTTTACTAAATGGCAAAAATCATTTAATAAATAAACAAAAATTAAATAGTTTAGCTAAACATTTATAGGATGTAATCTTCACAGAATTATTATAGTTGGTATACTCAAATAAGTACACTGCTTCTCTAGTATCAGTTGTTGGCCATAGAAATGGAAGAACATGGAGATAAGAATGTTTTGTCTACTCCAGCCTCTGTCCTACTTCATCTCACTCCCCAATCTATAAGACAATATAAAAAATGTATAACTACCCACTTATTAAATGCAGCAAAAGCATTATTCCCTCTGCAAGGGATAGAAAAACAACCATCTTATCTTGAATGGAAGGATAGAGTTGAATCTATAAGAGAAGACAACTTCTTCTTCAAAAGGACAGAATGAAACAAAACTGGCTAATTAGTTAGAATTTTTAATCCAATAGCTAATATTTTATAATCTTTATTACAGGAAGGGAGAAATTTCCTTTCCCTTTTTTCCATACAAGAGAAACATACATACAAAAATATCTGTTACAGTGTAATAAATATCATAGAAAGACAGCACTACATTTTGTAAAAACACACGATTAGGAGTAACAAGAGTACGGATTAACTAAACTGCAGACCTAACCCTTCCATTGAGACTGACCATACACCACAGAGAAGATCCCTTATCAGTGCACAAGTGATCTTCCCTCTGCACCTAGTTCCAAAACAACTTAAAATACATACATACAACGCATACATACTACATACACACCAGACACGTTCACATGTGTGTGTGTGAAATGGGTTTCGACATGGTAGGTAGTGGGGGGAGGGGGCTTGACCCTCCAGGGGCCCCATTAGTCTAGTTTTCGTCAGTTTCTGTAGCCATTCTCCCCATTCCGGTAGCCTCCTACTTTTTAAGTCAAACTGATTCCTTATCCCTTGTTCCATTTTTAACTGATATATTACCTGCTCTTTAACCTCTGCCCATATGGGTGTTATAGGTGAGCGACACATTTTACCTTTTAGTATATTTGAATTATAAGGGGCCAGACAAATCTGCTAACAGACTCTAGACCTGTGTGTAGCAAATTAAATTGCGGAGATAGTAGTATGTTTGTTTTACACAGTTTGTTTATTTGGTTGTTCACCACTGTCCACATTAACTGTATGAGACCAAATGACCACCAGATATGCAGGTAATCCACTTTAGTGGCACCACATCTCCAGCACCCTTCTGTCCTCTTGGGATACATTTTTGCGAGCTTTGTGTGGACCAGATACATCCTGTTCAGTAACTTAAAGTGTGTCTCCGCGGCTCCGCCAAGTTTAAACAATGGATGTGCTTGTACACCAGATTGAGAGAGTGCAGCCATTGGTCTCCTCTAATCTCCATACCCAAATCCTTTTGCCATTTACTCATAACTGGAAAGGTTATTGCTTTCTCTGTAGACCTAATTAGTTGAACCAGCTGGGAAGTCATACCCTTTGATTGATCTCTTCTTATCAGAGCTCCGAGGGTCTCAATATTGCCCTTCTGATAGAGATGCCTATGGAAGTATCCCTTGATCCCTTGATGTGCAGATATGTAAAGATTTCAGAGCTAGGCAGTTTCTTATCTATGGACAGGTCCTCTAAGTTTTTTATCTCGCCCAACTCCATCAGATCTTGGGCTAGGTCCAGCCCTGCTTCATACCATCTATTTAAATATATATTATCTATATTCAGTGCTACAATTCTCAGAAGTGTTTCAGTCTGGACCAGGCCTACTCAAGGTCTCCATCACAATGCATTGTAGATTTTGGTTTGGGGGTAGGTGGATCATGGGTATGAAAGAGAATCTTTGACAAATATTCTGTCTTTAACCTCTCACATTCTAACCGATACCAACTTTTTTTTGTTTGCACGTACTGAGTCTCTAGGCATGGTCCAACAGGCTCGCCCAGTGGGACTCTTCTAGATTTGGAAGACCAAGGACCCACTGTTTAACTGTCAAGGACAAACATTTCAAATTGATTCAGGGTTTTTTACCCTGCCAGATCTGTTAAGCCACATTTGAGCTAATTTTAACCAGCTTGTGGAACTCTCAAGGGAATCATTTTAAAAAGATAGTTCTATCTTTTAAGATGCTTATTCTGCCCCAAAAGGAAATTCCTAAAGATTTCCAGTCTCTTAGTAATTTGTTAGTACTTCTCAGCAAGGGTAAAAAATGTATCTCAATGATTTTTTGGGGGTCTGGACAGATATTTACTCCTTAGCCCATGCAAACCCATATTTTGCAAGGATCTAGGACTCTTCTTCGCCGCGGCTTCATCGCTGACAGTTCAGCACGGCAGTTAGAACGCTGAACTGTCAGCAATGAAGAATAACGCGGTCGTTTGATCGCGGACGCGGCTATGTAAGAGCTGACAGTTCAGCGCTGAACTGTCAGCTCTTACAAATGTAAAAGTAAAAATAAAATAACCCCCCCAATAAATGATTCCCCCCCAAATTGTCCCCCCAAACCCCAATACTAAAATTAACCCCAAAACCCCAATTCTAAAATTAACCCCAAAACCCCAATACTAAAATTAACCTCCGAACCCTAATACTAACCCCTGACCCCTAATACTAACCCCCTAAACCCTGATACTAACCCCTGAACCCTAATACTAACCCCCTAAACCCTAATACTAACCCCCGAACCCTAATAATAAAATTGACCCCCTAAACCCTAATACTAACCCCCGAACCCTAATACTAACCCCCTAAACCATAATACTAACCCCCGAACCCTAATACTAACCCCCGAACCCTTATACTAAAATTAACCCCCTAAACCCTAATACTAAAATTAACCCCGAACCCTAAAAACTAATTCTAACCCCCTAAACCCTAATTCTAACCCCCTTAACCCTAATTCTAACCACCCTTACTAAAATAAACTAAAATAGATAAAATACTAAAATAAACTTACCTTTAGCGATGAAATGTCCCGCGACGTGCTGTCGTGTGGTGAAGGGACGGCAGATAAGGTGTCCCATCCCCATTTTGCAAATCCTTCTTGACCCAGGTCATATTGCAAGACTTTGCTATCAATTTCTGGGGTTTTAACTTATACCCGGAGTACCTTGAGAAGTTGTCTCCGGCGGCTCTGATAGGGTAAGTATGGTATAGTGCGAATACATGTTTAATTTCAGGTCTCTTTGCTTAGTTTCTATACCCTAGATGACCTGATTTCTCCTTATTGAAATAGCCAATGGTTCGGATGTAATAATATACAGGAGTGGAGACAATGAGCACCCTTGTCTAGTCCCATTTTTTAAAGAGAACCAGCTTGAACTAAAACTAGTGCCCCTGACTCTGGCAGTAGGTGATATATATAATTTCATTATTGCGTCATGTATTCTGCCTTTTATCCCAAGGTCCCTCAATGCCTCCCCAGGATAATTTCAATTGACCCTATCAAAGGCCTTTTCCCCCATCTAATGATAGAGTTAGAAAAGGTCTTCTATGCATCTTTACTCCTTCTAATATCTCTATCAGTCTTCTAGCATTGCTCGATTCTTTCCTATCTGGGAAAAACCCGACTTGATCAGAGTGTACAGCTAATATTAAAATACACCTATGAATGAGATATTAAAAAAATAGATCATGTATTGTGCTTTCTTGTATATCTTTACTTTTTTTTGTTATATGTACTAATAAAACAGTCTAGTCCCCAAACTAACTTTGATGCAAGTGGAAGACTACTGCCTGAATAGTGAACAGATTTTTTTTTCCAGTGTGATTTGATGCATTCATTCTCCATAAATCAAATTTTTTATATTCTACTCAAGCCCCCCCTTGCATGCTATCTTACTGGTACTTCTGCACTGATTGTGTATAGGCACTGAGCATGTATTAGTTTTGTTTCATTTACTCACTTCCTCTGCTGTTCTGCTGGTGGAAAAGTATGCATTGTGAGGAATCTAAGTGACCTTGCATTGTACATGTCGACTCTATTTACAGTGCAACACATTGTCTGACATCACTTGAGAAACAGGATAATCCATTGACTTTTTCTCAGCTAGTGTGGGCTGTCCTAGTTTCTTGAAAGCTGCTTAATTTTCACAAATTAATCTAAGTGTAGGATTTGCATATTTTAAGCAATGCAAAATATGCAATATAAAGTACTCTGAATGTACTCTAATATGGATTAACATTTGGAAGATGAATTTTGGGCACCAGACAGTCCCTTTTAAGGTCCTTCACCTAGGCACATTTGACATTTTATACCTTTTGTAGTATGCCTTTGATATACAGCATATAGCAAACTGACAAAAGTTACACCAAAACTGCAGAACTGTAAAAGTAGTAGAACTTTTTGAGGCCATTCTGGACTATGATTTGGAACTTAATTATCAGTTCACCATAAATTTACATACTATAATAGCGCATAAAAACAATTGATAAAGCGTACACTAAGATAGGAAACATAAGCTACCTGCATTACAATATCCAGCATTCATTATTTTCAAACAGCATTAGCCATGGAGTTTATGTAAGGTCTATACATTTTAACTGCTAAGACCAAAAGATAGTACATATTGTAGCGTTCTATTCAACAGATGGGTAGAAAAAGAGGAAAAATCAATGCTTTATTATTGTGCTTTATATATGCACACACTCTTCCAGGCAGGTGTATGGTGCTTCTTGCTTCATTATTTAATGCCTGGAGCTGATGAGTACAAGATGGCTTTCCAAAGGTCATAAAAAACCATCACTCACATTTAAACCAGATTCAATCACTCTGAAAGCAATAACATTGCTAGTGGATTAATCTCACTATGTTAGATCTTTAATTTAGTACCTTCACATCAAGTCAGAACATGTAAAGCAAAACAGTGTTCAGCATCCAAATGACAACAAAAGCATGCTGGCTCCACTAACATTAATCCATGTTGCAGTAGGGTACTCCACGCACATATTTCTTCTTTTTTCATTATACACTTTTATCACTTGTCCACATTATCACACGTTTCTGTTTGTTCTCCTATTTGCATCTTATTTATTTTCACCTTGTTTCACGATTCACTCGCCCTTTTCACCTTTCTCTTTTTCTCTTCATCTTCCACATATACCTACTTATTTATTCAGTATATTGTGTTTCTGCTATATTCTTTTTTTTTCCTTTTTGTATTCTTTCTCATTTATCATCATATTTTTATCTACTTCCACATTCTTCCAGCAATCCAGGAGTCAACCGGTTCTATTCACTTATATTTTCTCAGCAACTTAGAGGTTAACTTGCATTCACAACCTGACACTGATTACATGGTCTTTTCTATTGGCTTACGATGTATATTTAGTTCCTGGCCGTTCACTTGTTTCTTACCTATGATTAAGCGTGGTTGTCATGCGAAACGCGTAAGGTCTTTTCCCTTACCCGCGTTTTGATCCGTGGAGTGTCATTTTTCATCTGTTTGTTCCCTCCATTTGGTACTATTAAAAGCACTTTCTTTCATGAATCGTTGATGCAGTGGAGTGCCCATTTGTTTCCTTTTATTCAGCATCCAAAGACTACCGTTACTCATAAATATTACGACTCACATGAAACTTTGACAAATGTATTGATTAAAAAATGCTTCCCACCAACTAACAATAAAAAACATTGCCAGTTATATCATACATATATATGTATCATTCCATGTTGTAAAGAAGTAGGTTGGCTGAGTGTCATGAGGATGATAATTGTAGCACACAGTGGCTAGAATCCTGGAATGGCGCCTCTCCCTAAAGAATAACCCAAAAATGCATGTGCACGCAATATGACAACAATTTAGATATATTGAACATAAAAACATTCTGTCCTTTGATATTATTTTGTCATCAAATGGATCAAAAGCATAGTGTACGCACTGTGAACATTGTAAATGACTATTGTACCTTGATTTTTGATGGTGAACAATTTAAAGGGACAGTCTAGTCCCCAAACTCACTGTCACAAACATCCGTGACTCGGGGAGCCAGCCGAGAAATATTGTTATTTCTGTTGGAATACCCAGTGTGTCCCCTTGTTTTCCCCAATTTAATACCTCCCCAAAAGGGCAAAGCGAAGCACCCTAAGTGGCCAGCCACAATAAAGGTTATCCCTGGTCGCCTGGTACTTTCGGCAGCCCTTGGTGTATTCAGGGGCCAGATGATTTGGTCACTCCAGACTGTCGGCATAGATCCTATTGGTCGCTCTGGTTCAAGGGGAAATAGTAGGCGCCTATTCCATTGGCCAGGAGTTTAAAGGTCCCTAAAGTTAAAGGGATTAAAGGGACATGGCTTTGCCACTCTCGCCTCATTGGTCAATAGTTTACCCAGTATGTTCCCATTGGTTCCCCCCTAATCCTGGCACCAGATTTAATTTTATCACCCATTGTGTTGAAGTTAATCCTGTTATGAGGGTATTGTTCCATCATTTGTTATCAAGATGTTTTAACCCCTTAAGGACAGAGCCTTTGAAACATTTTTGTCCTTTCTGGACAATGGCTATTTTAACATTTCTGTGCTGTTTGTGTTTAGCAGTAATGTTCTTCTTCGTCATTTGCTGTACCCACACATATTATATATTGTTTTTATCGGGACAAAAAGGGCTTTCTATGGATGCCATATTTTTGATCATATCTTATCATATTAATAAAAATAAAAAAAAAAATATGGTAAAAAAAAAATACACAAATTTCTTTGTTTTTATTTGAAACAACTTCTCCTCATCGACAATAGCGAACGAAAAAACATGCTAAATAGATTCTACTATTTCTCCTGAGTACAGGGATACCACCCATGCATAGGTTTGTTGGGTTGTTTGGGGGCTAAAATGCCACATTTGTGAGGTGCAGTTTTTTGTTTTCAAACTTGAAATTTTTACATGCAGACAGCCTGCACCCATGTCCCATTTGGGACATATTTGAAACCAGCCAGTGTATTTTACCCCATCAACCCATAAATTTTTCTAAAAGTAGACACCCTAGGCTATCTCAAATGGTGGTATTTTAACACTTTCCATGCACTAATTCTACCACCAGCCTTTGTCAAAGTTTGTGGTAGTAATTTTTTTGTGTTTCTTTTTCACAAACCTTGTACTTCAGACATGAATTTACAGATTTTGGTATGTGTCACTGCCAAATAACACCCCAAAAAGTGTTCAGCAACATCTCTTGAGTACAGGGATACCCCCCATGCATAGGTTTGTTGGATAGTTTGGGGGGTAAAAGGCCAATTTGGGAGGTGAAGTTTTTGGTTTTCCAATTTGAAATTTTTACATGCAGACAGCCTGCACCCATGTCCCATTTGGGACATATTTGAAACCAGCCAGTGTATTTTACCACATCAACCCATATATTTTTTAAAAGTAGACACCCTAGGCTATCTCAAATGGTGGTATTTTTACACTTTCCATGCACTAATTCTACCACTAGCCTTTGTCAAAGTTTGTGGTAGTAATTTTTTTGTGTTTTTTTTTCACAAACCTTGTACTTCAGACATGAATTTACAGATTTTGGTATGTGTCACTGCCAAATAACACCCCAATAAGTGTTCAGCAACATCTCTTGAGTGCAGAGATACCACCCATGCATAGGTTTGTTGGGTTGTTTGGGGGGTAAAAGGCCAAATTTGGTAGGTGCAGTTTTTGGTTTTCCAAATTGAAATTTTGACATGCAGACCGCCTGCACCCATGTCCCATTTGGGACATATTTGAAACCAGCCAGTGTATTTTACCCCATCAACCCATATATTTTTTAAAAGTAGACACCCTACGCTATTTCAAATGGTGGTAATTTAACACTTTCCATGCACTAATTCTACCACCAGCCTTTGTCAAAGTTTGTGGTAGTAATTTTTGTGTGTTTTTTTTTCACAAATATTGTATTTTAGACATAAATTCACAGATTTTGGTATGTGTCACTGCCAAACAATAACCCAATATGTGTTCAACAACATCTCCTGAGTACAGGGATACCACCCATGCATAGGTTTGTTGGATTGTTTGGGGGGTAAAAGGCCAAATTTGGGAGGTGAAGTTTTTGGTTTTCCAATTTGAAATTTTGACATGCAGACAGCCTGCACCCATGTCCCATTTGGGACATATTTGAAACCAGCCAGTGTATTTTACCACATCAACCCATATATTTTTTAAAAGTAGACACCCTAGGCTATCTCAAATGGTGGTATTTTTACACTTTCCATGCACTAATTCTACCACCAGCCTTTGTCAAAGTTTGTGGTAGTAATTTTTTTGTGTTTTTTTTTCACAAACCTTGTACTTCAGACATGAATTTACAGATTTTGGTATGTGTCACTGCCAAATAACACCCCAATAAGTGTTCAGCAACATCTCTTGAGTGCAGGGATACCACCCATGCATAGGTTTGTTGGGTTGTTTGGGGGGTAAAAGGCCAAATTTGGTAGGTGCAGTTTTTGGTTTTCCAAATTGAAATTTTGACATGCAGACCGCCTGCACCCATGTCCCATTTGGGACATATTTGAAACCAGCCAGTGTATTTTACCCCATCAACCCATATATTTTTTAAAAGTAGACACCCTACGCTATTTCAAATGGTGGTATTTTAACACTTTCCATGCACTAATTCTACCACCAGCCTTTGTCAAAGTTTGTGGTAGTAATTTTTGTGTGTTTTTTTTTCACAAATATTGTATTTTAGACATAAATTCACAGATTTTGGTATGTGTCACTGCCAAACAATAACCCAATATGTGTTCAACAACATCTCCTGAGTACAGGGATACCACCCATGCATAGGTTTGTTGGGTTGTTTGGGGGCTAAAAGGGCCACATTGTGAAGGTGCGCATTTTCAACTTGGAATATTGACGTGTAGCCAGCCTGAGCCCATCTTTCATTTGGGACTTTTTTTTAAAGTAGGACAGTGTATTTTACCGCAAAAAGTATATATTTTGTAAAAGTAGACACCCTAGGCTATTTTAAATGGTGTTATTTTAATACTTTCCATGCACCAATTCTATCACCAGCCTTTGTCAAAGTTTGTGGTAGTCATTTTATTGTGTATTTTTTCCCACATACATTGTACTTTAGACACAAATTCACATATTTCGGTATGTGTCACTGACAAACAATACCACAATATATGTTCAGCAACATCTCCCGAGCACAGGGATACCACCCATGCATAGCTTTGTCAGCTTTGTTGGGTGTTGAAAGGCTACATTTGAGAGGTGCGCTTTTTGATTTTCAAACTTGGAATTTGAACATGTAGAGTAAGGAAGGGGTTAATAGCTCTAATAAGAGCCTTTGTAGTACTGTACAAACAAATTAACCCCTAAAAATATACAGACAAGAAAAAATGTTCTGCTGTGCAGTGATCAGTGGCAGGGAAGGGGTTAATACACTACACTATACAAAGGGTATGGCTTTTATAAAAGCCCTTGGGACTCACAATTTTTTAACATTTTATTTAATTTATTACAATTAAAAAATTATGTTATACAGATCTGTCTCTTTCCCTCACTAAAACTCAAGTGAGGAGAGGGAGACAGATCCATATGGGTCAGAACAATATTTACGAACCAGACGAATGGTGATCACCAAAACCACCTTTGCCACTGATCGGCTGTTACTGATCGCTATACACGCGTTCAGACAGCTTCAAAAGGAATACACGTAATCCCCTAGTGGGTATAACTAACCCCTAGCGAGTCTGACAAAAAAAATGCTGATAGCAAAAAAAAATCCTTCTGCGACTAGATTGCTCCATATGCGCTGCTTAGGCAGTGACCATATGCACTGCTTAGGCAGTGACCATATGTGCTGCTTAGGAAGTGATATACGGCAAGGAAGGGGTTAATAGCTCTTAAAAGAGCCTTTGATATACTGTAATAAATCAAAGTAAAAAAAAATAACCCCTAAAAAAATGCACAGACAGCAAAAAATGTGCTGCTGTGTAAGATCACTGCTTACACAGCGATCAATTGCAAGGAAGGGGTTAAATACTGGAAACGGCTTTTATAAAAGCCTTTGGGTCTCAATTCTATTAAATATATTATAATTAAAAACTTACATTATACAGCTCTGTCTCCCTCCCTCACTAAAACTCACGTGAGAGGGAGGCAGATATACACGGGTCAGATCAAATATTTACAAATATTGATCTAACCAGACGAATGGTGATGCTCATCTAAGCAAACGCCAACCCGCCTTTGTCACTTATCAGCTGTTACTGATCGCTATACATGCGGTCAGACAGCTAAAAAAATTTTTTTTACGTTAGACGTAGTCCCCTAGCGGGTATAATTAACACGTGATGGGTATAATAAAAAAGTTTAAAAAAATTTAAAAATGCTTCTGCAGCAAGATTGCTGCATTTGCGTCAGATCGCTGCTTAGGCAGTGATCTACAGCAAGAAAGGGGTTAATCTCTCTTAAAAGAGCTTTTTTTTAATACTGTAATGAATTACAGTAAAAAAAAATGAACCCCTAAAAAATGCACAGACAGCAAAAAATGTGCTGCAGTGTATGATCACTGCGTACACAGCGATCAATGGCAGGGAAGGGGTTAAATGGCTTTTATAAAAGCCCTTGGTGTTTAAAATTTTATTAAATATTTTTTTTATTATTTTATTTTATTTTTTTACTTTATCTGATCTGTCTCTCTCCCTTACTATAACTAGTAAGGTGAGGGAGGCAGATCAATACTTGTCAAAGGCAATATTTGCTAATATTGCCTTTGACTGTATGGTAAGTGCTCATCAGAGCACTTACCATACATGCATGCACACAGATCACATGGATCTGTTGTGCCGGCATCGATTTGCTCCCCCTAGAGCATCGGAAGTGAAATACTTTCACTTCCGATGCTCTTGCCATTAGAAGGGAAGCGCTGCCTGTACAGGCAGCGTTCCCTTCTACTGAGCCGATGGGGTCGCTCAGGAGAGCGACCACCATCGGCTCTGGGGAGCAGCATGGTGTTGTTAAGTGCCTCGCTGGCGAGGCACTTTAACAACACCGGAGATGCTTAGAAAGCGAACGATCGTTCGCTTTCTAAGCACATGTGTGCAGTGGGCGCAGCCATTTTTAAATGGCTGCTACGATCACTCCGTGGAGTGATAGTAGCGCGCCCCTGCACATTTGGGGGGTGTTGCTACAATGCCTCTACCTAGAGGCATTGTAGCAACACCGTTAGAGTAAAGAAAGCGACCGCTGGTCGCTTTCTTTACTCAGTTTAGTGAATGACGTGCCAGGCACGTCACCTGTCGGCAAGTCCTCGATTTGCCGTGACGTGCCTGGCACGTCATCTGTCGTTAAGGGGTTAATATATAAACGTACTGTCTTGCTTGTAATAAATTGTTCTTGCTGTGAAATCCTTGGTAGCCGTGTTCTACTTCTGTGCTCTTCCAATTTAATACATTATGTGGACTCTGAGTGACCTTGCTCTTGTACACAGTAGAACGTCTGATGACATCACTAGAGAGACAGGATATTCTATTCTTTCGAATGAAATTATTTTCATTGGTCCCTGCAGCACAAAAAAAAAAAAGGAAATTGACTTTTACACAGCTAGTGTGGTCAGTCCTGGCTTCTTGCAAACTGCTGTAATTTCACAATTTCATCTACCTGTAAGTATTTAGATTTTAAGCAATGTAAAATGTAAAACATATTTTAAAGTGCTTTGGGCACTAGACAGTCCATTTCATTTTTCAACTCATTTGATGTATGATTTCATGGAAACCAAGGAAATTGTTACCCCAAACTTTTGAATGGTAGTGTATATAAAAATATTTACACACCAAATTTCTTTTTAATAATGATTCTTCCAATGTAACCAGAGGCTCGCTTCAGGCTAAAATCTGAGAGGGTCTTATGTACATGAGGTTAATGTCAACTCCCCTTTAAACAATTTCATGCTGGAGGATTATGCATTTTTACATACACTAAACTTATGCACTCCAGTCAATTATCAACACTGGGCTTTTCGAAAACATTTTCTGCCTAAGGGTCTCTAATGTCAGAACCAATGTAATCACAAAACAAATAAGTAAAAGAAAGAATAAATTCTAAAGTGCTTCCTGGAGAAATGTGCAGTTAAAATGTAAAGTATATTTTTATAGCAGCTATAATAATCTGTGTTTTTACAAATTAGAAATTTGTTTTAACAGAACAGCACCCACAGATATGTAAACATAGCAAACATAATAGAAAAGTTATTTCAGCCAATATTGCCATAATTTGAAGAGTGTTTGGGGGTGATCAGGTAATCTATTGTTTTCATGCCAAAAATATCCTGGTTCGAATGCTTCCGATGCTTTGGTTTGTGAACAGCCAGAACAGCTGATTCAGGGATTTTGAGTAGCCATATTTCGGAGATTTGTGTATTGCGGCCAAAGTGCCCGATCAGAATAAATGCTGGGACAAGTTGGTAAATATATAAAACCTGAGTTTATTTTAGCCTCTTCTTTTAAATATACTCTCATCCTTTACCGTGTTGATTCCCTTTAAGTATTTAAATGATTCTATCATATACCCTTTGTTACACCTTTCCTCCAAGCTATACATGTTAATGGCTGGTTTCCCTGATATTTATGAGTGTTATATGTGTTTGAGCTGGTCTTAATTGAGATATATTCCATCTATTACCATCTGTGTGGTCTTTAGTGACCAGTGTAAAGTGGTGATGCCCTTTAAGAACTTATTAGTCATCTGGTTAGTGATCTGGGGACATATACTTTTATTTTTATATTTATTTTTTATTTATTTTATTTTTGTTTTGCTTTGTTTTGGTTTTTGTGCCTTTTGTTTATCTTGGATATTTAAACTATTTATTTTGTGAGGGATGAGGCTTGTTCCGTCCATTATGATATGGTCCTTTTGCATATTGAATCAGTATTTTGTATTTTAAGCAATGCAAAATGTAAAACATATATTTTAAAGTGCTTTGAAAGCACATTAATATGCATTAATATTTTGAAGATGCATTTTGGACACTAGGCAGACCCGTTAACGTTATTTCCTATTCATTTGATGTATGTTTTCATGGAAACCAAAGAAATTCTTAAGTTACCCCAAACAGTAGTGTATATATAAATATTTACACACAATTTTTTTTTTTTTAATAATGATTCTTCCAATGAAAACTGATGTAAAGAAATAAAAAGCCAGAGGCTCGCTTCAGGCTGAAATCTGAGAGGGTCTTATGTACATGAGGTTAATGTCAACTCCCCTTTAAACAATTTCATGCTGGAGGATTATGCATTTTTACATACACTAAACTTATGCACTCCAGTAAATTATCAACACTGGGCTTTTCGAAAACATTTTCTGCCTAAGGGTCTCTAATGTCAGAACCAATGTAATCACAAAACAAATATGTAAAAGAAAAAATAAATCTTAAAGTGCTTCCCGGAGAAATGTGCAGTTAAAATGTAAATTATACTTTTATAGCAGCTATAATAATCTGTGTCTTTACAAATTAGAAATATGTTTTAACAGAACAGCACCCACAGATATGTAAACATAGCAAACATAATAGAAAAGTTTTCCGGTACTCACAATAAAAACAGTTCATGTAGAATATGCACTAAGGTTTATAAGCCTCTTAAGTGACTGCTTTTTCTACATAGAAACATTCTATATTGGAGAAGCACTGGCTAATATTGGGGGAAGCCTGTACACACCGAGTAGTCCACAAACATCCGCCTCACTAGACATTAGGAACTCTGGAGGCTAAGGCAAGCCCTCCTCAGTACGTGCCAAGTCTTCTTGGTGCAATGGCTAAGTCCAGTGGGTGCAAAGGCAGGTCCCATGAGTGTGGCAATGTGGTGTGGAGGCAAGTCCTGTGGGTACTGCAATGTGATGATGGGGCAAGACAGACGCGTGTTGTGAAAGGACTTCCTCATGTGTACACCCCTTCACACCTCCACTCCATCCAGAAATTCCATTGCCTCATACAACTTTGTAATAATTTGTTAGACATTTCTAATATATATATGTACTAAAGTCTTGTGCAAATAATGTCAATATGTCCATCACATGATGATTGCACAGAGCCTCAATAATGTGCAGAACAACAGTTGATAGCAGTTACTTGTGCAATGAATGATACTAATCTCTGAGCAAAAATATCACAAATTGCACAGGAAAGTAATGACAAAATTAGTAGTTGTTATATGGCACACTCTAATCCATACGTAACACTGTTAGAAATATTATAAATTCAACATATATAGATATATATAACACCTGACACCAGAGCTAGTTAAAAATGTCTCAACAATACTATATAAAACTATTTAATTTAACATATAATATATATAAAATATAAAAATGATATATATGTAGAAAATGTAGAAAAAACCTTTAAAAACAATCAGAAGAGGAGAGAACCAATTGAACATAGTAGAAAGTTGAACAAATCAAATTCTGTGTGTAAATCTCCAGATTGCAGTGTTTTAATGTGTGTATATATACAGGGCTGATCCTGGGCGGGTGCACGGGGTGCACCGCGCCCAGGCGCACGGGAGAAGAGGCGCTGAAGCAGGGAGCTCTCTCCCTGCTGTCCTCCTCCTTGTTAAACCGAGCACAGCGCGACAGGTGC
Source organism: Pelodytes ibericus (assembly GCA_036172795.1). Taxonomy (NCBI): domain Eukaryota; kingdom Metazoa; phylum Chordata; class Amphibia; order Anura; family Pelodytidae; genus Pelodytes; species Pelodytes ibericus. Next base: position 138,649,374 of record CM069862.1, read on the forward strand.
AAGCTCCGCCCCCGTCGCCTTCTGTGATTGGCTGCTGCAGGGAGGAGGACGTTCTCTAGAGTATCTCCCAAGGCAGGACACTTGCATCTTGTTTCTTCTGCCGGATGCGGTGTTCTGCCTCTACAGACACCATATAGAACATCCTCCTCCCTGCAGCCAATCACAGAATGTGACGGGGGTGGAGCTTTTCCCCGTTGCGCTGTGCTTGGATTAACAAGGAGGAGGAGGTGCAGGTGCTAACAGGTTTGGGGGGGGGGGTTAAAATAAAAAAATAAAGAAAGTGTGGAAGTGTCTGTAAATGTGTATAAGTGTGTATGTGTGTGTCAATGTGTATGTTACTGTCTGTGTAAGTGTGTGTACATGAGTGTCTGTGCAAGTGTATCCTGTGTCTAAGTGTGTAAAGGTGGCTGTGTGTGTATTTATGTATGTGTGACAGCGTGTATAAGGGTGTCTGTGTAAATGTATGTCTGTGAGGGTGACTAAGTGTGTAACTGTGTTTGTGTGACTGTGTATTTATGTATGACTTTGTGTATTTATGTATGACTGTGTGTATTTATGTATGTGTGACAGCGTGTATAAGGGTGTCTGTGTAAATGTATGTCTGTGAGGGTGACTAAGTGTGTAACTGTGTTTGTGTGACTGTGTGTATTTATGTGTGACTGTGTGTATTTATGTATGACTGTGTGTATTTATGTGTGACTGTGTGTAAGTGTGTTCTTGCCCAGGTCCCTCACCTCGCTCATCAATGTATCACATGGAGGGCACCAGCCCCCAACCAGCTGGCGTCTATTTCCCACCTCCTAGCTGGCGTCTATTTCCCACCTCCTGCACTCAGCGTGCGTAGAGGGAAGACTGTGCGGAGGAGACGGCCGGGAACTCGAGAGCAGCAGCAAGTTAAATACTGGGGAAGGCAGGAGAGGAGATTATGCTTTTATTGGGTAAACTAACTGTGGCCTATTAATTGCGACAAAAAAGGGGGGTGGGTGCTACAATGCCCGAGAACAAACAGTACTGCAATAGTCTGTCCTGTAGGATAATACCTACTCGGGAGAGCAACTCCATTTTTTGCCTACTTACACCATTGCAGAGGAATCACTCCATTAGCATATCAGACTGATCCCACCCACAATGGCTTCGTCAGTGTGGTATGGCTGATGATCCTCTAGGTGCAAGCAGGCCAGGGACCCACTGCCGTAGGCATACCCTAATAATTATGGCGACAAAAAACGAGGCCATTGTAGGCCGAAACGTACGTCTGTGGTTTGCTGTGTTCCTCTTTTAGAGGGTACTAGCCATGCATTTCGGGTCTGGACTGCCCGTATGGGTGGGATCAGTCTGATATGCTAATGGAGTGGTTCCTCTGCAATGGTGTAAGCAGGCAAAAAATGGAGTTGCTCCTCCGAGTAGGTTTTATCCTACAGGACAGACTATTGCAGTACTGTTTGTTCTCGGGCATTGTAGCACCCACCCCGATTTTTTGTAGCCTATTAATTGGCAAACTAGCATTGGTATATAAATGGGAAAACTGTGTGTGGCATATCAATGGGCAAATTGGCTGTTGTATATTAATGGACAAACTGTCTGTGGCATATTAATGGACAAAATAACTGGCATATTACTGGGGAAATTGGCGTATTTTAATTGACAAACTGGCATTTTTATTGGGCAAACTGTAGCATTTTTAATAGGCAAACTGGCTGTTGCTTATATTAATGGCAAAGTGTAATGGCAAAGTGTAATTGGATGTACTGGTTCATCTAGGGACAAATGATTTGGCTTGCAATGAGGTTTCAGAGGTGAAGGAAGTTTTTCGTGTTCTTGCCAATGATATACGGCAGGTTGTGTCCACACTGTCCTTTTCTGAAGTTATGCCTGTGCATAACATTCAGAATGATAGACGGATGCGTATTAGGGACTTTAACTTGTGGCTTGGGGAATGGTGTCGGGACAAAGGATTTGGCTTTGTTTCTCATAGAAGTTCCCTATGGCATAGAAAGGAACTGTACAAAAAAGATGGTTTGCATCTTTCTCAAAAGGGAACGAATGTTCTCAGTGAGCAGTTCAGAGGTTTTGCTAGGAGGTTTTTAAACTAAAAGAGGGGGGAAAAATGGGGATAAAACATCAATCCAATTGCCCCCCAAAACAGGGACAGAAGGTACCTGTAGTCAGTGTGCTGAAAAATGATAAGCTTAGGGTCATGTCTACAAATGCTCGCAGTTTAGGGAATAAGATCCATGAACTTGTGGCAATATTGGCAACTGAGAATGTAGATTTAGTGTCTGTTACTGAGACATGGTATAATGAAAAACATGACTGGGACATATCAATACCAGGGTACTTTTTATATAGAAAAGACAGAGAAGGTAAAAAAGGGGGAGGGGTGGCCGTGTATGTGAGGGATAGCTTAAAATGTAACGTAATACAAGTTAGTGAGGCGAACATAGAGTCAGTTTGGGTTACATTAGAATTTGGTAATCATATAGTAACTCAGGTAGGTGTGATTTATAGGCCCCCTAGACAAATAGAGGAGTAAGATAATCTACTAGTTGAGGAAATAGCTAAAATGACAATGAAGGGAGAAGTGATCATCATGGGTGACTTTAATATTCCTGATGTGAACTGGAAATACAAAATAGCTACTTGCGCCAGGAGTACGCATATCCTAAACTCCCTACTGGGATTATCTCTAAAACAAGTAGTGGAGGAGCCAACTCGAAAGCAGGCCATACTAGATTTAGTGTTCACAAATGGAGATTTGTTATCAGATATTACTGTAGGTGAAAGTTTAGGATCTAGTGATCACCAGACAGTGTGGTTTAATATAAGAACAATGACGCAGTCACACCACACAAAAACTAAAGTTTTAGATTTTAGAAAAACAGACTTTTCTAAAATTAGATTAGGTGTAAAGGAGTCATTATCAGACTGGAGCAATTTAAATGGAGTCCAGGAGAAATGGGATTATCTAAAAGTTGCACTACTGAAGGCAACAGAAAATTGCATAAGGCTTGTCAGTAAGAGCAAAAAATTGAAGAAACCACTGTGGTACTCTGCAGAGGTGGCTAAAATAGTAAAAAATAAAAAGCTAGCATTTAGTAATTATAAAAATACTCAGAGTGAGGAAGATAGAAAGATCTATAAGAGTAGGCAGAAAGAGGCAAAGCAAGCTATAAGAGCTTCCAAAGCACACACAGAAGAGACTATAGCCCAGTCAGTGAAAAAGGGGGATAAAACATTTTTTAGATACATAAATGAGAAAAGGAAAGTAAAACAAGGATTAGTTAGATTAAAAACAAAAGAAGGATGCTATGTAGAAGAGGATAAAGGCTTGGCAGACTGCCTTAATGAATATATTTGTTCAGTTTTTACAAATGAAAATGAGGGTAAGGGACACCTTTAGGGAAAAAGACTAATGAGTCTTTTGATGCATGTAAGTTTACAGAGGAAGAGGTTTTACTTCAGCTGTCTAAAGTAAAGACAAATAAGTCGATGGGACCTGATGGGATACATCCAAAGTTATTAAAAGAACTTAGTGGTGTACTAGCAAAACCATTAACAGATTTATTTAACCAATCATTGTTAACGGGAGTAGTTCCAGAAGATTGGAAATTAGCTAATGTTGTGCCCATTCACAAGAAAGGTAGTAGAGAGGAGGCGGGCAACTATAGACCAGTAAGTCTTACTTCAGTAGTGGGAAAAATAATGGAAACCTTGTTAAAGAATAGGATTGTTGAACATCTAAAGTCGCTTGGATTTCAAGATCAGAGACAGCATGGGTTTACTTCAGGGAGATCATGCCAAACTAATCTTATTGATTTTTTTGATTGGGTGACTAAAATAATAGATCAGGGTGGTGCAGTAGACGTTGATTACCTAGATTTCAGTAAGGCTTTTGACACTGTCGCTCATAGAAGGCTTATCAATAAACTGAAATCTTTGAGTTTGGATTTCAATATTGTTGAATGGATTAGACAATGGCTGAGTGACAGGCAACAGAGGGTTGTAGTCAATGGGGTATATTCGATGCAAGGTCTTGTTACTAGTGGGGTACCTCAGGGATCTGTACTTGGACCCATTCTCTTTAATATTTTTATTAGCGATATTGCAGAAGGTCTTGTTGGCAAAGTATGTCTTTTTGCTGATGATACAAAGATTTGCAGCAGGGTTGATATTCATGGATGGATAAGCCAAATGGCAAATGATTTAGCTAAATTAGAAAAATGGTCAGAGCAGTGGCAACTGACATTTAATGTGGACAAGTGCAAGATTATGCACCTTGGGCGTAAAAACCCAAAAGCAGAATATAGACTATTTGGTACAGTCCTAACCTCAACATCTGAGGAAAGGGATTTAGGAGTAATAATTTCAGAGGACTTGAAGGTAGGTAGGCAATGCAATAGAGCAGCAGGAAATGCTAGCAGAATGCTTGGTTGCATAGGGAGAGGTATTAGCAGTAGGAAGAGGGAAGTGCTCATGCCATTGTACAGAGCACTGGTGAGACCTCACTTGGTGTATTGTACGCAGTACTGGAGACCGTATCTCCAGAAGGATATTGATACTTTGGAGAGAGTTCAGAGAAGGGCTACTAAACTTGTTCATGGGTTGAAGGATAAAACTTACCAGGAAAGGTTAAAGCATCTTAACATGTATAGCTTGGAGGAAAGACGTAACAGGGGGGATATGATAGAAACATTTAAATACATAAAGGGAATCAACACAGTAAAGGAAGAAAGCATATTTAAAAGAAGAAAAACTACCACAACTAGAGGACATAGTCTTAAATTAGAGGGGCAACGATTTAAAAGTAATATCAGGAAGTATTACTTTACTGAGAGGGTAGTGGATGTATGGAATAGCCTTCCAGCAGATGTGGTAGAGGTAAACACAGTGAAGGATTTTAAGCATGCGTGGGATAGACACAAGGTTATCCTAGCTATAAGACCGGGAACGGGGGACTAATAAAAGTACTCAAAAAAAATTGGGCAGACTAGATGGACCAAATGGTTCTTATCTGCCGACACAGTCTATGTTTCTATGTTTCATCCTAAGTACTCCTCTGCAAATGGGCTGCCCATGTGCTGCTTTTCTGCCTCTCAGAGCCAGCTCTGCAGATCGGTGCCATTTTTCCCCTTAGATCTCAGTCAGCACTTTCTGTGCACAGTGATGACTTAGAGCGTCGGAACATAACGGTCAGAGTCATCACTATGTGCGGGGAGATCAAGGCAGCGCTAATTGAGTTCTGAGATGAGGTCAGTAGGGGGCATGGAAAAGGGACATGGGAAGAGACAAATACATGGTAGGTAGGAGGTATGGGAAAAAGATATGGGGGAGTGACAGACATATTAAAGGCACAGAGGAGACAGACAGACATGGGGATCATGGAACAAGGAGTCAAATAGAGGGTATGGGGTGAGTGGGGAGAGAAAAATACATATGGGGTTATGAGGAGTGAGAGAGACATGCGGGAGATATACATGGGGATATAGGAGGAGAAACAGAGACATGGGGAACAGAAAGATAGACATGGAAAAAGATATAAGGGATGAGGGGAGTGACAGACATGGGGTATGAGTGGAAAGAGAGAGACAGACATGGGGTATGAGTGGAGAGAGAGAGACAGAAATGAGGTATGAGTGGAGAGAGAGAGACAGACATGGGGTATGAGTGGAGAGAGAGAGACAGACATGGGGTATGAGTGGAGAGAGAGACAGACATGGGGAATGGGTGCAGAGTGAGAGACAGACATGGGGAATGAGTGCAGAGTGAGAGGCATACAGGGGGAATGAGTGGAGAGAGAGAGACAGACAGACATGGAGTATGAGTGGAGAGATATAGACAGATATGGAGCATGAGTGGAGAGAGAGAGACATGGAGCATGAGTGGAGAGAGAGATGGACATGAGGGTATGGGGAGAGAGAGATGGACAAGTGGGAATGGGGAGAGAGAGACAGACATGAGGGTATAGGGGGAGAGAGACAGACATGAGGGTATGGGGAGAGAGACAGACAGACATGAGGGTATGGGGAGAGACAGACAGACATGAGGGTATGGGGAGAGAGAGAGACACGTGAGTGACTGACTTGGTGGAATATTATTTATCACTCCTTGTGTACTTCTTTTCCAGTGATGCTCAGCCAGACTAATGAGAGACTTTAGCTGGTTGGGAATCATGGGAACGGTAGTTAAAACTCATTCTGCTAGCCAGCAAAAAGTCTCTCATGTTGCTGGCTGAGCATCACAGAAATAAATAAAACCACTACACAGTATTATGGCAAAATATATATCTTTATTTAAAATAAACGTTGGTCCTTTACATTAAAATAAAGTTTTCTCCCTCCCCCTCTCCCCAATATTGAAATGAGCATGTCTGGAACAGAAATGTCTAAAGGGGAGGAGTTCATAATATAGCCCACCCTTGGGCGCCAAAGGAAAACCTGCACCCAGGCGCCTGTGACCCTAGGATCGGCCCTGTATATATATATATATATATATATATATATATATATATATATATATATATGTATATATATATATATATATATATATATGTATATATATATATATATATATATATATATACGTAATCCAAAGAAGGTGCACTCAGCTATTGAGAGGCAATAAACTAACACCTGCCTGGTGTCGTGTAGCTCAAAGTACATACCAGTCCAAAAAAACAGAAAAAATACACGCACTCACGGGTCTTTTCAATTGAAGAGATGATGGTCTTTATAGTCGATTACCATATGATAGTATTCAGATACATTGTAACATGCGGTCGACGTTTCGGTCCGAATCTCGGACCTTTATCAAGACTACAAACAAAGAGACTGAGAAACAATTTAAATACCAGTAAAGAACCAATAGGAACCAAATGTGAACAGCTGAAAAGAGAAGCAACCAATCCTTACCTTCCGCGTGTGTAGAAACGCCGAAACCCGGAAGGAACAGCTGATTGAGAAATTTACTCACCGAGATACACAGTGCGCATGCGTCTAGATGGTTACTGTAGCCACGCAACGCTACTACAGAAGAACAGGTCTATGAATACAGTGTAACGGATCCTGGAATACCAAGATACACCGTGTAGAGAAAAATGGGTGTTCAGAAACTGAGAAAATAGTGGTGTGATGTGAATGGTAATAAAAAAATGAGTAAAATAAATACCTTGTGTACCAAAAAAGAATAACAAAAAAAACGGAATGGTGACACTACTTAAATGGAAACAGAGAGAAACAGTGCAACAAGAACGTGTTGAATAATACATGCAAAGAAAAAAAGTCTATGACAGAGACAGAGCACAGAGCAAGCAGAACATCCACACAAAACTATACATTATAAACAAAACTATTATAGAAACATAGAATGTGTCGGCAGATAAGGACCATCTGTCTCATCGAGTCTGCATAATTTTCTAAATACTTTTATTAGTCCCTAGCCTCATCTTATATCTTATGCCTAAACTCCTTCACTGGGTTAACCTCTACCACTTCCACTGGAAGACTATTCCATACATCCACTAACCTCTCAGTAAAGTAATACTTCCTGACATTACTTTTGAATCTTTGCCCCTCTATTTTACTTTGTTGTTGTAGTCGCTCTTCTTTTAAATATACTCTCCTCCTTTACCGTGTTGATTCCCTTTACGTATTTAAATGATTCTATCATATACCCTTTTTTACACCTTTCCTACAAGCTACATGTTAATGGCTGGTTTCCCTGATATTTATAGAGTGTTATTTGTGTTTGAGCTGGTCTTAATTGAGATATTTTCCATCTATTACCATCTGTGTGATCTTTAGTGACCAATATAAAGTGCTGGTGACCTTTAAGAACTTATTAGTCCTCTGGTTAGTGATCTGGGGACATATACTTTAAGAAGCATGTTGGTGAAACGATTGTTGGTCCTGTTTTGGTTCAATTTTAGTTTTGTTTATTGGACACACACTGTGAAAGCATGATGCGAGAATATTTTACTCATGGTGCTACAACACTTTGGCTTCCCACGTGTGCTCCACCCTATGACGACTGGTTTACCCCAGCCTCCGGTGAGGCATTTGCAATCGAAAGGAGGAAGTCGCAGCCTTGCTGCCAATGGGCAGCGGGCTTTTACTAATCTCCCTTGGATTATAGTTTAGCTACATTAACGTAGGACAGGGATGCTGGTGAGCACAGCTGAATGTCTTTTATCTCGCACTGAGAGGTGGCCTAGCGCTATTGTTCGTATGTTATACTAATAATCGTCTTCAGCACTGTGCACTTTGGAGGAGGACATTGGCCTCATATTAGTTCTGCTTTTTGTTTTTTGTATGGACATTCTTTTCAGTCATGTATTCATCAGCGTTGCTTTCTTTTTTTGCTTGCTACAGGGGGTTTATTTGATTATCAGTACCATTTTCATTAATTACACTTTATTATTATTATTTCAGTATATTTTTTATTCCCATTTATTATTTTTCCATTATTATTTTTTCCTTCCCCTTATTTTATTTTGGCTTGTTCTGCTTCTTTCTGCTATTTTTCATCCCCCTTCATTTTATTTTGCTTACTAATCGGTCTTTCAACTATTGATATAGCGGCTATTACATATTATTTTGAGTCTGAGGTCCCCTTTTCTTTGCATATATACTTAGTGTGTTTTTCTGTATAATGAATTGTATTGGTGTCATTTGTCTGTGATTATGTATATGTTATGACCCTGTGGGCTTCTTTTTATATGATCCTAATAAATTTTCACTTTGTATTTTTGCTTAAACAGCAGTGGCTCTCTTTTTTACGTCTTGTGTGTGCCATTCCAATAGGCCTGCTTTTGGTGCAGTTTCTTTAACCCTACCTTTTTGTCTCTATACACGTTAAGATGCTTTAACCTTTCCTGTTAAGTTTTATCCTTCAACCCATGAACCACTTAGTAACCCTTCTCTGAATTCTCTCCAAAGTATCAATATCCTTCTGGAGATACGGTCTCAAGTATTGGGTACAATACTTCAAGTGAGGTCTCAGCAGTGCTCTGTACAATGGCATGAGCACTTACCTCTTTCTACTGCTAATACCTCTCCCTATGCAACCAAGCATTAGGGATTATTCTAACCTTGGTGTAGATATAATCTAAATTTTATTAAAGACAGGAGGCGAGTATTTGCATTTCCTTCTTTACTGATAAACCTCCAGCAGCAAAGCAGTTAACAGAATAAAGAAAAATTCAACCAATCAGGATACAGTAACACATCTATATAAGGCATAACAGTCCTCTTCCACTTCCTCTTTCTTTGGTGTGTAGAAAAAAACGGAAGAACATGAGCCGAAATCCAAGAAGTCAGAAGCAAACATTCAAACGATACAGAAACTGGATAACCGATTCAGGAGCCGTGGAGTCGATTATGCTAGAAGAGACAGAGAAACATCGTGAAAGTAAATTGTTCACCATAAATCTGTATCTCTGAAATAGAGAAACATCATCATGAATAAGGTCATATGTTAGAACATAGGTTCATTATCAAAACTAGGTAACCAATATAACTTGATAAATAATAAGGACAGCATAAAAGAGAGAAAGGACAGTAGATGTAGTAATAGGGAGGGTAATTAAATGAATAAACAAACTGGGTGGGAAATACTCGCCTCCTGTCTTTAATAAAATTTAGATTATATCTACACCAAGGTTAGAATAATCCCTAATTTTATGTCAAGACAGGAGGCTTCCTATTTGCTATTTTAACGCTGAGCCAATAATGAAGACCCTGCGTGTACCCGGGGATGGAAATAAAAGGTACGAAAGGTCGACTCCCTGGACCAATCTGCTGCCGCCAAGACGTCAGGTAAGGATCCCCCCAAATCCAGGGCCGCCGAAGCTGCCGCTCCCCGAACAGAGTGTGCACCGAAAGATCCATCGATTCCGGCGAGGGATAAAATCCACTTGATCCATCGAGCAATTGTTGGAGCTGATACCGGTCGAAAGGGCCGTCCGTAGGAGAAGTAGCAGCGTACGCAACGAGCAACACATAGTTTGGGTCGGTCTGGAAAATATGGATAAAAAACTGTAGAGGTAGCGGTCTTCGTTCGCCGCGCCACGGACACTACCACCCCCTCGGGTGAGAAGGCGAAGGATGTTGCATCAAACGCACGAACATCCGAAACTCTCCGGAACGATATCAGGCATAAGAGTAATGCCACCTTAGCCGACAGCTGACGCGGTGACAGGAGGTTGTTGTCCGGCCAGGCGTCCAAAAAGGAGAAAACCTGTGACACGTCCCAGAAGGCCGAGTACTTAGAAGAAGGAGGTCTAGATGACCGGATCCCACGTAAGAGACGACAGATAGTCGGGTCTCTACCCACGCTCATACCGTCAATGGGAATATGAGCTGCCGATATAGCTGACCGAAACATATTGATGGTACGGTAGGACTTCCCCTGAGTAAAAAGAGATGCCAAAAAATTCAATATGTGCATCACAGGGGCTGAAAGGGATTAAGGTGCTGCCCCAAGCACCAGCTACTCCAAGAACCCCATGCCCGAGTGTACGATTTTTTGGTACCGGGTGCCCAAGAGTCCCAGAGGAGATTCCGAGCTGCTGTCGATAGGCCCGACATATCCCAGGTACCCCGGAAACCATCCAGGCCACCAGTTGAAAGTGATCCTGAAGTATTAATGGGTGTGGATTCCCTTGTGGGTCTAATAACAGATCTTGTGATGTTGGAAACCAGGGTTGGGTCCGCCAGAGTGGTGATACTAGCAATACCGTCGCCCTCTGCCGGATCAGCAGATGAAGAACGCGGAGAATCATTGTGAACGGGGGAAAGGCGTATGCTCCCGCCGGTGGGCCAAGTTTGGAGAAAGGCATCTACTGCCAGTGACTGCGGATCCGGCATCTAGCTGAAGTAATCTGGTGTTTGATGATTCGTTCTGGACGCGAAGAGATCCTGTGTAATACCTGCCCATGTTACATGGAAATATCTTAATCTGCCTGCAATGGGTATATGAGGTAGGGAAGGTTGTAATCTTACCTGACTGGAACTTGGGCTTGAATGAAGATGATCCCCTATTCCTGGTGTTTCCACGGAAGTATGGGTTCCGATAGTTAGATCTATTCTGGAACCGGTAGGAAGATGATTCCTGAAAGCGGGGTCTTGGTGCCGTGAAGGCCGCCCTGCTGGTGGCACGACCCCTCTGCCGACCAGCTCGCTGGGAAAAACGATCTCTCGAATGAAACATCCTTCTCATGTTGAACTGTGCCTTGTTGAGAGACGTGAAGGTTGACACGTGCTGATTAAGATCTTTTAAGAACTTGTTCCCAAATAGAAGGCCTTTGGAATCGGGGCCCAGTTCTTTAGGGGCCAGGTCAGCCAGTTTACTGTCTAATTTAAAAAGTGCCGCCTTGCGACGTTCAGTAGAAATTGCCGTATTGGTGTTGCCCAACAGGCATAAGGACCTCTGCACCCACTCCCTGGCCAGATGGGGATCGATTGACGCTCCAGTAGTGAGAGCTTCGTCAGTCATGAGAAATAATTGGGTCTTTTCCATTCTTCGTCATGAACGTTACGAATGTAGGGTTCGAATTCAGGGGTTTGAGCTACCTTGTCCGGGACAGATGGACGAGGGCATTCAGCTCGTAGACGTTGGCGCACCTCCTTTTCTAGGGGGTGTCTTAGCCAGTAACGTAAGAATTCTGCAATGTGAGGTGGTGGAGACCATTCCGTCGAACGAGGGTGGCGCAAAGTGAGCGGATCGAACAGAGGGAGTCCACAGGCATCTAGGATCTCCACGGGCAAGTCAGGATTGATGACAGTTTCCTTAGCTTGTTGTGTGGCGGGGCGGGTTGGCGACCGAGATGCAGAGGTGCCGGGTTTTGCATAGTCATCGAAATATTCGTCCAGGACCTGAAAATCCTCTTTGTGCTCGGAGAGTGGAAGATGAGCCGACGGAGTGACGGTGGGAAAGATGGGTAGCGAGTTGCTTTTGGCTCTCTTGAGCGGTGCCTTGCCCTTACCCGATGGTGTCGGGCCACTGGACCACATCCTTTTTCGATTTTGGGAGCCTTCTGGACTCAGGTGATCTGTCAGAGTCTGAAAGTACCTCCCTATCATCTGGGGATTGGGTACGTTGGGTCTCATGCAGGGCTGCCAATGCGGAGGGGAGGGAATCCGCCAAGGCAATGCGTAACCATTCCTGGAACCCAGGTGGCATGGTCTGTTGATTCTGGTCACTCATAGTTTAATGAAGGTCAGACACGTCTGTGGGTGACATAAAGAAAGAAGAAAGCCGTTGTGGCGTGGGTGCTACCAGTAGGTACACAAATCTGGTTTACCATAACAATTATGTGTTATTTTGGTATTGTGGTAAGGACCAGTTAAGGACCAGAGCAATAATAAACGGGGGTCACCCGATAGGCGTGCAGGGGGTCACCCAGTCAGCCCATATGAAATCAAGGCTACGAAATATCCCCGAAAGGGATAAGAGGGGGTCACCCTTAATAACAAATAAACGTGTACACAGAGTGCACTGTATATTTTGGTTTCAGTACAGGAAACCTAAGAGGGGGTCACCCTTTAAATGAACGATAAGTGTGTGTATTAGTGCACACTAGGTTCTTTTTAGATGAAATAAAGATATAGATTGAAATTGTTCCGTTTCTGAATAGAGGGGTTCAACCTCAGGGGGGTGCCTCTTGGCAGAGTGACAAGGGTTAGTGGGTTTAGTTTGACTTGGTGGGTGTAGTTGTATAAAGGGAGGAGGGGGTCACCCTCTATGAGCCTTTATTCATACAGCAATATGAATGAAAATTTAAAGTATTGAAAAAACAAGCAACCTTCTTTCCTGGAGGCTCCGTAGGAGTGAGAGTTTCTGAGCGGTGAGGGAAAAGACCTGCAAGCAGACACGTGCATGCCGACAGAGAGAACGAGGTGAGAGCTCGATTAAGGCTAATGGTGTCTCCCATTGACTTATTTGTCTCTACTTAAGACAGCTGAAGTAGAACCTATTCATGTAAACTCACATGTATGAAATGGCTCATTAATACTTTTTACTATGAGGTCCGTTTCCATAACCCCTTCAGGACAATGTTCTTTGTTTTGATGTCCGTTCTGGACAATAGCTATTTTACTTTAGCTATGTGTGTGCTTAAATAAAAGTGCCTGCTTGCTTCTTAAAATAATCCCCCCAAATCATGTTGTTTTTTCTAAGAATAGGGTTATCACTTGAGACCATTTTTTTTTAAACTCAACCCTGTACTGTATAAATTTTAATAAAGAGTGTAAAAATGTCCAAAAAAAAGTGTTCTTTGTCCTGGGACACAGTATATATCTTTTACTTTGATACAAGATCAAAGTATATCAGTGAGAGAGGGGAAGGATTTTGACAATCAGTGCTTACTTCCATTTTCTCATTTTTGACTGGGCTATTTTGCCTTCTGTGTGTGCTTTGGAAGCTCTTTTAGCTTGCTTTGTCTCTTTCTGCCTATTATATATATATATATATATATATATATATATATATATATATATACACATACACATACACACACACACACACTGCATAATCAACCATGTAATAATATAAGTGATTATGATATTCTTATATTTCCCACTGATCAACACAGATTGGAACTTTACATTTATTAGGGTTAATTGTCAGCAACCCTGATTTAAATCACACATGAGATCCATCCCATCACAGAGGCAGTGCAGGGACGAGCAAGTTATGTTTCTCCACGGATAGACTTAAGAGGCAGACTTTACAAATAAGTTAAAAATCGCTTTATCTTTATGCGTTTCTATTGGTTGTGTGACGGAATAACATTTTTACATACTGCCCTATGAGTTTGCCCACTGCTGTTTATTGCAGATCAATGGGGAACTAAGAACTGGATCATCAGGTACATGTAGTCAGCATTTATTGATTTTAATATATATAGGCTGCTTAAGGTTTGCCAGTAGTGCTTAAGGTTTAAGAATTTTATGATAAAACATATCTCTGAGATCTTTAACGATGGAGCAGTGGTGGTGCTCTACACTATTCTTTTAAAAATAAACTCTACAGATGGAAAAAACATTTTGTGAATGTTCTAATATTTGTTAAAAATGTATACCGTATTTGCTCGATTATAAGACGACCCTGATTATAAGACGACCCCCCAAACTTTGGATATTCCATTAGGAAAAAAACTAAAAGCCTGAATATAAGACTACCCTATAGGAAAAAAGTTCAACTTGTATATATTCACATGTAAATTGCTTTTTTAATAAAAAATTATATCAAAAAATGCATTTCTTGTTTTTATTTCCTTTTATGTGCCAATGCTGCCTCTCTCTTTCCCTTGCCCCCAGCTTTGTCTCTCTCCCCCTCCCTCTGACTCCCTTCTCGCCTGTCTCTCCCCCCCCCCCCCCCCCCTTGTTTCTCTCTGCCCTCCTCCCTCCCCCTCACCTGTAACTCGCTCCCTGGAGGCTAGAGGGGGCAGCCGGGAGATGTCTGCACGTATCCTCCATGCTGCCCAACACGGCAGTCTATTATGACGGACAGCTGGTCCGTCATAATAGACTGTCGTGTCGGGCAGCATGGAGGATGTATGCACGTATCGTGCAAACATCCCCCAGCTGCCCGATTCTCCCTGGTGGCTAGCGAGCAGCGGAGGATGTCTGCGCGATGAGCGCAGACCTCCCCTTCTGCCGCCCGGCACGACCGTCGGGACTTTTATGACGAAGTCGGAAGTACCCGGCTTCATCATAGAAGTCCCGGCGGTCGTGCCGGGCGGCAGCAGGGGGAGTCTGTGCTTATCACGCAGACATCCCCTGCTGTTAGAGAGGGGGATCCAGGTCCCCTGCAGCGCAGGGGACCTGGATCCCTCTCTTATAATCTGACCTCAATTTGAAGTCAGATTATAAAACGACCTCGCCTTATAATCGAGCAAATACGGTAATTACTTTTCTGATAATCAAAATATGCCTGTGATTCTTATTGAACAGTTTGACAAAACTAAAGATTTGAGGAATATCAATGAATGTTTCCCCAAACATTAGAAATGGTTATTTCTAAGACAACTCACGTCAGCCTGGGGAAGCCAATAGTGGTGGATCATGCCCAAGTGATGAGCGTGCTTCCAGCCTGGAGCACGCCTGTCACTCGGAGGCAGGACGTCTCTCGTATATTTCCGGGGGTTAATACAAAAGATACATCCGAAAGGTGACGCCAGCTACCAATTCGGCAACAAGTCACTCACTCTGTTGCCAATTCGACAAGCACGAAAAGTATACGAAAATACATATACTTTTAGTGCTTGTCGAATTGGCAACGAATTAGTAGCTGGCGTCGCCTTTCGGATGTATTTCTGGGGTTTGTGTGCTTTCTGTTCAGAGAAATTCAAACCTGAGAAATGCACAGCGTGGGTGCTCTGTGCTAGGTGTCCGGTGCACACCTGGCACATTTGGAGCATCCGCCACTGGAAGCTAAACATAATACCAGGTTATGGTTATAGGCACTGTACATTTTTGGAGAAGTTTCACTAAGGAGACACGTGTGCAGAAAAAGGTGAAATCAAGTTTGTTTATGGAGCTAGCCCTGGTTTGCAAAATATTAATGTTCATTGCTGTACATTATCTCTGTTTATTTAAATTAACCACCAATTATTTATTTTCTGTGGTTAATATCTGCGTTAAAATAAATGGTTACATTTCCTTACAGAGGACTTCATCCATATAATCATCTATGGATGAATCAGAAATCTCTCCCTGGATGCTTGGACACTTGAGAGGCATATCATATAAGCACAAATATGTAGGCCTAGACAAAAGGTGAATTTAGCAAACACAATGTTTGCATTGGTTTTTTTGTTGTTGTTTTCTTTTGTTAATAAATGAGTGTAGATGTATACTTTATTTTACTTTTAAGAAAATCTATAACCCAAATAGTTATAATTATCAGTGGTGTCTCTGGTTTATGACCATCTTACGGTTTGATTACACGTGTCAGTAAAAGTTAATCAAGCTGCAGTTGATGTTCACACAACAAATCTAATTACTTTGAACCTGCTAAAATGTTTAATCTGTGAGAAATACTAAAATGTATTGGGTTTTCTCCATTGCCTATTGTTCACCACTCTCTGAAATACCAACCTTTGGCTAGTCAAACATTTTCCTTGATAATCATTGAATGTATACTGGATGGGCAGCTGGTTACCCATGAGCCAGTTTGGATCTATGCATAGACCTAAGTCAGTCAGAAGCTGATCATAATGAGACTAAGTCTAATACCAGAGAATGGCAGGTTTACCACAGATTCACCGACAGCACTATGAACTCCAAAGTGCATTTGGGTAACATTGTACAAATAAAGACAAAAGAACATTTCAAGAGATTGACAGATTCTTGTTTTATATTTGCAAAAATAAAATAAAAGGGAAAGAAAGGAAATGGCTGCAGGAAACAAGTGGACTTTCAATTATTTAGCTATCTTCTGCCTCAAGATTTATGTTGTTTCCGAACTTGGCATAAAGCTGGACTTTCAGATCAGCGAGCACTTGATGAATGGATTCCACTCGCGATTGTAAAGTTTCAATTTCTTCTTCTATCCCTTTCTGGTGAATGGGAGAAAGGAGATTCAGTATGCACAGGGATAACCACAGTTTAACATACAGTTATGTATAAAATAGAAAAAAAAGAAAATAGCGCAGCTGCCAGAAGTATAAATAAAATAACAAAAGGAAACCTTAAAAGGAGCACTAAACTTTTAACATAAAATCTGCTTCCCTGCATTTGCACAATACACTTAGCCAGAGGGAGATGCAGCATATAATAATATGTACCATGCAAATCTCCTTAACTGGTGACTTTCTGAGTAAAGCCATCTTCATATAAGCAATTTCTGCCCCTCACTGATTAGCTCTCAGTACTAACTGATGCAGCCAGTGCTCCACTAACAGTGATTGTCAAGCAAGCCCCTGCAAGATTCTGCAATATTTCTAAAACATACTATTGCACATAGGCTATTTAAAAAAAAAATCTTCATCGCTGTGGGTCAACATAGTAAAAATAATCATAATACCACTACAATCTGAAAACTTCAAATCTTGGAACAGATAAAATATGCAAAAATATCAAAGTACCGTATTTGCTCGAAACTTTTAATATTCATTAAGAAAAAAATGAAAACGCCTAAATATAAGACTACCATATAGGAACCCCCCCCCCCCCAAACTTAGCCAATGCATCCCCCCACACAGCCATCTGCCCCCCCCCCTCCCGACTTAGCCAGTGCATTCCCCCCCACACAGCCAGCAGCCCCCCCAGACTTAGCTAATGCATACCCCCCCCCCCCCCCCCCACAGAAACATAGAATGTGTCGGCAGATAAGAACCATTCGGTCCATCTAGTCTGCCCAATTTTTTTTTGAGTACTTTTATTAGTCCCCCGTTCCCAGTCATATAGCTAGGATAGCCTTGTGTCTATCCCACGCATGCTTAAAATCCTTGACTGTGTTTACCTCTACCACTTCTGCTGGAAGGCTATTCCATACATCCACTACCCTCTCAGTAAAGTAATACTTCCTGATATTACTTTTAAATCGTTGCCCCTAATTTAAGACTTTGTCCTCTAGTTGTGGTAGTTTTTCTTCTTTTAAATATACTCTCTTCCTTTACTGTGTTGATTCCCTTTATGTATTTAAATGTTTCTATCATATCCCCCGTTACGTCTTTCCTCCAAGCTATACATGTTAAGATGCTTTAACCTTTCCTGGTAAGTTTTATCCTTCAACCCATGAACCAGTTTAGTAGCCCTTCTCTGAACTCTCTCCAAAGTATCAATATCCTTCTGGAGATACGCTCTCCAGTACTGCGTACAATACTCCAAGTGAGGTCTCACCAGTGCTCTGTACAATGGCATGAGCACTTCCCTCTTCCTACTGCTAATACCTCTCCCTATGCAACCAAGCATTTTGCTAGCATTTCCTGCTGCTCTATGGCATTGCCTACCTACCTTCAAGTCCTCTGAAATTATTACTCCTAAATCCCTTTCCTCAGATGTTGAGGTTGCCATCTGCCCCCCCCCCCACACACACATAGCCAATGCATACCCCCCCCCCCACACAGCCATCTGCCCCCCCCCCCCGAGACTTGCATCCCTCCCACACAGCCCTCTGCCACCCCAGAGTTAGCCAATGCATCCCCCCCACACAGCCCTCTGCCACCCCAGAGTTAGCCAATGCATCCCCCCACACAGCCATCTGCCACCCCACAGTTAGCCAATGCATCCCCCCACACAGCCATCTGCCCCCCCCCCAACAGCCATCTCCCCCCCCCCCAAGCTTAGCCAATGCATCCCCCCACATAGCCATTTGCCCCCCCCCCAGACTTGCATCCCTCCCACACAGCCATCTGACCCCCCCCCAGAGTTAGCCAATGCATCCCCCCCACACAGCCATCTGCCACCCCAGAGTTAGCCAATGCATCCCCCCCCCACACAGCCATCTGCCACCCCAGAGTTAGCCAATGCATCCCCCCCCACACAGCCATCTGCCACCCCAGAGTTAGCCAATGCATCCCCCCCCCACACAGCCATCTGCCACCCCAGAGTTAGCCAATGCACCCCCCCAACACAGCCATCTGCCACCCCAGAGTTAGCCAATGCACCCCCCCCACACAGCCATCTGCCACCCCAGACTTAGCCAATGCATCCCCCCACACAGCCATCTGCCACCCCAGACTTAGCTAATGCATCCCCCCACACAGCCATCTGCCACCCCAGACTTAGCCAATGCACCCCCCCCCCCACAGCCATCTGCCACCCCAGACTTAGCCAATGCATCCCCCCCCCCCCCCCCACAGCCATCTGCCACCCCAGACTTAGCCAATGCATCCCCCCACAATGTGTCCAGAGTATCCAGGAGAATAAGTCACTGAAATCTCACTTACTACATGGTGAAAGTGACTAATCATGATACTTGCATACAAAGTCACAAAAGTCCTACGTTGTGACTTTGTATGCAAGTTGTATTTAGTATACTGATCCACAGTGGCGCCACTGTATGTAGATTGTATTTCCCTTTTAGTATTAGTATAATAAATAGATGCCACTTTGCTGGCCTAAATGGTCTATCATACCCCCACTTTATTTTTGATGAGAAAGTTTTATAGAGTTATTTTTGGCTTCTTCTTTATATAAGACATATGGGTGCGGTAAAGTGCTGAACTTGACGGATTACAAGTCTATTTTAAACCTAATTAAGTGTATAGCTTTGTGAATAAACATTCACCACCCTTACTCTGAATTTAAGAAAAGTGGATTTGATGGGTTAGTTTCTTCACCATTATCATTTTCTCTGCTTATGCAGAGCAGCCAATTAACTCTCAGACGAATAGTACAACTATTTCACTTTCTTCCTGCCTCGCCCAATAGCGTCATCAACAAAAATGGTCAAGTTACAAACCTTAGCAGCTTCCAACATCTCCTGCGTCTCTTCCTGAGAATGGCTAATAAAGACATCCCCAATCTGATAAGGAATTAGGAGTGAATCATCCAACATCATTAGGTCATCAAACGCATCTTCCAAATTTCGCAGGTGCTTCTATAAACATAAAATGAAAAACTCTGAAAATGGGCATCCACTTTTTGATCCTTCTCCAAATCCATCTCAGTCAATAAATCCACCTTGATAGATGATAAAAGCTGAAAAGCTACCCTACTCCCGCTGCTATGGAAACACACTGCAATTGATTTTTATTAATTTACCAGTGATAAAAAAAAAATATTAATTACCGTACCAAGATCTTAACAAAGATGAGACTAAGGATAAAAACATTTAAATACATAAAAGGGAATCAACATGGTAAAGGAGGAGAGCATATTTAAAAGAAGAAACATTACCACAACAAGTGAACAGTCTCAAATTACAGGGGCAAAGGTTTAAAATGAATGTCAGGAAGTTAATTTACTGAGAGGAAACTGGATGTATGGAATAGAATTCCAGAAAGTGGTAGTGATGAATACAGTGAAGAAGTTTAAGCACGCATGGTATAGGCATTGGGCTGACATATTCTATATTTCATGTAGAATATGTTGTCATATTTTTGCTTAAATTTCAAAAACATTTCACAAAAAAAATGTAAAATGTGTTCAGTCAGTTCCCTTCTAATTTTTAAGGGTTTGGGACCTGAAAAAAATGAAGGTGAGCTTACTTTAAATATTGCACATTTAACAGAACGTAATTTAATTTTGCAAACAAAAGTCATATCAGATATGTGTTCTCCTGTAGTTTGTGTTGTCATGGAAATATCTCAATTACTGGCTTGGAAACCATCACAAGTTCTCTGGGACTTAAGGGTTAATGAAGGGAGGTAGGCTTTGCAGAAGGGGATGTAAAATGCAGTATTACAATAAGCTTTTGTAACCTTAAGATGAAAGAGAGGCAGGATAAGCAAACATTTTAGAAAGCCTGCAAATAAAATGAGCTTCTGGGCTAGGCAATCAAAGCACACAAATACAATAAAACACAGCATGGTCTACTTCATATACATGAACCACTTCTAGGCCTCAAATCCTCGAGTGAAAAACGGCATTAAGAATTATTATGGTAGGGCTTCCTCTTTCATCGAAAGAGCCTATTATAAACTAATAGGCCCTTCAACACCTGCATGGAAGTGACTGATATAAATGAAGTAGTAAGTAGGAGGATAAGTGGTCAGCTGGTTTTATTATATAGTTGTGCATTGTGTTGTAAAAAGAGAAAGAAACACAAAAGCAAGAACACACCAATAAAACAAATAGAAAACCTTCCTACTAATATGATCTATGCGGGTATGCCAATAACAACAGTCATAAAACTCTATTAATAATCAACATTTGATATATAACCAGTTATGCTGTGCCCCAGTCTTAGAACAGTTACATCAGCATACCTTCAACCCCTCCTCCCCCAGCAACACAGGACATGTCTCGGGAGGGACAGTCTCCGTGTTAGCGTGCATGCTCGGTAGTGAAGTAACTCAAAGTAACAACACATACCAATTCCCTAGCTTTTACTGGGGTTACTAAGTGGTGTATGTAATACGTGTATTTTATGTTACATGATGTGTTCATTAACGTGGTAATGAATAACATTTTAAGAAACCATTACAACTGTTAAACTTTTATTGCATGCTGAAACCATTAAAATGCCAATGAAATATTGGTTTGCAAAGTTTTTTGTTATATTACTATGATTTATATAACATTAATATAAGTTAAAAAAAGTTTTTGTTTTTTTACTGTGTTTTTATATATATTTGAATTTAATATATTTTATTATTTTTTCATACAATTTTGTTTTATTTTTTATTTATATTTATTTCATTTCGACTTCTATGGGGGACTTCGGCTATTTCTGTAATAGCTGAAGTCCCCCCCATATAAGTCTATGAGGGGACCGAGGGGACTACTTCGCATGAGTTCGGCTGCCAAAATCCAAAATGTCAGCACGAAAATTGGCCACTTCACACTGGCCGATTTGAGATCACGTCAGTGGTCTCTGAATAGCCAGAAATGAGGAAGGTTAAAGTTGGTGTATTGCAGCATTCATTTTGGTACCCACTATCCATTACCTCTGAAGTAAATAGATAGATATTGTATTTTAATTGTTACCTTTTTAGCTTCAATTTCATCCTTGAGTTCGGTTACTCTGCTTGTATTCCTTGCAAATATGTTAATTTTTTGCTGGTCTTCAAATGTGACATTGACATCTTCAGCAACCTGTCAACACATATAGAACAGTTACACATAAACAGCGATAGCTTTTAGACTATGAAATATAAAATATGACTAAATCAGGCTCCATAATTAATTTATTTTTAAATTAATTGAAATGTTAAAATACAATTCTTTTTATGCATTTTGGTTTCTACACAAAGTTAAGTGGCATTGGATATTTGCCATTTAGTTTTTTTGTGGTGTTTTAAAAGACATCAGATGTCTGCTCAAGAAAAATACAGCTGTTTTGCAGATTTTAACACAAACTGGCATGCCTTGCACCTTCTATGAATGCCATTCAAAGATACTACATTTTCCGATTGGTCCTCTCAATGGCACATACACACAATCCAAGCTGCTAATGCCACTTGGCTGTGTGAGAGGACAGGGGTATTGCTACTCATGCACTGGGATTTATTAGTGCCAAGGTTTATACATGTATTTCCAATGACTGTTTTTCTATTTAATTTATTCTGGGAACACCATGAACTAATTGTTATATTTTTAGTAAACATATCTGGCAATATACCGTATTTGCTCGAAAGCCTTTATTTCCTTTTATTTGCCAACCTGCCACCTAGACTTAATCAATGCACCCCACCCCACAGACACACAAAGCCATATGCCCCCACCCAGACATAGTCAATGCATCCCCTCACACAGCCATCATACCCAACACAGCCACCTGCCCCCCAGGCTTTGCCCATGTTTCACCCTCAGACAATGCTGCCCCCCCAGACTTTGCCCCTGCTGCTCAACCCCCCCAGACCTTGCCCCTGCTGCTCAAACCTCCCCTCCCCCCGACTTAACCATGCATCCCTGGTGTCCAGTGGGAGCAGCCGGAGGATGTTCTGCAGGGGACCTGGATCCCAGTCTTATAGTCAGACCTCGATTTGATGTCTGATTATAAGACGAACCTCGAATATAAGAGCATTTGCTTTGTAAAAGACCTTGTATATTGGTTTGTAAGATGCATTATCCATTTGAAAGGAATATTATTATTTAAAACAACTGTCAGGGAGGTGTTCTCATTGCTTTTAAAATGAGTGACCTCCATTTTCAGATGACACAGATGTAAGGTTTCAACCTTATACCAATCATGCTCTTGTCTCAATTTGTTCCCTGCCTGCTGGCTGGGTGGCAACCCTACACAGGTCGACATGAGCTAGATAGCATCCAGTCATGAAATATAGCAGCAGGTGAACTTTTCTATCTTAAAAAAAAATCCTGCTGCCTTGTGTGTGTATATGTATATGTGTCCGTGTGTGTGAGACTGTATGTCTGTGTCTCAGAGTGCATGTCATTGTCTGGCAACTAGAATTTTTTTCTGCCATATAACAAGTTAAGTTTGTCAAGCCCTGCAGTAGTGCACTATTAAGCATATCTACATATGTAGTGCACTATTAAGCATATCTACAAATAGGCAGGAATATCTGGTTTTACACCGAAATGGTCCGTTTATTTTCCTGAAATTTAATTTGGGTAGCATCTGCTTATATGGAATTACCATAATCTAAGTATTTGCAACTCAATTTTGTACCCCCTTCACTACACTTCAGAGCAGCCACTCTGCCGTCAACCTAAATCACTAACTGCACGTTCCTATCATTAACTGATTCACTAAACGTGCACTCCATTAATTTCCCATTTCTCAACTACGTTATTCAATGACTGATATACTCGTCACTAATGTTCAAACCTTTTAAATTATGCTACTCATTGAATGTGCCGTCTTTTATTACAATAAGCCTCTAAATCATTTTAGAAAATGGAGTGCGCACTACCCTCCTTACAGATAACCTCCTACATGACACTACTCGCGGAGTATCCTTCCCAAATAACATTATTCACAGCTACAGATCAAACCTTTCATGACTTTTTAAGTTCCTAACTAACTGTACTCAGTAAAGAGTCAATATTTCGGTAATTATCGCCCCAAACGCTCAGCCCGAGCAGCCTCACCGCTTTTTTCATGGTGGCAGCCATCTTGGGACTGAACCAACCACCAGCCGTGTGGTGTTATTTCACTCAGTACACGGAAATACCTCGAACAGGCAGCAGCATATATTTCAATAAGGGTGTATTTAAAATATTACTATGTTGCGAGAGATTGTCATTAAGGTTTTAAGCAACGTTTGAGGCTTTGCATTGGCATGAACTTGGTACAGTCCAACCGGCGTTTTCTCAATTTGTAAAAATGGTAGCGTCAGGTACATGTACTAGCCACTAGATGTCGCTATACCCTTCTGTCAGTGAGCCTAATACGAAAAGCACTGCTATGCGTCGACTTATTGGTATATTATTTATATAATACACTGGTATAAGGGTTCTTTATTGTAACTGCATGTACATTTATAATAATGTATAAAATAATATATTGTACAAAAATAATTGTATGATCTTTTTCTCTCTGGGACAACTACAAAAGTGGATGTTACTGTGACTAATGATATGCATGCAAAAGGGGTGGACTAACAACTACTCATGGAGGCCTGGGCAATAGAAGATCATTATTATTGTTCCACATGCTGCGGAAAGAGTATGCAAGGTGCAGCCCGGCAGTATGTAGGATGGATATACGCACAGACACAATCCAATTAATTAATAATTGTAGGTCCCATGAGATCTCCACCCTGATTAATCAGTACACCAAGGGGGGACATAGCTTGTGAAACTGACTGTACTACTGTGCATGTGCACCATGCTGCACATGCACAGTACATATTCTCCAGTGTCCTAGACACCCATCTGAGATGTTGGCGCGTGCAGAAATTGATCAGTAAAAAGTGGTCAAACTGGCCATGTGCCACAACAGGGGGCTTGACATGCCAGATGTGGTACACATGCCATAAATTCCCCATTGCTATTTTATAGTAAGGCAAACTAAATTTCTAAGTAATTTTCCTATTATGTATTTATTGATAGAATGTATATTTTTTTCATAAATGTTTTTGGAAGAGGTCAATCTGTCATGAATTAAGAGTGAACAAGAACATGCACGTTTAAACATGTGACCTACTCCCTTCAGATTTTTTTAAGGATTAATTTGTGTGACAATTTAATTTCAGCAGGCTCCCACACTACTTAGCTTTGCATTTATCGAATGTATTTAAAACATTGTTTGTTTTCCTAGATTTGACCATGGAAACCGTATAAAGAATACCTCCTTGTTACAGAAGCTGCCGTGACTTTATATTGTTGATTCCCCTTTCCCCATCCACCTTATGCTATTTTCTGTGTCACCACCCTACCTGATCATTTTCACCTTCCCCCAAACGTAGTTTAAGCGAACAATAAAAGTTAAGCACGGTGGCTGAGCTACGTTCCTGCCTCTAATTGGCTGTTAAGTAAATTTCTTTAAGGTCCCATTGTTCAATCTCCAGTTATCAAGATGTCTTTCTGTATAAATGACTGTGTCTAGGAGCAATAAAGTGTATCTACTTCAAGTGACCCATGCCTATGTTGTTTAGGGTTGCCACCTTTTCCACAAATACCCTAAATGTCCTAAATACCGGCTGGGTGGCAACCCTAATGTCATTGATGTGGAAATATCTGCTGGAGTGCTATTTGTGACTATAGCCCTGGTACATTATAGGTCATCAGGGATCAGTGGAGTAGTCCTGGAACTCTATAGTGGCACAAGACATCATAGCTCTTGGTGTCTCATTACACTCCTACGTTAAATCAAAAAATGTCTGCAGTCTTCGGAGCTAAGGAGCGCAACACTACATGAAAAAGGAGGACGTATATATACGTCCTCATGGTCCTTAAGGACCATGCTTTTCAGGACGTATATATACGTCCATATGCGTTAAGGGGTTAACTGTATATTTTTAGAAATATGATGGCCATGTGATGGTTATTTTCCATTCTGCCGACAGACACCAAATTGATGAATCAGGGAATGCCCTCATTGGCATTGTTGCCCAAAAAGATATGACAATATGAATATAATTTTACAACAAGAAATATTTTTTAAAAAAATTTCTTCATGGACCCTACCACCCCAGGAAATATGTAAAGATTAAGGGAATATTGGCTACATTCATCAAGAAGGAATACGTTCTTTACTACTGCTCTTTAACCCCTTGGCGACACAGGACGGACTAGGTCCGTCCTGTGTGCCGAGGCGTTAGTGACACAGAACGGACCTAGTCCGTCCTGTGTCAAAACGAGCACTGAAAGCGGCATTGTAACGATGCTTCCGTGTGGAAGCATCGTACAATGCTAAAAAAAATGCCCGTCGGCATTTCGATCGCTCCGGAGAGCGATCGAAATGCCGGTTTTAAAGGCACAGTGCCTTTAAAACGCGGGCATTTAAAAAATGAGCATAGGAAGCGAATCTTTCGCTTCCTATGCTCAGAAAGTGTTTCTGATCGCCTCGCAAGTCGAGGCAATCAGAAACACTAAAAAAAAATGCACGATCTTGGTCACTGAGTGACCAAGATGGCGCTGCCCTTCTAAGGGCAAGAGCACAGGAGGCAGGAAGTACCTGCTTCCTGTGCTCTCTGTCTGTCACACGATTGCCTCTTCACAGAGGCAATCAGTGACTGCCAGGCACACTGACAGGCAGTGGGGATGCTCTCCTGAACATCCCCACTGACTGGTCAGATCAATATTAACCCTATATTGATCTGACCAGTTATGATCTGCCTCCCTCTCCTCACATTTTTTTTAGTGAGGGAGAGAGACAGATCAAAGTTATAAAAGTAAGTAAAAGTTAAAAAAAACAATAAATACACAACACACAAATAATAAAACAATAAAAAAAATTTTTATTAAAGCAATTCCCTGTGTTTAACCCCTTCCCTGCCACTGATCTTGCATAAGCAGTGATCGTGCACATCAGCGCATTTATTTTAGCTGTTTGTGCATTTTTTAGGGGTTAATTTTTTTTTCTACTGTAATTTATTACAGTACTAAAAAGGCTCTTCTAAGAGTTATTAACCCCTTATTTGCCGTCGATCACTGCTTACGCAATGATATTGACGCCAAAGCAATTTTTATCTGTCTGCATATTTTTTTTTTTACACATACCCGCTAGGGGATTACATGTAAAGTAAAAATATTTGAGTTTTTTTTTTTTAAGCTGCCTGAGCGCATAGCGATCAGTAACAGCGAATTAGTGGCAAAGGCGGTTTGGTGATTTCTCAATTAAGCTGGTCAGATCAAAATTAATCGGATCAATATTCACAAATATTGATCTGCCTCCCTCTCCTCACTTACATTTTTGTGACGGAAAGAGACAGATCAGTATTAGTGATATAAAATAACATTTTATAAAATTGGCAGGTTTTATGAAAGTCTTTCACTGTGTATTAACCCCTTCCCTGCCATTCATCACTGTGTAAGCAGTAATCTTGCACAGCAACAGTATGTTTTGCTGTCTGCACTGTTTTATGGATTAATTTCTTTGTACTGTAATGTATTACAGTACTAGATAGGCTCTTCTAAGAGCTATTAACCCCTTCTTTGCTCGAGATCACTGCTTACGCACTGATTCTGAGGCCGCGGACTCAGGGTTCGATTTTGACCCTATTCAGCTTTCTGATACATCATCTAGCGATGTATCGGTGGCTGCTGAGCCCTTGCCACAAGTAGTGATGGGGGTCTACCGATAAAAAAATATATGGTTTGGTGGGGGTAAATTTCATTGGCTGGCTTCAAAGATATATCCCATAAAGGACACGGACGCAGGTTGACTACATGTCAAAATTCCAAGTTGGAATTTTGAGATGCGCATCTCACAAATGTTGCCTTCTAGCCAAAAACAAACCAACAAACCTATGCATGGGTGCTATCCCTGTACTCGGGAGATGTTGCTGAACACATATTGGGTTGTTGTTTGGCAGTGACATATACCAGAATCTGTGAATTCATGCCTGAAGTACAATGCATGTGGAAAAAAAACTCCCAAAAAAGTACTACCACAAACTTTTACAAAGGCTGGTGGTAGAATTAGTACCTATACAGTATTAAAATACCACCATTTGAAATACCTTAGGATGTTTATTTTCCAAAAATATATGGTTTGATGGGGTAAAATTCATTGGACGGCTTCAAAAATGTTCCAAATGGAACATGGGCGCAGGCTGACTACATGTCAAAATTCCAGGTTGGAATTGCGCACCCCCTAAATGTGGAATTTTAGACCCAATACAAACCAACAAACCTATGCATGGGGGGTATCCCTGTACTCAGGAGATGTTGCTGAACACATATTGAGGTGTTGGTTGGCAGTGGCAAATACCAGAATCTGAAAATTCCTGCCTGAACTACAATGTGTGTGGGGAAAAAATGACATCCCATCCCTTTGACATAGGTTGGTGGTAGAATTAGCACTTGGAAAGTGTTAAAATACCACAATTTTAAATACCCTAGGATGTCTAGTTTTCCAAAATATATGGTTTTATGGGGTAAAATACTTTCACAGGCTTCAAAAGTGTCCCAAATGGAACATGGGCGCAGGCTGACTACATGTCAAAATTCCAAGTTGGAAATGCACCCCCCCCTAAACGTGGCCTTTTAGCCCCCAAATAATCTAACTAACCTACACATGGGTGGTATCCCTGTACTCAGGAGATGTTGCTGAACACATATTAAGGTGTTGTTTGGCACTGACACATAATAGGATCTGTGAATTCATGCCCGATGTACAATGAATGTGAAAAACAAATTACTATCCATAACATTGACATAGGCTGGTGGTAGAATTAGTGCATGAAAAGTGTTAAAATACTACCATTTGAAATACCCTAGGGCAGTGGTGTCCAAACTTTTTTCAAAGAGGGCCAGACTTGATGAAGTGAATATGCGTGAGGGCCGACCATTTTGCCTGACAGTTAAAATTAAGTACAAATGAACTATTTTATGCAAACTTTATTGCAAACGATTTGAATGACAATTCTAAACAGTAGTAAAATCACTCTGCCTTTCATATCTGAAGGCCAGATGAAAAAAAACAACAACACAAGATGCTGAAATATATGTCAGGAACACAACTAACCCTTCCCATATCTGTCTGTCTCTCCACTGCCATCCCATATCTGTCTGTCTCTCCTCTGCCATCCCATATTTGTCTGTCTCTCCTCTGCGAACCCATGTCTGTCTGTCTCTCCTCTACCATTCCATTTATGTCTCTCTCTTCTCCCTTCCCATGCATGGTTCTCTCGACCAATTTGCCCAATAATATGCCAGTGTTATATGCCATTTAATATGCCCCAGCCAATTTGCCCAATAATATTCCAGTGTTATTTGCCATTTAATATGCCCCTACCAATTTTCCCAGTAATATGCCAGTGTTATTTGCCATTTAATATGTCCCTGCCAATTTTCCCAATAATATGCCAATGTTATTTGCCATTTAATATGCCCCTGCCAATTTTCCCAGTAATATGCCAGTGTTATTTGCTATTTAATATGCCCCTGCCAATTTGCCCAGTAATATGCCAGTGTTATTTGCCATTTTATATGCCCCAGCCAATTTGCCCAGTAATATACCAGTTATTTGCCATTTAATATCCCCTGCCAATTTGCCCAGTAATATACCAGTTATTTGCCATTTAATATCCCCTGCCAATTTGCCCAGTAATATGCCAGTTATTTGCCATTTAATATCCCCTGCCAATTTGCCCAGTAGTATGCCAGTTATTTGCCATTTTATATGCCCCTGCTAATTTGCTCAGTAATATGCCAGTTATTTGCCATTTTATATGCCCCTGCCAATTTGCCCAGTAATATGCCAGTTATTTGCCATTTTATATGCCCCAGCCAATTTGCCCAGTAATATACCAGTGTTAGTTGCCATTAATATTCCCCAGCTAATTTGCCCAATAATATGTCAGTGTTACCTTATCATTAATAAGCCCCTGCCTCTTTCCCCAGTACTTTCCCCCAATCTCCCCAGTCCCCAGCACTTACCTTTCCCTGGTGGCTAGTGGCAGGCAGCATGGTCTTCTCCATGCTGCCTGTTCGTCTCACAGGTGGTTGTGCCGATAGGTCACGTGACCCGGCGCGCGTATGACGTCAGCGCGCCTGTTCACGTGACCTGTCGGCACTTACGTGTCGGCACACTGCACGGGGAGCCGAACAGGCAGCACGGAGGTTTCTCCGTGCTGCCTGTTCGGCTCCCCGTGCAGCCTGGCAGGCAGAGCGATGGTGGGGGGGGATCTTCCGATCCCTTCTCACCTCCGTCTCTGCCTGCAAGCTTTTTTTTTTTTTCAGAGAGAGACATTGATCAGCCGTGTCTCTGGGGCCGTATGGAAGTAAAGGACGGGCCGCAACTGGCCCGCGGGCCGGACTTTGGACATGACTGCCCTAGGGTGTCTAGTTTTCAAAAATATATGGTTTTGTGGGGTAGAATACACTTTTTGGCTTCAAAAATGTCCCAAATGGGACATGGGCGCAGGTTTTCTGCACGTCAGAATTCCAAGTTGGAAAACCAAAAAGCGCATCTCTCAAATGTGGCCTTTTAACCCCCAAATAACCTAACCAACCTATACATGGGTGGTATCCCTGTACTCAGGAGATGTTGCTGAACACATATTGAGGTGTTGTTTGGCACTGACATATAACACGATCTGTGAATTCATGCCCAAAGTACTATGTATGTGAACAAAAATACTATCCATAACATTGACATAGGCTGGTAGTATAATTAGTGCATGGAAAGTGTTAAAATACTACCATTTGAAATACCCTAGGGTGTCTAGTTTTCAAAAATATATGGTTTTGTGGGATAGAATACACTTTTTGGCTTCAAAAATGTCCCAAATGGGACATGGGCGCAGGTTTTCTGCACGTCAGAATTCCAAGTTGGAAAACCAAAAAGCGCACCTCTCAAATGTGGCCTTTTAACCCCCAAATAACCTAACCAACCTATACATGGGTGGTATCCCTGTACTCAGGAGATGTTGCTGAACACATATTGAGGTGTTGTTTGGCACTGACATATAACAGGATCTGTGAATTCATGCCCAAAGTACAATGTATGTGAAAAAAAATTACTACCCAAAACATTGACATAGGCTGGTAGTATAATTAGTGCATGGAAAGTGTTAAAATACTACCATTTGAAATACCCTAGGGTGTCTAGTTTAAAAAAAAGATATGGTTTTGTGGGGTAGAATACACTTTCTGGCTTCAAAAATGTCCCAAATGTTTTCTGCATGTCAGAATTCCAAGTTGGAAAACCAAAATGCGCACCCCCTAAATGTGGCCTTTTAGCCCCAAAACAAACCAACAAACCTATGCATGGTTGGTATCCCTGTACTCAGGAGATGTTGCTGAACACATATTGAGGTGTTATTTGGAAATACCCCTTCACATTTTAAGGTAATGTTTACCTAAATTGCAATATATGTGAAAAATTAAAAAAAATGATTTTTTGCTGCAAACTTTGGCATAGATTGGTGGTAAAATGGCTACATGAAATGTGTCAAAATACCCCAAGTTAAATGCCCTGAGTTGTCTAGTTTTCAAAAATATGTACATGTTGGGGGTCATTCATGGATTTAGTACAGAAATCAGTGTTACAATGTCACTATCACTAATTTTAAATGAAAGGATTTTAAAATAGCTTTGCACCACTTATAGTTCTGGCCCTGTAACATGAATAAAAAAGCACAAAAACATAAAAACATGGGCTATTTCTGAACTCAGGACATATATTAGAAACTTTTTAGCAGTGTTTTTTTGTTGTCTCTTGTACATGAGTATACGACTTTTCAAATAAAAGTCATAAAAAAATAATTTTTTCAATTTTTTTGCCATATTTTATCCTTTTTTTTTCATCAAATTATATGCTATTATCAAAATAATGGTATCAAAAGAAAGCCCTTCTTATGACGATAAAAACGATATATAGTTTGTGCGGGTACACTAAATGAGACAGAAATAAATTACAGCAAAACACAAACTGCTCAGAAATGTTAAAACAGCCCATGTCACCAAGCGTCGGACAAGCCAAAAAAGTCATGTCTCTAAGGGGTTAAGGAGCACTGATGGTATTGCTAAAGTGTCACACTAGACACCAACTAAAATCATCCACTGACAAAATGACCCAAAAAATAGAAGTGGTAGGTGCGCTAAGTGAACCCTTAGTGCAAATAAAAATAAATGTAATATTTCCCTGAGGAATGATGGTGTTGCTGTACACCTTGCAGATGATCCTCAGTATGTATACAGTGTATATATAAGAGAAAAAAACCAGAAAAAAGCACATAGATCATAGCATAATTCTGTTATATATTAGTGTGGTATTTGTACCACACTAATATATAACAGAATTATGCTATGATCTCTGTGCTTTTTTCTGTTTTTTTTTTTTTCCTTATATATACACTGTATACATACTGAGGATCATCTGCAAGGTGTACAGCAACACCATCATTCCTCAGGCAAATATTACATTTATTTTTATTTGCACTAAGGGTTCACTTAGCGCACCTACCACTCCTATTTTTTGGGTCATTTTGTCTGTCTATTTCACCACGTGTGTACACAGAGAAACACACAGGCTGGTGCTGCTTTGTATAGGATTAAGCGCCAGAATCTACCCCATTTTTTTTTTAAATCATCCACTACCACATCCCAGCAAAAGCAGTGAGGTATTGACTCCTATCCCTTAATCCACTACACCAGAGCAGGACTATAAAGAGTAGAAATTGGACTCTCTCTTTATTGCATCACTTTACCTCTGAAGAAGCCGCACCATGTGTTGAAACGCGTCAGGTTCTCTTTTTTTTACATCTACTGATGCAGACACATTTCAAATCAGAGGAAGACCTCCTGTTATTGTACAAACAAGTGTTGATGTTGTACATACTGTGTTTTTAATGTAATCTTTCATGTAATCTTTTTATAGATTATGCTCACAAGTTGCATTATCAAAATTAAACTTGTGTTTTTCTACTTTTCGAAATTTTGAGAGTTCAGACCAAATTTTTCAGCGTCTTTT
This sequence comes from Pelodytes ibericus, assembly GCA_036172795.1. Taxonomy (NCBI): domain Eukaryota; kingdom Metazoa; phylum Chordata; class Amphibia; order Anura; family Pelodytidae; genus Pelodytes; species Pelodytes ibericus. Next base: position 138,682,032 of record CM069862.1, read on the forward strand.
CTGTCTTTCCAATCAGCGTTCCCATCAATATTTTAACTTGTATTACTGTGCGTGTTGAGGAACCACATCTTGGTGTTCTTTTGGTAGCTGCTATTGTCCTCATTTTGGTGAAAGTCTTGTATACAACTAGTTGTTCTCATTTCCACAAATTGGGGTGTTGTTTGACAGTAACCAGGGCCGGCGTTACCGTAAGGCAGCACAATACCCTGGCATTTTAATTGGCAATATCCTGGCATATTAAGTGGCAATATCCTGGCATATTAATTGACAATACCCTGGCATATTAAGTGGCAATACCCTGGAATTTTAATTGGCAATATCCTGGCATATTGGGAATATCCTGGCATATTAAGTGGCAATACCCTGGCATAATTATTGACAATACCCTGGCATATTAATTGGCATTATCCTGGCATATTAATTGGCAATATCCTGGCATAATAAGTGGCAATATTCTGGCATAATTATTGGCAATGCCCTGGCATATTAAGGGGAAATACCCTGGCATATTAAGTGGCTATATCCTGGCATATTAAGTGGCAATACCCTGGCATAATTATTGGCAATACCCTGGCATATTAAGTGGCAATACCCTGGCATATTAATTGGCAATATCCTGGCATATTGGGAATATCCTGGCATATTACGTGGCAATACCCTGGCATAATTATTGGCAATACCCTGGCATATTAAGTGGCAATACCCTGGCATTTTAATTGGCAATATCCTGGCATATAGTGGCAATACCCTGGCATAATTATTGGCAATGCCCTGGCATATTAAGGGGCAATACCCTGGCATATTAAGTGGCTATATCCTGGCATATTAAGTGGCAATACCCTGGCATAATTATTGGCAATACCCTGACATATTAAGTGGCAATACCCTGGCATATTAATTGGCAATATCCTGGCATTTTAATTGGCAATATCCTGGCATATTGGGAATATCCTGGCATATTACGGGGCAATACCCTGGCATAATTATTGGCAATACCCTGGCATATTAAGTGGCATTATCCTGGAATATTAAGTGGCAATACCCTGGCATATTAATTGGCAATATCCTGGCATATTAAGTGACAATATCCTGGCATATTAAGTGGCAATACCCTGGCATTTTAATTGGCAATATCCTGGCATATTAAGTGGCAATATTCTGGCATATTAATTGACAATACCCTGGCATATTAAGTGGCAATACCCTGGCATTTTAATTGGCAATATCCTGGCATATTAAGTGGCAATACCCTGGCATAATTATTGGCAATACCCTGGTATATTAAGTGGCATTATCCTGGCATATTAAGTGGCAATACCCTGGCATATTAATTGGCAATATCCTGGCATATTATGTGCCTTTCTATAAACCGAAAGAGAGCCCCATTCAAAAGAATTTCTTATGAATGGGGCTCTCGTTCAGTTTATAGAAAGCCAATAGTATTACACGTATTCTATAAGCTGAAAGTCTATAAACCGAAGGTCGTTTGGTTTATAGACTTTCGGTTTATAGAATACATAGAATTACATGTATTCTATAAACCGAAAGTCTATAAACCGAACGACCTTCCGTTTATAGACTTTCGTCTTATAGAATAGCATAGAATTACATGTATTCTATAAACTGAAAGTCTATAAACCGAACGACCTTCGATTTATAGACTTTCGGCTTATAGAATACATGTAATACTATTGGCTTTCAATAAACCGAACTAGAGTCCCCTTTCATAAGAATTTCTTATGAATGGGGACTCTAGTTCGGTTTATAGAAAGCCAATAGCATTACATGTATTCCATAAGCCGAAAGTCTAGAAACTGAACGAAGTTTGGTTTATAGACTTTCGGTTTATGGAATGTGTAGGTCAATTGATTTGAACGAATGAATAAAACGAAACGAAAATAATGAACGAATTTCGTCTGAAACGAATGCAGTAATGAACGAAATTCGTTTTAGACTAAATAAAAAACATTTTCGTCTGAATGGACGAAAACGAAACGAAAATTTTAGTTTTGCACATGTCTAATCACCAACACTGCTCGTTTCACCGCAAAACAGACTGGGTCTTTCCTATGTCAGCAACAGTTTGCCGGTCAGGATGGATCTAGTCCGTCCTATGTCATGAATGGTGTTAACAGTGCATTATGTAGGGCCAACTCTGTTCTTGCAAGACAAACTGACCAGATTTGTTCCTGTTAAGTCATGTATAGCTCACCTTTTAGTGAATAAGCCACATGAGATCTATAATATTGTATGGGTATGTTCAACCACTATTTATAAGTCCATGTTACGTGCACATCTTTTTTTTTTTTTTTTACCTTAGTCTGGACACGTTACAACTGATTTACCATGCCAGTAACTTATTTCATTCTGGACTGAAGATAGAGTTACAGTTCCATAATGAGTCTAAGAGGTTTACCTATTTTAACATTTTACAGTCAATAAAATGTACTCAGATTTCAGCATGAACCAGAAAAGGATACAATAGATTTCACTTTAACAGCAGTATGGTGTTATATTCCTGTGTTTGAAGCATTGTAAATATTTCAAGAAAACTTCATCTACCAGAACTGACATTTTTGATAAGCTAAAGCTTTCATTTAATAGAAAATTGCTAAGCTTCACTAGCTCTTTTTGGAATTTTCTGAAAATAACCTACATTTTTAAAATGATGTACTGTTATTATCAATGTCTGCGTGTATATCTGATGCAAATAGATGGACTGATGAAGTTGCACCCTGGGCCACTCAATTGTTTTTGGTCCCTGGTTAAAGGGCCTGTGCCCCATACACATGGGAATTCATAGTAATGCTAATTATATTTTGTAGCTTTATTTGAAGTCAGCTCTGATGCACATACATTGGGCAGGCAGACCTGCGCTGGACCAGCTAAATTAATGTCCGTAACTATACAACGATCATCAGTGGGATTAGAACATTTCAAACAGAAGTTCACTCTGTGAAGTAATACACTCCTACATTATGATTTTCCGATATCCCTTTACCTGTAACCTTAACTATGTCTTAATATATCTCTGGTTTTGACAATATTATGTTCTGCTAATTCATCCAATCCCTCTCGGAATTTAAGGAGAGCAACATTTCCTGGTTGGTTTTGTAGTAAAAGTAAATAAAGGTTTATCTATTACCTAAATCCTGTTTGAAGTTTACTTTATCAAACCCACCCACACAATAAAACAAATTCAGTAAATAAAGTTCTAAGTAACAAAAGTCACATTAGTAGTAGTCATGTGGTGTAATGTTTCACAAATAGATAAAGACTACAAAGCAATGTATTCCTCGACAACAATTTATGAAAACCATTAACTATCTCATAAAAGATTTCCACTAAATCTCCCTCCAGCTAAAATCCAGTCATATTTGCTTGCTTTTGCTACTTACTTTTTGCATGTCACAAGTTGTTAAAAAAAAGTGACTGTGCTTACCTTAATTATCGAAATAATAATAAAATAAATAATATTTATTGCCATTGATACACAGACCATGTTTGTGTGTGCTAATTCTGCCTAGCACAGCAGGGTTGACATTTTTGTTTTGCAGAGGTAGGTATTGTTAGGGCAAGAGGAAAGCTATTTTTTCCCTTAATACCCCTCAAAACCTTTGGTTAAATCACATCGCCAGTGTATTTGGAAGATGCTATTGTGTCATATTTATCCCTTACCCATTGTGACATGACACAAAAATGTACAAATTTAAACTCTGCTATTAAGAACTTGACAGGGTAAAGCCTGATGTAAAAAAAGTGCTAGCTACTCACTCTCTCACACATAATACGTGGCTATTACTAAGGTTTATAATTCCATCCTGCTACTGTAGCTTTACTTAAAGAGTAATTTCAACAGTAGCTGGTGGACCTTAATCTGCTCTGACTTTGATCCCTGACTGCGCTGATACAATTTGTTATTTTGCCTGCAGTTCCATATATAACCTGATGGGGGTGTCTTGAGTAAGAGACAGATCTCTATGCAGAATTTCTCACTAGCCTTTGTGTGGTATACTATTATACTTGACTTCTTTGACCTATAGTCTCCTAAAACCATACCAATCCCAAATAGCACATATGTGCATGGGCGTCCCACCCCCTGGATTTTTCACTTGCCCTTTAAAATAAACAAACATTGCGCAGTCTGTATTGCTGTCATCGCGCTGCTGTTATTGATGTCACCACATGTATGACATCAGCGTTGCACAGCGGCTGTGTCAGCTCAGCTTCGCAGCAACAGCATCATGCTTCACATACCTTCACAGGTATGAAGAGTGTGAGATAGTGGCTGCCCTTCCTTACCACCAAAAGGTAGGAATGGTATGGAAAAGTGCAAACAGGGGTGGGTGGGGTTTATCAGGAAGAGACAATATGTACAATGTAATATAAATAAGTGGTGGTGGGGGGGTAATACAACTGAATGGAAAAAAGATGACAAGGCAGGGGGGATGAAAACATACACACAACGGAAAAGAGATTAAAGGAAAGGGGAGAAAATACATAGTAACATAGTAACATAGTAACATAGTAACATAGTAATTTAGGTTGAAAAAAGACACAAGTCCATCAAGTTCAACCCTTCTACCTATCATTACAGCTTTTGATCCAAAAGAAGGCAAAAAAACCCTAAGGAAGCTATTTCGAATTTTGCCTCCTGGGGGAAAAAATTCCTTCTTGACTCCAAGAGGCAATCAGATTTCTCCTTGGATCAATAAGCTCTTTTATTAATGCTTATTCTATTATTAATAGCCCTGTATGTTCTGCTTTCCTAAAAAAACATCCAAACCATTTTTAAATGCATCTATTGTGTTTGCTAGCACTACCTCTCTTGGCAGTGAGTTCCATAACTTTATTGTCCTAACCGTAAAGAATCCCTTCCTTTGCTGTCTATGAAATCTTTGCTCTTCCAGTCTGAGGGGGTGACCTCTTGTTCTTTGTACCTTTCTGTTAATGAACAGGTCACTGGAGAGCTCTTTATATTGGCCCTGCAAATATTTATATAATGTTATCATATCCCCTCTGAGACGCCTTTTTTCTAACGTATATAAATTCAATTTTTTAAGTCTCTCTTCATAACTAAGATCCTCCAAACCCCTTATTAATTTTGTAGCTCTCCTTTGCACTTTTTCTAGTTCCTTAATATCCTTTTTAAGGACTGGTGCCCAGAACTGTACTGCATATTCAAGGTGAGGTCTTACCATTGATTTGTAAAGAGGCAAGATGATATCCTCCTCCCGTGAATCTATACCTCGTTTTATACATGCCAATATCTTATTGGCCCTTGCAGCTGCTGACTGGCATTGGGCACTGTTGCCAAGTTTGTTGTCTATAATTATTCCTAAATCCTTTTCATTAGTAGTTTTTCCCACGGAAAAACCATTTAACGTATATGTTGCTTTGTTATTATTTTTCCCATAATGCATAACTTTACATTTGTCTATATTGAACCACATTTGCCACTTTACTGCCCAGTCCCCCACTCTGTCCAAATCTTCCTGTAAAGAAAAAACATCAAGATTAGTCTTTATTGCCTTACCTAATTTAGTGTCGTCCGCAAACACGGAGACATGGCTCTCAGCACAATGTGGCAGATCATTAATAAACAAATTAAAAAGAAGAGGGCCCAAAACAGACCCCTGAGGTACTCCGCTTAATACCCTTGTCCAATTTGAGAATTTTCCATTTACAACAACCCTTTGTGTTCTATCCTTTAGCCAATTTTCAATCCACATACACATATTTGCCCCCAAACCTATTTCTCTCAATTTGTAGAGTAACCTTTTGTGTGGAACTGTATCAAATGCTTTCGCAAAATCCAAATAGATCACATCAACTGCCACACCTAGATCTATATTTTTACTTACTTCTTCATAGAATGTTATTAAGTTTGTTTGACAAGACCTGTCTTTCACAAAACCATGTTGACTTTTACTAATTATATTCTGGTTCAAGATGTATTCTTGAGTGTATACCTTTAGCAATCCTTCAAATAGTTTCCCCACTACAGATGTCAAGCTCACTGGCCTATAATTACCTGGCAGAGATTTTGATCCCTTTTTAAATATTGGAATGACATCCGCCTTTCGCCAGTCTGTTGGCACTGTACCTGAACTGAATGAATCCCTAAAGATCATGAATAGTGGTCTGGCCAGAATTATGCTTAACTCTCTAAGTACCCTTGGGTGTATACCATCTGGTCCTGGGGCCTTGTCTATCTTAACAGAGTGTAATTGCTTAAGCACTTTTTCCTGTGTCAGCCAATCCCATGTTTGCGGCGAATGTCCCATAACTTCCTGTAGCAGGGGCTCGTCCATCTGCTCTTCCTTAGTATAAACAGAAGAAAAAAAAGTATTTAAAATGTCTGCTTTCTCTCTGTCCTCACTTACCAAATTTCCCATTTGGGATAACAAGGGCCCAACATTTTCCCTCTTTAGCTTTTTTCCATTTATATATTTATAAAACATTTTGGGGTTAGTTTTACTCTCCTTGGCAACCCTTTTCTCATTTTCCAATTTAGCCATTTTAATTGCCTTTTTGCAGGCTTTGTTGGCCTCTTTGTACTCTATAAATGATAATGCTGATCCCGTGTTTTTATAATGTTTGAATGCCATTTTCTTGTTTTGTACTTCCTGTTTCACGTTACCTGTAAGCCACATTGGTTTCGATTTGTGTCTTTTGCATTTGTTTCCCAAAGGTATATATTGGGATGTGTACTTTTGTAATGTGTGCTTAAAGGCATTCCACTTGTCTTCTGTGTTTAGTCCAGAAAACAATCGTTCCCAGTCTAAATGTTCAATCGATGCCCTTAGTCCATCAAAGTTAGCCCTTCTAAAATTAAGTGTTTTGGTGGCATATTTACCAATTTGCTTTTTTGCATTAATCTCAAATGAGACCATATTATGGTCACTATTCCCCAAGTGTTCTCTTATTTGGATGTTTGAGATAAGCTCCTCATTGTTTGTTATTACCAAATCCAGACAGGCATCCATTCTAGTTGGGGTGTCTACTAATTGTGCCATAAATTTGTTATTAAGCAGGTCCAGAAACTTGCTGCCCCTAGCTGAACTAGTTGTGCCACACTTCCAATCTATATCTGGGTAATTAAAATCTCCCATGATTAGAACTTCATTGGGGAATGAGATGACAAGGTGGGGTAAATGCAAACAAGGGAAAGGAAATGACAGAAGTGAAGGATGCAAATACGAGAAAAAGGGTGACAGGGGTGTGGGGAGAAAATACAAGCGGAAAGAGATGAGGGGGTGAAGAATAAAAATACAAGGGGAAAGAGATGACGGGTTGGGAGAAAATACAAGGGAAAGGAAATGACAGGGGTGAAGGATGCAAATACAAGAAAGAGATGATGGGTGGGGGGAGAAAATACAAGGGGAAAGAGATGACAGGGATAAAGGGTGAAAATACAAGGAGAAAGAGATGACAGGGGTTGGGGGAGAAAATACAAGGGGAAAGAGATGACAGGGTTTGGGGGAAAATACATACAAGGGAAAGGAAATGACGTGTGAAGGATGCAAAGGGGAAAGAGATGACAGGGGTAAAGGATGAAAATACAAGGGGAAAGAGATGACAGTTGTTGGGGGAAAATACATACAAGAGGAAGGAGATGACAGGGTGATAGATTAAAATACAAGTTGAAAGAGATGTCGGGTGAAGGGTGAAAATACAAGGGGAAAGAAATGACAGGGGTTGGGGAGAAAAAACACGGAGAAAGAGATGACAGGGGTTGGGGGAAAATACATACAAGGGAAAGGAAATGACAGGGGGGAAGGATGCAAATATGAGAAAGAGGTGATGGGTGGGGGGAGAAAATACAAGGGGAAAGAGATGACAGGGGTAAAGGATGAAAATACAAGGGGAAAGAGATGACAGTTGTTGGGGGAAAATACATACAAGAGGAAAGAGATGACAGGGGTGAAGGATTAAAATACAAGGTGAAAGAGATGTCGGGTGAAGGGTGAAAATACAAGGGGAAAGAGATGACAGGGGTTGGGGAGAAAGTATAAGGGGAAAGAGATGACAGGGGTTGGGGGAAATACATACAAGGGAAAGGAAATGACAGGGGTGAAGGATAAAAATACGAGAAAGAGGTGACTGTTGGGGGAAAATACATACAAGGGGAAAGAGATGACAGGGGTAAAGGATGAAAATACAAGGAGAAAGAGATGACAGTTGCTGGGGGAAAATACATACAAGGGGAAAGAGATGACGGGATGAAGGGTAAAAATACAAGGGGAAAGAGGTGACAGGGGTGGGGGGTTGAAAATCCAAGGGGAACGAGCTGATAGGAGTGGGGAATGAAAATAAAAAGAAGGGGAAAGATCTGACAGTATTTGGGGATGAAAATACATATAAGGGGAAAGAAATGACAGGAGTGGGGGAGGAAAATACAAGGGGAGAGAGATGAGTGGTTGGGAGAAAATATATACAAGGGGAAAGAGATGATGGGTGGGGGAGAAAATAAAAGGGGAAAGAGATGACAGTAATGGGGAGAGAAAATACAAGGGGACAGAGTTGACAGGAGTGGGGGATGAAAATACATACAATGGGAACAATCTGACATTAGTGGGGGAAGAAAATACAAGGGGAAAGAAATGGCAGGGGTGGGGGAATATAGCACAAAAGGGGAAATAGATGGCAGACATGAAGGACTATAACAAATAAAACAGGGAAAAGATATTTCAGAGTGCGATATATAACACATACAAGGGGAAAATAGCTGGCAAGGTTGGGGGGATATAACAAATACAAGGGGTTAAGAGATGGTAAGGATGGGGAATATAACACACAGGGGAGGAGAAATGGCAGGGGTGGGGGAACACATACAAGGGGAAAGAAATGGTGGAAATGTGAGCGCAGTTTGTTGCTTTGGGTTTATATCTTGTACTATGGTGTTGTATCTGTTGCTGGGGAGTTTTGTGATGTGGTGTTTTATCTGAAGGATTTATCTTTTAAAATTATGCCACATGAGGCATAGTCAGTGCCGGACTGGGGATAAAAACCAGCCCTGGAAATGGTTGTACACCAGCCCCATAGCATTGCATCATTATACCAGCCCCATAGCATTGCGTCATTATACCAGCCCCATAGCATTGCGTCATTATACCAGCCCCATAGCATTGTGTCATTATACCAGCCCCATAGCATTGCGTCATTATACCAGCCCCATAGCACTGTGTCATTATACCAGCCCCATAGCATTGCGTCATTATACCAGCCCCATTGCATAAAATTCTTTTCTTGTTCATAAAAGGGAAAACCATACATTGTAAAGCACATTTGAAGAGTCTATTATTTACAGATAAGGCTGGTATATACCCCATGCACAGGGCAATACATAGGCCCCAGTATGTACACAAGGTTATATGAATTGCCCTGTGCAGGGGTATATATCAGGGCAGTGTGTGTCATCTGGATGGATTCCCTAGCACTCAGGACTTATCTCAGCATGCAGATTGCACTCACATGGCTTGCCCCAGCACCCAGGATTTACCCCAGAACTCAGACTGAACTTGTAGAACTTGCCACAGCACCTAAGACCTCCCCCTTTTCGCAGATTGCACTCACAGGACTTGCCAAAGCACATGGATTGCACTCACAGAACTTGTCCCAACACTTACCCCAGCATGCAGCTTGCACTCACATTACATGCTATAGCACTCAGGACGTAGAATGCCCTCACAGAACTTGCCCCAGCACGAAGGACTTTATCCAGTACTTAGATTGCACTCAAAGGACTAACCCTTGCACCCAGGACTTACCCCTGCTATTAGATTGCACTCACAGGACTTGCCCCAGCACAGGAGGGAAAAGCAGGGAACATCGCATCTTTCCGCAGCCAAATTCTTAAAGCGGCGGGATCACTGCACTACTTCTTGTTTTATATGTGATACACAGACATAAACCCTTACACACACAGTCACACACACAAAAACACACAGTCACACTTACACACATGTGAAATAAACAAACAATACAGTATACTATAATAACTGTGATGGAGTAAGCTAGCACTTGTGCACAGCTAGTGTCTCACTCCTAGCAAACCAGTGAAAACAAATACAATAAAGTGAACATGTGCGCTAGTGACCAACACTAGAAAAAAAGAGCATTACCCTTTTCTATGAGACGAAATGCTCAGATATTATGCAAAGGGGAAAAAAACAAAAACAATAATAGTGTAGTATATCAGGAGCTGGTTTACAAGATCTACCTGCTCTTATCTGAGCTCACCCACGCTGTTTATCTTGAGCAGGGTATTGCTCATGTAAATGTGAGTGTACCATTTATGCACTTTGCACTATTATATCATTGCACTGATATACTACACTATTATTGTTTTTGGTTTTTTTCCCTTTGCATAATATCTGAGCATTTCGTCTCATAGAAAAGGGTAATGCTCTTTTTTTCTAGTGTTGGTCACTAGCGCACATGTTCACTTTATTGTATTTGTTTACACTTACACACATACATACACAGCCACACACAGATATACACACATACATACACATCCACACACACTTACACAGGCACACTTACACACAGTTACACTTACAGAAACACTGTTACACTTACACATAATAACAAATGCCCACTGTCACACACACAGACACATATATACACACAGATGTATTTGTTATATTTTTAAATACTGTTTGTAGGGAGGTGGATGGTTCAGACCAGGCGGTGTACACATATACAGAAATACATACACTTACACAGGCACACTTACATATACACAGTTACACTTACACAGCCACACTTACAAACACACAGTTACACTTACACCGTCACACTTACATACACACAGTGACACTTACACAGCCCTACTTACATACACACAGTTACACTTCACAGCCACACTTACATACACACAGTTACACTTACACAGCCACACTTACATACACACAGTTACACTTACACAGCCACACTTACATACACAGTTACATTTACACAGCCACACTTACATACACAGTTACATTTACACAGCCACACTTACATATACACAGTTACACTTACACAGCCACACTTACATATACACAGTTACACTTCACAGCCACACGTACATACACACCGTTACACTTACACAGCCACACTTACATATACACAGTTACACTTACACAGCCACACTTACATACACACAGTTACACTTACACAGCCACACTTACATACACAGTTACATTTACACAGCCACACTTACATATACACAGTTACATTTACACAGCCACACTTACATATACACAGTTACACTTACACAGCCACACTTACATACACACAGTTACACTTACACAGCCACACTTGCATACACACAGTTACACTTACACAGCCACACTTACATATACACAGTTACACTTACACAGCCACACTTACATATACACAGTTACACTTACACAGTCAAACTTACATATACACCGTTACACTTACACAGCCACACTTACATATACACAGTTACACTTACACAGCCACACTTACATATACACAGTTACACTTACACAGCCACACTTACATATACACAGTTACACTTACACAGTCAAACTTACATATACACCGTTACACTTACACAGCCACACTTACATATACACAGTTACACTTACACAGCCACACTTACATACACACAGTTACACTTACACAGCCACACTTACATATACACAGTTACACTTACAAAGCCACACTTACATATACACAGTTACACTTACACAGTCACACTTACATACACACAGTTACACTTACACATGCAAACATGCAGTTACACTTGCACAGTCACACACAGTAACACATGCACAATGTCACACAGACACACTATGATTTCTTTGAAAAATAATTGTTTGTTGGATCGGTGCCTGCCTCTGATCCCTGTAGAGGCAAAATACCGTCAATCAGTTTCTTCCGAGCACCGGATGTCGCCTTACATCCAGTGCTCAGTCAGTCTCTGGGAAGCTGGGGGTGGAGCCTGCCTTAAAGCGGCCGCGGCGGCCAGATTCTTAAATCAGTCGCGGCGGCTGAATTCTTGAGGTGGCTGCAGCAGCCGAATTTTTCAGCAGGGCAGTTTTCAGCCTTTGCGACCCCAGGTAACGGCCCCAGGGACGGCGGCCTACCGGGATTTTTCCCGGTAGGCCAGTCCGGCCCTGGGCATAGTTAAAGTTGGTGTGGCCACAGCTTTTTTGAGAAACATAAACAACTAGCTGTAACATAACATTTTACAAACCCTCCCATGGCTGAACTATGTCAGCAAGAAGTTTTTCAAAACGGAAACCAGGAATTCTAGTCATGCAGTGTCTCAGTCACCACAGAATATGACTCACACATTTCCATGTGGGCGCTCTTCTGGACAAACCAAGCAATACTTCCAGGAATCACCACAGCTGTAACACTACAAAAATAATAAACAAGAATTGAATAAATGAATGGAACTTCAGGGAGAAAGATGCTGGCAACAAGCCAGTCACCTGTTTATAAATTCAGCCCTCCAACAGAAAGTCCCCATACTAATACAAACATATTTAGCCATAGCCCAAAAGTCATGTCTCCTACACTGGGTTTTGTGGGATTATTTATTCGCAGTACTTTGTTGCAAGGCCTTCACTGTAATTAAAACAACAGGCCAGGAAAATCGAGATTTGCGGGGGAATATGTGTTTGCTAACTCAATTTTGAATCAATGTATTTATTTCCCTAGATTTGAGCTAACTATTGCCGTTTCATAATAATCAATTTCTTAAAGGTAATTGTTACAGGTTGAATGTTTTGTGATAATAATTACCACAAAACTCACTTACTCATGGTCCATTTTGCTCACTCTCCATAACATTTTGTAATGTTCTGCTGACCTTTCATATTTGATCTCAAGGCTATTTTATTGTGAATCCAGCCATGACCTCAGAATTTATGTTTTCACTGTGTCCCTGACCAGCAGATATTATATTGTCCATACAACATCGGTTCAGTGACTGATATGACAGCACTAAACTCTCCTTTCACATTGTTGAGTTCAGAGTTGTAAACATGACGTGCTTGGTTTGGTGTGAATGACATTTTCCAGATTTTTCTAACCTTGGCAGCATCAAATTAGATAATGTTTTAAACGTCCTTGATCATTGGATACATGATTACAGCCAGTGACTGGACACTTGGAAAAAACTCTTCCTTGTAGGACATGACATGTGGCCTTCTGCCCTGAATTATTTTATTAACAGAAGAACTGATAACAGGGATCAAGCTACATAAAACTCTATTCAGTCCGATATGGGTGATATATATATACAGTAAAACATCTCCCCATTACCTTTTGCCAGCTGGGGAGGGGGAGGGGGGGAGGGATAATGAGTTGATTGACATAGTTAGACGATTTAGTTTAATCCTTCAACTATTATACGGTCCTGGCATTTAATAATCTTAAAATGAAGCAAATCTATTAAAAATATATCAGTAGAGAATATGTTTATTGCACTGGTTATCTAGGAAATGTAGCCAAATGATTTGTCTGAAAAAAATAAAATGTTTTACAACTGATTGTAATCCTTCTGATACATTGTGACATGTAGTGTATGCTGCCAGCTGTTTTTTTGGGGGGGTTGTTGAAAACAACAAAATGTCCTGATTTTTCTGTGTGAGAATGTAATAGTACAGTGTACAGCAAGAGGAGTTTATTCTTAACTGCTGTGGGTCATTACCTCGTAAGACAGGAGATCACCTCCAATTACCCAGCTACAGAAGTCTCTCGATTTCATGGATTTCTGATCTATTATCGTTTCAAGCATCTCAAAGTAATTTTCTGAGAAATGCCTCTCTAGGGTCATCTCTACAGCATCCTCCATAGAGCTAGGTACTTCCTAGTCCAGGAAGGTTCTGCATTCCAAAGTTTGTCACATCTTAGGTCTCTGGGTTTATGAGCAATATCTGGCCAGATGCTCAAAAGGCGTATTCAAAATATAATTTAACAAAACATGTTTCCATGAACACGTTCTCTTAACCTTTTACCCAGTTAGATAAATAGCCAAGTTTTCTTCTTTCACTGGTGGCCCGAGGCCTGTAGTATTATTTCTACATGTCTGTTCCTGAAATTGTTTTCAATTATGTGTTTATTTTTAGTTCGACTTTTGATTTCATTGCAATTGTCCAGTCATGTCTTTAATGTGTTTGAGATAAAATAAGCATATGAATTTTTCGATTATTGGTCACATCCAATAAAACACTTGTGCTGTCAGTATAGCATGTTTAGGTGAATTGTGCAACAGGAGACAGCCTTAGTTGTCATGGTGTCATAATTGGACTGTGATTTAGGTGACCCTTTCAGTTACCTGTTATTTGCAGGGTTGCCACCTGGCTGGTATTAAACCATAAGTCTATGGAGATAATAGCATGGCGGGTATTTTTCTGTAGAAAAGGTGGCAACCCTAGTTATTTGGCAATGACCAAACTCAAAAAAGTATCCCTTGGGCATAGAATCCTAAGCAGCTGCTTAGATTGCCTTGTCAGTCTCATCACTCCCAGACATGGTTCTTGTTAGCACCTAGCAAAGGCTCAAGTTACATGAAATGCAGTGTTTCCCTTATAAGGACAATTCCACCAAGCTTATTTTCTGTATGTTGTACATGTTTCTAATATATGGGAAATGCTCTACTTTAGCTTTTAAACAATTCAGAGTTGTGTTGTATTACTTTGAAAAAATTTCACAGGGTCCTGAAAATGTAATGACATCCAATAAGGGATGTCTTAGGGAGATTGGCAGGACTGTTGCCAGAGCAGCAGCAATAAATCTAATTGCACTTTATTGGCAGTTTTTAGACCATAGGAAGAGTTGAGGGAAAACTGATCAGATTAATCTGTCTCTTTAATTGAAACACTATCTAATAAAAATGTAACATTGTAGATGGAATTGCCCCTTTAAAATTAAGAAAGGCAGTATGTAAAACAGAAAGTATTTAAAAAAGAAATATCAGATTTTTTACTTCACAGGCATCCTAAAAAAACAGTGAGTGGCTTCCCTTTCTTTTCTAATTGCAGAATAAGAATGCAAGTGAATTTAGGATTAGATAAGGTTTTACAAATTGTCCCATATTGTCATAACACACCAATATTTTTTTTGTTTTTTTTAAGAATCTGTACTATCACTTTAAAGACATATGCAGTACTGTGCAAAGGTTTTAGGCAGGTGTGAAAAAATGCCATAAGGAAGAATGCTTTAAAAAATAGTTAATAGTTTATTATTTTTATCAATTCACAAAATGCAAAGTGGGTGACCATAAGAAAAGCATAAATGGAAATGGGAAAATTAGACAACATTATAAACATTTGGCTGTAGCAGAAGGCAGTTTGTTCGTTCAAGGGCTGGAGAGTTGTACAAGAATCAATGTTTGCAGGTAACAGTGAAGCATGGTGGAGGTTGCATGTGTGAGGCTGCATTTTTGCAAATGAAGTTGGGGATTTGGTCAGTATTAATGGTCTCCTCAATTTTGAGATATACAGGCAGATACTTATCCATCATGCAGTACCATCAGAGAAGCAGCTGATTGGCCCCACAAAACATACAACCAAAGTCATTAAGAGCTATCTTCAGCATAAAGAAGTGATTGCATGGCCCCCATCTCTACATAATTGAGTCTGCCTGCGATTACATGAAAAGATAGAAGCAACTTGAAGCTGTCTAAATCCACAGAATATCTGTGCTTAGTTCTCCAAGATACTTGGAACAACGTACCTGCCAAGTTAAAAACTTGCATGCAAGTGTACTTAGAAACATTTATGCTGTTTTGAAGGCAAGGATTAATCACACCAAATATTGATTTAATTTAGAGATTTTTCTCCTGATTACTATTAAAATGTCTATCTTTGAAAGCACTTTTATGTATTTTCACACCTACTCAAAACCTTTGCACAGTAATATAGAGTCTATACAATAATGAGAAAATTGCAGATAATTGAGACAGGAATTTCAACCTTAAGGGCAAGCAGCTGAGTTGGAGAAATTCTCCCATTCAGCTGCCCTGGAGAATGTTTCCAACTCGGCTAAATTGGCAAGAAGTTTGAATTTCCCATCTCAATTTCCATTCTATTCTCTCTTTATTGAGTAGACCCTTGTAAATAAAATACTCCTGGGAACCCATCGCTATTGTGCCACTTAATAATCTTACAATTAAGCAAATCTATTAAAACCAAATTAGTGGAGCAGACGTTTATTATCTAATCTTTCTTCCAGCAACACAAAAGAGATTTTAGGTTGGCTTGCACACCTAGGTTAAAGGAATGTTGTCTGACAGTTGAACTCTTTGAACCCGCTGACCTTGCCTTTCCTTTGGTGGATTGCTGGGATTTATTTTTAACAGAAAAAAATAAATCTCATTGGCTCTGGTAGTGACTAATACTTTCTTACACAGTGTGAGTTGGTTCATACTGACAGCACATCCATCACAGCTGGTGTTGGATACATTTAACCCTTTTAGTGCCTGGTCTAATCAACTGATTTTGCATTGGCAACCACTGGCTTTCCAAGTACCTGTGCACTGCAATTGCTAAACTTGATAAGAGTTGCCTTCAGAATGTTTCGAGTGGAACTAAGTTGAAAAGGTACAGGATGGGTACATATTTTAATGTGTTTTGTTATTAGTTGTTACTGAATGCTAAACATCTTGTCTATAGTACAGGTTCTGTCTGTTTCTCTTTCATTTGATGTACATTAAAACAACTAAAATAATTATACTTGTAACTGATGACCATAAACTGGATGAAGTTTGGCTTCTTCCTTCCAAACCATCAATGTGTTTACAATTTGTTTTGTCATCCATACTAATTAAAGATGTTAATTTCTGCTCAGCATTTATGCATGACAGACCCCCAGAGCTTGAAGGCACTGCAGTAAGGGAAGGGAACTCGGTTTGGTTAATAGGAAGGAGGGCATGGAAAGTACAACAGGTTAGAACTCTCTAGGTTTCATTATTGACAGTAAATAAGTGAGACTGGGCTCAAAAAGTGGAATAAATGGTGCACAGTTCCACATTGATATTTAGGGACTTGCTAGAGTTTAAAGCAATAAATGTACGGGTGTTCATCTAAAAATATTGTCAAGTGAAAATAACTCACTAAGTGAAATAATACATGTGCATATACATTGTGCACATTGATGCAAATGTTAAATTTGTCAGATACTGTTTCCATTTGTACAATACAATGTGTCAATAAGTATTGTACATGTAATCAAATGTTGTGTTTGTTCAAGTCTATTTTTTAGTAAATCAATGTTTACTGGGCTTTTTGCAAAATCAAAATCAAATCAATAGGGGAGAGAAGAAAGGGGGGTGACGGGGACAAAGTAAGTGTAGGTGTACAGAGGAGGCAACTTGGCACAGCAGGTGTATATTGAACACATGACAGGCAAATATACAGAGTACAGTAACATTTGGTCAGGTAGCCAAGATAAAGAAATCAAGAGATTGTATGTGCTGAGTTACAGCATAGATGACTGACACCCAGCTGCCTATATACAAGTAGGTGAACTGGAGCTGTTCTTCAGTTGTAACCCAATATATGCCCTGTAATTGAATACTAGTGTGTGGGAGGTGGTGAACAGGGGTAGTAGGGACACGAGGGTGGTGAAAGGGAGGGGTGATGGATGGGATGGTACCCGATCAGTCCCTCATCCGACTCTCGGGGAGAGAAAAACAAACGCAGTACCCCTATGTGTCTATGATGATAGACCGCCACCAGGAAAGTAAGCCACACTTAGTCAGGTTCTTTGCAACCAGGAGTGTCTGTAGCGTTCACGTTTGCCTGCAGTGGTGGCAGCCAGCTCCGCAAAAACACAAATGGACTCCACCCGTTGGACCCATTCCCGATGGGTGGGGGTAGTTGTTGAGCCCCAATGAAGAGGAATCAAGGCATTCAGCAAATGTCGAATTATCAACTTTTTGGATACAGTGAGAGGTAAGGTGGTGAAGGAGGCATTGCGCAGGGCGTAATGCCGTACGCCAACAGACGTCGGGGTTGTCAATGCCAACAGACGTTGGGGTGGTCAGGAAAAATAGCATGGAGTCTAGAGGGGGTGCTGTACCAGTGTGTGAGGAGTTTGTAGGACATCTCTGTCTCAAGTCGTTAAGCAGATTTTTTGGATCTTCTTTCTTTACATACTTTTGATGTGCACAGCCACTCTGCTTTCTCCACGTGTTTTTAATTATTTGAATTAGGGTGGGTGTATATTAGTTAGGTGAAATATTTGAGACTATTTGGAGGAGGTTGACTTTGGAGGTAGACTAAGTTAAATTCAGCACCCGAGTTTGACTTTGTCTCAAAAACAGCTTTGATCTTTTCACCTCCCATTACTTTCATTGGGGAAGATTCAAACTTGTTTTTTTGTTTTCTGAGTGTAAAAATTAAAGTTGACCTCCAAAGTCGACCTCCTTGAGCTTTTCTCAAATTTTAATGAAATGAACTCAAATGCATTGAGCGTATATCTGTGTATATAAACGTGCAATTTTTTGGTGATTTTAAAGCATTTGTTATTCTGCTGGGGCTATGGACACAAATAAAATACATTAGGATTACAATTGCTGTGTTGTCTAGCTTCCATCCTGAGTGCCAGTGTTCTTTTGGAATTTTCAAATAAATGGGTCTACCAAGATGCCAAATTCTATCAATTGTGCAAGACGTATAGCGAGCACATGTCATAGTTGCTCAGAGTCTCAAATTTCAAAGGACAGTATTGTTTTCTTTGGGGTCCGGTCCCATCAAATTTTTTTTTGTCACATCAGTGCATTTTATCTATTAGACATACATGGTTTACCTAGAGGGGTGAACACCTCATTTCAGAATTGTGTTATTAGATTGCTGTTTCATCTATTAGACATACATGGTTTAAACATGTCTAAATCAGTCCTAGACACCCACACAGTATCAGGGAAAACCAGAGCTTACCCTAGTTACGTGGTGCTGCATAATATCATGCAGCCTACAGGTTCCAAGTATAGGTGAAAATGGCTGGCTATTTGCCTAACTAATAAGCTCCCTGTAAAGAAGAAATATTACATCTACTGAAGAAATATTATTTTTAAAGTTTCGTGGCACTATAAGTACTGATGCCGATATAAACTATGTGCATATTTTTCTCTCCATCAAAACTAGGATATATGGGCATCTTATTACACTTGCAAGAGCAGAGTTGTAGATACAATGAGCAACCTTCCAGTGGACTTAATAAATGTTAACACTGTAATGAAACTGAATGCCAGCACAAGAAGAATACATATAACTGAGATTTCACTATGAAGCGGTTTAATAGGTACTTTTTATTCTGATGTGCCTGGGGGTGCCTAGCTATCACTGCAAAGAAACTCTAATAACCTCAGAAATACTTTCATCTCTTCTAATTTCACAAGTGACATGATAGCACTGAACTCTTTACCCTGTTATAGGAGACCAATATAAAATTTGTCTTTCCCTAATAAAGCCCTGGATAAGGTTTATTATTCTGCTTTGCAAAATACTTTCCACCATAATGTGCGATATCAATAAAACACTTTCTAGATAAAAGCAGATCTTTGCTTTAACACAAAATGCATTACAGACGTATCATTATATCTAAACAGCAATCTAATAACACAATTCTGAATTGAGGTGTTCACCACTCTAGGTAAAAGTTTAAAGCAAATGATCTCTTAATGGGTTTATTTTATTAACCCCTCCGGTACCATTTCTGAGGTTACAAAGGACAAAGTGAACTATGCAAAACACATATATACACACACGTGTCAGCCTTTTTTTCCCTATTGTGTTCAGTTGCGCAAACAAAGCAGTAAAAAAAAAAAAAGTCTACAGATCAGTAAAAAAAGGTTGGCCTATGAAAAGGGAGTAAGAGAGTTCACTTTGAAACAATGTTTATCTGAGGATTTGGCAGGGATATCCTGACTCCTATGCCAGCACAGCTTTTCAATGAACCCAAAGTACTACACCTTCCTGACGCTGGATACACACCAGCTAACCAAGCTCTCTGATTGGCTGAGCTTTGTATTCAAGCAAACATCCCTACAACTAAGTATATATATAACACAGTAAAATGCAACAGCCTCCACAGCTTAGTCATCTCTCCTGCTCTCTTAGTGAGAGTTAACTCTTTAGTAACCATGGCACGCAAAATAAAGGCAAATTTGATGGGGATGTTGCTGAAATCCAGATGTATCAGCGTACAGCACAATATCCCCACACCTGTTGTGTGCAGCCTAAAAACCAAAGATGTCTCTGACCACCCATCCTGTCCCCATTCATTATCTTCATTACCTGGACCGAAAAATTGGCCAGTTCTGGGAAGCCTGATGGATATATTGAGAAAAGGAGGTCTAAAAAGGCAACATGAAGCACTGGTAAATATCATTTTTTATATATTGTAATGTACTGGGGAGGATTTACTGAACTGTGATAAGTTGAAGAATTCTGAAATGATTATGTGGAGTCATATTTTCAAAAAAGCTGATACAAACAAAACAAATTGTCACTGAATTTCCTATAGTATGTGTCATAAAACTCCACTTAATGCACTAATTCTGATGAATGCAATATCGCAGCACAAAAAGTACAGGGTTAATGTTATATGGGTTTTTTTACTCAGTATTCAGTAAGACAGATTTTTCAACTTTTGATGTAGATTTCATATTTTAACCCAAATGTCCTTAATATGTATATTTTTAAATTAAGGTTACATTATTTAAATACAGTGGCATTGTGGAGTTGTCATACGTCTATTTCTCTATGTTATCCTAGAAGAGAATATATTAAAAAGGTACACTTTTATAAAATAATATAGAATAAGAGACTTCTTCCAGTAAAAATCATTTGTTTTAGATTGCTAGAGTGACCTTTTCTATTAATTTGTTTATAGTGGTGCAATAAATGGCACTGTATCATTTTTTTTTTCTATTTTATTAGCTGGTAAGCAGTAGAATAATAATAGCTGCATTAACATTGTGGAAATGGTTATCCATTCAACCTGGTCCCTCTTGTAACATTAGCCTATCTTTGGACTTGCATTTATAATATCATGATAAACTAAGGTCATTTGCAACTATGATTTGCATAAAAAGATTTTATGCTTTTATATCCCAAAACACAGAGGGTATTTTGGCTTTTCAAGCTTTTTCTCTGTTTAGCTGGATGTTTAAGATTGCACAGTAGAAGGAAAATTCTATATTGCTAAACAATAATAAATATCCAATTTTTTTACCATTTTGAAATGTGTCAGGTGACCTTTTGTTCTTATTGATTTAGAATATGTGAGACTTAATGTTAAAGATGTAAAAATATGCCAAAGGCAAAATACATTTTCACGTTATGTTTTACTTCTAATTAATAACATTGCATGTGCCAAATGTAAAAGAATTTCACATGCATGTCCCAGATGCATTTTATTTGGCACATCTGCATTAGCAAGTGATATCTGCACAGGAAAAGTAGATGAACAACACTTTTTGCCACACTGAATACCCAGGTTAGCCAATGTTGTTCTACATTTCTGGTTCAGGAGAGGACATTTCGAGACATTCCTGCTAACCATTACACATCTCTGACAATTGGGCTATACCTGTTAACTCATTATCCTGTCACCTATGAATATAATTTGTTCATGTAATACACACTGTCTGTTCCACTGTGTTTCAGGCAGGTTACCATAAGCAGTTTGGGAAAATTTTCCGCATGAAACTGGGATCCTTTGATTCAGTCCATATTGGAGCACCATGTCTTCTAGAAGCACTCTACAGAGAGGAAAGCAGCTACCCACAGAGACTTGAAATCAAACCATGGAAAGCCTATCGGGACTATCGAGATGAAGCTTATGGACTTCTCATACTGTAAGTAACCAACTAGTGAGTAAATCTGAAATCAAAATACTAACATAATACAACTTGGGAGAGACACTGGAGACTTGATAGAAACCTTCCAACTGAGGCCTTGTAGCTATTTCAGGACTACAGCTACCATGATACTCTGCAATTCTCGAAGGCTATTGTGAGATTATTGGTTTCGTAGTTCAACAGCAGCTGGAGGGCCACAGTTGGATGACTAGGCATAAAGGGATTGAGTAAGGTAGCACTACTAAAAATAAAAGATGCGTACCAGAACAATAAAATGCAGTTTTGAGATTTGTAAAGTGGGAAAATATTATTTTACAGAAAGATGAGTAGAAGCCTGGAATAACCTTCCAATTGCAATAACAAAAGCTACCATTTTAAAGGAATTCAGCTGGTTCCTCTTTACTGTCACAATCCTTGTTTCTATGAATTTGTAGAAAGTCCTACAGTAACCACTAGGTTGCCCATTTCACATCCATAACCAGGGTACATAATGCAGAGTTGCTACATACCTGTTCATAATTATTCTAACACTAGCCAGAGGAATACTCCCTTAAAATGATCACTAACTACACAACTTACACTGAAATAAGCCTTTTCTCCAAAATAATTACCTTGATTCCCTCTTGGTTGGCATAAGAGCAATTTCACAAATCTTGCAGTGAGAACATCTGAACACTTGGATATTAGTCAACAGTTTTGTAGGCAGTGATGGCATATTATTCTCAGTTTCCAACACGTCGGATTAATAAAAACTGATTATAAACAGGCGGCAGCTCAATAAAATATTTTCAGATGATGCTACATTTTTTCCATGCTAGTCATAAAATAAATAAATAGAAAGGAACACAGAGACATAGACACGAGTAGACGTAAGATGTCAATGCGTTGCTTGTAGGTGACATGAATATAACACTGATCTGAGTGTTGGGTACAGAGAAAAGCAATGTGGAGCTAGGAGAGTGATTCACACAAACAAAAACGACATGATTTATTTAGACAGACAAAATATTGCTGCTGTTTTTTTTAAAGGGATCTTTTCATTAAACAGCTCAGTCTGTTTAGAATTAAATGAGTAATGTTGTGTGAACAGGATTTTTATCATGAATTCCGAACAGCAATTTAAGAACAGATAGTTGGACCCCTATTATAAGCTTTCTCGGGCCTAGCACTGGGTTTGCCACCCAGCCAGTATTTTACCGGCATGCCAGTGAAAAATTGCCTTGATTACAATGTTTAGTTTATGAAGGCACCAGCAAGAAAAGGTGGCATCCCTACCTACCACATCCTTAAATAAACCCTGTTTACAGTCTCTACCTATTTCCAGAACCTGCAATTCAATAACTGTCCTTATAATATACATTTATCATTGAGTGTAAATGTACATTTTTATCTGTGTTTGACTGCAACATCCTCAATCATCCTCTGGGAATAATATAGATGCAGTCTAACAAAAGCGTTGTCTCGACAGTTTCCCAGCCCTTATTAAATATCGTCTTTTTTAAAGCCTAGCAGCTTAATGGCAGAAGCTTCTATATTATATATTTGGTTACCTGTGATATGTTTTTGCCCTGCTTATTTTACCACAGAATCTTATAGCCTGTTTGAGGATTACAGAATAAACCTAGTGATGCAGAATAATCTTCTGCAAGGATTTTGTGGATTTATATAAAGAACTTTATTTTTTTTATCCAGAGAAGGCAAAGACTGGCAGAGAGTAAGAAGTGCATTTCAACAGAAGCTAATGAAGCCTGCAGAAGTTGGAAAATTAGATACAAAAATCAATGAGGTAATTACACTGACATATTTACACTGTTATGCCAGTGTCTCCATGATCATTATTACCTTCATACAAAATGACAAGTATTTTATACTGAAATGTTACAGGAATACTGCATGCCATACACAACATTTGTTTTAATAGTTAGTTAATAAAGGAGTAGACCAATGTTGTCACACTAACTGGGGCCATGAAATGTAATGGTCACAAGACTCCTTAAAAATTAAAGATTAATTGTTCTACACCTAGTGGTCTAGTAAAATGTGTTAGACATCTTCTTGCATTTCTTCTTTCATTAATTGTCAGTTTCTTCAAATAATTACATTGAAGTCATGAATTTATACATCTACAAATTACAAAAACTATACTTACTATAATCTACAATATTAATGTAAACTTGGGAAAAAATTATCAAAATATCAAACGCTTTCAATGCCTCTAAATATTTGCTAAAAGATGTAGAATAAGTCACTTTCCTCCATTTTCTTTCATAATGTTCAATGATATCACTTTATATAATTGTCATATCAGATTGAATATTACATAAAACACAGACACATTATTAATCTTTTTTTTTGTTTAATTTTTAGGTTCTGGTGGACTTTGTTGAAAGAATTGACAGCATCTGTAACAAAGATGGAAAAATTGATGACTTGTATTGTGAACTAAATAAGTGGTCCCTTGAAAGTGAGTTTTCTTTGCACCTGTTTAAAGTTATAATTTGAAAGGCAGATAAGAACGTTAGCATGACATAGAAGAAATTAAGTGGTCCAGGCTTCACTTTATAAAAGACAGTTCAAATCAATGTTATTACCTGTGCAATTCACAGACAAGCTATTAACATAATAAGAATTTTTTTTTTTGTAAATTGGCTCGACAGATGAAATGCAAAAATTACAATAAAACTATTACATCATGTTGACCACTAGTGAAATGTTGTATTGTAACAGAGAAGTATATATGTTTATTGTATGTTGCTGTGTCTTAATCTGAGGATGATGGGTTTCTTTAAAAGATGTAGAAACACAAGAGACAAGTAGAGTCAAACTGATACCTTTATTGGATAACGGAGTGGGTTTAAAGTGTTTCATTAATTCAGAGTTCCCATTTATTCTGACAATATTAAAACAAGATTATATCATGTAATCTTTGGGAAATTCAGTTTTTGTAGCTGGTAAATGAGAATGAGTGAGAACTGGAAAGTGAGACATAGACAAGCAGTACAGTTTTCAATCCAAAGTCTAGGGAAGGTTTTCAAAATCACATACCAGGACAGGCAGATAATAATAATAACAAAGTGTTTACCACTAAAGGTGCTGGTTTTCAAGTACACCCTGGGGATGTTACTTTTCCCAACATTCAGAGGATGATACTATTACCCAGCTTAATTGTACACATTTGATCTAATTTGGAAGGATGAAGGGCTGATTTGACCCTGCTGGGTGTGGAACCTGCAACAGATTCTGCAAAAGGTGCATTAGCCCACCGAGTTAGCTCACTGACGTATTGTTTACAATAGGTTGCAAAAACATACATTTATAGGTTAATATTAAAGTAAATAATCAATAAAAAATAAACTGGTACATGGGAAAATGTGATTACTTTGGTCATAACAAGCAACGTCTTGTAAGTTTCAATAAAAAGGAAAGAAACTTCAGGGAGGAGTCCCAATTCTAGTTTTTGTTTTTTTGGTCTAAGTGGAAACAGCAAAATGAAATATTTATTTTGCCTTGTAACCACTATGTCTCACCCCATTACATTTATGCCTAGCCTTTGCTCTATTTCCCATAATTCCAAGATACACTGAATATCATTCTGGATGAATGACCATGCCCTTTTTTTTTTTAGGTATTTGCCTTGTTCTATATGAGAAGAGATTTGGATTTTTACAACCAAATTTAGGAGAAGAAGCCTTAAATTTCATCACAGCCATAAAAACGGTAAGAGGCCTATCCGGGCCAAGACAGATCCAAGACAGTGGTGGCAGGAATATGTACCAACATTGTTCATGGTCAATATTTAATGGGCATTGTGACAATTTAACAATTTTATACAGACCTTTAA
The DNA here is from genome assembly GCA_036172795.1 of Pelodytes ibericus. Taxonomy (NCBI): domain Eukaryota; kingdom Metazoa; phylum Chordata; class Amphibia; order Anura; family Pelodytidae; genus Pelodytes; species Pelodytes ibericus. Next base: position 138,707,714 of record CM069862.1, read on the forward strand.
AGACCTTGCCAGACACTTTGCCTAACCCTGAATAAAAGTAGCACTGCATTTTATTCTCTACTGCTCGTAGTTTTACTGGGACAATATATATCTTGCCTGCTCTCAAGAAGAGTGCTTTAACTTTAGCTCCCACTGCTAGCAAGTGTGATGTGAGTTTCCCAAACCATCACGCTTTGATTAAGTTTAGCGGAGTTTACTTCTACTCTCATTAAAAAACCACACCTGATGAATAGATAGACAGAAAAACTGTAAAATCTGTCATTAATTTTGTAGATGATGAGCACTTTTGGTCTGATGATGGTCACACCTGTTGAGTTACACAGAAATCTAAACACCAAAATCTGGCAAGATCACACCCATGCCTGGGATAACATCTTCAAAACAGGTACTGAATTCACCCTGATTATCCCAAGTGTCAACATACAGTACACTACTACATGTGAGCTGACTCTGGATATCACATCCTCTAAAGACATTGATTTGTGCTTTTGATTTTTCATCTTGCTGTCTGTCGCATCACAGCCAAACTGCTCATAGAAAATAGATAACGTTAATTTGGCCAAGGATTTTCTGTTTTAAAATGCTATTTGTCCCTTGCTGCAGCTAAATGCCACATAGACCGGAGACTGATGAAGCTATCCTCAAAAGACACAGAGGATTTTCTCTGCACGATTTACAAAGACAGCAAATTATCTAAAAAAGAGATGTATGCAACTATTACGGATATGCTGGTTGGAGCAGTCGAAACAGTAAGAAATCAATATTCTTGTCTTTGTCTACATTTTTTCACGGCATAAAAATATATGCAATATTACATATTGTATATTTTATACAATATAAATGTAAACATTTTAAATTCCCCTACAAAGTGATTATTGAGATCAAATTTAACTTATTTTACTGTTGCAGTCAAAAGTTTGTATAGTCAACTGTCAACTGTCATTACTAATAAAAATAAATTTGTTTTGACATTATACATCATGTAATCATTCAACGATCAACCGACATAAATGTTTATGGAGCTAACAGCAAATTATATTGTATTAAATGTTTAGACTTAAGCATAATAAACAAATACAGACTTTACCCAAAATTTATGAGCCTTGTTATCATCGATTGTTATCACGGAGATGTGACATCAACTAGTAACACTTTGCATATTTTAATAGGGTTATAATGACTCACTGTGTAAACGCCTACTATACATTTATAGAGAGTCATGTTGTTATCCTACAGATGCAGGTAATAATTAAATGTATAGATAGTTATCTCTAGGAAGATTATAAATGTGGTCTTCTTCAGTCAATTTTGTAAAAGTATGCAACAAAATAATAAAATGTAGCAATTAGTATTGATGAGAACATGCAGGGCCTACTAATGAAATTCATTCTCTTGGCCTTAAACCTTCTACTGATGTTCTGTGAAATGTGTCACAGGACATTACTCAATCCTGTTTTTGCACATTATCTGAAAGATTCCAGTAAGGGTCATAGGAATGAAAACAGAAGATCAATAGTGAGGACTTTGTTTTTATCTATATCCCTCTGTAAGTCACAAATCATTCTGGGAATGTTCCTAATTTGTACCAAATCCACTCTTTCAGGGACATAACAATTTATTCTGTCAAATAGGTAGCTTGTTCTGAAACATGCTACACAAACTAGTAACGAGTACATTAGTGTTGTGTTGCTTGTTTTTTCTTTTTTCATTATCACATCTGGTAAACCATTCCTTTTGGGGGGTAGCATAACAGAAGTTTAGGGAATCTTGGAATTTTAAGTTCATGTGAACCATGATTTTTTTTTTACTTTGTGTTTGGTATTGATATGCCCCTAATTGATGGCACCACAATTGTCCACTTTGAAAGGTAAAGTTATATTTCAGTATCTATAATATAGTTAAAATAGCAGGTAATGACATCAGATCACAGAATGATCAATCAAAATATATCCAAAATATCTATTTTATAGACAAAGGTTCTCAGTGTATATTTTATCTTTCATCCCTTTATCTTAGACTGCTAACAGCTTGCTTTGGGCCTTGTTTAATATCTCACGAAACCCACAAATCCAAAGGAAACTTTATGACGAGATCCAGCAGATTTTGTCACCAGACCAAACTCCAAGTGCAGTTGATATCCGAAATATGCCGTATTTAAAGGCATGCTTGAAGGAGTCTATGAGGTATGCTGTGATAATTAGTGCCCAAATGTACGTTCCAAAACCCCAAAACAGTTTAAACTATTATCAAATATTTGGTAAGTTCCCATGTTTTCATTAAATTCTCTCCAACTTCCCTCCTGTTCCCTTATATCTGATTAAAGTAAATTCCTTCTAAAAGAGGAAATCATTGACCTATTCCTGCAGATTGTTCCATCTTGAGAACCTTGTCCCAAAATTGCACTTTATAAATGCTACTCAGTATTTCAGTCTCCAGCCTTCACTGTATTGTTGCTACACACTAATACAAATATATGGTTGCAGGATAACACCGTCTGTGCCATTCACAACACGCACCCTGGATAAGGAAACAGTCCTGGGAGAATATATGCTGCCAAAAGGAGTAAGTATACAGTAAAGTGAGAGAAAAAGATATGATGTAGCAAAACAGGGCCCATCCTTCTCAGTGTGATGTGAGGTTTTCTGTATAGGTCTGTGCATGGAGGAAGGATAAAAAACATAAAATGGTAAAAAAAAAAAAAACCTATGGACCCCCAGGAGGTGTTCCTTATACCTCCAAGGAAACTGACTATGAGGAAATGGCCACCTATTTCCTCATTATCAGTGTGGTGTAACACAATAATTATGGAAACAAAAGTGGAATCAGAGAAGCATGGCATAATGTAATGCATAGCTCCTTACTGTCAACTACATGGAGTAAAATCAAAAGCTTTATGGTTTTATCAAGCTCATGCACGCACTGCAGATTCCTGTGAGTTGTATTGTGGAGTCTGTGATACACTCCTATGCTGCACTGTGAGTATCACAGCCTCCACAGCAATAAAACTCCCAGTTAAAGAAAATACACATATCCAAAGCCACACATAGAGACTTACACATACAAAAGCCAAAAACACACACAGTCACATATATATACAAAAAAACAGTCACAATTAAACACATACACAAATACACACACAGTCACACTTACACACACACAGTCACTGTTCATTGTATTGTTAATCTAACCCCTTGTAAATCACTGAATTCAAGAAATTAAAGAAATCAAGGATATATGTTAGTGAGACCACTTTAGGGAATTTATTATTTTGTGCATATGACACAAAAGGCAACATTCATTTCCATATTTCCATTACTTCTAGTGCACGCCTGCCTTCCCTCCCTCTGACCCGCGCGCATTACCTCACACGCAGGGTAGAGGAGGGATTATGTGCACTTAGTGGGAACTTAGTTCCCCGATGCAGGTCCAAGTTAAATGTGTGGAGCCGAGGTGCGGTTACCACTGCAGGACTGACGCGGGCCGCACCTCGATTTCCTGCGGGCCGCATGTTGAATGCCTCTGCACTAGCACATCCTGCTAGACAAATATGACAGTTTACAGGTCTTATTCAAATAAAAACAGGTCTAATACCACTTTATGAACAAAGTCCTGACCTTTCAAAACCCCACGGGGTTGTTCTGGTTATTTCCATTCATATTAATAAGTATAGCTTTGTTGTATTACATTGGCTAGTTTAACAACTGCATTTTCTGTGCTGTAGAATCCGTCCAACATTATAATATCTGTTGGCAGATTATTTTGGCATGGCATTTAATAGAACTGGCCAACAGTATCCATGCAGGAAACATGTTACATAACATTGCAGTGGGAAAAAAGTTAGAACAAATATAGGTTTCAACAAAGCATGTTATTGATGCCTTGGGGATGAATTTAACTGACTGCCAATCATGATTACACTAAGATAATTAGCTTGACTTTTCTTTTAGGTTCATGTTATCAAAGTCAGCTAGTAAACAAAAACAATTTTTTATTAATCTCAAAATCATGAAAATAAAAGCTATATGTTTATTATTATTCTGCTGGATCTGATGGATTTTTTGAATGATAATTTTGCTTAGGAAGCCATTTTTTGTATGGATGCTGTGTTATGGCAAAGTTAGCTCCACCCAACAACCATCAAGCTGAACCTGTTCCGCATATTTTCTATACATGTTATAGGTTGGAGGGGTGTCTTACATTATTGTGTGTATGGGTACCCAAATGCTAAATCCAACACTTTTATCTGCAATGAGGTCAGAATTTCTCTTGCATTGTTGGCAACATCCAAGAGGCGCTTATCCAAGAGTGCCATATTGGGCATGGTCAACAGAGCCCCATTGCCCCAAAGTCTCCTATCTAACAAGGTTGTAGCTAACACCTATTTAATATGAGAAGACTAGCTGGACAAATATTCCCATAATAACCTGTGTAACTTATAGGATAGTAACCCTAAGTTTTCTTCCAGACAGTACTGACCATAAACAGTCATGTGTTGGGATCCAATGAAGAATGCTTTGATGAATGGGAACAGTTCCGACCGGAGCGATGGCTTCAAGAGAAAAATACTATCAATCCTTTTGCTTATGTCCCATTTGGCATTGGAAAGAGGATGTGCATCGGACGTCGCTTAGCTGAACTGCAGCTACAATTAACCCTATGTTGGGTGAGTTTAATTTCTTTGCTCAAAAAAATGTTGCCAAGGTTTATTATCCTGTAGATGAAACAGATTGTTTGTTTTAAAAATGATAAACCCTTGAAATCTCCTTAACTTAATGTTGTAAACAGTCCTTGGATCCAGAGTTAAACTAATAAACTGTTTGTTAAATCTCACTTTAAATCTACTTTTGTTTGAATCCTTGTTTTTCAGCTTGTCAGAAAATATAACATTGTTGCTACAGATAGTGACCCAGTAGAGACAATACACTCAGGCACATTAATGCCAAGCAGAGAATTACCCATCGCATTCCATCAGCGATAGATCAAGGTAAGCTTGCTTTTTTTTATTATTATGTTTTTATTATACCATCATAGTTAGAACATTTCCATTTGGCACTAGCTTTAGTTGCACAGCCTCCTCGTGGAGCCTTATAGTTTTAAATTAAAGGGGCAAAGATTTAAAAGTAATATCAGGAAGTATCACTTTACCGTGTGGGTGGTGGATGTATGGAATAGTCTTAAGGCAGAAATGGTAGAGGTTAACACAGTGAAGGAGTTAAAGCATATACACAAGGATATTCTATATATAAGATAAGCCTAGGAACTAATACAAGTATGTAGAAAATTGGGCATGCTAGATGGGCCGAATGGTATCCCACACTGCAAGTTTTTTTTATCCATGACCTGCAGAGACTAAATAATGGAATTTAATATATCATGCTTAGCTTTTTTGATCCCATATTCTGCACTTGCATATTTAAACATTAATTCTATATTCTGGGAAGTTCATAAAACTGATGAGCTGACAGTTCCAATACTTCGCTAGAAGGTTCAGATCAGTGAAATGTTTTGTTCTTTTCTACAAAAGAACATTATGACTAAGATGTGTGGGTCATAAAATACTTAGGTGCAAAAGGGTTCACTTCTACTTCCTGGAAACAGATTTGCATCTGAGCCCTCAATTAACTCTGAATGCTTTTCACTGTGCAAATAGTTTCATGGAAAACATTACGATTTAGTCATTTTCTGTTCTGCCCGGGGATACAATTACGATATAATGTTGGCAGAAAATATTGCAATCTTCTACACTTTATTTCCATATAGGTGAATTAGTAAGGGCTTGATCATAAGGAAACACGTGCTGGCTTGCATCCAAAAAGTTCCACCTTTTTTTCGGTTTTCATTATATGTTTGTAGATATTTTAGGAATCATCTTATAAAGTCCACATGTCTTGAAGTTAGAAAAAAGTTTGTGATCGCACTTTTGTTTTAGCCCTGTGTACACCTACTTCATACATAGCCCCCGATATGCCAATGTTTATTAAATACCAAAGGATACACAAAAGAAAAAACAGGATGTCCAAGGCTGTTGTCCACCAAAACCTAATAGGTTCAATTTGTTTTTTTGACTTTTTTTTTACAGTGACTAATGGAGTTCAACAAAAAAGACATCAACCCAGGTTTTGCAGCATTACTAAACTCTAAGGCACTGACATTTACTGACAGCCCGAAGAGCAATCCTTGAACAATCAAGATAAAGCGCATGAATACTGTTTACAAATGCTGACAGTGGAATGTTGAAGTCAACAAATGCCTCTGACCAATGCAGAGAGAATAGGCTGTCTTGTTCGATGACTTTAGCTATACAGTGTGTTTGTAAAAAGATATGCTCGCTATTTATTTTAATGTAAGTCGGTCAAGGCCTGATAGGGAATAAATGGAATTCACTGAGATAAAAGAAGCCATATAACATGAAAAATATATACCTTGTACATTGATCTTACGTAGGGTGCATATTTTCAAAGATAGCCAAAACAAAACTATTTACTCTGCACAGCAATGTCATTCTGCGGGAATACCATGTGTAATTATGTAAGTGATGCTCAGTCTGTCTGTTAAATAATACATTGTATATATACATATGTATAGCTATAATGGTTATCAAGCACTATGTATATACTGTATATTAATATAAAATGTGTGTATGTATATGATACATTAATTAAAAGGAAAACATTTCAGAAGAGATAATTGCTGACCAGATTATCTGCTTGCTTGAAGCCAAAGGCAGGAAGCTTCAAGCTAAGGAAAAGAACAGCCTAAAATGGTACTTATTCTCCAAGGATTTCCTAAAAATAACATTTGCTTCTTTACTGTGGGATTATATGCCTGTAAAAAATAATGAACAATAAATATTTTTAATAACATTTCAAATAAAATGTATGTATTTCCTTTATTTTACGTGTTTATCAGTGTATATACTGTATTAACTTCTCACGAACAGATGATTGTCCTGACACGTTATGCATGTAAACAAGGGGCATGTCCAATAAATTTAAAAAAATGACATCAAATTCTGATTTACAAAGGATAAATATCTCATCAAAGAAACTCATTCCTTAAAAAAATGAATATTCAGTTTGTATGAGTATACTCATAACAAAAAATATCTTGTCCTTAATGGGTCAATAAGGAACACAAAAACATCCAAATAAATGTAATACTGACCTCTAAGGTTACATATAAATCCCTAAAAGGGTAGAGACCAGTGAAGTATTAGACTGTAAGCTTCTTTGACAAGAAAATGACGAACAAGTTCTAATTAATGTAATAAAGGTATTCCCAACTTTCTTTCTGTACACATTATCTGGTAAAATACAAAAAATGTCTTACCATGGCCTTAGTTCTCAGAAATTCGCCAACCCAGCTTTACCACATCTCCCCCATATCTGTTCTCTCTCTCCCCCTCCTCCCCCATATCTGTTCTCTCTCTCTCCCTACTCTCCCATATCTGTTCTCTTTCCCTTTCCTCCTCCATATCTGTTCTCTCTCCCCCTCCTCCCCCATATCTGTTCTCTCTCCTCCCCCTACCCATATCTGTTCTCTCTCCCCCTCCTTCCATTATCTGTTCTCTTTCCCCCCCTCCTTCCCATATCTGTTCTCTCTCCCCCTCCACCCCCATATCTGTTCTCTCTCCCCTCCACCCCCATATATGTTCTCTCTCTCCCCCCCTCCTTCCCCATATCTGTTCTCTCAACCCCCTCTCCCTGGACCTGTTAGTGATGTTAAATGGTACTGATAGAAAACCTGAAGTGTTAACGAGGTCTGAAAGGGGATCTGTATAGGGTGAATATAGCTCAAAAATATTGCAAGAGAAAGTCAAATTGAATTAATGTGTTATACATAAAATTCAATTTGAGACGGTTGAAGATATTCTCTGTGTATTCTATGGGTATTGTCCTAGGTCTGGTATTATGGATAAAACCTACCTGATCTTGATAAAATATAGTGGTAATATTTGGCTTAGTCTATCTGCTAGTATTTTAGAATAGATTTGGTGTTGCATTTTAATAGGGATATGGGCCTAAAATTTGAGCATATGGTTGATGGTTTTCCTGGCTTGGGTAAGGTGGTTATTTGGGCTTGTAACATTTCTGGGGGGATATATAAGTTAGTCATTAATTCATTATACAATGAATTTAACATTGGCACCAGGCCAATGTTAAATTGCACATATGGAGAATTAGGATAGAACTACATTTTTCATGGTATATGTTTGAAAACAGACCAGGTCCAGGGGCTTAATGTGTTTGAATGGCCTAATGTGTTTGATTGCTAGTGTCAGATCTTGTACTGTTATGGAAGCATGTAAGATTGTTTCCTGGTCTGTTGATAGGGATGTTCGGCGGTTAATGGATGTTAGGTAGTTTGCTTTGTCAGTGAGTTGTGGTTTGTGAATGTTGGGATCATTTCCTAGATTGTATAATTTCTCATAATAGGTAGAGAATTCTTCAGCAGCTTTTTGTGGGTTTATGAGTTTATCTCCTGTATGAGATATTATATAAGCAATTTTTACAATTGGCCATTTGATTTCAAAGTTTGTGTCCCAACATCTTACTGGCATTGTTACCTTGGACATAACATTTTCAAGTGTCTGAGCATATAGTCAGTCTGGATTGTCATACATTTTTTTGTAATTCAGATTTTGTTCTTTGGATCTCTTTGAATAATGACTTAGTTGGACATTGTTTATGTTAGTCTGATAGTGGTTTCAGTTGTAATAGTTGTAAGTGGGTAAGTGTTTCTTTTGTGTTATAAGGTTGCTTTGGAGTGAAAACTTGTTTGGAAGTGTTTTCATGATAGGTTACTATTGTGTTGTTTTGAAAAGTGGGTTTCTTGGAAATGACAAATGTCTGCCTTAGCTGTAATCAGAGTACTATTTGGTGTTTGGCAGGAATTTTTGAACCCAAATTTCATGGTTGTTGTTTTGGTATTTTATTCTGTGACAGCGAGCTTATACCTTAGAGATTTAGAGTATAGACTATTTTGTATATGGTAGGTGCATTGATGTACTTACAGTTGTGTAGAAAGCTGTGGCAATAACAGATGAGGTCTGTCTAGCTTGGCACTGTTCCTTCTAGAGTTGAGTTGTACCTTATAAGGTTCAACTCTGCAACTTAATTTTGTCAAACTTTTAAGAGTTTGCGATAGGGCTTACAGAGAAAAGAAGATGAAGGAAAAAGAAAAGTGAAAAATCAAATGAAACAATTAGAAAATTAAGAGGATAGGGTGCAAACACATTATTATCCTTACAAAATCAGATTGTTTCCCTGGTGTAGTTACAGTGTTTGTAAGCATGTACCATGGGGTGGAGGATTGGTGTAGTAAAAAAGACAGTAGATTCTCGAGACTAGGTGTAAGTTTGCTTTAATATCAGGAGTTGTCATAAGTCAAGATTTATTTTTACGTTTTAAATGTATTAGTGTTTATTAATGATATTGGACCTATGAGAGTACAATAGACACATGGCTTGCATCTTTTTATTGTAGCTGCTAGGTAACAAGGGTATGTATGTTATATAATAAATCTTTATATGGTAGTATATAGATAGGAACATGTTGAAAATGTTGTACTGTTTTTTGCTAGTTTATAATATGCTGAAGGGTTATGGGATGGTAGAATACTATGCAAGACAAGTGTGTTGCAATGGAGCCTGATGATTTTCTTTGTAGCTATCTTGTATGAGTTTGGGAATGGTGCTATATCCATACTTAAAAATAAGTGATTGTTTTAGCACTGAGGACATCTAGTGGTGGAGGCCAGACAAGACCAAAGATATGGTAATATCCTTTGGAAACATATATATATATATATATATTTTTTTTTTTTTTAATTAAAGTTTTTATTTTGTCATGTAGATAGCATACACAGCATATACAGTAAACATACTAATTAATATATAATGATATCAAACCAGATATACACCTGACACAATTTTTCTATTTTGTGAACATAGCAAACTGAGATAGAAGAGCTTAATGAGTTTCACAAGAACACTAGGAAGTGATCAAATAGGCATAGACTCCGAGTTCGGGGATGGCAGAGTCATAGACATTACGGATAATAAACTGAGGCCTCATAAGAAGTAGTAGTATATATCGAAATCTAGCATTACACTTTACTGTGAACCAGCTTAATAATATAAACCTAAATAGGAGACACAGTGTGATAGTACAAAATAACTAAGATAGATGTCAGGAATCTGTTGCCGGAACAAATGAGACTACAGTATAAAGACATAACAATTCAAAAAGTGACATTTATATTGAGGCATATCAATATTAGTAGGTCTGGTGACCCCGTTTCATCAATTTGAGTAGGAGAAGAAGAAAGTTGATATACAAGAAGGAATAGGAAAAAGGGATTGTTTTGGTTTTGAATAGTCTAAAGAGCTGATTTGGAGTCGAACTGAGAGATATTGAGTAGCTGAATTTCGGAGATTTGTGAAATTCGGGTAAAGTGCAAAACCCTAATCCAATTCCGGACAAACCAGCGTTTATTGAGTAGACCTTTGTCTATAAATTAACCCTAGATCTAGGGATAGTGTTAGGGTTGCATTGAGGGGTAACACATGGGTTAGAATTATGGTTAATGCTAGGGTTAGGGTGAAGATTAGGGTTAGGGCTAAAATGTTAAGTAAACATGTAAAAAAAAATGCATGTTTCTAAATGTCTGACAACATTTAGAAGCTATTTAGATGGGTATTTTCTATCTTTTGAAATTGTGTAAAAGATGTTGTCATATTTTATGATAGTTTATAGTAAATTATATAATATGATGAAAAAGCCATTTTTATGGCAATAAAAATATATGTATGGGTACATTATTACTATTTATTATTATGTATTTATTATTATTATCATCACAATAATATTCTTCATATAAATGTTACACTGGAATAGTCTATAGTCTGAATTCTGACCATAGACTTGAATTGAATGGGAGGGTAATGCAACTATTACATCACAAGGGGACAGAGTTATGATCCTCTTTGGTCAGGTAAATCTCCTCTCTTTGTGTTGAATATAAGGTAAAAAAAAGTTGTACATACATGGGATATAAGTGATGGGGGCACAGTGGGGCTGGGGGAGGTGGGAGGGTAACGGTAGGAGATGAGGGGGAGAGAGGGGAGAAAGGGAAGAAATGTAATTATTCATGTTTTTATTTATTTTTGTGTTCTCTCTCACTCTCTCCCCTCCCTCTTATGTGTAGTTCATTATAATGGGGTAATATATACAAGGTTTCTCTGTTTAGAGAGGTGTCTAGGTTACCGGTAGTGAATGATAGTGTATGTAGTGACCTAACTTTAGTATTATTGTATGTATTCTTAATTATCTTTTTATATATGCTATGTAAACATAAAGAAATACTTAATAAAAAAAAAAAAAAGTTGTACACAGCCACATATTCCTGCCCACTATGATACACAGGAGCCAAAAAGAGAGCAGGGGAGTATCTTATGACATCATCATGCAGGCTTTGACAACAGCTGTAAAGTGAGACTGGCTGGAAGTTTTTGGACGATGTTGCATCATGGGAAATATTCTCAAAATGGAGCCAGGAGATAAACACCTAATTTTATTTTTCCTTTTATATGCAATTAATTTAATCATATAAAAAAACCCTGTGGCATATGATTTATTTATGTGCTTGTTTTAAATGACCAGGTTATCTAGTTACATCTTATGTAAGTGGTGGTGTCCCTTTAAGGTCAGAAAAGGAAGAGGTTACCCGAGTGAGGAAATGCTCCAAAAAGATGGAACACATGGAAGTTAAAGAATCCCTTGCTGCAGCAGCACTGAATGCTGTGAGCATGTGAGGTAAGTGGCGATGGGAGTCGGGGGAGTCACTTTTTGTGGCCTCATTAGCATACAAAGCCAGATGCTTCCATTGGTGACCGAAAGTAGAAGAATTCCCTACGTCATTTGTATATTATTATAGTCTAATATAGTTTAATGTGCAGTAGTTAGATGAGTAAGGGTATTACTTATTTGTTGTGTCTCTGCTGACAGTGTCCCTTTAAGATGAGTTTGCATAGTTGTGCACTGACGTCCCTATGCACACTATACCTACCCAAAAAAAAATAAAGGGAGACTCCCACCAAAAAATAAAAAAGGTTTTCGTTTTTTTTTATTTTGTATTGTTGATTTCAGATATGTCTTTTGTTTTTGTTATAGTGACTTTACAGCACAAATCACTTTGGGGCTGGGGACACACAATGCAGTCTATAAGTCAGAATTCTGATCATAGACTTGCATTGAATGGGAGGTAGGGTTGCCACCTGGCCGGTATTTTAACGGCAGGCGGTAAAAAATTGGCACCAGGCCAATGTTAAGTCTATGGAGACAGAAGCAAGGCTGGTATTTTTCAGAAGAAAAGGTGGCAACCCTAATGGGATGGTAATGGAACTATTACATCAAAAGGGGGCAGAGTTTTGATCCTGTTTGATCAGGTTGATCTCCTCCCTTTGTGTTGGAAGGCAGGTAAAACAGTTGTACACATCTACCTAGTCCTGCTCACTATGATACACGGGAGGCAGTAAAAGAGACAGGGGTGTATCTTATGACATCATCATTCAGGCTTTGACCACAGTTGTAAAATGAGACTGGCTGGAAGATTTTGGACGATGTTGCATCATGGGAAATATTCACAAAATGGAGCCAGGAGATAAACACCTAATTTTATTTTTCCTTTTTTTATGCACAGAATATATAAAACACAGAAGACAAGAGGAATTCCTTTAAGCACACAATACAAAAGTACACATTACAATATATAGCTTTGGGAAACAAATTCAAAAGACACTAATCAAAACCAATGTGGCTTACCGGTAACATAAAACAGAAAATACAAAACAAGAGAATGGCATTCAAACATTATAAAAGCAAGGAATCAGCAGTATCATTAATAGAGTACAAATATGTCAACAAAGGATGCAAAAAGGCAATTAAAATGGCTACATTTTTTAACCCCTTGGCGACACAGGACGGACTAGGTCCGTCCTGTGTGCCGAGGCGTTAGTGACACAGGACGGACCTAGTCCGTCCTGTGTCAAAACGAGCACTGAAAGCGGAGTTTTTCCGCTTTCAGTGCTCTAAGGGCATTGTAACAATGCTTCCGTGTGGAAGCATCGTACAATGCTAAAAAAAATGCACGTCGGCATTTCGATCGCTCCGGAGAGCGATCGAAATGCCAGTTTTAAAGGCACAGAGCCTTTAAAACACGTGCATTAAAAAAGTGAGCATAGGAAGCGAATTTTTCGCTTCCTATGCTCAGAAAGTGTTCCTGATTGCCTCGCAAAAAAAAATGCACGATCTTGGTCACTGAGTGACCAAGATGGCGCTGCCCTTCTAAGGGCAAGAGCACAGAAGGCAGGAAGTACCTGCTTCCTGTGCTCTCTGGCTGTCACACGATTGCCTCTTCACAGAGGCAGTCAGTGACTGCCAGGCACACTGACAGGCAGTGGGGATGCTCTCCTGAACATCCCCACTGACTGGTCAGATCAATATTAACTCTATATTGATCTGACCAGTTATGATCTGCCTCCCTCTCCTCACATTTTTTTTAGTGAGGGAGAGAGACAGATCAAAGTTGTAAAAGTTAAAAAAAACTATTAATTCACAACACACCAATAATAAAACAATAAAAAAATTTTTATTAAAGCAATTCCCTGCGTTTAACCCCTCCCCTGCCACTGATCTTGCATAAGCAGTGATCGTGCACATCAGCGCATTTATTTTTGCTGTTTGTGCATTTTTTAGGGGTTAATTTTTTTTGTACTGTAATTTATTACAGTACTAAAAAGGCTCTTCTAAGAGTTATTAACCCCTTATTTGCCGTCGATCACTGCTTACGCAATGATATTGACGCCAAAGCAATTTTTATCTGTCTGCATATTTTTTTTTACACATACCCGCTAGGGGATTACATGTAAAGTAAAAATATTTGAGATTTTTAAGCTGCCTGAGCGCATAGCGATCAGTAACAGCGAATTAGTGGCAAAGGCGGTTTGGTGATTTCTCAATTAAGCTCACCATTCGCCCTGGTCAGATCAAAATTAATCGGATCAATATTCACAAATATTGATCTGCCTCCCTCTCCTCACTTACATTTTTGTGACGGAAAGAGACAGATCAGTATTAGTGATATAAAATAACATTTTATAAAATTGGCAGGTTTTATGAAATTCTTTCACTGTGTATTAACCCCTTCCCTGCCATTCATCACTGTGTAAGCAGTAATCTTGCACAGCAAGAGTATGTTTTGCTGTCTGCACTGTTTTATGGATTAATTCCTTTGTACTGTAATGTATTACAGTACTAGATAGGCTCTTCTAAGAGCTATTAACCCCTTCTTTGCTCGAGATCACTGCTTACGCACTGATTCTGAGGCTGCGGACTCAGGGTTCGTTTTTGACCCTATTCAGCTTTCTGATACATCATCTAGCGATGTATCGGTGGCTGCTGAGCCCTTGCCACAAGTAGTGATGGGGGTCTACCGATAAAAAAATATATGGTTTGGTGGGGGTAAATTACATTGGCTGGCTTCAAAGATATATCCCATAAAGGACACGGACGCAGGTTGACTACATGTCAAAATTCCAAGTTGGAATTTTGAGATGCGCATCTCACAAATGTTGCCTTCTAGCCAAAAACAAACCAAAAAAACCTATGCATGGGTGCTATCCCTGTACTCGGGAGATGTTGCCGAACACATATTGGGTTGTTGTTTGGCAGTGATATATACCAGAATCTGTGAATTCATGCCTGAAGTACAATGCATGTGGAAAAAAAACTCCCAAAAAAGTACTACCACAAACTTTTACAAAGGCTGGTGGTAGAATTAGTACCTATACAGTATTAAAATACCACCATTTGAAATACCTTAGGATGTCTATTTTCCAAAAATATATGGTTTGATGGGGTAAAATTCATTGGACGGCTTCAAAAATGTTCCAAATGGAACATGGGCGCAGGCTGACTACATGTCAAAATTCCAGGTTGGAATTGCGCACCCCCTAAATGTGGAATTTTAGACCCAATACAAACCAACAAACCTATGCATGGGGGGTATCCCTGTACTCAGGAGATGTTGCTGAACACATATTGAGGTGTTGGTTGGCAGTGGCAAATACCAGAATCTGAAAATTCCTGCCTGAACTACAATGTGTGTGGGGAAAAAATGACATCCCAACCCTTTGACATAGGTTGGTGGTAGAATTAGCACTTGGAAAGTGTTAAAATACCACCATTTTAAATACCCTAGGATGTCTAGTTTTCCAAAATATATGGTTTTATGGGGTAAAATACTTTGACAGGCTTCAAAAGTGTCCCAAATGGAACATGGGCGCAGGCTGACTACATGTCAAAATTCCAAGTTGGAAATGCACCCCCCCTAAACGTGGCCTTTTAGCCCCCAAATAATCTAACTAACCTACACATGGGTGGTATCCCTGTACTCAGGAGATGTTGCTGAACACATATTAAGGTGTTGTTTGACACTGACACATAATAGGATCTGTGAATTCATGCCCGATGTACAATGAATGTGAAAAACAAATTACTATCCATAACATTGACATAGGCTGGTGGTAGAATTAGTGCATGAAAAGTGTTAAAATACTACCATTTGAAATACCCTAGGGTGTCTAGTTTTCAGAAATATATGGTTTTGTGGGGTAGAATACACTTTTTGGCTTCAAAAATGTCCCAAATGGGACATGGGCGCAGGTTTTCTGCACGTCAGAATTCCAAGTTGGAAAACCAAAAACGTGCACCTCTCAAATGTGGCCTTTTAACCCCCAAATAACCTAACCAACCTATACATGGGTGGTATCCCTGTACTCAGGAGATGTGGCTGA
This sequence comes from Pelodytes ibericus, assembly GCA_036172795.1. Taxonomy (NCBI): domain Eukaryota; kingdom Metazoa; phylum Chordata; class Amphibia; order Anura; family Pelodytidae; genus Pelodytes; species Pelodytes ibericus. The sequence continues at coordinate 138,723,570 of CM069862.1, forward strand.
ACACATATTGAGGTGTTGTTTGGCACTGACATATAACAGGATCTGTGAATTTATGCCCAAAGTACTATGTATGTGAAAAAAAATTACTATCCATAACATTGACATAGGCTGGTAGTATAATTAGTGCATGGAAAGTGTTAAAATACTACCATTTGAAATACCCTAGGGTGTCTAGTTTTCAAAAAATATGATTTTGTGGGATAGAATACACTTTTTGGCTTCAAAAATGTCCCAAATGGGACATGGGCGCAGGTTTTCTGCACGTCAGAATTCCAAGTTGGAAAACCAAAAAGCGCACCTCTCAAATGTGGCCTTTTAACCCCCAAATAACCTAACCAACCTATACATGGGGGGTATCCCTGTACTCAGGAGATGTTGCTGAACACATATTGAGGTGTTGTTTGGCACTGACATATAACAGGATCTGTGAATTCATGCCCAAAGTACTATGTATGTGAAAAAAAATTACTATCCATAACATTGACATAGGCTGGTAGTATAATTAGTGCATGGAAAGTGTTAAAATACTACCATTTGAAATACCCTAGGGTGTCTAGTTTTCAAAAATATATGATTTTGTGGGATAGAATACACTTTTTGGCTTCAAAAATGTCCCAAATGGGACATGGGCGCAGGTTTTCTGCACGTCAGAATTCCAAGTTGGAAAACCAAAAAGCGCACCTCTCAAATGAGGCCTTTTAACCCCCAAATAACCTAACCAACCTATACATGGGGGGTATCCCTGTACTCAGGAGATGTTGCTGAACACATATTGAGGTGTTGTTTGGCACTGACATATAACAGGATCTGTGAATTCATGCCCAAAGTACAATGTATGTGAAAAAAAAATACTACCCAAAACATTGACATAGGCTGGTTGTAAAATTTGTGCATGGAAAGTGTTAAAATACTACCATTTGAAATACCCTAGGGTGTCTAGTTTAAAAAAATATATGGTTTTGTGGGGTAGAATACACTTTCTGGCTTCAAAAATGTCCCAAATGGGACATGGGCACAAGTTTTCTGCACGTCAGAATTCCAAGTTGGAAAACCAAAATGCGCACCCCCTAAATGTGGCCTTTTAGCCCCAAAACAAACCTATGCATGGGTGGTATCCCTGTACTCAGGAGATGTTGCTGAACAAATATTGAGGTGTTATTTGGAAATACCCCTTCACATTTTAAGGTAATGTTTGCCTAAATTGCAATATATTTGAAAAATTTAAAAAAAAGATTTTTTTCTGCAAACTTTGGCATAGATTGGTGGTAAAATGGCTACATGAAATGTGTCAAAATACCCCAAGTTAAATGCCCTGAGTTGTCTAGTTTTCAAAAATATGTACATGTTGGGGGTCATTCATGGATTTAGTACAGAAATCAGTGTTACAATGTCACTATCACTAATTTTAAATGAAAGGATTTTAAAATAGCTTTGCACCACTTATAGTTCTGGCCCTGTAACATGAATAAAAAAGCACAAAAACATAAAAACATGGGCTATTTCTGAACTCAGGACATATATTAGAAACTTTTTAGCAGTGTTTTTTTGTTGTCTCTTGTACATGAGTATACGATTTTTCAAATAAAAGTCATAAAAAAATAATTTTTTAAATTTCTTTGCTATATTTTATTATTTTTTTTTACATCAAATTGTATGCTATTATCAAATAAATGGTATCAAAAGAAAGCCCTTCTTATAACGATAAAAACGATATATAGTTTGTGCGGGTACACTAAATGAGACAGAAATAAATTACAGCAAAACACAAACACCTCAGAAATGTTAAAACAGCCCATGTCACCAAGTGTCGGACAAGCCAAAAAAGTCATGTCACTAAGGGGTTAAGTACATAAATGGAAAAAACCTAATGGCAGAAAATGTTGTTTGTTTTCACAAATAGGAAATTTGGTTAGTAAGAGAGAAAGCAGACATTTTAAATATTTTTTTCCTTCTGTTTATACTAAGAAGAACTGATGGATTGACACAGGAAAAAGTGCTTAACTCCTTCAGGACAATGGTTTTCTTTGTTTTCATGTCCGTTCTGGACAATAGCTTTTTTTCAACTTTAGCTATGTGTGCATTTAAATAAAAGTGCAAGCTTGCTATTTTAATGAATCCCCACTTATAATATATATATTTTTTAAGAACAGATAGGGATTTCTTTTGCAACCATTTTTTTATGATTTACCCCATTGTCACAGTGATCACATTAATAAATGTAAAAACTAAGGGTTGATCCTTGTCTGCCTAACTGTTAAGGCAACCAGGATCAACTTTCCCCATCTCTCCCGCCAAATTTGGGGGATTGTGATTAGCCTTTATAGCAATCACAATTCACACTGCAATGGCTGAGACAGCATGTCTCAGCTATTGCAGGTAAGGCGATTTGCATAGGGTGAGGGAACGTGATTGATAGGTCAGTGACAATTGTCACTGGCCTGTCACTTTAAGACCGCCCATGGGCTGTCCCGGTCGCTATTTATTTATTTTTTTCTTTCCTGGATGCCTTTACTCGTGAAGCATCTAGGAAAGCTGAAAATAGTGTGAAGAGCTGGGATACACCCAACTTGCCCAAGAGTACTTAGAGAGCTAAATCTGGCCAGACCATTATTTTTGATCTTTAGAGTTTCATTCAGTTCAGGTATAGTGCCAAAAGACTGGCAAAAGGTGGATGTCTTTCCAATATTTAAAAAGGGATCAAAATCTCAGCCGGGAAATTATAGGCCAGTGAGCTTGACATCTATAGTGGGGAAATTGTTTGAAGGATTGCTAAAGGTATACACTAACAAGAACAAGAATACAGGTCTTGTTAAACAAACTTAATAACAGTAAAAATATAGATATGTGGTGTGGCAGTTGATGTGATCTGTTTAGACTTTGCTAAAGCATTTGATACAGGTCCACACAACAGGTTACTCTACAAATTGAGAGAAATGGGCTTGGGGCAAATGGATGTATTTGGATAAAAAATTGGCTAAAGGGTAGAATGCAGAGGGTTGTTGTAAACAGAAAATCCTCCCACTGGACCAGGGTATTAAGCGGTTTACCTCAGGGGTCTGTTTTGGGCTCTCTTCTTTTTAATTTGTTTATTAATGATCTCCCAAGTTGTGTTGAGAGCCATGTATCAGTGTATGCTGATGACACAAAATTAAGTAAGGTATTAAAGACTAACCTTGATGTTTGTTCTTTACAGGGAGATTTGGACAGAGTTGGGGACTGGGCAAATAAGTGGCAAATGAGGTTCAATAAAGACAAATATAAAGTTTTGCATTATGGGAAAAATAATAACAAGGCAACTTATAGTTTAAATGGTATCTTCATGGCAAAACTACCATCGAAAAGGATTTAGGAATAATTGTAGATAACAGACTTAGCAAATCAATGCCAGTCAGCAGCGGCAAGAGGCAATAATATATTGGCATGTATAAAACAAGGTATTGATTCACGGGAAGAGGATATCATCTTGCCTCTTTACAAGTCAATAGTAAAACCTCACCGTGAATATGGAGTACAACTCTGGGCACCTGTCCTTAAAAAGGATATTATGGACCTAGAAGAGAGACTTAAAAATTTGCATCTATATACGTTAAAAAAAGGCATTTCAGAGGGGGTCTAGGACACTTCCACGCCGCATCTTCATCGCTGACAGTTCAGCGCGGCAATTAGAACGCTGAACTGTCAGCAGTGAAGAATAATGCGGCCGTTACATCGCGGCTGTGTAAGAGCTGACAGTTCAGCGCTGAACTGTCAGCTCTTACAAATGTACAAGTAAAAAGAAAATACCCCCCCTAATAAATGATTCCCAAACCCCAATACTAACACTAAACACTAAACCCCAATACTAACACTAAAATTAATCCCAATACAAAAATGAACCCCCTAAACCCTAATACTAACCCTAATACTAACCCTCTGAACCCTAATACTAACCCTAATACTAACCCCCGACCCCTAATACTAACCCCCGAGCCCTAATACTAAAATGAACCCCCTAAACCCTAATACTAACCCTAATACTTACCCTAATACTAACCCCCGAGCCTAATACTAAAATTACCCCCCTAAACCCTAATACTAACCCCCGAGCCCTAATACTAAAATTAACCCCCTAAACCCTAATTCTAACCCCCTAAACCCTAATTCTAACCAAACTAAAATAGCTAAAATACTTACCTTTAGCGATGAAATCTCCAGCGACGATCTGTCTTGCTGTGTAGAGTCGGCGGTGAAGCGACTGCGCAGAAGCAGCCGCGATGAAGAGTCCCATCCCCTCTCAGAGGGGCTATGATAACATTATATAAATATGTGCAGGTCAAATTTAATGAGCTCTCCAGTGACTTGTCAGTAACAGAAATCTAAAAAGAACAAGCGGTCACGCCCTGAGACTGGAAGAGTAAAGATTTCATAGACCTCAAAGTAAGGGATTCATCATGGTAAGGACAATAAAGTTATGGAACTCACTGCCAAGAGAGGTGGTGCTATCAACTACAATAGATGCATTTAAAAATAGTCTGGATGTTTTTTTTTTTAAGAGAAGCAGGGTATACAGGGCTATTAATAATAGAATAAGCATTAATAATAGAGCTTCTTGATCCAAGGAGAAATCTGATTGCCCTTTAGAGAGTCAATAATGAATTTTTCCCCCTAGGAGGCAAAATTCAAAATAGCTTTCTTAGGGTTTTTTGCCTTTTTTATATCAAAAGCAGGAATGGTAGGTAGAAGGGTTGAACTTGATGAACTCAACAACTTGTCACTGTGTCATGCCCATCTTGCCCTTACCTGCAATTCTAGTGTTTCCAGGCATCCATCAAGTGTTACCATTTCTCGGCGATCGTGGAGTAGGCCGAAGCTGGGGCCTGTAGTAAGATCTTCCATCCGCGATCACAGTAGTGCGGTAGGCCGAAACCAGGGCCTAAAGTTTCTGCATGCCCAGGATGCATCCTCCAGAGTTTACCCCAATCAAGGGGGAGCTATTTGCACCTGAAGGAGGGAGGTAAACTCTGTCGCCCCCATCACCAAAGCTCATATGAACTTTAAGCACAGAGACAGAGAGTTATGTGCTATCCAAGCACACCCCTCTGACCCCCTTTGTCCAATAGAGGGGAGGAGTAGAGACCCACAGCACTATAAAAAAAAAACTCAAACTGTTACAACAGTGCTCCAGTGTTCCAGAGCTTTGGTTCCTGTTTGTCCTTGGACTTCAGTCTCCAGTTTTCCCTTTTTTGCTGTGTTGCAGTATCTCTATTGGATTTCCCGTTACCTGACCTTTGGTTTGTCTCCTGGATTACTCTGTTTTTCTGAACCCTGACCCCTGCTTGGATTATTTTACTATTCTTGACTTCTGCCGGCCCCCATCTATTGTACTGTTTTTGCTATTTGGATTAGCCTTTTATTATTTTGTGGCACTCCCGTGCTCCTATCCTTATCAGGGTGCTCTGCCTATATACACCTGTGGACCACCTGGTAAGGGATAGCATCCCCTGCTCCAAAAACCTCAACCCTGACACATTGTTATCATTGTGCCCTGTTAGCCACTGCCATATTTGTGCTAAAACAGCTTGTCACTGGCATTTTTATCCCCAACCGTTTGTCACTGCCATGTTTGTCCTCATACAATGTGTCACTGCAATTTGTGTGCCCAAAAAGTTTGTCACTGCCAGGTTTATAAAAAAAAACAGCTTGTGACTGCCATATTTGTCCCCATACAGCTTGTCACTGCCATTTTTATACCCAAACAGCTTTTCACTACCATCTTTGTCTCCATACAGTGTGTCACTGCCATTTGTGTACCTAAAAAGTTTGTCACTGCCAGGTGTATAACAATACAGCTTGTCACTGCCTTCATTGTTACCATATAGGTTGTCAGTCACAATCACATGGCACCACACATGAGTTGGTGGAGCAGGAAGTCTGTAGCAAATCAGCCAGCACAGACTTTACCCTCTCTTTGTACCTCATGCACCAGGTGATTTTAGTGCCCAGATGTCATGTAATCTGTGCCCCCCACCTGGGCTCAGCTTTACCTTGGGGCAGAAAATTGAATTCCCTCTTAAAATCCCCCCTGGGGGCTATGGACCCAGTGAGACCCATGTAAGGGCTGGCTCGGCTGCTACAAAATAAATATGAGTCCCAAAACAGTATTTAATTGCTGAAGTGTGAAATTGCTCTACTCCTTAATGAGTTCTTGGGTTATGTGAGGGGTCATGGGATTGCTGTGGCACATTTTAGTATAAGAGATTATTAATAGAAAGTTGAAGAAAATAACCTGCCTGTTTCCATCGCACAAGTTAGTGAAAGCCTAAAAATAGAAGAAGTGACGTAGGACTACTTAAAATGTAGTTAAATCATTCAGAGAAGTTAAGAATTTGAATGTGTTTCACCCAAAACAACTGCAGTAAATATTCTCCAGTTAATAAATTATTTAGCAGGATACAAAATTAGCCAATCTATTTTTATGGTAACAAGGGAAAATATGACCCGAGTGAACTAAGGTTATTTTCAAACTTACTTTTATCTTGAAATGGATATCTTGAGTTGAAAGGGCCACAAACTTGGCCTAATTGAGAGTAATTAGAGATGAGGCATTAATGTCCACAACAATATTTACTGTTTTCAAATGGGATCATTTGCAGGGCCGTCTTTAACGCGGGGCAAACGGGGCAGCTGCCCTGGGCCCAGTTACTTTATAGCTGTCCCATGGGCCCCCAGCCCCTGCTTGCCGCTTTCACAGCGCATTGCGCTTGTGAACGCTTTTTTCCGGCAAGCCGCATCCGATGGATGCGACGACCGGGGAAAGAAAAAACTGACGCCGATGACTGTTTCCCTCCTCCATGCAAGAGGGAAGACCTCACGGAGGAGACATCCGGCGGGGGACACAGAGCAGGTTCATGTAAGTACTACGGAAGGGGGGGGGGGCTTTACAGGCATCTGACTGGCTCAATATTACAGACATCTGACTGGCACAATATTACAGGCATCTGACTGGCATAATATTACAGGCATCTGACTGGCACAATATTACAGGCAACTGACTGGCACAATATTCCTGGGCTCTGACTGGCACAATATTCCTGGGCTCTGAATGGCACAATATTACTGGGCTCTGACTGGCACAATAATACTGCGCTCTGACTGGCACAATGTTACAGGCATCTGACTGGCACAATATTACAGGCATCTGATGGCCTTAATATTACAGGCATCTGACTGGCACAATATTACAGGCATCTGACTGGCATAATATTACAGGCATCTGACAGGCACAATATTACAGGCATCTGACTGGCACAATATTACTGGGCTCTGAATGGTACAATATTACTGCGCTCTGAATGGCACAATATTACTGGCATCTGAAAGGCACAATATTACTGGCATCTGAATGGCACAACAATTATGGCATATGTGTGTGTGGGGGGGGGGGGGGGGTAACATTGCGATGGATGGCGGGATTGCATGCAGGGGAGGGGGCAGGCTCCAGGGGGCCCAAGCAAATGCTTTCCCAGGGTCCAATCACTATTAAAGACGGCCCTGATCATTTGCAATCTGTCTCTCTGATGTCATGCTTTTTAATTTTGTACAATAAAGCCAAATTCAATTCTATAATTATGCTACACTTCCTCTATGATTTAACAGTCATTGGAGTAGATTCAATGCTGGCAAATGTTAAGACGGTCAAAAGTTTTTAAGTTTGATTACTGCATGTTATTCAAACTAAATTGAATTGTACACTATTCTTGGGGGGGAAATCATTAATTTCAACTTCAAATGGACTGCAGAAATACTGTGCGTTAAAGCACTGGTATTGCATAAGGGAATAGCATAGTTTAGCATAAAACACCATTATTCCCTGTTTCCACCGTTTAAATTAATGCTAGGGGACTGGTGGTGTAATAGCCCCCCCCCCCCCCCCAGCACCCCCCCAAAAAAGACTTTGCTAAAGCATTTGATACAGGTCCACACAACAGGTTACTCTACAAATTGAGAGAAATGGGCTTGGGGCAAATGGATGTATTTGGATAAAAAATTGGCTAAAGGGTAGAATGCAGAGGGTTGTTGTAAACAGAAAATCCTCCCACTGGACCAGGGTATTAAGCGGTTTACCTCAGGGGTCTGTTTTGGGCTCTCTTCTTTTTAATTTGTTTATTAATGATCTCCCAAGTTGTGTTGAGAGCCATGTATCAGTGTATGCTGATGACACAAAATTAAGTAAGGTATTAAAGACTAACCTTGATGTTTGTTCTTTACAGGGAGATTTGGACAGAGTTGGGGACTGGGCAAATAAGTGGCAAATGAGGTTCAATAAAGACAAATATAAAGTTTTGCATTATGGGAAAAATAATAACAAGGCAACTTATAGTTTAAATGGTATCTTCATGGCAAAACTACCATCGAAAAGGATTTAGGAATAATTGTAGATAACAGACTTAGCAAATCAATGCCAGTCAGCAGCGGCAAGAGGCAATAATATATTGGCATGTATAAAACAAGGTATTGATTCACGGGAAGAGGATATCATCTTGCCTCTTTACAAGTCAATAGTAAAACCTCACCGTGAATATGGAGTACAACTCTGGGCACCTGTCCTTAAAAAGGATATTATGGACCTAGAAGAGAGACTTAAAAATTTGCATCTATATACGTTAAAAAAAGGCATTTCAGAGGGGGTCTAGGACACTTCCACGCCGCATCTTCATCGCTGACAGTTCAGCGCGGCAATTAGAACGCTGAACTGTCAGCAGTGAAGAATAATGCGGCCGTTACATCGCGGCTGTGTAAGAGCTGACAGTTCAGCGCTGAACTGTCAGCTCTTACAAATGTACAAGTAAAAAGAAAATACCCCCCCTAATAAATGATTCCCAAACCCCAATACTAACACTAAACACTAAACCCCAATACTAACACTAAAATTAATCCCAATACAAAAATGAACCCCCTAAACCCTAATACTAACCCTAATACTAACCCTCTGAACCCTAATACTAACCCTAATACTAACCCCCGACCCCTAATACTAACCCCCGAGCCCTAATACTAAAATGAACCCCCTAAACCCTAATACTAACCCTAATACTTACCCTAATACTAACCCCCGAGCCTAATACTAAAATTACCCCCCTAAACCCTAATACTAACCCCCGAGCCCTAATACTAAAATTAACCCCCTAAACCCTAATTCTAACCCCCTAAACCCTAATTCTAACCAAACTAAAATAGCTAAAATACTTACCTTTAGCGATGAAATCTCCAGCGACGATCTGTCTTGCTGTGTAGAGTCGGCGGTGAAGCGACTGCGCAGAAGCAGCCGCGATGAAGAGTCCCATCCCCTCTCAGAGGGGCTATGATAACATTATATAAATATGTGCAGGTCAAATTTAATGAGCTCTCCAGTGACTTGTCAGTAACAGAAATCTAAAAAGAACAAGCGGTCACGCCCTGAGACTGGAAGAGTAAAGATTTCATAGACCTCAAAGTAAGGGATTCATCATGGTAAGGACAATAAAGTTATGGAACTCACTGCCAAGAGAGGTGGTGCTATCAACTACAATAGATGCATTTAAAAATAGTCTGGATGTTTTTTTTTTTAAGAGAAGCAGGGTATACAGGGCTATTAATAATAGAATAAGCATTAATAATAGAGCTTCTTGATCCAAGGAGAAATCTGATTGCCCTTTAGAGAGTCAATAATGAATTTTTCCCCCTAGGAGGCAAAATTCAAAATAGCTTTCTTAGGGTTTTTTGCCTTTTTTATATCAAAAGCAGGAATGGTAGGTAGAAGGGTTGAACTTGATGAACTCAACAACTTGTCACTGTGTCATGCCCATCTTGCCCTTACCTGCAATTCTAGTGTTTCCAGGCATCCATCAAGTGTTACCATTTCTCGGCGATCGTGGAGTAGGCCGAAGCTGGGGCCTGTAGTAAGATCTTCCATCCGCGATCACAGTAGTGCGGTAGGCCGAAACCAGGGCCTAAAGTTTCTGCATGCCCAGGATGCATCCTCCAGAGTTTACCCCAATCAAGGGGGAGCTATTTGCACCTGAAGGAGGGAGGTAAACTCTGTCGCCCCCATCACCAAAGCTCATATGAACTTTAAGCACAGAGACAGAGAGTTATGTGCTATCCAAGCACACCCCTCTGACCCCCTTTGTCCAATAGAGGGGAGGAGTAGAGACCCACAGCACTATAAAAAAAAAACTCAAACTGTTACAACAGTGCTCCAGTGTTCCAGAGCTTTGGTTCCTGTTTGTCCTTGGACTTCAGTCTCCAGTTTTCCCTTTTTTGCTGTGTTGCAGTATCTCTATTGGATTTCCCGTTACCTGACCTTTGGTTTGTCTCCTGGATTACTCTGTTTTTCTGAACCCTGACCCCTGCTTGGATTATTTTACTATTCTTGACTTCTGCCGGCCCCCATCTATTGTACTGTTTTTGCTATTTGGATTAGCCTTTTATTATTTTGTGGCACTCCCGTGCTCCTATCCTTATCAGGGTGCTCTGCCTATATACACCTGTGGACCACCTGGTAAGGGATAGCATCCCCTGCTCCAAAAACCTCAACCCTGACACATTGTTATCATTGTGCCCTGTTAGCCACTGCCATATTTGTGCTAAAACAGCTTGTCACTGGCATTTTTATCCCCAACCGTTTGTCACTGCCATGTTTGTCCTCATACAATGTGTCACTGCAATTTGTGTGCCCAAAAAGTTTGTCACTGCCAGGTTTATAAAAAAAAACAGCTTGTGACTGCCATATTTGTCCCCATACAGCTTGTCACTGCCATTTTTATACCCAAACAGCTTTTCACTACCATCTTTGTCTCCATACAGTGTGTCACTGCCATTTGTGTACCTAAAAAGTTTGTCACTGCCAGGTGTATAACAATACAGCTTGTCACTGCCTTCATTGTTACCATATAGGTTGTCAGTCACAATCACATGGCACCACACATGAGTTGGTGGAGCAGGAAGTCTGTAGCAAATCAGCCAGCACAGACTTTACCCTCTCTTTGTACCTCATGCACCAGGTGATTTTAGTGCCCAGATGTCATGTAATCTGTGCCCCCCACCTGGGCTCAGCTTTACCTTGGGGCAGAAAATTGAATTCCCTCTTAAAATCCCCCCTGGGGGCTATGGACCCAGTGAGACCCATGTAAGGGCTGGCTCGGCTGCTACAAAATAAATATGAGTCCCAAAACAGTATTTAATTGCTGAAGTGTGAAATTGCTCTACTCCTTAATGAGTTCTTGGGTTATGTGAGGGGTCATGGGATTGCTGTGGCACATTTTAGTATAAGAGATTATTAATAGAAAGTTGAAGAAAATAACCTGCCTGTTTCCATCGCACAAGTTAGTGAAAGCCTAAAAATAGAAGAAGTGACGTAGGACTACTTAAAATGTAGTTAAATCATTCAGAGAAGTTAAGAATTTGAATGTGTTTCACCCAAAACAACTGCAGTAAATATTCTCCAGTTAATAAATTATTTAGCAGGATACAAAATTAGCCAATCTATTTTTATGGTAACAAGGGAAAATATGACCCGAGTGAACTAAGGTTATTTTCAAACTTACTTTTATCTTGAAATGGATATCTTGAGTTGAAAGGGCCACAAACTTGGCCTAATTGAGAGTAATTAGAGATGAGGCATTAATGTCCACAACAATATTTACTGTTTTCAAATGGGATCATTTGCAGGGCCGTCTTTAACGCGGGGCAAACGGGGCAGCTGCCCTGGGCCCAGTTACTTTATAGCTGTCCCATGGGCCCCCAGCCCCTGCTTGCCGCTTTCACAGCGCATTGCGCTTGTGAACGCTTTTTTCCGGCAAGCCGCATCCGATGGATGCGACGACCGGGGAAAGAAAAAACTGACGCCGATGACTGTTTCCCTCCTCCATGCAAGAGGGAAGACCTCACGGAGGAGACATCCGGCGGGGGACACAGAGCAGGTTCATGTAAGTACTACGGAAGGGGGGGGGGGCTTTACAGGCATCTGACTGGCTCAATATTACAGACATCTGACTGGCACAATATTACAGGCATCTGACTGGCATAATATTACAGGCATCTGACTGGCACAATATTACAGGCAACTGACTGGCACAATATTCCTGGGCTCTGACTGGCACAATATTCCTGGGCTCTGAATGGCACAATATTACTGGGCTCTGACTGGCACAATAATACTGCGCTCTGACTGGCACAATGTTACAGGCATCTGACTGGCACAATATTACAGGCATCTGATGGCCTTAATATTACAGGCATCTGACTGGCACAATATTACAGGCATCTGACTGGCATAATATTACAGGCATCTGACAGGCACAATATTACAGGCATCTGACTGGCACAATATTACTGGGCTCTGAATGGTACAATATTACTGCGCTCTGAATGGCACAATATTACTGGCATCTGAAAGGCACAATATTACTGGCATCTGAATGGCACAACAATTATGGCATATGTGTGTGTGGGGGGGGGGGGGGGGTAACATTGCGATGGATGGCGGGATTGCATGCAGGGGAGGGGGCAGGCTCCAGGGGGCCCAAGCAAATGCTTTCCCAGGGTCCAATCACTATTAAAGACGGCCCTGATCATTTGCAATCTGTCTCTCTGATGTCATGCTTTTTAATTTTGTACAATAAAGCCAAATTCAATTCTATAATTATGCTACACTTCCTCTATGATTTAACAGTCATTGGAGTAGATTCAATGCTGGCAAATGTTAAGACGGTCAAAAGTTTTTAAGTTTGATTACTGCATGTTATTCAAACTAAATTGAATTGTACACTATTCTTGGGGGGGAAATCATTAATTTCAACTTCAAATGGACTGCAGAAATACTGTGCGTTAAAGCACTGGTATTGCATAAGGGAATAGCATAGTTTAGCATAAAACACCATTATTCCCTGTTTCCACCGTTTAAATTAATGCTAGGGGACTGGTGGTGTAATAGCCCCCCCCCCCCCCCCCCAGCACCCCCCCAAAAAAAAAAATATCTTTGGCCCAGCAACATCCTCTGGCCCATGAAAAACATCACCCTCTAGTGACAATGGACCAGCACCATGCCCATGGTCAATAATAAAATTCAGTGGCCCCCTGGGGCCACCATGAGCTAGCACTATGGCCCCATTTAAATATAATTAGAGGATCCCCTGGGCCCAAGGACTAATAAATAAAAAAAATTACCTCCATGGGGATTGAGGCACACTATGCCTGAATCAATTATTTTTAAAAAAATAGTACAATAAAAAATAATCATGATCCCAACCTACCCTCTACCAATACCTTGACCAGGTAGGGAGGGGAGCGATTTAAATATCCTTTGCATGCTATGCGCCCTGGCACAAAAAGGGTTCCCTGTGAAATAAAATAGCAATGCCCTGGATTCGCATCTTCCGGGAAAGGAACCATCCCCACCCCACCCCTAAAAAAAAACGAATCCACCTATCTATGAGCCAATCAGAGCCTCCTAGTGTCCTTTGAAATACCAGCCTTCTTGGTCAGGTATTTCATTATCAGTTTGCTCTCCGGTGAGAGCAGACTGAATAGAGCTAGGTCCACACGTTTTTTTTTGTTTGTTTTTTGCTGGCACAGATTTTATATACGTGGATATATATTTATATATACATATACATATTTGGGTCAGAAGATGAGGATCCAGGGCATTGCTGATCGCCTCTGGAATCTGGATACAAGTAGTATTTTATTTCCCAGGGATCCCTTTGTGTGCCAGTGGGGTATATGCAAATAGCAACTGAGTTAAGCAGCTGCTGGACATTTAGGCCATGCTTTTTTCTGTGTGAATCTGATGGAGAAAAAATTAAAGATTTTTTTGCCCATTAATTTTTAACAGCTGCATTTTATCACTGCAGTGATTACCGCATAGAACAATGTTTTATTGCCTCTTTTTAAAAATTTTTTTTTATTGTTTTATTATAAATATACAAAAAGAAAACAGTCATATATATTGTCATACATAAAATGCATGTACTTAAATATAAGTTATCAAGTGGATCTGCTTCTAGTCTAAAAATCATCTATAGTCGTTTACCAAACAATTATATAACTATCAAACTTGAGTAGTCCATATTAAGCACGTCGTAATTTACCACTATACATATTAGGGAATTTCAAACTATCGGGGAAAACATCAGGGGAGAGCTATTTATGATGACGTTTAGTGCGCCAAATTCAATGTCCAGAAACCCGAGAGTTATTGGGAGGATATAAAAAGGGTTTGCCAGTTTCCCCAAATTTTATTATAATCAGATAGTCTTGCATTATCATAGAAAAGTGCCTTCTCCATGGTGTCCTGATGGTTTATTTGGATCTTAATATAATTTAGGGTGGGTATTGTGGTCCTTCTCCAATGTCTCGACAAACAGAGCTTCGTTGCCATAAAAATATGTATTAATAATATCAAATGTGGTTTAGGAAACCTTGGATAATCAAGATGGAAAATAAATTTTGGGGAAAGAGCACCAATATACAACCCCAGTTTTGTAACAAGAAATAGAACATTTTCTTTAAGCTTATCCAATAACTTACAATCCCACCATATGTGTAATAAAGAACCAGGGGCTAAACAACAATGCCAGCACAGGTTTAAGGTATGCCTCTGGAATTTGCATAGCTTTGTTGGAACCATATAGCATCTGTGTAATATTTTTCTTGGATATTAATACAGTGAATATGTTTCCTAACATTTTCAAAGGATCTTAACCATTCTTGAGTTGAAAAGGTTTCACCCATGTCATTTTCCCATTTAATTTCCCATCTTCAACATTTGTTGCTATTATATATATAACTTTTGATGTTAATTTAGGAAGAGATCTATAATATAGTTTTTCCAGTGGGCCTTCATCAATAATAGTAAGTTTCCCTAATATTCTAATCACTCTTACAAATGTAAAAGTTTTAGAGGTAGGAAGGGCAAATTTCTTTTGAATTTGGGAGAGTGAACAAAACCCTGATTCATTAGGCTTCCTTAGAAATGCAATCATTTATATATATAGCTGGTCTTTAATTGGACCAATGGAGAGAAAAACTTGTTCTATAACTTTATTATCAATATTTAACCTCCCAAAACTGGTCCTATCCAACCAAAATAAGCATATGGGATGAATTTGATTACAGATTGATTTTTCATAGGTATACCCAAAACATTTTTGAATTGGGGTTTCCCCATTACATAAAGTGTAAAAGAAACACATCTGGAAACGATAGCTCCCCCCCCCAGCTAGTTTAGTGGTCATAGTTTTCATCGAAATTCTAGTTTTCTTGCCAACCCAGACATATGAGACAAAAAGTTTCTGAAATAAGTTTAGGATATTTCTATAGGACACGCAATGGAATTGTTCAGAGAAGATATTCCAATTTTGGTATAATATATAACCTTAGTATATTGAGTCTTCCTAACCAAGAAGCATAGATCTTTAACCCCTTCCTGACGTTAGGACGTACTATGCCGTCCTGACTTTAAGTGCCTTAAAATCGTTAGGACGGCATAGTACGTCCTGTACTAAACAGCTCATCGCGGCTCCTCACTGTTTTCGGATCCCGCTGCAGGCACTTACAGCGGGATCCCACCTATCAGATGAGGCCACTTTGAGTGGCCTCAGCCTGACAGGGAAAATGTAGCCGGTGCTCAAAGCGAGCACCGGCTGCATTTTGGTCGCTGTCCCCGAACTTCCGGGTTCGGGCACACCTCCGTGACGTCACACGTGACGTCCGGAGGTCTCGCGATTTTTTGGCAGGGACCCACAGGGTCTATTAAGAGCCTGATCGGGTCTCTGCCAGAGTGTTCCTGGCTACCGATCACCTAGTGATCGGTGGCCAGGAACAAATCGTGACGTTTTGGTGCTTGCGTCGTTTGGGACGCAAGCACCATGCGTCACGAAGGGGTTAATGCTGCTTTTTGTACCTGCTCTGCTAAACCTCCAAAGAAGAAGGTTTTTAGCGGGTGCAGTAATTCAATGATATTTTAATAACATTTTTGCACCCGTTAATGATGTTAGTTGTGGGCATTGAATCTTTAATACCAGTTTTTGATTTACTTGGGGCCCTTGAATCTGGGCCATTGAAGATATGCTCATGGTTCTTTTTTTCTGAATTACAGAATCTGGGAGAAAGCAGCCTAGACAACTGAAGTTCATTACTGTGTGACAACTGTATATAAAGCCATTTGAAACTTGACTTTGGACATTTATGTGTCACCTACCTTGATTTACCTCCTGATCCGCCGCCATCGCGGATCAGGAGGACGCCATCCCGTCGGCTGGGGCTCAGAGTGAGAGCCCCAGCTTCCCTTGATGCTGAGACGCGCGTCCAGTAAGACGCGCGCTCAGTGACGTCACGCACCCGTTCGCGCATGCGCGAACGGGTGTTTCATGAATATTCATGAGCCCAGTTAAAGGGCTATTTATTAAATTAACCCCTCCCTTGCCAATTGATCAGAGGTGTGTCCTGATCAATTGGTAGTGTATTTAAACGGTCATTTCACAGGTTACCTTTGCCTGTGATAGTGCCTTGTGTATCTCACTAGCGTTTTGACTCCTGATTGACTCCGTTTATCTGTTGCTGACCCGGTTCGTCCCTATATTCTCCATCCGTTTGTTCCTGCATTCCTGATTATTCTGTGTATGACCCTGCTGTTCCTGACTATTCTCCGTCCGCCGCCTGCCTCGATTTCTGCTAGTGACCTGTTTATCCGTATCTCTCCTGTCCGTGACCCGGCCTGTCTCCTGACTCTCCGTTTGCCTGTATTCCTGTACGATCCTATACGGGCTCCACTTGCTGAGTATCCGGTAGTAAGTGTTCCAGCAAAATCCTTGGTGACATACCACCGGCGGCTCAACCAAGGGTGTGTAGTCATTAAGGTGAAGACCAATACTTGCTACCTACGGTACTTAGTGAGTGTCCCTATAGCCTCATCTACACTTGTGGTCCATCTCCTGAACACGACCGTTACATTTATCACAGGCCATAAATATGGATCCCGTAGATATGGCGAGGATTTCGTCCAGACAGGACACGCATGATCAAGTCCTGATGACCCATGCTACACATCTCCAGTCTCTTGAGAGGAAAGTGGATGAAGTTGCAGATCTTCTACGTCAAATGACTGGTCCGTCTACGTCCTCCAGAACCATGGCCGAGACCGCTACTCATTCTGCTTCCTTGGTGAAACCACCAAAAATGCCACTTCCTGAGAAGTATTCTGGTGAACCTCAATTATGTCGGGGTTTTCTAAATCAATGTTCTTTACATTTTCGGACACAACCACAGACCTTTTCTTCACACTTCAACAGAGTTTCCTTTATTATCAACCTGTTAAAGGGAGAAGCTCTTGCCTGGGCCACCCCACTTATGGAACAGAACTCTATACTTCTGGAAGATGCAGATGAATTTACAGCTGCTTTTCGCTCGGTATTTGACGCCCCTGGTCGACGTGAAGCTGCAGAATCAAATCTGATGGAACTTCTCCAAGGGAGAAGAACTGTAGCTCAATATGCAGTGGAGTTCCGCACTTTGGCCTACGAGACCGACTGGAATGCTAGCGCTTTACGGGCTGCATTTCGCAGAGGTTTAAATGAATCCATCAAAGATGCTCTCACATATAGAGATATACCACACGATCTAGAAAACCTGATTGCCTTATGCCTAAGATTAGAAGCTAGAGATCAAGAAAGAAGATTGGAGAAAGATAGAGACAGAGAGAGAAAACCTTCTCGTCCATTTCGTTCACCTTACCCCAAACCCACAACCGAAAGTAACGTTCCCGGTGCAGAACCTATGGAGATAGGTCCAGTTCTTCGGTTAACTCCAGAAGAAAAACAACGCCGACGATCTCTAGGGTTGTGTATGTATTGTGGCCAAAAAGGTCACTTGGTAGCTCTCTGTCCTAAAAAATCGGGAAATGCCTAAGCTTGGTGGAGTCAGGAGGTTCTCCACTGAGCGTTTCTATGATCATGCCTCCAGACAACCAAAGAATGTATGTACCCATTACTCTCCAGTGGAGAGGCCACCAAATGGCCACACAAGCCTTCATAGATTCAGGGGCCGCTGGGAATTTTATTGATGAGACATGGGCTCTTCGTCAAGGGATCCATCTTAATAACAAAACCCAAAAGACAGCTGTCGCCACATTAGATGGGACTCCGCTGGGTACAGGAATCATTTCTTTACAGACTGAACCTCTGGGAGTTGTAGTAGGAATATGTCATACTGAAGAATTACATTTTGATATATTGCAGAGTCCTCACATACCTATCATTTTAGGGATGCCATGGTTACAACTCCATAATCCTTGTATTGATTGGGAAAACAAACAAATTACTTCCTGGAGCAATCGGTGTAAAACATCCTGTTGTATAACCCTCCATAAAGTCAATCTTGTTCTTGATTTACCTACCGAAGATCCCCGGAAAATTGTACCATCTCCATATTGGGATTTCTTAGATGTATTTTCTAAAAAGAAAGCAGAGTCCTTACCTCCACATCGGGCATATGACTGTGCTATTGAATTATTATGTGGATCCAGTCCTCCCACAGGTCATACTTATCCTTTATCAAGTCCAGAAAATCAGGCCTTAGCCCAATACATAGAAGAAAATCTAAATAAAGGATTTATCCGACCCTCAGCATCCCCAGCAGGAGCAGGTTTTTTCTTTGTGGCTAAAAAAGAGGGATCCCTCCGTCCCTGTATTGATTACAGGGGACTTAACAAGATCACAGTCAAGAACAAATACCCTCTACCGCTCATCACTGAACTGTATGATCAATTAAGGGATGCCACGATTTTCACTAAATTAGATCTTCGGGGGGCCTATAACTTGATCCGCATCAAGGAAGGGGATGAATGGAAGACGGCATTTAATACCCGATACGGCCACTATGAGTACCTGGTAATGCCGTTTGGGTTGTGTAATGCGCCAGCTGTATTCCAAACGTTCATGAATGATATCTTCAGGGACTTACTTCTGTCCCACGTAATGATTTATTTGGATGACATTTTAATATATTCCAAAAACCTTGAAGAACATCGCAGTCATGTCAGACAAGTGTTGCAACGTCTTAGGGATCACTCCCTTTTCGCCAAGGCAGAGAAATGCGAATTTGAATCCAACCGAATAAAATTTTTAGGCTACATTATCTCTGCTGGTCAATTAGAAATGGATCCAGACAAGCTTTCAGCTATTAATGATTGGAAGGAACCCACTGACCTCAAAGGAGTACAAAGATTCGTAGGTTTTGCCAATTACTACAGACGATTTATCCATAACTTCTCTCGTGTCATAGCCCCCATCATTGCACTAACCAAAAAGGGAGCCAACCCCAAACATTGGACACCCGAAGCTACTGCCGCCTTCAAAAAATTGAAATTGGCTTTTACCTCTGCACCCATACTTAAACGACCAGAAACCAACCAACCATTTGTATTGGAAGTCGATGCTTCGGAAATTGCAGCAGGCGCTATATTGTCACAAAGGGATCAGAAAACCAATAAACTCCACCCTTGTTCCTATTTTTCAAGGTCTTTTTCTTCCGCAGAGAGGAACTATGATGTAGGTAATCGGGAATTGTTAGCCATTAAATTAGCTTTGGAGGAATGGCGTCACTTACTTGAAGGTACAGAAATCCCCATCACCATCCTCACTGATCATAAGAATTTGCTTTATATTGAAAAGGCCAAAAGATTAAACCCACGTCAAGCTAGATGGGCTCTATTTTTTACTCGTTTTAACTTCATAATTTCTTTCCGTCCTGGTTCAAAAAATACTAAGGCAGATGCCTTATCCAGACAATTTGAGACTCCGTTAACCGAGCATCCTGTAGAAACCATCATACCCTCGTCCAAGATGGTAGCTACTGTACAAAGTTCCTTAATATGGTGGATATCCAAGTCACAAGGAAATAAACCAAAGAACTGTCAATCACCTCCTGGCAGATTATTCGTTCCGCTCCGCTTCAGAAAAAGAGTACTATCCTGGGGTCATAAATCCCCTGTGGCAGGTCATAGGGGCAAACAGAATGTACGATTCTTACTTCAGAGATATTTTTGGTGGCCCTCAATGTTGAAGGATATTTCTCTTTTCATCCACTCGTGTCCTGTTTGTGCTCGTTACAAAATTCCTCGTACTCGTCCTTCTGGATTACTACACCCTTTACCTGTACCCGACAGACCGTGGACTAATATAGCCATGGACTTTATTACTGATTTACCTATATCTCATGGGTACACTACTGTCCTGGTCATCGTCGACTTATTTAGCAAACAGGCTCATTTTATCGCACTCCCCAAGTTACCCAACTCCAGCACGCTTGCTAATATTTTTCTTAAAGAAATCATTCGTCTGCACGGAGTTCCGCAATCGATTGTCTCTGACAGAGGTCCTCAGTTCGTCTCAAAATTTTGGAGGGCGTTATGCAAACTTCTACATATCGAACTTCATTTTTCTTCTTCTCACCACCCTCAATCCAACGGTCAGGCTGAACGTACAAACCAAGCTCTTAAACAATATCTGAGAATGTATGTGTCTGCCGACCAATCTGACTGGTCTGATCTTTTATACCTAGCCGAGTGGTCCTATAACAGCTCTTACCATGAATCTCTCCGGATGTCCCCTTTCAAGGCCGTTCATGGATATGAACCCACCTTATGGCCTCAGGATCGCATTCTCACTGAGGTTCCTGCCGCTGACCTCCAAGTTTTATCTATCCGAGACCATTGGTCTCGCCTGGCCAATATTTTGCGTCAAGCCAAGGTCAAACAGAAGACAGCCGCAGATAAACACAGGTCGGTGGGTCCTGTCCTTACACCTGGTACACTGGTCTGGCTGTCTACAAAACATCTCCGCCTTCGTCAAGCTGCCAAAACATTGGGGCCAAAGTATATAGGACCCTATAAGATTCAATCTCGACTCAACGACGTTTCTTTCTCTTTGTGTCTTCCCAAATCGTTACGCATTAACAACTCTTTCCATGTGTCCTTATTGAAACCTGCCATTACTAACAAATACTCTCATATGCTCAAAGTTCCCGAATCCGTTTTATTCCAGGGGGAAGAAGAATACGAAGTTCAGTCTATCTTGGATTCTCGGTTCCAGCAAGGCTCCTTGCAATATCTAATTAGATGGAAGGGTTATGGTCCTGAGGAGAATTCCTGGGTACCGGCTAGGGATGTTCATGCTCCTGTGAAACTCCGATCTTTTCATTCCAAGTTTCCTCTCAAGCCGGGTCTTGGTAGCCAGTATGTCTCCCGTCGGGGGAGGGGTAGTGTCACCTACCTTGATTTACCTCCTGATCCGCCGCCATCGCGGATCAGGAGGACGCCATCCCGTCGGCTGGGGCTCAGAGTGAGAGCCCCAGCTTCCCTTGATGCTGAGACGCGCGTCCAGTAAGACGCGCGCTCAGTGACGTCACGCACCCGTTCGCGCATGCGCGAACGGGTGTTTCATGAATATTCATGAGCCCAGTTAAAGGGCTATTTATTAAATTAACCCCTCCCTTGCCAATTGATCAGAGGTGTGTCCTGATCAATTGGTAGTGTATTTAAACGGTCATTTCACAGGTTACCTTTGCCTGTGATAGTGCCTTGTGTATCTCACTAGCGTTTTGACTCCTGATTGACTCCGTTTATCTGTTGCTGACCCGGTTCGTCCCTATATTCTCCATCCGTTTGTTCCTGCATTCCTGATTATTCTGTGTATGACCCTGCTGTTCCTGACTATTCTCCGTCCGCCGACTGCCTCGATTTCTGCTAGTGACCTGTTTATCCGTATCTCTCCTGTCCGTGACCCGGCCTGTCTCCTGACTCTCCGTTTGCCTGTATTCCTGTACGATCCTATACGGGCTCCACTTGCTGAGTATCCGGTAGTAAGTGTTCCAGCAAAATCCTTGGTGACATACCACCGGCGGCTCAACCAAGGGTGTGTAGTCATTAAGGTGAAGACCAATACTTGCTACCTACGGTACTTAGTGAGTGTCCCTATAGCCTCATCTACACTTGTGGTCCATCTCCTGAACACGACCGTTACATTATGTGAGTGTTCCACAGTTAGGTCATCCACCAGCTTTTCCAAACCAGACCACTAAACTGACATCTGAAGTTCCATTCTGCTTGGCCTTTAGGCATTATTTGTCACCTGGCTAAATCCTATCTGTGATCAGGGGCGGTGCTACTGTAAGGCTGACAAGGCAGCCGCCTAGAGCACCAGTGGTGGGGGTCGGAAAAATTGAAAGCATACTATTTGTTTTTCTTTATTACATTGGTTGCTGCAAGGGAGCACCTATTGATGCTTCAAGCGATCCCTTGCGGTGTCTAATCACCTGGGCGGCTTCTTACACAGAGCAGCAATGTACCGGATCTGCGTACCACCACTGACCGCAGCATAGAAAGTTTCAGAGAGCAGAGTCCATGCACAGAGGGAGTAGACACAGTCACAACCAGTCCTGAGAGTGTGAGAAAGCCACAGCATCCAATGCGCACTTCATTGGACCTGGTAGAAATAATCTCTGTTCGCACAAAGTAAATATTGAATTCTTGGCTAGGCATACAAGTCTTTTCTTTAGATACTGGTGGAGGTTTTGTAGGAAAAAATGGCACCCTTGGAATTTTTGTTACGTTGTTCAATTGGGCAGCTGAAACAAAGCAGAAATGTGATTGATAAAACAATTGTGTGTTTACTTTAAACACAAGCGTGTCTGTGTAATACTACTATAACGATAGCAGGTGAATCCATGATGCATATACTTGACACTGTGATGTGATGGAGACAGACAAGTCTGTAACCTGGGCCTTTGAGTGGTGAGAGGAGGTCTTCTGCCCCAACCAGAGCTACCTTTGCTTGAGCCGCAGGCTGGGACAGTGTCAGAACAACAGAGAATAGTCACAGCACACCAGGAAAACAGGAAGCGAAGTCAGTGGATGAGCCGGGGTCATGGAGCCAGGATGACTGGACTGAAAAGCCGAGGTCAGGAATGGAGAGGACAACGTAGTAAAGAAAGCCAGGCCGAGGTCAAAACAAAGGACACAGGAGAATGAGGGTAGTCTGAGGAAAGCCAAAGGTCGATACACAGGAACACACAGTAGAATACTCAGGAGCCAGGACAACGCAGAGGATGCTAACACAAGCAATGAGAGAGGGTAAATGAGCTGAATTCATACCAATAGGTGCCATTAGGAACGCCCAGGGGTGTGGGATAAAGTTATAAGTGTGGCAGCCATGTTGGGGACCATAGTGCTCCAAAAACATAGTGGTGCAGGATTTTAAAACTGAAACTTGCTGCAGTGTGAGGACTGCACGGATAGACACAGAGGGGGCAGAAGGCAGGTGGGTGACAGTACCAATGAGAGAGAGCAAATTAGCTGAATTTTAACCATTAGGTACCATTAGGACCTCCCAGGGCTGTGGGAGGAAGGTTATAAGTTTGGCGGCCATGTTGGAGACCATAGGGCTCCAAAAACTTGGTGCTGCAGGATTTTGAAACTAAAACTTGCTGCAGCTTGAGGATTGCATGGATAGACACAGAGGGGGCAGAAGGCAGGTTGGTGACAACTACTATATGTTATATGCACACATATCTATGTCATATCTTAGTGATATCTATTGGTCATGACAACTGTGGCAGCAGCTCATTTATGCAAGCAAGTAGTCCAGATAGACTTATAAGCTTAACAGATTTAAATAGTGATTTGAATGGAATAGTTTTTTTTGTTTTTTTTTTTAATTCAAAAGCATATTATAACATATAGCTGGTGTCTCAACTGCAATCCTCCAGCTGTAAACTACATCTCCCAAAGTCTCTGGCAAGCCGCTTCCTACCTATAACAATACCTTGTATGTTTAACTCCTAAAAAAGAGGACAAGCATGGGAGTTGAATATTTCAATTTATTTGTTTTTCACTCTATACATTAGACTTTTTATATACAATGTATGGAGGGTTGGTGATGTGGGAGACATGGCGGGGGGGCAGAGGAGGGGGGCACCACAATGCACCTTCGCCTGTGTAGACAAAAATCCTTGCACCCGCCCTGTCTGTGATGTTGAATAATCAAAAAGAAAACCCCCAAAAAATATTGCACTATGAAGATCTCAATATAATCTTCCCAAAATTATTATCACATGCTGTCAAACATTGTAGTGTTGAAGTAATTCTTTACCTTGACTTCTTATGGACCTATCTACGGAATGGTACCTAGTCATTTAACATGTTGTGCAACACATCTTAATTAACGTTCTCCAGCACCTGGATTTTTAGGGACCTTAAAGATTTCCAAATAAAAAAAATGAAGGAAGTTTTACATCTAAAACCGTCTTTTAGATGTAAAACTTCTTTTAACATTCTTTTAACAAAAATGTAAAAAAAAATTGTGACTAATACAAGATAATATATAAAAACGGTAAAATTCTGAAATGTTTATGATCATGAATATAATAAAAAAGGTCTAATTCCTGAGCTAAATATACCCTCATGAAGCTGGAGCTGTCAACATTAATCAGAGAACGTGAATGGCCTTATATTTATAGCAAATCGTGGATATATCAGAAATTTGCATCAGATTGCCGCCCACACGTTAGTAAAGACAAGACTACCGTAAACACTATGAATGGAACAGTATTCAAAGTAGTGAATTAATGTCTCCATTAATTGCATCCATATTAGTATTACAAGATGGATCCTAAAAAATTAGACATAACAAAATTAAAAAATAGAACCTATGAAGTCAACCTTTGGTTTACCAGCTTGGACTAA
Organism: Pelodytes ibericus; assembly: GCA_036172795.1. NCBI lineage: Eukaryota > Metazoa > Chordata > Amphibia > Anura > Pelodytidae > Pelodytes > Pelodytes ibericus. The sequence continues at coordinate 138,748,327 of CM069862.1, forward strand.
AACATCTAATAACCTATGAGATATCAGTTTTGAGTGGAGATGTCATTTACAAACTTATTAAGAGCCACAGGTTCGGGTTACACATTAGGAGATAGTTAAACACTTTTCAGCTCACCTATTTTCACCTAAGTGCATGCAAAGATATTTCCCTGTGTTATGATTTTTTACCAAATGTTTTAAAATTGGGATACTTTTCAATATTATGACAATAAAAATGTGATGGCCCATAGAATATGGGAATATCAGACTTCAGGAAATAGATATGGCTGATCTTTGTAAACAGTCTGAACACATAGATGCTTATTGCCTTTCCGAATGATAGACAATTGTGGACCCTTTTCAATGTAGCTTCAGTGCAATAAAACTACAGAAATGTGAAATCATATCCACATTTGGGGATATTTGGGGTATTCGGCTGGTTGGGAGGCTCATTCCTCAGTTAGTATATGTGGACTTCTATGTAGTGATTAGTAGAATTGGGCACTTGTTTTTCGTCTAATGCGTTTTTCGGATGAAAATCTGCTCTTTCATTCATTCGTCCTAAAACAAATGTAAAGCGCATGAATTAATGCAGAATGAACGAAAATCATTTGTATATTCGTCCATTCGGAGGTCATCTCAGGAAGCTCTGTTTTGCGTTTTGGACCCGATTGGATCATGTTCGGGCTACCAGAGTGATTTCTCTAATCGGCACAAAACTTGTGTGTAATGTGGCCAAATTTGGTGGTGAAATATCGGCAGCCAAAATGTAGCCTGTGTCCTCCCCATAGACATCTATGGGAAGGACTTCGGCTTATTTCGGGGACATTTCAGGAGGAACTCAACTATTACGGAAAGCCAAACTCCTCCCATGGAAGTCAGTGTTAGGACTCCGGCTATTGTGAAAAGTCCTCCCGAAATGTCCCAGAATAAAATTAAAATGAAATAAAAATTAAATGAGAAATAAATAAAGTTGTATAAAAATAATAAAATGTATTAAAATAAAATATAATACATAAATATAAATTAAAAATAAATAAATATAAAAAACAAAGATAAATGAATAATAATATTAAAAAATCATTATGGATGTCAAGGTTCGTTAATGATTGTTACTGCAATTGCTGTGGAATGCACATCTCACAATTCTCAGTCATCCATTTGGTTGGCTGAACATTATGAGAATTGTAATAACAGCACCTGGAGTGCCAAAGGTTAGCCCCCACTTGTGCATAACTAACAATTTTCCTATTTATGTCCATTTTTTTTTTTTACTAGCCTCTAACTAGTCTCTTTTATGAACTACCGCCAGAACCTCAGTAACCCTAATAATACAAACAACTGAAGAAGCAGGTCGGGATAACAGCCGGTCAGAAGGGTAGGACAAGGCAGGATAAAAGATGAACAGGCCGAGGTCAGAATCCAGGGAATCAATCAGGAACTAATAAGGAACAAGGACAAAACACGGGAAGCAGGATAAACAGGAACAAGCCGAGGTCAGGAATATAGAAGTCAGAATGGTCAAAACAAGCAGGAGTCAGAATACCAGAAATAACGAATACCGAATCACAATACCACAAATAGGCACAAGGCAAAGGTTCAATGCAGACTGAGCCTTTAAATATCCCTCCAAAGCATGTCTCCGCCACTGGGATGAAAACGAGGCTTGGAAGCAAACAAGGTAGTAGCTTTTAAAAACTAAGATGAAAACCAGGCTTGGAGGCAAATAGGTAGTAGCTTGAAAACTTAAGATGGCGCCGCCGTATGGAAGCTAAGCCATTGGCAGCGTGTAGTGTGGAGGAGTGTGCGCTGCATTGCGTAAGTGCATGCGCACATTCTCTGAAACCGCAGCAGCGGTGCCGGCGACCAGGAGACGGTTTGGATCATCCCTGAGGATATCGGAAGATCCGTCACAAAGTCCATGGCTATCTGGGACCAAGGCATCTTGGGAACTGGGAGTGGGTGGAGGAAGCCTGTCGGACTTTGTCTGGGTACTTTATACTGGGCACACAGCTCACAGGAACGTATAAAGTCTGCAATGTAAATGTAATGTCCTCGACATGAAGGACTCCCACCTTTAGTGTGATAAATTCTGTCTCCACATATATGATACCGGCACCAAGTAGAGTGTCATCTAGGGCTGCTAAGTATTCATAGTGCCCAAAACGATTATTAAAAGCAGTTTTCCACTCGTCTCCCTCTTGGATTCTGACCAGATTATAAGCACCCCTAAGATCCAACTTGGTAAAAATTCGAGCATCTTTTAGTTGGTCATAAAATTCGGAGATGAGAGGTAGGGGATACTTGTTTTAACAGTAATTTTGTTCAGACCTCTGTAATCAATACAGGGTCTGAGGGAGCCCTCTTTTTTTTAATAAAAAAGAACCCTGTTTCTGCAGGGGATGAGGAATGTCTGATGAAGCCCTTTTTAAGGCTGTCTTCGATTTATTGTGCAAGGGCTTTATTCTCAGGTTCTGAAAGTGGGTATGTATGGCCTGTAGGGGTTGAACTGCCCGGTAGTAAGTCACTAGGGCAGTCATGTTTCTGGTGAGGGGGTAGAACGTCTGCTTTCTGACTAGAAAATATGTCCAAGAACTCCCATTAGCGGACTGGAATAATGACTGAGGATCTTTAGGAAGTATTTCTAGTGCAGCATGAATCCTTTGAATAGATATGCAGCATGATTTGATGCATTCTTTGCTCCATGCTGTGATTTGACCCTCTTTCCAATTGATGGTTGGGTTGTGGTGTTTTAACCATGGCAAGCCGAGAATTATGGCCTGGTGTGGGCTGGATAGGGCATCAAATGTAATGTCCTCGACATGCAGGACTCCCACCTTTAGTGTGATAAATTCTGTCTCCACAGATATGATACCGGCACCAAGTGGAGTGCCATCTAGGGCTGCTACAGAACTGGGATGAACTTTGTTCTGGAGTGGAATTTTGTGGTCATGGGCCCATTTTTGATCAATGGAGTTTCCAGCAGCCCCGGAATCTATGAAGGCTTGATTGGTCACTTGGTGATGTGCAGCGTGGTCATAATCCAGAGAATCAATCAGAAACAAATAAGGAACAAGGACAAAACACGGGAAGCAGGATAAACAGGAACAAGCCGAGGTCAGGAATATAGAAGTCAGAATGGTCAAAACAAGCAGGAGTCGGAATACCAGAAATAACAAATACCGAATCACAATACCACAAATAGGCACAAGGCACTATAACAGGCAAAGGTTCAATGCAGACTGAGCCTTTAAATATCCCTCCAAAGGATGTCTCCGCCTCTGGGATGAAAACGAGGCTTGGAAGCAAAGAAGGGAGCTTTTAAAAACTAAGATGAAAACGAGGCAAAATAGGAAGTAGCTTAAAAACTTAAGATGGCGCCGCCCTATGGAAGGGACTTCCGTATGGCAATAGCTAAGCCATTGGCAGCGTGGAGTGTGCGCTGCACTGCGTAAGTGCATGCGCACATTCTTTGAAACCGCAGCAGCGGATCTTTGCGGACAGAACCTCAAGGTAAGCATTACAGCCCATGCCCATCAAAATATTGTTAGCCAGACATGGCACAGTATAATACAGTGTGAGCGAAAATGTGGAATAGTGGTTGAAGGGAGATATATCAGGCCTGGTTTGCTACACAGCAGCCAGAGTTTTGCAGTTAAATGTCCCAGGGAGAGATGTTAAGTTTGCAGAATACATTGCAGGTACTCTGCAAAACACGGTATGGGTCCCTGGGGCAGAGCATTTAGAGACCAGGGTGGGCCAGTGCTCCAACAGCACTAGTTGCTGTGTACTGAGCACAACTTTGATTTAGCTATAGTAGTTCCAGAGATGTGAACTACTTAACACTCACCTGTAGCTGGTTAATTAGCAGGCAGGTCTTTAAAGTAAGAAATCAGCCTGCTGCAGAGAGAAGAGAAAAGCTAGCAAGGCGAGAGCATAATGGTGATTATTGCAAATCCTTTTTTGTTTTCTTGGAAATTGGTAAGTGGGAAAGCCACCCAATTACAGATAGATATTTTTGTTTAGTAAGAGCTCAAGTAAGAGCAAGGAATTTTGTTTTTGTGAGGGTGTGTGTGAGAGAGAGCGACAGAGAGACGGTGTGTGTGAGAAAGAGAGCGACAGAGACGGTGTGTGTGAGGGGGAGAGAGAGAGAGAGAGACGGTGTGTGTGAGAAAGAGAGAGCGAGGCAGACGGTGTGTGTGAGAAAGAGAGAGCGAGGCAGACGGTGTGTGAGAAAGAGAGAGCGAGACAGACGGTGTGCGTGAGAAAGAGACGCAGTGTTTGTGTTCAGTGCTCTAGCCCCAGATCATCTGAAGACCTAGCAACGCCCCTGGGTAAGGTCATACATTTCCATAATCAAGACTATTCTAATGATACCATATCAAGCACCTCCATTGTCAGCTTTGTGGAGCATTGAAAGGGAGTGGTGGAAAATACATCTCTCTACTCTTTCATTTGTTCACCATGGCCTCACTGTTAGCCTTGAGGAAAGTAAATGCAGAGAGGTCTTAGTTATGCTTGACTCTGCTTCCAGACCTCAGTACATCAAGTGTAAAATGTATTTCAATATAAAAAAAAAAACATTGTTTGCTATCTCAAATTTAGACCTCACTGCACTTGAAAAGTATTGAGGACTGAATGAACTTTAAAAAATTATACAATCCAGAGTGACCTCAAAAACTGAGTTAAATGTTAAGTGAGCTAAAGCTTCTGATAATGATTGACAATGAAACTTTGACGTCCAGAGTTCACTCAAAGGCAGTACCAGTTACAGAAAAACAGCAAGGTCTCACTTTGAGAAAAATATCTACGTCAAATGATTACAATCCTTAAAAATAGCTTAGCCAAATATGATGAGTACATATGAAATTGTGTTGACAGGTGAAAGGGCATCAAGCTGCCTACTGCATTCACAAAAATAAGTTTAAAACCAATTGGTTTTTAGACAAACTGAAAAACATTTAGCCAGGAATAGTACATTGAGATGAACAATGTTGGTGCATACCCGCGATACTAGGATATTATGATGATTTAACATCTAGAGCAGTGCTTCACTACTCTACCCAAAAGTCGGTGGCAAGTTGGTGTGAAGTGGTGGAGTGGGTCACAGATGTGTTCTTCGGCATCATCAAACAGTTTAACTTTTTAATTGGGGTTGGAATAATTATGTTGGTATGCACGCTGCGTTCACCATCTGAAGCTAAGAAGCCCTCCAAGGAACAGATGTCATTGTTTTGAAGTGCCACTGCAATCTCTTCCAGTAACCCCTATAGGTTTTTGATTCAGACAAGGCTTCACCGTTTAATTTGGGGATACAATTTAAAAATTTTATCTGAGATGGGTCAAGTGAATTTTGCCTTGATGTGTCAGATACATGGCTGAGTGTTTAATGTACCTATTGTTGTGAAAGTGGCTTCTCACCTTTGGTCCAGCTGAAGACAAACTATAGGAACAGAATGGACATTGAACACATGTTTTGAACAGTGCATATAAACATTGTAGAATACTGTAAACATTGTTTTGTGAAGTAAATTATGTTTCAGAAATTAAATTATTTTTGGGTCATTACTTAATGACCAAGGACAAATGAGGGTTCTGAGGTTAGACAAGTTTTCATCTACTGATCTAGAGGATAATAGTTTCTAAGTGACCGCATTGCTTGTACTCATGGATTTGGGGGGTTTGTGAGCAAGTAACAGAATCCTTACAATGTATCATTGGTTTTGTGATTCATTTGTTACACTAAGAGGAACATAGAGGCAGATCATATGATATTAACAGCAGGCAAAACACTTTTAGCAGACACTTCCCCTGCCTTAACATATTCCTTCCTTGACACCTTAGATTCCTGATCTCTGTGGTTTGTTATGCTAGATGTTACAAAAATGTAATGACCAAAAACTAAAACTCACCATGAAATCCTCAAGAGTTCCATACATATTTATAGTCTTCTCAGGATTGTCCCCACCACAGTCTTGTACAGAATGAGATCTGTCTGCATATGTTCTAGCCGGACAAAGACACTGATAGTAATTAGTAGACAATTACTTGGCCTGCATCATAAATGAATATAATAAATGAACATTATAAAAAACACTTTTAGATTTATTAAATCTTAAGCTTGTGGTTCCCAGTTTCTACAACAAACTATACATTATTTAATATTTAGAACATGATCAGCATAGATGTATTCTTGTATCTGCCTCATAAAGTACAATTGTCTCAACACAATATATAATTTCAAAGAGTTCAGAGTCTAATAATCCAAGCTAATTTGCAACACTCTGTAGATCTGAGTGTTTAAATATGTCCCTGTTTGCCATAAAGCAAAATTGCATTTTAATAGCTTGGTATACACAGGTAGTAATTAATATACCTTGCCTGGCCACATTAATATATGAGTCACAGGAATATTAAAGTGCAAGGATGATTCATATCACCTCCAGCTGTGTTATTTTCTAAAGGCAAAGATGTATCTGTTATCTAATTCCCAGGAACAGACACTAATTTGTTTGTAATGGAATTTTACTACAAAATAAATTAGAACATGTTCTTCAAAAAGCAAGCCAGTCAAATTTGGTAGACTGGACCTAAATAATGTCATTTTCTGATGTGACTGCATTGCCCAAACTCACTTAGTTCCTGTGAACAATTGCTAAATGTGAATTAAAACCTCAATTATGACTATGTCATTGAATTATGGTCCTTCCCTGATCTTTCATTGAAATCAACTAATCCCAAATCAATAGAATTTACAAAATGTAAAAAACTCCTTGGAAAAGATGTATGAATAATCACATTAATACTGAACGCAAGGCTTGTAACATTTTAGCAGTAGGTAAAACGTAATATATATAAGGGTCGGGCTAGGATTGTCAACACCATTATGGTACTTCTGGATTGTGGACCTATTTGGAACACACCAGTGACACATCGATACCTGAATACCTGAAGGTAGCTCTGATGTACCTCCGAAAAAGACCACAATTCAGACATCATAGCTGTTTCCACACTGATATCTCCCAACAACAAAATTATTTGAAAAGCACCAAAATTAAGTGGTAGACTCAGCTGTCCCCATAGAGGACTTTCCTATGGATTTTGTTTGCTACTGAATGATCAAACCCTCGAAACTGTAGGAAATTGCTGCATTTCTGGCAGTTAAATTCTCCAGGTTTTAGCTGGAAAATTTAACAGAAAAGTGTAGAAGAATCACAGTAAACATATTTAAAACACACAAAAATTACATACTTTTATAATATATGAATTTTATAATATAGTAGTATATTTACATTAATATAAAAATGTTTACATTTTTATAAAAATATATTTAATATTTTATATTAATTTGTTTATGTTTATGTTTATGTATTTAATTAGTGTTGGGTTTTTTATATATATATTTTTTTTTATTTCAGGCCATTGTGGTAGGACATTCTTTATTTCAGCTGTAGTATAAGTCCTCCCATTCACTTCTATGAGAGGATTTTGACCATTTCTGTAATAGCTGAGGTCTTCCCAAAATGGCCCCGAAATTAGCAATAGAAGTATATGAGGTGGTCTGAGGCTTTCCTTCTCTGAGGGAGCTCAGTTTCCGAAATGATGGCCAGAAAATATAACCAATTTTTGTGCCATTTCACGATCACTTCTGTGCTCTCTGAGTGGCCTGAAATTAAGGGCAACTCAGATCACCAAAGTGTTCCAGTTGGGTTAGAAACTTGGAGATTTGAATTTCTCAAGAAAAGCAGAGCTAACTGAACCAACCCTTCAGGGTTGCCACCTTTTCTTCAAAAAATAAATAAATTCTGGCCATAGAGTAAGCAAAGTTGCTGATTAAACCTATTTGGCTGATAAAGTACAAAAGAGAGTGACCACCCCCCCCAATAAACATAAAATAAACATTTATAGTGTTAAAAATATCACAGGAGCAGTAGTCTCGGGTAAATAATTGCTAGAGTAAATAATTGCTTTAGCTTGAGAAAAATTCCTTTTGGAGTTGAAAGTTGCCATGGTAGCAGTATAAAGCACACAACATTTTGATTTGAGTGCTGGTCAATACATTTTATTTATTGGAGTCTAGTCCACCTATTTATTTGTAGTGCAGATCCATATACAGTTTTTTTTTTTAGCAATGTTATGGGTCATTATGGGAGCTATACTTTACAGCAGATGTACCAAATACCAGACATCACTGTTAAAGAGAAGAAAATTGTGAGACCCAGTTTGCAGACTCATCCAAGCTGTTCCATTGATCTCAGTATCCTTTTGCTTTGCTTGCTTGTTTATTTTCTATGCTCACTCCTGCTTTTGTTTCCTCTCTGGTCTTGCTTATTACGTATTCTTGTTCCTACCTTTGTTTTGCATACCTGTACCTTGTCCATCCCTCTCTTGCATGGCCACAGACTGGCGCTCCTACAAAGTGGTAACCCTTCCTTTGCTCGGCCACAAAGTGGTATCCCTCACAGAATGACATCCCTCTCTAGCTCGGCCATGTAGTGGTAACCCCCACAGAGTGGCAACCCTTCTCTTGCTCAGTCTCAAAATGGTGCTCCCCCAGAGTGGTACCTTCCCAATCTGGCTACAGTCCGGATCCTGCCTTTTCCAGAGTAGCCCCTACCTGAGCACTCCGTAATATATGACCAGGAAATCTGTGCGTGTGATAACTTCTGTTCCCTTAAAGAAGTTATCCAGCAAAGCATTAGTGCTGGTCGCCTCCGGAGGTTGCTCATGTTATTGTAGGCTATGTCTGCTCTTATGCCCTGTATCCTGATTCCCTGTATTTCTCAGCCCTGTCTCAGAACTCTATTAAACTCTCATGTTCCTATTACTTTACTTTCTACTCTGATCCATTTCTGGTTTTCTTGCTCTCTGTTATTCTATTGCTCCTTTCCAGGTTTTCTTTGTTTCCTCTTTCTTAGTTCTCTATAAATGCAACCACACTCATTTTATCTGTTTGCGTTCTTCAGCTCAGCAGGTATTTTCTCTGTTTGTAAGTCTGTGTATTGTTGTTAGTTTGCTATTCAATTTTAGTGTAGGGACTTGCCTAATTTTGAGGTACAAATGGTTGGCAAGCTTCATGTTATGGCCATAATTAACCAAATCCTCACTGTTTAAACTAAGCGTCTTAGGTCAGTTCCTGCATGTTTGTTTATATATATATATATATATATATATATATATATATATATATATTCCCTTATCCTCTCCCCCTGAAACACCTGAGGATCTTAGCTCCTTTCCCCTAACCCCATGTCCAGCTTGGTTCCTCTTATGAAGTGTATGAGGATCTCAGCTCCTCACTCCAGTCTTTGTGTTCTTTTAGCCCTTAACCTGTCCTCTGTATGTTCTTCTGTGTTATATGTGTATCTCTTTATTTCGCCTTAGTTATGTAGTTATGTCTTATCCTTTGCCCTTCCTTGTATGCTTTAGTTCCCCCTTTGCACCTTGTTCTGTCCTGCAGACCTGCACTCTGTATTTATGCTCCTTTCTGCCTCAGTTCCCTTGTACTTGTTTTGCTCTGATTGGCTCATCTGTTTGCTTTATCCTGATACATCCTGCTAACCTGTTCTAGTTATACTCCATGCTTGCTGCAGGATGTTTGCAGGATCACTTTAGTCATCCCTAGGCATCACTGGATTCCACAGCTGCTTCACAGGGCCTGGGGTCGTGGCTGCATGAACTTGGGGGTCTCAAACCACTGAGGGACTGCAGTTACCCAGCACCAGGCCCTGTGTCTCCATTTCCAGCTCATTGAACTCCTGCATCGAGCGCTCAGGGTTCCATAATATCCTGGACCCGTCCCTGACATATGGCTATAGTCAGGGGCCTGACAAAAATACAATATCATTCTTTGTGTCTTCCTGTACTTGCTTGTCTCTCTTTCTTTATCACGGCACCTAAAACAAGACAAGTAACACTCTCAAGTAACATGCCTCCAAGCTTTCCTGATTTCCATGGGACAGTCGTGATTTTTGCACCCTGTCCCTTTGAGTTCTACCTCTCTCCTTACTTACCAGGCGCAGAAGTTTGGAGGTGTGAGACTGACAGAGAAAATAATACAGACATGCAAAAACTGGCAGAAACAGAGTAAGATAACAGGCAAAGACTGGCAGAAAGAGTAAGACACAGGGCCAGCTAAAGGGTTTGTGGGACCAGGTGCAAAGTAGTGTGTGGGAATGTGTATTTTAAAACAATACCAATCATCTCTGCAGCTCATATGTAACCATGTCAGTGGGTGGGAGGAGTTCTTATCTGTAGTTAAAAAATAAATTGTGTAATTAGAATCTTCAACTAGAACTTCTCCCACTAAGTTTATAAAGATAATATTGTACTGACCAGAAAATTATATTTTAGTATAATTATTGCTACAAAGCCATTAAACTGAGCAGGAAACCTCATTTATTTCCCATAAGGGTAAATCATGTGAACATCTGTAAGCATGCACTTAGTGACCTCATGTAGACTATGTATAGAGGGTATCAAGGCCATTCCAACATTTATTAGTGAACAGGTGAAAATAAACATTGCCAGATATGTTTAACTAAGATAGTTATCATTTCCAAGGAATCCTTCATCTGTAGAATGACTTCTAGGCATTTCATCTAAAGCGTCTTTATGTGCAGACATGCAGAGATTGTAAGTTACCCTGATACTCTGGTAGCTACCTACAAACGGGATACTTTTGCCTTTAAAAATTTTTATCGCAATGCTAACTTGCATATATATTAATAGTTCAGAATACCACTATTTTAATGCTCTGTCTATGACACTTTTAACGTAATTCTTTAGAAAAAGTATCTGAAACATAATCCTGCATCTGCTATGTTTGCAAAGAACATGTACATCTAAATGCACATACCAAAAACAATCAGGAGGTAGTGGTGTATCTTGGTTTTGTACTGCCCTAGGCAGACAAAATTGGGGCACCCAACTACCCACACTGCACATGCACGACATGCCCCATAATCAACATCCCATTACATGAACCCATCACATAGCTCCATCATCCCCATTACATGCCTCCATCAACCCCATTACATGCCTCCATCACCCCCATTTCATGCCTCCATCACCCCAGTTTCATGCCCCATCACCCCCATTACATGCCTCCATCACCCCCATTACATGCCTCCATCACCCCCATTACATGCCTCCATCACCCCCATTACATGCCTCCATCACCCCATAATATGCCTCCATCACCCTCATAACATGCCTCTATCACCCACAAAACGTGCCTACAACACCCCATTACATGCTCCATCACCCCCATTACATACCCCCATGACATCCCTCCATCACCCCCATGACATCCCTCCTTTACCCCCATGACATCCCTCCATCACCCCAATTACATGCCCCCTCACCCCAGGACTTATCCTGATCCCTGGTGGCTAGTGGCAGGCAGCATGGTGTCCTACCATGCTGCCTGTTCGGCTCCACGCGGTGAGTGTAGATAGGTCATGTGACCTGGTGCATGTCTGAAATCGGAGCGCTGGGTCACGTGACCAGCCATCACCCCGCCCCTTAAGAAAAGGGGCGGAGTCAGGAGGATCACTCAAATGTATTTAATGGGCTATAAGCCACAGATTTATTATAGTAATACAAAAAAGGGACAATCATACAGTCAATTATAAAGATTATACTTACACAATAGTACTGACAATAGAATAGATATTTGATAAAATCAGCACAAAATCGCAGCAGAAAGATAACTCATTAAAAAGACACACAACAAGAGGGTGGGCACACACAGAGTCTCAAGGGTGACTTAACAAATACACATACATACACAAGTTATTATACCTGAACATAAATGATGGAGACAGGTTCAACTGCTCCAAAAAGCACTGCATGTGCTAATGGCGGCTGCCATGTTGGCACACAAAGTGACGTTTACATATAAAATACCCACCAAATAATTAAATGACCTAAAAAATATGAAAAATTACCATCATAAAGCAAAAATAATAGTATTATCCAAAAAAATATTTTGCAGAAAAATCAAAAGAATTTTACTTAAAAAAACAAAAGTAATAAAAAAGAACTAGAAAAAAAAGAAATGATAAACAATATGAAGTTGAGAAAAAAGGAAGAAGGGAGTATTAAACTATGCAGCAAAGACGATTAAACAGTCCAACAATCAAGGAAAATATAATGAAACCAACAGAAGGATAAAAAATAAAAAAAAAAATTGGAAAGAATATATACATATCAATGGGCTATCAGTGTACATGGAGATAAACAATGTACATGAACAGTCACAATATTATAACAGTATGTAAGAGAATCAGTCAGTAATAAGGAGTACTATGAAGCAGCATAAAGGAAGTGTGCAATGGTGAGTCCAAACAGGAGAAAAAAAATATGGAAAAAATTCAAAATAAATAGAGAGCAATTCAAAAAAATGTACAGCTGGAGGTGAAAAAGCATCTTTGGAACCGATAACAAGAAGAAAAGACATAAATTGTCCAAAATTTTAAAATAATACCATATCACAAATGTCCATTTGTTATTTTTTTGCTTGACTGTCCAGCACCTTGGGTGTTTTTGTGGGCCAGATGAGTCAAGAGGGTTCATGGTAGTGGATGCTTTGCCTACAGCCATATTGCTCTGAGAGAGCTCGATCCAGTCTGACCTCAGAAGCTAAGCAGAGCCAGGCCTGGTCAGTACCGGTGCGGGAGACTGATTGGGAAACCTGGATGCTGTAGGGGCACTTTTTTGTCCGGCCGCCTTAATTGTTGTCTTGCTACCGCCTCAGCTTTTTGGGGGATTGGACGAGTTAAGAGTGTTATGTGGCAGTGCAACATTTTCATACAGCCATACTGGTCTGAGAGTGTCTGATCCCGTCTGACCTCGGAAGCTAAGCAGAGCCAGGCCTGGTCACTATCGGTGCGGGAGACTGATTGGGAACCTGGGTGCTGTAGGCTCACTTTTTTGTCCGTCTGCCTTAGCTGTTTTCGGGCTTGAACGAGTTAGGAGTGCTACCTGGCAGGGCAATCTTTGCCTACAGCCATACTGGTCTGAGAGTGCCTGATCCCATCCGACCTTGGAAACTAAGCAGAGCCAGGCCTTATCAGTACCGGTGCGGGAGACTGATTGGGAACACTGGGTGCTGTAGGCTCACTTTTTTGTTCCTTCACCTTAGCTGTTTTCATGCTTGAACGAGTTAAGAGTGCTACGCGGCAGGGCAATATTTTCTTATAGCCATACTGGTCTGCAGCGCCTGATCCTGTCTGACGTCGGAAGCTAAGCAGTACCTGCCCTGGTCAGTACCGTTACAGAAGACTGATTGGGATCCCCGGGTGCTGTAGGCTCACTTTTTTGTCCGGCCACCTTAGCTATTTTCGGGCTTGGACGAGTTAAGAGTGGTCCCAGCAGTACAATCTTTGCCTAAAGCCATACTGGTCTGATAGCACCCTATCCCATCTGACCTCAGAAGCTAAGTAGAGCCCAGCATGGTCAGTAGTGGTGTGGGAGAGTGATTGGGAACCCCAGGTGCTATACAGTGTTAATTTTTATTTTGCATGACTGTCCGTCTCCCTTGTGTGTTTTAGGGGGCCGGACGAGTCAAGAGGGTCCAAGGCAGGGCACTCTTTGCTTACAGCCATACTGCTCTGAGAGCGCCTTATCTGGTCCGATCTCAGAAGCTACGCAGAGCCAGGCATGGTCAGTACCGGTGCCGGAGACTGTTTGGGATCCCCGGGTGCTGTAGGCTGTCTATTTTATTTTTTTTGCATGACTGTCTGCCCCACTTGGGTGTTTTCGGGGGCCAGATGCGTCAAGAGGTTTCACATCCGTGTACTCTTGGCCTACAGCCATACTGCTCTGAGAGTGGCTGATCCTGTCTAACCTCGGAAGCTAAGATGAGCCATGCTTGGTCAGTACCAGTGCGGGAGACTGATTTGGAACCCCTGGTACTGTAGGTTGTCCATTTTTTTGTATTTCTGTCATGCCCCCATGGGTGTTTTAGGGGGCCAGACGAGTCAAGAGGGGTCACAGCAGGCCATTCTTACAGCCATACTGCTCTGAGAGCACCCGATCCCGTCTGACCTCGGAAGATAAGCATAGCCATGCCTGGTCAGTACCTGTGTGGTAGCCTGACTGGGAACCCCTTTCGTGGACCGGACGAGTCAAGAGGAGTCACGGCTGGGCACTCTTTCCTTACAGCTATCCTGCTATGAGAGCTGCCGATTTTGTCCGACCTCAGAAGCTAAGAAGAGGCAGGCATGGTCAGTAACTGTGCGGGAGACTGATTGCTAACCCCGGGTACGGTAGGCTGTCCTTTTTTTGCATGACTATGCAGCCCACTTGGGTGTTTTCGGTTGCAGCACAAGTCAAGAGGGGTCACGGCCGGGAACTCTTTGCCTACAGCTATACTCCTTTGAGAGCTCCTGATCACATCTGACTTTGGACGCTAAGCAGACCCAGTACTGGTGCGGGAGACTGATTGCACTGATTTGCATGACTGTCAGGCCCACTTGGGTGTTATTGTGTTCCCCTATGCGGACAGTGAGTGGCTTTGTGGTTTTACCAACATAACAAAGGCCACAGGGACATTTCAATAGGTAAACAAAAAAATCATGTTGACAGTTCAAGTATTCGGTGAGAGGAAATTTGGTGCACCTCCGTGGTTGTGTAAAGTATGGTGATATAATCACACTATTGCAATTTACACATCTCCCACATGCATGCATTTCTGTAGGAGTTGTGAGCCAACTGTCAGTTGAACCAGTATTGTCGGACTCTGAACCACGTTTATTATCCATCAGCAAATCCTTAAGATTCTGAGATCTTTTATATGCCATAAGGGGAGGCTGATGGAAGAGCTTCCCCACCTTTTTGTTAGCCTGCAGTACAAACCAATATTAGTTAAGAATACGTTGTACCTGACTTGATCTTGTGGAATAAGTGGTAGTACATGGAATTCGGTCCAAGATGTTTCCGTATTGCTGTTTAGCAAGAATTTCCTGATGATTTTTTTTGGCCCATGTGGCACACCGTCCTAGGGTATTAGAATCATACCCCCTGGAACTGAAACTGTCAGTAAGTTCATTAGTAGATATGTGCGAAACTAACATTTTCGTTTCGTTTTCGTCCATTCAGACGTAAATGTTATATATTTAGTCTAAAACTAATTTCGTTCATTACTGCATTCGTTTCAGACGAAATTCGTTCATTATTTTCGTTTCGTTTTATTCGTTCGTACAAATCAATCAATCAATTGACCTACACATTCCATAAACCGAACGTCGTTCGGTTTATAGACTTTCGGCTTATGGAATACATGTAGAATTTCTTATGAATGGGAACTCTAGTTCGGTTTATAGAAAGCCAATAGTATTACATGTATACTATAAACCGAAAGTCTATAAACCGAACGTACGTGTGGTGAAAAGCTCGTCACTGTCATAAATGTGATGGAGTCTCAAAAACTGACCATAAGGTAGGTTTTCCAGTAACCTTTGAGAATGGGAGGAATATGCATGTAAGAAGGATACGTCTGTTTCTTTCCTGTAAAGACCAAAAGAAAGACTTGAATCATTCACTGAACGTGAACCTACCTGGACATCCAAAAAATTAATCACTGATTTATTGTACTCCAAAGTAAAGAAGCCTTGTTTCGAGCCTTGAATTCAAGAATTCCCTGAATTCCAAAAGATAGAGTTCAGTACCATGCCAAATAAAAAAAAAAAATCATCAATGAAATGGAGCCATTTTCCAACAGAGGACACAAAAGGATCACTAGTGTAAACAAAACTCTGTTTTGATCCATGAATAGATTGACCTCTTTGTCGTGCCCTAAATCTGAAAATAGAATTGTTTTATCAAAACAGAAGTAATTCCTAGTTCAAAAATAAAATTTGTGTAATCACTGTCAATCTGGTATGCATCCATGCAAATGCCCACGGCCTCCAGACCTCCATCATGAGGGATGGAGCTGTAGAAGCTGGAGACATCCATAGTAAACAACCAAGTGTCCCCATCAAAACGATTATACCTCATAATCTTGGAAAGAAAATCCGTTGTGTCTCTGATGTAAGAACTCATTTTGCCAACCAAATGTTGTAAATGAAGGTCTACAAAAATGGAGGTCGGTCGGAGCACAAAATCACAGTCAGATACAATAGGCCTACCTCTAAATGTGAGGAAAGATTATCTGGGACATATAGCAAGATTGCCAAAGTTACACTATATTTCCAAAAATATTGAGACACCTGACCATTACACCAACAGGGACTATTATGACATTGCATTCTAAATACATAGACAGTACTATGTAGTTGGTACTCTTTTTGTAGCTATAACAGCTTCCACTCTGGGAAGGCTTTCCACAAGATTTTGAGTGTTTCGGTGGGAAATTTTGCCCCTTTACCCTGTAGAGCATATGTGAGGTCAGGCATGGCGAGAATGCCTGACTCACAATCTCTATTCCAGTTTATCTCAAAGGTGTTCGATGGGACTGAGGTCAGGGAATTGTGTGGGACAGTCAATTTTTACCATACCAAACTCATCCAACCATGTCTTTTTGAACCTTGCTTTGTGCACTGGGGCACAGTCATGTTAGAAAAGGGCCTTCCCAAAACTGTTTCGACAAAGTTGGAAGCATAGCATGTAACAAAATATCTTGCTAGCTGGCTATAGTGTTTAAGTATCAATATTTTCCTTCACTGTAAGTAAGGGGTCTAGCCCAACCCCTGAAAAACATCCCTACACCACCAAACTTTACAGTTGGCACAATGTAGTCAGGCAGGTAACGTTCTCCTTGTATCTACCAAAACCAGACTCACCCATCAGACTACTTAACAGTGAATACTCCACAGTAAATGTTTTCACTACTCTAGCAGAGGCATGCTTAACACCACTTGATCAAATGCTTGTCATTGTACTTGGTAATATGAGGCTTGCATGCAGCTGCTCGGCCATGAAAAGTCATTCCATGAAGCTCCTGCTGCACAGTTTTTGTGCCAATATTAATCAGCAGAGCATTGGCGACTTTTTTACACACCATATGCCTCAGCACTCTATGAATTCTATTCTCTAATAGTCAAGTATAGTGCGATGATGTCCATCTCACCCTATTTACTAACACAAACGACCTCCCACTCATCAAAGCACATCTCAATCTTCCATCGAGTTAAAAAAAAAAGAAAAATAATAATCCTTCCCCTGTCAAAACTGCTAGCTCCACCCACTCTATAATTAAAATAGTGCTAGGAGGTGCCGATGCTCCTGGCATGGATTATAAAATGAGAGAATAGGGCAAGTGGCCCTGTCTCCTGTAATTTATTATTGGCAGGCTCCCACCTCTATGAAGATAGAGCCTGCCTGAGAATGTGTTTGGCATATTAGAGATGAGGGAAATGGCTTCTCTTTTCTAATGCAGACAGTGTTATTGTGGAGAGGGGAAAAAAACATTTTCATTTATTTTGTAAATGCCTATGACTGGTGTCCCTTAAAGCTAGGTATAACATACCTCCCAGCATGCCCCACCTGCAATGTGAGACACTAGGCGGTGTAACTTGGATGGGGGAGTTTCAGGACTACAAACCAACTGCACATGTGTATCACACTGGAATCACAAAATATCGAGACACAAGAAGATGAAGTCGGAACCATCTCCTATAAAGAATAAATTGTATTTGTTATTTCTATAAAATCTCTTATTATATTGAAGGCAAAAATATAATTCATAGGATCTAGTTTAGATGTTATTCTGATGTGTAATGCTAGATAGACATATAAAAGGGATTAGTCTGGATACAATGTCAAGAACCAGCTTGAAGAAGGGAGTGGTCCTTAAATTAATTTCAACTCTTTGGATGCCAGAGATAATTCTACAAATACATTATGTTCTCTTTCTTTTTGTCAACAGATACATTTTGCATCTCCTCATGTCCCTTGTAAACTATTTGTTCTATAAATCGGAATGATGTGGATATAATTAAGCATTAATTGTCTGAAACTGTACTTAACATTACTGAATTATTTTCTGCTTTTACTTACCGCAAGAATTCTCTTGCACAGCTTTTTACTGATCACCGGAATTCTCATGTAACTGTCTGTAAATGTTTCCACTTTCTCTGCCTGTATAACAGTGATTGTGTGATCACTTTTTTGGGTCTGTGTGTGTCTACGTAACTGGCTTTGTAGTCACTTTTTTCTATCTCTTTTTCATCTCTCTTTCTCAGTGTGGGCTATTCATTAAAGATGATCTCACAAGTGAACTGCAAAAATCAGACCTGAAAAGCTGAGGCAAGTAGTAGAATAGTCAAATTTTTCTAACTGATCTCTGAAGTTCACGTGTTAGTTCAGTTGTGTACCCCTCTGTGTACTCCTAACCTATCTCTATATAGATTTCTCTTTCATTACACAGAATGTGTCTCGATCGATCTTAGATACATAAGTAAGGGCAAATGTCAAAGAGCAATACTTATGAAAGCAAACCTAGAGCATTTGTATCCAAAACACTAATTCTGGAGAAGTCACAAGGGAAACCATAAGAACACCAAGATGCTTATAGTTTACCTTGATCTATAGTATATGGCACAATGTGTTAGGCAAAGTCTAGGGTAAAGTGGAGCAATCAGTAGTAGCTGAGTATAGGACTGATACCATCAGTTATTGCTAGTAGAGTTGTAACTGAGTGTAGTGTAGAGCCCTGCAAATTGATCCTGTTGTTCTGTCTCGTGCTAATGCCATGTAGGAAAAAAAAGTCCAGACGGCTCCTGGTGTTCTACCACAAAGTCTAGGCACTCATACGTTCCCATTGGGTGAACTGCGCATGCGCTCAGTCACTCAGATATTACAATTGAGTACACCCAATGGGGACTTCTGAGTTCCCGGACTTTGTGATAGAAGACCAGCGGGGTAGGTTGAAGAAGATCCACTGTTCTACCTGCCCAGTTTAAGAATATCTCACATAAAACTTCTGTGGCAGCATTAAGATTACAAGAGTAACGGGTATAATAACACTTTCTATAAACTGCTGGAAGACCAGTTAGCAGAGCATCTGACACGTACCTTCAATAGTTTTGTGGAGATGAAAGAAATCCCAGAGGAATGTTTAAGAGCAAATATCATACCAATAAAGAAGCAGGATAAGGATCAGGAAAAAGTAGAAAACTATAGACCAATCTCCCTGTTAAATTCAGATATTAAAATTTATGTGGCAGTCCTTGCGGACAGACTAAAGGCCATCATTCCCACGATAATACATAGAGACCAAGTAGGTTTTGTATCAGGAAGAACTCCAACAAGTAACATCAGGAAAATTATAGATATCTTAGATCAATCTCATAAAAATAAAACACCTCTGTTATTACTATCACTAGATGCCGAAAAGGCTTTTGATAGATTGAGATGGGAATACTTGAAGCAAACAATGATGGCCTTTGGTCTTTCTGGATGGATGCTACAGGCGATTTTGCTGCTATATACAAGACCTTCTGCTAAAACGGCCGCCCCTGGAATAATATCTGAATGGTTCCAAATATCAAATGGAACGAGGCAGGGATGCCCCCTGTCCCCCCTACTGTATGTATTATCAATTGAGCCGTTGGCTATACAAATAAGGAAGAAAGCTGAAATAGAGGGCTTTAAAGCTAAGAAATTGGAATTAAAGACATCTATGTATGCCGATGATGTTCTAATATCCCTAACGAATCCAGGTAGATCGGCTGAGGCACTCATGAATGTGATTGAGAAATTCGCAGAAATATCCAATTATAAATTAAACATTAAGAAAACAGTGGCATTACCCATAAATATAGAGGAAGAGGAGGTAGCACAGCTCAAGAGGAGATTCCCCTTTACATGGTCACAAAAAGAGATAAACTATCTAGGGATAAAACTAACATCTGACCCGCACAAGATAATGGAAACAAATCTTTTAACATTAATGAGACAGATAAATAAAACTTTGGTAGAAGGGAAAAATAAAGAAATATCCTGGTGGGGGAGAATCAATGTAATAAAAGCATATATATTGCCCAGGTGGTTATATTTATTCAGATTAATCCCCCTTAAAATTCCAGATCCATGGTTGGATATGATTCAATCCGCATTTACAAAATATGTTTGGCAGGGGAAAAAACCCAGATTGAGTATATATATATGCTATCAAAAAAAATCAACAGAGGGGGGGGTAGGGCTACCAAATATTAGGGAATATTTAATGGCAAATATGCTGAACCATTTAATATACACCCAGAGACAGGATGCAGACAGATAAGACTGGTATCACCTAGAGACTGATATTATACAAGCTGATGATCTCTCCACTATAATGGGGACAAAAAACTGTGAAGCCAGAGCCGTAAAGTCCTTGATATTAAGTAACATCATGAGCAGTTGGATTAAATTAAAGAAACAATTAGGGCTAAAAGATAAACTAATCCAAAATATAAATATAAAAATTATTTCTGAGGAGTTGGAAGATATTAATCTGAAGCACTGGTATAACGGGGGAATTACCAGAATTAAGGACTTGTATGATAGGTCAGGTGTGCAGAACTTTAATCAATTACAAGAGGAATACAAGCTCGGAGATAAAGAATTATTTAATTATATCAGAATAAGAGATTTCCTGAGAAAAAGAGTGGCAGACAGGAAGGGAGAAAGAATAGACAAATTAGAAATAGCATTCTCATTAACAGCGAAAGATAGCTATAAAGTGGTAAACATGGAGATTGTCAGAGATAAGAGGAAAAAGATAGATCATCCAGCTGCCAAAAAATGGGCGAAAGATCTAAACAAAGATATCACTAAGGAAGACCTGGTAACATCCCTAAGGAAAGTACACAAAGCAGTACACTGTTTAAATCTATTAGAAACATTTTACAAAATGATAAGCAGGTGGTACTATGTCCCAAGTAGACTATCAAAAATGTATACCCAGGCTACAGAAACATGCTGGCGCTGTGGGACAGACATAGGGACATATGTACATACCTGGTGGAACTGCTCAAAACTAAAGCCGCTATGGGGGAAAACCTTAAAGAAAATTAAAGAAATGACGGGTATAAATTTAGACCCAACACCAGAAAAGATATTATTAATGATAGAGTGGCCAAGAATGAAGAAAGAAGTCTCACATATTATCATTCATATAACTAGTAGTTATCGCAAGAAATTGGAAGGGGAATGGGGAAATTGAGTGGCAACAGGTATATGCCCATTTATTATACCAGTGGAGAATGGAGAGAGCCAGTGATAGAATGAGGCAGAATAATAAAAAGGAAAACCGGAGAAACTGGAATACTTGGATAGAAGAATGGGAAAAGAGAAAGGAAGATCGATCTCCAGAGGTGGTTTAAATAGAACCTGGCGGGAGGAGTAAAAGTAAGACCCCTTCAGGATAAAAACTCCCTTCCCGGCAGATTCCATGCAATATATGTAGCCAATGTGTCAAACTGTGTCAATAGTGTTATAATGTTTTAAATGTCTATATGTTTTATATGTTTGCCCCTAATTATGGTCAATATTCTAATAATGTCCAAAATATAATGGAGACTGAAATTTTAATAAGGAAATATGATAAGATTATATATATGGGGCTATGTATGTTAAATGTTTATAATTTTGTAATTAAAAAAAAAAAAAAATAAAGATTACAAGAGTTCCCGGGTTTCTTTCATCTCTGCACCATACAGCAGGGGAAGCCTGAATACCTCTACTCCATCATACCACTTTAATTTATTCTTTGTTATCTGATGTATCCATGCGCCTGACACACGTGTAGAATCCATAAGGGATTCTGACAGGAAACTCAATAGTTTCCCAGAGTTTAGAATCAATAAAACACTCCATGTAAGAAGACTATGTGTTCCTAGCTAATTGGCAGACTCGTCAAGGTGTCACCCGTCTCTGTTAATATATTCCGAATAACTGACAGTTCATTTTAGGTGGATTGTACAAATTGCACTGTTTAATCACGAGCTGCAAATTATACAATCAAGGGAGTTACTCCATTGAAAACAAACAACAAGTGAAATCTACTTCGTACTTTCTCCCTACAGAAAATAATCCACCCTGATAATCGTGTAACTTGTAGTGATGACTACTCCACTTGTTTGGGCAAAGAGCTCAGCACAATGTTGCAGTAATCATGTATAAGCAGAGTTCAAAGCACATCTCTACTTAACAGTCTAAAAACATTTTTAATGTCCTGGAATATATAAACATGTTATTGTAAGCCCTTATTTAAATATTATTATCTAACTAAAAATGGTTATTTTTTTTCATTTTAAAGGGACTCCATTACATAAATGTTACTTATGCTCTGAAAGTAGAGAATAAGTAAATTATCAAAAATAAACTATATACATGATGTTAGAAGGACTCCAATCACATGCATACTTTCAGAGACAAATATAATAATAATATAATAAGAAATACTTATGAATGGGGACTCTATTTCGGTTTATAGAAAGCCAATAGCATTACATGTATTCCATAAACCTAAAGACATTCGGTTTATAGACTTTCAGTTTATGGAATACATGTAATGCTATTGGCTTTCTATAAACCGCAATAACCTATTCGTATGAATGGGGACTCTATTTCGTTTTATAGAATAGCAATAGCATTACATGTATTACATCTGAGAGTCAAATAGAACCGTCAACTACTTTGCTTACAGCGCACTTTGAAAAATTCTAATAGTTTTGGGTGGTAAATAGTACATTTGCGTCTTGCGGTGCACTTCATATCTGAGAGTCAAATAGAACAGTCCAATACTGTGCTTACAGCGCACTTTGAAAAATTCTAATTGTTTTGGGTGCTAAATAGTACATTTGCGTCTTGCGGTGCACTTCATATCTGAGAGTCAAATAGAACAGTCCAATACTGTGCTTACAGCGCACTTTGAAAAATTCTGGCTACCTCCTCCTCCTCCAGCGCCGCTTCCACCTACACCGCCACGGTCACCACCTCCTCAACCTATGGGTCACTTAGTATAAACTGAAAGAGAATACCCTGCACTCCAACCCTCTCTCAAATGGATAATACTGTTGGTCCTCCTGGCAGCCATGCTTTAGATTTAGATTTATGTTCTTCCAAAACTAAAATCAAAGATTCCATCTAGTGCTATTTTATGGCTCGGTTGTATTTTTAATTTATATGTATTTTATGTTATTTGAAGTTATTTCCCTATCCATATTTGTTTGCAGGGCACTTGTCCTACTCTTACCCACATTTTACTTCCTTTTGCAGCCCTCTAGCCCTTTCCAGGACTTTTTTAGAGGCATTTTAATGGCCAAAAGTTTGGGTCCCCATTGGGTCAAGTTCGACCCCGAACCCGGACTTTTTTCCGTAGTTCAGCCGAACCCGCCAAACCCGAACGTCCAGGTGTCCGCTCAACTCTATTTATGACATCACCTGTGGTTTGATATGCCAATAAATTATGTTCACTAGGAAATGTATAATTGAATATTAAGCCACAAGGTGATGTCATAAACAGGAGATACCACAAACACATTTAAAACCTTTTATTGTGGGCATGTGCTTTGCAATTCTTCACACATTTTTTTATTCTCTACATTGAGGGTATAAAGAACATTTTTGTAATGTCTGTTTAAGTGTTTATTTTATTTCCCCTGAGGTATAACTTCACAGCTGCCACACCATATGAAGGCAGACAGCAATTGTTGTCAAATAACATCCATAGACAAGGACAATACATGGCTTAAAAAAGGAGGGACAAATCATAATGTTGGGGGGGGGGGGGGGGGGCAATTGTTAAGCCATTTCTTTTTACCTTATAAAATTCTCCCTTTGCCAGTTGGCAAAGATTTTTTTGTAAAGTCAAAGGGCTGCTCATTCAAAGAAAAGTGCAATTCTTCTACATGCATAATGTTTCAATTTGATATTTGTGAAATTCTGTTATTTTAATTTAAGTTGTTAGCCTGTAAACTAAGCTAATGTAACCCATTTTGGGTTCATCTATTTAGAAATGATTTGCCCTGCAGAGGTTAACAAATGATATATTCCGTGTCAGAAAATGGTTGTGACATTTCAAGTATCTTGTCACTACACTTGGTTCAAAGAAACTGGTTAGATAATTTTTGTCATCTGGCTGGATAGCGCCATCTGCTGCTCATCTTACAATAATACTTGAAAATTACCTGTTTTCTCTCCATCTCAAAATGTGTAATTATCCAGCTTATAGTTTCCACCAACATGACATAAAGTACAATAGGCAGTTTAAGCTACTTGCCATTTCATCAAGTCTTCATCTGTCACATTAATATACGGATTTAAAGACATCTTAGGACATCACCTGTGGCTTGATATGCAAATTACACATTGAAAAACAGTTTATTATGCATATAAAGCCACAGCTGATGTCATAAGCAGGAAACTTCGAAGACACATGTACAACACATTTGTATCCTAAGTTAGGCATTTGATTGCAGTTTTGCTAACACAATGCAAAGATCATTTTCAATAATTTTTTTCAATAAAAACAATATATAGTTCCTTTAAGTTTAAATAGTGTACCATTAAAAAAATGTTAAATATTGAGTTATCAGAGGTAAAGAAATTATTTTTTTGTTAATGATATCATTAACAGGAAACTGCCCCTTTAATACATATTACAACATGACTATCACAAAACTTACAACAAAAGTGACAAGAAGACAGGTACAAGATTAATTAAAATTATTTAAAAGCACACCTAACATAAAAAAAAATCATTGAACAGCCATCCACCTCAATTACCATTTCCGAGATTCTGTATGTACAACTGTATGTACGCAGGCCTCCCAACTGTCCCGCTCCACGTGGGACAGTCAGGATTTGGAGCAATTCCGTGGTGTCTGGGACATGAGAGTATGAATACTGCACAGTATTGCTGTTGGCTCAAGTGACCATGTTGCCCTGCACCATGTATAATTCATATTTGTTCAGAGGGGAATCAAATAATCAAAGTTGTTCCTTTGAGATCTTTGGCTTTTGTCATCCTAGATGCTTCTGTGAATGTAGAGAATAAAAAATGATTGAAAATGATCTATACATTGTGTTAGCATATTTTCAAGCAAATGCTTAAATTGTGTTTAAAATGTGTCTGTGTCTGCATTCCCTGTTTATGACATCACCTGTTACTTGAAATGCAAATTACACGTTTTTCATTGAAACCTGTTCATTTGCAAATCAAACCACATGTAATGTCATAAACAGGAGACTCCACAGACACATTTAACCCCTTAGTGACATGACTTTTTTGGCTTGTCCGACGCTTGGTGACATGGGCTGTTTTAACATTTCTGAGCAGTTTGTGTTTTGCTGTAATTTATTTCTGTCTCATTTAGTGTACCCGCACAAACTATATATCGTTTTTATCGTTATAAGAAGGGCTTTCTTTTGATACCATTATTTTGATAATAGCATATAATTTGATGTAAAAAAAATAATAAAATATGGCAAAAAAATTGAAAAAATACTTTTTTTATGACTTTTATTTGAAAAATCGTATACTCATGTACAAGAGACAACAAAAAAACACTGCTAAAAAGTTTCTAATATATGTCCTGAGTTCAGAAATAGCCCATGTTTTTATGTTTTTGTGCTTTTTTATTCATGTTACAGGGCCAGAACTATAAGTGGTGCAAAGCTATTTTAAAATCCTTTCTTTCAAAATTAGCGATAGTGACATTGTAACACTGATTTCTGTACTAAATCCATGAATGACCCCCAACATGTACATATTTTTGAAAACTAGACAACTCAGGGCATTTAACTTGGGGTATTTTGACACATTTCATGTAGCCATTTTACCACCAATCTATGCCAAAGTTTGCAGCAAAAAATCTTTTTTTTTAATTTTTCACATATATTGCAATTTAGGTAAACATTACCTTAAAATGTGAAGGGATATTTCCAAATAACACCTCAATATGTGTTCAGCAACATCTCCTGAGTACAGGGATACCACCCATGCATAGGTTTGTTGGTTTGTTTTGGGGCTAAAAGGCCACATTTAGGGGGTGCTCATTTTGGTTTTCCAACTTGGAATTCTGACATGCAGAAAACTTGTGCCCATGTCCCATTTGGGACATTTTTGAAGCCAGAAAGTGTATTCTACCCCACAAAACCATATATATTTTTAAACTAGACACCCTAGGGTATTTCAAATGGTAGTATTTTAACACTTTCCATGCACTAATTATACTACCAGCCTATGTCAATGTTTTGGGTAGTAATTTTTTTTCACATACATTGTACTTTGTGCATGAATTCACAGATCCTGTTATATGTCAGTGCCAAACAACACCTCAATATGTGTTCAGCAACATCTCCTGAGTACAGGGATACCCCCCATGTATAGGTTGGTTAGGTTATTTGGGGGTTAAAAGGCCACATTTGAGAGGTGCACTTTTTGGTTTTCCAACTTGGAATTCTGACGTGCAGAAAACCTGCTCCCATGTCCCATTTGGGACATTTTTGAAGCCAAAAAGTGTATTCTATCCCACAAAACCATATATTTTTGAAAACTAGACACCCTAGGGTATTTCAAATGGTAGTATTTTAACACTTTCCATGCACTAATTATACTACCAGCCTATGTCAATGTTATGGATAGTAATTTTTTTTCACATACATAGTACTTTGGGCATGAATTCACAGATCCTGTTATATGTCAGTGCCAAACAACACCTCAATATGTGTTTAGCAACATCTCCTGAGTACAGGGATACCACCCATGTATAGGTTGGTTAGGTTATTTGGGGGTTAAAAGGCCACATTTGAGAGGTGCGCTTTTTGGTTTTCCAACTAGGAATTCTGACGTGCAGAAAACCTGCGCCGATGTCCCATTTGGGACATTTTTGAAGCCAAAAAGTGTATTCTATCCCACAAAACCATATATTTTTGAAAACTAGACACCCTAGGGTATTTCAAATGGTAGTATTTTAACACTTTCCATGCACTAATTCTACCACCAGCCTATGTCAATGTTATGGATAGTAATTTGTTTTTCACATTCATTGTACATCGGGCATGAATTCATAGATCCTATTATGTGTCAGTGCCACAAAACACATTAATATGTGTTCAGCAACATCTCCTGAGTACAGGGATACCACCCATGTGTAGGTTAGTTAGATTATTTGGGGGCTAAAAGGCCATGTTTAGGGGGGGTGCATTTCCAACTTGGAATTTTGACATGTAGTCAGCCTGCGCCCATGTTCTATTTGGGACACTTTTGAAGCCTGTCAAAGTATTTTACCCCATAAAACCATATATTTTGGAAAACTAGACATCCTAGGGTTTTTAAAATTGTGGTATTTTAACACTTTCCAAGTGCTAATTCTACCACCAACCTATGTCAAAGGGTTGGGATGTCATTTTTTCCCCACACACATTGTAGTTCAGGCAGGAATTTTCAGATTCTGGTATTTGCCACTGCCAACCAACACCTCAATATGTGTTCAGCAACATCTCCTGAGTACAGGGATACCCCCCATGCATAGGTTTGTTGGTTTGTATTGGGTCTAAAATTCCACATTTAGGGGGTGCGCAATTCCAACCTGGAATTTTGACATGTAGTCAGCCTGCGCCCATGTTCCATTTGGAACATTTTTGAAGCCGTCCAATGAATTTTACCCCATCAAACCATATATTTTTGGAAAATAGACATCCTAAGGTATTTCAAATGGTGGTATTTTAATACTGTATAGGTACTAATTCTACCACCAGCCTTTGTAAAAGTTTGTGGTAGTACTTTTTTGGGAGGTTTTTTTCCACATGCATTGTACTTCAGGCATGAATTCACAGATTCTGGTATATGTCACTGCCAAACAACAACCCAATATGTGTTCAGCAACATCTCCCGAGTACAGGGATAGCACCCATGCATAGGTTTGTTGGTTTGTTTTTGGCTAGAAGGCAACATTTGTGAGATGCGCATCTCAAAATTCCAACTTGGAATTTTGACATGTAGTCAACCTGCGTACGTGTCCTTTATGGGATATATCTTTGAAGCCAGCCAATGTAATTTACCCCCACCAAACCATATATTTTTTTATCGGTAGACCCCCATCACTACTTGTGGCAAGGGCTCAGCAGCCACCGATACATCGCTAGATGATGTATCAGAAAGCTGAATAGGGTCAAAATCGAACCCTGAGTCCGCGGCCTCAGAATCAGTGCGTAAGCAGTGATCTCGAGCAAAGAAGGGGTTAATAGCTCTTAGAAGAGCCTATCTAGTACTGTAATACATTACAGTACAAAGAAATTAATCCATAAAACAGTGCAGACAGAAAAACATACTGTTGCTGTGCAAGATTACTGCTTACACAGTGATGAATGGCAGGGAAGGGGTTAATACACAGTGAAAGACTTTCATAAAACCTGACAATTTTATAAAATGTTATTTTATATCACTAATACTGATCTGTCTCTTTCCGTCACAAAAATGTAAGTGAGGAGAGGGAGGCAGATCAATATTTGTGAATATTGATCCGACCAATTTTGATCTGACCAGGGCGAATGGTGAGCTTAATTGAGAAATCACCAAACCGCCTTTGCCACTAATTCGCTGTTACTGATCGCTATGCGCTCAGGCAGCTTAAAAAAAAAAAAACTCAAATATTTTTACTTTACATGTAATCCCCTAGCGGGTATGTGTAAAAAAAATAAAATAAAAATATGCAGACAGATAAAAATTGCTTTGGCGTCAATATCATTGCGTAAGCAGTGATCGACGGCAAAGAAGGGGTTAATAACTCTTAGAAGAGCCTTTTTAGTACTGTAATAAATTACAGTACAAAAAAAATTAACCCCTAAAAAATGCACAAACGGCAAAAATAAATGCGCTGATGTGCACGATCACTGCTTGTGCAAGATCAGTGGCAGGGAAGGGGTTAAACGCAGGGAATTGCTTTAATAAGTTTTTTTTTATTGTTTTAATATTTGTGTGTTGTGTGTTTATTGTTTTTTTTTACTTTTAGAACTTTGATCTGTCTCTCTCCCTCACTAAAAAAATGTGAGGAGAGGGAGGCAGATCATAACTGGTCAGATCAATATAGGGTTAATATTGATCTGACCAGTCAGTGGGGATGTTCAGCAGAACATCCCCACTGCCTGTCAGTGTGCCTGGCAGTCACTGATTGCCTCTGTGAAGAGGCAATCGTGTGACAGCCAGAGAGCACAGGAAGCAGGTACTTCCTGCCTCCTGTGCTCTTGCCCTTAGAAGGGCAGCGC
This sequence comes from Pelodytes ibericus, assembly GCA_036172795.1. Classification (NCBI taxonomy): domain Eukaryota; kingdom Metazoa; phylum Chordata; class Amphibia; order Anura; family Pelodytidae; genus Pelodytes; species Pelodytes ibericus. Next base: position 138,777,511 of record CM069862.1, read on the forward strand.
CATCTTGGTCACTCAGTGACCAAGATCGTGCATTTTTTTTTTGTGTTCCTGATTGCCTCGACTTGCGAGGCAATCAGGAACACTTTCTGAGCATAGGAAGCGAAAAATTCGCTTCCTATGCTCATTTTTTAATGCACGTGTTTTAAAGGCACTGTGCCTTTAAAACCGGCATTTCGATCGCTCTCCGGAGCGATCGAAATGCCGACGGGCATTTTTTTTAGTATTGTACGATGCTTCCACACGGAAGCATCGTTACAATACCATCAGAGCACTGAAAGCGGAAAAACTCCGCTTTCAGTGCTCGTTTTGACACAGGACGGACTAGGTCCGTCCTGTGTCACTAACGCTTCGCCACACAGGACGGACCTAGTCCGTCCTGTGTCGCGAAGGGGTTAAACACACATTATTTACATATTTTAAGCATTTGCTTGCAGTTTTGCTAACACACTTTATAGATAATTTTCAATAATAGAAACATAGAGGGGCATGGCTGGCCGCTGAGCTCTGTTTCCCTCTCAAATGAATCGAAGTTTGATCGACGCAAACACCAACATGGGCAGAAATAAATTAACCGGGAATGAGCCTGACACACCAAGGAGTAAAGGCACCCACATTACAGCCTCCTTGCGAGAATATTTCCACACCCCGAGGGATCTCGCCACTCAGACATCAGAGACCCACGAGATGTGTCACACTCGTTAACACTGATCTTTAACGCACTCCTGGGGAGACCTCCAACTACACTTGTGAATATGGACAGGGACCCCTATATGGACCCCTTATTCGCAACAATTAAAACCATGTTTTTGAAATTTATCTGTGCCCATACTCACCCATGGATAAAATATACTACCCTGGTTAGACCAAAAATACAAGGGGGTACTAGTTTACCCTGTCCCTGCCTTCATTACCAAGCTTGTCATTTGCTGAGGACTCTGGAGTGGGCACACCACCCACCCCACAAGCTGTGGATTGAAATGGAGTCACACTGTGTGGGAATCCCATTGTATCATTTGTTATGGATACTTACGCACCACTCCAGAACTCTTCCGCGAAACCATCCTTTTATACAGGCTACCATCCGTTCCACGATGCAAGTGAAATTCGATCTGACCACCTATCCATTACCATTGCTCCCGATTTAAAATAATCCTGACTTTCCCCCGGGCCAACAAGCAGGCACTTTCTTGACCACTTCGAAGACAGATCAGAATTCAATGAGCAGCTACCTGACCAAGATGAAACCCACCAGTTTAGAGATCTTGCTAGACGGGAAACAGCCGACACCACAATAGCATTTACAATTCCATCAATTCTCAAGTTATTTTCAGACTAGCCCTAGAAAACACACTTTGACAAGAGAAGGCACTCCTTTTGAATATCTATGCACTAGGTCAGATTTACCCATACATGGAACTTCACTCTTATATCAGCTCCTTCTCCAAGAACTAGACCATATCTTGATCTGAGACAGAAATCCAGGGTATGTGCCAGCAGGAAAGACATCCAGGAATCCAATAATATAGTTGAGAGAAAGTTCCAAGTTAAAAAATATATTTATTAGAATCCAAAATAAAATCAGTAATAGGAGCGTGGAGACAAGCAAACGAAACAAACACACGCTTGACGCGTTTCGCACCTACTGGTGCTTTGTCAAAAGCAGTCTGAGAGTGTTACAAAGTGATATCATTAAGTATACAAACAAATTAAAAACAAACCTGTTTCACCTGCTGCCGAGAGGGAGGTAGCGCAAGTCAATAACCGCCCCAGGAGACACACCCCCCTCCCACAGGCCGGCAGGGGAGCCCAGACCTCCACAGATCGGGAGAGAGAAAGGTGCATCTCCAAAGTGCGGCCACGCCTCCATAGGCGAGAGCCAAGTTAAAACCCCCCAGGAGGCGATTAGATCGCACAGAGGACATGCGGGGATCAGTCTCCGACAGCAAGGGAAGGGCACACCCCCCGGTGCTGGGGCACGCCCCCAAGGCGGAAACTCCGCCCACCATCCCTCCAACGGCAGCAAGGATAAGAGGGAGGAGAAATAGATAATATATGAACGAATACAATATAGTATAAAACGAACAATGATTGGGGAGATGGATGGCAGGCAACAGAAGCAGGGTAATGGAGCAGCAGTGTCATTGCATAAACGGACAAGAAAGCATGAAGATGCAAAATGAAAACCACAAACACTCAGTTAGGGGGCAATGTATCTTGGCAATTGAATAAATACAGAATAAATAATATATATAATGAAATAAACAAAGTGAATCTAAATAAGATATATGCAAAATAAAGGGAAAAGGAAATGGTCCTGAGTTTGGGTCTCTCTTTCTCACCGAGCAACCACTTTAATCTCTTTTCCACAATTGTGGATGTAAATAAATTTATCAGAAAAATTACGCTAAAGAAACATTTCCAGAGCTCAGCCGACTGCTCACAGGTTAGTTCACCCTCTGGGGCTGGGAATAACATACAAGGGTCTGATTGTACTACAGCTGTTCTGTCATTTGAAGATCTATGCTCCCTAACTGTTTTAGAAGACCTACAATATATCCCTAAAGATATTGTTACCATACATACAGGACTGAAACCTCACTCCACTTTTTACCCTGTAAATAGTAGAAATAGTGCAATTGACTCCTATCAGAGACTAGTGGAGGAGGACCTTATAAAATTGGCCAGTGCAGAAGTCTCACAGAAATCAAAAACTAAATATAACCTGAGCAGATGTGAGCGAGAAGCAGTGCGAGCTCTGGCCTCAAATGAGGAAATAGTGGTTAAGAATGCTGATAAGGGGGGAGCGGTGGTGGTTATGAACAAGGACTATTATGTTAATGAAGTTTATAGACAATTGTATGATGTCAATACCTATAGACCTATTCCCTATAACCCTACAGAAAGCTGCTTAAAAGACCTCTCTAAACTTTTGGATTTTGGTATATACAAAGGTATACTAAATATTGATGAGGTTGAGTATATCTATAGGAAGAACCCACTAATGCCCACCTTCTACTTTCTCCCTAAAGTTCATAAAACACTAACTAACCCCCCAGGGCGACCCATCATCTCAGGTATCGGTAGCTTGGGTGAGGGCCTCTCTGAATTAGTAGACCTGTATCTCCAACCCATTGTTACATCCCAAAAGGGCTATATCCGTGACACAAAACAAGTATTACAACAAATGGGGGCCACCCGATGGGAGAAAGATTATTCGTGGTTATCTCTGGATGTCTCATCTCTATATTCCTGTATCCCCCATGAAATGGGTCTGACTGCACTTTCTTGGTGTCTTAACAAATTTAGTAATTCTACTCACCACACTATACAATTTCTTTTGATGGCAGTAGAATTTCTCCTCACCCATAATTACTTTTCCTTTGACTCAAAGTATTATGTTCAAATACAAGGTACTGCGATGGGAGCACGTTTGCGCCATCCTACGCCAATCTGTATATGATTTACTGGCAAGAGCAGTATATCTTTTGCAATGAAAATCCATTCAAATTGAACATAATATTTTATGGTCTCTACATTGACGACCTTTTGATTATTTGGAGAGGAGATAATAGGGATGTGGATTACTTTGTAGAATATGTTAATAATAACCCACTTAATCTCCAGTTTACACATGAACACAAATCAAGTACTATCACCTTCCTGGACCTGGAACTCAATGGCAGTGACACTAATGGAGAGATTAGCACTACTGTCTTTCGCAAAGAAGTGGCCGGTAATACGGTTTTACACGCAAACAGTTGTCACCCCCCTCATGTTCTTAAGGCTGTTCCCACTGGTCAATTTATAAGACTCAAAAGAAACTGTTCTTCATTAAATAGTTTTGAAACACAAGCAAGAGATTTGACAAGGAGGTTCAAAGAGAGAGGTTATTCTAATAGGGATATTCAACTTTCCTATACTGTGGCAAAATAAAAAAATCGTGCAGATCTCCTTAGTGATCAACTGCCAAGGGAAACTAGGAACCAGGAGGGTGACAAAATTAACTTTACAACTCAGTATAGTTTGGAATTTAATAAAATTAGATCAATCCTCAAAAAACATCTCCCAGTATTAAAGACAGATGAAGCAGTATCAAACATTATTGACAGAGGTATAAATTTTGTACCAAAAAAGGCTTGCACTTTAGGTAATCAACTGGCACCAAGCACTTCTTCTAATTCGACTACCAATAACAATAAAAAAACTTGGCTCTCTGTGACAGGCATGTATCCGTGCGGTCACCGAGTGTGTAAGTGCTGTGCCTTTATCGATAGAACTAATACTTTTACATCTACAGCAGGGGGTAGGATCTTTTATATAAAGGATTATATGAATTGCTGTACTGAATACGTAATTTATTTAATAACGTGTTCTAAATGTGGTATACTGTATGTTGGCCAAACAACACGCCAACTAAAAAACCGGATAAGAGAACATTTATCTAGTATAGAGTTGAAGGATGAACAATCTCCCATTGGCAAACATTTTTTACACTGTAATGGTGGGTCCACAAGCCACTTTAAATATTGTGGCATTGAAAAGGCACGTATTCCATTCAGGGGGGGAAATATTAACACCATTCTGAACCAACGGGAAGTCTTTTGGATTTTCCAGCTGAAAACCCGTACCCCCCAAGGTCTTAATGCAAAATATGATGTGGCCTGTTTTACAGGTTAGGACTTAATACTATACAGTACTATAGGATTTAAAATAAAATAAAATATTATATACTATATATATTTTTTGGTATGTATGTTATCCAGTTTTCTATTACTCACTGCCTTTTGTCTATTTAGTTTAGTTTATATTTTTACATTGTATGTATCTTTATCAACACTAATTCCATCTGCTACCAATAATGATTTATCATTTCCTTTTCCCTTTATTTTGCATATATCTTATTTAGATTCACTTTGTTTATTTCATTATATATATTATTAATTCTGTATTTATTCAATTGCCAAGATACATTGCCCCCTAACTGAGTGTTTGTGGTTTTCATTTTAAATCTTCATGCTTTCTTGTCCGTTTATGCAATGCCACTGCTGCTCCATTACCCTGCTTCTGTTGCCTGCCATCCATCTCCCCAATCATTGTTCGTTTTATACTATATTGTATTCGTTCATATATTATCTATTTCTCCTCCCTCTTATCCTTGCTGCCGTTGGAGGGACGGTGGGCGGAGTTTCCGCCTTGGGGGCGTGCCCCAGCACCGGGGGGTGTGCCCTTCCCTTGCTGTCGGAGACTGATCCCCACATGTCCTCTGTGCGATCTATTCGCCTCCTGGGGGGGTTTTAACTTAGCTCTCGCCTATGGAGGCGTGGCCGCACTTTGGGGATGCACCTTTCTCTCTCCCGATCTGTGGAGGTCTGGGCTCCCCTGCCGGCCTGTGGGAGGGGGGTGTGTCTCCTGGGGCGGTCATTGACTCGCGCTACCTCCCTCTCGGCAGCAGGTGAAACAGGTTTGTTTTTAATTTGTTTGTATACTTAATGATATCACTTTGTAAGACTCTCAGACTGCTTTTGACAAAGCACCAGTAGGTGCGAAACGCGTCAAGCGTGTGTTTGTTTCGTTTGCTTGTCTCCAAGCTCCTATTACTGATTTTATTTTGGATTCTAATAAATATATTTTTTAACTTGGAACTTTCTCTCAACTATATTATTGGATTCCTGGATGTCTTTCCTGCTGGCACATACCCTGGATTTCTGTCTATGTTCATTTGAGCTTTGAGTAGGCTCCTCTCTGTGCTTCAGCACCTGGGAATACCTTGTACTCACCTCTCATTAACCCCTTGAAGGCTAGAGCCGGTCGTTACCTTTTGATTTTCCATTCATATCTTGATCTGATCCCAAACTCAATGGGAACAACTGTTGCACACTGACATTCAGTGGCGGGCTGAGCCGAGGGGCAGGGAGGCAATTGCCCTAATGTATGCTTAAAACGGCCGCTGGTCCGTCTTTAACGCTGGGGCAGCTGCCAAAAAAATCACCCCCAATTTTCCAGTACTTACCTCCTTGCTGCTGTCCCCCTGTGCTGCAGGTCCGTGGCTGTGAGGGAAGCGTTCTGCGCTCCCCTCCAGCCAATGCGCATTCAATAAAGTTTGTTGAAATTTTTTTTTATTGAAGACGCTTGGCTGGAGGAGAGCGCACAACGCTTCCCTCACAGCCACAGACAGGCAGATGAGAGCACCGGGAGATGGAGATAGAGCAGCAGCAAGGAGGTAAGTACTCAATATGGTGTGGGGGGAAATCCTGGCATATTGATGGGCAAAATCCTGGTATATTTGGGGGCAAAATCCTGGTGTATTGTGGGGCAAAATCCTGACATATTGTGGGGCATAATCCTGGCATATTGAGGAGAAAAGGCCTGGTATATTTGGGGGCAAAATCCTGGTGTATTGTGGGGCAAAATCCTGACATATTGTGGGGCAAAATCCTGGCATATTGAGGGTGCATAATCTTGGCATATTGAGGGGAAAATCCTGGCATATTGAGGGGAAAATCCTGGCATATTGAGGGGGCATAATCCTGGCATATTGAGGGGGCATAATCTTGGCATATTGAGGGGAAAATCCTGGCATATTGGGTGGCTAAATCCTGGCATATTGAGGGGGCATAATCCTGGCATATTGAGGGGGCATAAAATGGCATATTGAGGGGAAAATCATCCTGGCACATTGGGTGGCTAAATCCTGGCATATTGAGGGGCATAATCCTGGCATATTGAGGGGCTTAATCCTGGAATATTGAGGGGCATAATCCTGGCATATTGAGGGGACAATCCTGGCATATTAAGGGGCATAATCCTGGCATATTGAGTGGAAAATCCTGGCATATTGAGGGGCATAATCCTGGCATATTGAGGGGAAAATCCTGGCATATTTGGTGGCTAAATCCTGGCATATTGAGGGGCAAAATCCTGGCATATTGAGGGGCATAATCCTGGCATATTGAGTGGAAAATCCTGGCATATTTGTTGGCTAAATCCTGCATATTGGGTGGCTAAATCCTGGCATATTGAGGGGCATAATCCTGGCATATTGAGGGGACAATCCTGGCATATTGAGTGGACAATCCTGGCATATTGAGGGGCATAATCCTGGCATATTGTGGGGCATAATCCTGGCATATTGAGAGGCAAAATCCTGGTATATTGGGGGGGGGGGAATTCCTGGTGTATTGTGGGGCAAAATCCTGACATATTGGGTGGCTAAATCCTGGCATATTGTGGGGCATAGTCCTGGCATATTGAGGGTAAAATCCTGGCATATTGAGGGGGCATAATCCTGTCATATTGTGGGGAAAAATCCTGGCATATTGAGGGGGCATAATCCTGGCATCTTGAGAGGGCATAATCTTGGCATATTGAGGGGAACATCCTGGCACATTGGGTGGCTAAATCCTGGCATATTGAGGGGCATAATCCTGGCATATTGAGGGGCATAATCCTGGCATATTGAGGGGACAATCCTGGCATACTGAGGGGCATAATCCTGGCATACTGAGGGGCATAATCCTGGCATATTGAGTGTAAAATCCTGGCATATTGAGGGGCATAATCCTGGCATATTGAGGGGAAAATCCTGGCATATTGTGGGGCATAATCCTGGCATATTGAGGGGCAAAATCCGGGTATATTGGGGGGCAAATTCCTGGTGTATTGTGGGGCAAAATCCTGACATATTGGGTGGCTAAATCCTGACATATTGTGGGGCATAATTCTGGCATATTGAGGGGCATAATCCTGGCATATTGAGTGGAAAATCCTGGCATATTGCGGGGCATAATCCTGGCATATTGAGGGGAAAATCCTGGCATATTGAGGGGCATAATCCTGGCATATTGTAAGGGAAAATTCTGGCATATTAAGTGGCAAATCCTGGCATATTGTGGGGGAAAATCCTGGCAATATTCGTTATAAAACAAGAAAAAGATGGCCGTGGATGGGGAGGCGATTCAGTGGTGCAATGGGCCACTTGATTTGAATTTCCCCCGAGGCCTAAGGCTGCCAGCCCTCCCCTGCTGACATTGAACCAGAGGACTGGGAAAAAATACACATACTCACACACAAATCCTCCCTTTGCTCTAAAATGCAGGAAACTTCCTACAAACTTCTTAACCAGTGGTATCACACACCAGACAAATTGCACGTAATTAGTGGTGAGCAAACCCGAACCGCATTGTTCGGGTTGGTGCCGAACATTACGGTTTTTGGACCCCGGACCTGAACACGGACATTCCATTTTATGTTCGTGTTGGAGTTTGTGGTTCGGCGATTTAATGGCGCATTTTGAAAGGCTGCAGGGCAGCCAATCAACAAGCGTTTGACTCGTTTTCCCTTAGAAGCCACCGCAGCCATGCCTACTAATGGCATGACTGCGATTGGCCAGTGCAGCATGTGACCCAGTCTCTATATATAAGCTGGAGTCACATACACGCACATCACATGAGCTCTTCTTAGTGTAGTGAGAGGATGCTGCAGCTGTGAGGGACAGATTAAAAAAAATTCTGGTGTTGAATCTACAAACTACAGCGATTATTCAAACTACAGCGATTATTCAAATTACAGTGATTATTTTAGTGCGTGCTATACTACATATTTATACCCTGCCCTGAGCCCAGTGCCACAGAGAGTGCAGTGCACTTGCAACTGCATGTGTGCCAGGCACATGACTTTAATCCTGTTCTGTTAGCTCAGTGGGCAACATCTAGGCATATTTAAATACTGCAATTTGTTGGTGTTAAATATTACATTTGTATCCTGCACTTCATATCTGAGAACCGTCAAATACTGTTCTCACAGCTCACTTTGAAAAATTCTAATAGTTTTGGGTGGTAAATAGTACATTTGCGTCTTGCGGTGCACTTCACATCTGAGAGTCAAATAGAACAGTCCAATACTGTGCTTACAGCGCACTTTGAAAAATTCTAATTGTTTTGGGTGCTAAATAGTTTGGTCCTTGCGGTGCACTTCATATCTGAGAGTCAAATAGAACAGTCCAATACTGTGCTTACATCGCACTTTGAAAAATTCAAATTTTTATGCTAAATAGTACATTTACGACCTGCACTTCATATCTGAGAGTCAAATAGAACCGTCAACTACTGTGCTTACAGCGCACTTTGAAAAATTCGAATTGTTTTGGGTGCTAAATAGTACATTTGCGTCTTGCGGTGCACTTCATATCTGAGAGTCAAATAGAACAGTCCAATACTGTGCTTACAGCGCACTTTGAAAAATTCGAATTGTTGTGCTAAATAGTACATTTACGGCCTGCACTTCATATCTGAGAGTCAAATAGAACCGTCAAATACTGTGCTTACAGCACACTTTGAAAAAATCAAATTGTTTTGGGTGCTAAATAGTACATTTGCGTCTTGCGGTGCACTTCATATCTGAGAGTCAAATCGAATAGTGAAATACTGTGGTTACAGTGCACTTTGAAAAATTCTAATTGTTTTGGGTGATAAATAGTACATTTGCGTCTTGGGGTGCACTTCATATCTGAGAGTCAAATAGAACAGTGAAATACTGTGGTTACAGTGCACTTTGTAAAATTATAATTGTTGTGCTAAATAGTACATTTACGTCTTGCGGTGCATTTTTTGCAGTCCAATAAACAAAAAAACAAAAAATACAAAAAAAAATTGTTGACTATTGGCGGTTACATTGTCGCCTGACATAAACCATCTGCTACTTTGGTGGGTGACCGCAAAGAATGAGGAGAGCGTCAAATAAGGGACGTGGCCCTGGTCGTGGTGCTGCTGGTGTTGGTGGAGCTCCTGTTGCAAGTAGGGGATGTGGTCGATCTTTGAAAGCTACACGCACAAGTGAAACACCTTCCTCAGGTGCTAGTACGCAACAGAACCTTCAACGTTATTTGGTAGGCCCGAATGCCGCTCTTAGAATGGTGAGGCCAGAACAAGTACAGGCGATAGTAGATTGGGTGGCTGACAGTGCCTACAGTTTATTTATTTATTTATTTAGAAAGTGTTTTATCAGGAAGAATACATTAATATTTCTCTCGTTTTCAAGTATGTCCTGGGGACCCAGTCCAGAATGGAGTTACAGAGTTACACATTTAACAGTAGATTATAATAAATACATACATACATATATAAACAAGTTTTAAGGTGAACATACAGGGTAAACCATTATTAATACAAAGAAGGAACAACATGTACAGTATTTGAAGGAGTTTGTAAGCTAATGACAGGTACAATCTGTTTTGAGGATTTTGGAGACATTTACTTTCAGTGATTTTAGACTAGCTGCTGATTTGGCAGAAGCAGGAAAGCTATTCCACATATGAGGAGCTCTGAAAGAGAATGCACCTCGACCCACTTCCTTTTTGAAGCGAGGGATCGCTAGCGAAGGGTTGGTGCAAGATCTGAGATTGTAGGATGTGCAGGGAGTAAAGGCGAGCATGCTGCTCAGGTAGGGGGGAAGCGTTCCAGAGAAGTGGTTATGCATTAAGCACGCTAGGTGGAGAATTTAACTCTTTTAACATTTTACAGTGATGAGTGTTATAAATGCACTGTAGTGCAAAACAACACAATGTATTGTACAGAGTGTCGAGTTTACCGAGATGTGTCTGGGGGGCAGAATCATACACAACATCTCCATAGTCCAAGATCGGCATTAACATTTGCTGCACAATACGTTTCCTTACCGTGGAATCTAGGTTTGATTTGTTTCTATATAGAAAGCCAATCCTAGGATATAGCTTTGACACTAGCTTATCAATATGGAGACCAAAAGATAAGTTTGGGTCTAGCCACATGCCAAGATACTTGTATGAATTTACTTGGGTCATGTTATAACTAGATTTGGTCTTGATGTTTATTTGAGGATTGTTTAATTTAAGTAGCTTAGCATTTGTCCCAAACAACATGGACACAGTTTTTTCAGCCTTAAGGAATAATTTGTTTCTAGCTATCCAACTCTCAACTTTAGAAAACTGTCCCTGTAGCACGGATTCCACTTGTGATAGTTTAGTACCGGACGTATAAATGACCGTATCATCAGCATACATATGCACACGAGCCAGGTCACACATCGAAGGTAGATCATTAATAAATAGTGAGAAAAGCAGAGGCCCAAGAACAGATCCTTGAGGCACTCCACACTTGATTGGCAACGGGAGGGAGGCAGTATCAGCAATAGACACATATTGAGTTATATCAGACAAGTACAAACGAAACCAGCAGAGCGACCTTTCTTTTATACCAGAACAATTTAGCTTGTGTAGCAGCAGATCATGATCAACCGTATCAAAGGCCTTTGCAAAGTCAAGGAAAACTGCACCTGTGATTTCACCACTCTCCATACCACTCTGAATGTCATTGGTCACCTTTAAGAGGGCAGTTACCGTGGAGTGATTTGACTAAAACACAGATTGAAGCGAGGTTAGATAGTTGGACCGTTGATAATACTTGCACAGTTGATCATGGGCACATTTTTCCAGGATTTTAGAAAGGACAGGTAGCAGTAAGATAGGCCTGTAGTTTGCTACTATGTTTACATCACTATTTTTGTGGATGGGGATAACTCATGCTTTTTTCCAGGCTTTGGGGACATAACTGGAGGACAGGGACTCATTGATTAGGCAGGCGATGGGTCGCGCAGTAACTGGCGCACTCAGCCTCAGCAGCATTGACGGAAGTAGGTCCGGCCCACATTGTAGTTTCATTTTTTGATTGAGGAGATGGAATGCTATTTCCCTATCTGATATAGGAGCAAATTCAAATTCAGCAATGTGTTTGGCCAGGGGTGATATCGGTGGTGACTCGTCTTCATAATATTCATTGTGATGTTTTGCTATAAGAGCTGTGGCGCATCCTACAAAATAGTTATTGAATTTGTTTGCTATTGCCACTTCCTTCCTTCACATTGTCTCCCACCCGGTCCCCTGCTGAAAGCTCAGAGTTAACACCTGCAGCCCGTGGCCATCTGTCTTTCACCTCACCCCCTTGCAAATCAGCCAAACAGTCTGAGCCACAAGTCATGCAGCAGTCTCTTATGCTTTTTGAGGACTCTGCTGGCGGGGTCATCAAATCTAGCCTTGCCCCAGAAGTGGAAGAGATTAAGTGCACTGATGCACAACCACTTATGTGTCAGGATGTGGACATGCGAGGACCACCGCAGCACATCTCTGATGATGACGAAACACAGGTGCCAACTGCTGTGGCTTTTGGCAGTGTGCAGACCGGCAAGGAGGGCAGGGTTGAGGAGTGGGTGAAAGATGATGTGGAGGATGATGAGGTCCTAGACCCCACATGGAATCAAGGTCATGCGAGTGACGTGTCCAGTTTGGTGGAAGAGGCGGTGGTCGCAAAGAGGCACCAGCGCAGCATAAGAGGGAGCAGGGTGCAAAACCGTAGTGGCCATCCCATAGACAGTACGCCTGCTACTGCCCACCGCACCCAGGGGCCAAGCACACCAAAGCCAGCTCCAAGGAGTCCCCTGGCGTGGCAGTTCTTTAGACAATGTGCTGACGACAAGACACGAGTGGTTTGAAAACTGTGCAATCAGAACCTGAAGCGAGGCATAAACGTACTAAACCTGAGCACAACCTGCATGACCAGGCATCTACATGCAAAGCACGAGCTGCAGTGGAGTAAGCATCTCAAAACCCAAGAAAGGTCTCAGGCTCCTCCTGCTTCCTCTTCTGCTGCTGTCTTGGCCTCCTCCTCCAGCTCTGGAGTCACAGTGGCACCTGCCACCGTGCAAATAGAGGAAGTGGCAGCAACGCCACCACGTCTGCCACCGTCCCCAAGCATCAAAACACTGTCCCATGGAAGAGTTCAGCTGTCCATCTCCCAAACACTGGAGAGAAAGAGGAAGTATGGCCCTACCCACTCGTGAACACTGGCCCTGAATGCCAGCATTTCCAAATTCCTGGCCTTTGAAATGCTGTCATTCTGTCTGTTGGAGACGGACAGTTTTAAAAACCTGATGGCGGTGGCTGTCCCACAGTACGTGGTTCCCAGCCGCCACTACTTTTCCAGGCGAGCCATCCCTTCCCTGCACAAGCAATTGGCGGACAAAATCAGGTGTGCACTGCGCAATGCCATCTGTGGCAAGGTCCACATAACCACAGATACGTGGACCAGTAAGCACGGGCAGGGACGCTATATCTCCCTAACTGCACACTGGGCAAATGTAGTGGCAGCTGGGCCTGAGGCAGATAGCAGTTTGGCGCATGTCCTTCCGCCACCGAGGATTGCAGGGCATTTATCTTTGCCTCCTGTTGTCTCCACCTCCTCAGCTTCTTTCTTCTCCTCTACCACCTCCTCATCCGGTCAGCGTAACACCTTCAGCACCAACTTCAGCACAGCCAGGGGGAAACGACAGCAGGCTCTTTTAAAACTCATGTTTGGGGGAAAAACCCCACAGCGCGCAGGATCTGTGGACGGGCATGGAACAACAGACCAATGAGTGGTTGTTGCCACTGAGCCTCAAGCCCGGCCTGGTGGTGTGAGATAATGGGCGAAATCTTGTAGCAGCTCTGGGCCTAGCTGGTTTGACGCACATCCCTTGCCTGGCGCAAGTGCTGAATTTGGTGGTGCAGAAATCCCTGAAAAACTACCCAGATAAATCAGAGCTGCTGCAGAAAGTGGAGGCCATCTGTGCGCACTTTAGGCGTTCTCACCCTGCTGCTGCTCGCCTGTCTGCGCTGCAGCGTAACTTAGGCCTTCCAGCTCACCGCCTCATATGCGACGTGCCCACAAGGTGGAACTCCACCTTGCACATGCTGGAGAGATTGTGCGAGCAGCAGCAGGCGATAGTGGAGTATCAGCCGCAGCACGCATGGGTCAGTCGCTCTGCGGAACAGCACCTCTTCACCACCAATGAGTGGGCCTCCATGCGAGACCTGTGTGCCATTTTGCACTGTTTCGAGTACTCCACCAACATGGCCAGTGCCAATGACGCCATTCTCAGCCTTACTATCCCGCTTGTATGTCTCCTTGAAAAAATGCTTAGGGCGATGATGGAAGAGGATGTGGCACAGGAGGAAGAGGAGGAGGAAGAAGAGGGGTCATTTCCACGGTTATTAGGCCAGTCATTCACAAGTGGCTTGGAGGGTGGGTTCCTACACCAGTATAGGCCAGGTACACAACTGTTACGCCAGGGCACAGTTTTTTAGGAGGTTGAGGATGATAAGGAGGAGGAGGAAGAAGAGGAGTCATTTCCACGGTTATCAGGCCAGTCATTCACAAGTGGCTTGGAGGGTGGATTCCTACACCAGCATAGGCCAGTTACACAACTGTTACGCCAGGGCACAGTTTTTGAGGAGGAGGATGATGAGGAGGAGGAGGAGGAGGAAGAAGAGGGGTCATTTCCACGGTTATCAGGCCAGTCATTCACAAGTGGCTTGGAGGGTGGGTTCCTGCACCAGCATAGGCCAGGTACACAACTGTCAAGCCAGGGCACAGTTTTTGAGGAGGTTGAGGATGATGAGGAGGAGGAGGAAGAAGAGGGGTAATTTCCACGGTTATCAGGCCAGTCATTCACAAGTGGCTTGGAGGGTGGGTTCCTGCACCAGCATAGGCCAGGTACACAACTGTCAAGCCAGGACACAGTTTTTGAGGAGGATGAGGATGATGATGAGGAGGAGGAAGAGGTAGCCAACGCAGCTGGGGCACCGCCAGCACCTCAGAAGGCAGGATTAGCATGGCCGAAATGGGGAAAAGCTTTGTCAGCACGCCACAAGAAGCAGCACCACCATCTGATATGCAACGTCTTAGCAGGAGGCAGCATTTTCGCAACATGGTGGAACAGTACGTGTGCACAGGCCTACACGTACTGACTGATGGGTCTGCCCCATTCAACTTCTGGGTCTCCAAATTGGGCACATGGCCTGAGCTTGCCCTTTATGCCTTGGAGGTGCTGGCCTGCCCTGCAGCCAGTGTATTGTCTGAACGTGTGTTTAGCACGGCAGGGGTCGTTATCACAGACAAGCGCAGCCGCATGTCCACAGCCAACATGGACAAGCTCACGTTTATTAAGATGAACCAGGCATGGTTCCCACCAGACTTTTCTGTACTTTGAGCAGAATAGACATTTATACCGGCCTCACCCAGTCATTGTTATCCTCAAGTGCACTTATTCTTTGTTTTATGTTGTTATATGTCCCAATATTTTGGGGGCTACCCCAATTTAAAAAAACAAAACCAAATAAAAAACAGTGTTGGCTACCTCCTCCTCCTCCACCTACACCGCCATGGTCACCGCCTCCTCAACCTATGGGTCACTTAGTATAAACTGAAAGAGAATACATTGCACTCCAACCCTCTCTCAAATTGATAATTCTGTGGATCCTCCTGGCAGCCATGCTTTAGATTTAGATTTAGATTTATGTTCTTCCAAAGCTAAAATCAAAGATTCCATCTAGTGCTATTTTATGGGTCAGCTGTATTTGTAATTTGTATGTATTTTATGTTTTTTAAGTTATTTCCCTATCCACATTTGCTTGCAGGGCACTTGTCATACTTTTACCCACATTTTACTTCCTTTTGCAGCCCTCTAGCCCTTTCCATGACTTTTTTAGAGGCATTTTAGTGGCCAAAAGTTTGTGTCCCCATTGACTTCAATGGGGTTCGGGGTCAAGTTCGGGGTCAAGTTTGAGCACGGACCCGGAGATTTTTTTTAAGTTCGGTCGAACCTGCCGAACCTGAACATCCAGGTGTCCGCTCAACTCTACATGTACTGTTTCCTGACAAGCCAGATTTGTGCTGGAGATGCGGGGAGACAGCAGGGCCCATACTACATATCTGGTGGGACTGTAAAAAGATTGTCCTTTTCTGGACACAAATACATTCCACCATGTCTAATTTCACTGATGCACCTCTAGCATTTCTTTCGGGATCCTACCTACTACAGAACATACCAGGCTCTATCTCGCAATATAAAAAAAATCAGTGGTTAGACATTTGATCACTGCTGCCAAGGCACTTATCCCGCTTCATTGGAGAGATACTAGCCATCCCTCCTTTAAGGAATTGATCCTAGAGTAGAGAAACTTAGTACCTTGGAGGAATTATCAATGTACTCTAAGGATCAGTTGACTAAATATAGGTCCATGTGATTTTACTGGCTCAGGTATATAGATACGAACACTATTACAATCCTGAACCCACCCCAGAGGGGATGTTATTCTTTTTTTTCCTTTTTTTATCTCTCTAATTTTTTCTTAATTCATACCGACAGCAAGAACTGTGCTTAATGCAACGAAATGTACCATATTTGCTCGATTATAAGACGACCCTGATTATAGACGACCTAGCCTGAGGTAAAAAACTAAAAGCCTGAATATAAGACTACCCTATAGGAAAAAAAGTTTAACTTGTATATATTCACATGTAAATTGCTTTTTAATATTTAATAAAAATGATTATATTAAACAAATGCATTTCTTTTTTTATTTCCTTTTATGTGCCAATGCTGCCTCTCCCCCCCCCTATGTTCTCTCTCTCCCTCCCCCCAAACTTTTCTCTCTCCCCCTTGTCTTTCTCTTCCCCTCCCTCCCTCCCCTTGTCTTTATCTTCCCCCCTCCCTCCCATTGTCTCTTTCTGCCCCCCTCACCTTTTTTATTGCTCCCTGGTGGCTAGTTGGGGCAGCTGGGGGAAATCTGCACGATACATGCAGACATCCTCCATGCTGCCCCACACTTCCATCTATTATGACGGACAGCCGGTCCGTCATAATGGACGGCAGTGTCGGGCAGCATGGAGGATTCACCCTGGTGCGTAGTGGAGGCAGCGGAGGATGTCTGCACGATACGAGCAGACATCCTCCGCTGCTGCCCGGCACTTCCGCCGGGACTTTTATGATGAAACCGGAATGACCCAGCTTCATCATAGAAGTCCCGGGAGTCTGCGCTCATCTGCAGCTCTGCGGGGGACCTGGATTCCTGTCTTATAGTCTGACCTTGATTTGAGGTCAGATTATAAGACGACCTCGAATATAAGACGAGGGGTATTTTTCAGAAAAAAACCTTGTCTTATATTCGAGCAAATACGGTATTTGTTATTACTGATGTGATTACATATGCTCCCGGGAGGCTCTAGATATTTAATATTTAATGTTATATTGAATAGGAGCTGGACACCACTTCGGTATGTTTCTGGACCTCCTGTATAAATGTATAAATGCAGTCATCCTTATGCTAATGTGTGCAAATTTGGTGATTTATGATACCCCGCTGCGTCGGGAGTTAAACCCCCCCCAACCTACTACCTCTTCCCACCCCCCACCTTACCCCCTCCCCTAGACACCCACTATCTATATTCAAAACCTTTTTTACCCCCTCCTTTTTTCCAACACCCCCTCCCTTTTTTATTGTATTTTTTGATAAAAACAATAAATCTTTATTTACAAAAAGAAACATAGAATGTGTTGGCAGATGAGAACCATTTGGTCCATCTAGTCTGCCCAAAATCATTTTTATTTTTCAATAAAAACAATATTTAAGTGATACAGTCCCTTTCCGGTTGCTTACATATGACTGTCAAATAAACAGTATAAACACAACTTTAAATATTGTGTTATCAGATGTAAAGCAAATGCAAAGGCTAAGGATTTTTTTTTTTTTGTCTTTGCCTTTATGACATCACTTTTTTCATTTGTTCATGAAGTCACAAGCTGATATCATGAACAGGAAACAACACTGGAACATGTAAACATATTTTATCTTAATCTTTGCATTTGCCTGGAATTCCACTAGCATGATGTAGAGATCACCTTTTCCCTCTTGATCCCCACTCCATATATTGTTTAGATAACAAACCTGAAGATGAACTGAGATTAGCCATGATTCAGAAATCATACCTGCCCACTTTCTTTGGCAGAGTCCTGGGATATGAAGGGTAAAGTGGGTGGGGCAGATACATATACTGGAGTCCATGAAATTGCCTCGGGATATTGCCACCCTACCACCAGTTTCTACTAGTGACACTGGCTATTTTTAAACTGTGATAGCAAATTCATTTTTATGGCTACTGAAAACCTTTGGCTCTGCAGACACCTATTAGAATGAGTTTCTAAATGACATCTATCAGTCATCTTATATTATCTCTGCTTTAACATTGCTCCTTGTTTACTGTAGACTAGCTCCATGTTTGAACATCTGTCATAGCCGGCTCTACGGAAACTTATGATAGTTTATTGAGCGTAACCCCCCAGCCCCCCCCCCCCCCTCCCAACCTCTCAGTGGAAAGGAAAACTAGTCATTATCAGAAAACTAATTACTGCATTTATGAACACCTGAAAGCAATATTTATGATTGGTAAATAATAAGTGCCTTGGAAAATAGATCTGACAAGGATCATTTACATACACAGTATACAGTGAAAATAACATTAGGTTATGTTCATGGAGTGAATAATTTCAAATGTGACCTGTCCGAGCATTTGCAAATAATTTGGGAGTTCTGTAGAAAAATCAATTATGGGCCAAAGTTCTAAAAGTGGATCAATCACTATGGAAACCAATTAAATGTTCCAGCTCACTGCTCCCTCACTGTGTCTGTCTACTAAAATAATAAGAAAAACAAAGTGTTTAACTAGGAAGGTTATTCTAGCGCTCTCATGTATGTCTTACGGATGATTATTTTGCCAAACATCAAGGGGATGTTCCAATTGCCCGATTTAAAGGTGCTCATTTTAACCTTGAAAGGATCAAGGTCCTCACCAAGATTTGAACCTACAACACTAAGGGTTTAACAGATGCTGCAGTTGCCCACAGAGCTTTCTCACTTGCTAATGCGTGTTGGTCAACATTTTGGCTGTATTCCTTTAAATGGATTGAGACGTGAATGGTGGAAAGAGGAGTCTACGGCTATTCCATAGGTAGTGTTTAGAGGTGAAGGATTTATCTTAGATGTGTTTGAAATGTGAGAGACACCACGCTACCAGATATTCCCTTTAAAATAACAAGAACTTTGCATTGTGAATGGAGAAAATAAAAATATTACCTATAACTTAATCTTAAATACTTAGATTAAGGGAAAAATAGGTTTTAAATTTATC
Source organism: Pelodytes ibericus (assembly GCA_036172795.1). Classification (NCBI taxonomy): domain Eukaryota; kingdom Metazoa; phylum Chordata; class Amphibia; order Anura; family Pelodytidae; genus Pelodytes; species Pelodytes ibericus. The sequence goes on from CM069862.1 coordinate 138,796,542, forward strand.
TGTGCTGTCTACTGTTTATGATATCACCGTGTGGCACCTACAATGGAAAATACATAATTTGCGTATATGCCAAAGACATATCATTACACATTTATTTCTTAAAGTGAAACATTAGGCAGCAAACTAACTTTAGTTCATCTTTTTAAACTGAGCATTGTACAGGGTTTAGTGCATACAAATGCACATAGACATCCCCCAAGGAACATCTTGGAAAGCTGCTCTATCCATCCCATTATTTATTCTTACTTCCAAGAGGGTCACTGCAAAGAATATCCAAGATATATCCCCCCCCCCCACCCCATGAAATACAAGATGAGCAGTGGATTATAGAAAAAAGAAGAAAAAGGGTAAAAAAAGAGATTTAAAAAATAATTATTATAATAGTAATAAACTGCAAAAAATTGCAAAATATATCATTAGCAAAAAATGCCAATAAAACAAACAGAAGAAGTAAACAAAAAAATGGTTGATAAACATAAAAAGGGAGGAAAAGGCTAATAGTCAAAATAGTAATGAAAAAAATAAATAGTATTTGGAAATGAATAATAAAGCCAACAGAAAAAAAAAATATATATATATAGCAAAAAACCATATGCATAATAATTATAACAATATATACAAGCACATACATGGCTGGATAATCCAAGAGCATACACATAGAAAATATTACAAAGAAATTACAAAAGAATTACAAAAAAAACCCTGTAATATTCAAACATCATATCGCAATGTTTTCTTCGGTCATGTAGCCATAAAAATGGCATGAACAAGCAGCAAGGAAATGTCCACAGGTACATCCAACTGGAAGAAATCTAAAAAAAAAGGGAAAAATATATATGAAAAAAAATAAGAAAAAAGAAAAACACACAAAGGGTAATTAAAACGTCATATACACAGCTGGAGGTGAAATGAAAATTCCATACAAACAGGTGGCAAGAACTCATAAACAATACATCAAATATAACTCCACATATAACCTCATGTATCAAATAACAGTCGAATACAGATAGGCAAGAAAGAACAAAGCAGCGTAGACATGTAGACGTAATACAAAATCAATAAACAAATCTTACAAGAATACAGATAGGTCTCTCTCTTCATTCAATCCCAATGGATGTAATGTTTGTAACGCATAAATCCAGTGAAGTTCCCTCCTCTTTAGCAGTGTAACTATCATTCCTAACCACCCTCCTGGCAATGGTTCAATCGCCATAAATTTGAGTTGTGATACCCCATGCAGATGGTTACAAAAATGGCGAGCCACAGGGGATTTAAAATTCTTTTTGTATTTCGTACTCTTTTGTGGCGCACTGTGAGGCGCCTCGTAGTTTTACCAACCTAACATAGGCCACAGGGGCACTTCAATAGATACACAACAAAACCATGTTGGCAATTCAAGTATTCTGTGAGAGGAAATCTGGTACGGTGGTCAGGTAAAGTATGCTGAGATAATCACGATATTACAATTTACACATCTCCCACTTTTATGCATTCACATTGGAGCCAGTTAGCCGTCATATCAGAGTTAGCGGATCCTAAACCACGTTTTGTTGTCCACCAGTAAATGCTTAAGGTTCCGAGACCTTTTAAAAGCCATAATGGGATGCTGTGAAAAAAGCTTGCCCACTTTTTTATCGGCCTGGAGCACAAACCAATATTTATTGTCGTACATGGTTTGATCTTGTGGAGTAAGTGGTGACACAGGTAATCCGATTCAAAGCATTTTCTCGTTGTTGCTTAACAAGCAGTTCCAGGGTCCCAGGGTATTAGATCGTAACCCCTAGAAATAAAGCTGGCAGTTAGCTCATCAGAACATGTGGTGAAGAGCTCCTCATTATTAATAATGTGGTGGATTCTTAAAAACTGACCAAAAGTTAAATTGTCCAGTAAGCTCTGATGATGGAAGGACGATGCATGTAAGAAAGATACACAATCCATTTCCTTTCTATAAAGATCAAAAGAGAAACATGAGTCATTCACTGATAACTGAACATCCAAAAAGTGGATCACTGTTTTGCTGTATCCCAAAGTAAAAGAGATTGATTCAAACATAGCATTCAGGAAGTCCCTGAATTCGAAAAGAGTGGATTCAGAACCATGCCAGACAAAAAAAAATCAATGTAGCCAAGCCACATCCCTACAGAAGACACAAATTGCTCACTGGTATAGACAAAACTCTGTTCAAACCGATCCATAAATAGGTTGGCATATGAAGGGGCACCATTCGACCCATGGCTGTTCCCTGAATCTGCAATTTGAATTGTTCATCAAAACAGAAGTACATTTTAGTCAAAACAATTTGTGAGAGCTCTAGAATAAAACTCTTGTAATCAATGTCAATTTGGTACTCATCAATGGAAACACCCATTGCCTCCAGACCCCTATTGTAAGGGATGGAGGTGTAGAGGCTGGAGACGTTCATAGTGCATAACCAGGTTTCTTCATCAAAAAGGTTGTAAAGCATAATTTTAGAAAGGAAATCCATTGTGTCTCTAATGTAGGAACGCATTTTGACAACAAAAGGTTGTAAATGCAAGTCTACAAAGATGGAGAGATGATGAAGCACAGTATCACAGCACAATACAATGGGCCTACCTGGAGGTTTGAGCAGATTCTTATGGATCTTTGGCAATGGATACAAAAAAGGGGTCTTGGGATTTTCCTTAGCCAAAACTGCTGCTTCCTTATTATTAATGTCAATCAATTGTTCCTTTAATCTCAACAAGGGGATCAGTGTTGAGATTCGAGGCATTGTAGGCATTGTAGCAACACTGAAAGAGTAAAGAGAGCAACCGTTGGTGCCATATTTGCCCCTACAAGCTTGTCAGTGCCATTGTTGTTGATAAATTGTTTATAAGTGCCATGTTTGGCTTCACACAGCTCGTAAGTGCCAGCTTTGTCTCCAAACAGCTTGTCCTTGCTATCTTTGTCCCAGAACAGCTTGTCCGTGCCATATTTGTCCCAAAACAGCTTTGTTGTGCCAGCTTTGTCCTCAAAATTGAAAGTGCCATATGTGTTCCCAAACAACCTGGCAGCTTTTCTGTGTCATACAGAGCCAGTGCTACCAATAGGTCATCTAGGGGTTTGCCTAAGGCGCTGGCTCTTGGGTGGGAAGCCGCTGCCTGCCTCGTGGGACACATATATTCCAGAAAAAGGCAGTGCAGTTATGGGCAGTCCCATTATTTCTACCTGGGGCAATGAAAACATTTAACCTTACCAGTGTATGTGGAATTCTGAGCAATCTGGGTTCTGTGGCATTCAGTTAAAATATATGTGCAAATGTATGAAATTATGCACATTATACCAGCAGCTAACAAGTCATGGACAGACTGAAGACAAACAGATCATAAACAATACAGTGGCATCTATTCACTAAAGGGTCTACTCAGGTAGCTTTTCAAAACAAAAATGGTAGCTCCCAGTCAAGGCCGGACTGGGAGAAAAATTCGGCCCGGGCATTTTTTTTATCACAGCGGCCCACTAAGAAGGGGGCGGGGCAGAGGAGGTGTGTTTTGTCATCACCAATGACAAACACGCTCCCTCTCAAAGTGAGCATGTTGGTTCAATGCTCTTCCAGGGCAGACCATGCGCAGAGCTCTGTTGAAGAGCTCTAGCATGAGAAAAAAGCCCTGTATTTGTTCTGCACAGTGCAAGCAAATTTAATAACATGCTTGCACTGTGTTTTCTTGCAACTTGTCTCTGGTGTCTCTATAAATGGATACCAGGAGACAAAAATGCCAGGAAAGAGTATTGAGCATGTGTTTGGAGCCTGCTTGTGGGATTGCGTGTGTGTAGAGTGAGCTGAATGTGGTGTGGTATTGTGTAATAAGGTCGGTTTTAGTTGTGTTGTGTTTGTGGTGTAATGTGATGCATATGTGGCTAGGGGGATTCTGTGTGTATGTGAGGGGTGCAGTATGTGTGTGTGAGGGGGGCGGTGTGATGAGGGGGCGGTGTGATGAGGGGGGCGGTGTGATGAGGGGGGCGGTGTGTGAGGGGGGGCGGTGTGTGAGGGGGGCGGTGTGTGAGAAGGCGTGTGTGAGAGGGGCGTGTGTGAGAGTGATGTGTGTGAGTGCGTGAGTGCTGTGTATGATGTGTGTGAGAGTGCTGTGTGTGAGAGTGCTGTGTATGATGTGTGTGAGAGTGCTGTGTGTGAGAGTGCAAGAGTTCTGTCTATGATGTGTGTGAGAGCGCTGTGTGTGAGAATGCTGTGTGTGAGAATGCTGTGTGTGAGAATGCTGTGTGTGAGAGTGCTATGTGTGAGAGTGCTATGTGTGTGTGATGGGTGTGAGAGTGCTGTGTGTGATGGGTGTGAGAGTGCTGTGTGTGATGGGTATGAGAATGCTGTGTGTGATGGGTGTGAGAATGCTGTGTGTGATGGGTGTGAGAGTGCTGTGAGTGAGAATGCTGTGTGTGAGAGTGCTGGGTGTGAGAGTGCTGTGTGTGTGAGAGTGCTATGTGTGTGAGAGTGCTGTGTGTGAGAGTGCTGTTTGTGATGGGTGTGAGAGTGCTGTGTGTGATGGGTGTGAGAGTGCTGTATAAATGTTAGAATGGATTGTGTGTGTGTGTGTGTCTGTGGGGGGGGGGGGGGGGGGGTGAATAAACAAATAAAATAACAGGCATTATGTCCGGGGGGGACATTGTTTATCCCCCCCCCTACACACACACACACAATCCATTCTAACATTTATACAGCACTCTCACACCCATCACACACAGCACTCTCACACACAGCACTCTCACACACACAGCACTCTCACACCCAGCACTCACACCCATCACACACAGCATTCTCACACAACGCACTCTCACACCCATCACACACAGCATTCTCACACCCATCACACACAGCACTCTCACACCCATCACACACAGCACTCTAACACCCATCACACACAGCACTCTCACACCCATCACACAAAGCACTCTCACACCCATCACTCCCTTCTTACCTTTAGCCTGGGAGGGGGGGACCGGCACTCTGGTACCTGGGAGGCGGGGTGGCGGTGTTCCCTGGTGGTCCTCGTGGTGAGTGAACACTAGCCTGCGGGCTATAGTTCACTCTCGCGAGATCCGGTCGTTGCCATGGCAATGCTCCGGATCTCGCGAGAGGAACCCGGTGGAGCTGCAGGCTGTCTCCCTCCCTCTCTCCCCGCCGACAGCATGTGGGCCGGTGAGGGAGATCTTTGATGTCCTCACCGGCCCTTCATGGAAAACAGCGGGGCCGGCGCTCGGATAGTGCCTGCCCTGCATAGACCGGCAGGGGAGATCCTGGGACCCAGAGGCCACTGCTGGGACCTCCCCTGCCGGCCTCGGCCCATGGCCACCGCGGCCCACCGGGCATTTGCCTGGTATGCCCGATGGCCAGTCCGGGCCTGCTCCCAGTTTAGAATCCAGGCTACTCAACTTGCCCTGAGCCTCCTCATAGAAAAACAGGGCTTTTAGCCAGTAGCTCTGCCCCCCCCCCCCCCCAAAAAAACTAAACAGGGATGGGAGGTGGCAAATTGTTTAATGGGGCTGGTGGCTGTCAACCCTGGCCCAGTTAATCCCTCAGCCCCCAACAATTACGATGGTCCAAGAGCTTCCAAAATACCCCTGGACCTAATTATAAATAAAATTCCCCCACCCACCTGGTGTGAGGGTAAGGATTAGTGTTAGCGCTAATCTCCATTTTAAACCAGGGTACATACATAACACCAAGGGGTTAGGGTTGGGATAAGGGTTAGTTGTAATCTCCAGAGTTAACCCTAACCCTTACCCTTACGCTAACCCAAATCCCTTTAGAGTTATCCTTACCCTACCCCCCAGTCAAATCGCTCAGTTTTCATACTGTTGGAGGTGGAAGGCATCATGGGTAGTGTAGTTGTCAGCACCTCAAACTTTACAGAGATGCTCATGCTTACATTATTGTGAATATACTGAGCAATAATATTTGCTCCAGGTAAGTAAGCAGGCAATTGGCATTACCTATATACAGTGTTTCATAATATATGAAGATGTCAAGACCTACATACTGTCTGGATTATTAAGATTTTCGAGCTTCACTATACATTCTTACATACACTGAATTGTCATTTATATGTGTTCACTTTATTTGCACTTTAATATTGAGTACTGTTTCAAAATATTGTTAATACATTTTTATTATCAGAGTTATTTTTTTGGAGCGCTTCAGATTATTGCTTTAAATACTTCATTTTCTACAATATTCCATTAAAAAAAACAAATGGGTTATTTATTTCAACAACATTTTACTAGATCACTACCATCACCTGCAGCTAGAGGGCAAGACTTTATTAAAAATAAGATTCTGTGATTATCCCAGTTATATCAACAGGGCAAACAGCAATGTCCAATTTTGGTTACACCCACTGGTTTATCCAAAACTACAGTTATTTGAAACTGTATTTGCAGAATTGCAAAGCCTTGTGCACTCTAGCTGCTCTGGACTACAGTTTCTATGATTATTCCTTTAGTATTTAGATGGTGACAGTTAGTATCATGCCAATCCTCCAAGCAGAGATAGACATTGTACAGATTCCTTCTCCTGTACTACTATATTATTACACTTACTGCTGCAAAGCCTTGGAGTCATCCGGCACAACTTCTCAAGCATCTAGTCTTTTTTGCAACTATATTAATAATATAGCATACTTCTCATAGTAAAGTTGTCATTAAATCCTGTTTTGTGGGAACATAAAATGTTACAGAGTAGAATTTTTGATGATCCAAATGTTTTTCCACCCACGAAACCACTAAAAGAACAATCAGTGCCTTTGTATTTACTGACACAATGACCTTTCTGTTGACCTTGAGCCTCCTTCAGAAAGAAATAGCTTGTTTATATTTTGTATTTGATTATGAATACTAGGGGGATTTTTTTTCTTAATGTGTTCCAACATTTGAATAATTTTTCAGCATAAGTAATTTTCTACTTTTAATTAAAGGTACTTTGAGACTTTCTGTCCATGCTGGATGTCTTTTCCATCCTTCAAAGTTTGCTTTGAGCAACAGGATCATCATTTTTTATTAACTTATTTAAAACAGTTTAAATTGTTGTAAATATAACAAATTGATAAAATGATAAAGAAAAATAAAGTTTACATTGCTTTAAACAGGTGTTTAATCTTCAAAATCTCTTTGATAACATAGTAATGTTTTGGCAAACTCATCATTCTGTCTCATAATCATCTGTTTAAAGCCTTTGCAGGATGAAAGCTATAAAATAAGTTGTTTTTATATTCTTTTTTTTTAGCAGAGTTAGCTCTATATTACAGACCAACAAAAAAAAGTTTAATTTCATTTTTCATGTTGTCTACAAAACATTTGTAGAAAAAATCCATAGCATTACAGTTAAAATATATTTTAGCAAAAAACAATATCATTAAAGAAGTTAAACTAACCAGGGCTGCCTTTACTGGAAAAAAATATTTGAGAACAACCCCAAAAGGGGCAGATTAAAGAATTGGTGCCATCTGTTAGACAACCTTAATCCTAGTACTTCGCCAAAGGCCTGGGGCAAATGGATAACAGATCTTAAGATGGAGGGAGAGAAAGAGCTATGGGAAAAGGGATGGGTCCATACAAAACAAGCTACTCACTGTATCAATATACAGGAGATTCAGTTTCGGCTGTTTTTTAGATGGTATTGGGTCCCTCTATCTCTGAACAAATTTGATAAATCGCAAACCCCCCAGTGCTGGAGATGTCAGAGCAAAGAGGGGAGCTATGCCCACATCTGGTGGGAGTGTAGAGGAGTTGAGGAGACATGGAGAGAGATCTTTCAGGTTCTATCTTCCCTCTTCAATCGCAACTTACCTATGCGTGCAGATCAGGCTCTCCTCCACTGTAATATGGAAGACTTTCATGGGGATGACAGAAAATTAGCTATTCAACTATTTTTGGCAATGAAAAGGTGCATTGCCCAGAAATGGAAAAAAACCGACAAGATTGGATGGGGAATTGTAAGGGACACCATGAATCACTTTGGTGAGATGGAGAAGGGATATTTCATAAACAATAAACGACTTCCGGCATACTACAAAATTTGGCAGCCCTGGTGGAACCAGTTCCCCCCTTAGGGCCCTCCCTCAGAATAAATAGATTGAAAACGTTTAAAGGCTACACCCGCTAAGAACCAAACGAAGCTGAGATACGATCAACCTCGATCTATCCCTGTCATATGTGTGTAATTGTAAATGTATGTTTGAATGTTTAATGTTTCACTTATTTCACTTGCCGGTATATGGGAATACGGTCGCCCTAAAACAAGAGGGCAACGTTTAACCGCAGAACTCCCAACAAGATCATATGAGGGAGAGAGATCCCAGGGTGACAGATAAATTAGAAAATAAATAGTAGGCAAAGACAAAATGACACAATGATGGCAAATCAACTCTTGTGAGTATATAAGACAAACTCGCGCTACTAAGTGTCAGAAAAAAAAAAAAAAAAAAGTAGTTAAACTACATTAAAGAAATGTTAATATAGATCTAAAAATCGATAATACAATTATTTAGAATGTCCCTTAATAAAGATTTTTAAATACAATTTGTAGAAAAAAAGCTTAAAACAATTTAAAGTTACAATTATATTAAGTTTGAAATCACTCTTTAACCGATATATGACAATTTAGAATGTACTTTAAAAGACAACTATCATTAAAAATTAATGTATGATTAAATGAAAGACTGCTTCAAGTGTAGGCATCCTAAAAAGAAATTATTTAACAAGCGAATATAAATAAACTACCTTACTGAGCCCTCATCACTTGTATAACTCTATCAGTGGGCAGACATCTTAAGCCAGATGGGTCAGATCCTCCTTAATCTGATCCATCTGACCCAAGATTCTGAACAAAATATCAGCCCCCTGATACAGCTGTATAGGCACAGAGTGCTCAATAAGGTACTTTATTTTCTTTTTTTCATTAACCCCTTCACGGAATACGATGGCGTGTGGTGGAATGAGTGCTGTTAGGGATAAGTGTTGCTGTAATGCTTTGATGTTGAGGCATTAAGCAACAGCAAAATTCCCTGCAAAAGGCAGTGTACGCAGGCACCATATTGGAGAGCAGCATGCCACACCATTATGACGCTGCCCTCTTGTGGGCAGGAGCTTCAGAAGTGTTGAGTAATCACTTCCATTGCTCTGTTGTTAGACTACGCTTAGAGGAATTCTACAACTTTGCAATACAAAACAAAAAGTCTAAACTAGCCTTAGATCTAGGTTTAGAGCATAAGGATTTGTGTTAACACTAGGGTTATGGCTAGTATTAAAGTTAGGGTTAGAGTTAAATAAGGGTTAAGTTTAGTATCACTGCAGGAAAAAATGGTTTGCAAATTTCTACATTCAGGACAAAGTTTAGAAACTTTTTATATGGTATATGCCTTTTTTACCATTTGTAATTGTGTAAAATATTTTTCAGGTCAAAGTGTTTTTTTCTATTTTTCACCATATGTTATGATTTTTTTTGTAGTAAATTATAGGATATGATGAAAATAATGGTCAAAAAGTAATATCACTAAGGGGTTAAAGCTTTTCTACACTTGACATAATCTTTCAGTTAAACAGAACTTATTCTTTGCCTTTTAAGTTAAACAGCATAATTTAAAAAAGGAACATTATTAAACACTGCCATTTTTTGCAATCCATTAGTGTATGTGTACAAAAATATTTAAAAATACTTAAATCAAAAATACTTAAAACAACTTAATTTTACATTACTTACTCCAGAATTTTGGAAACATAGTATGCCCTTATTGACCCCTTAACCCATTTGGACGCATAGTTACGTCCTACGAAGCATGATCCTTGATATATACGTCCTGAGTTTTAATATAGCTTGCTCTTATTAGAGCAACACTACATGCAGGCACTCCCGCCTCCCCCCACTTTAAATGTGATCATATGCTTTAAACACGCAGAGGTAGTGATCAACTTTCACTGCCTATGCTTTAAAGGTGTTGCCATGATGCTTCGACATTGAAGCATCATGCAACACCCTTTTTTGACCCCCTGGTTGCCCCGTGTCCAGCAAAGAGCTACGGAAGTGATAAAAAAAACTCTTCCATCACTCTGTTACTGTTGCTTGACTGCCCCAAGAGGATATCAGTAACATTACATGGAAAAAGCTAACCCTAGATCTATGGTTAGGGTGTCACAGCAGCGCCGTCGCACTGCGGGACAAAACTTCATATCTGAACGTGACATAGGGTTACAATTAGGTTTAGGGTTACAATTAGGGTTACAGATGGGTTAGGGTTACAATTAGTGTTAGTACAACTGTTAGATTTAGGGTTAGGGTTAAATTTAGGGTTAGCGTTGGGGTCAAAAGTTCACTGTAGGAGAAAATGGTTATGAAACAAAAAAAAACACTACTATTGGTTATTGCCTTATAACTTGAAAAAACCCCACAGAATAACATGGAAACATTGGTATTTCTAAACTCAGAACAAATATTAGAAACTATATAGATGGGATCTTTTTTACCGTTTGTAACTGTCTAATGCATATTTTCATTATATTCTATATATTTTATAATAGTACATTTAATCATATGAGGAAAATAATGGTATCAGAAGAAAGCCCTATCTGGCTTTAAAAAAATATATATATAATTTGTGTAGGTGGACTGAACACGAAGAAATAAAATCACAGCTATCCAAACATATGACAAAAATGTTACAATAATGATGAAATTCTGGTCTTCAAGGCACATGACTGGCACCCTGTCACTAAGGGGTTAAGAATAAGTTAAGGAGATAATCGAGGAGCAGGTATTGTTCTTTTGTGTAAGAAGGCACATTCTAGACTGCAGCTGAAAGTTCAAACAAAGCATGGATACTATATTTTTAGTAGGAGTAGATAAACCACCAGGCAGTGGTGAATTCTGAGTGGTCAAATGCCACTATCAAAGGCCACAGTTAAAGAAGACATATTACTTTAAAGTAACTATACATTGTAATGTCCACAAAAATGTTTTTAGAATTTTGAATGTCATTTAAATGTTTCAAGCTATTTCATAAATAATTTTAATAATAGGTTTGATGAGGCTGGGAGAATATTGACCATACACCTAATCCATTTCATGTTTCACAGGTTCTGTCTCAGGAATAGAACAATAAAAATTAAACTGATGGGAAAATAAGCAACCAGTCAGGAGGGGGAGCATGTTGGGAAATATTGAGTTCTAAGCAGCAGTGGCAGACTGTGTAAGTGTAGAATGGTCATTCAAATGTCTTCAAGACTGCTTAAACATATAGAAAATTTACATATTGTACAAATTAATATTGTTTTCAGATGGTGAGTCAGGTAAAATTCAATGACTAAGCTAAACCATGTCATTTGTATGTATGAAACACAATATAGAGGTATGTAGGTGAGTCATTTACTTATGAACTTGTCTCCAAGTCTACTGACATTCAAAATCAACACACATAAAGGCCTGCTAGAGACCACACCCTGCAGACTTTTTTCCTATGGTAGTGCTCAGGTGTGAGGTGTAATGATCTGCAGATCACTAGAAGTTTAACAGAATAGTTATTTTACAAACCAGATATGTCATCTGAACACAATTGTGGAACACCAATGCTGTCCACGTTCCCACAAGTGTGCATTGAAGGGTAGCAACTGTTTGATTTATTTTTCTAACAAACACCATAGTTCCTTTGTTAAGATGGCAGAATAAATATCACTGAAAACAGCTTTCAGACAGCAAACACATTACCAGGATTATGTTGAGAGCATGGTTCCTGTTGTAAAGGACATGTGTACTATATCCAAGTTAGCTGTATTTTTTGTCTCATGTGTACAGTAGGTGCTCATAATTCTCCTACTCAAGTCAATATAACCCACTGGAGGAGCCAACCATCTCAGAAAGGTGGAACCCCAGCTTGCTGAACATCCATACAGCACATGGGAGGTCCAATTGTCTTCAGTAAGTCATCGTAATCACCAGGGCCTGGTGTCTTGAATTGGGTTATGGAAACTACAGTGGTGAAAACTCCACACTATGGATTCTTCCACACTGGTGACAGACTTTCTTTTAAGACAAGTCATGTCCTAAACAATGGATCATGTGAAAGAAGATCAGAAGGTGGAAACCAAATTATCTTTCAGTGGTGCACATGGTTATGTAATTAATATAAACTATATATATTAATATAATATCAGTATATTGATGACCATAGAATAAATCACATAATATATTTTATTTTTTAGCAATACTGGAAAGTGTTTTGATCTGATTTTCCTTTTGTGGTGTTCCTTTGGATAAACAACAGAAACATGAATATGGTACTTTCCAGTCATATTTTTTATATATATATATTTCAGATACAATGAAGCAATACTCAAGGGCACAACTGTAAAAGTAAAATGTATCATTCTCTAGCAGACAATAAGAATTAATTCCCCTGTAGCTGAGGAAGCATGATATGTCAGAGACACACTGTGGAATGTCAATGTTCATGACATGTCAAACTATTTATCACATCATTTTGCGTTTTCAATATTTGCTCTGTGTGCAGTGTGGGGAATTTCCTATGTAAGTGCTGGTTCAGAGGGTAAGTGAATTTGCACCTTAAATGCAGTGACTTATGATACAGTCCAAAGAATGAAATGACAACAAATGCTTTCTTAGAGGAACAACATGGTGTTCCCATCTCCTTGAACTTGTGTATTTTTAAAGATGCACGGGGTTACTCTCGAGTTGGTCAGGAGGAGTATGTGCTGACAGTGTCTGTACATGCACAGCCAATCAGAGCGGGAGACATCCCCACTCGTCTGATCAGAGTTTACATGGAGCAGAGTCATTCTCTGATAGCGCAGAGTTAATGTCCCCTCTGCTTATCCCATGCACTAGCAGAGAGACAGTAACCAACAAGACCAGGTTGCCTGTTTACCAAAGTATGGCAGCTGCCAGTCAGAGGGTAAATTGCCATGTCCTTTAAAGTACAAATTAATTTAAGTCTAGAAACAAATGGTCTGCTTGTAGCATTTAATATATAGATCGATATGACTGGATCCCAAGTGCTCTAGATACAAATCATACGGATGTTCCAAGCACTAAGAAAACTGTTATAATAAGTTACAGTAGGACATTTTGTGGTTGGAGCATAGATGTGTTAGAAATGCAGCATTCAGGTGGGTACAAGCAGAGCTACCATTTGCTGCACTCAAATACATTCAGAGGTTATCAAATATAATTACTACGCAACTGATCTGGTGGCATTATCTCAGATTCCACAGGGAGGTAAAAAAAATGAATGCTTTATTTTTGAAGATTAAAAACAGCACATAGTGGTTTCAAAGAGGGAACACAACAGGTACAGCAAGCATGACACGTTTCATTCAAAGCATATTATATGAACACATAAATTATCAATATATTAATATCAGTAGAAATCGCAAATTTAAATTTTCATACAAAATACATGGCACGAAATATATATATATATATATATATACATAAATATATAAAATTTTGTAGCCTAAATATGCGCTTTCATGGCTAAACTGTAGACAAGCACCCAAACACAATAAGGATATTGAGTGAAGCTTGAATACAAAAAATTGTAGCAAAATAACAGTGTATCAGAAAGCGCTATTGTTAATATTGTTACAAAGAAGAACAAGGATACACATTAAGTATAGAAGGCAAAAAGAGAAAAGGTAAATACTTTATAAGAAATGAAAAAGATCAAACTGTGCATTTAAGCCACAGGTCTGCAAGTAAAAGATCCACTTAACCTCCAAGTGTGTAAGGATATCAGAGATATTACATCCCCTATTAGGAAGAATTGCCCTCTCTATACCTTAAACTTTACACTTTAAGACACATTGAAGTAGTTACATGTGAAAAAGAATTGGACTCAATTGGGGCGTCAAGAGGCTTGTCACAAGTTTTTGATGACAGATGTTCTCTCATACGACAAAAGATAAAACATTTAGTATTACAATGAATACATTATTTGTGATGATATACATGCTGACTCACAGTAGATCTGAAAGTGCTACCAGTTTGTACGGCATCGCAACAAATACATTGATGGCTACTGTGGGCTATATCGGCTGGCAGAAGGGTGGCCGTCGAGAAGAGAAATGCACTATTCCTCGGAAGGTGAGGACTCTGACCTGTTATGGAAGGCATAGGAGGAGGAAGAGGACTTTGATTGTTCTGATAGTTATCGATTTTGGGGCATTCAAGCCAAGTGGCAGGATATGTTGCCACTATCGGAAGAACTGACACTGGAGGGGAGTTACTTAGAACTCTTTGAACCCAGTTCTTTACTTCCTTCTGAGAATGTGGATTTGAGCGATTTTTTTTATTTATTTAATATTTCTTTATTCAAAAAAGTTTTTCCATATTCCAAATTTATAAAACACATAGTATACATTTTCATAATATTTAACATTTCTTATTGTAAAAGTCAGGAATAAAATTCTTATATAAATCCCATCCAATAAAAAAAAAAAACAATACAATCCCTCCTCTCTTGACCTTCCCTAAATAGGACCCAAGGGGTCCATCTCTTATTATGAATCTTATAATGATATCAGATCCTCCATTCTGCATATATCCTCCAGTTCTGTAACCCGGTCCCTATTTCCCAGGGGCTACGTCTGTTTCCAAAATGTTGGTATTGTTAGTTTTGATGCATCTATTAATCTTATGGTTAATGACTCTCTCTATATCTTTAGTTGGCCTTTTGTGTGGTGAATTAGGGCACTCATGGGATTATCATCAAAGTTTGGATCAGCTGTTATTCTAATAGTTTCTATTATTTTTTCACAAAAGTTCTCGATTACTTGGCATGTCCAACATAGGTGGAAGAATGTCCCCCTCTAATTTAGACATCTCCAACACTTATCTGTATTTTTATTTGATATTTTATGAAGAGTCACTGGGTCTCTATACCATATTGTTAATATTTTAAAAGAATTCTCTTGGGTTTGGCTTGACACTGAGCACCCATGGGCAATCTCAGTAATTTTTTGCCATTCAGATTTAGTTAGTATTAACAGTCTGTGAGTGGCAGGAGATGTTGCCACCATCGGAAGAACTGACCCTGGAGTCTGACCTGACATCGTCAGTCTACCAGAAATGGTACCTCGAGGGGAGTTACCTAGAACTCTTCGAACACAGTTTTTTACTTATTTCCGAGAATGTGGATTTGAGTGATTTAACCTCTGAGGATGTTGACCTGGGAGGGGTGGGTGGAACCATGGTCTCCACTCATGGGTCACAAGGATGCTGGGCAGCCACCATTCATTATTCTCAACAGCATGTCCCAAGGAATGTGGGTATTATAGTCACTGACTTCCCCTATCCATGACCCCATATTATGACCGGGACAGACTCACAGTGTCCGGCAACACCAGCAGAATTGCTGGAATCTGGACAGAGGAATGTCACCTTCTCCCCACCAGCAGAATCTTTGTATGGTACAGGTGGATGAGACTACACCCACCACCTGTGGTACTTAAGGATACCTGACAATACAGCTAGATCCCCAGCACTGTGTCGGAGGACACTTGATTTTAATACTTAAGTAAAGATGTCATAGATAGCCGATGATTTCCTCAGCAAAATACCCTTGAGACAACTGTGACATCATCATATATGGACTCGCTACGTGATCTCTGGCTATGCTGTACTTTGTCATTATTAGCAATGAATTTTTTTTTTTTTAAACCAACCTATAAGTGCATTTCTGATTACAAGGGCCCTTTTTTATAAAACTTGGACTCTGCGGCACTTGTCCATCTTGATTGAGTTTGTTAAAGCAGGTGATTTTGGCATGTGTTCAGTTTAAAGGTCTGTGAAAGTACAGTAAGCAAGTTTACATTGTTACAACCCATGAGCTTTAGCAATTTCCATTGTCATAAAGTGCAAGCAGACATCAGGCAGTAAGTGCTCCACCCCTTGCTAAGAAACAAGTACACCCAGTCTGGAATCACTCAGCAGGTAGTGAACCGATGGGATCCTAAGGAACCCAACTTTGGTGCTCAACCTCTTCATCTTTTTGGGAAATTCTAGAACAGAATACACTGAAGATTCAAGACACCGAAAAGGTAAATGCATATATTCTGGAAACACCTGCTACATTACTTTTTATGTTTATATTTTATTTGAATTCACTATCTTAATTTTACCATTTTCCCTGCCGGGACTGTATTTACATCTGTCACTGACGTTGAAAATAATTAACTCTTTCAATGCACTAGTGTCCTCATTGCTCTGGCATTCAAAGTGGTTAATGAGTGCACAAGATAGAAACAGACAAGTAAATTTAAAGATGTTTTTTTACAGTTTTTTTTTTCTAACATAAATTTAAAAAAAAATGAAAATAGATCCCAGCAATCTGTCTATTACATGATTCAGAAGGCTCTGTTATTACATGGATTTATGAAATTTTATTTACTTTGGGCTTTTCAAAAGCTGTGTTGATCACAGCATAGCCGCAGGTTGATTAATTGACCCAGTTTAGTGAAATAATGATTCCAATTAGTGGCAATTATACTATTCCAATACAGAGGAGCATCACTGACAGGGTGTAAACCCAGCTAATTATCTGAAAAAAATAAGCTAACCTAAGGCACTATTCTGTTATCAGAGAAACATTTTTTAATTTATTTTAAAGATTTAAAGACTCAAAGACTCTAGTAATTAGCTATTAATACTGTTCAGAATCGGCAATGTAGGGAAAGCATTGATGCATGACCTTATAGGATCCCCAAATGCTAGTGGAAAATTCATTTTAAGATTCATTTTCTTGCACATGTTTTGGTTATTCTGCTAGAATTCTCAATGAAAGAAAAAAAACTACACACCCTGCATATTCTCCTATTACAACCAAAATAAATAAAGTGATGTTAACTCATACACTGCTGGAAAGCTATAGAAGAAAATAAAAAACAAAACTGTGAATTATAGTCATAAATTAGAGCTGCAAAGCTTTAATATTTGAAAGTATTGCTTTACTGAGAGGGTAGTGGATGCATGGAACAAGGCCAGCAAATAATGAAAATGGGACAGACTAGATGACCCATATGATTCTTATCTGCTGACACATTTTGTTTCTATGTTAAATATTATAGACCATTCCAATACCAAGAGCAGTGCTGTCCAAGTTGTGGCCCTTGGGCTGCAACTGACCATAGGTAGGGCGAGAACCATGGATCACTTTAAGCTTATCATGGGGTATATCTCTCTCCAAAAAATATAAGAGTATATTTAAAAATATCATACACAAAGGACAAATTAATAGATTATTCCAATGCATAAATCGATCAGTTTTTTTTTTTTAAAAAAAGAGGAGCAATTGCACATTGTGTGATAGAATGCAATTCCCAACCCAAAGTAACAAAGAAAATACATAACTAAATCTATGCATGCCATGTGGAAAAAATAAGGAAATTTTCTCAAAAATAATGGTTTAACCCCTAGGATGTTCTATGCCTTCCTAATTTTAGTGTACCTAAAAGACGCTAGGTCCAGCATAGAATGTCCAGCGTTAAACAGCTCGTCGCGGCTCCAGATGATGATCTGTGCTCGGATCCCACTGCAACAAATTGCAGTGGGATCCTACCTGTCAGATGAATGGTTCATGGGTTGAAGGATAAAACTTACCAGGAAAGGTTAAAGCATCTTAACATGTATAACTTGGAGGAAAGACGTAACAGGGGGGATATGATAGAAACATTTAAATACATAAAGGGAATCAACACAGTAAAGGAAGAGAGTATATTTAAAAGAAGAAAAACTACCACAACTAGAGGACATAGTCTTAAATTAGAGGGGCAACGATTTAAAAGTAATATCAGGAAGTATTACTTTACTGAGAGGGTAGTGGATGTATGGAATAGCCTTCCAGCAGAAGTGGTAGAGGTAAACACAGTCAAGGATTTTAAGCATGCGTGGGATAGACACAAGGCTATCCTAGCTATAAGACCGGGAACGCGGGACTAATAAAAGTACTCAAAAAAAATAAAAATTGGGCAGACTAGATGGACCGAATGGTTCTTATCTGCCGACACATTCTATGTTTCTATGTTTCTATGAAGCCACTTTGAGTGGCCTCAGTCTGACAAATGTAGCCAATGCTCAAAGTGATCACCAGCTAAATTTTACCTAATAGTGCTGTGCCTGAACTTCCCGTGACGTCCAGAGGTATCGCAATCTTTTGGCAGGGACCCACTGGGTCCATTAAGACCCTGATCTGCCATAGTGTTCTCGTCTACCGATCACCACCTTGTGATCAGTGGCCAGGAACAAAACGTGATGTTTGGGGCTTGCGTCGTCTGGGACGCAAGCACCATGCGCCACAAAGGGGTTAAGACCACATGCCACTTGGCTCTATTGGAAAATGTTCATTACATTACTACATCATGTTGACAGAATTTATATTCTGTGTGTCTTTGCTTTTTTATATTGAAAATTTGGTGGAATTGTAGTTTAGCTAATTTGCAACATTTTGTGCAGGCAGGGCGCTAACATAAGGTTCCACAGGCAGTTCCCTTAGGTCACCGCTATGGATGGAGTGGACAAATCCAAAAAGATTGTGTGTAGGGCGGGGAGGGCAGCACAAGGGGGGAAAAAAAACTATGTACCAGCGACACTGGCACAGACTGCTTTTTCCTCCCCCCTCATGCACCACACTATTGCACCATACTATTACAGGTGTCACGTGGCAAATCTGGGTGCTGGGCAAAGTCCCATAGTTGCCAACATCGGCCATGTTTCCAGGGACACGTATGTGTTCCACATGCTGCATACAGAGCATGCAATGTACAGCCCGGCAGTATGTAACATGCATTTACGCACAGACACAATCCAATTAATTAATCATGGTAGGTCCTTTGAGATCTCCACCCTGATTAATTAATTTAATTCTGTCTGTGTGTATATCCTTCCTACATGCTGCCGGGCTTCACTTTGCATGGTCTTTCTGCAGCATGTAGAACAAATATGTGTCCCTGGAAACATGGCCAATGCTGGCAACTATGAAGTCCTGTGAGTGCAAACCTGGGTGCTGCAGCAAGTCTTGTGAGTGCAAATCTGGTTGTTGCAGCCATTCCTGTGAGTGCTAATCTGGGTGCTGCAGCAATTCCTGTGAATGCAAATCTGGGTGCTGAAGCAAGTCCTGTGAGCACAAATCTGAGTGCTGGGGCAAGTTATGAGAGTGTAATCGAGGTGCTAGGGAAAGTCCTGGGTGCTGTGGTTAGTCCTGTAAGTAATCTACTATCTATATATTTTTGTCCAAGTGGCCTGGCTAGGTGGACTTTGGAATCGGGTAAAGGTGGTTTTACTTTATATACAATGTATTTATATAGCTGGGCTTACAAAGGAGCTTATAAGTATATTGTTTTGTTAAAGTGGAGTCTATATATAACAAATACAGTTGTACTCCTATTCAGTTTTTTATGCTGTATTACATATATATATATATATTTTTCTTCTTTTTTTTTTTTATATATATATATATATATATATATATATATTTTTTTTTTTTTTTACATATTGAGAATATTGATGCAGGGGAGGGGGTATCAAAATGCACCTTTCCCAGCATAGACTAAAATCTGTGCACTAGCCCTGATCTTGTGGCAATTTTACATTTGCTTTGTTTCCACATCCCTCCCACTTATTAAAATATATGGGTCTACTCAATAAAGAGAGAAGTGAAGGGAACTGAGATGGGAATTAGGCCAGAGTAGTTGAGTTGGAAAAATTATCCAATGCAGTGGCTACTTTTGGCCTTAAGTTTGAAATTCCCATCTCAATTGCCTGCAATTCTCTCTTTATTGAGAAGCCCCTATAGTTATTACAGATTTTATTTGCATTTCTTTCTTTAAAGCTGCCATACCAATATTACCAATGCATCTCTTGCATTTTGATTCAGCTGTGGAGGAAACAATTGAGCTTTATAACGTATAAAGCTATTTGCATTGTTTTATTAATAATAATAATAATAATAATAATAATAGCAGGTTGAAAGTGATACTGTTCCAAACAACTTGGACTCTTCATGGTATTGTGATAAGAATATTGGAGGTGGCATTACATATTACATGGTTAATTACACAATACAAATATGAGGTTCAAGTCTTCCGGCATTTGCAGGATTTCTTTGAGTTGGAGGAAAGACAAAAATAAGAGAAAACACCAGGGCCTCAAAGAGATCACCCATAAGGTGAAAAGAGAGTCATCGTAAAACATTATCATGATAATACCCAGTGCAATTCCCTAAAACATAATGTGAAAAGTGACCTAAAACAAAATCCACATAGATAGTCAGTGTCAGAGGAGTTAACCCCTGGATTGCTTGACGTATATAGGCAACATCAGAGGTGTGGCTTGGGTGGCTAGACAGAGTTAACCCCTTTATCCACACACTCATATACACAGATAGTCTGTCACTCACACACACACTCTCACTCACACTGACACACACACACTCTCACTTATACTGACACACACACACTCACCTACACTGACACACACACACTCACTCACACTGACACACACTGTCTAACTGTTTAACTAACATGGAGCAGGCATCTCTTTGCTTTGAACTCCTTGTGTGAAGGAGGGACTGAGCCAATCACAGAAGGCTTCTGAACTCTCAGTTAATTAGGAGAGATGAGAGGTCTAGCCTGATTGGTTGAGACCTCCTTCTATCAAGCTCCCCCAGACACTGGAAAAAAAAAAGAAACAGACCGCTGCATGGAGCAGCAAAGTGCCGCCTCTGCAGGGTGCCGCCTGGGGCAGCTACCCCAGTCTGCCCCATTAAAGAGCCGGCTCTGTACTGCCGGCCCAGGGACACATATTTGTTCCACATGCTGCAGAAAGACCATGCAAAGTGCAGCCCGGCAGTATGTAGGATGGATATACGCACAGACAGCATCCAATTAATTAATCAGAGTGGAGATCTCATAGGACTTATCATGAATAATTTATTGGAAATGTGTAATATGCAAATTACACATTTCACAATAAAAACCAGCTCATTTGCATATCAAGGCACATGTGATATTATAAATAAGAGACTCCACACACATTTAAAATATAGTTCTCCTAATTTAGCCATTTGCTTGCAATTTATAGATAATTTTCAATCATTTTTTTATTCTTTAAACGCACAGTAAAAAAAAATGTTTAGGTGATACAGTCCATTTAAACGCCACAGTAGTTCTGTGAGTTATTTACTTTTGTTATGATTTATAAGTTATTATTTTAAGCGGTGATACTACAAAACAATTCAGTGAATCCCAAACAAAATATTAATTTTATTAGTTTTGTCTCCAAATAGTACAAAAACTGCAAACTCCAAAGGCAACTGGATTTACCCCTAAATCAGTGTTCTAGAAGCTAAATATTATTGTTATAACTGGGCAGGACTTATTTTGTTAGAAATGTATCCATATCTTACAAAAGTATAGACAGAATCTGTCCAGTTTGATTTGGCAGTGTACTCGCATATTTACAATGTAGTGTTCCTCCCAGTTGCAATTGACACAAGGTGTGTGTTTACTCCTCGTGAGTAACTTTCCTCCTGACTGTGGAAATATATTGATCATAAAGAGGATGTGTGTGGTGTGTGGTGTGTCTTCATTCAAAATAGCTGTTTGGCATAAATTAGGGGGTAATCTGTCCACCAGTGCATGCCCTGTGACCTCTTAGTGTCCACAAAGTGGGCTTTTGTTCTAGTTTTAATTTACTTCTAGCAAACAGTCTTAACTTACAGGACCACTATGACATGAAAATGCATAGCAAAGTTCAATGAGAAAGAATAAAAATTATAGAATTATAAAATAAAAATTTCTATATTTGATAATAAAAAATAAAAAAAAAATAAAGAAAAGAGAATAAAAATTTACACATGTAATAAAATCTCTGTATCCTACATATGTATCAGGTTGGCAACTTACAGTCAGCTCTTAAGCATTTGATACCTAGACTTGCAATGTACACATATGTCACACAGGAGCTTGTAAAAAGCACCGGCCCGCAGCCTCAGAATCAAACAATTGGTGCAGTTAAAGTAAGATCTATTCAGGTTTATAGCAAGAACATAGTATTGACTCAGTGTGATTGAGAATGATGGCTGCAGCTGCAGTATTCAGGGAACAGCTACAGAAATACATAGCTGGGAACTGGGGATATTCCAGATTTAACCACCAGGTGGCCATGAAGTTAGAAACACAATAAGAAAGTGTGACTCATGGAAGACCCCTGCCATGCATATTAGAGGGACTTTATCACCTAAACAGTGTGTTTACTGTAAATGTAGAGAATTAAAAATGATAGCAAATAACCTATACGCTGTGTTAGAAAAATTACATGCAGATGCCTAAGGTAGGAGAAAATTTTTTTTAAATGTGTCTGTGGCACAAAATGTTTAGGTGACACAGTCCCCTGGCTCCTGTGGCAACATGATCAGTGCAATAAAGTTAACAGCTTTGCAGGTGTGAAAAGACATTTAATACTAGTTTAGTAAAGGCAGTTCTTGATGTTTTGATCCATTATTTAATGTATGAATTGCATATTACTTGTAAAAACAATCACTTATGCTAAACTATTCAATAATAGTGTAGGAAATAGCAGTAACACAGAAGGCATAGCTGGGAGCTTTACATTTCAGGTTTCACAGTAAGTGTATTAAAATATATAAGAAAGTTGCCACAAATTACTTAAGTTTTGTGGTTAAGTGGCGAGTGTGTCATGAACCAGTCTCTTCTTATTGTGTGGTTCTATTCCATGGTTGCTGTGCAGTCAAACCTGGAATAACTTTATGTATTGATACTGATGGGTTAGCAGATTTTGGGTCCAACAGCAAGATCCCCTCGGTGTAAATTCAGTACACAGGTAAGCAATAGAAGCAGGCTTGATTACAGTGTCGATAAGAACCACAGTAATCTGGCAATACAGGTTCTACAGGAAGTGACTTTTATAAGGCAGACACAACTGAGGAGAATTAGTTCAGTTAGCTAGGTATGGGGATTCAAGTTTTGGCTCAGGGGAAACTGGTCATCCAAAATAAAAATGAAAAAATCCTCCACCTATTGCTAAAAAAAATCAGTAGGCAACAAAACTCATGTCCGGGCAGGCTGGGATTTCAAAAAACAAATGTTATGTCAGCCAGTCAGGAGTCTCCCTGTCCCAGTTCTACTATAGACAGTCCCTTGCAAAAATAGCCAAAGTCCTCCTAACATGAGTCTGTATCCGGCACATAGAAGTCTATGGGGAGGACAAGAGTTGCTCCAGAGGATTTCAGCTGCTGAAATTTCAGCATGGAAATTGCCACAATGACCAATTTTCATGCCAATTCAGGACCACATTGGTGGTCTTTGCGTAGCTCATATTTTAAAGGCTATTTTGATCATCGATGTGATCCGCAGTGGTCTGAAACTCAAAGAGCCAATCTTTGTTTAGAGAGTAGACTCTTGACTTTTTTAGCACCTCCTTCTTAAACTCATGCTCCTCTAAATGGTCATCTGATCTCACCTTTCATTATGCTTATATGTAAAATGGTGTGATTGATGTGGCAGATTTTTTTTTTTTTTTCACTGATCCCAGCAATAAAAATGGAGGTCACATTCACTTTAAACCACGTCATCTGATCTCACATATGATTATGCATATATAATATTTGCCCAAACTCAATAGAAAATAAATATTCCTGATGTCATATGACTTGTTTCTCTGCTCTATAATTGGTTCCAAATCATAAATTAATTCTGAATTAAACTATACAATTCACTAAATAAGTGGGAAAGTCAAAATGTCTGACTTTTAGAAAAACATATGCTCATCTCTAAAATTAGAAATACTTGGAAGCAATACTGTAGTCAGTAAAACATTTGATAGTTCTGAGTCAAAAAAATAACATCATATACAGAATATGTAGCATGAAAGTAAATCTGCCAAGGTGTGTTCTTTGTGTTTAACATAATTTTTTGGATAGAGGTTGTAAAAGGACTCAGAATTTAGAAATGTATGATAAAAACAGTAAATCAGTTTATGAGTAAGAATATATTTTTAGTAAGCATTTGAGGCACAAACTTGTTCAGTTATGTTATGTTGTTCTGGTATGGTCTTATTCATTCAGCTTGGCTCCATGCATATATTAAAATTGTGTTGCTTAAATGAAAACTGTACTTAAAAAATATAGTTTTCCAGAAAACATTTGAATCTTACATATTTTGTTGTGCCATTCTGTAAAGCAAGGGATATAAGAAATGTACCTAGTTTACACAAAATGTTAACTTTTTGTCATGGCTGTTTTTTGGTTCATCCCACCAAATATGGAAGTAGGACCTGTCAATGTCTCATTAAGTTATGCACTAATGCCATGTTGCAGTTGGATGCACCAACATTAGATTATGTAATATGTTTGTACAACATGGTATTAGCATATGCTATAGCAAGGTGGGAATGCATAGAGAACAACATTCCACCTTAATATTTTATCAAGTAAAAGAAGCTTCTGTCATAACAATTTCCAGAGGTTTCTTCTTGAACAGTTTTGAATAAAATACATAAATGTCTGATATCCTTTGCCAGATTTGACATACATCTAAATATAAGGTTAAAATCAAGTGAAACTATCTTTCCCTCATGTGATTACACACCAAATATAATCATCCTAGTAATAGTTCTAATTATTGTACCATTTATAATTATTGTGGCATTCATAATATATTTGTTATCCCTTTTCCACAGGTCAGTTATAATGGGAAATATACAGAGCAAGACAGATGAAGTAGAGGATCAAGATGTTGGCTCACTAGGTAGTGATTCAGAGGTACAGTAAATATTCACTAGGACACGAGTTTCCTTAAATTGTCTTGAATTGAATGCGTCTTAAATTGAATTCTGGTTTAAAGCAATGATTTAAAGAGAGAACTGGAATAAACACTTACAGAGACTCTGCCACCTAAACATTATTTACACCACACAATAACCACACACATTTGTTTTAAATCACAGTTTTCTCTATATCTATACATATGCTTGCAATTATGTTAACACAATTTAGATACATTCACATTATGAATGATGTTTAGGTTACAGAGAGGTCTATTCACAAAAATCCAAGATTGGAGGTGGAGATTAGCACTAATCTCAACCTCCAACATCGAACAGACTCTCCCTCCGTTACCCTCCCCCTCCCGGATGCCTCATCTCATCCTCACAAAATGGTTTTCACTAACATTATTTGCAAGGTTGAGATGAGGCAAGATTAGGTGACTAGAGAGCTAGCGAGGAGGTCAAGAATAAGTCAAAAACGTTAGCGTCAATTCGCTTGCCATCATAATCTGGAGAAGGCAAATTGATAGTAGATTTTTTTTTGCCTAGTCAAATTCAACCTCATAATCAAAAGGTTGAATTTGACTTAAAAAATAAAAATTTTAAAAAGTGGAGTATGGGAGCAAGTAGCCCTGGCCCCGCATAAAAATTAAAACAGTGTCAGGAGCTGACGATGCACCAGGCATGATTATAAATGTGTGAGGACCAGGGTTCACCCAATATTATTGATGACTACGTAATGGCTCCCAGCACCCTATATATGAATGGGACAGGAACTTGTACTAAGTCCCCTTGTGACATAAATATTAGGGCTACTTGTGCTATGGGTCCTGAGGACCATTTGGAATTCCCCATGTACCTGTTATTGATAGGAAAGGGATTTTTTAAAACTTTTTACTTCAAAGTCCAACTCGCCTGCAATTTGTATTGCTTTTCCCTGAAGGTAGTTCAAGATGGGAAATTGAGATGGACTTTGGTGAGGTAGGGGGGAGAAGGAGGTCAAGTTTGTTTTAGTGAATAAAGTGAGAAGGTCGACTAGGAGGTTGACTTTTAAAGTGAAAGTCAACATCCCAAGTCGACCTGCTCACACTATTGTCGAATTTGAGTGAATAGACCCCAGGGTCTTTTTATAGAAGGTGGACACTGTATCAGGCATAGGCAATGTGTCTGTGGCAAGGTCTGTGAAGGGTCACAGAACATAATTAAATTGTACGTAATGAAGTCCAGTAAATGTCCATCATGAATAATGTTGGTGCCTGCAATTTAAAATAATAGTAATTTGAGACAAATTGGGATTTAATTTATCTACCTTGTCTAGGCACTTACTATAATGTTTTTAAAGCTCTGTTTTTCAGTGGGTGGTGTGTGGTAGTATGAGTGTAATCTGGCGGTGTATTTAATCCTACTCTCTCTGTTCAACACAGCAGTATTTAGTCCTACTCTTACACAGTTGCACATCTTTACATTAACATCAAGACATTAGGACATAGGTTACATGTGTTACTTTATTCTCTGCATAGCATATGGAACATACTTGGTTATATATTTAATCCTTTAGAATGTATCAGACATATGAACCAGTTTGTCAGGTTCTATTTCAAATGACAGTCTCATGTTGAATAGGCAGGTGTACTAGGGAGGGGATCATTACTGCTGGCCTATTGTTATACAAGTCACTGTACTTGTTGTAGACTATATGTTATGTATCTCTTCCACATTCTTGACCAGATCAAAGCTTATAAACCAAAGCTATAGTCTATCCAATTGAAATCCATCCACATTTTCACAATCAAATTCCCTCTAACAAATCTGACTCATTTAAAAAGTATCACATAGCAAATAATTTTTTTATGGTATTTAAAATAAACCTTCCCAAGTTCACTTGGTAGTAGAAAACCACCTGCCCAGTGGCCCAACATTAGCAACACTAAGTAGTTTTCTACCGGAGAGCCTGTGAGAGATGGACATTATATCCAGGCCATCGCAGTCTCTGCTAGTATATGATGAAGAGCTATTTTATATAGGCTCTGTTCACTCACACTTGACCAGCACAGAACATAGAATGTCTAAAGCCTACTTAGGAATCAAGGCCTGGTCGTAACAACATCCATTGCAAGTCATAGACTAACTACTGAATCTCTGTAAACAATTTGCATGTGTTGTGTGAAGTTATTGAGTTCCTTTCCCATTATCCAATTTCGTGATAGAACTGATATAGTGAATTATTGAGTCTCGTGTTAGAGGTCCACTGACCACATAAGTATACACTTGGCACTGTGATCAGTTTGTTTACTGGCAAACCGAGCCTTGTGCACTGCATCATAAAATGGCAAGATGGTAACAATAAAAAAAACTCAGATTTACAAAGTTGAACTGTCTATCTTTCTTTTGTTGTAGTTGGCTGTTGAAGTTCAGAATGGGCCAGTCACACAACAGATTGCTCCTGGAGTGAACTCCATGAAAGTGAATCAAGGTAAGGTCTTCAAACTACAAGTACAGATAGCATAATCTCATCCCTTGGACTGAACGCCCAAAGACTATCCAAAGTATTCTAATCATAGTGTAAGACTGTGGTCAACTGATAAACCTGCCTTCTTACAAACTCAAATATTATTCACAAAATGTCATTGTTTAGCTGGTCACATGGTTGGAAAGTGTTTTATCCAGGGCATATTATGAACCCCTACAAAATATTAAAGAGTGATAAACTCTTCAGAAATGTTTTAATTAGGTATAATTACATAGGATTGATTTTGTTTATTACATCCAATTTGTACTTATGGGTCTGACTAATTAAAAGTTATGGCATAATCCTTCTCAACATAGGGCGAACATGTTGTTTAGAACGATAGGTCAGATGGGTCAGATAATGGAATATCTGACCCAGGGGTGGACTGACAACTCATAGGGCCCCCGGGAATGTAGAAGATCAAGGGGCCCCTTTGTGACAGCCCATGTACAAAACACACCTATATGAAAGCCCCACCCATATACAGGCCTCTGGATAAATGGTTCTATTTATTCACCTTTTTTATTTTAATTCTACCATGCTGAAAAAAGTACAGCATGGTATTATAATGTATTAGAACATACCCCATCACCCACATTGCACACCTAGAACATGCTTCATCACTCACATTGCACACCCCAGACATGCCCCATCACTAATATTGCACAACTAGGACTTGTGCCTGCACCCCCAGGACATACCCCATTATCTACATTGCACACTCAGAACTAGCCCCATCACCCACATTGGACACCAAGGACTTTCCTCATCTCCCACATTGCACATCCAGGATATGCCCCATCACCAACATTTCACACCCAGGACATGCCCCATCACACATACTGCACCCCCATGATTTACCCCAGAATATGTGCCATCAACTACATTGCACACCCAAGACTTACCCTAGGCAGCAGCCACAGCTCACTGGAGCCTGGTGGCAGGCAGCATGGTATCTGTGCACTGCATGGTATCATGGTATCATGCTCCTCATATGTACTGAAGCTTGAGCACCGGCAGGTCAGATCACTGTGTGGAGAGTGCAAGAGGCAGCATGGAGGCACACAGACACCATTCTGCCTGCTCACAGTGCAGGGTGCTGGTGATCGGAGATCTTTTAATCTCCATATGCAGCGCTTTAAAACAAAAAACAGTTTAATTAAAGGGGCGGCACTGCGGGCAGCAGTCTCCCTCTCTGGCCCAGGTGCACACTAGTATATGAATCATGCTTTTATTGTAAATCCCACAAATTGGTTAGTGACAGACCATTTTTGATTCATTTCCTCCTATCAGTTTCTAAAGTCCTAAGGAAAGATCCTCATTTTTAATCCATCACTGGGTCAAAAATTTAGTTTTTTTATTAAATGGCTGACCGAAAACCTCAAAAAGCTAAATTTAATTTTAAAACAAGGTGATATGTAGCTCACAGTTACAGTTGGCCTTGCTAATTGGTGGAAGGAGCAATGTATATGATAACATATAATACTGACAATCCACTGCTCGGTAAAACAAATCAAGACACATTTAATGATCTGTTAGTAACGCCTTGTTCTGAATCGCCAACAAGAGTTTGATGAGGCTCTTCGTGTGGATGAGTTCAGACTGACTAGTAGATTCTATACCTTGCAGCTATTACCTTTAAACTACTAGTGTGACATTTTAATAGTACTACACACACTGCCTGACATTTCGAAACATTAATATGTTAGTTTTTTGGATGCCCACAGCTGTTTTTTGCCTCTAGAGGTTTAATGACAAGAGAGGTGGAACCTTGTGTCTCTCACTTTGATTTTTTTTTTTTGATATGTCAACATTCTTTTGTATATTAAGGGTGTGAGCTTCAGACTAGATTTAGAGCTAACACAGTTACTTTCACCCTCCTTTCATTCCAAGGTGAACATGTCATTGTACAAATTCGGGCAGGGTTACTCAAAGACTGTTGTCTGGGTCCTCCCTACTAAACAACCCCAAAAGCAACAAATGTTCATTAATATTAGTACAAGGTCTCTTAAATTAAAGTAAACATGTCAGTCTAAATTGATCGGTGCAAGTTGCTCGATAAAAAGACACTAGATTTATATGAGACCATAATGTATATGGTGGTGTGCAAATAAGGTATATTAAAATATCACTTACATATTGAAAAGAATTGCTCATACGGGATTAGATTGTCTAAGGTTAATCATGCTTTTCCACTATCTGAGCATCATCGATAATGTAGTCCACAAAAGTGAAGTGTCAAAGTGTTGAAACTGGGCCCAGCAAAATAAGGTTCTACGACTGAGCCCCCACAGCATTGTTCTGCCACTACCAAATACATGAAAAGGAAGTCTGAATCTTAGAGGGTGATACCAACCCTCAAATAAGCTGAAAAACACAAAACAATGTTCCACTTTTTATCATCTTTTTCAAATAATTCCATTTAGTTAAACTTTTTTCTTGTAATCTGTGTATGTCTTTCATCACATTGAAAGAGAACCAGCAGCATTAATATTAACTTGCAGTGTTTCTTATCACAGTGCTAAATCGTTAAAATCTCACAGTGGTGTGCAAAATGTGTTAGACTGTTATTGTTACTTATATTGTTGGTTCTGTTTCTGTTTGTTTTAAGTCATTGCCTGGGATTCCGTGGAAAAAGTATCAGTCTGTGGATATAGAGCCTCTGACTAGAACAGGGGTGTCCAAGTTTGTTTTGCAGTGGGCCACTTCACCGTAAATTTTTTTGTGCGTGGGCCGCATTCATGTTTCCTTGAAAGTAAATGTATGTATGTATGTATACACATACATACATACATGTGGATATATATATCACCGTAACATGCAGTGTAAGTGTATCACAGATTCCCCAGTAAGACAGCAGCAATAAAAAAAAAACTCACATTCAATGCACACACATTTACATGTGAATACACAAATAGGCAGTCCCACTTCCACACACATTCACACATAGTCCCACTTCCACACACACAGTCCCACTTCCACATACATTCACACACACACAGTCCCACTTCCACATACATTCACACACACAGTCCCACTTCCACACACATTCTCACACACAGTCCCACTTTCAGACACACAAATAGACATTGCCTCTTTTTTTTTTTCAGAACCCCTTTCCCCCCCCAGCATGTTGTCAGATGGTTTGTTCCCCCTCCCTGCTCGTTTACCTGTATCTGCAGGGAGGGGGATTGTCCCATCTGTGGGCTCCCATTCTTCATCTGAGCACCTAGATGTCACTGACACCCGGTGCTCCATCGGGGTCAGAGTGCGAGGGGCGGAGCTTTCTCCAATGCGCAAGGGGAGAAAGCTCAGCCCCCTCGTGCTCTGACTTTGTTAAAGCACCGGGTGTCAGTGACATCCCGGTGCGCATTTTGTTGGAACAGCTGAGAGGTGCGGCTACCGCTGCCACTCTCAAGCGGGCCGCACCTCTCTGGCCGGCGGGCCGCATTTGGCCCGCGGGCCGCATGTTGGACGCCCGTGCACTAGTCCATCTTGTCCAACATACTTCTCAAAATACATCAAACCCCATAAATTATTTTCTTTTTCGTATCCTACCCATCCTGCTATAATAACTCTGGCAAATCTGATGGTACCATAATGTGACAATTTGAAAAGGACTAACAGCAGAATGGGGCCAGGAGAGCTTCTCTCTTGACCCAAAACTGAAAATTATCAGTGCCTGTAGAGAAGCTGTAGAACATTGCCTTCACTGCTCTGCCCAAGCAAAAAAGTAAAACATTAGGAGTTCCATACAGAATTAGGTGCCATTGACACATAATAGTGTCATAATAGCTACAAGATCAGTTTTTTTAAGTTGAAAAGTGGATAGCTAACAACAAACTATTCCTCAACACTGAAAACATTGTGTCCAGATTTTTTTTACATTTTTTTTTATTTTTTTAACTTTTATTGTCAATTATCAAATACAAAAAAATCACACAAACAGCAGGTGGTAGTCACAATAACAATAATTCATAAATTTTTTCCCTCCTTTCAGATTTTTTGGGACAAAAGTTAAACTACTTAAATAAAAAAATCTTCAAATAAACATCAAGATAAAATCCTGTTATACTGTAACCCAGGTAAACTCTTATAAGTATCTTGGTATATGGCTAGATCCCAATTTGTCTTTTGGTTTCCATACTGACAAGCTATCATGAAAACTGTATCCTAGGATTTGCTCTCTATACCAGGGGTGGGCAATTAATTTTTACTGGGGGCCGCATGAGCAACCCGAGCACTGCTGGAGGGCCACATCGACAATATTTCAATTAAATTTTGCTCAATATCTGTCTCTCCCCGTACCCTCATGTCTGTCTCTCTCTCTCCCCAGTCCCTCATGTCTGTCTCTCTCTCCACTCATGCTCCATGTTTCTCTCCACTCATGCTCCATGTCTCTCTCTCTTTCCATTCATGCTCCATGTCTGTCTCTCTCTCGCCACTCATACCCCATGTCTGTCTCTCTCTCTCCCCATACCCTCATGTCTGTCTGTCTCTCCCCATACCCTCATGTCTGTCTGTCTCTCCCCATACCCTCATGTCTGTCACTCCCCGTACCCTCATGTCTGTCTCTCTCTCTCTCCCCATTCCCTCATGTCTGTCTCTCTCTCCACTCATGCTCCATGTCTCTCTCCACTCATGCTCCATGTCTCTCTCTCTTTCCATTCATGCTCCATGTCTGTCTCTCTCTCGCCACTCATACCCCATGTCTGTCTCTCTCTCGCCACTCATACCCCATGTCTGTGTCTCTCTCACCACTCATACCCCATGTCTGTCTCTCTCTCGCCACTCATACCCCATGTCTGTCTCTCCCCTCATCCCTTATATCTTTTTCCATCTCTATCTTTCTGTTCCCCATGCTGGTCTCTTGTACACACAGTCATACATAAACACACACAGTCACACAAACACAGTTACACACTTAGTCAACCTCACAGACATACATTTACACAAACACCCTTATACACACTGTCACACATACATAAATACACACAGTCACACAAACACAATTACACACTTAGTCACCCTCACAGACATACATTTACACAGACACCCTTATACACACTGTCACACATACATAAATACACACACAGCCACCTTTACACACAGGATACACTTGCACAGACACTCATGTACATACACTTACACAGACAGTAACACACACATAGTTATACACATTGACACACACATACACACTTATACACATTAACACACTTCCACAGACACTTCCTTTCTTTTTTTATTTTAACCCCCCCCCCCCCCCCAAACTGTTATTACCTAATCCTCCTTGTTAATCCAAGCACAGCACAACGGGGGAGAGCTACGCCCCCGTCGCGTTCTGTGATTGGCTGCCGGGAGGAGGACGTTCTCTATGGTGTCTTGGCAGATACCCTAGAGAACGTCCTCCTCCCTGAAGCAGCCAATCACAGAACGCGACGGGGGAGGAGCTTACACCCGTCGCGCTGTGCTTGGATTAACAAGGAGGAGGATGGCAGGGAGAGAGCTCCCTGCTACAGCGCCTCTCCTCCCTCTGCCTCACGCGGGGCGGGGCCGGACAGGGACGCACAAAGGGCCGGATGTGGCCCGCGGGCCGTAAGATGCCCAGGTCTGCTCTATACAGTAATAAATAAAGCCGAGATCCCCTCTAAGAAAATGTATTGTGCAGCAAATGTTAATACCGGTCTTTGACTATGAGATGTAGTTTACAATTCCACAACCCAGACCCATCTTGGTAAACCAGACATTTTGTACAGTGCATTGTGCTAATTTTACCTCCAGTGGGATTAGAACATGTACAACTTTGAAATGTTAAAAGACCAAAACTGGCTGATACTTACTCCACCTAGCTTACATAACCACTTCCCTGGAAAGCTCCCTCACTCCCTAAGTAGAATGCTCACTCTTACTCCCCAACTTTCCCATATAGAGAGATGTATGCATTTTTTTTATCTGCTGTTAAATGTGAAACACTGTGTAATACTGTTCTGGACTTGTTCCCCAGGACATACTGGAAAACAAGAGGCATCTCATTGTATTCTTCCTGGTAAAACACATTCTAAATAAATAAATAAGCACATTCCCTCCAAACCTATGCCATTAATTATTTAATTATCATGAATAATATTTAAAATAGACTTGCCATGGGTGGTTTATACCAATTATTTTAAGTTTGCATAGTCTAATTTGAAACGAATTATGCCACACACATGTGGGACACACATGTTAAACCTATACTCTTTCCTGAATCCTAGCTTAGGTATAAACAGAATGCATAGTTGCCAACAGTCCTGGAATGATTTTTTGATGCTCGTGTACCATCAAACTTAGTGTTGCTATGTTGTGGCTTATATCAGTCTGTAGATCTGGAGCCTGATTATAATGAACCACTCAATTTCTGGGCATTATTACTGAATATTAGTACAGATTTCTTCGAGAAATCTTGCAAAAACCTTACGAGCCTAAACATTGAGTGGTTCCTTCTAGTCCACGGGCGTCCAAAATGCGGCCCGCGGGCCAAATGCGGCCCGCCGGCCAGAGAGGTGCGGCCTGCTTGAGAGTGGCAGCGGTAGCCGCACCTCTCAGCTGTTCCAACAAAATGCGCACTGGGATGTCACTGACACCCGGTGCTTTAACAAAGTCAGAGCACGAGGGGGCTGAGCTTTCTCCCCTCGCGCATTGGAGAAAGCTCCGCCCCTCGCACTCTGACCCCGATGGAGCACCGGGTGTGAGTGACATCCCGGTGCTCAGATGAAGAATGGGAGCCCACAGATGGGACAATCCCCCTCCCTGCAGATACAGGTAAACGAGCAGGGAGGGGGAACAAACCATCTGACAACATGCTGGGGGGGGAAAGGGGTTCTGAAAAAAAAAAAGAGGCAATGTCTATGTGTGTGTCTGAAAGTGGGACTGTGTGTGTGAATGTGTGTGGAAGTGGGACTGTGTGTGTGAATGTATGTGGAAGTGGGACTGTGTGTGTGTGAATGTATGTGGAAGTGGGACTGTGTGTGTGAATGTGTGTGTAAGTGGGACTGTGTGTGTGAATGTGTGTGGAAGTGGGACTGTGTGTGTGGAAGTGGGACTGTGTGTGTGGAAGTGGGACTGTGTGTGTGAATGTGTGTGGAAGTGGGACTGTGTGTGTGGAAGTGGGACTATGTGTGAATGTGTGTGGAAGTGGGACTGCCTATTTGTGTATTCACATGTAAATGTGTGTGCATTGAATGTGAGTTTTTTTTTTATTGCTGCTGTCTTACTGGGGAATCTGTGATACACTTATACTGCATGTTACGGTGATATATATATCCACATGTATGTATGTATGTGTATACATACATACATACAATTACTTTCAAGGAAACATGAATGCGGCCCACGCACAAAAAGATTTACGGTGAAGTGGCCCACTGCAAAACAAACTTGGACACCCCTGGACTAGTGTAATGATGATCAAGGGTAGCATGTTTAGAGGAGCATAAGTAGTGAGGACACATATGAGATGTGTCAGGAAATGATTCTCTTGGCAAAATAATTTCTGCTTAATCCCAATCCTGACACCTTGTATATGGATGTAATAAATATAGTTGTGTGTTAAATGTGTGTCATTGGTATTTTTCCAAATAACACACAGGTTCATTACTGACAGTTTATCAAGATTACATTAGTCACACATATTAGATAAAGAAGGTGGTAACTTCAGGCATAACACCCATTTAACAAATACCAATATATATATATCTGTGCTACCAGGGAAGAATGTCATAAACATGATTAAACAGGGATTTTAAATAAGGATAATTATGTAGTGTCCACTCTTGCTAAATAATGTTATTGTTAACCCCTTTAAAATACTTTTATTAAAGCAAAATATAAAATAACAATTGCCCAGCCATTCAAATCTGTTTGTTTGCTGCAGAATCTCAGATCTGAAGGGCCTAAATGAAATACTAGTAATAGACGAACGCATGCAAACTTTGCAGTGCAAATGCTTTAAGAATTAATTGGAGAATGAAACTTGAACCAAGTATCTGTGCTGTCCAACACACACACCAGCTTAAAGTCAGCTCATTCAGCCAGTTTATTTATATTTATTTCCCCTTAAAACACAATCAATAGAGTTACTGGTGCATGTAGTAGATGAAATTCGCATAATTTGTTAAAATTTTGTAATCTCTACATTCACAGTATAAGCAAAGTTGAGGTGACAGAGTCCCTTAACTATCACATAACATGAAGCATTGAAGGTAAACAGGTGTGTTTCTGAAAGCTGGCCAATTGCTGGTGGAACACAGTTCTGTGGATTAGAGAAAGGTGATTAGATTACATATTTATAGAATCAGGAGGCTGGGAAATTAGCATGGTTACAATCTCACTGTACCATTTTCTTTTCCTAATAAGGCCAAGAAATTAGGTGGCCTGGAAAGCAAAATGGTGGTTCTAAACATGTTTATCGAGTCCTCTTTTCTGGGGACAGTTTTGCCACCTCTTTCCTTGTAAGGCCACTTTCACATAGCCACAAGAAGCAGAGCAGCAGGTTAAGTAATATGATCCATGGTCAGAGGCTAAATGCTTGGTGCTTATAAAGTCCTTGAGCCCTATACTATTACTTGCATTTTCCTCTTGCCTAAATCATCCCAGCTACAATTTAATGCAGGAGTGCATCTTAAAATGTCTTAAAATATACAGGTGAAACAAGCACATAAAGTTCTCAATCAAAGTATGGAAGTAATTACATAAATACTTGTTATTTAATGTAACTATATTGTTTTTTATTTCTTTAGTTTGGTTGTCTTTTCTTCTAAAGCCAATTTGCTGACATTTTTTTACATTTTCTGCTTTCACAGTGAACTTAAAGCCAGTTGTGCAGCAAGATAACATGATCACTTCTTCTCAGAAGACAATTGTGATCAGCCCTATTTCTAATGGGATTAATACCAGTCAACCACAAGCTCAATCCAAGTTTAGGATGACCATTTCACGCCCTGCACCGGGACGCACCACATTCCAGGCCAATGGTCCAGATGTTGGGAAACAGGCGCTGGGAGGCCCAGTGATCATTCAAACATCCAACAATCCAATTGTAGTGCAAAACAGTGCCCAGAGCATCCGACAACAAGCACCTCCAACCATGTCATCTGCAGTGGAGGTAGCTCCAACAATACCACAGCCCAACCAAGTAGATACTGGTCCATCTAATCCCAAGGAAATAAGTTTTTTCCAAAAATTATTTAAGCCAGAAAAGAAGGTAGAATTTGAGGTCCCTCTTGCTCCACAAAACAATGAGGCGGGTATCACAGTGGAACAAAATCCTGGATTACAAAGTGCACCACCAAGCTATAATCTACCCATCCAGGTGAGTAACAATCCCAATATAATTTATATTTCTGCATGCTAACATACAAGACTTTGACTGAAAAATCTTTTTCCATTGTCTCTGTCCACTTTTTAGCCACCCCCCAGTAAAGGGCTGCTTTCTGCTATCTAGTTATTTTACTGAACAGTAAATATTTTGAATTATATAAATTATAATATATTTATATATAAATACATATAGTAATACAAATGGAGACATTTTGACAGTTTAGCGACATGCTACTTTGATAATGAAATGTTAATCTAAAAGATTACTATTATCTTTCTAAGCAGCTTTGAACAAGTACTAGATTACAGTGGAAGTGGCTAGCATCCCAGCTGACACAGAATGACAAGTTCTACTATCCAAAGTGTCATCTCTCAGTAATATTCATTGCATTTTATACTGCTTCTAGCTGGTCTGTTCATGAATTTGATGGTCTTGAATAGGATTTTTATTGTCTGATAAAATAATATAAAATCATGTTGAAAACGACACAGCGCCAACAATCGGAATAATCTGTTTAAAGACAGTCGTTTAAGGCATTCATAGATTTCCAACTTGAAATAATGGCTTTCCTGTCTGTCATTCAGAACCAATATAAAATATTATTTTAAAAGGAAGAAATAGCAAACAAAGTCTTGTTAATGGTAAATGGTAGCAAACATTATTTTAACAAAAAAGGGTCCGTGTTAGCACAGTAATATAGACTGCAGAGAATCCTCTGCATATTATTTTAAACAATTTTGACACTTTACAGTAAGCAAATCATGTATTTCAACTAAGATATTGTATGGCCCCGTTAACCCATAAATTGGCGTTAGCTGTGAAGTAACGGGCATTAATAATCCAATGCCTGCCACTAAATGCCATTAACGGGTGTAGTAATGTTACTACACCTCTAGAAGCCTTTATGCTTTCTGTAGAGGTTTAGCAAAGCCGCTAACAAAACGTCATTCTGAACAGTGATTACTGCACAAAAAGTGATTCAATGACAGCCGGAAAAAAAATGAACGGGCAAAAAATCTTTCATTTTTAACCGTTAATTTAACCCAAGGCAGCAGATTGTGAGGGTCTTCTAGGCAATGACACAGTGTCACCACACCTGAAATATGTTTTCTGACCCATACATGTTCCAGAGTTGGATTAAATCCTGTATTTAAAACCATGCTAGGAGTGGACCTTCATCTGACCATGAAATCTGTACTTATATTATTTCTGTTCCCCAAATCCTTGTTTTTGCTTGCTTGAATAAGTTATCCAGCAAAGCAGTAGTGTGGTCGTGCCTGAAGGTCGCTCGTTAATAAGGGGGCTATGTCAGGCTCATTTAGACTTGAACATCCAGCATGATATGTGAGGCTCATCCAGGCTGATTATTCTGTATTGCTATTTTTCTTCCTCTGATCCATTCCTGGTTCTCTTTTTTGCCTTATGTCTCTGTTCCTATATAATGTGCTGCACTCATTTCTGCTCTGTGGTTCATTTCAAGTTTGTGCAGTTTCAGGTATGTATTGTGTTTCTTTTTATTCCTGTTATTTGTTATTATATTTGGTTAGCATAGGCAGGAATAGTGCTAGGATTTGCCATATTGTGGGAGACAGTAGGAGGATTGGATTGTCTGACTCCACTATTAGCTAGTTTGAAAATCCCACAGGGCTAGGACAGGTAGGCTTCTGATTAGCTGATAGAGATCTCTTGCAACCTGGATACAGAGATATTTCTTTCTTACAGGGCACCCTTCGTGTGCCAGGGGGTGGGCAGTGATTTTTACTGTCCACCTTCATGGTACTCAACAGGATTTTTTTTCAGATTTTTGCTTTCACCCCTACCTGGGCAAGATAGGTGTAAGGCAAGCGCAGATGCTCCATGTGTGCGCAGCACAATACACGAAATACATGAAATACATCCGGTAGCAGTGAATTCAGCATCAGAGTCAATCACTCTGTTGCCAAACCGACTAGCACGAAAAGTATACAAATTTTCGTTTACTTTTCATGCTGGTCAAATTGGCAACAGAGTGAGTGACTCTGATGCCAAACTTGCCGTTGCCGTCGGCCCCTCGGATGTGGATTTTGTGCAGGTGTGCTGCCAGTCCAGACGAATTCTCAGGATTTGCCCCTGGTGTAAGGTAGGGACTAGTTTGAATCTATTTATTTATTTATTTTATGTGCCTGTGGCATTTGGCCAGCCCTTGGCAAATGAGGTAGAAGGACTCTGGGGCTATCATTATTTTATATAGGTGACGCAGGTATACACTGGCCTGCGGCCCCTGGGGGGGAATGTAGTTAATCATATTGGAAACACAGGTATTGTACACTGGCCCCAGGGGGCTTATATAGTTATCTAGTGACCATGGCAATGGATCCAGCAATGGTCAGTAGGGGGCCACTTTTTTATTTGGAGCCAGCAGGTGGTGGTAATTTTAATTTGATTAAAATGGAAACAATAACGTGTGGTATAAAAGTTTAACTCTTGCCGGCTTTAACTGGTGGCCTTTGTAATATTTAAAGCTTTTATGTAACATTTTATATATTTATTTATTTCATTATTTAATTTTTGCATGCCAGATGTGTGATGTTGACATTTTTGGAATAAAATACATATTTCTTATGTGCTAAAAATTAATAGTGATTCATCACACCATGAATTCGAGCTTTGTGGATTTTTTTTGTTACTCAAACAGTGTCATTTTACTCTGAAAACAATACAAATTAACACTGAGCTATTGTAAAGGAGAGTTCTCACTGACAAAAGACTTGTTTCATTTTGTAGAGAAAAAAATTCTTATGATAATATAAACAGAGCCCAAATTGTAGCATAGAGATAATCTGACAGTATGTATTCTACAGCAACAATCAAAAATGTTAGTTCAGAATGTTGAACACATTCCTTTTTTTCTATAAGTTACTAAGATGGAAAGCTGTAATTTCCCTCTTCTTCAATGAATGTATCGACACATAATATACATTCTTTTTATCAACTACCATTATTTTCATCACTTTTTCTAAATTTTACATGAAAAGTCTTTTACATATCCACAAACGCTAATAAAAAAAATTCCAATATTTATCCTGAGTTTAGAAACATTCAATGTGTACACGTTTTTCTGTTGTTTTCTGCAAGTTATAGGGGAATAACTAAAGGTAGAATTTTTTTTCTAACCATTTTCTCATAGTGACCTTTTGACCTCAATCCTAACCTTAGCACTAACCCTACCCTAACCTTAATCTAACCCTAGATCTATGACGAACGAAGCCTAATTTGTTTTGTACTGTAATGGTGCTGACTGCCTCTAAAAACAATCTAGCAATACCAACAGAGCGACAGAAGTGATAACGACTCAGATCCGAAAGCTCTTGCCCACAATATGGCGCCTGCCAATTGAAAAATTGAGAGCACCTATTATGAGGATAAACTGGAATGTGCTTTTGATAGTATATGCCATTTTATTCAATTATTTGTTTTATTTATGAAATGCAGCTGCTATGCTTCACTTGGAAGCAGGGAGTCCAGTCTGGTCGGCAACCTTAATTAGGTCCACGCTGCTGATCCCCTTTGAAAACGGTGTGTCTCTTTGCACCAGCAGAAAGAGAACACCGGACTTGACTGATCCAAAACAGATGAGCAGGACAAGTCTCAGCTCTGAGGCAGAGCCAAAAGTAAATCCACATGTATATGGAAAGAAACACGTCAGGTTTACTAAGGATAAACAAAAGTAACATTTTAACCTTTGCTTTCTTCAAAGACGCAAGCATTAAAAAAAAGTTTTGTTTTCCTTTAATACACTATTTGTAAAGGTAATCCAACAAATACAGGCACAGTATAATATTATGAAGAGAAGAGAAGGATTAGAAAAATCCCACTAGTCATTGTTCTTGGGCTGCCTAACTGAAGTGTTTAAGATGGTCCTGTCTGTGATAGCATCAATGTGTCAGAGCTTGTTTTTTTTCAGCAGCCAATCACCACTGACATTCCTTAGCATTTCCATCATTAGAAGTAGTCTTACAATTGGTCAAGGACGATGATGAAAAGTTGGGTGTAAACTATGGAGGAACAACAGAGGACAAATTGTTCTGGCCTTAGGGACTTAATAGAGAGAGGGTTTGAGATGCAGATGTGGGTGATGGATTTGAGGATTTAGGGTGGGAGGTCAAGAGAGTCAAGAAGCGAAGCAATGAAAACAAAAATGGATGATGGGGGATGGTGGGGATGAATTTGTAGAATTAATGAATTCAACAATACACAGTTGAGTAGTGCAGAACAAAACAATTGCAAAAAAATGGGTTCCGAGGATGAGTTTCCTGCAGTAAATCTCTGACAAATAGAGAATTGTGCTCAGTAAGTGAGCTTGGCAACTTAACATTTAATTTATGGAGTGTTGCAGGATTTAGGTGAGATTCTTGCTGATGCTGAGTTTACTAATGGATTCAGTCTATCAGACAAATCAATATTTAAAATCAATGAGCACTCTGCTACTTATAGTTTACAAGAATCTTTGTATACCTCAACAAACAGCAAGGTGGCATTACCCCAAGTTTTATGTAACTAACTCAAGAGAAGTTATCATGGCTTAGTGCAGGGGTGTTAAAGTTTTTTTTAGAAATAATTAGAAATGAATGGGTGTGTTGGTCTGCATTAAATATTTATATTTACATTAACTGAGTATCATAGGATTAGCAAAGTCAGTGAGGCCACATCTTGCTGTCAGGAATAACTACACATGGGATGCTACTTATTTAGTGATTAAATACCACTGGTGAGTGTCCAGGTATCCTTTTCAATGGGGACAGTCCCAAAAACATATACTACAGGGCTGACTAAAAATGGTATACTTTAGAGTGTTTTTTTAACATCACCCACTTCAAGGGGATATCTGTTAAAC
Organism: Pelodytes ibericus; assembly: GCA_036172795.1. NCBI lineage: Eukaryota > Metazoa > Chordata > Amphibia > Anura > Pelodytidae > Pelodytes > Pelodytes ibericus. The sequence goes on from CM069862.1 coordinate 138,838,096, forward strand.
ATATACCACAGTGTGTGCACAATAATTATGATGTACATTAATGTTATCCGTAGTGACTAGCAAACACAATGTTTGATGTTACTCTAAATAGTTGAGGCTTTTTTTCAATACACTTGCAAAAACCGATGAAACGCTTTAAGCTCTAATGCTTATTTTTAAAAAAAGCATTGTGAGGTTTATATCTGGCTTATATTATGCATGATCCATACCTTAACCCTTCTTAACTGGATAATTGTGTCTCAATACACATGTTCCATTAAAGGTGTCTTGCAGAGTTTATTCTGGTTTTTCCTGTATTACAAGCAGAATAACTGCTCCTGAACAATGTCAACCAACCTTTCAGCAAACATTGGACTTTGTCCAGATGCTGCTGCAGGTGATATTTAGAAAGTGTAAGTTTATTCAGCAACATCGTAAAGGCAACCACATGAACATTGACTTGTGCTAGCTAAGCAAACAACACATTGCCTTAGTTAAAAAGTAGTGAATGCATAGATGGGAGGACCTGTCACAACTAATTTTTATAGAAAAAGATATTAAATGGGAAACGGGAGTCAGGAATGAGATTATAATAAAAAAAATTAATGGATTGCCCACCAGAGACAAAATGGGAAATTTGTTCTTTCTTCCAACCAAAGGAAGTGCAGGAAAATTGATCAGATGCTAGACTCAAAAAGAATAAACAGATTTGTATTCTACAGTATTTCTCTCTTTTTATTTATTATAATATTCTTTGACAGAACAAATCATCAAGACCAGAGTTACTGAAACCTGAGAATTATTTTGTACTTTAACCCATCAGCTTCTGAACTAATGAACTAATTCATTAATTACACTAACTGCATGAACTCAACATGATTGAAACACCACAGATATCAACAGCATACTTTTTTAATTTCAACTACTCTATAGGGCAGTGATGGCGAACATTTTTGGTCCCGAGTGCCCAATTTTTGACCGACACAAATTTGCAGACCACAAAGTGCCAACACCGCATAATCACACACGCTTATACACACACAAACCTTATATGTTTCACTTAAGACCACAGAGAGAAGCATACGTTTTGGAAAGAACCATTAAATGGAAGGGTTGCACACTTTTCTTTCCAAAGGTGGGGCCATGGTTTTACCCTCATAGGCTTAACAAAGACCTCAAGCCAATTTTTACTACTGACCTGCTGATCAAATACTACTAAAGTAGAGAAGTCCTTCGTTATGTATATATTGTTTGTTTTCATTTACTATGCCAACGCTCCAAGTTCTTTCTGATGGTTAAACACAGGATCCTGACAGCTAAAAGTGTTCATACTGGATTTGTTTTTCAATCTTTTCAATGGGTAAATATAAAACTTGTACAAACACAGGACAAGTTTCTATGGACTAATCTATGTGTCCTATAGATCCCAACTCATGTCCTCTTAAATGGGAGACACCTTCCAATTGTTTGGCATCAGCAAGACAATGTAACCAAAGAGTAAAGTACAATGTCGATGGTGGGCTTCATAACCAAATCCACCTCTCACTAAAATACGTCACTGATCCCTTCATTTTTGTATTTACTCACTAACAAAAAGTCAGTGATGCAGTTGTAGCATGACATGCCCTTGTTTTACATGGCATCGCATAGCCATGGAAAATTAATATGCAGAAATGTCATGTATGTGCATTTTATTGGGTTGGTCTATTGTTTATTGTGTAGCATTTCATCCTCACAATGCAGTGCAGAAGTTTTGTTGTGTGATAAAGCTGTTCAGAGTACGACTGAACACCATCCCCCACACTAACCCCCTCACAGAAGCAATACACAAAGAGAAGATAAAGTCCCTGTATTGATAGACTCAGTCAAGTAATGCAGCATAACATAGGAAAAACAATTGCATGCGATTAGTGACTTGGGGGTACAGGCACAACTGTGGTCCGCAGCCCTTACAGCCCCTATGTCTGGTGGTATAAGTTGAGGAACTTTAGAAATATGGTGGCCAAGATAATCATCCAGCTTGTGACTTGGTATTCCCACTTCTATGCTCAGCGCTCTGCCGAGCATAAATACAAAACCCAATGCTCCCAGAATAGAAAACTTGACAGACAGGGATTAACGTAGATTAAAGTAGAGTTATTTATTACAGGAAGCATTGCAAAATGGATAAATAGTGGGTTACCGACACCCGACCCATCAACTCTGCCTAACACGTTTTGTGCCTATTACTGGCACGAAACACCAGTAATAGGTGGGTCAGTCGAGGTAACTTCCTGTTTGTCCATTAAGTGACGCTTCCTGCGATAAACAATTCTGTTTGACAATCCTTGTCTGTGAAGTTTTCTATTAAAATTTTGTTCCTGTCAGTGTATAAGTTGAGGAACCAAGGGAAAATGCTACACAGATGCTGCCGGATACATATGGCAGAACAGACCCCAATAATATTCCAGCATGTGGACCCACTGTATTGTAGATGACAAAATGGCTTTCAGTCAGTTGGTGAGGAAAGTCACATGACGTTAAAAACAATTTCAAACAAAGCATTTAAATAAGCCACTGCGTTAATCACAATATCGCTTGTAAAGTGAGGGATGAACATAACAACGTAATTTATATAAATTAAATCTCTGTATAAAAAACAATTAAGGACAATTGGCTGTAGTCTTCATGAAAAGCAAAATGCCTGCTGCTATTCCTTACATTTCTTGTTTTATTCAATGAAGTGGATGCTACACATTCTCTAAAGGTCAATAAAGCTTGCATGAAGGAGTTTGTTTTTTTTAATACATTTTATGGTGTTGGCTATTATAGCTTCTCGTTATAAATGGAACAGGTGGCAGGCTCTACTAAGTGTAATAAAAAATTATAAAAACAAGCCACTAATGGATGTTTAATTAACCCACTGAGTGCCAGGGTGGCATCTAACACTTTGCTCTGCTTTCTAAATGTCTTACAGATTTCTCTTGTACAGAAAAAGTTAAAGTACAAGGTTAAAATGTTTACAGTGTACTGAACTGCAAAATTTAAAAATGAGTTGAATCTGTTCAAATCCAATCTGCGCAGAAGTTTCCTAATCAGACTTTAAAATGGAAGGCACAAATGCATAGATTAAAAAGGGCCATAATCTATGGGACAATGAGACAAATACAAATACAAATTCTCTAAGAGCACTGGGCCTTCATAGGGTGTCAAATAAATTAATTTAAAAAATAAAAGTAAAATCCAAAAGATTCAGTCAAAAATATTAAACTTTGGTTACTTTAAAGACCCCTCTCCTTTTATTTAACTATTTATCCTATTAGACTAGCTTGTTATTACCACTCATCGCAATTGACAGAAGTGAAGATTACAAGCACTATATGTATATTTTTTACCCCTTTATCTAGTGCGGAAGAGAGTATATTGAAGTGTTTGGAATATATTAAAATTATGATCCTCATTGACCTGCACAAACTCGTGCTGGGTAGAAAATATATATGGAACTAATATAGCAGTCCTTGATTTATGTCCTGTTCCATTATTGTTAAAGATCTTGGTTATACGACCAAAATGTTTATTGTCAACTATGAGTTAATATACATTTGTGTTTTTTTTATTTAGACATCTCCTACTTTTTTATATATATCTACTCAACATTGGAAAAATTCAGAAACAAGTTTTTTTTTTAATATGAATGTTTTAGTGGCCAATACAAATATAGTACTGCTATTACTTTACATATAAAATACGAAAATATAAAATGGGATATACAAATAGTTGAGGATGTAGGAAATTAGACAAATTGTAATGAACAAACATACTCTAAAAGTAGTAAGAAGTTATAGTTAAACAGATATGATCGTTTATCTTTAAAGCATACATTGATGTCTTTCCCCCACTTATCTAACTCAATTCCTCTTAATTTTTTTTTATATAAAGAAAGAAAAGCTAGAAAAAATCACAGTGACTTACAGTTCTGTTTCAAAATTCCAAAGACAAGTTCTCACTACTGAACACTTTTGTATAACCAAATTGCATTTACAGACAGGATGTGTTGCCTTGTTGTAGCTACCTTCTATGTTTTCACCAAATGAATACTACTATCTGTTTTCACCAAATGAATACACAGGTTCATTTTAAACTTGTGTCCAAATTCTATATATTTTTGATTATAGGAGTGGTAATTCTCTATATGATGACTTCCATTTTGTTCTAAAATACTGCTGCCCATCCATATAGGGTCCATCTCCACTATACCGGGAATGTATATGTGTCTCGTTCACCAGAATATTTCAGATGAAAAGCACTTGTTAGTGAAGAGCGTGCAATGTTTAATAGTCCAGGCTCGCTTTGTGTTTGGATAATCAGCCATTGAAAGCACTGACCCAATAACACAGACACGTGGCTAAACTCACAACTGTTGAACAAGGCGAATAAGAAAGAGGGTTTGTTTTGAAGACAGTGTGCATGTTAATATCTGTACAGGGCTCTGTTGCAGAGGACAAAATGTTACTCTAACCAGTGGCAAACTCTGAATATATTACAGCGGAGAAAGAGAAAAGGCAGTAATAATTCGGCATGAATGCCCAATTGTTCCTAGCGTGTGGGATGAAGAATGGTTGGAATTAGGGTTGTGAGACAGAAATAATTGAAATAAGGAATAGTAGTTTTGGACTGAAGCATACTAAATAAACAGGATCTCGATGCTTAGTTTGCTCTTCCCTTTCAGATCACAGATGATTCCAAGCAGGACTCGGTGCAGGTGCTAAACTCACATACTGCAATACAGTCAACGACAAAAGATAACATAAACAAGGAGACCATCTCAGAATCTACTCAAACAACCCCTGCAGAAGAGATCCACCCAGTCATGAGTTTCTTTAAGACCCTGGTAAGTTCTAAACTTCTAAAAAAAACCTGTTTGCAAGTATGTGCTTTGAATTTTCCAGTCATGAGCACATTGAAGTATACAGAATATAAGTTGGGGTTATAGTATACTAGTTTTTTTTTTTTATAATAGTTTATTATAATTTGGGGATATTTTTCTTTTTATCTCAGGATTTTTTAAACTACATGAGCATTTTTATCTTATTAGATACACAAGGTTTTTTTTTTTTTTTTACTATACAGTATTAAATAATGCATATCTAAACATATTGTTGATGCCCTGCCATTTGTGTGATGGCAGAGACATAAATCTAAACTTCCATATCTTTTTCCTGCAAAGTTACTTGTCTATGTAGTATTTAATTGCTACAGATATCAATGTTGAAGGCAACATTCTAGAGACATTTACATTGCTTTGTACAAAATATGATTTGGGTATGATTATGAGATGGGTATGATTTTAACCTGAAAATGATTTTCTTTAATAGTGAGATCCTTTGAAAAATTACCCCAATGATACTACAGCATATAAAGAATTGTATTACCAAAAAACTGTCATGTTTTGAATAAAGAAAATCTGTATGTAACTTGGTTACCTGCGTAGAGTAATTTTCAATAAAAATTTATCTTAATTGTTGATGTCAAGTTAAATTTAACACTTAGAAAACCATTTTCTTTTGCTTAATGAAATATATGAAACACCAGGATTTTTTTTTTTTTTACATACTGGTACATAGGTTTTTTTTTTATATCTTGCTCAATATGGTATCCAGCTTAGAACAGTTGTATTGTAAGGGAGTTTGTGTGTGACAAAGAGAATGTGAGCATGTGTCACAATGCCCTCTTGTTTAAGTTTAAGCTTAGCATCGGTTGTGTGTACTTAGATTTGAGTAACTGTATCTATAGGTTAATGTGTCAATAGTAATAATCTACTATCATTATTCTACAGAAAGATCAAGAAAATGTTGGTGATTATTTTTCTCTTGTTATTTCCACTGCTGTCAATCGACACAACAGCTGAGAGCTGTTTTTAATAAAATCTTCCGCTGATTTTTTAAAACTTATTTTCATGATGCTAAAATATTCTGAAGTAAATCAAAACTGTACCTGTATTCACTAATCTATGTATTTAGCAGTATTTAACATAAGGTAATTATAACAAACTTCACATAAAGTGAGGTATCTGCTCACTAAACCGTGAGTTTGCTCTAGTTCAAAATGGTTGGGTGGGCAGGGATAGGCAACATGCCCATACAAGAACACCATGGTCTGTGGCAAGGTCTAAAAAGGATATCATGAAATTGTCCATCACAAAGTCCAGTAAATATCCCCTAAGAACAATATCGGTATACACTTCTGAAAGGTATTCCTGTGCTGCTGGTAATATTTCTCTCCCTGTTCATTGCTTATCTTGGTTTTGCAGGATTTGCTCAGAGGCATAATAATTTATGGTAACTAAAATGATAAAGAAGGCGTATCATGCCACTAGTGGCACAGATAGCTCTTTCCTACTATTTGCCTCCACTGTTACATATGACCCCATAACCTTTACACCATCTGTCTCTTCAAGAATCTGCTGGAGATCTGTGAACTGTGCCACTATTGTAGAGAATTAGTCCATACACACACTAGAGCGCTGGGGAAAGATGGTACCATGCTGAGACCTAGGCGCAGCTGCACTCGTTCTACATACACTATATTTACTCCACTGCACCCAGGGTAATAACAGTCAATAGAGATTATACAGAGTCGTCACAATCATTAAAATTGCCTCCGCTAAGTTTCTGCTGGGTTTAGTTTTTGTTGTTGGGAGATTTGCTGAGTGCATCAGGAATGGGAAAAATTGTCTCCTAATCCAGATCACACAGTCAACACAAGATATGCCTAGTTCACCCACAAAGTTGAGCAGTAAAGCCAGTGTTTTGGCAGGCTTTTATCTTAACTTTTCAAAAATTAAGTTGCCAAGTGTCTAAATCCAAGTTCATCTCCACTGAAATCAAGCTGCCTTGAGATTTAAAAGCTAATAAACCCATTCAACTTGGGGCTCAGAGAGCAAATAATAAATACTCTACATCAGTGGCATCCACATTTTTTCTGACATGGGCCAAATGATAGAAAATCCTTATGCTTTGGGTTGCATTAAATGGTTTTGATTTACAAGAATGGTGAAGAATAGCTTTTTAGCTATATACACATTTTAGTTATTTAGCAGTAATAAAAAATGAAGTGTGAAGTGTAAAAATAGTTCAAATCAACCTTATTAAAATGAAACTACACATTTTTAGGTTTAATCATAATATGGGTAGTTGAGTAAGTTGGCCCATATCTTGTTGTGAGATGGTGGATATAGGGACCACAGGTTACATGTTGAACACACCTGTTCTACATGATGAGTTGACCTTTTTTAATGCTAAACATTATCAAGTAAGACAAAACTGCACCTATATTCATTAATCTGTGTATTTAGCAATATTTAACATAAGGTCATTATAATAAAACTTCACATAAAGTTTTAATATCTAAATATCTGCTCACTAATCAGTGAGTTGGCCTTCGTTCATTGCTGTGCAGAGGAAGCACATGTTCTGAGTTCATGTGATTGCCGGTACTCAGACGTCAGACTACATGGGAGTGTTAGAGGCATTGTAGGATGTCTGTGCGCCTGTGCAGCTACTAGACACCAGGGAGCTAGAGAACAATGATGGGTGCTAACTGAGGCATTTCATGGGTGTGCAATGTGTGTGCTAGGGCATGTCCTGGGTTTGCAATGTGGGTGCTGGGGCATGTCCTGGGTGTGCAATGTGGGAGATGGGGAATGTCCCGGTTGTGCAATGTGGGTGATTGGGAATGTCCGGGGTGTGCAATGTGGGTGATGGGGCATGTCTTAGGTGTGCAACGTGAGTTCTGGGGCATGCTTTGGGGTGCTGAGGTAAGTCCTGGATGTTTATTGTGGGTGAAGGGGCATGTCCTGGGTGTGTAATGTGGGTGATGGGGTTATGTCCTGGGGTGCTAGGGCAAGTCATGAGTGTACAATTTGGGTGATGGAGTATGTCCTGGGTGTACAAAGTGGGTGCTGGCGCATGACCCATCGATGTAAAGTGGGTGCTGGCTGGGGTAAGTCCTGGGTGTGCTATGTGAATGCTGGGGCATGTCTTGGGTGGGAGAGGTGGTGCTATGGCAAGGGATGTGGGGCAATAATGAAATGAATGCATGAGAAATAGATTTAGTGAGGTGGAGACCCAGACTGTTTGTTCTGTAAGAGGCCGAACAATTTCTGATAGTGGCCCTGAAAGTGTCCGTACAAGGACACCAGAGTCCGTGCCAATGGCTATAAAAGATCTCAAGAAAATCGTGCTGGTAATATTTCTCACACTTTTCATTTCATATCTTGAAGTTGTAATTAATAAACTTTTGCCGCTTGTAACACATTTGTTAATTTGTCAATCACTTCTAGCACCTTCCTTCCGTCCTATTTGTTTCCTTTACTTCCTCCACTAGCATGGTGCCATCTGTTTAACTTTTCCTTGCAGTACATAACTAATTGTTAAGGAAAACTGCTATCATATTAGACTAATCATTCCCTATCTTTGTGTATCTAACTGAGGGTCAACAGAATTACCTTTGTAATTGTTGTTTTTACCTTTTCATTTTTTGGTAGGTGTCTCCCAACAAGTCTGTGCTGAAATCTGAGGAAGAGGTAAAAAATGAGGCGGATGAAAAGGTAAGAATCAGAGTTTATACCAACATTGTTCATGTTGTATGAAATTCAAAGATGAATCTTAAGGAAAATGCACTTTATTATATTACATTCATATTTATTTATATTGCGCCAGCAATTTACATAGCACTAAGTACAATGTAGTCAGACTACATGCTAAGTTAGACTTACAAGGAGAGACTACTACATGAGATAGAGAGCCCTGCTTACAAGCTTATAATCATGATGATATACATAAAACTGATTATTATGTCATTTAAATCTGAATAGGCAATAACTATAGTACATTTATATACTCAAGCTTAAGTACCTTTAAAACCTGTCTTGTCTATTTTTTGTCATGTAAGCAATTACAGAATTATGATATATTAGAATGATTACCAGTACATAACTCCTGGTAGCAGCCATTTTGGTTTTCAAGAAGAACTTGTAAAAGTTTGATTCTATGCTCAGTGTATAAAGTGGGGATATAATTTAGATTCTTGTTTATTTTAATAAAATTGAATGAAAGTATATTTGTAAAATGTAAGAAACAGCAGTAAAATGTGATTATTATTTTTTTTTTTGGTAACCTATACATATACACATAAATTGTGATGGCACACACTTTTTTTTACCAGCATGTAGGTAAAATACTGGTTGGGTCGCACTGAGCTCTACCTTGGTCCAGAGAAGTGGGACTGTCCCACTTAAAGAGGGACAGTTGGGAGGTATGAATTAGTATTGGCTCACATTTCACGGAGCTGGACTTCATACAGTTTTGAGATTGCATACTTATCAAATGTCTGTATTTAGGAGAGACAGTCCCTGTTTTACACCCAAATACCCCTGTCTCTTTTATTCCTCTTTTCTGGAAGCTCAGAATTTGTGGTTTGCATATCCATATAACAGAGCTCCAGAGCAATAAAACACACAATAAATTGTATTATACTGAAGTAGACATATGTTTTTACATTCATTTGTGTAAATAAAATACTTTATTCCTATTCTACTTTATTCCAATTCTAACTTATCAAATTACATAAATAGTTACCAATTTGTCATAAAGTCACTGAAAATGTTGCAGTAATGTTCCACCCACAACCAAACCTTCCGCCACTCCCACAAAAAATAAGTGTCACTCTTTGGCCCTTTGAAATGTTGGGAGGTATAGTTGAGAGCTATCGCATTTCATTCTGGTCCAATGCTCATGCTTCATGGGCCTTCTGGTAGCAGTTCTTGTTCTACCCTGACTGACACCAAAGGTTCTGAGAATATTTCCCTCCGCTGAGTAGATGAAATCTTATCATGTCATGAGCTATGACCAAAACCTAACCATTAAAGAGCCAGAACACTTGTTCTTATTAACTCATAGTTCTATTATAAAAGAGAAAATGACCATGCTCCTCGTATAGAAATAAAAAAGGCATGTGCCCCTTGTTTTTGCTCTAACATGGGAGACAGTCGCCACCTAAAATATCCCAGACAGAAGTGAGCAGCCGTGGCAATATTGTCAACATGTGCCTCTTTTGACTCTTTTCTAAAAAGTGATGAAAATGTACTCTTTGTTTGTTGGGATCTAAGTCTATATTGCCGTACAGTAAGGGCCGGCCTTTGGGGTGTGCAACCTGTGGGACTGCACAGGACGCAACACCCAAAGGGTACCAAAAGTGGCATTCGCCACTTTGAAGAAAAAAAAATCTCCCCTCACCAGTCCTCTGCTTGGCCTCTGCTCAAAACACATACTAGGATGTAGTCCTGGCAGCAAAACTAAATCTTCACACCACTGGGGCTTCTAAAACTTCCTAGTATGTGTTTTGATTATAGAACTTCCTATTTCATTGTTGTGGAATGCTTTGCTTTTTTGTCCTTGAGTCTTTCCCTCTCCTTAGCAATGGCACAGAGTCACAAACCACACTCTGCCAGGAATTATGGACATTCCTGGTGTTAACTGTGCAACTCATCTTGTTAGCTGAGCAATGGATCTTATGAGCTGTGAAATAAATCATGAATGGTGTGCAGAGGCTCATGACTGGAAATAGTTAACTTGTTTTTAGAGGCCTAGAAGAAAATTAGTTAGGGCAAGGTTGCCTTGCAACCACGTGTGATAAGTTGTTTGGGTTCCATTCTAGAAGCTTCTGCCTGTGTGTTTGGAGGTGACCACAGAAACATAAAATGTGTTGGCAGACAGGAACCATTTGGCACACCTCGTCTTTCCAATTTCCGTTTAAAAAATCTGAATACTTTCATTAGTCCCTGGACATATCTTATATCTAGGATAGCCTTATGCCTATCCCATGCATACTTAAACTCCTTCACTGTATTAACATTTAGCACCTCTGCTGTATCTGGAAACCTATGTACAGCCAGTGTAAAGAATTTAGGATGGGTAGGATGGAAGTAATGTGGTCTGTCTACGATCTTCCCAAGACCTCTCTAGCTAAAATTTTTGGGCATCTGAGAAAAAATATTTCTTGGTGAACAATGTCCTCTTTTTTCACTGGCAAAATCTGGTCACCATAGAATCTAGTCATGCCAGCTCTGGCTCTACTGAGAGGCCGTGATTAGTGTAAACCCACGTATATTATGAACAGCACACACACGGTTGTGGTGACAACTGATATATCTTCTCAGTATAGCAATGCACCCATAATTATTAGAAACACTTATTCTGGCATTCAAAAGAATGTATGCAGGTCTTGCAGCTATTAACCCGTACATCTGTGCAAAAGCAGAGGTAAAAGAAATTAATGGTAGTAAAACAATCTATCCCAGAAAAGACCAGGGTTCTCAGGTTGTTATTTAACTTTAAACCACTGGCAGACTTGGGTTAGCTGAAGTTGCAGCCTCACAAAAAGAAAAATAGATTGTGAGTTTTTGATCTTTGCAGCACAGTCTTGTGACTTGGTACCTGCTGCTGATTAAACAATCATTACTGCTAATATCCAATATGACAGTATTCAAGTAACCTTTAATACAGCAAAACACTCCGTCACCACGATTTGCATATCCTGCTGGCTGACCATTGTTTGTTTTCCAATAAGCCTAAGCAAGCAGGCCAAGCCCAGAGAATGTATTTGTGTTCGCGATGAAGACAGCTCTGTCTCTCTGTAAGATGCATTCAGCATGAAGTGATATCACCCAAGAAGAATTAGATTTTAATGAGGTGACTGCCTTATAAATTAATTAAACATGCTGTTTGTTTATACATTATCTGTATTGACATATATAAATTGCATAATATGTAAGAAGCATCATTTATTTGGTGTTATCTCTTTAAATGGATTGCAGTTTGAAATTGGAAAGATATATTAAATTGTACTTGCTTAGTAAGAATATCTTTACAAAGAAAGGAATGTGTACACATTTTTTTAAAATACTTTTTTTTTTAAATCATTGTACTATCAACTAGGGACACTGAATATTTCACTTATGCTATGTTAGAAGCATGAATGAAAAAAAAAGATGATTGTTAGGAAATGATGAATATACTGATTTTACAAATAATGAACTGATTAAAACTGTAGTGTATTTACTAAAAAAAAATTAAGTGTGGTGAACTGACAAGTAAAATGCAATAATTATTTATAAATAGTTCAGTTAGAAAAAATCTCCAACTTGCCTGTCTTTCCAACCCAGCTGATTAATCCATTGTATTTGCAGCTATTTTGAGGACTCAGTTTAATGCAGTTGTTTTTAGTGAATAGACAATAATGTTTCTTAATAATGTTGTTTATCTTATTGATGTAAGGATGAGTGTATTAAATAGAATAACTGCTGACATCTTCTTACATCTTGCTGTATTGGTTAACAGGTCTGATCTGATGGAATATGGGAACTGTAATTTAGGCATTTAGATAAGCTTTAGGGGTCTTTAGGTACTGATAGTCACTGTGTGTACCATAAGAAATGTGCACTGTGCTCCTATCACATAACTTGCAGCAAATTATTGAGTTTCCCAATAGCCGATGAGTAGCCTTCAGTAGTAGGTCCTTAGACTGCCCAAATGACACAACTCCTTTGGGTGATTCAAGGATGGGAGTCAAATAAGTCTGTAGCTAATATATGAAAGCTCATAAAGTGCAGTTGCACTACAACTCTAATCCAGGGCTGGCCTCTCAAATGGGTAATTTTGGCATTTGCCCAGGACTCATTCTCAGAACGGGTACTCTAATAAGACAGTTAAACAGAGAAAAAGGATATAAACTACCGTTCAAAAATTTGGGGTTTTACAAAATGTACCTGTTTTCCATGACAACATACATCAAATGAGTTGCAAAATGAGTAAGAAGTATAGTCAAGTGAAAGGTTAGAAATAATTATTTTTCATTTAAATAATAATTGTGTCCTTCAAATGTTGCCGTTGTTGAAGAATCCTCCATTTGTAGCAATTAAGGCCTCACAGATTTTTGTCATGCTCCCTCAACAGTCACAGTGACTGTGCTAGCCACTCCATTATAGACAGAACTCCAGCTGACTGTTGATTTCCTAAATAGTTATTGCATAGTTTGGGTCATTGTCCTGTTGTAGGAGGAAATTAGCTCCAATCATACACTGTCCACAAGGTATGGCATGGAGTGATAGCATTCCTTCTACAAGATCCATTTTACCCTGGACCCTTTACCACCACCAAAGTACCCTCAGACTATCACCATGCTTGACAGATGTCATCAAGCACTTCTTCATCATATTTTCATTTGGTCTGTGAATAACGAATGTTCTTCTTTGTAATCTGAACACCTCAAATGAACACTTTTTCCAATCTGTTTCTCCAATCTTCCAATCTGTTCCTCCAATCTTCCAATCTGTTCCTCCAATCTTCCTCAGTTCAGTGAATGTGTTGTTTTGTCCAATAAATTGTTTTTATTAGCCAGTCTAAGATATGACCTTTTCTATGCAACTCTGCCTAGAAGGTCAGCATCCCAGAATCACCTCTTCATTGTTGACGTTGATCCCGTTGATTTGCGGGTACTTATTGAAGCTGCCAGTTAAGGACCTGTGAGTTGTCTGTTTCTCAAACCAGACAATCTAATGTACGATGTTCCTGGATGGATAAGACAAATGGCAAATGATTTAGGTAAACAGAATAATGGTCAGAGCTGTGGCAACTGACATTTAATGTGGATAAGTGCAAGATAATGCATCTTGGGTGTAAAAATCTAAGGCCAGAATATAGGATATTTGATACAGGCCTAACCTCTGCATCTGAGGAAAGATTTTTAGGGGTGATTATTTTAGAAGACTTAAAGATATGTATACAATGTAGTACAGCATCAAGAAATGCTAACAGGATGCTTGGTTCTATAGGGAGAGCATCAGCAATAGAAAGAGGGAAGTGCTCTAGCCATTGTACAGGGCACTGGTGAGACCTAATTTGGAGTATTGCATGCAATACTGGAGAATGTATCTCCAATAGATTATTATGGAGAGCGTTCAGAGAAGGGTTACTAAACTGTTCATGGATTGCAGGATACCAGGAAAGGTTAAAGAATCTCAGCATGTGTAGTTTGGAAAAAAGACAAGACAGAGGGGTAAATGAAATATTTAAAAGAAGAAAGATGATCATAACAAGAGGACATAGTCTTAAATTAGAGGGGAAAGGTTTAAAAGTAAAGGTAAGTTTAAGTATCATTAAATATTACTTTGCTGAGAGAGTAGTTGATGCATGTAACTGCCTTCCAGCAGAAGTGGTAGAGGGTAAAACAGTGAAGGAGTTTAAACATGCATTGAATAGGCATAGGGCTTTCTTAGGTATAGGATAAGGCCAGAGACTTATACAACTGGCCAAAAAATAGGACAGACTAGATGGACCAAATGGTTCCTATCTGCCAACACATTCCATGTTTCTGAGATTGGATTAACACAAATATGTAGATATTCCATTAAAAAAAATCTGCGTCCAGCAACAATAATTACTTACCACATTAATAGTCTACACTATATTTCTGATCCTTTTGATGTCATTTTAATGCACAAAATTAGTTTTTCTTTCAAAAACAAGGATATTTCGAAGTGACCTCAGACTTTTGAACGATAATGTATATAAATACCACATTTTCTCATTTATATGACAAGTTTAATAAGATCTGTCATATTATAATCCCAGGCAGTGCACAGATATCCTACATCTGCCCCACTGGACACCAGGGAGTGTGCTGAGGGTGCATTGGCAAGTACTATTCCCAAAACCATACAACCAATCCTGAAAAACAATACTATCTTGGATATTATGTATTTCAGCTTAGTAAACAAACATAATCTATTATTTTTTAACAACCAGATGCTATGTAATCTTGCTAAATTTCAACATATCTTTAACTTTTATGAGCCCACATTTTTTCCTTTGACATCTGAATGTTGTTAAAATTATTGTGCAAAGAATGAATTGGTAAATTTGCCAGGTTTATGTTTTGTCAAGGTGGAACTGCATATTCAAATGAACTATCCCAAACATGAATTACCAATAGCAGCCAGTACTCCAGCAGAGAAGAAGTATCCTAATCTATTATATGTTATGCATGTCACTGAAGAGAACACAATGCGACATATAACTAATGTGTGTCTTACCATTTGGCCAAAAGAAAAAGGAGAACGGAGGATTGAGGAAGTCGCCAACAAAAAAAGAGAAATCAAAGAGTTTTTCGGAACAAACTCTGGACACAGAAGCTAAGGGGTCAAAGAAATCAGACAGTCCCAAAACTAGAACACTTGGGGGATTTTTTAGGCAGAAGGTTTGTATTTTTATAGATAAAGGACAAAAACACTGACAAACAGATGGCTTGCCAATTTCATGATTGAAAGTATTTCAGTGGTTTGGAATGTTTATCATGTAATAATGAAACATCATCTCCAAGCCATCTAGGACTCAGGGTTTTTAGACCTTTCCATTATACCCACTAAAGAAAACCAAGCATCTTGTATTAATATGCTTCATAACCAATAAACCAATAACCAAACTACTAGAGCAAGAAACTTAACCGCATTAATGTGCTTCAGGTTTTTCTACTATGTAATAATTGGCACTATTAGGGATGGAAATTGAATTTTACAGTTAGGTAGACAACCAAGTCAACACTATTATAGCATTACTTTAAAACTGAATCTATAACTAATTGTGAGAATTTAAAAGGACTCAGTCAACCTAAACATTTCTTATATTGTGAATGTAGATAATAAACAATTATCTACACACTGTGTTATTTTATGTATTTGATTGCAATTTTGCAAAGAGAATAATTATATGACATCACCTGTGGCATTATATGCATTTGTAATGGGAAATGTGTCATTTGCATATCAATCCACCTGGTGATGTCATAAGCAAGAGGCACCACAGACACCTGATTTTCTCTCTTTTTATGCATTTGCAAAGAATTCTGCTAACACAATGCATAAATTATTTTTCATTATTTTTAATTCTCTACATTTGCAGTATCTGGTATTTCTAAGGTGAAAAGAGACCCTTTAACCTAAAAGTTGCCTTTTCCAAAGGGCAAATAGTCAGCTGCCGTGTGCTACTGTCGCAGGAATACAGATGCACATGCAAGAACAGATTCCAAACTCTGAGCAGGGTGACCACTCTCCTCCAATGGTAGAGCCCCACGTCCATAAAGGAAAGTCAAGAAAGTGGTGGGAGACAAGGGTTTATATAGCAATGATGTAATAAAATCAGGAACATCTGAGCATATAGATATACAAGGTAGACATATGGCAATGTAAAGTGATGTTAAGGTTAGTATAGTTGGCTACTAATAAAAATTACAAGAAATTTAGACTATTTATGTTTTAGTTTTAGGACATACAATCCTCTCTAAAGAGTTTGTGATCTGTTCTAGAGAAATGTAACCAAAAAGGATTAGTCCATAGTATCATTAGCATTGAAAACAGACTTGTCTACTTCCTGGTCTAACTCATTTCCATCTCTGAGAACCATGCCCAATAAAACTAACATGGTTAGCATTTAATGTGATTTCTGTGTTAGTCCATATGTACATTGGATGATTAAAAATGTCTAACTTAAGCAAGTATTAATGTGTGACTATTAATCTGTAATATCCATAAATTTAAAGTTGGCTTTTTGTCACAGTTAAGGATATTGTTGCCACCTTTTCCTCAAATGATACTGGCCAAGTGGCCATAGTTGGTAAGGTTGATGATAGGCTGCGCCGGTATAATACCAGCCAAATGACAGCCCTAACACGTCATCAGTTTAAAGTTGACAAGCATGCAAAAAATAAGAAAAAGATGTGGTTTATATCTGTCTGCAGTGCCTCTTATTTATAAGATCACTTGTGACTTGATATGCAAATATACCACTTGCAATAAGAAATGTGTAATTTGCATAGTAAGCCACAAGGTAAACAAGTACCACAGACACATTCAAAACATATACAGTATTTTTTATCTAGATGTTAACTCTCTATATTAATAGTATACGCAATGTCCTTTTAAGGAGCCACCTGACCATTACCTGTGATACATATTACCTATGTGCATAAAGGGTTAGAGTATTCTACTATACTTATTCTATTAATATTAAAACAGGTGCTGATATAAAAAAAAACATGTCTATATCAGGTATAGCTTTTCCTTGGTATAGAGCTCACAATCAAATGTACAGACCCTTGTGCTTCCTGATTGACTGGCTGAGCTTGCTGATTCCCCTCTGATTGGCTGCACTTAATCAGGAAATAATTGGGAAGGTGGTATTTTGCCCAAACCACAGGACAGAAAGATGCCCTGTTTAGGACATGGGACATGTTTACTGAAAGAAGGAAAAATACTTAAAAATCAAAAGCTAAAATCAAGTCCATTTAGAATTGCATGCAAACTAGCATCTATAAAATATTAATATTAAGAAAAGCAATGCATGTAACCTTAAATGGCCTCTCTCTGCCTCCTAAGCCCTCCTAAATAGCCTCTCTCTCCACAGTGGTGTATCTTGATTTTGTGCTGCCCTAGGCAGACAAAATCCGGGCACCCCCCTACCCAAGCTGCACACTCACGTTACACACCTAAGACATGCCCCATCATTCAGACTCACATCAAGCTCATACTCCCATCACACACACACTCCCATCACACTCAGTCACACACTCCTACTCCCATCACACACACTCCGACTCCCATCACACTCAGTCACACACACTGTCTCCCATCACACACACTCTGACTCCCATCACACTCAGTCACACACACTGTCTCCCATCACACACACTCTGACTCCCATCACACTCAGTCACACACACTGTCTCCCATCACACACATTCTGACTCCCATCACACTCAGTCACACACACTGTCTCCCATCACACACACTCTGACTCCCATCACACTCAGTCACACACACTGTCTCCCATCACACACACTCTGACTCCCATCACACTCACTCTGACTCCCATCACACTCAGTCACACACATGTCTCCCATCACACACACTCTGACTCCCATCACACTCAGTCACACACACTGTCTCCCATCACACACACTCTGACTCCAATCACACTCAGTCACACACACTGTCTCCCATCACACTCTGACTCCCATCACACTCAGTCACACACACACACACACACACAGTCTCCCATCACACACACTTACCTTTCCCTGGCAGGCAGGCAGCATGGTCCCTCCATGCTGCCTGTTCGGCTTCCCGGCGATTGTGCCGACAGGTCACGTGACCGGGCGCGCATATGACGTCAGCGCGCCCGTCACGTGACTGTCGGCACTTCCGTGTCGGCACACTGCACGGGGAGCCGAACAGGCAGCACGGAGGTTTCTCTGTGCTGCCTGTTCGGCTCCCTGTGCAGTTTTGCAGGCAGAGCGGAGGTGAGAGGGGATCTTCCGATCCCCTGTCACCTCCGTCTCTGCCTGCAAGTGCGGTCTTTTTTTTTTTTTTAAAGGGTCGCGTTTTGTTTTTTTTTTCATTTTTTTTTTTCAGTGCTGGGGGGCCCCCCAAAATTTGCCGCCCTAGGCATCCGCCTAGGATGCCTCGCGTTAAATACAGCACTGTCTCTCCAGCTTAACTGTGCCATCTTTGTCTGCAGACAGACAGCTTGCTGTGTGTCTCTCCCTCCATGCAGACAGATCCAGACATTCAAGGAATGTCTGTCACATGTCACTTCCAGCATTCTGGATCTGCCATTTTATCTTCTGACCAGTACCCTCCATGCCTTGACTGTTAAGCTTGGAGGCTGATCCAGCTGCTGACTGTTCCTAATTACCAGGGCCGGTGCAAGGATTTTTGTCGCCCTAGGCAAAATACACACACACATTATCAGCCGCTAGTGGTGCTTCCGTGATTCTCACTGTGAACATTACAGTGGGAGGACGCGGAACATCCAAAAAAAACATTCGCAGCTGAGAGGAGGATCAGGGAGGAAAGTTCCCAGCTTTGGCGCTGGAGAAAGGTAAATGGCTGAAGGGGTTTTAACCCCTTCAGCCCAGTGGGAGGGGGACATGAGGGTGCCCCACTCCTAATGACTATATAGTCCCAGGAAAATGAATTTGTTTTCCTGGCACTATAGTGCTCCTTTAACACCAGTACTGCACAGTGTCTTTTCTCTGCAGTGACAGGCTATAGACACCAGTACCACTACTTTAAACTGTAGTGGTTCTGGGACTATAGTGTCCTTTAAATGTGAGGTAAAGTTTCCAATGTAGTATTAATAACTAAACAACTAAATAATAAACATATTGAATTGTCTACTTACCACCAGGACATTAAGATGATCTGGTCTCTGGCTGCAGTCTGGCTCTTGGTCTGGCTCTGGGGACTGGAGACAAACACCAATGGATTTTTCCCCCCAATATGCCAGGACTTAGCCTTTCAATGTGCCATCATTTTGCCCCTCATTATGCCAGGATTATGCCCCTCAATATGCCAGGATTTTCCCCCACAATATGCCAGGATTATTCCCCTCAATATCCCAGGATTATGCCCCTCAATATCCCAAGATTATGCCTCTCAATGTGCCAGGATTATGCCCCTCAATATGCCAGGATTATGCCCCTCAATATGCCAGGATTATGCACCACAATATGCCAGGATTATGCCTATCAATATGCCAGGATCATGCCCCTCAATATCCCAGGATTATGCCCCTCAATATCCCAGGATTATGCCCTCAATATCCCAGGATTATGCCTCTCAATATCCCAGGATTATGTCCCTCAATATGCCAGGATTATGCCCCACAATATGCCAGGATTATGCCTCTCAATATGCCAGGATTATGCCACTCAATATCCCAGGATTATGCCCCTCAACATCCCAGGATTTTCCCCCACAATATGCCAGGATTTAGCCACCCAATATGCCAGAATTTTCCCCAACAATATGCCAGGATTTTCCCCCACAATATGCCAGCCAGGATTTAGCCACCCAATATGCCAGGATTTTCCCCCACAGTATGCCAGGATCCTTCCCCCCTTCCCCCTTACTTACCTCCTTGCTGCTGCTCTCCCGGTGCTCTCATCTGCCCGTCTGTGGCTGTGAGGGAAGCGTTGTGCGATCCAACAAACTTTATTGAATGCGCATTGGCTGGAGGGGAGCGCACAACGCTTCCCTCACAGCCACGGACCTCCACCGGAGACAGAGCAGCAGCGACGAGGTAAGAAAGGGGGAGGATTTATTTTTTTTGACTGAGGGTTCCGGCGCCCCCAGCTAAGATGCGCCCTAGCCAGCTGCCTAAGTCGCCTTACTGGTGGCGCCGGCCCTGCTCATTACTAGAACAATAAGAGACCCTTGTTTTACATTCATTCAATATCCTGCTTGTGTAAATGAGGGTCAATAATAAGTGAGCAGTGGTTGCCCACTCTGATTGACACTATCAGTGTTCCATATCAGCTTTGCTTCAGCTGAGAGGTAGAGTTGAGAGTAAGCTGTGCATCTCTAATGATACACAACAGGTTTACTCCAGAACAGTGCCACATCATTTGAAACTTTTATTTTTATCAAAGGAACAAATGTAAAATAAAATCCTTTAGTGACACTTTAATGGAAATATTTCACCAGAAAATAAATTGAAAAAATATTAGTAAATTAATAATGTATAAAATAGTGTTTCAATACATTTCATTTGGTGCAGTAATAACTCAAAACAAGTTTTATCTGTGGCTATGAAAAGTATTTCTGAGATACAGACTTACTAATTTTAGTGCATGTATATAATAAGTATTCAAATGAATTCATCTTACAATAATTTACCTTTATAATTATAACATATTTAAGTGTCGACACGTTGAGAAAATCGGAACGCCGAGTTCCAGACCCAATCAGATCACTTCGGTGATATTACATATCACAGTTAAATAATCACTGGCCTAAAATACAACAAAAAAAAACATTTTCAAAACCTCAGATATGAATCTTGTAATGTGCTTTAATGTGGATCTATCTTGGCATTTACTAATCTCTAATTATAATCCTAAAATCTGTAGACTTACATAATTTGATGACAATAGGATTTGGATATCCTGGAATGGCTGTATTTTTAATGAAATGTCAGTTGAATTAATGTTTATTTGTTTTTCACTGTAGCCTAAAAAGGAAGAACAAGCAAGTGGTAAAGTAAGTATGAAACAATGTCGGAGACAAGCCAAGTCCTTCTGTTTGTTGATGTGTTAATCTTCTTAACATCCTTTAATATGTTTTTGGATTTAACGGTCTTGCTTCTCCTCTTCTCCTCTATTTTTCTCCTCTTAAATAGCAGGCTATATTTTCATTGACTTTTACTCTTTAGTAGAGCTTGATGCTAAAGCTAAAACCTGTGCTGTGCTACTACTTCTTGGAGATGGAGGTTTTGTGTTTTGCTGTCCCTGTTAAAATCACAATAGAGAAACCACAGAAATGCGAAGCATTACTTTACAACATGCTTTGATTTGGACCCCAGTATATCAACTAGTTATTGACAAACAATACAAAAAACACCAGACTCATACGCAAACCATTAAACATTAACATGTTAAGTTCATAAATAGGTAATCCTCAGGGCTAATTCTCAGGCCATACTATTATGACAAACTCATCTTTGTATTTAAAAGATACACAGATTTTTGTTATAATAATTGTTACTATAATGGGTCTGTTCACTAAAATTCAACTTTCGGGGTCGACTTTAATTTTGAGACTAATGGGCCTATTCACTAAAGTTCGGCTTTGGAGGTCGATTTTCATTTTGAGACAAAGTAAAATTCGGCACCCAAAAAAAAAAACCCAGGTTCGAACCTTCCCCATTGAAAGTAATCGGAGGTGAATTGATTCAAGATATTTCTGAGACCCCGAGTTTGACTTTGCCTCAAAAATAGCTTTGATCATTTTTCCTCCCATTACTTTCAATGGGGAAAGTCCATTTTAGTGAATAGACCCATAAGTCTTGTATTATCTCCAAAAATTATCCAAAGTGCATGGTGTCTGCAAGTCTTGTGTATTAAAGTCTATATGGTGTTCTTCTCTGTGTCCTATAACAACTAACACCTCCCCTAATTTACTAATATGTGTTTTAGGTTATGGAAGAACATGCTTTTGTATCTGTATCTGTAAATTCAGAGAAATCACCTGCTCCTGAGCAAATACTAATACAGGATCCTACACTCTCTGAATCCAATGTACAATCACAGATCAAAGAGCAAACCTCAAAGGATGATGGGAAAGCTGCCAAGGAATCTGCACCACGATCTAAGCTTTTCTGGAGAAAGGTTGGCAAAATCCTTTTTTTTTCTATTATAAATGTATATGCAACATGTAATTTCTATAACTGCTATTGATAATTAATTATATTATGGAAAAGATTTATAAGATGGCAGCAGATCAAACATAATGCAAGCATTTGCAAAATAAGCTGCAGGTGTAATAGTAAATGTATGCACATTCATGAATATGCAATGACAATGCAATGGTTAGGGCGACAGAGTCCCTTTAATATCCTTTTTTAAATGAACCAATCACCTAAAAAAGATAATGAAATACTGCAGTCTGTGGGCAAGTTGTGTTAGAACTGATTAAATGGTTCAGCAGTTCTTCAGATAGTTTTCATAATGTTATTAAATTTAACTGCCATGAAATTATTGTATGAAGATGCAGTTGAGCAGCCAATCAGGAATAGTGCCTGCTTTGGAAATATATACGAAGAATCAGCCAACATTAGGATAACTATCATCTTTTCCACACAAAGCACCAATATATTTCAATGTGCTGTACAATGGGTGAATACTAATTACAAAAGACTAACAAGGTGACACTGATACAAAACAGAATGCAATGCTTGTGTGCATTTGTAGATGAAATGAGTAGGGGATCCTGTAAAATACAAGGTGATATGGATAGTGGTAAATATGCTGTGAGTTGTTAATTGCTGAAGCAACCTCCAAAACTGAATCTAATTATAAATTTGCCGTTAAGATGAGATACAATGAGAAGAAGTACCATATTTACTCAATTATAATATGAGGTTTTATCCATGTTCTATCA
This sequence comes from Pelodytes ibericus, assembly GCA_036172795.1. NCBI lineage: Eukaryota > Metazoa > Chordata > Amphibia > Anura > Pelodytidae > Pelodytes > Pelodytes ibericus. Next base: position 138,861,107 of record CM069862.1, read on the forward strand.
TTGAGGTTGTCTTATATTCAAACCTCATATCCGTGGCATCCCTGCACAGCTAACATCGCTGTGATTGGTGGTGACAGCTTTCCTGAAAAGAAGAAAAAATTGGCGGCCGAACCGCCCAGTCACTGTGAGAGCCAGTCACAGTGAGGGGTGGGTAAAAATACAGGCCAGTGATGTTCTGTCAATCATGTGCCCAAACTCAATGCAAATCGGGTGCGGGCTGTTCCAGGATGTCTTTGGACCAGGGGCTGTAATTGTTGGGACTGCTATCCCAGCAATTACATGGAGAATTTGACAAGCCTGAAGGCTTGTCTCAATCCACAGCCATCACTCTCAAATTCGTAGTGATGGTTGATGCTGGTTGCTTAAAGAGTTAGACAGATCAGGATCAACCATTATTTTATGAATTTATTCTTGTGATTTGTGTGAAAATCAATCACAGTGATCACATGCAATAAATGACAATTTGCCGGCCTGCGAACACTTACTTTTCAAAATCCTTTCCCACAGAGGAGAGGGAGATACTGTGTCCTTAAAACTGAAATAATAAAATTAATTAAGTAATAAAAGCAATAAAAACATTTTTTTTATTTTCACATCCATTATTATCCCAACTCCTGCTTATACTTTGCTTACATAAATTCAGGGTCATATCGTGCCCCTGAGTGACAGGCGTGCTGCCAGTCTAGAGCACGCCTGTCACTCGGAGGCACAATGTATCTCGTGTATTTCCGGGGGTTTGTGTGCTGCTGTCACTCACTCTGTTACCAATTCGACAAGTACTAAAAGTACAAAAATTGTGTACTTTTAGTGCTTGTCGAATTGGCAGCAGAGTGAGTGACTCCGTTGCCGTATTCGCAGCTTCCATCTGTCTCCTGGATGTATTTCTGGGGTTTATGTGCTCTCTGTAGGGAAATCTGTATATGAAAAGAGGTGTGTGAATTTCTGTTATGGAAAAATGAATAGTATACGGTAATCCAAATATTTATTTAGGGTACAGTTGTCCTTTAAGGGTGTCCTTAAGGGTGGCATATTTTTTAAACTCTTTTCTAGGCTACCATTATTTTAATATTAACATGATCAATTTCTCAGTCTTTTAAAGGAGATCCACCATCCAATAAGGCACAAGAGAATGTAAGTGTTTTTTTTAGGTAGATTTGAAGAATCATTTTAAAAATTTAATTTTCATAGCTGAAAAAATATGATATTGGGATCTTTCTTATCAAACACTCTATGATGGTTATTTAGAACACTCCGTAAACGTGTCAGGAAGCTTAAGAAAATGGCATTCAGAGCGCTGTCCTCATATATGCCTTGTTAGACATAAAACCCTATGTTTCATTCTTACTTTTCTTGTTTTTTTTAATTCTTCTGCTGAATTTCTATATTTGGAATTTACCTTCGACTGTCATTTTGTTTTCATGTTTTATTTCATGAAAAAGAGGGAAAAAAATGTCTGCACTGATATCATCAGAAATAGACACACATAGACATGTAGGACAGAATAATTGGGTATTTAAAAGTGAAATGTGGTAAGACCTCAATGAAAATAGAGCTCTATTCTATTCTCTTATGGAGAATAGACCTCAATGAGGATAGAGAGCAGTATGGGGCCCCTTGCCAGGCCTGGTTGTAGTCGTTTTCTCAACAGACCTATTCTTTCACAGGGCAGCCAAAAAAACAGGGAATGAGTGTTGCAGGCATAAATTAACCCCTTCGTGACGTTAAGACGTACTATGCCGTCCTGACTTTAAGTGCCTTAAAGTCGTTAGGACGGCATAGTACGTCCTGTACTAAACAGCTCATCACGGCTCCCCGCGATGAGCTGTTTTCGGATCCCGCTGCAGGCACTTGCAGCGGGATCCCACCTGTCAGATAAGGCCACTTTGAGTGGCCTCAGTCTGACAGGGAAAATGTAGCCGGTACTCAAAGCGAGCACCGGCTACATTTTGCTAAATCGCGCTGTGCCCGAACTTCCGGGTTCGGGCACGCCTTCGTGAAGTCCCACGTGACGTCCGGAGGTCTCGCGATTTTTGGGCAGGGACCCACAGGGTCTATTAAGACCCTGATCGGGTCTCTGTCAGAGTGTTCCTGGCTACCGATCACCTTGTGATCGGTGGCCAGGAACAAATCGTGACGTTTTGGTGCTTGCGTCGTTTGGGACGCAAGCACCATGCGTCACGAAGGGGTTAAACACATATAGATGTGTATTCTGGTGCATATGTTTGAGTAGATGACCGTCAGCATCTATATTAGCCAATATCAATATTTCATTATTTGAGTCATGTAGAATTTTTATTTAAAAATGTCACTCAAAGCAAGCGGATTTCAGTCTGAAAGTCTATTAAAAGTCTGGAATATGTATGGGAGGGCGTTCGATGATTAGCGGAAGCAATTATTAAATGTCATGATTCATTCAGTTGGTGATTCAGTTGGTGGCTATTTTAGGAAAACCAAAATGTAGAGATCATTTTCAATGTTTTTGAACATTGTTTTCATACTCGTTTTTTTTATAAATTGTAATATGTGGGGGGGTTTCAAAATATTTTGACAGTTATAAGATTCAAAACATTTAAACAATAAATCAAGTTTCCAAAGGTATATTATAACTTTCGAAACTCTAACTTTTGGAACTGTCCTTGATCGCTCTGTAGAATCTAATATTGTGCCATAAAATTAAAGACCACATGCATAACTATATGAATGTAAGCCTTTCCTGATGACTAATATGTGTGTTTTAGGTGGAACAGGAACAGTCCTTTGTGTCTGTATCTCTAAATGCAAATCCTCCACAAATACTAACAGAGGATCCTAACCCCAACCTTCAATCACAGGGTATAATGCAAACATCAGTGGAGCAAGGAAATGCTATGAAGGAATCCACTCCACGTCCTATACCTTTCTGGAGAAAGGTTTGCAATATTACATATGCTTTTGTGGAATTTTTAGCATATATGTAAATAGATATATTTGATTTCAAAACAGGGTTTATAAATGTAAAAATGGTTTTGAAAAATGTTGTCAACAAAATATCTATTTCTAAAAAAAAACATACTGCTACATAAGCCTTTCTAATATGTAGTGGTCTGGATTTAATACCAGCCATTAAGTTTTACAAAAGTCCAAGTTTTTTTTTTTACTATGTGGAATAACATGCAATTAAATACAAATGGACCACAGCATTTTTAAATAATATGGCGTTATTCCAAAATGCTAGAGACCGGGGTGTAATAGTCACGCCCAGTCCCCTAGCATCCCTTCCCCCACCATAAAAGCAGTTACCGAGGCTGGCAACCCTACCTTTAAAGTAACCACTCCCTGTCAAGCAATACATGGAATTGGGAGCTGCCCCAAGTGCCCCCACCGTCCAAATAAAAAAAAATACATTTTTAAAATTGCCTACCTACACCCCTACCACTAAGTTGCCCAAGTGAAATAGCTGCCAACCTCCTGGCACACAAAGAATGCCCCTGTGGGAAAAAATATTTTATAACTGTCCCACAAACAGCTGCAATGCCATTGAGGATCTGCAACACGCTCGAGTCCTCATCTTTGGCCTGGGGAAAGGGGCCATTGAAAAATGCACACATAAAAAATGCATCTTTAAATCTCAGAAATCTGATAGCACTGGGATTTTATTTTGATTCAGGAGGCACCTGATTGGTAGCCAATCGGAAGCCTCCATGGTCCCAACCGAGCCTTGGCTGATTTTGAAAACGATGAAGGATGGATGGTTTTAGGTATGTTGTGTGGGGGGGGGGGTTGTGCGTTGTTTTTTTAGGTGGATTAATTTTCATTTTGGATAGCCTCTTTCCCTGGGCCAAAGCTTAGGTCTTGAGGATCTTTGTGGGATTTTCAGAGATTTTTATTGCATCCAAAACTATTTGTCAACATGTTATAGACAGTATACTATGTATAAAATCTATGATGTTCATAAATGACAATGATAACTGCTTGTTCGATAACAGATTTTTTTTTAAAAATGTTATAGTATGTGAAAATAGAGTGTCAGAATTATAGTTCGAATCGGTGGGAGTATTATAGAACCTATACCTTGTATAGTCAGATGGGTTGAAATGGTACCAAGTTAGCCATTTTGTTAAAGAATAGATTTGTCTAGGGAATCATTGGACAAGTTACTATTGTGTGGGCTTGCCATGATTTTAAGGTTGTAATTTAATTATTAGTAATCTTGTAATGCCCTCATGTGGCCAAGTCTGAATTTTACTTTAAAACACTAACAAGGAATAAACATTAAAACACTAACTATGAACAAAAAAAGATTTATTAAAATTGACCTAAATTAAGAGACAAAGAAAAGACGGGAAATTGTGAACAGTAGGAATAAGAATAAGAGTAAGAAAAAGCAAAAAGGAAATTAATAAGAGGAATCAAGAAAAGAAAATGAAGAGGGTGAATAGAAAAGGGCAGCTCCAAGACTGTGCTGTCAAAAAAAGGGCCATGGGGCATCTTCCATGATCAATAATCTGATACTACCACAAACTGGGTGAGCAGGGGTGTCCCAAGGGGGGAGGCTTAGTAAATTGTTTAGACGTGGTCTACGGGAAGGGCTCCAACAGTGAGCTGTGGGGTTTCAGCTAAGCAATCACGGAGTATGATATAGAGGAATGGTGGTATGATGGGTTCAAGCAGTACTATAGTCCTTGTAACAAATATCTAATTATCACTATGTTTAGGGATGTATAGTTCCACAGGAATCTGTAGAGATTGGGTCTTCCTGTTTTGTAATATCTGGCAGTCATTTGCATACGGTCCAGGAAAGTTTCTTTGTAATCATACGTGTAGGCTTTATGGACGGGAGCAGGGGTAGGCATCTCAGCTTCCCCTGAAACGCTTTTCAGAAACTGGATCTGATGGGATCAGGTGGGTGTTTAAGCTTGAATGCATGCTTCTATTTCTGTGGAAGTGATCTGCTTGTTGTCTGTAATGACCAGCAAAGATTTGGGAAGTCCCCATCGATACTTTATTCCCACATTTCGTACGTGGCTAGTCAGTGGGATCATGGTTTTCCTTCTGGTCATAACAGATGGTGCCAGGTTATTGTAGATCTGGAGTATTAAATTTGCATATTTAAATTGACCATGCCTCCACGCTGCAGATACGAGAGCACTAAAATTAATCCTGTTTCTTTTTCTGACTCATTTGGCATTTTTTTATTTTCATTCTTTCTTTCTTTCTTTCTTGATCGTGATTTCTCCAAAAAATAGTTTTTTCTAAATTGCCTTGTCAGTGAATTCTGTTTAGCTTGTAGGCTTGACTATAAGTCTCAGCACCTCTGCCAATCATAACATATTGATCATAAAAAAAGTCATCACTAGAAATCATATTATAATTCAGTTGTTTTTCTTACCAAATGTATCCACATTTACACTCTAATTGTAAAAGGCTTTACATTTTCTTATCTATAATCTTTTCAACTACAGAATGTAGTTTCATCTTTATGTCATATTTTATTAATAACCATTTGTTACTCAAACATATTTGGGGCATGTTTTGTGGTCATAGCAGCAAGTATTTATGTAATTGTATTATTCTTTCTTTAGTCAATAAAAGGAGATGTACAAGCCAGTCAACCAATAGTAAATGTAAGTGTTTTTTTAACATCAAGAAAAACTCATTCTATTAAAGTAATTATCTGATTTCTTCATAAAAGGCAGATACTGCTCTTAATTGTATGTATTGAGTTAGCATGGGTTGTAATATTTAAAGAAATGTGCAAATTTAAATCCTACACATTTGTATCCTTTTTTTTATTTTAATATTTAGTTATTCATATTTTTAATAAATCAAATTACATAATTGTCAGAGAACAACTGAGATTTTAAATGAACATTTGTAACTGTTCACCAAATCTTTCTGGTGGAAGTAGAAATGATAGACTGATAAAGCTGATTTTCACTGTAAAACTGACTTTTTTTGTAATAGGTCTTACTAATATATTTACTAACAACTAATATGTATTTCAGGCTGTACAGAAACCTACAGTTGTATCTGTATCTGTAAATTCAGATAAATCGACTCCTGGGCAAATACTAAGTCAGGACACTAATCCTAACATGCCACCACAGAACACAGCTCAAGTCTTAGTAGATGAAATGAAACCCGTCAAGGAATCTCCTCCTCGCCCTATACCTTTTTGGAGAAAGGTTTGCAATAACTGATTTACAGCACTTCTTCTGTTTTCCAGCGGTCTATACATTAGAATCGTGCTAAAAAAAATATTCGCTTTCTATTAAGTGATTTCCTATTTTGTTAATTAGTCCTTGCATAAAGACTAAATAAAAAATAAAAAAATTATACAGGTATCATAAATATTATTTAATAAAAAATATGGGAAATGACACTGTCTATGTAACTAATGAGTTGTTTTCTTCATTGTTGATATCTTGCTTTTTGGCCTGCCAAAATCCATCTCTAGGTGCACAACTCTTCCACAGTGATTGAAGTCCTGATTCTTCTTCTCTCTATGTTTCAGGTTTTTGTTTATTTGCTTTTTTAGCATCTTGTACTTCATTCTTTAATCAACAAAGATGAAGAGATTTTCTTAATTGTCTTTGTTGTGACAGCATCTACCGGGTTTTTTCTATCCTCTCTGGTTTTGGTCTTCCTTCTTCACTTGAGAGCCATCATCGATTGATCAATGACCTTATAACCATTAATACTTCTCACTCTTGAAGTTCTTGGGCACCCAGTGTTTATTTGCTTTATTGCCATTCATTTTTTTTATTCATAATCAAGTACACCCTAATATATATGATAGGTCATGCCTGACATAAACCATAAATGTTGATATCTATAATCTGGATGCATAAATTGCCTTGACTGATTTGTGGTTACCTTTTTTATTTACTACTTGTCTCAATACACACTTCTCCATTCTTGGTATATTGTTTCCAGTATGTTGGGTGTTTCTACTTTACCTTTTGAAACGCTCTGTTGTGGTTTTAACTTCATTAGGTTCACCAATCATTTCTTTTTAGTCTTTCAAAGTAGATCCTCCACCTGTAAAGATCCAGGAGACTGTAAGTTTTACCTCCATTATGATAATAGAAATCCTGTCCTGTTTTTGATACTCTATTCATTTCTTTGCTCCAGCCAATACTGAGCTAAATGTAACAATAATGTCTTTTTAGATTTCAAATATACTATTGAATTATATCTCTTATTAGAATCTAGCGGAGGCTATTGTTTTTTGGGTTTCTACATTTTCCTTTTACTTTCTTCATATATTTTTTTTTCGACAAACATACCCATCCTGTTATTTGGGCTTGGGTGCCATTATTTAATTCATATTACCATTTTTTCCCTTTAGTCTGTAAAAGAAGATATACAAACCAACCATCCAGTAGTAAATGTAAGTTATTTTTAGCATTAAAAAGTTATATAGTGATTTAAATAATATATGTAAAAAAATATGGGTTTTAGACCACTAGTTTCAAAAATAGTTCATATGGTTTACTATTTTAGATCTATTTATATTTAGTTATTCATATTTTATTGACTCTTTGCGTATTGAGTATTTTTTTAATAAATTTTTGAGCTTTCAAATACAACTTCTTTGGATATACTACTATTTATCCAGTAACACTATGCATGATTTAGCGATAGTGATGTTTACCTGTTTATTGTATAATTAGTTGTACCTTCAATAATCACTAATATGTATTTTAGGCTGCACAGGAGCCTACAGTGACAACTGTGTTTGTAAAATCTGAGAAATCTGCTCCTGGGGAAATACTGATTCAGGAAACTAATCCTAATACACAATCTGAAAACACTGTGCAAATCCCAGAAAACGAAACGAAATCTGTAAAGGAAACCCCACCACGACCTATGCCTTTCTGGAGAATGGTTGGCAATTCAATTTTCTTTTCAGTTTGACCCTTTTCTTGACCTCTTGCTCTCTCATACTTTATTACTTGCATTGCCTACAGTAGGCCCTGGGCTTCTAGGCAGGAGCTGGCATCACAAAGGGAAGTTTTAATAATTTCCTTGCCACCGTCTTTCTGGAATTTGAATGCCACTTTCTGGTTTAATAATCTCCGTACCAAATTTTTATATTATTATTCTATTATTTTTTTTTTACTTTTTTTTTAAATGTCAGCATTTCACCTTTATAACACAATTTTTCACTGGTCAAATCAATCTTATTTATTGCTGTTGATATTCACAAGTCTCTCCCTACCAAATATATAAAATATGTAGATGTCTCTTTACAACATAAATATTTTAAGGAGTTTTCATCATTCCATTGTTGTCAGTCATGTCACTTCCTTTTGAGTGGCTTGTTCAATACTTACCATACATTCTACAATTCATGTGATATCCATCTTTGGAGTTCTTCTTCACCTATTGCTGCATCCATGTCTTTCCTCTGACCATTGCACTTCTGTATGGTAATTTCATAATTTTAAGTAACTGGCAGTAACATAACTTTTAACATTAATCGTTACACTATTTTCTCTTTAGTCCTTTAAAGGTGGTCCTCAGCCAACAAAGAGCCAGGAGAATGTAAGTGTAAATTATAGAGTAAATTAAATAATTTCAAGAATCTATACACCTGACACTTGAGTAGATAGTATATTATAATAAAGTTAAAAAGTATTATTTTCCATATTACATTATTTTAACATTTGTTTTCCTGGCAACAATTTACACAGCACATAGCACAGAGCACAATAGACATTGAAAGTTACATTTCCATTCACATTCTCTTAGTATTTCCCATTTATAAATAAATGACTTAAGCATCGACAGGCCATTATGAGCAACTGGCAGTCTCTCAGCTAGCTCAGTGAAGTCTTTGTTTTCTTAACATGGACTATGGGTTATCGTTTGAATGGTAGCTCATAGAAGTCTAGTAGTAATAGATATTATAGTCACTCTAAAAAGCCCTAGATATACTATTCCAAAAACTATTTTAAACAGGCTTTTAATGTATAAAATATTTAGGGTTTAGTCCTTTTTTAACAACTATATTAGAATATTTAAGACAAAACTGAATTAATTAATGAAAGTTATTTTTTTACAAAAAACATATGGATGATTATAGGAAAAAATATCTCAATTACAGTTGCTAAGTTGCTTGAAAGATAATACGTATTCAGATTTTCTGTGCATCTAAAATTTCTATTTTTGGTATACTTTTTCATTGGTGGTATTTTGAAGTTAATTACTTATATTTGGTTTTTGTGGTTATGTAAGCAATCTGTCTTCTTGATTTTTGGGGGGGATTATTGTTTCTAGACATTAGTCTCTTTGAATTGTTTTCCTTTACTTTTGTATATTTTCTTGTCAACCATACCTTTTACACATTTGAGCACAATGCATGACTGGAATATTGTATTCAGAAGTAGTCAGATTCTTATTCATCAACTATTGTTTCTTCAGTTTGTAATAGAAGAGCCACAGGTCATCCAGCTGACAGGAAATGTAAGTGATCAGAATATATAATAGCAAACTGAAATAATGCATGTGTTTTATTTGGATGATTTAAGTAAAACATGTTAATTTGCAGCTGTTAAAATGCTTAAAATGTCGCACGTCTGGAGTTTTAATCGGTATCTAATATTCCTCTTTTTGGCATATTTCTCTTCCTTTTACTTGGTGGTATTTTGAAGTTTACTATTTAGAATTACTATTAAGATAGTTATTCTTTTTTGTGATTTGAGCCTGTAACCAGCTCTCTTCCTGACTTTTGTTGGTGATGTTTGTGTTTTCAACAGTAAGATATTTTCCTTCACGTTTGTGTGTTTCTTGTGTTTCACATGCCTGTGAATGGATGTTGACATAATGGGTGGTAGGAATTTTGCGTGTAGGAGCATTTAGATTATTCATCTACTGTTCTTTCTTCAGTCTGTGAAGGAAAATCCAACAGCCATTCAGCTAACAGGAAATGTAAGTGATCTCCAAAATGCTATTTATTTACCATTATTATAAATATATTTAGTTAAAGCATGTAAGTCAACTAAGAAAGGAAAAAATAAATAAAAATAAAATGTCAAATATTAAAACCATCACAATACTTGTGATGGTTGTAATACTGGTGTGCATACATGTATACTAAATATTATATGTATATACAATCCCATTGTACAGCATAATAAAATATCTGCTTTTTTATTAAAAAAATATTTGGAATTTGCTGGTGCATTACAATTAAATTAAATTATCCATAATAGTAACAAGATAAAAATGTGAAAAAGGCTAATCTTAATTCCTTGCTTTAAAACGTTTCTCTAAAGGTGAGATGTACAAGAAAAAAGTGTGTGCGTGGTGATTACAGATCTTCAGCAATAAATAACTCTGGCTAAATAGAGTGCTCTCTCAGGCTGTGTCTCAGGCTGAATAGAAATATCAATAGCCTACAAACAGAATGATTTAGGAATAAGCTCCTCTATTGGGACCATTATCATTAACACATTGATGTACCTTAATCTGGAAATACACAGATAATTCAGGTCGATAAATGGGTCTTAAATTTAGCTTTGACACAAAGACTGTTTTTTCACCCACAGTTTAAGCGGGACATGTGTCAATGACCCATATATTCTAAGGGAACAACAGCTGCCTATGGGTCTCACAAATTTCCAATTTGCATTTTAAGGGAAAGAGGATGGTGTATTGAATTTTTCGAAATATGCTTTCAAGCCACTGTAGAATAGAATTTATTAAATAACACAGATGCAAATAGTTTTCCTTCTTCCGGTCTGCTCTTGAGATTTTTTTCAATCTTTTAGAGTTTCTGAATATAAAAGTGAGCTAAAAAAAGGGAAAGACCAAGGCCCACTTATGTGGAGAGAACCATGGATTACTATGAATAACTCCTCTGTCTAAACCAAGTGCTGATCCTCATGTAGATATATCTAGGAAGTCATGTGTGGTCAGTTATTTTTTTTTACAATTTTATTTTATAAAAATTGCTAACAATTTTCATTTGAATTAAACACCCGAGGCAGTGATGATATGACAGACATACCTACGAACTGACATCTTGCCGATATAAGACTCTGGCGTTGTGGCGGATCCTATCTCTAATGGTGTGGACAGAAACTAGCCATAGCCCTGTTTGATACTTATGATTTAGACGGCAGGGCCAGCCTTAGGGGGGTGCGACCTGTGCCCTCCCGCCCAAAGAAAAAAAAAAGTAAAAAAAAAAGCCAGTAGAGCACTGGATGGGGGGGATCAAAAGATCCCCCCTCACCAGCCCTCTGCTCGGCATGCTCTTCTAGATCCTGGGAGGGGGCGGAGCTAACCGGCTGAGTGGTGTAGCTCCGCCCCCACCCTGTGAAGCAGAGCAGCGTCTCCTTCACGGGGAGCCACTAGCAGCATGAGAAAGTGCTGCTCGGCTCCCCATGCCTGCATTAAGCATGGGGAGCCGAGCAGCACCTTCTCTTGCTTCCCTGGGCTCCCAGTGAAGCAAACGCTGCTCTGCTTCACAGGGTGAGGGCGGAGCTACACCGCTGAGCCGGTTAGCTCCGCCCCCTCCCTGTATCCACCTTTGAAAGCAAAGGAAGGGGGGGGAGAGGCAGAACAGGGGAGGGGTGGGGGAGAGACAGAACAGCTGGAAGGGGGAGAAAGAGATACAGAACAGAGGGAGGGAGAGAGAGACAGAACAGGGGGAAGGGGGAGAGAGAGAGAGACAGACGGGGGAGGGAGGGAGAGAAAGAGAGAACAGGGGGAATGGGGAGAGAGACAGACAGACAGAACAGGGGGAATGGAGAGAGACAGACAGAACAGGGGGGAGAGAGAGAGACAGAGCAGGGGGGGGGGGAGAGACAGACCGGGGGGGAGAGAGAGACAGAACAGAGGAAGGGGAGGAGAGAGACAGAACAGAGGGAGAGAGAGAACAGGTATGGGGGAATTAGAGAGAGACAGACAGGGCAATGAAGCGGAAAGGGACAAACATGGGAAGGGAGAGAGATACATACATGGGGGGGGCGCCACGGGGGAATCCCGCACAGGGCGCCGGAACACTTAAGGCCGACCTTGTTAGACGGCCAATGTTAAGACATTGTTAACCATTCTATGATCCATGTGTGGGGGTGCCCACACATGTCACATTTAATGCAGTCAGTGACATTACAACTGGATGATAAAGAAACAAACACTACATTTTTTTATATTTTTCCAAATAGTATCAAGAATTTTTACAGACAAGGCAAAAGCCTTTATGACTGGATATAGTTAAGCAAGTCGGTGGTATTATTGGATCCCTGTCCTGAAGATTTTTTAATGGTAGGTTTTAGATATACTCTCATGTTAACCATTATAAAACCCATTATAGGCTCCAGCGGAACCAGGCGTCCAGACTTCCAAAGCAAACAGTGACACAACAGCAGCTGGCTCTGGGGGCCCGGAGACTCAAGAAAAAGGAAAGAAAGCAGAAAATGGCAAAAGTGCGAAACCCAAACTGATGATGTTTTTCAAGCAGCTGGTAAGATCACTAAACGAGAATGGTTACAAACTGCTTTGAACAAGTCTGTAATTCCCATAATGTGAATTAGAGAGTTGCCTAAAGCATATACCCCACCCTTGTGAGAGATGAGGCCTGCAACAAATTAGATAAACCTAAACAAAAATATTAAATATAATAATAATAAATAAAACAAGTAAGGGACTGGACTGGTCATATGAGTTGACACTATAGAAATACAGATAAAACTATTTTCAGTCCCTGTGTAAATTCAGAGTTTAATTTAATCCGTCATCTGTTCTTTGTACCTCTGGATGTGTGAACAGAATGTTAGGGAGGAGGATTTTTTGGTTTCATCTATACTCACCAATTACAAATTACACACCCCAAGGAATTGGTTGGGTGAAACTGAAAAGGAGAAATGTTAAGTGTTGGGATCATAGAAAAAAAAAAGACATCTTTCTGGAATATAACATTCATTATAATATCAACTATATTATTTTTATGTGATTACTGATTTGTAATATTCATTGACCTTCAATACCAAGAATATCAAATTAATTTATTTTTTGAGAGGTGTTTTAATTAACAAGAAAATTTGTCTGAATACTCATGTTCTATGTGACTGATGCATGCTAACTGTTGTGTTATATAAAGGAAGAGTTACATTTTTACATTCCTTATATAATACCTATATCCAGGATTTTACAGAGATTATTTAGTAAAAATACTAAAATAAGGTTATTGAGAAATAGATTAAATACTATTATCATTAGTTTGGCTAATATTTTTACTTTATGCTCTGACCTGGAGCACTCCATTTTAGAGTGTCATGTAAAATGTGAAGGGCAACAACTGTTTGTAGGTCTGTATAATAACATTCATAATCAAATGCTTCCTGCTAAATATTTAACATGTAATAATGTATTGGTAGGTTATACACAAGCATTATTGTTGTCTTTCATAAAAAATGAAATCTATGTAATACTATTACAGATTGTTCTGAATTATTACTAATAAAGATAATGAAACAATTAAACTTTTTTTTATTCATCAAAACCTAATTAACAAAATTCTAGACAATCGGGCAGATTTGTGGTTTCAGCACAAAACTGTAGTGTGTTTTTAAGATATTATAGATTCCATATATATGTAGAGGTTATGTGTGTTAAATAAACCTACTTAAGACTATTTATTATTAAATAAACAATGCAATGTTTGCTTCAAGCCATAGCAACACTAGCAGAACATATATTACAGGCATTGTACAGTGCATACCAACAACCTTGTACAATACAATAAAATAAATCATAATGTCTAACATTTTTAGAAAATCCAACGCTCTAAAATTAACAAACTTCCTTCCTCTCGATCATTTCTCATGTATCTTGGTTTGTCTTTTATTGGCCTGTATGGTTTTTATTAAAGCTGTATCGCCTCAACATTGTTTTACTGTGAAGACAATAAAAAAATGTGTTTTAAATCTGTCTGTTTTAAAACCCATTTTTTAGGCGTTTGCTCGCAATTTCTCCAACACAATGTATAGATCATTTTCAGTTATTTTTCATTCTCTAACAATGTTTAGGTGATACAGTCCCTTTCAAGCTTGCTCTAATGAAATTGAACTGTTTTGTCTGTTGTTGTCGAACGCATTTTTGTGAATTACAAGAAGCCGGCTGAAAAAAATCACTTGTTTTGTAATTTTAGTCAGTGATTGGTGACGCCGGTAATATCAATTCAGAGGATGGTAACCAGCAAAGCGTTAGCCCACCAGTAAGTGTGGAGATCTTTTGTGGTGTATACTGGTGGTGGTATAAAGTATATATGAATTGTAATTATGAGGGCCAACTGCTAGATAGAGATGGGCAAACGGTTTCACAAAAATGTGTATTTTATGGAAAATAGGCTCATTAAGAACCATCCGAAAAGGGTTTTATAAAATTGATGGCTATAGATTAATTCAAAATGTATACATATCAAACATTTATTTAAGAAAAATGTAATGAGTTTACAGATTCCTCCATGTCCCTTTCTTCTAACAGGTCACTTTACTCTCAGGACAAAGTCTTGGAAAACGTAGGTTTCGTCTAATGGGTCTATTCACTATAATTCGACTTTGGAGGTCGACTTTCATTTTGAGATTAAGTGAAATTCAGCACCGTAGTTTGACTTAGAAAAAACCCCCAGGTTTGACTCTTCCCCATTGAAAGTAATGGGAGGCAAAATAATCAAAGCTATTTTTGAGACTAAGTTAAACTTGGGTGCCGGATGTAACTTAGTCTCAAAATGAAAGTCAACCTCCAAAGTTGAAGTTTATTTAATAGAGCCTAAGACTAAATGTCCTCAGAACAAGATGTCCTACCAGAGATTAAAATGTTGCTGCATATTCTGCCTCTACCACATTTAGTTCCAAAATATCTGTGTACCCTTTACTAGTGAATTTGGGCTTGCAACATGGTGCCTATCATCATTTCTAATTTTGTTATTAAATAATAGGTTAGCAATTACACCCCTCCCCCAGTTAATGTTTTGGCCTTTTCAAATGAGCTTTTCAAGACACGGACTATGTAAAGTTTACTCCTCTCTATTACTAGCAGTACTGAAATATATTACAACCCTCTGAGATATTTGTAAGCAAATCGAAATATAAATCCATGTTGGTAAACTGATGATCTGGACAATTTCCAAGATAGTTAGACTGCTGTGTGATGAATGTTTGCTGTTTAACCCATCTTTGTACTTCCTAACCACCAACAAATACAGGTAAAAGATTCCATAGTGTGATGCTCTGGGTCTAAAGAATCAGATCTCAATATAAGCAGCATCGTAATGTGATTCTTAGGACTCCAAGTAAACCCATCCATTGAGACAAAGCTTCTTTCTGCTTCTGCTTTAAACTGGAAGCAGAAAGTAGCCCTGTAACTGTTCCACCTATAATTTAAAACAATCTATAATTTTTTTTGCAGGATTATAACAAGAAACGAATATAAATATCAATGGTAGTCAAATGTTTGATTGACTGATTTTCTATTGCTTGTAAAGCATGTTTAATCAAGTCTAGAAACCCTTCTTCATATGTTATCATATAGTGCATGTACTTCTATAACTTTATAATCATAAGTGAATTGCATTCAAACACTTAGTTTTTAAATAAAAATTAAATGGTAACTGAAAGCAAGTGGAAATAGAATTCAAATTTGGAAGTTTTGGACCAAATTCCCAGTGTGTGAACTTGTTATTAAAGCAGCACTTCTGGTAAATTTACCTTTTATGAACTTCCTTTTGGACATCTATCGTGTGAGGACGATTTAAGATATTTTTAAAAATGGGTGTCCCTAGCATTTCTCAAAAAGTGCTCCCGTAGAGATTCATGTTCATTAGCTGTCCTTATACTTCTGTAATAAGCATCATCGTGCATAATGCCACATATGCCAAGTATGTCTGTATACTCAGATTCTGCTTGGAGTGGACCTTTTTAGTTATTTTGGGAATACCAAACTTTAGGGACAATTTGTATTTGATCATTGCTTTAACTCTCCGTATGTTTTGTTTTCCATTTAGTTTTAAAAAAAAAGGTGTACAACATAAATTATTGTCAGTCAAATATTTCACTGGTAGTATATAATTTGGTAAAATTACTTCTGTTACGTGATGGAGTACAGTATATGTCTCTGCTCTCCTACTAACACATATGATCATAAATATTTTCATTTTAATTTCTTTGACGATAAAACTCTCTTTATTTATACACCTAAAAAGTTAAAAAAATTACAATGAACATGCTGCTAAAAGGTTGGTGTGTCTAATATTCCAAAAATGTAATTCACAAAAAGCCTACAAAGAAGAAAAATACTGTATGAATTCTCATCTAGTACAGTCATTTAGATTTGAAATATTGTCTAGGTGGCCTATCTTCAAATGTATCTTTTAATTGGGCTTAGAAGTTTTTCCTAGCAGATTAATCTGGAAAAGATAAATACAAGGTTGCACAATGTCATTTGTCTTTGCATGTTAGACACTTGACATCACGGACGGTGTGGAGGTCAGTAAAAGTGACAAAACTGTGGTCTCAGCTGTGATTGAAACTCCACCCCAGAAAACCAAAGAGAACTCCAAAGAAAAGAAGGTAATCGTGGAAAAACTAGTGAAGCAGGAAAGTAAGGAGAGTCCAGAAGCTACAATCTCTTTACAACATCAGGTTCTAGACCCATCTCCGGGGCAAAGCGCAATAGACACTGCTAAGGATAGCCAACTCAAGAGGACAGAGAAGAGGCAGTCTCTTGGAAACTTCTTCAAAGCTATTGTAAGTTCAGAACTATTCCCCTTAAATATGGGGCATAATGTGAAAAGAGCTAGAGAATGTGTTCTGTATTGTGTTGGAGACTATTTAACAGGTTTTGTCCTGGTTTCATATTTTAACTATCAATACACAATATCCGGAAACACACAAACAGGAAGTAGCTGGTACCCAGTACCAGGCTGCCCCCCACCTCCAATATCACAAATAAAACAGTGTCAATGAAATTTATTCCATGGAAAAATACGTTTCAACTCTAAACGACTTGAAAAAAAACTCGTATAGAGTTGAAATCTCGTTTTCCACAGAATACATTTCCTTGACACTGAGTGCTAGACGTTTGTTTTATTTCTATATTGAAACTAGACAAAAGAAGCCATATTTCAATAAGCAAGGTAATGATAGTAAACCTCTTTGTTTTCCTAAAGCACACTGTGAGGTGTTTTGTATCCAAAACAATTCTGAGGCAAGAGTTCTAAACATGGACCATTCAAATGGTTTCCATGGTTATGGTCTAGAACTGGTGTTGGATACTTAATCACCCAAATATTAATGGAATTTAATAGGAGTTGCATATTAGGAGAAATTCTGATGTTTAAATTTTGAAAAGTGGAGGGAATCGCCTTGAAAAACAATGTAATGTCCGTATAGATTACTCCATTATAGAAACATTACACATGTATGAACTCTAACAACTTGTATTAGATTGTAAGCTCTGTGGGGCAGTTTCCTGTTTACTTGTATGTATTAAATCCCTTTTCCTTCACAGGACTTTTCCATTTCTTGTTTGCCTGTTGTGTTCAGTCATCTGTTCTTTAAGTGTGCACTCATTGTACCACTATCTACTGTCGTCTAGCAAACTTTAATATACTACTCATCCCTTCCCAGGAGTTTGGCTAACAATGTAATTGCTATTCTGCACTTATTATTCACTCAAAGTCTACATTACTTATGTAATATGCCAGAACCTGGGGTGCAATACTAGTTGTTCAACTATAATTATTCAATATTAAAAATATCTGATGTATTGTTTAAACATTATTCAAGCATTGTTACCCTAATATCTTGCTGTTTTATGAGTATAATTTAGTTATATTATAGTTACTGAGAATATTTTATCATGAAATTTATGAGATGTTGTAGGAGTTCAGCCTATCATTTTTTGGTTATACAAACCAAAATACCTTTTAACACAAATGGTTTGACTAGGATGAAATATAATTTTTCAGCAATAATATAATATAGTGTATAAAAAATGTTTTTATCTATTTCGATAATGGCTTTATTTTTTTCATTAACTAATATTTTTACTTTTTTTCTCAATTCTATTCCAGGGACCTAAGAGAATGTGTGATGCTGAAGTGCAGACTGACCCTGTATCTATTCTTCCTGCTGAGAGAGTCAAGTAAATCCTGTTACGCAAGCAATAAAAGAAACACGTGCTTGTGAGCAGACACAGTTAATGTATATTTTAGGTGTAATTTGTACAGAGATCATCGGATATATGCCAAGATTATACTGATAAAGGCAGAACTAGAGCAATTATTGGACAAAGTTCTTAAAGTTGAGCAATCACCATGGAAACCAATGTAATATTCCTATTAATGGCTCACTTCTTTAACGTTACCCTAGATTTGCTCTAGTTTTTTATTGGTAAATGTGGCCTGAAGTCCAGTGTTGATTATTAGAGCACGATCCAAAAATACGCTCTTTACTCTAGTAGTAGATGTAGTTGTAATGCTGTACCCAACATGGGTGTTTGATGTCTATAATGCAACAAATCTTACAATGGTTTCATAATTCTGATACAAGAAATGTAAAGGTGTTTGAAGATGGTTTTATGAAGGTGATGACCCTTAGATAAAGTTGATACGTGTAAAGAGTATGGTGCAAGTAATGCGTTTTTAATTTAATTAGATATGTGAAAAAAAGATTTATTGAGGAGAACTCATCGGGTTATTGCCAGTCCTTGTAGCTGGAAATGTATTCAGTCATTATAGGTTATCACATTAATATGAGATAGCATTGATAGATTGAAAACCCCTTTCAAAAATGTATGCATTTCATCAGGTTTCTACTATAACAACATTTAAACCATTGTTTTATGTTCTACATCCTAACCAAAGATACTACCTAGGTGAGTCCCTTTAACTCCAACCTCAGACGGAATGGGCAGATTCTCAAAGTCACCGTTTGATTTTGACTCATTAGTATTTACATTATAATTAGGCATGAAGTAATAAATGAGTGAGAAGTGAACCACAAAAATCAGTTGTTGAGTGAGTTGGAAACAGGCAATTTGGAGAATTTTACCAGGTCTGATATTAATGTCTGATTTATTCACTATACCACCTCACTCACTGGCCTTTTAATTCCTGATGATAAATGGGCAGACATTTAATTCCAGTAGCCATGGGCATTTCCAGCTACCAACGGATGGTTAAACATAATAAGATTGTAGTGGTTTTGCAAGGATTCAAAAAGGCAGAATAATGCAATGTTGGTAACTAAAAGATTAACTATATTTTCGCAAAATGTGGGGACATGGTTTGTTTGGATATTTGCATGTTATTCGGCGGGTCAATAATGAAAATATGTGAAAGTTATGCTTTCAGTTAATGTGTTAAACTGTTAATATATACATAAAAAGGCTTAAGTAAAATTAATATAAAAAATGAATCTTTTATGTTAAACTGTTATTAATGTACAAGGCGCTTCAATCTAAATTGTAGTAATATCAGATATATGTGTAAACTTTTCCATAAATATAATTATCCCATACATTCAATTTAATAAACATAAATTAACATATTGTTGTATTACTGCTATTTTTCTGCTCTCTGGGGAAACAGATTTCCCTGGCACTTTCTCTTTAGAACATTTCATGTTTTAAAAAAGGATGTTACTGTTGCTGTTGGATACAACAGGAAATGAAGACTTTGAAACCCAACCTTGCTGAAAGAACTGTTCTTTGTATCTGAGGAATCTTTTACATCTGTATTTGTGTGGAATATGAAATGCTCTTTTTAAGATAAACTTTTATTTTAGTTGTAGTTTTTAAGCTTGATGTGTGGTTTAAAAGGTCACTTATGCAAACCAGCAGTAGGAGAGTGACGTTACCATGTGTTCATTTATTGCACAATAACTAAAAACATAACTACTCTCTTCCTACCAAGTAATTCACATATATATAATCTTACGTATGCTGTATTATCATCTAATGAAAACTAAAAAATATCTGATAATAATCACTTGTCTCTTTCATTTTTTTTAATGAACATGGTACTTTTTTTTATACAGTATGTCTGTTCATTCAGTTTACCTAATAAAAAAACACGATGTGCCCTGCAATTTACTTTATCACATGAAATAAAATATCCTTGGTGTACAGAGATTAAATAAATATATTAATTGTATTTTTGTATGTCGTTGGGTTTTCTTTTTTATTCATCTAAAGTTGACATTAGAAGGCACACATAGAAAACATAGCTATTCTTCCAATCAAGACATGTTGGGTTTTGGGTGGTATAAATAAAGAACAATTCTAGGGCAAAATTCAAAAAGAAATGCTTCTGCGACTTTCAGTAGAAGCTCACTGCTTAGGAAGCGATCTACGGAAAGCAAGGGGTTAATAGCTCTTAAAAGAGCCCTTGTTATACTGTAATACATTATTACAGTAAAAAATGTGCTGCTATGTAAGATCACTGCATAAACCGAAATCAATGGAAGGAAATGGCTTTTATAAAAGCCCTTGGTTCTCACAATTCTAGTATAATTTAAAACTTACATTATACAGCTCTTCCTCTCTCCCTCATTAGAACTCAAATGAAGAGAGGGAGGCAGATCTACATGGGTCAGATCAATATTTACAAATATTGATCTGACCAGGCGAATGGTGATGCTCATCTGAGAAATCACCAAACCGCCTTTGCCACTGATCGGCTGTTACTGATGGCTATACATGTGCTCAGACAACTTTAAAAAAATGTTTGTGCTAAACATAATCTCTTAGTGGGTATAATTAACCCCTAGCGATTATAAAAAAGAAAAATGCAGATGGCAAAAAAATGCTCGCTGCATTTGCGCCATATTGCTGCTTAGGCAGTGATCTACAACAAGCAAGGGGTTAATAGCCTTTGTTATACTGTAATAAATGACAGTAAAAAAAAAAATAACCGTAACCAAAAAATGCACAGACAGCAAAAATGTGCTGCTGTGTAAGATCACTGCGTTCACAGCGATCAATGGCAGGGAAGGGGTTAAACACTGGAAATGGCTTTTATAAAAGCCCTTGGTTATTAAAATTGTATTAAATATTATTTAATTCATTACATTTGAAAAATTACACTATCTGATCTGTCTCTCTCCCTCACTTAAAGTACAGTGAGGAGAGGGAGGCAGATCAACACTTGTCAAAGGCAATATTAGTCAATATTGCCTTTGACTGTATAAGTGCCCATCAGAGCACTTATCATACATGCCTGCACACAGATCACACTGATCTGTTGTGCCGGCATAGAGCAGCACCCCCTATAGCAACGGAAGTGAAAAGGACCAAAGTTTTTCCAGAAGAACATTGCTCAAAACATCAGATGGCTTCTGCCGGCTTGACATCTGTCAGTGGTCATAATCATGATTATAATGTTATGCTTGGTGTATGTTTCATTTAAGGGACTATGCTGACAAAAAGATGCAGATACTTTGTAATTTGAAGACAGCATTGGAAAGATTTCTTAAAGGACAACTAAACTTTTTTTTTCAATTTTGCTTTTAATATAGAAGAAATGTTGTGCCCCTAGTATGAGGATAAACTGACATGCACTTCTAATAGTACATGCCAGTTTACACTCTGACCGACACCTGCCATGCTTCTCTGAGAAGCAGGCAGCCCTTTCCTGTCGGTGACTAGACCCCTCTGCTAATCCCATGTAAAAAAAAAATGATCAGATAAGCAGGGATGATTCCCCATTCTGATTGGTTCTGCTCTAAGGAAGAATGGGTTAAAAAAAAAACAGTTGTTTTTTTAAATATGAGCTCAGGAAATGTTGCATTCAGCAGGAAATAGGAAGTTCACTAATCCATCAAGCTTTTAATCACTTGACAGACTGCAGCATCTGCAGAACCTTCATAAATAACCCATGTGAAGACATAAGGCACAGCTTGATGTTGCTACCAATCTTAAAGTAAATAGTGGATCTTTGTTTAGGAACATTGTCACCAGTTACCAATCACATTTGAACTAGTAATTTATCAAATGTATTTGCTCAGCTTTTTAAAATTGTCAACATTTTTTACACTTGTTCCTCAATGTTTTTATTAATTTTCTTTATAATTAGATTTCATAAATGGGGTGGATGACAGACATTGAAATGGAAAATATATATTTAATCAATATTTCAATTCATTAAAAAGAATTTACAGTATCTGTCAAATATATACATTTACCTAAACTATATAAACTTGCTTATGAACACAAATCTTGCTGATTAAATTATTTTTACAGCAATGTAGTCAAATAAGATCAAAATGCCTTTTTTTTTTTTTAGCAGAGCAAATTAACATAAATAAATAAAATTTAAAAAATTAATTATTGTTCATGCCTATGGTAGGGTTATTGCCTGGCTGTTTTAAGTGTGACCACATTCTACGGAGGAACATTAATACAGTAAACATATTTTCTTTGTTGGAAATGTTTTCTTGAAAAAGAACACAAATTACCAATGAAATACCGTAAAAAAAATGTAAGAGAAGGAAAAAACATTTCAAAGCCTGGTCTGATAACGCAATCGTTAAGTATTATACTATATCAGGCTTCCTTTTAAAATGGGTGTCCTTTTACAAGATGAAGCAACCATGTATGGTCCAAAATCCTTCTCTAATCTAGACTGGCTTATTGCATTGTATTAAAATCTGATTTGGGGAAAAAGTTAAAGACAACTCACTGTATGGATATACCAGACAGACTTATGATTCATTCAAATACAAAAATCTAGACTGCCAAAGAGGGAAGATTTATGATTTACTAGTATTTGTTTTATTTCTTTAAGAATTAGTGTTGTTGTGTGTTAAGGGTCAATCAAATCTTTTGCAAGCTCTGAAGCTTTGTTTAACTACAAATCTGCACCACACAAAACATATATCATAAGTTCAACTGGATAAACGTTTGTTCCTTTCTTTACCAAAGGTAATTGTATCATCTATATTTTATAGAGTTGTATTTGCATCTCTTTTGTCTAGTGACATTTATTTGTTAATACAACACCTGGTCTTTTCAGCCTTACGAGTGGTTATATGATATATCAGGATGGTTTGTTTTTTTTTTTGGCCTTTTCCTGAATGCCACTGGAGGGCAGCATTACACAACATCTCGTGCTGATGTAGGGAAAGAACAACTATGAAAACATAAGAACAGAAGTGATCTTTGCTATTGTAACTACAGTACATAAACATTATGAGCACCTAGACTTTGATGGGGCAAACAGACTGAAATATTACAATATGGTACAATATTATCATAGCTAGGAAGTTCATTCCACAATCAAAAGTAAATATTTTCAAAAAAATAAATAAAAAATCTACTTTTATTACAAATGTCACACGAGACATAAAACATAGAAAACATGTTCTGTATAATGTCCTTAGTTTCTTTTACATTGTATTATTATTCATTTACAAATAAAAGCCAATTTCACCATCATTATATTAGACTCAAGCACAGATACACATTTTGTCCCAGCTGCTCTTTTTTTTTGGCATGGTATCTACACTTGAGCATCATATTGTGCAGTATTTTCATTTCACTTCCACAAAGCTGTATTATCTTTATACTGCTTATCCTAAAGCTGCCCAGAGAGGACACAAACCTGATATACTCAGAAGTAGAAATAGTGGATTTTCCAGACTTTTATCCTGTGCGCTTATTGTGACTTGCATCACTATACGTCAAGAGACTTGCATTCCCCAATACATAATTGGATGCGTTCCTTCAAACTCAAAGTTCTTACATATATTATTCACATTTGGATGCATCTACACATTTACGTTCCTTTTATTATTTGGACACATTATAGCAGGAGAAAGTTGCTGCAGTTTACTGTTGGTTTACACAGGGTGTTGGTTGGTTTCTTTTTTGTATTAACGAGATAATAATATGATAAATCTTTTGAGATTTAAGGGGAGAGCGACCATACTTAATATTACGGTAAAATTGAGTTATTATCCAAGAAATTGAAATTTTCAAAGCAACTTATCTTGTAGCTGATTTTTTATTTGTATCTATTAATTGAGTAACAGAGCAAATCTTCAAACAAACATTCCTTGTCGACCTAAAGACTATATAACTAAATCTGACATCAGTGTGGGCACCTTGGTCAATTTACCACTGCACAAATACAGAAAGAAAAAAAAAAAGAAGAAAATAGTCATTTGATTTTGCAGGTGAAAATTAGAGCTGCTAAAATAAAATTAAAAAACCATGTATTGATGTTAGACATTTGGGGCAGCAAAGAATTTGGATCACAAAAATACATGGGAAGTAAATACATGCTGATCACAAAACTACAAGGCCAGTAAATTATTAATAGCTTTCTAATGGAAAATGGACTTAAAAGGAACACTTTTTGCCAAAATGTGAAGATTTTTCACTGATGAATAAAAATAAAAAAAGTTATCCATTTGCTGTTCTCAATGCAGTACTTAAGTACCAGTTGTGATAGGCATCATTCTCAGCGAATGAATGTAAGCTTTTTTTTTTTTTGTGATGACCAACTGTTGGTCTGGAGGCAGGAACCCTTCTGTTTGTTTGTTTTGTTGTGGAGGAGGTCAGTTACGTTTTTATATATTTGTTTTTTATTATTTTATTTTGCAAAGTGCAAAAATACAATATAAAAACATTGAATAATTATTACACACACATCTATTATATATATATATATATATATATATATATATATATATATATATTTGTATTGGGTATGCTAGACTATTTTGAGCATTTTTATTTTCAATGTTTCTAAAGCTGGAGGAAGTGAGAGTGTTTTTCACACCTAGCCACCTAAAGGGTTAATCACACACATTGGATATTGTGCTATAATTGGACACTGTAAAATAAATAAGAAAAAAAAAGACACAATTGAAAAACACCAAATCTATATTTGCAAACAAATGAAAAACACAAATTATACAGGACACATGCAAATATAATAGGATTCAGATCTGAAATCAAATAAATAAGAAAAAACAAAAACATGGGGCATCAATATTAACCAAAGGAATTGACAAATTATTCAGTAGTATCACTATAATCAATACTGTATGACCTAAATGGGGTCAGAGATTCAACAAAACCACAAAAAAAAAAATCACAACAGTAATGGACTATTGCTCTTACATCTATCTGCAAAACAATTAATTACACTGCCTTTTTAAGATGTAACAATATCATGAAGACTTTAAAGTAAACATTGCAAAATTACAAATGCCTGTAGAACTTACATAAAAGTGAATTGTGTACATTGATAAATATCACTCAATTTATCAATGAGCAAGGCAAGATGTAAACATATCCTGTGAAGAACCTCAGTTCAATGCACAACTGTATCATTAAACATTGGATGATACAGAATAAATGTAAGCATCAATAAATCATCTATGCAGTTTTAAATGTTTAACAGTAGACACTTAAGACACCCAAATACAGTGTTTTGAATTGGGAAACTGCATCTTTTGAAACAGTTAATTGTACATAAATGAATTTACATTATAAATAACTTTCAATTTGTTCAGGTTATGGAAAATATGGAGAGAATACCTAAGGTTTCTAGCAACTGAGACAATTATTGGCCCGGTAATGGAAGAACAATAAATTACACGTAATAAATAAATAAAAAATCAAGTAATAATACCATACTCTTGGCAAAAAAAAAAAAATATATCAAGAAAGAAAAAAAAAAGAATTTTTTCACAATTTTTTAAATAACCCTAATGTAATCATCAGTGAAACCTATTTCAGTTAGTCACTCAGATTAACTAGAATTCTTGGTCTTCTTTTGTAAGATATAGAGCACAATGGCTGACTTAAAGGGTCTCAGTCATCTAAATATCATTTATATGTTAACAGTTACTTGACAAACATTTTATGCTTATAACCTTCAAGGTCTTAGATAACTTAGATAAGGTTAGTTAGATTACATTAGGACAGACAAAAAAAAAAAATCACATATAACCCATTGGGTAATTAAATCAAATGAACTATTGACAAACAAAATGTGTCCTCCAAGAGTGGGTTTGTGGTAATCTTCCACAATATTTAATTTTACTGACTCAGTGCCAACTATGGCATAATAATAGGAACAATTGAAACATTACAAAAGAAACATTTCAAGTAAACTAAGTGACAAAAATGCACATGAAGTATCTGTGTTTTTTCTTCTTCCGAACATCCCTGAGGTAAATAGATATATGCACAGCCATACATGTTTTGGCATTTCCAAATTTGTAGCCACATACACATCTGTAATCATATGTACATTTTATTTGTCTATTAAACTGTAAATCGGCACAGCCAGAGGAAAGAAAAATAAATTCTGCTACGCAACACAAGTTCCCCTTGGAAAATATGTGGGCTACTCAGGTATAAAAATAATTTCTTCAAGAATTTTCTTTCAAGAACATATTTCAGAAATTTCAAAGCACACAGTTCTTCCCAATCAAAACTATGGCTTATTTGCATTTTTATTCCATTTTCCAAATAATGAAAGCAAACATATTAGTGTCTTTTTCCAGTGCAATCAAAGTTTCACAGCAGGTTTCAGAGTTACTTTTGTAAGAAGGGATCATTCCTGTTATTCTTTAAAAGATCTGGGGAAAGAAAGAAATAAAATAATATCACGGTTAAGTACAGAAGGTTGGCATTGTTAGATTACTAAAAGTAAACTATATATTTCTCTCTTTAAAAAATGATACATTTTGTGATGATCAGACTTGTAAATAATCTGATTGGATTATTTACAAGTACGAACAGTATTTAACCGGTGATGTAGATGTAGTACTTCATTGCGTTAACAAGGAAGTAAATGGACAAAATGGATTGAAGTACAACCCATGGATTGGTCCACATCTTACATGGATGCCTAGCCACTTTGATGCAAACTATCTTTACTGTAACTGTGGCAGATATCCAACTTCCAAGTTATGGAGGTTTCCAAAGCCTCTGAAAGCAGAAAGCCAGAAATGATTGCTGCAGTCGATTTATGCCTGAATATTCTAAGGTAACCTCCAATCACCAACCTCTAGTAGGAGAGAGGAACATTGGACAGTTATGTTTGCTAGAAAGCTTTTTTTGGGGAAAGCAGGCGTTATTATTAGTAATAGTTGTATGTAAGAAAATGCCGGATTTTTATAACTTTGCTTCTCATGTCTCACGAGTAGGATGGAGTTTGATTTCACTGCAGGTTATAACCCACGCACCAACAAGGGTCATGTAATGGTTCATTAGCCATATCTATGGCAGAAAAAAGCAGGGAGGGGGACGAGCAACAGATTATAACCTCCCAAAAAATATAATGATTAAAAATATATGCAGGATGTGTCTACTGAACACTGTGCAGCTCACATAAACAACAACAGGCACCTAAGACTGAATCTAGAAATATAAGAGTAATTTACAAAAGCACAAGGTGTATGGACACTTAAAATCTAAACACAAAACAGCTTATAAAAATTAAGAAGATAAAAGTACTGCAAATAAATAGTACAGCTAACACAAAAAAAATAATTAAGTTAAGCTGGTGCGACTAATGTAAATTGCATACAAGTACAACAGAAATTTAAAAAAAAAACTCACAACCCTTTGGTTGTGGATCAACCTGATTGATGGTATATTAATAGAAAACCTGCAGTCTCAGCTCCAGTGATGCAGCATGTGGCTTGCCCTATAAACCATCCTGTGTATGGCAATTGAGAGTCAGTCTGCTCCTCGGCTGTGGCACGGAAGGGGCTGCCCACGTTCCTGGCTGGGTTAGGACAGAGGGAATGAATAGATTGGTGAAGCCTCCCAGCTTCTCTCACCAGTCTATTCATTCCTACTTCCAGCGCCAAGGCGTCCCCTTCCTCTATCCTAACCCAGCCAGGCACTGGGACAGCAGGCCCCTTCTGTGCCACAGCAGAGGAGCGGACCTACTGCCGTACACAGGATGGTATATAGGACAAGCCACATGCTGCATCACTGGAGCTGAGACCGAATTATTCATCTAAATAGGATCAGAGAATGGATGGGAAATAACAAACAAACAAACATTGGATTCATATTGAACAAGAAAACATAAAAGTTCAATTGCTCTGTTTCCATGGGGTTCTTCACCCTAGAATCTTGTACGATTTAAAAATCATCCAACTATATCAGATACTTTCAAGGTTTGGAATACACTCTGTATGGGTGGTAGATTAAATAGACATCCCACTCTACTCCTCTCTATTAATTATAACAATAACTACCCTCCCAGATGGCAAATAGATTATTTAAGTTGTTTTATACCTAAAGATATTTGTTATTTGAGACTAATGTACTGGTGGAAGGAGAGGTGAAGAAAATTGGCGTTTTAATTGAGGGATCAGTGCCTAGTATATTAGAAACATAAGTATATGCAATTGACATTTGCTCTTCCAACAAAGTTGACTGACTTTGAAGACTTGTGTATGTTGGAAGAGGAATCAACATAAATCCTCTCTAAAATATTTGGGATGATTAATCTCAGAGGAGGACTTTCCATATTACGTTAGGATGTGGGGAGAGAGATTTACATACATCTTTAATTCAAAATAAGTGGCAAAGATGTATATATCTAATATCGAAATTCGTGCTTTCCAGTAGGCATCAGGAAATTTAAGTACTTATGAGATCAGTACTGGAGCTTATACATAAATTTTCCCCAGAGATCAGTGCATGTTACATATTTGGTAGTCTTGCTCTGTCCGTCAATTTTTTTGGCACAAAAGTAATCAAAAGTATCCAGATCATTTCAAATAATGAAACTGAAGGCACACTCTAGTCCCCAAACTTGGTAAAAGATGAAAAATAATGCTTGTATAGTGCACAGGCGTTTTTTCCAGTGTGATTTTATGCAGTTATTCTGCAAAAATCACCTTGGGCCGCCACCTTGTAGTATTACTAGATTTGACAAGCTATTAATTGACTCATACTGCACGGTACACCAGTGATGCTGCCCAGAGCTAAACCTTATGTCCACTATAGTGCATTCCATGTGCTATACCGTCTTGCCTCCATTACTGACCCACAAACAAAAACAACTGATGCTTGAAGAAAAGAGAGAGGTCTCTGCATGGTGCCCTTGAGCAAATCACGGTCTCCTCAACCTGGTATAATTTCTTGTCAGCACATTTGAGTGGAAAACAAACATCTCAACTCTGCTCTGGATACATCCTCCCAGAAATATGGCTGCTCACATGATGATTTCTGCATAATGTATGTAAGGCTACTTCTTCCACTTTACTGCCTATGTATATCTACAGGGCCGATCCTAGGGTGACGGGCGCCTGGGTGCAGGTTTTCCTTTGGCGCCCAAGGGTGGGCGTGGCTATATTATGAACTCCTCCCCTTTAGACATTTCTGTTCCAGACATGCCCATTTCAATATTAGGGAGAGGGGGAGGGATAAAACTGTATTTTAATGTAAAGGACCAACGTTTATTTTAAATAAAGATATATATTTTGCCATAATACTGTGTAGTGGTTTTATTTATTTCTATGATGCTCAGCCAGCAACATGGGAGACTTTTTGCTGGCTAGCAGAATGAGTTTTAACTACCGTTCCCATGATTCCCAACCAGCCAAAGTCTCTCATTAGTCTGGCTGAGCATCATTGGAAAATAAGTACATAAGGAGTGATAAATAATATTCCACCAAGTCAGTCACTCACGTGTCTCTCTCTCTCCCCATACCCTCATGTCTGTCTGTCTCTCCCCCCCATACCCTCATGTCTGTCTGTCTCTCCCCGTACCCTCATGTCTATCTCTCCCCATACCCTTGTGTCTGTCTGTCTCTTCCCCATACGCTCATGTCTGTCTCTTTCTCCCCATTCCCTCATGTCTGTCACTCTCTCCCCGTACCCTCATGTCTGTCTCTCTCTCCCTATTCCCTCATGTCTGTCTCTCTCTCCACTCATGCTCCATGTCTCTGTCTCTCTCTCCATTCATGCTCCATGTCGGTCTGTCTCTCTCCACTCATACCCCATGTCTGTCTCTCTCGCCACTCATACCCCATGTCTGTCTCTCTCTCGCCACTCATACCCCATGTCTGTCTCTCTCTCTCTCCACTCATACCCCATGTCTGTCTCTCCCCTCATCCCTTATATCTTTTTCCATCTCTATCTTTCTGTTCTCCATGCTGGCCTCTTGTACACACAGTCATACATAAACACACACAGTCACACAAACACAGTTACACACTTAGTCACCCTCACAGACATACATTTACACAAACACCCTTATACACACTGTCACACACATACATAAATACACACAGTCATACATAAATACACACAGTCACACAAACACAATTACACACTTACACACTTAGTCACCCTCACAGACATACATTTACACAGACACCCTTATACACACATACATAAATACACACAGTCATACATAAATACACACAGTCACACAAAAACAGTTACACATTTAGTCACCCTCACAGACATACATTTACACAGACACCCTTATACACACTGTCACACATACATAAATACAAACACAGCCACCTTTACACACTTAGACATAGAATACACTTGCACAGACACTCATGTACACACACTTACACAGACAGTAACACACACATAGTTATACACATTGACACACACATACACACTTATACACATACACAGACAGTAACACACACATAGTTATACACATTGACACACACATACACACGTATACACATACACAGACAGTAACACACACATAGTTATACACATTGACACACACATACACACTTATACACATACACAAACACTTACACAGACAGTAACACACACATAGTTATACACATTGACACACACATACACACTTATACACACACACTTACACAGACAGTAACACACACATAGTTATACACATTGACACACACATACACACTTATACACACACACTTACACAGACAGTAACACACACATAGTTATACACATTGACACACACATACACACTTATACACATACACAAACACTTACACAGACAGTAACACACACATAGTTATACACATTGACACACACATACACACTTATACACATACACAAACACTTACACAGACAGTAACACACACATGGTTATACACATTGACACACACATACACACTTATACACATACACAGACAGTAACACACACATAGTTATACACATTGACACACACATACACACTTATACACATACACAAACACTTACACAGACAGTAACACACACATAGTTATACACATTGACACACACATACACACTTATACACACACACTTACACAGACAGTAACACACACATAGTTATACACATTGACACACACATACACACTTATACACATACACAAACACTTACACAGACAGTAACACACACACATAGTTATACACATTGACACACTTATACACATTCACAGACACTTCCACACTTTCTTTCTTTTTTTATTTTATATTTTAACACCCCCCAAACCCCTCCAACTGTTATTACCTCCTCCTTCTTGTTAATCCAAGCACAGAGCAACGGGGGAAAGCTCCGCCCCCGTCGCGTTCTGTGATTGGCTGCAGGGAGGAGGATGTTCTCTATGGTGTCTTGGCAGATACTCTAGAGAACGTCCTCCTCCCGGCAGCAGCCAATCACAGAACGCGACGGGGGCGGAGCTTGCACCCGTCGCGTGGCTTGCTTTAACAAGGAGGAGGACGGCAGGGATTGAGCTCCCTGCTTCAGCGCCTCTCCCCCGAGCGCCTGGGCGCGGTGCACCCCGTGCACCCGCCCAGGATCGGCCCTGTATATCTATATAGCAGATATAGTACAGGAGTCCCTTTAAAAGGTTGACTTGAGAAAGACTAATTGTGACTCACGGTCCCCTTATCACAAAGCTCCAGTCCTCTTTTCATATATCTACATAAAATGAAATGTTAGCTTACCTTTTATGAATCATCCGAAATGTCAAACTTATTTGCCTTTGGCCTCTAGACGTCGTGTTGATGAACGACGAGTTGAAGACCTCCTCTTTCCTGTAGGAATTTGTTTTTTTTTTAAATAACATTTTAATCTTCAAATAAACCTTGAAACTAATAAAAGGTAACATTACACAAACTTTACACCGACTAGATCCAGTGGCGGATGCTCCATATTTGCTAGGTGTGTGCCGCACTGCTAGCACGGCGCAGCCGCGATGTGTATATCTGATGTTTGTGTGCTCCTAACAGAGAACAAACAAACCCCAGAAATACATCCGGGAGACAGGCGGCAGCTGTGAATTCGGCAACAAAGTCACTCACTCTGTTGCCAAATCAACAAGCACTAAAAGTATACGAATTTTCCTATACTTATAGTGCTTGTCAAATTGGCAACAGCGTGAGTGACTCTGTTGCCGAATTCGCAGCTGCCGTCGGCGCCTCGGATATATCTTGTGTATTTCCGGGGTTTTGGGTGCAGTCTGTTCACAGCACACAAACCCCCGGAAATACACAAGATACATCGTGCCCCTGAGTGACAGACGTGCTCCCGAGTGGCAGCACTCCTGTCACTCAGGGGCACGATATGCCCCTGACTAGATCCCAGTTTGCAAAATATCAAGGCACCGAAGGAGAAGTGTGTATGGTCACTGCTGTCTCTGCAATGCACACTACCACTATCTATGCATCAACAAAAAGTTTACTGCTTACCTTGTGTAGTGGAAATAGACTCAGATGTGTTGGATGGAACATTCAAGGTATGTATGGATCCAGCCATCGATTGTCCAGAATGATAAGGAATGACATTCTGTGACTCCACTTCACGTGTGTAAAGAACAGTGCTAGGTTGAATTGGGGTTGTAGATGTTGGCATCATTTGTGAAATCAGTCCAGGATGAATAGTTTCTCTGGTCACATCATCCTTTATCAAGGAACTTGTCATGTTGAGCCTAGGTTTCTTGGGGAGTGGGTTTTGGTTTGAGCTTAAAGGCCTGGAGATTGAATATTGATACCCAGTACTTCCATTCGTAATATAGCCGCTGCCTGTACTGTGTCTGTTCCATACTGCCCTGTTTGTTGTTGCGGGCTGCATTCTTTGAAGCAAATGAGAAATTCCTTGTATGTCTGGGTGCATTGAAATGGCATTGTTAGTTGCAGTACGATTATGTGGTTTCATGTGCAACGTGTGGTTCTGACTAATATTTTTTTTTTCGGATAATGAAGGAACTCGTATTAGTTTACCTTTTTCATAGGTATGGACCTCAGGTTGTCTCATTACATTATAACTATTTGAATTAACTGGTGAGCCTGTCTCCTCATATTGTGCA
Source organism: Pelodytes ibericus (assembly GCA_036172795.1). Taxonomy (NCBI): domain Eukaryota; kingdom Metazoa; phylum Chordata; class Amphibia; order Anura; family Pelodytidae; genus Pelodytes; species Pelodytes ibericus. Next base: position 138,894,358 of record CM069862.1, read on the forward strand.
GGTGGACAGCCAGTACGCCTCATTTTAATGGAAGGTCCAATGGTTTTGTTGCGACAAACATTTTTCTTGGCTCCAGAACAATGTTTTTGATGCAATAACAACATTTCTGGATATAGAGTAGAATAGTTACAGCTTGTGCATGTATTAAATGACAACTTAGGTTCTGAGTTGTCACGAGTACGTTTTAAACTTAAGTCTAAAGGCATTGCTTCATCATTTGCAGTAGATGTTTCAGCAATGTTTTGCTCCATACTGATGCTATGTGTGGCTACATGGCTTTCATAGGAAACCCCCAGGTGTGAAGTAACATCCTCCTCTACTTCTTGCTCTCTTTTAATGCCATTGGGAGCATCAAGATGTGTAACAGTCCAGGTCTCCTTGTTTTCTAATGGCTTACTTAAATCTTCAGAACCGTCAGAAACACAATTCTGTTTATTTTTTGGTGGGGAGCCCTCTTTGGCATTGTCAATAACCTCCATGCACGTTTTTGTTTCTTCTGCTTGGTCACAAGTGGAGGGTGGGGGGTCACCAGATTTGTTAGAGAGTTGCATATGTTTGCTAATACTTTTCACCATTTCGTTGGACTCTCCAGGCATGATCTTGTGTTGCTTTTCGAGATGATACCTTAATGAGGTCTTCTGTGCAGCTTTGTAGGTACAAAACTCACATTTGTATGGCTTTTCACCTGAAAAATAATATTAAAAAAATGATATAGAACAGTCAGAAATGGTTCTGAACACAGATTTCAAAACCTTATGCCAAATCATGGCTTGACAAATTCTTTAAAATCTAGTTTTTGTGATCATCGATTAGGAAGCAGGAAAAGACAAACTCGAGGCAGGGATTAGGGTTAGCCCAACTGGCCTTCCCGATAACTGTTTTTGCTTGGTTTAATTAAAAAGCTCTTTGAAAAGATGCCAAAAAGCAATAATATAAATACGTTGGGCAGATCAATAGCATATTATGTACTTTAAAAGTAATTTTCTTTTTAAAAAGAAAAACTCTTGTACCTGTATGTGATCTGACATGTATGTTCAAGTAATAGTTGGACCGAAAGCGCTTTTTGCAGGTCAAGCACTCGTGAGACGTAAGAAGGCCTTTCATTTTCATTCTTTCTTGACCAGGTTTCGCTGTATCTAAAATCATTAAAAGGAGAAGAAGAAAAAACGTGGAATTAATGCGTCATTTATATTACTCTCTAAAACCCATTAAAACTTTTTTTTTAAAAAGGCATAACATTGTATTATTTTACAACCACTGAGTGTATGAAGTTGAATTATCAGATGTTTTTTATGACGTTAATTTAAAATCGAGCTTTTGGGAAGACTTAAAGAGCATCCATGGGAAAGAAGAAAAGGTAAAAAAAAAAAAAAAAAAACCTTCTACAACTATTTCAAACGTTATTATGCAGATAATAATGTTGCAACTAACTGACAATTTGAAAGTTAACCACAAGAGGGAGCTATTGACAGCAAATCATAAATAAATAGGAATGAAACATTGAAAGTAAGTAAAAAGCCGATGGGCCTTAGTTCAAAATGAAGGAGAATATAAATTAAATATCCCATATTGATCTATTGACAGCAACTTACACATTTCTAAATAAATTGAGAATTTACAATATTGCATAATGTTTTTTTAACATGCATGTACAACAAATGGCAGTGTGATTTGCATGAAATTATTCAAAATAGCTTACCAAGATGCATGGAGTCACCCCGTGCATTTTCGGAAACCTCTTCTGAATTAATTTCCATTTTTATAAATTCTTGGCATTCCATTCCAGAAGAAATAGTAGGAGAAATGGACTTTGGAAGACTTCCCCCACAGCTACTTATTGCAGAAGACTCAGAGTCACTCCTCTCTTTCCTGTGTGCTCTTGAATGCAGGACTAGCTGATGGTATGTTTTAAAAGTTTTCCCACATTCGGTACAGAACTTTGGCTTCTCTTTCCCCCCTGATGATGTCTGCTCTCCATCTAAATAAGGCACTTCGGTTGAGCTTGGTCCAAGACAAACTTGGTCCTGTGAGGTAATATTTCCTCTGCAGTCCTCAGTCTTTATAGATACAGTTTCATCTTTGGTGTCAATCTGACTTAAGTTTCCAAAATTCCAAGTTACTATTTGTTCATCTTTATCTGAACAGGAGTCGGTATCAAAATGTATTTCAGGAGAACGTTCTTTCACTTGTCCTTGTGCAAGAGCAATTTTGCCTTTGGTGGCCAGTTGCCAGGTCTGAAAAGTGTTGAATGGATCTAATGCACTAATTTGTTTACTCAAGGTTTCAGGCACCTTTGTTTCTATGGCCTTAGGTTTTAAGTTCACAAAGTTCAAGAAGTTTTCTTGTGTTTGCTCTTTAACATTTCCATTATCTTTGCTCATGTTCTTTTTTGGACTAGTCAAGTTAGAATCATTGAGATGGATTTTGCTGTGTTCTATTAAACTAGTTTTATCAGGGAAAAAAAATCCACATATCATGCACATTTTATAAAGGCACTTTGGTTTCCCGTCACTTTGATCTTGAACTACACCATTTATGGTTACAAGAAATTCACCGGGTGGTTGGAGTTTATTTTTGCCTTCTGATTTAGTATGAGATCTAAGATGGTTCTTGAGGAACCAAGGCTCCTTGAATGTTCTGTAACAGAAATCACAAGAGTAAGGATATGAACCATGGTGCTTTTTTACATGGGCATCTACTTCTACAGGGTTACTAAAAACCTGTCCACACACTCCACAATACAGACTCTCGTAGTCATCTTCCACATGGTCATCTTCATCAATAAGACCTGCACTTTGTCTCCTCTTATCTTCGGGACTGATATACTTGTCCTCAACAAGCAGTACAGATGGCTCGCAGAGAATTGGCTTGTGTTCAGCCATAATATGTTTCCCCACTTCTTCCTCATGTGTAAATGTTTTATCACAAAACATGCAATGGTACACCAGGTTCCTTTCCATCTGCATTAAGGGATCCTGTTGTGGTGACATTTCAGAAATGGTCTTTGCAGACTCATTGACCATGGATGGATGACAACATTCCCCTTGTGAATCACTATTTGTCATTAAGCCACTGGTGCTACTAATCGGTAAAGTGGTCGGCCCCGGCATTATTTTTTCAGTCAGATTCAAAACATGTCGTAGGCTGGCATGCAGTTCTAGCTTTACTGATAAAGATTCCTTAGGATAACTGTGTCTCCTAAGGTCAAAGTCAGACACATTCATACGGACTGCTGGTAGATCACAACTTCTGGTTTGGCTGCAGTCTTCTTTGTGTAGCAAAAGACTTGTATTCTTCTTGTCTCAATGCCTGGCAGATATTGGTACTTCTGCTATGTTGTACGGGAGGCAAGAATCCATGAACAATCCAGGGATAGGGTAGATTATTTGCATTTCTTCATAGGTAATCCAAAATGTCCAAAACAAACTAAAGAAAGGAAAATAAATTGTTAATAATGTAACACACATTATTTCACATTAATTCAACCAGAAGCCCAATAATGTACATGCCGAGCAATAGGAAAACCAAAACAAGCAAAAAAGATGACCTTTATAATATCCTGTGTCCTCTACCATTCTGCCTGCCTTAAATTCTGCATAATGCATCATTCTAAATGTATACTTGTGAAGGTTAAAAAAAAAAAATCTAATAAAATTAAAAACATCCAAAAAAGTAATAAAATTAAATTCATATAAAGTACTGTGCACATAAAATAAATTGAATGTGTATAGATGGTGATCTTCCATTTATTGAATGCATGTCTGTCTGTTTGGATGATATTGTTTAAAATAGGCTTATCATATACATTAAAAACACAAACGCATAGGATTCTATTCAATCTCTATGATCTATTATCATATGCTTGCATATTTTTTCTTAATGCAAGATATATATATATATATATATATATATATATATATATACATACACACACACACACATATATATACAAACACACACACATAATAAATATATATATATATATATATATATATATATATATATATATATATATATATATACACACACACACACACACACACACACACACAAACACACACACACACACACACACTGGAAGAGTAAGCCGTTAAATAATGTATATAATAAAGAAGAAACAATATGGGTCATCTAAGCTTATTCCTCAACACTTCCCATCACCTAAAAACTGCAAATAACCAGTAGTAACTTTCTCCAAGCCCTCCTTATTGAATAGCACTGAATTTAGAGGCCCTGTGAAAATATTTTCAATGTCAAAACTATAGGAGTTGTAAATTATTTTAGAAACTAAGAATAAGTGAATTTCACATGTATAAAACACAAAACAAATAAGCTAAGTGAACTGCCCCTTTAATATATGTTTATTTTAAGAATGGTTTAGGAGCCTTTAACCAAGAGGAAAGTCTGGCATGGCAGGATGTTTCATAGTATGGCCACAGCTCTAGAAAATTGAATATTTTTACAGGGCCAGTTACACACTATGTTCAGAATGATATACCAGGAAGTAGGCACCAACATTGTTTAATGTATTTAATGATGCTCTATGGAACTTCATAGAACGTCCCAGGACCACTGGGGTCCTTGTACACTTTGCCTATCACTGCCTATACACACACACACAGCTAAACAAATTCAAATATCATAACTATCAAGATGTAGTTAAAACACTTACATGGCCTCCTCAATCGTTAGATCTAAATATCATTGAACTTTTATAAGAAGTGCTAGACCACAGTTCAAAAGTGGATTTCACTTTCCTCACCCCTCAAAGAACTGAAGTCTTTTCTTCTTGAAAATGGTACAATATCCCACAAGACACAGATCAGGACTTGTGTGAAAGCATTTGAATATGGACCGAAGCTATCCTGAAGATACTGGATATTAATATATTAAAGTATATTGTTAGGTGTTCCTGATATTGAGGTAGATTTGATGGAGCCTGGTAAGTTCTGAGAAAGTATACTTTTTTTTAAAACAAAATTTATTCCAAAATAATACACAGGGCCAGGGTCTCCCCCAATGCACCTGACCCCCATTAATAAAAAGGCCCAGGGCTGCTCAAATGCCCCTGGTCCCTGTTAAAACCCCATGTAAAAGAAAAAAAACAGAGAGCCGGAGGCTGCCCAAGTGCCCCAGGTGCCCTAAAATAAAAAGTAACAGGAGCCAGAGTCAGGCTAAACGCCTCGGCCTCCAAATTTATGCAATGGGGTCGCCTCATAGGCCCTTTAAAATAAATCAAATTAAGTCCCTACCTACTCCCCCACTACCATTTTGCAACTCCCCAGCCCCACAACTTAAAGGGAGTGGACATTGTAGGATTTCCCATGGCTCCACAGCATTTTTTTTTTTTAAATATGGGGTTAACCCTTTTAGTGCTATATAGTATGTGTTCTCTACAGCGATGAAAAAGGTTAATGTGCAAAATCTTTGGAATATAAAAATAATCACAAAATAGGAAAAAGTTAAATGTTTACACTGATTGCAAATGTATAGACTTATTTTTATCATTTCACTTTCCACTATACTAAATACTATGCTGCATAAAGGTGAGAAAAATCTCAGGTAAATATATATTGCAATCTGCATATCCCCAGTACATATAGATATTAAAATGGATACAAGAATGGATTATCATGAAAAATGATTACCACCAGCAAAATCAAAGCAGAGGAGCAACGATGCAAGAAATGCAGAACAAGACAAGAACAATAGTCTTGTTTTCGAATATCCAAAATAATCTTCCATGTGAAGCCAAGTTAGGTTTGAGTGAATTAGAACTCTACAACTAGCTACACAAATGATAGTACTAAACTCCACCCAACTGGCAAGTCAACCACAAATTTAGAGGGTCTACTGAATAAAGAGAGAATTGCAAGAAATTGAGATGGAAATTTCAAAATTAAGGACAAAGTAGCTGAGTTGGAAAAATTCTCCCATTCAGCTTCATTGGAGAATTTTTCCAACTCAGCTACATTGGTCTAAAGTTTGAAATTCCCATCTTAATTAATATTTAAACTGCATTCACTGGAATATTATAAATTGCTGTATACATGTTTCAACTTTGTTTAACTGATCCAAACTAATCATTCCACTTATCTAATCATGTGTCAAGTCATGTAGATAAAAGTAATCAATTTATATTGCAACAGGTCTGTTGTTTACAATCAACATTGTATGTCTTAGCAGAAGTGCACTCATTAAAATGCAACTTTGGTCTTTGCTTTTAACCTTTTCAATGCTGAGAGGATGTTTTACACCCTCCCCCACTCCTTTCATCTTTCCTGAGAATAAAAGTTAGAGAACAAATATTTCTCCAGATGGAAAAAAAAATCTAAAACAAACATTTAAAGCAAATATACATACACATAAAACGGTGAAATATATCTATATATTATGCATGGTCTATTGTTCTGAATATTAAAGCAATCTAGCAGCACATGCTCAGCTAAAAGAAAGCAGTTTGATTCTGCACATGCACTATAGTGCATACACCCTGGAGGTGTAAGATACAAGCCTGGCAGACATATTGCAGAACTGTCTAACTGATTCCTGTTGCTCAAACATACTCACATGCATTGAAGAAGCCCTACGATCTTAACCCTTTTGTTGCACAACAGCTCTGCACAGCCAACTAGTTCATACATTTGCAGGTAAGCATCAAATAAACAAAATACATTAATCAGCAAGAAACACGTTTTATGGAGACCTGAGCAAACCGTGTACTTGCAGAAATAGAAGTCCAGGGCAGCAGAGTTCTAGAATCACCGTCACATCACTGAGCTTTTGATTCCTTACTAACAGACACTGCAGTCTAGATCTATTACCCAGAATTCACTCTGCTATTCTAGCTTTTTATTGTATCCTAGTGCCTAATCAATCCCTAGCTTCAAACAAATACAACATAATTCTGCACAGCTAGACAGACTGTGGGAATACACATTACACATATGTATGCAGGATTCTGCATTAATTTCCTTTTATTAAGTTTGCTTTTCAACAATGAAAAGTAGGTTCCTCTTGAAAAAGTATTTCAAGTTAATTAAAGCACAATGTGCCAATGTTTTGCAAAAAGATACCAATAAAGCCTCAAACCTTCCTTAGAAAAGGGCGGGGTGAGATTCGAGCTACAACATTAAAAAAAAAAAAATTAAAAAAAATTAAAACAACAACAATAAACAGTACAACTGACTGCTCACCATAATGTTTAGCCATGCCAAGAAGACTCCCCAACAGTTGCACAATAAACCTGCTTAAATCACCAATTAATTACAGACACCACTGAAGTCTGCACTCAGAGATGGTGGCTTCCTGTTACACTTCCAGATGACACAGGAGGATCCCTCTAACTCTCTCTCTCCCCCTATACCCCTCCCTTTTACTGGAGGACAGCAAGGTCTCAGTGTGTGTGCTAACAGTCATAGATATACACACACAAGAAAACAATATATATGTATATGGTTACATATGATTAACATGTGTGTTCATTTACACTTAACCATATCAAAATGAAAAGGTGAGTTAGAAAATACCATACACTATACAATGAAATACCAATACCAAGATATAAAAGTAGAAAGAATGACTTTGTTCCCCTTCCCCTCAGCCATACTGACTATAAAATAATATCACTTTTAAAAAATACGGGATCCGTACATAAATCCAATAAAATAATGGTGTGAAAAAAAAAAATACCAAACACTAAATAAAGAAATACTAAAGACAACATATAAAGTAGAAAATAAATGACTTTGCTCTAACCTCTCCCCCCTCCCCCCTCCTCATTCCCAACCTTACTGGCTAAACAATAACCTCACTTTAAAACAATATAATAGAATACAATAAGCTAAATGGAAAAAAATGTATAACAATAAGAGCTTATTACATTCTCTTTGTACAATGTATTTATAGAGCTCCAGTAAGTCGGCAGGTCTTGCGTGAAGAAGAATGGTTTGGATGGGTTTATTATTTTAAATAATAAGGATTTATTCATTTAGATTAATAACATAGTATGCGATATGACTATTAAGGGTGAAAAGCAGTGAGAAGAAATTACCTTGGATCGCTGATTATTTCTCATCGCTGTACCTGCTTCCAGCTCTTCTTGTCTCTTTGGGAAGGCACTTCCTGGATGTGATAAACTACTTGTTCTTGCAGTCCTCTTTACACTCTGTCCCAGTCTCTAAGCTCCGCCTACTCCTTTTCACAGCGATACACTGTATCATCACTAAACCTTTCCTTCTGCCTGGGCTGCTGCACCCTGCACCTACTACTTTATTCAACCACCACTCAGCCCTATTACACCCAACTTTTTTTTTTTTAACACATCGATCACTCATTAGGTGTGTACTAATATTACAAATAACTTTATATATAATTTTAGTATAAAGACTATGTGATCTATGTGTAACAGTTTCCTTTTTTCTCTCTCTCTATAAACTTGCATGCTGGGTAATTTGTTGCCAGTAGACAGAAGTTTTAACTATATGACATAAAATATGTTACATTATTGACCCAACATGACCTTTACATGACAAATTCTAGCTGTTACTAAATATAACAACACCAGACATCTAAAATCTTGGGAACAAAGAATGAAACCGTGTATTATTTTAGTACTGATGCATACATAAATAGCATCATCAGAGACTAGTATGACTTGGTTAATTAGAAAAGCATAGTTAAAGTTGAGATAAAAGCAGCAAACCATGGTGATCATATGATGATGAAAATAATTAACCAAATAAAATAACTGAAAATGACACCAACATTGTTTTAGAAAAAGGCCAAAGTCTTTATTATGGGTATTAAATTCAGAATAATATAAATGAAAACTCATAACCAAAACTTTCATGCCATTTTAAACAATCTCTTACACCCAGTTCCGCCCCAAGAGCCTGAACTGCACCCTTAAGTCTCCATTATCTGCCCACCTGCCTATTGACAGGAAGGTGACTTTACCCCCTCAAGAACTTGACACATTAGGAATACAAGGAATACAACATATAAAAAAGGGAGGAGGGAGGGGCTTATGGCTATGCTGTTTTAAAAGATGACTCCATCTCTGTTTTATTAACTCTTAAATGGGCCCTCCACCAGCTGAAAACCCAGCGAATGATCCTCCAATTGGACCATATCATGCGCGCTTGCGTTTTCCTAAGCGCACCTGATAAATGTAATTAATTTGATGAACCTGATGCAGTCCCTAAGCAGATTGTATCAACTGCTCACCATGTGTTCAGAATGGTTTAATTTATATTCTGCACTAACATTATTGCACATCTTCTTACATACATTTTTTCACAGGACATAAACTGTTAACATTTAAATTAAATGAAATATCCTTGATATATATAGTCCTATTTGAATATAGCATACTCTGCACAACAGCTAAATAGCTGAGATGTTTGATCTGTTAACAAGGGCTTTACCCTTCAAACAACACATATTTTATTCATTGACATTTTCTACCTATTTGGTGTGTTCTGTTTGTAATTAATAAAATGATTATATGTACATATATGAACTGCACATAATATAAACCATTAATATCTTGATAAATGTATTTAACAATTACAAAATTATTTTACTGTTTAAAGTGCCATGAGTGCTCTCCATTACTTGGCACTTTCAATTACCGGTATTTATTGTTGTGGAATTATAATATGATTATGTTTCAAATAATTAAACTGTATATTATTCCTTATTATTTTAGTACTACATATATATATATATATATATATATATATATATATATATATATAATTTTCACACACATGGGTGGTTATAGATTTTGGGGCTCAGATGGGTTATTCTGTGTCATCTATTTGTCCTCTCTCCAGAATTATTACCCCTGTATTAGGCTCTGTGTGGGAGCCCTAAGTGGTTGATTAATTTTCTTATATGGTAACACTACTAAACATTAGGAGCCCTGAGAATGCAAACTCTTCCCTCTCTTACATATATTATATTCTCTCACCATATTCGTGTACACGTTTTTTTTTTTTTTTTTTAAATGTCTGCATATTGTCTTCAGGAAGCAGGAAGAAGGAGCTTGGTCATGTGACCTTTAACTGAAAGAATCTCTTCTGAATAGCACCACTCACTGATAAACACAAAGTTCAATACAGTTTCAATAAAACAAAAACATTCAAACACTTGAAATACATAAATAGGGTTTAAATATACTAGTTATGCGTATTAGATGATGATAACAATTTCCAGGCATGTAAATTCCCTTGTGGATTTAGTAGTTTTAGGTAGCAAAGACTCAATTTTTTTTCTTGAAAAGAGCCATGCTTATGCTCTGAGTAAATAGTTGTAAACTAAAGAAAAGACAGCTTGCAGGAAAAAAAAAAAAAAATCAATATAAGAAAAAAATAATACAGATTTACTGAGTGGACCACATATTTTTATTTTTATTTTTTTTAATTAATGGTCTTAATCACAAACAAGTATTCTTAATAAGATCTCACAATATAATGGAAAAAATATATTTATTCATGAGAATAAAATGAATAACACATGTTGCCCTGAGATGCTTTCAACATTATTCATGTCTACAAACACTTGTGAGCTGAGACTAATTTGTTTCAATAGAATTGACCATTAATCAACTACTATAAGGTCGACTTCCTGTGAAAAGATCGCAGCTCCACGTTTTGGATCACTTTGGAGATCCGAATAGCCCTTGAGTTGTGAAGTGCTTCTGAATCCAAGTTAGCCAATCAGATGGTTCATTTTAAATCCTGCTCTATCAGGCAAGGATGCATGACTGGAAAGATCACCAGCGTGAATTTTTTTTTATCATGCATCTGGGACGGCATGGGACATTAATACAGGTGTCTTTTTTTTTTTTTTGCAGGGTAACCTTTGGGTGCCAGTGTAGTGGGACATTTATTTTATTATGTGGGGTCTGGGGGCCTTTGGTGATACCCCACGGGGACATTTATTTTATTATGTGGGGGACCGGAGGGACTTGGAAAGGTTCATTTGGGGAGCCTCCAGACCCCATTTGGCCGGCCCCCGGTCATTATAGGGCTACTAGCGTAATATTACAATGAACAATTTATATAATGAGTATCTAATTTACAAACTCGCATGCAGATGCTCTTATTCTAACCTAGAGCAAAGGTAGAATGTAGAATCAACAATATGAGGCTTGTGTGGTCTCAGAAATGACAGCTTTAAAATCACTTGTTTCTCCATATAAAATGTGTCTCACATGAATAGAAACAAAATAGCCATAGCGCAATAATGTTTTAATAAAACTAAAAATATAAAAACAATGATATAACCACTCACATGGCTTTGCTCCATTTGCAACTCGGAGCAAAGCATAGACGATAAAACACTCTCCAATTATTCGATCAATGTCTGAGGCAATTGCTGGCATCCACAGCTGCTAGAAAAAGCCATTGACGCTCCAATTCTGAATACCTGGAGCGTCCACAATCGTGTGGTTCGCTACGTATCTGCCAACTAAACACATTTCGTTCCTGGTCAGAATTTCGAAGGGTAATAGATGTAACCCTCTCTCCCACCCTAAAGAATATTAGTGCTCTGAATCTGTACTAAAGATGTACTTGACGGAAACCATCAAATGTCTCCCACACCTTGTTTTAAAAAACTTGTTTAAAAAGCACGTATAACAGATGTATATTCACATGTAAAAAAATCGTTATAATCCACCTGAGATCTAAATCTCTAGAATCGGTATCTATAAAAATATATGTAAAAAAATATATAAATGTATGAAGTAATTATGATTATATATAATAAATATATGTATGTATGTAAAATGTATGTATGTGAAAATTATATTTAATATAGAAATGTGGTTGTGAAAAGTGCAAAACAACTTCCAAATACGTCACAAAAATCTAAACATGTGCTTGATAGCTTCCACAAATGTCACAAAAAAAAGACTGTATATTTTTGTATGTATATGGAAGTTGTTATGCACTTTTCACAACCACATTTCTATATTAAATAGTCCACTCAATTTTTTCCCGAGATGATGCCGCCGAAGTCCTGACTGATTCGGGGCACCTCAGGGACATATCGGGAACCGAATTTAGAGCTACCCAATATGCCCCGAAGTGCCTCCAAATAGGTCTACAATTTTGGCATCATAGCTGATTCCATGCCGCGACCTGTGAAACCGAAAGGACCTGAAGTATGCCTTAATGAAAATGGTTCTTCTATCATCCCCATAGACTAATTTCAGGAGGAATTTGGCCATTATGAAAATAGTCTTTCTGAAATGAAACAAAAAAAAACAAAAAAAATAGCCCTGATGGGTGCCTCTAAAATAACCAAGTAGCACTGATCCCCTACCAAAAATGGGTCACTGATCCCCTACCAAAAAATGGGTCACTGATCCCCTACCAAAAAAGACGGTGGGCCAGGGCTACCCAAGCTTCTGTACTCAACAATAAATTAAACAATTGGGCCCAAGGTCTGGGTGCTGCCAAAAGGCCCCCAGACTCCAATGAAAAATGAACCCCCACCCCCGGGATCTGCTGATGGTCCCCTAGACCACACATAAGCAGGAGATGATTCACCAGAAAAAAACATCCTTTTGGTACAGAGGGGTGGTAAAACAATTACATGTTCCAGAAGTCCAGAACTGATCCACGCTCCTTGAGTCCTCATCTTCAGACCAGGGAAAGGGGTTACCCAAAATATAAAAAACAATCCACATATTCTAAATAAAATCATGCTGGCAAAAAAAAAACTTGCGCAGTCCACAGAAAAAAAGGCATCTGGTTGGCTTTGTCAGACAATCAGAAGCCCTGAAATCCAGCTTCACCATTGGCTAGTTTCAGACCCCCAATGTGTTATATAGGCACTGGGAAGCATTTTGACAGCCACCCTCATTTTAATTGGGGTTGTTTTTTTTTTTTACTTAGGGGCCAGTTGCAGCCTGCAGGGAGGCTTTCTTTTTTATTTCTTTTTTAACTTTTTCATTTAAAATTTCCAGATCAGATCTGGAAAATTGAAATGCACGAAATGCAGCTATTTTAGTTGAATTCAGAGTGGTTTTCATGGCAAAAAGTCTCCTTCTTCTTCTTTCAACATCTACCGACGGAAGTGTCCTTTCTGGCTAGGGCCAGACATAAAGTTGTAATCATCTGGTGGTTAAGTAATATGAAATTTTTGAGGTGTAAATCCTAGGACAAATCCATCTGGCCAAATCAGCTTCCAGTGGCTGTAATAATGTGAGGAAGTTTTCTTCTGTAGAATTCTGAGTAATTATCCTAAATATTTGTAATATTTAGGCATTTCAGTGGGGTTGTTGGAATTTTCATAGATTTCCAGTTCCTGTCTGTTAATGTTTTTGTTGCAAGTAAAGTCTGTCCAATTATGATTCTTTTAGGTATGGGAATTTGTTCTGCTAATATATGTCACAATGCTAATTTGGGTGATTTCTGGAGTTTGGTATTTGTGGATTCTTGTATTATTTTGAATGTGGTTGTCCAGAAGTCTCACGTATGTGGGCAGGACCACCATATATGTGTCATAGTTCCTGGAGTTTGGCATTTGTGCCAGCATCTGTTAGATCATGTAACATTTAGCCAGTTTGTAAGGGACCAAGTACCATCTTAGGAACACTTAGGAATAGTTCTGCATGGTTGGTGCAATGGGAGAAGTACAGTGGGTTAATTATTGCTTGTTTCCATTAGGATGGGGTGAGTTATTTCCCTAGTTATTTCTGCCATGCTTCCATATGAGGAAGTGTAGTTAAAGAATGTGGAACATAGCAAAACTGAGAGAGTCCATGCATGCTCACATGATTTTATGGGGTGAAAAAGGTGGTTGTGTTAGTATGGTTTGGGTGGTTGCGAAGATGTGTCTGATTTGGAGAAATTTGTGGAAGTATTTGGTTGGTAGATTGTATTGAGATTTCGGGGTTTCAAATGTCTTTAGGGAGTGGTTTTGGAACAAATGACTTAGGTTCTCAATTCATGCTGTAGTCCAGGAGTGTAGATTTAGATTTGGTATTAAAGGTACTACAGATTGAAGTGGAATGGCTGGGATGAGACAGTTAAGTTCTCCTATGGATGTGGAATATATTTTCCATATTTTGTTTACCTTGTTGTTGTGCTTGGTAGAAGTGGCCAAAATTCAATTGTATTAGCCAATTTTGTGTTCTTTTTGGGGGATTTTGGCCCATATTAAGTAGGACAAATCCATAGTATTAGCAGGGCTAAAATCCTCACACAAAAATAAGCTAAAATGAGTAGCTACATTTCTAAAAATTATGAAATTTTGTCTAATTTGTCAGATCAGTGTATATTGAGTCGACCCTCTAGTGTATAATACTCCACCATTGCTCCTCCAATATATGTAAGGGGGCAGTCTTTTTGGGTCCCCTTAAGGACAGATAATTTGACGGACTCTACACCCATAAAGGCAATACTAGTAGTAGGGTTATGATATAGGGCTTGTATGCCATTTAGAAAAGAGCCATCAATCCCAAAAGTATGCCAGATCTACCACAGATATATGTCCCAAAAAGAACTGATATTGAACACTGTGCAAGTTTAGAAATATATGTGTCTCAGGCAATAGAAGTCTAGATGGGATTATAATGGAGCTAGCTATCTAAAAAGATGTCTCTAGGATTTAGTTTTCTTTTGGTGTCCCCACTGTGCCAGAGAAGGTGTGTGGGGGGGGAGGGGGGGGGGTAATGTGGAAAGTAAACAACTGTTCTGTTTAACTGAAACTTGCATCAAGTGTAGTCATTATAAGTAGAAATGTTTTAATTAAATAATATAAATAACATATTTTACTGAACCATGTTTGCTCTATATAGCACTATTAAGGGCAGACATCTTGGGTTGACCCGAGATTCTGAACAAAATGTCAGCCCCCTGATAGTATTATTTCATTAGCATTTTTTTTTTTTAAATTCCTATACTTGCAAATATTGGCCGACAATAGTCCTTTAATACTGTTTTCATGTGTAATGTGTTTGTTATAAGACAAAAAAGTAGCATTAGGACTCCATAAATAACGCTGGGGTTAAAGTTAGTTGAATTTAAAAAAAATTCCCGCTCCAGACCATTGCTTAACACTAGAGACTGTGCCAACATCATCTTTACAGGATTTGAAAGCTCACTGTCCCCAGCCAGTGCTAGGTTGAATGTAGATATTGTGAGCTGCGGTCCTGCTGCTTCCTGAGTAACATATACTATATTATCGTTTGATTTTTAATTTTCATTTCTGAGGTATGTCCTGCTATTTTTGAGCTTTTGAACACTGACCTGGAATATTGGGAAATATATTATATATGCCTGCCACTGCACTACATTCCAATATACCACCTATGTTTATGGGTGTTCCTCCTTTTTTCTGGGTACCCAAACATATACTACTGGTGCACCCTCTTGTCTTTCTTTTTTTTCTTTATATATTGACTTGAGAGACTTCAGCTATACCAGAGAGCCAGATCAAATGTGCTCAATAAACCTAATTTTGTGAGTGTACTTGCTTCATATCTTTATTCTCACATTGTATATAACATATTACACTATTGGAGTATCCTTCTAGATTTGTTTCTGACTCCTATGGTACATACATACTGAGAAACTAAAGAAAGGCTCAGCTATTTCCCGACTATATAAGGTTGTATTCTCTTTTGGGAAATCCTTGCTAGCATGTGTATTGTTTTCAGTTTTATGGGATTTTTGAGTTGTCATTGTTTTGCTGCTTCACAGACAAGAGCTGTACTAGTACACCTTTTATGTTGCAAGAGGCACTGGCTCGGGAGATCAAAATCAAAATATTTACCCTCCTCTTTTGTGTTAGAGGAGGATAGGCAATGTGCAATCTGGGTGCTGGGCTAAATCCTGGGAACAATCTGAATGCTGGGTTAAATCCTGGGTGCAATCTGGGTCCTGGGGAAAATTTTGGTGCAATCTCTGTGCTGAGGCAAGTCCTGTGTGTGCAATCTTGGTACTCTGCCAAGACATTTCGGCAACCCCGGTTCATATCCGGGTCACGGCACTCTACCTTTATAAAGGGAATCAACACAGTAAAGGAAGAGAGTATATTTAAAAGAAGAAAAACTACCACAACTAGAGGACATAGTCTTAAATTAGAGGGGCAACGATTTAAAAGTAATATCAGAAAGTTTACTGAGAGGGTAGTGGATGTATGGAATAGCCTGCCAGCAGAAGTGGTAGAGGTAAACACAGTCAAGGATTTTAAGCATGCATGGGATAGACACAAGGCTATCCTAGCTATAAGACCGGGAACAGGGGAATAATATAAGTACTCAAAAAAAATTGGGCAGACTAGATGGACCGAATGGTTCTTATCTGCCGACACATTCTATGTTTCTATGTTTCTATTTGAGTTAGAAACACATATTTTTGTCAATCTAATTTTAGAACTACTATAACATGTTTGTCTTAATATGGCCATTTCCATTTTTATCTGACATATAACCTGATATATAATCTGAAGTTATGTACCTAGCTATTAACACCTCAGGGCCCAAAAGCATGTGTACTATTGCAGTTTTTTTCTGCATAAAAGGCCACATTATATTCAATAAGGACCACTTTAGGTGACTGTTCAAGTTTTTCTCCACAGCACCACCAAATATGGATGTAGTCTGGATAGGGTTTTACGCATCTCCAACATGAAGAATATGGAGGCGTACATTTTAGCTTTGTAGTGACATAGTGCCATCTATTCATGGTTGTATTGTGGGCGTCAGACAATTTCAGGTAACGAACCACATAATTTACTAACTTGAACAAAATTTCCCAACTTTTACAGTCTATTTCAATATGTAACTCGCCTTCCCATTTTTTTATTGCTGGAATTTCAGGCTCTTTATTACTAATCTGTTTAGTTGTGTACATTTAGTTATTCACACTATTTTTAATTTGTATAAAAAAAGATCGATTTTGTAAAAAGTTTTTATTATTCTATTTTATTGTAAAGAGGTATTTATTCTTAGGTGTATGAATGACTCCTTCTGGTTCCAAGCCATATTACAACTGAAATCGTTGAAAGGATTTTATCTCGTTGTTCGTAATAGTAACACTGTTTGGCAGTGGTCTTTCTGCCACACTGTCGGTATGTAGGAAAGAAGTGTCGAGATGTATAAAAAGGCACAATCATGGTTACATACATGGCGATTGCTCCTTTTTATAATACTCCTGACACTATGTTACCATGTTACATAACTCCCATGGTTCTTTTTGTCATTATTCCACTGATGAGTTTCAGCTTTGTGTGTTGCCTCTTTTTTGACTAACTGGTGTAGTTACTGGGAAGTTACTGGATTGCCTCTATATGTGAACCTGTTTCTGGTGGCTTCTAGGTTATGGACACATGGTCAGTTATATAAAATCATGTATTACATAATACTTACTAGGCCAAGTAAATATATATTCCACTTTATACATGGGAAATATCTGTCAAGAAAACACATGAATTTCCATATATCATTTAGATGAATTTCTGCACCCTTTATAAAATTAGTTTATACTTTGGAATAACACCAAAAATGTAATAAATAACATCCTAGAGGCAGTAGCTCATTTTCACATTTTTAATTTTAATTTTGCCCACCCTTCGTAATGATTCATCCTTTTTATGTTACAATACATTGTATTATTAATATAAAGTAAATGCAAATTGCTTATGTTAACCATTCAAACTTCATGAGTGCCAATGATTTTAATAAAAATTTGAAAAATACCTTTTCACCATTGTAATCCATAAAGTTAGTCACATTACAGAAAAGGAAGTTCAGCAAAGAAAAACAAAAATGATTTATGTTTTATTCTCTGTTGTTTTTTTAATACATTCTTGTTTCGAGATTTGCAGAGCACAAATGCAGAAGTGGTTCCTGCAATGTATTCATTTGTTATTTAGTAGGTTATCCTTTTTCCTTCTTCTGCTAGTTCTTCAAACCATTTGTGAAACAGGCCTGAAACATTTACCTGCCTGCAAACCTCCCCCACACTGACAAACACAAAAGGCACTATTTGGTCACACCAGAATGCAAAGTTCTACTGTATAACAGGAAACTTGCCTCTTCCCAGTTTCTCCATACACAGCATTTATCGTAGTTACAAAACAACCACAACACACAATGTATCACTATAATACTTCAACAGTCTTTACATTAAGCTTTTACTTTTAGGAATCTATTTCATCATTCCATACAGTCCATAATAATACACCATTTATTTTCTTCTTCCTCTTATGCAGTCTTACACTCAGTACACACAACCAATATGTACATATAAATATATACACACACACACATATATATATATATATACATACATATCTATATATTAGCACAATAGAATATGATGAGATGTTTATAAAGATAGTGCACTTAACTATAAGGTCTGAACAGGGAAGAACTTATGGTATATGTGGTTTTCAAAACAATCAGAAAGTAAAGATCTTGGGACATGTTATGTGTGTGTATATATATATATGTGGGTGTGGGTGTGTATATTCACATATAAATACAAAACGTCAGTAGGAGCTCTTCCCTGTTCCTCCCTCATGGGTGAGTACACTTTTCTATTGTTATATTGATATTTTCATTTTATGATATTGGGCATCTTAATAAATATTTTGTTAGGAAAGTCAAATATATCTACTTTAAACAAAACACTGTAGAATATGATAAATGTGATAGCATAAATCCAAATGCATGCATTAAAAAGGGAAATGCATAGTAGACTCCTAAATGAAGATATTGCACAGTAATCCCTAAAACAATAATCAAATTAACAGCAGAGTAAGAGCATTTTAAGAGTAGTTGTGGCAAACAATAGTGTGCTTTGTGATAAAATAACCATGAGGATATCTTGTGCTGTAGATTCACTTTGATCAGTAAATACGCATGTGAGATTACATTTCCCATCCCCCCACTAAGAATCTGCCTGACTGCTAGATTTGTAACTTTCTTCTTCAGCATATACAACAGAGCTTCACCCGCCTCTCTGCCAAACGTGTGTTGCTATATAGGTGTCCACTAACTGACAAAACAAAACAAAAGTTTACTGATTTTAATCAATATTTACTATATGCAGTATGACAATGCACTACATATCACTTATTTCCAATAGAGTCATTTAAATTGTAAACTTGTTTTTGCAGTTATTTACGTCTAAACTCTTTTAAGTCACTAGCTGTTTCTATGTTGTGGTTATTATTAAGCACTGCAGGGTATGCTGACCATTTTAGAAATAAAAGTGTAACAATGACCCATGATATATTCTAGGAACTTAGCTGATGACAAGTTCTGAAGATTAATGTCAAGACGTAAGGGGATCCTTACAATATGATTCAATGGGGTTGACCCAATGAAGGCTGTTAAGGCCAGCAAAAGTTACATTTCTTATTCTGATTAAACTGCACCACAAATATCCAGTGCATTAAAGGCAATGAGTACGGCTTTTTATTTAGAAATCACGTTGTTAATTTTACTGTCCAATAAACAGCCTTTATTTCATAGTGTAACTAGGGATACCACCCGGCCATGGACATCATTTTGTTTTTTGAAGAAAAGGTGGCAGCCCTCAGTGATTCTGTTTGCACACGTTTTGTCTCTGATTCATGTATTTCCTGAATTATCACTTTGATGTGATATAGTTTCAAATTACCTAAAAAAAAAAAACATTTTAAAAACATTTGTGTTTTGTGAATAAGTGCACATAATTTTGAATACCTTATTCTTAAAGATTCATCAACAAACATACGTAGCATACAAGTAAAATAGAATGTGTCAACAGAAGAACTTTTTGCCCTATTCTATCTATTCTGCACATATTTCAACCTGCTGTAAAATCCTGAAATCTTATTTGGTCATTGTCATCTTATGTTCAGTATGACCTTCACTGTATTAAGATTTACTGCCCCTGCTGGAAGACAATGCCTTATATCCACCACTCTTTCAGTAAAGTAATACTTTAAGTATTTAAACCCCTTTTCTGACACTGCGTGCCAGGCATGTCACACAAAAACATGCCTTTGGTGGCTATTGACATACATTTTCATGATGCCCAGTTAAAGGGCTATTTATCAATTTATCCCTCCTCCGTATTTGGTCTGTGGGAGAGCTATTTAAACTTCATTTAGGCATCATGTTGCCTGTAATAGTGCTCTCTTGTCTTTCTAATCATTCCAGCATTTCTCTGCTACTGAATTTTGATTTATACTGACTACTCTCTTGATTGCTGCCTGCCCAGACAGCTGTTCATAAGCCCAACTACTCTTCTTGTATTATTCCTGGTATCCTGATTTTCCGGTTTTGAACCTGCCTGTATTTCACTCTGATCATACACTGCCTGTCCCGAACCCTGCCTCTATACATACATGCCTAATATCTGCCTGCACTGCACTGACCAGTTTACATTTCGGTTATACCTTGTTCCATCTCCATTGGTACCCAGTCTCTCCTCAGACCTCCTCTTCAGTAGTCTTACAGTTGTGGGACAGATAAGCCTTTGGGGGTTTACCATCTGTCGTTTAACTAAGGGTATGTTACCATTAGGTGAATTCCCTCGTTTTCTGTATTGACTGTTACAGAGTGTTTTGTGTTTTTCTGTAAAAAGGGTAATATTCTCCAGTTACCAACCCATTACATAGTGTATGGCAAAATACTGGCATATATTAAATGGCAAAATAATACTGGCATATTATTGGGCAAATTGGCTGTGGCATATTAATGGCAAAATAATACTGGCATATTGAATGGCAAAATAATACTGAAATATATTAAATGGCAAAATACTGGCATATTAAATGGCAAAATATTAACATATTAAATGTCAAAAATACTGGCATATATTGAATGGCAAATTACTGGCATATATTTCAGTATTATTTTTTTGGCCTTCAGATATGAAAGGCAGAGTGACTTAACACCTGTTTAGATTTGTCATCCATGTGACGAAATTAAAAGTAAGCCGTTTGCAATAAACTTTGCATAAAATGGTTAATTTGCATTTAATTGTAATGGTTCAAATAATGTCAGGCAAAATGGTCGGCCCTCACGCATGTTCACTTCATCAATTTGAAAAAAAGTTTGGACACCCCTGGTCTAGAGTCTATAAAGTTCTCTTGCAATTATATTACTAAAATGTGATAAATATAGAAAATGAATAAATACTGTAGAGTAACACTATAAATTTAGCTTATTATAACTGAACTCTTTATTACTTATCTTACACCTGTATGAGGTACTTTATAGCCTGAAATACTTCTTGGCAAGAATCCAAGTAGCCTTTCAACAAGTCTTTGAATTTGCCAAACTGAATCAAATGTCTCTGTATCCAGGGGACATTGACGTGGAGTTTCTGGTTCTCATTGTTCTAAAACCCATCTGTTTTTAAACATCTCATTGTCGGTCTATTGAAACAAGAAGTGCAGTAGCGTGTCTGTGAAGACTTCTCCCTATGGCTTGAAGATTGTTTTTATGTACTATGAAGTACATTTCTGTGGCTATTGTATTAAAGTGCTCAAAAACTCCAATAGGTAAAACAGGCCTAATGCCATTACAACCCAGTTTGAAAGAAATTATTTTATTATTATATATATTTTCATAATATATCATGCACACATTGTGTAGTGATATGTAAACATAATGTTTTGTGAGGTAGATAAAATAACTCCTTAAATAGACTATATAAACAAGCACAAAATTATTCTCAAAAACATAGGTGACAGAATATACAAATACTGATTCTATCATAACATCCCAGCCACAAATGGTTGTATCATATATTTTATTTACTTATCAATTAAACACTGGTGGTGTTCTATAGTTATTAGCAGTACATAAATTGTCAGCCACAGGCAACGTCTGCGAATCAGGACATGTGAAGGCAGAATTTGGATGGTGCAACTCATGCACAGGGCTCATTCTCCGGTGTCCAGAATCCTGCTGTCCTACAAAACTCTACTTCTGTCCCGAAAAGCGGGTCAGAGCTTGAACGTGACAGGGCAGGGGACAGAGCCTCAAATCCGGGACAGCCCAGCACAAAGCGGACAGTTGGCAGGTATGCACTGCCGATGGTATAGCATAGCGCATACCAGGACATAGTCAGCCAGACATAAACTGTAGTACAGTATGAGCATGGAGTCTGGCAGCTACACATGCTGGCTGAGCATTATGGGAAATATAACTAACAGCAGTTGGATGGACACATATCCATAGTGGACTATACTTGCCTTTATACTCAGTGTCTCAGTTCTTGAAAGATTATATATTACCCAGCACCTTTATAACCATGTTAGTTAATTAAGAGAGTGTGTGACATCCTGAGTTAATTAAAAGAGTGCGTGTCACTCTCTTGTTGCCTAATCTGCTGGTGGTGTAGTTAAGTGGTCTTTACAGTGTTTCGGTTCACTAAAAGATATATCACCACTTGCTAACAATACAGGGGGGGGGGGGGGGGGGGTTGACTGTTACGACAAGATCTAATCTGCAGTTCATCTTTTAGATAACCCTAATTTACACAGAGCAAGGAAAAATATTTAAGGTATTAAATGTATAAGTTTGATACAAGTAGATTCATAGCTTGCGATTGCATATCATGCCACTTTAAAAAATAGGGTCAATAAACTGCAAAAATAGAGTTTCTAGGCCCAAATATCAGAGTTGCAAAACATTCTCCAACGTGTCTGTCTTTCCCATGCAGAAGCTTAATGTCTATTCACTTTTTATTAAGTAATGTAATATATGACTGAGGTTCTGGACCATTAAGGTCTATTTACTGTGGCTTACTCAAATATTTGTGTGGTGATATACAAGCCATATTTAGAGTTAAAATCTTGTGCTTTGGTTTTGTGTGACTTTGGCATCCTGATGAAGTTGAAGAGAGAGATAGGAAATGGTAAGTAAAGATGCATAAAAATTGTCAGTTTCCTGCTTGATTCCAGGTTTTTTTTTTAGGAGGGAGGTGGTAGGGGAGTTCTCAACAAAGATGATGTCTATAGTATGTTTCAAGTAAATTCACATGAGAATTCTGTAATTTACTTGTTGCCTTTGCTTAACGCATTTATGCTATGAACATATCTCTGTTCATCTAACATACTTTTAGTCCCTTCTATGGTCTGTCCCAAGTCGTTTGCAAATTGTTTGCTCTTTATAAATAAGTGTTAATGTAACATGCAAACTAGCCATTATTTGCTGGTATTTTTAATATCTCTATTATGATCACCTTGTACAGAAATATGGAAATACAACAATTAAATGCTTAACCCCTTCCCACTTGCAGGACATTCTATACTATCTTAATTTGGACAGCAGAGAATGTCCTGTCTTCTACAGCTCATTGCTGTCCCCCAGTGATGAGCTATGCCACCTCTGTCAGATGAGGACATTTTGAGTGGCTACATTTGACCAAAACTTCCGGGTTCGGGCACGACTCCATGATGTCAAACGTGACATCACAAAGTCTCACAGTATTTCGGCAGAGAATCGGGTCTTTGGCTTTGTGTCCCTGGCTTCCAATCACTCTGTGACACCATTTTGTCTCTTTGTTCCTTAAGGCCCAAAAGTGCCATCATGCAGAAAGGGGTTACAGGCACTCAGTCATCTAAATATTATTAATAGTGTGAATGTAGAATATAACAAACAATCAAAAATGATCTATCAACTGTGTTAGCAGAATTGCAAGCAAATGCATAAATTAAGAGAAATAAATGTGTCTGTGGCGCCTCTTACTGATAACATCATCTTGTGGCTTGCTATACATATTACACATTTCTCATTGAAGAGTAGTTATTTAGATATCAAACCACAAAGATGTCATAAACAAAAATTCTTCTAACACAATGGGCACGATTCAATGACACAAAACAACACTAACTACTATTTTTCCATTCCAGTCTATGGGATTCACTGACATGAGATAACTCAAGTTATTGAATAGATAGTTAGGTTTTATTTGTAGTATTTCCATATTTTTATACAAGAGAATTATAATAGCAAACGTAACAAAAACAGCAAATAAAGACCAATTTGCACATGTTACATTACATTAATATTTATTTATAAAGTGCCAACAATTTATGTAACATTTAGTACAGAGCATAGAAGGGAACTATAGTTTTTAACAATCGCCAATAATTCTTTATAAATAAAGAGCGTGATTTCAAAAAACAAACAAATATGTCACTGTTACATTATTACAAAATCTGTAAAATAAAAATTATATGTAAAATAATTGTTTAACCAATAGACCATTTTTATCTTTAAGAATACATTTGACAACCAGATGTGCCAGCGAATACACTAGGAATGAAACATGTGATGGCTTTGTGAACACAGTTTGTACTCAGCAGGGAAGCAGAGTGAAAACTAGTGTGATTAAACATTTTATTTTGTCTTTTGTGACTAGAGGCTTGTCACGTGTCTTCTACCAGCCTCACTCCAAAGTCTTCCCTGTGAGCTGAAACAGTTACACATTATTCCTGCACCCTCTAAACATTATCTCTGAAGTTCTTCATACTGAAGCACTCTCCTTTACATGCAGAAAGGGGGGGAAAAAACGGTCACTTTCGGCAGTTTAAAAAAACAACTTGTTTTGAATGTGCTCATGCAACAGTGAATACGTTTAATAACTCACTCAAGGAACTGAGATGGTTTACCACCACTGTAACAAAGGGACACTTAAAAACAAATGTTTTTTGCAGATTAAATTGGTTACTTTATAGTTTTTCTGTAGGTTTCTTCCTCACATTTATGCATAATTACATACTTTATGGAGTTTGCATAAAAAACAAAAACAAAAAAACAACAACAATTAAGTGCACCTTTTCTAATTATCCCTACATTTTTGGTTCAGGATAATCTAGTAAACTGCCCTGACAGATAATTTTATCTCAAAGTGTCAATAACAAATATATAAATCAAATAAATAAAAATTGCATTGACAATAGTTTAATTTTTTTTAATACTTTAAAAACAAACATAACACTTATGATTCATGCAATTCTTCTAACTCTTTATATTGTTTCAGGAGAAAACCAATAATTATATATGAAAGGGTCTACTCAATAAAGAGACAACTGCAGAGAATTGAGAGGGAGGAAAAATTGTAGGCCAATGTAGCTGAATGGGAGAATCTTTCCAACTCAACTACTTTGGCCTTACATTTGAAATTTCCTTCTCAATTTCCTGCAATTGTGTCTTTATTGAGGAGACCCTTAAGTGATTGTTTTTTCCCCTACATAACCTCATACTAGTGATTATGTCATCCTTTCCCAATCTGAAAGATAGATCTCCTCCCCTCTTGACCTAAGTCACATGCTCCTTTTTCTTCTGTAGAGTTACAGAGCATTCCTGTGAATCTCTGGTACAGTAACCATATAACCTCATAACTTTACAATATGAAACACTACCAATATGCACAACTTGCCCTATTAGTAAAAAGCTCCCTATTTCATAAAACTATTTGTTTTCAGTCTCTGAATGATTTTAATCTAATTTTTTTTTTTTTTTTTTATCAACAAACTTAGTTACATCTAAATGGGGAGCTATTTTTAAAACTTCCTACAGAGCTATGTGTGATAAAATGTACGTGGCAAATGAAGCAAGAAAATCTTGATAATTTTCTCCTGGTAACTTACAGCTTGAAGTGGCGCTCCAACTTGTCAAAGGATCTGGGACAAATGAATCTCTTAGTTCTTACCTATTGTACGCTTGCATGTGAAGAAGTCTTGTATGTCTTTGTCTTGTGTGTCTGCACCACCAACTGTCTGCAGGTCAAATGCCAGTTATCCTTTCATTTTTGAGAGGTTATACTGTTGTGCTCCTGTTGGGTGTTGAGGACCTC
Source organism: Pelodytes ibericus (assembly GCA_036172795.1). Classification (NCBI taxonomy): domain Eukaryota; kingdom Metazoa; phylum Chordata; class Amphibia; order Anura; family Pelodytidae; genus Pelodytes; species Pelodytes ibericus. Next base: position 138,920,190 of record CM069862.1, read on the forward strand.
AGTCAAGCTTGGTTGTGACATGCTTGATACAATGCCCTCATTAGACTGGAACAGTCAACCCAGGTACAATAATATAAATGGTAACCAACATCTTGGTCATTCCAGGGATGACATGGTTCTTAAATTTCAAGTTATATCAGATTTTCAGAGGTCAATTTATAGCGGTGTCTTGTGTCATTTTCTACCAAGTCCTATACGTCATCCATGGTCTGTCAGTCTGACTCGTAATCAGCTGGTGAGTTTCTTGGCTTAGTTGTGCTTTAGAGAATAAGCTACCCTGGGTTGTGCATTCAATTATGGTGCCTAAATGGGACTTGCTCAGAATCAATATCATTATCATTGACCTGTATGCCAACTGTAGCATCAGTGCTTGTTTTGCCTTCACACAAAGAAGTCTTGGAAAATATGGTGGCTCGGTAGAGCCTGATTGTCCAGGTATTTTAACGATGTAGCTGGTGTAATGTGTTGGAATGGACAATGGGAATCATGCATATAAAAATAATGATTCGTTCTGTCCTTGGCATTATTATTTTTTATGTGCATTGTGAATGTGCTCCTTTGTTTGGCATTGTCCAGGTTTTGTTCCACCATTGCATCAATAAACCCTCCATGAAACCTTTTAATCAGACACAAATCAACATTGTTTGATTAAAAAGTCTTCGAAATGATTCTCCCATGGTGCACGATTCAGTAGAGATTACCATATGTTTTGGCAGTCTCTTTTAAAACTACCATGTTATGTAGCTGGTTCCCTGGCAGCGCTGCTTGGTGCACACCATCTATGCCACCAAATAGACTCACTGTGGTGACTGGTGGTGTGGCACCAGATTGACACACGCGCACCGCAATGACAGAGACATTGTCCTCAGACCTTCTCTGTCTGCTGCTATGTAGCCATACTCTGCAAAATGGCAGCTACCTAGTCTTTGCACTGCATAGATTAGGAGTAAACATGCTCTGAACTGTGTATCATCTTTAATATTGCCTACTAACAGGGGGAGAAACTCAACAGGTTTTTGAAGGATACACAAAACAGGTTTGGCCCTGCCCAGCTGGTAGTGAAGTCATTCATCACACTTCAACTTTTTGGAGTATATAATATAACAGTTATTCTCAACTTCTTATGGAAAATATTTTTGGAGTTAATATGTATTGAGCACATGCTATCTTATTAAAGGAACTGCCAATAACGCTATCATAATAATTTATTTTCACATGAGCGCTATATAACAGGACTCCTTGCTTTGTATATTTATAATCACTGATCTCTAACATTTGCTTCAAGATATTCATTTTGGGATCTGTTACAGAAAGGCTGCAAATAAATAATAAATTACATGGTGCTGTATAGTACTTCACTTAGTGACGTTTTTTGGTCCTGGTGCTGTGCTGTAATGGAGCAATCAGACCCCATCTCAAGTTTTTAAGATAACAAAATGTAGGCTCAACCATTGACAGAGAATGCCCAAACAATTAAACAGCGACTAATCCCCCCAAACCATATTTAATTAGCAGAAACCCACTCACTTCTCTCCTAGGGAGCACCGCTCAAAAAGCAATTTGTTTTTCTTGCTATGTCTATAGAGCTATAGATTCATACCATATCAGTACTGATTGGTATTTGGCATCACAGAAGCTGAGCTCAGCTTCACCTGCTCCCAAGTTGTTGCTCATGTCCAGCGTGATTGAAGCACTCATTCACTAATGACGGAGAGAGCACATCACTTGACAGGTTCTCTAGGCTATCCTGGAGTGTTGTTTTGTCAAATGGCACCCACATAATCTTTGCTTTTACAAAGAGTAAGTAGAATAACTTTTGGCACCACTCACAAGGCAATATTCAGGCAGAAGAAGCCTCTTGACTGGTTTAGTCCCTCTCTAATTATAATAAAGATACTACTAGTAATGAATATAATTAGCCTATGTAGTCAGCCTTTAATAAAATATTATTACTATTAGATATATTTAATGCTTTCAAATTAAACTGTAGAGTAAAATGGCCATCAAACATTCAAGTAATTGGTAACCCACTAATGACTCCCAACTGTCACACTTTCCATAGTTCAGTCCCGGTTTGGAGTCTATGTCCTGCTGTCCAGCTGAGCGCTACCTTCTAGCTTTTCGGGAGATACGTAGAGCTCATCAGCAGGATTCAGGACTGCAATACCAATATCATTCTCCTGTGTCTAAGAATGCCCACTGCACATTCCCAGCATTGTGAGCAATCATAGTAGAGATACCAGCTTCAGTGACAGCACCACCATGCTTGTGTGGAAACACTGACACTCTGACCTCTCAAGCTCTGTCGCTGGCGCCTAAATTTGCTGAGTGTAGAAGTTGGGAGGTATGTACTAACTAGAGTTGAGCGGACACCTGGATGTTCGGGTTCGGCAGGTTCGGTCGAACTTCGAAAAAATGTCAGGGTCCGTGATTGAACTTGACCCCGAACCCCATTGAAGTCAATGGGGACACAAACTTTTGCCCACTGAAATGCCTCTAAAAAAGTCCTGGAATGGGCTAGAGGGCTGCAAAATGAAGTAAAATGTGGGTAAGAGTAGGACAAGTGCCCTGCAAGCAAATGTGGATAGGGAAATAACTTAAAATACATACAAATTACAAATACAGACATAAAATAGCACTAGATGGAATCTTTGATTTTAGCTTTGGAAGAACATAAATCTAAATCTAAAGCATGGCTGCCAGGAGGATCAATAGAATTATCCATTTGAGAGAGGGTTGGAGTGCAGGGTATTCTCTTTCAGTTTATACTAAGTGACCCATAGGTTGAGGAGGCAGTGACCGTGGTGGTGTTGGTGGAAGCGGCGCTGGAGGAGGAGGAGGTAGCCAGAATTTTTCAAAGTGCGCTGTAAGCACAGTATTGGACTGTTCTATTTGACTCTCAGATATGAAGTGAACCGCAAGATACAAATTTACTATTTACCACCCAAAACTTTTAGAATTTTTCAAAGTGCGCTGTAAGCACAGTATTTGACAGTTTCTATTTGACTCTCAGATATGAAGTGCAGGACGCAAATGTAATATTTAACACCAACAAATTGCAGTATTTAAAAATGCCTAGATGTTTTCCACTGAGCTAACAGAACAGGATTAAAGTCATGTGCCTGGCACACATGCAGTTGCAAGTGCACTGCACTCTCTGTGGCACTGGGCTCAGGGCAGGGTACAAATATGTAGTATAGCACCCACTAAAATAATCACTGTAATTTGAATAATCGCTGTAGGATTATGCCCCTCAATATGCCAGGAGTAGGCCTCTCAATATGCCAGGATTTAGCCACACAATATGCCAGGATTTTCCCACACATTATGCCAAGATTTTGCCCCTCAATATGCCAGGATTATGCCACTCAATATGCCAGGCTTTCCCCACACAATATGCCAGGATTATGCCCCTCAATATGCCAGGATTATGCCCCTCAATATGCCAGGATTATGCCTCTCAATCTGCCAGGATTTAGCCACCCTCTTCCTCCCCCTTTCCCCCTTACTTACCTCCTTGCTGCTGCTCTGTCTCCCGGTGCTGCAGGTCCGTGGCTGTGAGGGAAGCGTTGTGCATTCCCGTCCAGCCAATGCGCATTCAATAAAGTTTGTTAAAAAAAAGAAAGAAAACAAACTTTATTGAATCCGCATCGGCTGGAGGGGAGCGCACAACGCTTCCCTCACAGCCACGGACCTGCACCGGGAGACAGAGCAGCAGCGAGGAGGTAAGTAAGGGGGAAGGGGGAGGATTGGCTAGGTCGCCTTACAGGTGGCGCCGGCCCTGCCGAACCCCGAACTTCAACACGAACATACAGTGGAATGTCCGTGTTCGGGTCCGGGGTCCAAAAACCGTAATGTTCGGTACGAACCCGAACAGTGCGGTTCGGGTTCGCTCAACACTAGTACTAACCTTATATATACAGGAACCAAATGTGAATGGAGTTGGCTAAATAATAATACAGATTACAGAACATAAAATTGCACTTGATTTCATTTCACATTTCTGAATACAAAGTCTGGTTCTGTCCTATTTGTAAAGAAGTTTTCAGAAACCACAGAAAACACACAAGTAATATGTAATTTCTCCACACTACAGACTGTCCCTAAAGTCAATTAATGTCCTTCAGTTCCCATTGGTTGAAGGGTCGCTATGACTGCACTTCAGGCAATAGAAAGCTGACCCCAGCTGCAGCTAGGCTGGCTTCACTTCACTGTTACTGGGGTGGAGAAAGAAACTATAAAACAATGCAGATTTTTATCTCTCAGACAGTTCTTCCCAAGTAGTAGGGAATCAGTGTTCAGTTAAAAACACAACAAAATAAAGTGTTTTATTCCATTTTTAATTATTAGTACTACACTGAACAAAATTATAAACGCAACACTTTTGTTTTTGCCTCCATTTTTCATGAGCTGACCTCAAAGATCTAAGACTTTTTCTATGTACACAAAAGTCCTATTTCTCTCAAATATTGTTCACAAATCTGTCTAAATCTGTGTTATTGAGCACTTCTCCTTTGCCGAGATAATCCATCCACCTCACTGGTGGGACATATCAAGATGCTGATTAGACAGCATGATTATTGCAACAGTGTGCCTTAGGCTGGCCACAATAAAAGGCCACTCTAAAATGTGCAGTTTTATCACACAGCACAATGTCATAAATGTCACAAGGTTTGAGGGAGCATGCAATTGGCATGCTGACTGCAGGAATGTCCACCAGAGCTGTTGCCCATGAATTGAATGTTCATTTCTCTACCACAAGCCATCTCCAAAGGCCTTTCAGAGAATTTTGCAGTACATCCAACCGGCCTCACAACCACAGACCACGTGTAACCATACAAGCCCAGGACCTCCACATCCAGCATCTTCCCCTCCAAGATCATCTGAGAACAGCTACCCAGACAGCTGCTGCAACAATTGGTTTGCATAACCAAAGCATTTCTGCAAATGCTCACATTTGATGGCGTCTGGAACTTTGTAGAGGTTTTCTCTTCATGGATGAATCCCGGTTTTCACTGTACTGGGCAGATGGCAGACAGCGTGTATGGCGTTGTGTGGGTGAGCGGTTTGCTGATGTCAACGTTGTGGATCGAGTGGCTCATGGTGGCGGTGGGGTTGTGGTATGGGCAGGCTTATGTTATGGCCAACAAACACAGGTGCATTTTATTGATTTTGAATGCACAGAGAAACGGTGACGAGATCCTGAGGCCCATTTTTGTGCCATTCATCCACGACCATCACCTCAAGTTGCAGAAACTGCACATTTTAGAGTTCAGTGTATATTATATAGTATAAATTAAGATGTACAGTATTTGCTCGCATATAAGGTTTTTTTTCAGAGCAAATGCTCTGAAATGTCTTATATTCAAGGTTGTCTTATAGTCTGACCTCAAATCGGGGAACTGAATCCCCCCTCGCAAATACACGGTGGATGTCCGCTGCTGCCCGGCACGTCCGTCGGGACTTCTATGATGAAGCCGGGACCTTCCAGCTTCATTATAAAAGTCCCGGCCGAAGTGCTGGGCAGCAGCGGAGGATGTCTGCGCGTATCGTGCAGACATCCCCCGGCTACCTCCACTATCCACCAGGAGATTTGGGCAGCCAGGAGCTGGTCCGTCATAATAGACAGCAGTGTCGGGCAGCATGGAGGATGTCTGCATATATCGTGCAGACATCCCCCGGCTGCCCCCACTAGCCACCAGGGAATGGGGACACATAGACAACGGGGGAGGGGGGGGGAGCAACAGACTCAATGTTGGGGGGAGGGAGGGGGAGAGAGTGACAGACACAACATTGGGCGGAGGGAGGGGGAGAGAGAGAGAGAGACAGACAACGCTGGGGGAGGGAGGGGAATAGAGAGACATACAACGAGGGAGGGGGAGAGAGACAGAGACAACATTGGAGGGAGTATTGGGCAAGTCTGGGGCATAGAGGCAGCATTGGCACATAAAAGGAAATAAAAACAAGAAATGCATTTTTTTACATGATAATTTTTATTAAATATGAAAAAGCAATTTACATGTGAATATATAAAAGTTAAACTTTTTTTCATATAGGGTAGTCTTATATTCAGGCTTTTAGTTTTTTTCCCAAAGGAATATACAAAGTTTGGGGGGCCGTCTTATAATCAGGGTCGTCTTATATTCGAACAAATAAGGAAATTCATAACAAAGTAGTCAACCGTTTTTTGTTTTTTTATCATATGAAATGACTTGGCTTGACACCATCACCAAGAGAACTATAAAAAAAACTTAATTAGCAATATATTAATAAACACTAATTATTGTATTGTCATGTAGCAAATAGAATATGCAAGGCCTGATGTATTTTTTTCTGTAATATTTTATAGGACACAGGTTTAAGGAATGATGTAATATCCATTGGGGACATAGGCTGAGGAAAATAAGTAAATTACTTTAAAACACATTTTGTCACAATATTTATTGATATGCCTTGAAACAAGTGTGTAACAGCTACGTGTCCAATAAATTCAACGAGAAAAAAAGACACGCATGAATGTTTATGGAAATGGCTGGAGCAAAGTAAAGCAAGGGAAAAATGGCGTCTATTACAACAGAACTACGTCTGAAAAAAATAGTTCTGTTGTCATGGAAGCCATTTTTCCTGCACTTATTTTTTACTCCAGCCATTTCCTTAAATGCTCATGTGTGTCTTTTTACTCTTTCAATTTATTGGACACGTGGAGCTGTTACAGACTTGTTTCAGGGCATATTAACAAATATTATGACAGTGTGTTTTAAAGTAATTTCCTTGATGCATGACAAAACTATTGTACTGACAGGGACTATGGACAGGTATAGTAGAAGTACAAGTGTATCTAAGTGGGAATGTTTTAAAAACATTTTTAACCCTTTTGGCACTAATGCAGATAAAATATGTAATTTAATTTCTATTGCAAAATATTTAAAGCAAGTGTGGATATGTAATCCATATCAAAGCATAAAGTTTCTTTTAATTTACCTTGTCACATCATAGACAAGGTACATTGTATTAAGAAATATATTATGTATAATTAAGTTTTATATTGTGTCTATATTCATTTAGATTAAATACATATTTTAAAGATCAAGACACTATAGAGAAATTAGGGGTACCACAGCAGTTACACACCAAAAAAAATTAAAGCTTTTGTGGGTGGACTATTGTTAGTGACACATGGAACAACCTGCAGATAAAACATGTCACAGGGAAGAGGTCTGGTTTTATTTGTTGCACTGTTGCACTATGTCCATTGAAGCATCCTATTTATAAAAGTTTCCATTGCATTTTATTGATGTGTGAAAAGGTTGAATTGTAGGGCTGTATAAAACATAAAGGTAACCTCGTACCTCTAAACTTTAACTTATAGTGGTCCAGGATTCCCAAGGGTCATGACCTCTGACAGGGATGTGTTAGTCAGCCATGCACGCACATCTCAATTGACCACAGTGTGGTAACACACCACGTCTATGTGTGTATGTGTGTGTGTGTGTGGTTGTGAAGATACAAAGCGGGAGTTATTCACTAAAAGTGAACCATAGAATGTGTTGGCAGATAAGTACCATTTGTCCCATCTAGTATGTTCAATTTTCTAAATACTTTTATTAGTTCCTGGCCTTATCATATATCTAGGATAGCCTTGTGCCTATCCCACGCATGCTTAAACTACTTATCTGTGTTTACATCTACCACTTCCGTTGGAAGACTATTCCATACACCCACTACCCTCTCAGTAAAGTAATACTTCCTGATATCACTTTTAAATTGTTGCCCCTCTAAATTAAGACTGTGTCCTCTTTTTGTGGTAGTTTTATTTCTTTTAACTATACTCTGCTCCTTTACTGTGTTGATTCCCTTTAACTGTTTAAATATTTCTAATACCCTTATTACTCCTTTCCTCCAAGCTGTACATGTTAAGAGCCTTTAACCCCTTGCTGACACAGGACGGACTAGGGGTCGCAAAGCGTTAGTGACCCAGCAAAACGAGCCCCGAAAGCAATTTTTTTTCGCATAGGTGCTCAAACGGTATTGCTACGATGCAATTGCTATGATGCAATACAAAAAAAAAAAACTTTAAAACAGCGGGCACTAAAAATGAGCATATGAAGCAAATTTACTTGCTTCCTATGGCTCTGTAAGTGTTGCTGACATGGCTCGCAAGTCGAGGCAGTCAGCAACACTAAAGAAAAAGCCTGATCTTGGTCACTGTGTAACAATATGGTGCTGCCCTTCTAAGGGCAAGAGCACAGGAAGCAGGAAGTAGCTGCTTCTTATGCTCTTCAAGCAGTTACACAATTGCCTCATCACAAGGGCAATCTGTATCTGCCATTACATTGCCTACCTACCTATAAGTACATTGCCTACCTACCTATAATGAAACTATTACTCCTTTCCTCAGATGTTAAGGTTTGGACTGTATCAAATATTCTATATTCTGCCCTTGGGTTTTTATGCCCAAGGTGTATAATCTTGCACTTATCCACATTAAATATCAGTTGACACAGCTCTGGCCATGTTTCTAGTTTAGCTAAATCATGTGTCATTTTGCTTATCCCTCCTGGAACATCAACCCTGCTTCAAATCTTTGTATCATCAGCAAGAAAGACATATCTTACCAACAAGACCTACTGCAATATCACTAATAAAAATATTAAAGAGAATGGGTCCAAGTATAGATACCCACTGGTAACAAAACCTTGCATCAAATATACTCCATTGACAACAACCCTGTGTTGCCTGTCCATTGTCTAATCCATTCAACAATATTGAATTCCAAACTCAAAGATTGCAGTTTATTGATAAAACTTCCATGTGTGACAGTGTCAAAACTTCCATGTGTGACAATGTCAAAAACCATAGTGAAAGCTAGGTAAGCAATGTGTACTGCACCACCCTAATCTATTATTTTAGTCACCCGAATCTAATATTTTATATTTTAGAGTTTGGCCAACCAGTTTAACTCATAATGCTCAAACGTGTCAGGAGACTGCCTCACATGTAACACTACCTTAAAATAATACAATAGATTTTTTTCTTGCTACATTGTGAATTTAATGGAAATTAAATAAAGACAAGATTTTACAATGCTGGGCGGAGTTAATTACCTTGGAACAATTTTACACATGGATTAAATGGACTACTAACACCAGAACTTTATTTCATGTTTAGTTAGCCAATTGCACAGGCCTCAAATCTCTGGAGTATTTTCCTAAAATATGAACTTAGAATCCAAATGAGTGCTATATGATTAGTTTAGTTTTGAGTCCACGACAGGCTACAGCATTAGTAAAAGCAAAATCATTACAGTGAGTGAATTGTAGTTACCTTTACGTTCTGACAAGTTTTCCCGGGAGTGCTGCTATTAAAACTATTCAGCTGAAGTGTCACAATATAGAATATGTGTGGTATAAATGGTTAATCTCACAATATATACACGTGTGTATAATACTTTAAATATTAATGATAAAATAAGAAATCAGAACAAGAACCAAAGATTTCACATCCATTCTAAATTGCTCAAACTCTACACTAGAATGCAATATATGTTGTTTCCTCAGGTTTCCCATTAGTCTGTCTCCAACAAAGCTCAGTACGCAATGTATTCTATTAACACTTCTCTTTTCTGTTAAATCTGCTTCCTGTTTCCTGTCTTATAGTTTCTAGCTACCTGATCTGCCTGTCAGTCCTCTTGTCTTGTATTCTTGCAGATAGTATTGGAACAAGTAATCCTATAGTGTGCCAGAGAGTCAGGAAAATTCTATAAGTCTTCTTCAGAATTCAGGCATTTTTTTTTTTTTTTAGATATTTTTAATAATATGTTTCCAATTGCTGTACCTGTTTTCATTTGTTTATTTATTTATGAAAGTATCAACAACAAAAAATACACTTAATTACATTCTTATAATTCTCAACAATAAAAAATCATAAGACAGTACAAAAACATTACTCAGCATTATCACTTGAAAGGGACTGTCTGGTGCCCAAAATGTATCTTCCAAATGTTAATGCATGTTAATGTGCTTTCAAAATACCAATACTTTAAAATGTATGTTTTACATTTTGCATTGCTTAAAATGTCAAATACTTACAGCTAGATGAAATTGTGAAATTACAAGACCAAGTTTATCACAGTCCACACAAAGTATTACATCCCAGCCGCACAGGAAGTGACTAGAAGAAACCAAACTTTATATCCGCAGTGTCTATATAATCAATGCTGCCACACCTGCAGTAAACATGCAGAGCAATCACTGGGGGAGGGCTTGAGACAAATGTTAAAATGTGATTTATGCAGAATGCCGGCATCAAATCACACTGGAAAAAGCATGTGCACTATACAGTCAGTAGTCTTCAACTTGCACCAAAGTGAGTTAATACATAAATACATATAAGGAAGAAATACAGTATATCATCTATCCCATTACCTCCATAAATTTGCCATTCATCCATAAAATCTAATAATTTTATTTTTCAAAGAACTCCCATAGGAAATGATTCAGTGTGGTTCAGGTATCTCCATTGTGTTTCTGGTACCTTCTATTGAACGTGCATAAGCCAACCATGGAGTCCATGTATCCCCAAATTTCTCCTCCAAACCCTTGCTTCTATAATAACCTTCTTTCATTATACTTTGGAGTTGGATGTGGGAATATATTACCTTCCAATGGATCTCCCCTGCTCTTTTCCAATGTCTAGCCATATTTATGTTTCATCTGTACACTGAACAGGCTGCTGTGCCTGTTTTGTCTGAAGAGAGCGTTCTACCCTGATTGAAATATTTATTAGTATAGTCTCATTGATTGGTTGACAAATTTTCTGTTTCTATTAATGACATTATGATGTCTAACTGATGTCGGACTCTGAAGAGAACACAAAGAGACTTATTAAATGATTTGTATAGATTCTTGAAGATTAATGCGGTATGGCCAGTATGTTGAAATGTATTATTATATTACATTGCTTAACATATGATCATGAGGAGTTTATATTATGTTATCTGCTATTTGTCTGCTATGTTCAGCCACAACACAGTGCAGCAGAATTTGATGCAGCTTTATAAATATAATAATAAAAAAACTTACAGGTACAGTGTCTTATTATCCCTAAATAGATAATATATCATTTTAATTTGTAGACATTCATTTGATTCATCTGCCAAGTACTTAACACTTGAGCTGCGTCTCCCTCCTGTATCATGCCAGCTAGCTATGTGAGTTAACCATCCTCACCCCCCTGAGAGGGTAATACTCTCAATAACCTGTCATTATGTGCCTATCTCTATGGTTACAAGGCATTTAAACTGAGACAACAGTGATTTCTCTAGAAATGCTGACTGCACTGGGAATAATGACAGATCTTAATGTAAAACCATGCACACACTGCGATCCATATTTAATATAGCAAAACTGGAGCTGCTCTGGGTAAACATGGGAATATGGGGTCAGGTATAGCTTGTGAGGTGTGACCATCAGTCATGGACTGAAAACCAGGAGTTTATGGGTGTCCACTGACAATTGTTATTAACATAAACATTCTACATCCTCCTCTATGGTCTGGTGTGCTGTTTATCAGAGCAGTGGGATATGATGAACCATTATGCAGAGCATTGGAGCCAATAGGAGCATAGAACATTTGCTACAGTGCATCCAGTATGCAGGGAAAAGCGGAGAAACTGCGTTGGTATTACTTTTTGGCATTCCTGGTGATGTTGACTTTAGCTCCAATGAAATTCAACCAGCCATATTAGACACCACTGCTATCCCAGCTGCTGTACAGATCCTGTAATGCTTTGACAGCCATAACACTGGGTGTTACATTTCATTGCTGCAGAATCCTATATTAGCCTGATCTACAAATTATAGCTTTAAATAAATTACACACATTTACAGAAGGTGCTTTTGATAATAAGACCTTTCTGTGTTCTGGAGGCAAACACAGAAAGTATGCAGAGAAGTACCATTCATTAACACGCAGAAATACAAATGAACTACTTTTCAGTGGGAAATGTGTCATTTGCATATAAAGTAACAGGGTGATGTCATAAATAGGAGACACCACAGACCCATTTAAAACACATTTTCCTCTTTATTTATAAATTTGCTTTGCAAACACAATTTATAGATCATTTTATCAAAAAATGTATTATCTACATAAGCAATATAAGGTGGGAAGTAGCAGATCATTTGAAAAGTGTATTTAATTCACAAACTATAAAAACAAATTTGTTAACCCCTAATATAATTAGTAAAAGTCACCATGGTTTTGTGAAAGACAGGTCTTGTCAAACAAACTTAATAACATTCTATGAAGAGGTCAGTAAAAATATAGATCTAGGTGTGGCAGTTGATGTGATCTATTTGGATTTTGCTAAAGCATTTGATACAGTTCCACACAAAAGGTTACTCTACAAATTGAGAGAAATAGGTTTGGGGGCAAATGTATGTATTTGGATTGAAAATTGGCTAAAAGATAGAACACAGAGGGTTGTTGTAAATGGTAAAGCTTCAAATTGGACCAGGGTAGTGAGCGGAGTACCTCAGGGGTCTGTTTTGGGACCTCTTCTTTTTAATTTGTTTATTAATGATCTCCCACGTTGTGCTGAGTGCCATGTCTCAGTGTTTGCTGATGACACAAAATTAGGTAAGGTAATAAAGACTAATCTTGATGTTTTTTCTTTACAGGAAGATTTGGACAGAGTAGGGAACTGGGCAAGAAAGTGGCAAATGAGGTTCAATATAGACAAATGTAAAGTTATGCATTATGGGAAAAATAATAACAAAGCAACATATACGTTAAATGGTATTTCCCTGGGAAAAACTACTAACGAAAAGGATTTAGGAATCATTGTAGATAAACTTGGCAACTGTGCCCAATGCCAGTCAGCAGCTGCAAGGGCCAATAAGATATTGGCATGTATAAAACGAGGTATAGATTCACGGGAGGAGGACATCATCTTGCCTCTTTACAAATCAATGGTAAGCCAAATGGCAAATGATTTAGCTAAACTAGAAAAATGGTCAGAGCAGTGGCAACTGGCATTTAATGTGGACAAGTGCAAGATTATGCACCTTGGGCGTAAAAACCCAAAAGCAGAATATAGACTATTTGGTACAGTCCTAACCTCAACATCTGAGGAAAGGGATTTAGGAGTAATAATTTCAGAGGACTTGAAGGTAGGTAGGCAATGCAATAGAGCAGCAGGAAATGCTAGCAGAATGCTTGGTTGCATAGGGAGAGGTATTAGCAGTAGGAAGAGGGAAGTGCTCATGCCATTGTACAGAGCACTGGTGAGACCTCACTTGGAGTATTGTACGCAGTACTGGAGACCTTATCTCCAGAAGGATATTGATACTTTGGAGAGAGTTCAGAGAAGGGCTACTAAACTGGTTCATGGGTTGAAGGATAAAACTTACCAGGAAAGGTTAAAGCATCTTAACATGTATAGCTTGGAGGAAAGACGTAACAGGGGGGATATGATAGAAACATTTAAATACATAAAGGGAATCAACACAGTAAAGGAAGAGAGTATATTTAAAAGAAGAAAAACTACCACAACTAGAGGACATAGTCTTAAATTAGAGGGGCAACGATTTAAAAGTAATATCAGGAAGTATTACTTTACTGAGAGGGTAGTGGATGTATGGAATAGCCTGCCAGCAGAAGTGGTAGAGGTAAACACAGTCAAGGATTTTAAGCATGCGTGGGATAGACACAAGGCTATCCTAGCTATAAGACCGGGAACGGGGGACTAATAAAAGTACTCAAAAAAAAAAAAAAATTGGGCAGACTAGATGGACCGAATGGTTCTTATCTGCCGACACATTCTATGTTTCTATGTTTCTATGTAAGACCTCACCTTGAATATGCAGTACAATTCTGGGCACCAGTCCTTAAAAAGGATATTAAGGAACTAGAAAAAGTGCAAAGGAGAGCTACAAAATTAATAAGGGGATTGGAGGATCTTAGTTATGAAGAGAGACTTAAAAAATTGCATTTATTTACTTTAGAAAAAAGGCGTCTTAGAGGGGATATGATAACATTATATAAATATGTGCAGGGCCAATATAAGGAGCTCTCCAGGGACCTGTTCATTAATAGAAATGTACAAAGAACAAGAGGTCACCCCCTGAGACTGGAAGAGCAAAGATTTCATAGGCAGCAAAGGACTGGATTCTTTACGGTAAGGACAATAAAATTATGGAACTCACTGCCAAGAGAGGTAGTGCTATCAACCACAATAGATGCATTTAAAAATGGTCTGGATGTTTTTTTAGAAAAGCAGAACATACAGGGGTATTAATAATAGAATGAGCATTAATAATAGAGCTTTTTGATCCAAGGAGAAATCTGATTGCCCTTTTGGAGTCAAGAAGGAATTTTTTCCCCCTAGGAGTCAACATTCGAAAAAGCTTCCTTAGGGGTTTTTTTGCCTTCTTTTGGATCAAAACGCTGAAATGATAGGTAGAAGGGTTGAACTTGATGGACTTGTGTCTTTTTTCAACCTAAATTACTATGTTACTATGTTATGACCAAACTGTTTTGGCCATGTTGTAGGTCAAGGACCGTGGCTGTTTTAACACGTCCGCTGTGCTTGTGTTTAGTTGTCATTTCCCCCTCTCTCATTTATTGTACCTACACAAATGATACATTATTTTTTTTAAGCATAATCATGTAATTTATGATTAAAAAAATTATATGGTGAAACAAAAAAAAAAACTTTTCACTCATCTACAAATGCTACTAAAACCCTTGCTTGCAAGCTTACATTCTAGATGGGATGAGGGACATGAAAAACATAAGTTGCGTGAAAAGGCAGCTAAGATAGGAGAGCGAAAAAATAACATTGTGATAATGGAAGATATTAGGGAACTGTGCGAACTGAATCACACCAAAGTTTACAAAGTTTACAAAGTTTACTTAATTGGTGTTCTAGTTGGGTGCGTTGTAAGCCTACAAGCTACAGCCACATGGAAATAAAAATCTGTGGATATTGCAGGTGAGTAAAGTGTGTGAGGTAGCTAACATATTCCTAATAATTATGTACGGAGGGGGGAGCTTGTTGTGTGGCTGAATGAGAGGTCAAGTCACATAATATGGTGAACCAAACCTATATGGTGAACCTGGGTGTGGGTGGATTGTGGGGAATGGAGGGCATTAAACAGTCAGTTATTACTGCATCAAAGGGATGATGTGAGTATATGTGGGTCCGAGAGAAACTCTGGAACATGTATGGATCAGTCATATCTTGCTGCAGAGGGATGATGTGAGTGTATGTGGGTCCAAGAGAAACTCAGGAACATGTATGGATAAGTCAGATCTTGTTGCAGAGGGATGATGTGAGTGTATGGGGGTCCAAGAGAAACTCAGGAACATGTATGGATCAGTCAGATCTTGTTGCAGAGGGATGATGTGAGTGTATGTGGGTCCAAATGAAACTCAGGAACATGCATGTATCAGCCAGATATTGTTACAGAGGGATGATGTGAGTGTATGTGTGTCCAAGAGAAACTCACGAACATGTATGGATCAGTTAGATGTTATTGCAGAGATATGAAGTGAGTGAATGTGGGTCCAAAGATTCTAATATTTATCCTGAGTTTAGAAATAGTCAATGAATACATGTTTTTCTGTTTCTGTTTTTGTGCAAGTTACATTGCAACAAGTCCAAGTAGTGCATTTCTATTTCAAAACATTATTTTCCCTCAAGATTATTGATCGTGACATTGTAACATTGATATCTGTCATAAAACCCTGAATCACTTCCCACATGCACATATTTTTCAAAAGTACACAACCCAGGGTATGCAACTTGGGCACTTTGACACTTTTCATGCAGTTATTTTAACATCAGTCATATATATTGCTGTATAAAATGTTGTGTTTTTTCCCCACACACATTTTGTACTTTGTAGGTTCAATATATGGTATCCCACATGCATAGGTTTGCAAGAGTTATGTGGCAGTTAGAAGGCCAAAAATGGCCTCCATGCTCCTATTATGCTTATCCAGCCAAAAGCAACCATAGCATCATGGGAAATGTAGTCTACAGTAGAAATCACAGACTGTTGCTACCATTGCTACAGAAGGCCTGTTATTCCCATATAAATCACACATTCACAGAGCTAGCACCACTGTAAGGGATGCTGGGTAGGCATATGCAGATCCAGTCAACAATTATAACCTTTTGCCTCTTAAGCTGTTACACTGAGCCTTTAAACATGGCTCTGGACAGAGGTGCAAATGTCAGATAACCAGATAAACTATTATAAGACAAAAGGTCTAAAACTGCAAAAATCCCCTTGCAAACAATGCAATCTATGTGACAATTGCTCTACTTTTAGAACTTTGCTATAGAAATGCCCTTAATATTTCCTCTTACATGAAGAAGATCCATTTAGTTTGATGAAAGATGAAAAGATCAGTTTAGTTTGTTCCTAAAATCTCACTCGTGGACACACACAAGCAAGTGACATGACACAGAGACTCATCGGTTATGTACAGGAAATTGTTTGCACAAGCTCATGGAAAAATCAAGAGCTGTTTTTATATGAAAAGTGTAAGAGGAAGAAAGTAAACAGCTGCCTGTATTGTAGTCTGAATAGACATTTCACAAGCTCGATCCACTATCAGATTCCAGGATAGCTTGAAGTCAAAACAGCTTATAGATCTATACTATTCACGCTAAAATGTCCACACTTATTCCCATTTTATTCTTATTTTCATGATGTGCCTTAAAATAGAACCTTTTAAAACTGGACATTTCCGATTATCTAAAGTACAGGTCATCAAGCTACAGATCCAAACTGCAGCTTTAATATCATTGTACAAGGACATTGATAACTGCAACCAGTTGATTATTAGAAATTTGCAATGCTGCTACACTATATCGTGTAGATATCATTGGTACAGTGGATTTCATTAAAATGATGATCCATCCATTGTTAACATATAAAAGATTTCAAGAATCTCTTCACTGCCATTTTTCTTTTGAACTATACATTTGCTTCTAGTTATTCAAGAATGTATCATTTGCCATTTTTGTGTTGTCATAAATGACAGTGTAGACTATTTTTGTGTTTATCTGTCTCCACTGTAAACTCTTTTTAGGTGACACAGTCCTTTTAAATCTCAAGGGATTACAAATACCTTGATAATCAATAACACTCCAAACATCTGTTTAAACATTTTTATACACTGATCATTATATGCTGCATGTTTTGCCCATTGATTATTTGGAATATACAAACATTTACCATTGGCTGTTAATATGGTTTTATTGGATAAACAGTCTTGTCTTATAGAAACAATTTTAGATTTTTGACATTTCTATATATGTTTTCTATATATGTTTTTACATGTTGATTTTTGAAGACTGCAGATGTATACATCAGCAGATTTAATTTGATGAATGGCTGACTGGCTTTCAATTCTGGTTTATTCTGCATTCCTCTTCATACAGTTGGGAGGAGTGAGAGAGCGAGATGTCACCAGAACTGATCTGATTAACAGAGAAACATTGCCAGCATGTTATCAATTGGAAGGCAGCAGTGTGAAGAAAGACCGCAATTACCGAGAATCTGTAGCATGCCCTGCTTCTGAGTGATTTGCTCATGTGAAAGAACATGGAAGAGAACGATCACCCAAGTTGGTGTGACAAATAGGTACACTTGGCCAATATTTATCAAAAAATATCTTGAGCAAAGTTGAAAAACTGAAACAATTACCAAAAGCATTCCACTGGTTTCTCTGGTGATATCTCTGCTTTCTGAACTTTGACAAGTTCCTATTATACATAACTTTTTATATAAAGTGGCTCTGCTGAATAGCTGAGTAGCTTTAGTATGAACCAACTGCAATGTGAACGTTGTATTATTTAAAATGCACCAATAATATTGTTTGTTAATCTTAGTTTAAATACAATTATTTTAAGGAAAAATGTACAAAATAAAACAAACTTTCTAAGCCTCTCGTTACCAGCCTTTTAATGTAAAGCATACAAAAATATAAGCTCTATACAATGTCTTGTCAGCCATTTATTTTTCAAAACTTACTATATATTAAAGTCTAATAGCAACTTGTTTAGATTTTTGACATTTCTATATTTATTTTTTTTGACACTTTGATAGTTGAAGACTGCCGATATATTAAGGAAGAAAGAAAGAATCTAAAATGGGAAGTGTTGGGTAATGTAATGACTACATTATGTCTTTGAGACTTGGATGGTTAATTTCAGACCCCCTGGCTCCTGAGGTAATTAAAAGTGTAGATAATGGTGGTTAAACTGTTTCTTCACAAAGAGTAAAAATGGCTACCACAAGGTCCTGTAAGGCTATAAGAAGAATTGGGTCAAGGGTTCCTAATTACATGGCTTTAAAAATAATATGTGTCTACTCAATAAGGGTACTGTACGCTTATAAAAAAAATAAATGTATATAACAGTACTGTTTCCTAGTCCATCTGTACTGTAAGCTTGAAACCTTGCTCTTACTCATATTGGTCTCTGGAACTGTAATTAAGTTTCTAACACCCTTTTAAATTCTATACCAAGTGCTGTGTAAATTTTTGGCGCTATATGAACACTAACATAATGTAAAATGCATTACCCATGATGTGTTACCTACTCATGCAAGACCTTTTCAAACAGAACTTAAGAGAGAAAGGCCCAGGGGACAAACACATTTACACGACAAAAGCCTTGATACAAATATCACAATAGATCTTAGAGATCTCTTGGCTCCATCCATCCTTCTGGAGGGAAGGCTGACACAGACATGTCAGTGTCTTTAGAAAGACGGCAACAATTTGGGAGCTGGTTAACGCCTTGTGTGCTGGGAAGATTTTAACAAACGTCTATAACATTAATTTATTTACTGGCATAATATTTTACCACAAAAACAATGTACAAAGACAATGTTATCTTCTGTTTTCACTGTAGACCACAAAACAGATATTCAGAGTATTTAAAACAAGGATATCCTTTCTAACACTTTAATAACTTTACAGGTAATGTAATCCAACCACAGCATTTGAGTCTGTGTATTAAAAGCAAATTAATAGTTATCAAGGCTAATAGAGTTCCTCATTTGTAGTTTTAGTAATGTTTTTCATGACTGTATTGATTACATTCTGGATTAATCTGTAGACTGCAGACAAACCATTGCCCTATGTATAATAGAAAGATTGCATGAAGTTCAGCCATTTTAAATAGAAACACTTTAATGACAGATTAGAAATAAAGTACATTACTGAGCCCTCTTTGCTCTTTATAGCTGTATCAGAGCACAGACATGTTCAGAACCTTGGGTCAGATCTTGACTCATCTAAATCAAGATAAAGATCTGACCCAATATTCTAAACATGTTAGCCCCCATGATACAGCTAAACAGAGCCCCGAGGACTCAAAAATGTAATTTAATTGTATTCTTTCATTAAAGCATTCTGATTTAAAATGTCTACAATTTCTGCAATTTACATTGCAATAATATTTATTTACATAGCGCCAACTATTTATGTAGCACTTGGTACAGAGAATAGAGGGGGGCTACATACTAAGTTAGACTAACTAGAACAGACTGATACATGAGGTAGAGAGCGCTGCTCGCAAGCTTACAATGTAGATCTCAATGTACCGAAATGCCAAATTGGCCAGAGATTGTATAGAAATATTGGAGAACGACATTGAGTGATTTTTTTGATACTGCAATATGGCAATATCTGCTGAAGATGTGATGTGATGTAATAGTTATATTACCCATAAATGCAAGTCTATGGTCTGAATTCTGACTTATAGACGGCATTCTGTGTCCCCAGCTACAAAGTGAGATACTAGTGCTGTAAAGTCTGTGGGGGGAGGGTGTTGCTACCCAAAAACACTACATGTCACAAAATAGCAGCACCCAGTCACACTTGTTTAGTAAAGTATTTCACACAACTAAAACAAAAACATATCTGAAATCAATCAAATGCAAAATAAAAAAATAAACCCTTTTCATTTTTTTAGTGATAGTGTCCCTTTAAAACCAATAATATCCATTCTGTCTCCTTTGCTAGTGCTCCACTATCTCCCACTCTCATTGATGTGCTAAGTAGAAGCACTTCATTTTGAGCCAAATCAAATCCAACCTCAAACAAGACAGTCAAGTAGCAACAAGTTCTAGTTAGTTTCATACATATCCACATTTGATTCATATAAAAAATAAGTCATATTTATGTAAAAAAAAAAAATGGATACAAAGTCCATCTACCTGGCACAGAAGCAAAGAAAGGTGGTTTCTTTTAATATCAGTAAGAGATAGGCGGAGGATTTTATGAAACCTGGGTTAGTTCTCACACACCAGCCTCTAGGCAGAGACCAGATGTGAGATAATGTAACAAACAAGTGTTGGCCATCATTTATTCATTTTACCTGTTTTCTATGGCTCTTTACATATTATTGATTTAACATCAAACAAAATCTTTTATGGAAAAATACAAAATTATGATTAAAAATCCCCCAGATGAAATAGGGATATATTTATAATGTTTTATTTATTTTTTTTATAAGTAGGACTGGCATCAAAAAGGAGATGTGGGTAAGGGAAAATTCAGGTGAGCAGGAAGTAAATTGTGGTCAGGAAGTAGATCGAACAACAGGGCATTGAGGAAAGTGTTTGTGAATATGTGAAGATGGTTTCAGGTTTATTTACCTTTTTCCATCTAGTCTAACGATAAGATATGTATTAAAAAAAAAAAATACATCCTTTGGGAGCTAGTCAGGTAACCAGCCTGTAAAAAACTGCATTTAATTAATGCAGCTGAAACATTAACATAAGTATATAAACTGAATGTAAATCATATACTTTCATCATCCATGGATATTGGGCAATCCCAATCCACAGAGAATATCTTAACCCTTTAAGGACCAGGGATTTTCCTGGGCCAAGGACCAGAGCGTTTTTCAATTTTTAATACGCGGTTTTTGAAACATAAATTTCCTCTCTCTCATTTAACGCACCCATACAAGTTATATGTTGTTTTTTAGAGGACAGTTAGAGCTTTCTTTTGATACCCTATACATAAAAATGATTTACATTTTAGTATTAAAAAATACATATAAAAGAGGAAATTTTTGAGGAAAAAAAAGTTTTTCCCCATTATTTTCCCAATAATAAGCTACATAACTAGTGCAACACTAACCCACTTATCCCCCCTAATTAACTAACTAATAAAAAAGAAAAATATTAATTCCCAAACCCCCCATAACAAAAAAGACAGAAAAAAACCTCTGAAGAGTGCGATGTCAGATCAGTAAAAATCATGCAACAGGCATGCAGGGGTTACATTTTATTAAATAAATATATTAAAATTACCTTTATTTATTAAAAAAAACTTTAAAGATTGTAAAAATAAAAAAATCTGTTAAAAAAAAAAAAACTAAATGAGGGCCATAAAGTTGAAGGAAACTGATCACAGTTAAAAACTGTGATCAGCAATGAAAGGGTTAATGTTTTTTAAAAATTTTTTTACCTATGTGTATGTAATTAATTTCTTTTTACTTACAGGTCACTCTCTGTGCTTCACTATAAGAACGTGAAGCACAGGGAGTGAATTAGAGGCAAAGTCAGTGTGTGAACACACTGACTTTGCATTCTAATTTGCATGTTATCGCGGTGATTGAGCAATCACCGCGATCACATGCCCGGAAACTGACCGATCGGGTCCAGGAGCTTTGCCTCGGGTGCGAGGCTTAGTCCTGGACCCGTTGCAGACTAGCTGGCGGTGCCCACGGAGCGCACCGCCGGCTAGACTGCATGACGAGTTAACTCGTCATAAGGTTGCTAATGGTGCGGCTCTTATGACGAGTTAACTCGTTATAAGGTCGGGAAGGGGTTAATGTATCTTTCCTGGTTACTTTGTTATTATTGTTATTAAGGTGATAGGCTGATACATGTGGCTGAGAAGCAAGAATAAGCAAATTGTGTGTACAAGGACAGAAGTGTTCATGACAAAATCTGCAGAACCACAGAACATCACAAAGTCTTGTAAATGTGTACCATGAATATTGTGGATGCCTAGTACTGCTGGGAAAAGCTCCAGCTGTGTTTTCAGTAGGGGGGAGGGAGAAACAAAATCAGAAATCTACAGCCTATGGAAGACACATTCTGCAATAGAGTCCTATCCTTGTGTTAAGTGAAATGCAGAGTTCCATTTGTAATCAGCTGTGCAGAATAAACATGTATTATGTAGTTATGCTTAAAGTATTTGTTGTATTGTTCAGACAATGCAACAGGAAACCTTAATATGACAGGAAGTTTAGTTAAAGTGCATTCTCTCCACGTTGGTTCAGCAGTAAGTCTCAATCACTCTTATCTGTCATTTCAAAAAACTTTATTATGTTACATATCTTAAATAGTTTAGCATTTTTCTAAAATATGTTTAACAATATATTTTTGTATTTTGCCACACTGATTTCTGACCCATTCTGTGACAAAACATTTCCTTGAAAATCATACCTAGTGCGCTTTCTCTTAGGTTCTGGTTTTTCAAAATTACGTTTACAAAATGATCCATTAATTCTATGTTTATTATAATGTATCATCATTTTATACCATGCTGCAAAACGTTTGTGGGGTCAAACACTATATGGACACAAGTATTGGGACACACCTCTTAATTATTGAATTCATGTGCTTCAATCAGACTCATTGCTACAGGTGTATAAAAGCAAGCATCTAGCCAAAGATTGGGAGCCAGGCCTTCTCGTCTGACATCAGTGCCCGGCTTCTCAAATGCTTTGCTGGATGAATGGGCAAAAATTCCCATAAAAACACTCCAAAATCTTGTGGAAAGCCTCCCCATAAGAGTGGAAGCTATTATAGCTGCAAAGGGGAGGGGAGGGGCACATGAGAGGTACTATTTAAAATTTCAATTACACAATAATTCAATGCTTAAAAAAATATTTCCATGTATCATTGCATAATATTATATTCACAGTTGCAATAATAACAAAAACGGTAACTATATATTATATAGTTTAACTTATGATTAGCCAAACCTTTATGGACTGTGCTGTGATAAATAAAAAAAACTATAACTACATGCTATGTATGAAAATGTTATACCTTGTATAACACCCCTATTTGGACTGAGTTGACACTCAGAGCTGCTAAATAGGGGTGTGGGATAGATAGTGCTACAAAAGTGCAGCCTCAAATATTAACACATAATTGAATTAGCACCTCTGTGCCGGAGTCTCAACATAACTGCTTTGTGAACTTCTCAAAGCTAGTATTTTTTGCTCATCTGCCATTTGCAAACTGTCCGAGTCATCTTTCACCCTACTTCCTCCATCTATATGGATTTACATTTGGAGAAAGCCAAAAGAATGCCTTCCGCTCATAATGTATGCTGCCAACTATTAAACATGCATAAGGAATGCATTATGGTTTTGGCAGCCATCTTATGGAAGTCATATGGATAAATCTGCAGGGACATGTAATGGCCATTTTACAAGACAAGGTGTTGTAAACACTGTTCCCTCATACTGTTCCCATAGTCAAGTATGACAATGCTTTATACACATTGATAAACAGATTCAATCATGCTTTCATAAACACCATGATGAAATCTATTCTCTAGGCTTTCCATTCCCCAGGCCTAAACATCATTGAACCAGTATGGAAAGTAATGTTTTCGATTTCCCTCACCATCCAAACTTACTTTTGAAGAATGGTCACTCCATACACATGATATGATACCATCACAAGAAGGTTTCAAAATATTCTAAAGGCAAAAAAGTGGTTATAGTCCTTATTAAGTCAGTTGTATTAATATTTATAAATATTTTGTAAGTATTTATTGGATTAAAAAGCAGGGAAGTCTTGGTGGGCATCAGTGGAACAAGAAGACTTGTATGCATAATCACAGAAGTTGTAGATAAGATAGCACATTATACATGCCTGCCTCTGTTGTGAGATGAAACATGACAAATGTGGAATATATTGCACACAGATATTGTCTTCTACAACTAGCATGCAGGACCAGCCAGGAAGCTGCTGTTAATTGCTTGTATAGCTGATAAAAAAAAAACTTGTCTAACCAGTCTTGTTTTGCCAGCTGTTCAGCTATACAGAAGCAAACAGTGTCTGTTCATTTAATTAACCTTTTTTCTGCAAAGCACTGGAGGTGCTGAGATTTTTTTAAGCAGAGACTATAAATAAAGTTAATAATACTGCAACATAAATTTAGTTTACATAATAAATAAGTAAAGGTTATAGGTCCTCCTTTCTTTACTTTTATTGGTCAAGGAAGTCTGTATTTAATAGTGGACCAGAGCTGCCATTAGATTATTCACACGTGTCCATTTTCTGGTGACCACAATTTAACAGACAAGCCCCATAATCTTTAAATACACCTTTGCTCTCTAACCTTTCTTAATAGGAAAGCATTACAGATCCTTTGGCTGGGGGTAGAATGGTCAGCAAAGTAAAACAAATTATTTTTCCATGTAAAATAGCTATTTAACGGACCTTCCAACTGTCCAGCACAACGTAACTTTTTTTTCTTTACTTTTACTTTTTTTCAGTGTACTTATTTTTTGGGGGACTTACTTTATTTCATTCATAGAGACCCCAGCCCCTGCACAGTTCAGGCATCATACAAAATTGCATTCCAGACACAGGCTGTGTCAGTAATGCAATTCGGATGCCACATTTGGCCCCTTGGTGCATTTGTGTCGGTGACACAACTGAGCCAAGGGGTCAGGAATGAAAGTAGGAGGGGCTGGGGACTAAATAAAGTATAAAGTAAGTCCCCCCCCCGCCCAAAAAAACAATGTAATTAAGTTAATTATTGGCTCAGTGTCAAAAAAAAATGTTCAGTTGTCCTTTGAGGGTAAGTCTTTAAGAATAAAGGATTCATAGATGTAACATTTCTGGTTACTCTATCTTTCCTGATTCTGTATAATAGCAGCTTCCAGCTCCAATGAATGCACAGTACAAGAGAAAATTGCTTCCACCACCCTGATGTGAATCAGCAAATGTCAAATATGATACGAAAATATATTCACCAAATCACCAAAATGAATTACATTACTTAATTATAAATAATGTAAAAATATAAAAAGCAGATTAACCGTTTGCATATAGGTTGTACATAATGTCAAGTTGGAAGATACATGGCTAATTACATGTTAACATTGTAGGGGTTATGTGTAAAAACTCTTGCACGTTAAAGTGTCAGGAGCTGAAAAATAACCTATAAGGAAGCAAGAAAAACACTTTAGTTGTCCTATAACCCTTATAGTGCTTGTGAAGTTGAGTATCAGTGTTAAGGTGCATGAGCCATAGTGTGATCACTCAAGCTGACACTACTAATAAATTGAATTGAGACCCTTGCTTCCTTAGACTAAGCAATGCTTAAAAAGTAGTGTCCGCCTTAGTGGATACATGTGGGTTTACTCAGAGCTCTGCCTCTCAACAGAGGCGCAGCTCAGCAAGATGCCGATGCACACTCACCCTGCACTGTCTGATCGGGGTTTGTGGGAGCTCTTTCCTAGTGCAGAGAGAGAACTTGGTTTCTAAATTTCACCAACAGAGGCTACCTAGCTAAGGTTTCCTCTGTTTGAGGCATTCAAAAACAAAGGTCTCTGTCTGAGCCTCCATACAGATACACACCAGTTTACTTCACTAAGGTGGACACTATTTTTTTTAACTTTGCTTCCTCTAAAGAAGCAAGAGTTAAAACATGTTTAGTTGTCCTTTATAACTGGTTTCAAGTACATTTTTTAGTGCTGTCAGTTTGAGTGACACTGCTAGCTAAGGTCCCCTCTGTTGGAGGAATTAAAAAGCAAAGGTTTTTCTCTCTGCAGATTATTGGTGACAGCCACAGCCTATGGAAGAATCAGGGCTGCGGGTCAGAGGTTAAACTGTCATGTACATTAAAAAGTACATGCCAGTTTATCGTCATGCTAGTGCCACTCATATTTTTACTTGTTCTTCCATATTAGAATCACAAGTGAAAAAAAGGAGTTCAGTGGCACTTTAAGTCTATAGAAGTTCAGCAAGGCCAGCAATTTTTTAAGTTGGAAACCCTGGGACAAGACTACAAAACCAAGACAACTAAGAATTTATACATTGAGGAATATTCACTGAACACTAACCTGTGGTGACTAGTGTGTGATCAAGAGAACTGCAAAAGGTTTTTCGTTACTGTTTAGGAGGACACAGAATGGGCCTGTGATGGCATTTCTCAGCTTCTATATAGGTTAGGGGGCAATAGAGGGCACTCTAGCAGCTGGAATGTCAATTTTATCAGTTATACATCACTAGTTTAGGCAAGCAATTAGAATATGAACCTGTAATGGAGGACATTTATAACTCCAGCTATTAAAGTTTACAAATGGAGCATCATGGCAAATCTAGTTTATAGCACCTACTCTATGTTTCTTGGCCTAAGAATCATGGGAAGTGTAGCTTAAAGCAGCAGGCATGCTGTCAATTTATAATCTCCTTATGTTTCCATGATGCCACACAAACTTTTTTCAGCACAATAGGACTGAAAAATTAAAGCATTATGATACTGGCATGATAACACTTTAATAAACAGGCTGTGATCAGCAGTCAAATGACATGTGAGAAATACATCTTACTGCACATTCCAAGCAAACAGGAAATGACTCACATTGTATAAATGTGGGTGATACACTGTGTTAATATTTGGGTGTGCACTGGTCCAGCATATAGGAGTTCTGAACTTCCCAAAAAAAGTCTGAATGCTTTTCCTGTTTCTAAGTCCATACCTCTCTGCCTTCAGGGAAAACTACCAAGCTGAGATGTAAATATAACCAGATACACCTGTTTTCAAGGAGAAAAGATTTAAATTGTAACAGACGTATTCTTTACATTAATCACTGGAGCACCTCAGAACACTCAGATACTGCTACTTTATTGACATTGGTATTGTATTACCATAGAACCATGGATTGGAAAGATAAGTCTGAAGCAATTGGCTATCTAGTCTATATATAAAGAAAACCAATACTTATTTGTTCTCTTACATCCATCTAAAGGCAATATTAGGTAACTACTACCAGGGCTGGGCTGGGAACAAAAACCAGCCCTGGAAAAAATTCCTCTTCCTCCACTCCCCATCCCACTCCGGAACTGCTGCCGCAGCATCTGGTAGCAGTAGGTGAATTTCTTAAAGCGGCTGTGGCCGGCAAACTTCTTAAAATGGCCCGCCGCCACTTTAAGCAATTCGGCAGAGGCCACCAATTTAAGAAGTTCAGTGCCCATCGCCGCTTTAAGAAATTCGCCTCCTGCTGCCGGATGTTGCACCAGCCGAACTGCTTAAAGTGGCGGCCACCGTCAATTTGCTTTAAGTGGCCAAGGCAGCACCGGGGCAGGCGGCAGACTGGGATTTTTCCCCGGTATCCCGGTGGGCTAGTCCAGCCCTGCCTTTACTTTTTCAACAAAATAAAATTGTCATATTTCCCCATTTGTCTTGCACTCTTTAACTTATAATCATGCTCTCTTTTTCTAGCAGCTATTACACTTATCCCACTATTACACACACACAGACACACACACATATATATATGTGTGTGTGGGTGGGTGTTAATTTTTTTTTTTTTAACAGTGAACATATAGAGTGTACTGGGTGTATAATTATATTCGTGACATGTCTCACGGGTGGGGCCCTAAAATGATAGGTTTGTTTTTGATCACAAGGATAAAACATGTATGATTACAGATAGAATGGGGCAGATTTCACCTTTTGTTTACATCTGGACTGTGGGTGACTATGTTCTTTGCACTTTTGACCTATGCACCATTATGTCTCAAACAGACCCACTACAAACACAATTATGTAATGTCATTTTTTTTTATCAATCTATTTTGTTACTCAAACTCTGAATCTAACTTTCTAAGACTTCTGGTTTTCTTCCTTTTAACTTAAATAAGTTTTTTTTTTAAAGCTGTGAACTGTGCTTTACGATTATAGAATGTGTTGTAATGCCTAAGGAAGGGAAATGAAAGCTTGCAATAAAACTCAGCTAGCGAATAAATGGTATAATTTTAACTACGTGTTTCCTTAATAAGTCTTAACTCCACACATAATGGACAAGCCTGCAGATGTGCATGCTGTACAGGCAGTTGTGCAAAATATTGTAATTACAGTTATTATTTATCACATTTTAATACTTTTACCTTGCAGCCAAATTCTGGAGTGCCAAGGGGGAGACATAAGATTCTGTAAAGCTGGCATTTATGCGTGAATTAAACATATTTAGAGTACAGATACCAATGCATATATATTTATAATTATTATACATAAGTATGCATTACAATAATAGGACATTAGCAAGTTGGAGCAGTTCTTTAATGATTAATTGTTAGGATAACGTCACCACACTTATTGAGTAGTCCACAGTTTCTTTTTTATTATTTGGTGTGTTCTGCAACTTGCACAGACATTTAAAATAGAATAATGATTGTTTGAAATTCATTGTATAAAATATAAAAACATTTTTACACAATATATGCACAATGTTAACCAGTCTTTTTTTATTGCTTTGTTACAGGTCTAATGTAACCCCTTAAGCATTGGATCTATTTTTTAT
This sequence comes from Pelodytes ibericus, assembly GCA_036172795.1. Classification (NCBI taxonomy): domain Eukaryota; kingdom Metazoa; phylum Chordata; class Amphibia; order Anura; family Pelodytidae; genus Pelodytes; species Pelodytes ibericus. Next base: position 138,948,790 of record CM069862.1, read on the forward strand.
TTTTTACTGTAGTTTACTGTATTTATAAGTGATTTTACATTATATTAAAATTTTATTTAAAAAAAAAACTATGAGCCACATATGGTGGCATTGTCCATTGTTAACCAAGTTCTGGTCAAACATCTTTGCTCTCATCAGTTCATTCTTAAATTATCCCCTACTCCCATAGTTCACTATAGCTTTTATGGACATGCTTCCTACCGGACAAATAAAAAAATTGACACTACACATTTTGGCAGAAGATGGAAATCAACTCCATCATCCGCCCTCTTAAAGACAAAAAAGGATCTGTAAAGGCGATGGAACACATGACCATTAAACTGCAACATACTTTATCGAACAGAAACATCTGGGACCCTTGGTACCTTTATGCAATTCCACACCTTGACTGGTCCTCTTACCCGACTCCACCTGTTGTACCAAAATAAAAAAAAGGACAAAATGACAAAAGATAAAGAAAAGAGAATCAACACTTTTCTTCTTCTTTTTTTATTTATTATGAAAATATCAAATATATATATATTTTTATAAATTTCTTAACTCCAAAACATGCATGGTTCCAGTTTATAAATGTCACATGGTTCATAGCGATCAAATACAGGGAGTGCAGAATTATTAGGCAAGTTGTATTTTTGAGGATTAATTTTATTATTGAACAACAACCATGTTCTCAATGAACCCAAAAAACTCATTAATATCAAAGCTGAATATTTTTGGAAGTAGTTTTTAGTTTGTTTTTAGTTTTAGCTATTTTAGGGGGATATCTGTGTGTGCAGGTGACTATTACTGTGCATAATTATTAGGCAACTTAACAAAAAACAAATATATACCCATTTCAATTATTTATTTTTACCAGTGAAACCAATATAACATCTCAACATTCACAAATATACATTTCTGACATTCAAAAACAAAACAAAAACAAATCAGTGACCAATATAGCCACCTTTCTTTGCAAGGACACTCAAAAGCCTCCCATCCATGGATTCTGTCAGTGTTTTGATCTGTTCACCATCAACATTGCGTGCAGCAGCAACCACAGCCTCCCAGACACTGTTCAGAGAGGTGTACTGTTTTCCCTCCTTGTAAATCTCACATTTGATGATGGACCACAGGTTCTCAATGGGGTTCAGATCAGGTGAACAAGGAGGCCATGTCATTAGATTTTCTTCTTTTATACCCTTTCTTGCCAGCCACGCTGTGGAGTACTTGGACGCATGTGATGGAGCATTGTCCTGCATGAAAATCATGTTTTTCTTGAAGGATGCAGACTTCTTCCTGTACCACTGCTTGAAGAAGGTGTCTTCCAGGAACTGGCAGTAGGACTGGGAGTTGAGCTTGACTCCATCCTCAACCCGAAAAGGCCCCACAAGCTCATCTTTGATGATACCAGCCCAAACCAGTACTCCACCTCCACCTTGCTGGCGTCTGAGTCGGACTGGAGCTCTCTGCCCTTTACCAATCCAGCCACGGGCCCATCCATCTGGCCCATCAAGACTCACTCTCATTTCATCAGTCCATAAAACCTTAGAAAAATCAGTCTTGAGATATTTATTGGCCCAGTCTTCACGTTTCAGCTTGTGTGTCTTGTTCAGTGGTGGTCGTCTTTTAGCCTTTCTTACCTTGGCCATGTCTCTGAGTATTGCACACCTTGTGCTTTTGGGCACTCCAGTGATGTTGCAGCTCTGAAATATGGCCAAACTGGTGGCAAGTGGCATCGTGGCAGCTGCACGCTTGACTTTTCTCAGTTCATAGGCAGTTATTTTGCGCCTTGGTTTTTCCACACGCTTCTTGCGACCCTGTTGACTATTTTGAATGAAACTCTTGATTGTTCGATGATCACGCTTCAGAAGCTTTGCAATTTTAAGAGTGCTGCATCCCTCTGCAAGATATCTCTCTATTTTTGACTTTTCTGAGCCTGTCAAGTCCTTCTTTTGACCCATTTTGCCAAAGGAAAGGAAGTTGCCTAATAATTATGCACACCTGATATAGGGTGTTGATGTCATTAGACCACACCCCTTCTCATTACAGAGATGCACATCACCTAATATGCTTAATTGGTAGTAGGCTTTCGAGCCTATACAGCTTGGAGTAAGACAACATGCATAAAGAGGATGATGTGGTCAAAATACTCATTTGCCTAATAATTCTGCACTCCCTGTAGAGATCACTGCCTATCTCCCCTACGTTGAGCATGCTATTGAGCTATTTGCTCCAGTTACCCATGAACTGAACAGTAGCCATTTTCCAGACTAGACAATAGTTCAATTAGTCCCTCCCCTAGCCCCCATCCTCTTACCCCCCTTGTTGATCCTTCCCATTCCTACCTGCAGGATTCTTTTGATAACGGATGATTAACACGGTCCCTATAGACACCTACTCTCCCAGTATTACTAGCCATATCTTATGAGGGCTGAATTTTGTAACACCTCAATACGAGAGACTAGTCTAGATGTACACCCTGTTACCTGAACGTTAAATTCCCATCTCAATCTTTTTATTGAGTAGACCCTATAGGATATATACATGTATATATTTCTATGACTGATTATATATATTATTATTCAAGTTTATGTTACAGGTTGTTCGTATTGATACAGAAAATAGTACTTATGGAATACTTTTGTTCACCTCATAAAGTTGATATGTTTCTCCAAGATTTGATGGACGGTCTATTCAATAAAGAGAGAATTGCAGTGAATTGAAATAGGAATTTTCAAACTGTAGGCGAGATGTAAAAATTCTCCAACGCAGCTGAATGGGAGATTTTTTTCCAACTTTGCTATTTTGGCCATAAAGGGACACTACCACTTGCATAAGATGTAAACTAGATAACTTGGTCATTTAAAACAAACACATATATAAATCATATGCCAATATATATATATATATATATATATATATATATATATATATATATATATATATATATATATATATATATATATATATATTAAATACAATTAGATTAATTGCATAGAAAAGGAAAAATACAATTAGCTGTTTATATCCTGGCTCCATTTTGTGAATATTTCCCATAATGCAACATCATCCAAAATCTTCCAGTCAATCTCACTTTACAACTGATGCCAAAGCCTACATGATGATATCATAAGATATACCCCTGCTCTCTTACTGGCTCGTGTGTCTCATAGTGGGCAGGATTCGGTAGCTGTGTACAACTTTCTTTACTTGCCTTCCAACACAAAGAGAGGAGATTAACATGATCAAACAGGATCATAACTCTGCCCCTTTGTGATGTAATAGTTACATTACCTTCCCATTCAATGCAAGTCTATGATCAGAATTCTGACTTATAGACGGCATTCTGTGTCCCCAGGCCCAAAGTGAGAAATTTGTGCTGTAAAGTCACTTGGGGGTGGCACCCAAAAACATTATATTTCACAAAATGGTGGCGCCCAGTCACACTTGTTTAGCTACATATTTTATTAAATACAGTCACATAACAAAAACAAAAGACATATCTGAAATCAACAAAAAAATAAAACCTTTTAATTTTTTCGTGGGAGTGTACCTTTAAGTTTAAGTATTCCCATCTCAATTCCCTGCAATTATCTCTTTATTGAGTAGACCGTGTCTACTTACATCAAAGCCTGGAGAAACATATCAACTTTATGAGGTGAACAAAAGTATTCCCTAAGTACTTTTTTTTTTCATTTAAAACAATGGGGCTATGTAGACAGAGCAATAGTGGGAAATGTTCATTTTTATTGCTCCATATTTCGAACTTTGCCCCAGGTATTGCGCATTGACATAACCCTTCTGTGTTTAACCACTGTTATCTTTCATTATCTGTTATTTTGAACAGCTTCTGTACAACTGCAGTGATGAGTGACTGTAGATCTCAAAGGCCATTAACAGATCAGGATGTACGAATATCACTATTCAATCAAAGGTGGGAATGATCTATTTACTGACACACCTGTAAGAATATCCTTTAATCAACTTGGTAATCCTTAAGGCTTGGCAATACCTATACCTGGTAACCCCACTATAATTTTTTTTTGCAAGTTAATGTAGTTGAGTATGTAGCCATTTACATCTCTCAGTTACCTCACCAACTGGTAGAAAGACAATTGCACAGAGTCATGGTAGCAAATGGTTAAATCCAGTGTCTCTAAAGGAATAAATGTAGACTCCATTTGGTACATGTGAGTGCCCATAAAATAATTTCAGATTTAGTTCTTCGTCAGGATAGCCTTAAATATATCCTAGGTATTCTAGGAAATCCTTTATGGTGTAAACTGTTACTACTTCCACTGGATGTCATTTCCAGGTATCTACTACTCTTCCTACAGAATAATATTTTTTTTCACGATTCAGTCCTCTAACATAAAGACGAAATAAGCTCCATCTATGGCCCACTGTTGTTGTGCTAGATGAAATGCATATACATTTAGCCAGTGTAATTTTAAAGTTAAGGTATCACTATATATATCTTGTTAAATTATATAGTTGTTAGAGGAGAGTATTTGTTTTAAGGCTCTCTTCACAAAGACATGCTGTATAAATTGCGATTTATATTGAGTCTAACTAAATTGTATTTATTATTGCTATTTCAGTCCCTACTAGGGGACCTTTATTAAATAACAAGTTGGGACTGAAACATTGATAATAAATAAATGTTGATTGATTATTTTTGGTGTATCTGTATAGTTTGCTTATGCAAGCACCAAGGCAGTTGTATTATGGAAAGTTGGTGGACTGCAAGGAGCATGACATCTATAATGTAAATATATTTCCCCAGATATATCCATGGCAGCACTACGTATGGGTATAGCTCCTCCCCTTCTCAATTGGACAGGAACACCTCCTAAATAAAAGAGACTCCCCCCTATACCCCTTCAGTCTTTTTTTCCTGTCCACTTCTCAGGGACAGTGGAGTTTGCATCTCCTAAAAATTTTCTTTTGTGACTTATTCGGGTCTAATTGTACCCTTGGCCTATGGGGAGTTCAGCCTCTCTCCCCATGGAAGCCTCAGGACACGGCGCCTCACCAAGGGCGACCCCCTGGAGGATTCTCCCCTTAGCGACCGGGGAGCTATGCTGCAGTAACCCTATAGGTAGCAGCTGGATGTGCCAGACCCAGAGAGGTGGTAATTCCCACAGAAGGGTTCACCTACTTGCTGCAAAATATTTGGGCTTCTCTGCTTTCCCAATAAAGATGGCCTGCCCTACCGTCAGGATGTAAGTGGCAGAGAAATAAAAATGTACCTGACCGGGGGTGGGCTCCTGTTTCCTTGTAGTTGATCCATTCCGGTCGTGGAACGCATGGTAGAACGCACGCCGATATTTTTGGCACTTCCGGTTTCGGCACTTCCGGTTTCGGTACTTCTTATATTTAAAAGGTAAGCACCTCTATTCTGTCAGTATGCTGTTAGATGTATCTCTGCATAACTGGATTAAACTTCTGTCTTCTGACTGCAGGTAAGTTACATTTCTTGTCCTTTTATTGTAATTTCCCTTTTCCCCAGTCCTTTTCAAAGCAATAATTGGTTGCTGGAAATTCTAATTTTTTTCTAGCTACCCATACTATGGATTCCCCGGTCAGGCTTCGAGAAATAGGTCGCAATCTATAGGTTCTGAGTAAGTCACTACAAAAAATTTAATGACACAAAAAATAAAAAAAAAAGAGTGCATTTCAGACTTCTGACTGGAGGATTTTCAGTTCTGCCCATAGGTCCTCATACAAGAAAAAGAAGGATAAGACCCCCTTAAGTGAAGCTTGTGATGACAAGGTGCTTCCGGGGAAAAGGCTCTGCTTAGCTTGTCTTAAAGCAGCGGCAGGCCATGCTGAACCGGACCCAGATGTTCTCTCTTACACCCGTCAAGCAGTTTCAGAGGGTCTTCGACAGTCTGAGAGGGCTAAGAAAAGACGTAGATCTTTTAGCCCAGAGGAATATGCTGACTTAAGCTCTGATGAATATGTACCCCCGGTATTTGAGCAAGACGAGTTGTCATCTCAAGATGAGGAATATGGGGCCTCTCCTGTCTTTATAGACAGTGTGAAAATAGAAGCTTTAATCAAGGCAGTTCGTGATACCTTGGAGCTTAATGATAAGAGGGAGGAGGAACCAGCTTCTAGTAAGCATTTTGCTGACCCGAGAAGGCGCAATCCTACCTTCCCATTACATGAGACCATTGAGGACCTCATTAAGCAAGAATGGAAGAAGGCTGAAAAAAGAATCACTATTGAGGGTCGTTTTTCTAAACTATATCCTTTTAAGGCTACGGACAGTAACCATTGGGACCTTGCCCCCAAAGTTGATGCAGCTATTGTTCGATTAGCTAAAAAGACTACCCTTCCATTGGATGATGCCGGTACTTTAAGAGATCCAATGGATAAACGTATGGACTCAAATTTGTCCAAAGCCTATATAGCCTCTGGCTCTGGGCTTCGTCCTGCTGTAGCCCTGACATCTGTCTCTAGGGCCTTGAAGCAGTGGATGGATGACCTTGAAGAGGACACATCTAGTGGAGTCAGTAGATCCAGGCTGCTGGAATCCTTAAGGAAAATTAAGCTGGCTATTGATTTTTCATCAGTAGCTTCCATAGATTTGGTTAAAACCATCTCCAGAAGCATGGTCCTTACTGTAGCATCAAGACGGGCTCTTTGGCTACGTAATTGGGTGGCAGATAATTCTTCAAAAAATAGCCTGTGTTCCCTCCCCTTTCAAGGAGAGATGCTCTTTGGCAAATACCTGGACGAATGTATCAAAAAGGCAGTAGAAGGACGTAAGGCCTTTCTTCCTCAAGATAGACGTCCTAAAAGATCCTTTCCGCAGGACAGACGTTCCTTTCGGGACAAGGACTTTAATAATACAGACCTGGTAGGGAGTTTTCCAGATTCCAATCCTGGAAAAGTGGTCTCTCCTCTTCCAAAACCACCCGAGGACGTGGTGGCAATGGTAAACCTTCAAAGCAATTCTGATGGGATGCCAGTCCAGCACTTGGGAGTGGGAGCAAGACTTCTTCACTTTTACGAGGTCTGGGCTCCAGCAATACAGGACAAGTGAGTTTTAAAGACCCTAAAATCCGGCTACTACCTGGAATTCTCGACAATCCCTTATCCCCGGTTCATGTCTACAAGCATGCATGTGGAAACAGAAAAAGCAGTGGCCATTCAGTCTTTTGTTTCTTCCCTTTCAGCAGAAGGAGTTATATGTCCTGTTCCTGCAAAAGAAAGAGGATTGGGAGTTTATTCCAGACTTTTTCTCACTCCAAAAGCATCAGGGGAGTGGAGACCAATTTTGGACCTTCACGAATTAAACGAAAATCTGTATGTGAGAAAATTCAAGATAGAATCCGTAAGTTCCATTATAAAAGTCATCTCCCCAGGCGACTGGTTAATCTCCATAGACCTTCGAGACGCTTATGTTCATGTTCCTATTGCTCCACCACACCAGAAGTTCCTGAGATTTGCGATTCACCGTCAGCATTTTCAGTTTCAAGCCCTTCCCTTTGTCCTGAGCACAGCTCCCAGGACTTTCTCAAAGATCCTGGTTGCCTCAATATCACATATCCGTCTGGAAAGCATCTCAATATTCCATTATCTCGACGACATCCTGATTCTCTCACACAGCAGAGATATTCTCCTTCTTCATCGAGATCGGATTCTTTCAATTCTTCAAAAATTTGGATGGTTGGTAAACCTCAAGAAGAGTCAGCTTTCCCCCTCTCAAGTTATGATATACTTAGGGGCAAGATTAGACACAATCCAGTCACAGGTCTCCCTATCCCTGGACAGGGGGCTTCGTATTCAATCAAAGATCCTTCGTCTTCTGCCTCTGAACTCCATCCCGGCCCGGGAATTTATGAGCCTTCTGGGAAGTTTGTCCTCTACAATAGGCCTTACGAAATGGGCCCAGTGGCATATGAGGATTCCACAAGAAGGGTTTCTATCCCAGTTTATGAACGAGGAACGTACTGGCATGGTGGCTGTTGAACGAGAATCTATATCAAGGGTATCCTCTGAGCAATATCCCTTGGGTAACTCTCACGACAGATGCTTGCCAATCAGGTTGGGGAGCTCATTTGGGCCTTCTTCATGTTCAGGGGCAGTGGGAAAACAAACAGTATCCTCTATCCTCGAATGTTTTAGAGTTGCAAGCAGTCTTCCAGGCTCTTCTGCACTTTCCTTGTCTGAAACAAAGTTGGGTGAGAGTAAGGATAGACAATACCTCTGCAGTTGCTTACATCAATCATCAGGGGGGTACAAAGAGCAAACGCTTAATGAAAGTGTTGACCCCACTTATGTCATGTCAGAGAAGAATTTGAAGGGGATAAAGGCAGTTTACCTTCCAGGAAAGAACAATCAAGTGGCGGATTTCTTAAGCCGTGTAACCCTGGATCCCACAGAATGGGAGTTAGCCCCTCTGACATTCCAAAGCATAGTTCAGAAGTGGGGTCTTCCTCAGGTAGATCTGATGGCCACAGCGAAGAATCGCAAAGTGGGAAGGTTATTCTCGCGTTACTTCGACCCTTTGGCGGAAGACCAGAATGCTCTCTGTTGCGAGTGAAAGTTCCACCTGGGGTATGTTTTTCCCCCAACTCCTCTGATTTTCAACCTGCTGAGAAGGATCCTGCAGGAGCAAGCGACGATTCTCGCAGTGATTCCTTTCTGGCCCAGACGGCCTTGGTTTCCCCTGCTGCAGAAACTCTCTCAGGACATGCCTCTGAAATTCCCAGATCAACTCAGTCTCCTACAACAAGGTCCGATCTCTCACCCATCTCCTCAGTCTCTCAATTTAAGGGCTTGGAAATTGAGAAGCAACGTCTCTCCAGCAAAGGCTTCTCTTCTTCAGTAATTTCTACTCTTCTGAATGCCAGGAAGAAATCCACTTCTTCAGCTTACTATCGTATTTGGGACATCTTCTGTAGCTGGTGTTTGGCACATAATATTTCTCCTTTGTCCCCCAGTATCTGGGACATCCTTCAATTTTTACAGGACGGATTTGACAAGGGTTTAAGTCGCAGTTCCCTAAAAGTGCATACTTCAGCTATCTCTGCTCTGTTAGATCGGAAATTGGCATTTGATCCAGATATTGCTAGATTTTTTCAAGCCATTCTCAAGCTTCGCCCTCCAGTACGGTCTTGCTCCCCTCCTTGGGATTTACCTCTGGTTTTACAGGCCTTGTCTGATTCTCCGTTTGAGCCCTTGGAGAATGTTTCTATACTTACTCTTACGTTGAAAACCATTCTGTTGGTTGCCTTGACCTCAGGCAGAAGAATCTCCGAGCTAAGCGCTCTCTCCTGTGAGTCTCCCTTTTTGATTCTTCAGGAAGACCGAGTGATCCTTCGTACAATTCCAGCCTTCAGACCCAAGGTGGTTTCTGCTTTCCATATGAATCAGGACATAATTTTGCCAGCCTTTTTCCCTCATCCCTCATCGGAAGAAGAAGAGAAATGGCATCGTTTGGATCTGGTGCGCTGTTTATCTACATACCTGAACCAGACTTCAGTCATAAGGAATACATCTAGACTGTTCATTATTCCTTCTGGTTACAAGAAGGGTCAAGCCGCTTCTTCATCTCTTATTGGCCGATGAATCATCTCAGCCATTAGTCAGGCCTACTCAGCCTCCGGAGTCCCTGTCCCTCGAGGCCTTAGAGCTCATTCTACCAGATCCTTGGCCTCTTCTTGGGCAGCTGCAGCCAACATTTCTGCGGATCGCATTTGTTCGGCAGCAACACATTTATCAATCACTATCAGTTGGATGTAGTGCGTTCATCTACCACAGAATTTGGTAGAAGTGTCCTTTCTGCTGCCTTATAGTTTGTGGATCAATAAACCGTATTTGCATGGATTTATGCGTTGTGGTTATTATTCTCCCTCCCTTACTCCTTTCAGCTTGGGTATAACCCATACGTAGTGCTGCCATGGATATATCCGGGGAAAACAGAAAATTTATGCCATACTTACCGATATTTTCCTTTCCCGGATATATGCCATGGCAGCACTGCGATCCCACCCTCTTCTGAAATCGTGTGATGTTTCGGGGCTTTAAACTAAGACTGAGGGGGTATAGGGGGGGAGTCTCTTTTATTTAGGAGGTGTTCCTGTCCAATTGAGAAGGGGAGGAGCTATAACCATACGTAGTGCTGCCATGGCATATATCCGGGAAAAGAAAATATCGGTAAGTATGGCATACATTTTCTGATTTATATGTAATGTTAATCTATGTATAATCAGGGCCGGCCTTATGGTGTGCGACCTGTGCGAGCAACACCCCAGGGGGCGTCCACCAGGCCACCAGAAAAAAAATAAAAACAAAAATAAAGTTTGCTGGTAGAGGCACTGGATTGGGGAGATCAAAAGATCCCCCCTCACCAGCTCTCTGCTCGGCAAGCTCTGCTGGATCTGGGGAGGGGGCGGAGCTCACCAGCTGAGAGGTGTAGCTCCGCTCCCACCCTGTGAAGCAAAGCAGTGTCTGCTTCACGGGAGCCGCAGGTTCTCAGCCAGTGAGCTCCGCCCCCTCCCTGGATCCATTTTTGCAGGCAGAGGAAGGGGAGAGGGGAGAGAGACAGAACAGAGGAAGGGGGGGGGAGAGACAGAACAGAGGAAGGGGAGGGGGGAGAGAGACAGAACAGAGGAAGGGAGGAGTGGAGAGCGACAGAACAGAGGAAGGGAGGGGTGGAGAGAGACAGAACAGAGGAAGGGGAGGGGGTAGAGAGAAAGAACAGAGGTGGGGGAGGGGGGAGAGAAACAGAACAGAGGAAGGGAGGGGGAGAGAGAGAACTGAGAGAGGGTGAGAGAGAAGAGGGAGAGAGAAGAGAGAGAGGGAGAGAGAGAGGGAGAGAGAGAACGCAGAGAGGGAGAGAGAGAACACAGAGAGAGAGAGAGAGAACGGTGAGAGGGAGAGAGAGAACAGATAGTGGGAAGGAGGGGGAGAGAGACAGACATGGCAAGGAAGAGGAAATGGACAAACATGGGAAGGGAGAGAGACACATACATAGGAGGGGGAGGTAAGAGACGGGGGTGTGCCATGGGGGAGGCCCGCACAGGGTGTCGGAACACTTAAGGGCGGCCCTGTGTGTAATGCACCATCAAATCAGATAAGGAGTTACAATTATTAGGACAAACTATATTATATAATGTATTATTTTTTTACCAGTCTTTCTAGTATGTTTATCATACAAATTAGCCCATCTAATAAAACTGGACAGCCCTGTTATATTAAAAAAAAAAAGATTTTTGCTTAGTCATCGTTTTAGTAACGGAAAAGTACAGCCTGTGTTTTGCACCATTCATTCATGTTTCCAACTGACGTTAAGCTAACTCTTGATTACTGCTTGATATTCAGCCATAATTTAACTGTAGTTTATGGAAGGTGCTCAGTCCTCCCTTATAATAGGTCTGTGATTGGCGTAACTGCTTACAGCTGCTAGTATTATCCAAATTAAGTCAGTGCCCAACACCCAAACCCCCCCCCCCCCCCTTCAGCTGCCTGAAGAACAGGTGTCCAGCTTTCTGACAAAATACTTAGCATTACCCTCACCTCTCACAAAAGAAGAGAATTCGGTCTCAGCCTCCGTTAAACCTTCCAAACACTGCACCTACAGTTAACTCTTTCTCCACTGTCCAACATGAGTATGAAGCCCTAAAATGAATAAAAAGCTAGCTTTTTATCAGCATTATTCGTGCAGCCCTGCACACACTCTTGGCTCTGTGGTCAGATACCTCAAATTACAACACCCCTGGGAGATGGAAAAAAAAAAGCAGCTTGTGGAATTCTGAATTACTTGTGGCTGAATGGACACATTGGTTGTGTCTACTCAGACACCCGATTCAGAGAACAAAGCCTTTAAAAGGAGGGAAACTTTAAGGAGGGAGAATATATTGTGCAGTAAACACATAGGAACATGTAAACAAACATTACATTACAGTAGGTCTTTTAAAATAATTATTCCACGCGTGTGTTTATGAAACCTATTTATTATATGGTAGTTAACCATTTCATCAATGAGAGAGTGCGCAAATAATTTGGGAAAAAAAGAAAAATCAGAAATATGTTCAGTGAAAAGGTCGGTTTGATGTCTGGTTTGGCAATTGTTAAACAAGAAAAATACAAATTTGGTAATTACATAACTATAGATTGTAATACCAGATAAAAAGAAACTGGCCATATGAAAATCATAGATTTTGTCGTTCTTCAGGGCAGCCATATGCACATCTCAGGGATTCTTGAATTCCTATATATATATATATATATATATATATGTGTGTGTGTGTTGGCCTTTTACGACTTGCACTTTTATTCTGAGTTCTCTTTCTGTTAAATACTTCCTATTTCTAATTATGCATACATATAATAATCTAGTATGTTTACTATTCTCTTCTGTCTCTCGCTGTAAAATCCTCCGCCCAAGTCTCTTTCCCCAGATGAATTGCATTGTCGCTTCCTACACACTCTCCAGTTTGGCAGAACAAAAGAGCTGGCTTTATCCTTTGATCCGTAAAGAAGTTGCAGTTCACTTAGAAGTGTTTCACCAAAATCTGACATTTCAGACCACTTTGCTAGAAGATCTTATAATTCACTTGTCCTTATTTTTAAATATAGGGAGTTATATTACGAGCATAAAATACATCTCCCTCCCAGCAGTCTCCATGGGTGGCTTGCAGTGATAGCTCTTGAAGTAACAAAGGGCTGCACAGTCTTCTCTAGATTATTGTATACATTATTAATATTAGATATGTTATAAGGTGTATGATTATTGGATAAGGCAATACCTTACATGTTTTTCAAGCAAGTTTATTATATGGCAGCTGAAAGCACCAAGGATTTACTCGTGGAACTAATCAGAAGATCACTTGCTTGGGTTTATTTGATTCATTAAACCAAGCCCCAAATCCTGTAACAAGTGTTCAGCCACACCTAGTATGCACAGTCATGGTGGATCCTGTGGTGTTTATGTGGAAACTAGAAAATGCCTTACAGGTAGATGTTGGGGGAGTGGCACATAAATACAGCAAAGCAAAATACTGAGAATTTACTGAAATAAGGATTGATAGTGAAGTCTTAAATATACCTTAACTCAATGTCTTAACACAAACATAACTATATGTTGGATATCTGAACTGGCCAACTAGTCGATAAAAAAAAAAATCAAAATATATGTATTTTTTATATAAAATAAAGGAACAGGCGTTACAACGCTGAAATATTTTTATGTAGCTAGCTAGAGGGTGGAAGATTTGGAGAAAATGCTACTATTCAAAAAAGGTAGTAGATCCCGGTAATAGCCTTCCAGGATAAATAGTATTTGTATTTACACACCAGAGTTCTAAATTAGAATTTTGTGCAACCAATAGAACACAAGCAGTCCCATTGTATAGCAGTATAGCCTCATTCCTGACTATTTTATGAATACTTATCAAGACTGAATGCTTTTTTCCATCTATTTATTCAAGGGAACCACCCTTTTATAGCAAGACGTCAACACCAGTTGAAAGGGTTACGTTTTACAGATGCGTTTGCAAGTCGAGAACACTGACAAATGATCCTTGCGGATCCAAATGCATAACAGAAGCAGTTAAACCGGATGCTCAAGTTAGAATGAATTTTTGACACAGTAACTATTTTTCTTTTCTGGCAGCTGTGTCCTTTAATTATAGATTAGTCTAAAAAAAAAGGTAGGGGTTGTGGTGCTTCATTTACCCACTTAAATTTACTATAGTGAATATTTATCACATATTTTGTAAAAAATAGCACTATCATTCCTAATTTATCATTATTGCTAGTTTAATAGTAGCCCACTGACACAAAACATGCAGTTCTTGTTGTGTTTAGCTATATGGGCACTGCTGTGCATGTATGAGTGTAGTAATATTTCACTTTGTTCTGCAATACTATAAAATGGCATGATATTCGGGATTTAAATAAAAATAAAAATTCTCATCTACACAACTGTTCCCCAAATTACATTTCATCTGCCATTTCCAAATACAGACCCTACACTTATTATCTTCTACCCTCATTTCCATTTCTTACCTTTATAAAGGGCTTCCCGTCTTGTTCAACCTCCATTAAATGTCTCACTAGTTTTTGAACTTCTTATAACAATAATCTCCCAAGCCCCATTTCTTCAGGGAAGGCTATCAATAACTGACTAACTACCCTCTCTTGTCCATCATGCCAGGGCTTGACAAATCCCAGGAGCCAGGAAACCATGGCTCCTAAAATCCCAAAATGTTTTTCATAGAACTCTATGGAACTACCATGTCTCTGCCTCCTAAAAATAACAAAGTACTGGTCAAGTTGTATTTACCCAGCCTTAGCTCAACCATTTGCTTCCAAAGTCCAATGTAATAATATGCTCTCTTACTGTATACTAAATATATATGCTTAATATGGAACATTACTTTTTAGGTGAGCATGGCTACTATAGAGAATTATGCATTATATATTGGGAGGGTATCTCTAGAAACGCCAATACTGTGTGCCAGACAAACTCCAAATAAAATGGGGATAAGTGTCTGGCTAAAATAAAATACTGATTTTATTAACGTCCTTGGACAGAGATAAAAACCAAGCCAGAGAAGCGATCAAAACACATCAAGGATAAACCTTTTTTTTCACATTCATGGTTTTTATTTCTGTCCAAAGCTTTAATAAAATCTTTATTTTTTATTTTAACTGCACAATTATCTTTGTTTCACTTGGAGTTTGGCTGGCACCCAGTATTGGTGTATATCAGTAGTTGGAACAGATACAGTTGGTGTTGCAATACCCTGCACCCTTTTGCTTTTTCCTGTGTTACAAACAAAAATCACTTTTACTTTGTGAATGCCAGGGGATGACCAAAACATTAGGTACTACTGTTTTGAGGACCTCAATTTTCCCGAAAATAAGGAAACTGTTACAGGACTGAGAAAGTCTTTCAAGTAACTGAATTTTTAAAAAATAATGTTTGTTACCCATTTCTCTTACTAGTTTATTATTTAATTATTGTATTTAATTAAGGTTAAAAAGGGTATTACAATGCGGTGTGCTATAATGCTATATTATTAATACACTAATTTGTAATATTATTATGTTACCATATTGTTCATTTATTCATAACAAAACTTTGGCTTGGTTATGCTATTAACTGTTTAAAACTTCAGAAAATAATTTGGGCAGAGGAGAAAAATTGACCGTATGTCCACAAATAGGTACAGGTTTCATAAATCCAGCATTTGGAGATTGTATCTAATGGGATAGTGGGATCTATTAACTAAACGGTGACTTGCAGGTGAGTTGAACAATTTATCTCTACTACTTATCTATTGTGCAGGTACAAACCTCATGTGTTTCTTCTGAAAGTAGAAATGAGTTGGCCCTGCATAATGCATCGTTAAAATGTTTTCAAACATATAACTATGCATCATCCATGGACTGCAAATTTGGCCTTGCGCAGTTAAATTGGGGAAATGAAATGTCCATATCTTCTCAACTCACTTTTTTATGGTGAGCAGATCCTCCAATCCTATCCTCTTTCCTTGACCTGCATCCGGTCTGAAAGGTCTGCAAGGGTTAATGACAGATTGTGATCTGTGAATAAAGTGTCATCTGGTTTCAGTTCAATGAACATTTTTCAGACAGTCTGTATAGAAACATCCCATAAGCTACATAAACTTGTGAGCTGAAGAGAACAGAAGACCAGTATTGATTCAGGCAAAAAATGACAGCCCAGTGAAATGAATCCATTCTTTATGCATGCCATCCACGAAGGTATTATAGTTAAGAGGGTATTATGGTGTTTCCTGTACTTAAAAGAACATGAAGGAACACACACAAACATTACTGGGTTTGAAGTTTGAATATAGTTACTGAAAACTGAAGATGTTGGCCACTGGATAACTTGGGGTCTGCTCATTATGAAATAGCAAAATTCATCAAATTCGGCTACACAGATATTCTATTTGGCTACCTACTATGGCAATTTACACAATTTTAGGGCCATATTTGGTTTTGGGAACTAGGAATAGGGAATTCTCCATAGTCTTAGAGGGTTGGTGATAAGATTGTCATGTAGCCCTCTGACCACATGATAACACCCCGGTGACCACTGAACTTACAATTGGGGTGTGGATAAAACTAGCACGTGGACATTGGATGTGTATTGCAATGGTGGCATCATGTGGTGATGGTGAACAATAGCTGGTGATGTGATGCCAACCCATTGCTCTTATGCCGGTATACAAAATGTTATTTTTAATAGTGGGGCATCAGGGCTACTTGCCCTGGTCCCCATGTATATGCAGGGGCCCCATTTCTCTACTTTATTTTTCCATTTTGGGGGGAATTTGACTATTTCCGTACTAGAGGAATCCATCCATAAATATGTTGCTATCGTCCCATATAATTCTATGGGGATGATAGAGGCAATTTTTGGTTCAGTGTTTTTCCGGTTGCTTTCAGTTTCGGCTTGTAATAAACCCTGATGGTCAAATTGCTGCACTATTGTGTGGCTCAGAATTCAGCTTCCGATATGTCCCTGATGTGCCCCCAATCATTCTGAATTTCGGGGACATGGTTTTGGCCCAGAGAACAATATCATCCTGCTTCCTTTTTGCTTTGTGTCAAATGTGTTTGGCCTCTCTGCTTTATAAGATGGGGGCAATCTTCCTCTCTGAAGCAGAGAGATAATGGGAGAATTATTTCTATTTACAGTATTTGCTCGAATATAAGACAAGGTTTTTTTCAGAAAAAAAACCCTTGTCTTATATTCGAGGTCATCTTATAATCTGACCTCAAATCGAGGTCAGATTATAAGACTGGGATCCAGGTTCCCCGCAAAGCTGCAGGGGACCTGGATCCCCCTCGCTAACAGCCGGTGGATGTCTGCGCAATGCGCTCAGACATCCTCCGCTACCGCCCGACACGACCGTCGGGACTTCTATGATGAAGTCGGGTCCTTTCCGGAAGTGCCGGGACAACGCTGGGGGGAGGGAGGGGTGGAGAGACAGACAACATTGGGGGAGGGTGGGGGAGAGAGACAGACAACTTGGGGGGAGGGTGGGGGAGAGAGACAGACAATGCTGGGGGAGGGGTGGATAGACAGATAACATTGGGGGGAGGGTGGGGGAGAGAGACAGACAACGCTGGGGGGAGGGAGGGTGGAGATAGAGATAACATTGGGGGAGGGTGGGGGAGAGAGACAGACAACGCTGGGGGGAGAGATACAGACACCGTTGGGGGGGAGCATTGGTTAAGTCTGGGGGGTAGGGGCGGCATTGGCACATAAAAGATAAAGAAAAACAAGAAATGCATTTTTTTATATCATAAGTTTTTATTAAATATGAAAAAGAAATTTACATGTGAATATATACAAGTTAAACTTTTTTCCTATAGGGTAGTCTTAGATTCAGGCTTTTAGTTTTTTTCCTAAAGGAATATCCATAGTTTGGGGGGTCGTCTTTATAATCAGAGTCATCTTATATTCGAGCAAATACGGTATTTTTCAGAATCCCACCAGGATTTTTTTAAATAAGCTGATGACACTGTTTGCCCCAGAGACAACCAGAAGACTGAACAATGCACCATGCAGCCTTGTAGCACTCACAGGTTCAATTAGATAATTTCTTTCCCAACAGGATTTCCACTACATCATCTACTTTTGAAATTTAGTATCCCTTTAAATGTTGGAGAAGTGAACAAACCTTTTTTACACTCTCCCCTCAAAAAAAGTGGAATTGTATTTCCAGAAATGAACTTGCTTCATGGTTGAATGCTCTATAGCAGTAGGAATTCACCAGGTTTGTCCTTGCACAACATATAGTTAAATTGGTGCGATTACATTTTCATCTCACCACAGATGTGTATGATATTAAGTGCACAGGTTCTGGTTTGAAAACACACCCAGTAACCAGACCCCCCGATTTAGTTTGGTCACATTGCAGTTTTATTCAGGGATGCATAAAAAAATATATAAAATAAAAGCAAATGCATATTTCAGGGCTTATGGTACATTTATTGATTACAGTCCAGAGGCACACATTTTTATGTATCCCTGAATAAAACTTGAATATGGTCGCCCAAGCCTGATGGTCAATCTAGAGATGGTCAAGAATGAGTACAGTTCAGGTCCCCAGCTTCTATAATACCACACAGTGATGCTACAATCATTAACCCCAAAGTACCAAATCATTTGTTGTGACATTTCTGTATAACTTTAATGCACCATTCCATATTTTGCTTAAAGGGACTCTGTCAATCTAATCATTAAAAAAAAAAAGAGAGAGTGCAAATGCATAAAATAAGAAAGTTAGTTCATTATTATATCAAAGCCACAAATGTCATCATCAGGAGGCACCACAGACACATTTAAGTCATTTGTACATCGCATATCTCAACACGCTTTCTTCTCTACATTCACAGTAAAAGCAATGTTTAGAGTCTCTTTAACACCACAAATTTAAATGATTGTTTGTGAGAAACAATGAGGACAATAAATAGGGCTGTATTGTGATACCATGATATCATATTAAACCTTGACATCACTTATTCAGTCATGATGTGCCAGGACTGCTACCGGTCATCAAAGTGTTACCTGTTGTTTTGTGTATGTATTTGTTGCTTATTTTCTTGTTATTTTATTCATGCAGTATATCTAAGACTTTATAGACTGCTTGAATTGTGTCATCTCCTGCCCAGATCTTTTTACCCACAGATACTTCTGAAAAATACATACTCCAGGGATCTAATCCATAAACTGTATATCAGTCTACAGTCTTTTCTACTCATTGCCCCTGGAGTATGTATTTTTCATAAGCATCTCAGAATAAAATTCCCATGTGTTTACCCCACTTGGGCACAGAGCTAAATATAATTTAAAGGATGCTGCGCCCATCAACTAGGCTGGCCCCTTAACTAGCAGGCAGGTAAATATTTAGCTTTGCAGAAAAAATAGCAATCACACAGTCAACAATGCAACTTAAATAGAAAAACAAAAAGTAGTTATTTATAGATTATAGATTGACCTATTTCTGTAGGGGCTTTGAAATTAAGCTTTTTTTTGAACCAGTTACAGACAATATGGGCCATATATATAAGTGCAGTAGTGTGACCCCCATTACAGTTTTATTCTTACTTCAGGGAGGCAGTGGGTATAATAAGGACTGTAGGCCGGTCTACACAATACGGGTTACAGCCGCGGAGAAAGCTCTACATTTTCAAAGGGTTAATGTAGAATACTCTCTAGCGTATGCGAGGTAATAACAGGCAGAATGATTTGATTTTTTTTTAATGCACACCTTTTATATTATTACCTGCACTGTGAATGCTTTATGAAAACACTAATAATAATTGCATTAAAGAGCATCAGGTGTTATAGACATTGCAGTCCTTTCTAGTCTCACCTTAAACATCTTCCCCTTCCCACTCAGCTCTTTTCCCAGGCATATAGGCAGCTGTTGGAATTGGCAATGAGGGGAGGAGGGGATGAAACTAACACACACAGGTGATGAAATCTAAGCACAGGCCTTCTGATGCAACAGAATCCAGGTAGGGGGAGGGGAGTTGAGCTCCCCCATAGACTTACTGTAAATGTAGTTACAAGACTGCTGGTGCTTTAACTGATGATTTAATCCTGCAGACAAAACAAGGTGGAATTTTCAGTTGACTGGAGTTTAATGGCTGATCTGTTTGGCCCAAATATAGTGATCATATATATTTAGAAGCATTCTTAAACAAAATGGGTATATATGACATAACTCCAAATGTCTCTCTATATTAGACTCTAATTAGGGTGACCACATCGCCTCCTTATTCTTGGATTCTTATGAAAAATACATATCCTGGGTTATGCAAGACTGTGGACCAGTCTACATTTTACGGATTATAATCCAGGTATCGCCTAACTCAAACCCCTCTGAATATTTGGTATGTGTGAGTGTATCACAGAGGTCCAGAGCAGTACAACTCACAATTCATTAAATGTGGTTCAATATTAGTTATGTAAATAAAATAGTCTGTGGTGGGGATTTATATTGGCACTGTTTTTGTGCCTGAATTGTACACTGCCATTCACAGGTTGGTGGAGATTTATTATGCAGTTTTAGGCACACTTCTGTTCATTTTTTTTTTAATAAATGGGAAGCACGTATACTAACAGCCCCAGAACAACTTTGGGAGTTTGGAAACAGCACAGATTGTGCAATAGCCCAACTTTTGTTGGGAATTAGAGGTACACCTTGCACAAAATGAGATTATGACACTATCAAGGCAATTTCTGTGTGTACCGCATTTATACAGCGCCCCCTCCCCCATTATTTTTATTCTAAATGATTTATCAGATTACATCAATAGCTGAAATTAGCCAAGACTGTTTCTAAAAGTATTTAGAAAAATGGGCGTACTAGTTGGAACAAATGGTTCTTATCTGCCAACACATTCTATGTTTCTGAGACGTGAAACTTTCCTTAATGCCCCACCCATAACCACACCTTCACTCCCTGGAAATAAAGATGTCCAACTAGCCCTTAATTAATTGCAAACTCTTTAAGACAGAGACTGAAAATTTGTGTCTTTCATTTTGGTCTATAGAGCTCACAATCTGATAATATTTCTCTGATGTGGTGAGTACAAGCCACTACAATATATATTTCTATTGCTGAAGAATGTTTCAATGATTACAGCCTTAATGTATACATTTTCTATATGCATTGATGAATAAAAACATGAACATTTAAATGGTGGAATAGCTATAAAAACAAATACCATTTATCAGTTAGACTTTAGTATTACACATATATACTACATGCTTATTTCTTTGGTTATCCCCATGGAAGCTGGGGTAAAAGTGTCTTTTAAATGGTTAAAGGTTAATTAAAGGGACACAGTCACCTGAACAATTTGTATGCAGTGAATGTCGATATAATAATGATCTAAATGTTCTGTTAGCAGAACTGCAAGCAAATGCCTAGATCAGTAAAAAAAAAAAAGTGTGTTTTAAAACTTCCATTGATGCCCTCACCTGTGGCTTGCTATGCAAATTATACATTTCCCCTTGAAAAGCAGCTAATTTCACAAAGGGGGATACCTCCCAACCTGTTCCCCCAGAAATCCAGCTTGCTCAGTGTTCATACTGTCCCGAATGCCAGAGAATGAAAATCAGGATTGGGGTGTCAATCAGGGGATTTAGGCGTTTGCATGGAATTATTCTAACACAATGTATAGATTGTTTTGAAGTGAGATCAAAACACTGACCACAGTTCTACTAATCTACTGTGAAAATGTATAAATTTTAAGTTCTGGCGTAAAGGTCTAAAAGTGGAGCAATCGCCACGGAAACCATTGAGATTTTTTTTAATTTTTGCTCCACTTTTAGAATTTGGCCTCAGACTTGCTCTATATAAATTCTTTCCCCAATTTTCCTTTCACTTTAGAGTGCATTGGGAAATAGAGTGTATTTAAGTCAATGTCAGGAGTTTGTGGAATGTGAAGCTGGGATTTCTTTGCAGCAGATAACGAGCTTTGTAAACTGGTTCATCAAGTTATGCGAATGAGATCTCTTGCTGTGAAGCTAAGAAAATAAAGTGACACACTTTTTTTTTACTTTTTTTTTATTTGATCTTATTTGTGCTGGGTGATTTTGTAATTATTGACACTTTTTTTAGATGGTAAAGGAATATTAGTTTATTTACAAGATTGTATGAGCAAATATTGTGCGCTAGTGCCTAATTAATAGGTTGTGTTAATGAAAAGCAATAGTGCCAGATGCCAAATCCCAATTTAGGGCCAAATTTATCAAGGCAAAATAGGTGCTAAATTTGGAGCAAACTGCCATAACTTTCCATTGGTTTCCATGGTTACTACTAATATTTTAGCACTTTTCCTGAAATATCATCTCTTATGTTATTGATAAATTGTGCTCTTAATATTGTGAAATTGAAAGGTAAAATTGGTGTAGGCCATTTACAAAAAAAGACTTCTATTTTTCTCCAAAAAAATAATAATTCCCTTTCAACAAATTACACCTAGGGCTGCCACCTCTTTCTTAAAAAAAAATACGGTAAATAAAATACCGGCCATGCTAATGCCTCCATAGACTCAATTTTTTACGTCTGCTATAATATATATTCATGCATGTTGATATATAAACATTACAAAAATCACTAAAAGAATATATTCATAAATATTTTATATTAATTTGTATACTAAAGCAAAGTTTATTTGGTACAAACACACACAATAAGACAAGAATGCAACAATGGTGAGGCTTGTCAGTTTGTGAGAATAATACAGTGGACTTTTTGTGGTGTGTTTGGGATATTCCATGAAATATAGGTTGTTATAACCTGTCAGTGCACCATCTAGTCATGTCCCCAGCTATTAATGAAACCCTGTCAACAGGGCTTAGTAAGTGGGGAATTTTGCCTCAAAAGGGAACTTTACTGTTGGCATTCTTTTAGGCTTCCATAATGTTGTCTTTATTTTTGTTATGGTTTGTTGGGTTGTTTTTCTTTTTCTGATGCAATTCCACTTAAGACCACAGAAGGCATTTGTGTTTGATGCACACTCAGCAAAGAAAAACTTCAACTAGGGTTGCCAACTTTTAAAAAAAAAAAAAAAAAAACACAGCCAAACTATTACCTCCATCAACTTAAATGGACTATCACCTAAATATTATTATTTTTTTTCTGTGCATGTAAAGAATTAAAAAAAAAAATTGAAATGATATCTACATTGTCTTAGTAATACTACAAACAAATGCCTAAATTAGGAGACGCAAATGTGTTTTGAATGTGTGTCTGTGGTGTCTCCTGTTTATAACATCACCTGTAGCTCGATATGCAAATTACACATTTCCCATTGAAAAACAGCTAATTTGCATATCGAGCTACAGGTGATGTTATGAGCAGGAGACTCCACAGACACACATTCAAAACACATTTGCGTCTCCTAATTTAGGCATTTGTTTGTAGTATTACTAAGACAATGTAGATATCATTTCAATTTTTGTTTGTGGTACACACATTCAAAACACACTTTTCTTCCTCCTAATTTAGGTATTTGCTTGCAGTTTTGCTAAGACAATGTATAGATCATTTTGAATCATTTTTTATTCTCTACAGTTCAATGTTTTAGGTCATACAGTTCCTTTAACTTTGGCCTACAGTTTTTATCTTTTTCATTTATTTATTTATTTATTTATTTATTACCCCATCTGCCTGTGATATACTGGAGGGTTGTAAACCCTAGTTTCCACTGACACTTCAGTCTTCAACACAAATAATTTCTCCTGCAGTCTGCCTATGAACTCCACTGAAGCTGGTTTAACCCTGCCATGCAAAAACACACTAAATATATCCCAATCCCCATGTTTTTACCTATAACAACACCACATGCGCATTTTTTTTTAACACTTTTTTTTTTTTCATGAGGCCTAGCGGGCAAAGCTTAAAAAGGTGCCATATACATTTTTTAAACTCTGCCCGCCAGTTCTAATGTGTCTGGAGTTAACATTACACACTGGTGCATTGAGGTGATAGTGCCACTCTTTGGTACTATTTACACATGTGCCTATTTCAACCCCCGTTTGTGCATGGGCAAAAATGTCCCTGCATTGAAGTTGACCAATTATCTCATGCCATGCCATATTAAAACGAATTTTCCTAAAAATACTGATTTAATAATTGATACCCCAGATTCATCATATCAGATTTTTCTGCCTTCTCTTGGATGGAAATAGTTTTCCTTTGAGAAGATCTTATACAACTGACCCTAAATATATTTGTATACTGGGAGTGTTTCCTTTAATTCTGCTGTTTCAGAGGTGACCTCTTTTTTCTTCTTCTATTTTTCTGTGTATTATCATTCTTTTTTTTTTCATCTTTTCGAATGAAATCACTTTGTTGAATCCTTTAATATGTTTGACATCTTCTGCTATAATCTTATCTTTTTCTCTGTTGTACACAGTGGTCTCCTTGGAACTCTAATAATCTTACTTGTAAAACCAAGTTAGGTGAAAAAAAACAGCAGAGACATTGACTCATCATACTCGCCAGGAAATGGTGAAACCCATTTAAATAAAATGTAGATTTAAATTAATAGAAGATGAAAGCAGAAGAAAGGCACACACAGGATGCAAGGTTGTATTAACAGATTTGATCATTCTGTAATCCGTAGTGAAGGTGTGAAATCAGGGTAGCCTGACTCTTGTGATTTACAGTTTCCCTGACAGATAGTTGTGCTGAAGGATAAACCGTATGAATAACATGGCAATGACCAACTACTGAGATCTAGCTGAAGTTTTTAGCAGATAGGAAGCAGACCACACTTATGCAATGAATTAGAATATATATTTCAAAATAAAAAGCAAGTTTTAATTCTATTCTACAATATTTAAAAATATATTTTTTTTTGGGGGGGGGGGGGGGGGAGATAAACCCTTTATGTGCACAAAACCCATTTAATCTATTTTTCATATTGTACTCGCTTATTTTATTCTTATTGTTTTAATTATGTATTTTTAGTCAAACAATATTTCTGTCTTGCTTGTAGGGCATGTATATGAAGCTTAGCACTGAAGGGCCTTTCTTAACATCTTGTTTCTCCAAGTATTTTGAATGGTATCAACCAGCAGTGTCTTCTGCTGAATGTATACAGGTATTTGTAATGCTAATGTTCTCCCAGCTGACCTGATAAACTGACCTGATGCCTCTCAGGTGAAAGCATTCAAGTTATGCAAAGCAGCAGTAATTCACTGCAAATAATAGTTCTGGCATTATACATGTTTTGTTTGTATGTTTTGTGTTTGTTTATTTTTGTAT
This sequence comes from Pelodytes ibericus, assembly GCA_036172795.1. Taxonomy (NCBI): domain Eukaryota; kingdom Metazoa; phylum Chordata; class Amphibia; order Anura; family Pelodytidae; genus Pelodytes; species Pelodytes ibericus. The sequence goes on from CM069862.1 coordinate 138,973,566, forward strand.
TTTAACATTGATCAAAGTTTGAGTTACAATATACATTTTAAAAATATCATGTATCTTACAAGAAAGCAAGAAATCAGTATATGCATTCTGAATGTGAACAAAAGTATTTTTTTTTCTTTTTTTTTTTTTTTTCAAATTCAACAAAATAGACCAATAACATGGCTGTAGGTAATTGTAGTGTGCCAGCTGCCTCACGCGTTTTGCGCTGAGGGGTGCTTAATCATAGGCAAACTAACAAGACGAGGAGTGCTTTGCAATTAAGGATGTTTAGTATATGTTTGCACTTGTCATTAGTTTGCCTATGATTAAGCACCTCACTGCGTGAAATGCATGAGGCAGCTGGCACAATCTAGTTACCAATAGCCATGTTATTTTTTTATTTTGTTAAAAAAAAAAAAGTTTTTAATCTTTCATAATTTTTTTCAAATATAGAGCACCTGTCCTTTTTTTTTTTTTTTTTCCTTGTGGAGGAGATAAGGTTTCCGGATGGTGGCAGCTCCGTGGAATGGGAGGTGTGTGTGATTACTGGCGCCTATCTTTTCCTGCTCTATATGTTTCTATGTCTTACAAGAGAACAACAGTTTTTAATAGAAATATGAAGTATATATCTTCCCTATTTAATACAAATTAAAACAAATATGTTGTCCTATTCCTATAGTACTCCTTATAGAAATCTGAACTTATGTAGGAACAAACACTTCCTTCTTGTAGTCACCGGCATTCAAGCAGGGGTTTCAGATATCATCAGGGACATTTCTGTAGACTTAAAGCCAATGTAGATTATGGATTGTGATCCTCCTTTAAAAGATGCCCCTTCACCATTCAGAGAACTTACCATTTTACTTACCATTGCAGTATTTTATGTATAAATGTGTGTGTGTGTTTATGTATACATATAATATGCATTGTACACAACATTCAAGAAATGAAATTATTCATAGATAAACACCACACCACCCTACATCTTGGTTCAGGAAATTGACACTTGTGCCTTGTGGTGGGATTTTGGGATCTTTTGGAGTGGGCATCTCAATGAAGACTCGCATTTGGAAAACACTCTAATAATTGGATGAACTGGACAGATACAATAAAGCTGTGAGGACACCCTTTAAATCCTGGTTCAGTCTTCTGTGTGCTCAACAATCACAAGCATTCAGATACAATGAAAAAGGAGAGGCACTTCAAGGAATATCCAAATTAAAATGTGGTTTACTCTATGTCCATAAGAGTCCAGCAACAACTTGTGGAAAGGTGATCTAGACTGTAAAAAAGATTGACGAGTTTCGCACAAAAGTGCGTAATCAAAAAAGCCTACTCTTTATCTATAAAGTCACACTTAATCTTAAGAATAGCCATATACACTTAAAGTATTCGGATAACGTGTTGTAGGGAGAATTACCTGATGTCTTCTCATGCATATTTCATACTTTGACATGGGCATCAGTCTTAAAAAAACTTTTCTTCTGTCCCATTTAAGTCAATTACATTTCATTTTTTTAAATAAAAAATTATCAGTTTATGTGAGTACACATATGACATTTTTAATTTTAATAGCCCAGTTTCACATGGCGAAAAGCATAGCTATTTATGATTTCAAACTTTTTTATATACATTTTGAGCCTTTTTAAACATTTACTATTCTAATAAAGAGCTGAAAATCTTTCGGTGCCGTTTCACTAATGGCTGGTTTGACATTCCCTGTCTAGGAGAGGGGATTGTAGTAAATGTAGATATAGCATCTGATAACATACACTGATTCTTCAGTCGAGTTACCCACCCAAATCCATTGGTCTTCCTACTGAGAACTGATCTTGCAAATTTGGAAAAGATTGATTCAAATTCTTCAAGCCATAACTTCAGTTGGGACAGTAGCCCAAAACCCCCTTTTTTTTTAAATTTTTTTTTTATTTAAAAGCTAGCGGGTAAGCAAGTACCCTATTTTAATGAATTATAATGCAAGATTAAACACATTTAAACACAAAAAATAAAGACTTAAAGATGGCTAAATGATTTACAAAATGTAAATAATATTAAAATTGTTTTGATAGGGTATTTTATGTTTTTTTGTGTTGTTTTTCTATCTCGCTATTATATGATAACTTTTTTTTTTTCTTTTCTTTTCATTGTGTCCTAACATCTGCCACCGGTCCTGCTATTGATGTGAAACTTGTTCTTCTGGTAAAGCGCCTGCATGTGGTTTCCATGGAGCCGCCATTACACTTTGTATCAATTCTCTGGACATACTGCTAAGGGTTTCACTTTTACAAAGTGTAGAAAAATCACGTGCTCCAGGCCTGGAAAGTAATTACCACATGAAAACATGTAATCTAAAAAAACAACAAACTATTAGATGTAAATGATATAGCAATAAAAACACAAGGTGAACCTATTTAAAGGGACACTACCACTCACATAAGATGTAACTAGATTACTTGTGCATTTAAAACAAACAAATATATAAAACATATGCCACTTTTTATGTTTGAATTAATTGCATATAAAAGTAAAAATAAAATTAGGTGTTTACCTCCAGCCTCCATTTTGAGAATTTTACCCATGATGCAACATTCTCCAAAATCTTCCAGCCAATCTCACTTTACAACTGTGGCCAAAGCCTGCATGATAATTTCATAAGATACTCCCCTGCTCTCTTACTGGCTCCTGTGTATCATAGTGGGCAGGACTAGGTGGCTGTGTACAAATTTTTGTACCTGCCTTCCAACACAAAGAGACGAGATTGATCTGATCAAACAGGATCACAACTCCATCCTTTGTGATGTAGCAGTTACATTACCCCCATTCAGTGCAAGTTTATGAACAGAATTCAGACTTATAGACTGCATTCTGTGTCCCCAGCCCCAAAGTGAGATGGTAATGCTGTAATTGTCACTCGTGGGTGACACCCAAAAACACTATTTCAGAAAATGGAGGCACCCAGTTTAGTAAAATATTTCATAAAATAAACTCACATAACAAACACAAAAGACATCTCTGAAACCAACAATGCAAAATAAAAAACCTTTCATTTTTTGGAGGGAGTGTCCCTGTAAAGTCGTATAGGTGCCATTCTGCAACTACGAATAAACCCACAAGTGTAAACAATCGTAAGTAAGAAAAAGTGACGTCCAAAAATAAGTGTAGTAACACACTGTGCATGGACAGTTAAACACGTGTCAGAGTGAAGAAGGGAAAGGTTACATCTGATGTATGTATCCTTGTGAACAGTTTTAATATTATCAGAATGTAGATTGTAACAGTTGTCAGTAAAAGAAACTACACAACAATACAGTTGTGAAATTCGACCACTGCAGATATCTATAAAGTGATTATTACTAGGCAGAGGGGAAAGCATAATCCTCGCAATCCAAAAAAGTGAACCACTAAACTGTGGTTAAAACAGACTCGTCTCTGGGACCAGAATTCTTCTGTCCTACTATCTTAACCTATTTTGTTCCTTTCTTCTACAATCTCAGAATGTGTGTCACAAACCTCCAGAGTAATACAACTAACAATGTGAGTTGAAACTTCAGCAAATGCTGTATAGATTAATTAGTCAAGATAAACACTTTAATCTTGTTTTAAATGGCTTACCTAACAATACTGACAGGTAATGAAGTCACCTAAAATTTCTTGTCAATGCCCCACCCATAGACCAGGCTTCCTTAAATCAGAAGTTCGTCTGTTCGGCTCACTCGTTAAAGGTAGGAGTTAGTAAAGAGCAGGAATTGGCAAAAATCTGAGCAATGACAACAGTTTCCATGGAAAGGGCTGTGATGAAACATAGAACATCCATAAACAATTCAATCACAAAGTCTACTAAAGGTCCACCATGAACAATGCTGGTTCCTGTTTTTATCAATTGCTTTTTCAAATAGTTTTTATTAGGTTTTTTATCAATATCAATTACATTAAACTAGCCTACGTCAAGGCTGATATAAGAGGAGGGAGGTGGGAAACTTTAGGAGATGAGCTGGAATCAGAGAGAAAACATTAGACGAGAGGGAATTAGAGGTACAGAGGCTTTCTGGAATGTAAAACATTTAAAATCTTAACAAATGGCCAATAATTAACATAGGAGGCATCTAAACACTTTGGGCTTTATTCAGGAAAGGGAATTGCAGAGAATTGAGATGGGAATTTGAAAATTAAGGCCACACTTCTCCCCTTGAGCTTAAATTAAATGCATTTGACACAAGCCTAGGCAGGGTGGGGATGGGGTAAGGGCAGAGCTGAATTGAACAAACCTAGAGCCACAGGTGCCTATAAATTTAGAAATATATAGTTATATCAATATTTTATAAACCTAAGCTAGAGGGAGGGGACGGGAGTTTTCCTAGTTCTTTGAATAAGTATGCTGTGATCATAAAATAGCACTTCCTTGTATTCCAGCTCCTTTATATTATCATCTCTCTGCAAGGAGTGTTACAAGGTGACCTATGGCACCAAAAAATACTGTTTATGTGCTTTTACAGCAATGAATGTTCAGATTAAACTCTATTAGAATAAACACAAAACTGCGAAACAGGTCATTTCCAGGAAGGAAATGAAAATTAATTCATTTGAAATGCACATTTTAACTTGTTTTTATTTTTCTTAATACAGTGAAATTGTATCATGAATATATTGATCTATACTACCTTTCTGTCCACTTTGCTTTTCCATGGCAGCGATGATCAGATATACCTCATAAAAAGTAATCTTTTTAAACTGTAATCTCATTTCAGAACACTCCTTAACTCTTTTTGTTTCAGTATATTTGATGCTTCTTGTTTGTTTGCTCATCATTTAGTGGAATATTATGGTCATAAATAGTACAGTGGAATGCAATGTTTTTTCATTATTGCAGGTGAGTTGAGGTGAATTGAATATATCATCTCAATGACTTATTTATGCATTGTATAAGAACAAACCTAGGGAGTTTCTCTTGCTATAGAAGAGCTGAATTGGTCCAACAGAATGCATAGCAAAACATATTAAATATTGAAGAAACTGACCTGAAACTCGTTCCAGTCCTGTTTTCTCAAGTTTACAGTTCTCTTTCCATACTGGTTCTCTATGTATTTCCTGACATGAAGCCATCCTGTAGCTAGGGTTGCCACATTTATTCTTTTAAAAAATACAAGCCATGTTGTGGGCATTTGTGGGGCAAGAAATCCAATAAGGAAATAAACTTCTGTACACAACATAGAAACAATGGAGATTTCTCTTAACCCCCTTCCCAACCTTATGACGAGTTAACTCGTCATAAGAGCCGCCGCATTAGCGACCTTATGACGAGTTAACTCGTCATGCAGTCTAGCCGGTGGTGCGCTCCGTGGGCTCCGCCAGCTAGTCTGCAACGGGTCCAGGACTAAGCCTCGCACCGATCGGTGCATTTCCGGGCATGTGATCGTGGTCTAATTCACTCTCTGTGCTTCACATTCTTATAGTGAAGCACAGAGAGTGACCTGTAAGTAAAAATAAATTAATTAAATACACAGAGGTTAATAAAAAATAAAAATAAAAATTAACCCTTTCATTGCTGATCACAGTTTTTAACTGTGATCAGTTTCCTTCCACTTTATGGCCCTCATTTAGTTTTTTTTTTAACAGATTTTTTTATTTTTACAATTTATAAAGTTTTTTTTAATAAATAAAGGTAATTTTAATATATTTATTTAATAAAATGTAACCCCTGCATGCCTGTTGAATGATTTTTACTGATCTGACACTCTTCAGAGTTTTTTTCTGTCTTTTTTGTTATGGGGGGTTTTGGAACCAATATTTTTCTTTTTTATTAGTTAGTTAATTAGGGGGGATAAGTGGGTTAGTGTTGCACTAGTTATGTTGCTTATTATTGGGAAAATAATGGGGAAAAACTTTTTTTTTTTTTTTCCTCAAAAATTTCCTCTTTATATGTATTTTTTAATACTAAAATGTAAATCATTTTTATGTATATGGTATCAAAAGAAAGCTCTAACTGTCCTTTAAAAAACAACATACAACTTGTATGGGTACGTTAAATGAGAGAGAGGAAAATTATGTTTCAAAAACCGCGTATTAAAAATTGAAAAACGCTCTGGTCCTTGGCCCAGGAAAATCCCTGGTCCTTAAAGGGTTAAACATCTCTTAATCTATCAACAAGAGGTGATATTGCAGTCTGTAAGATTTAGCAACTTCTGTCTGGTTCAGGATTACACCAGAATTGCAAAATCTAGAGTCTTCTTCACTTTACCATGTATTTCTATTGACCCATTATGGAATATCTTTTTTTCAAAGAGGGGATAAACACTCCACAGCAACGTTTGATCTGATAGGCCACATTGTCCTGCACACACAAACTACAGAGAGGTCTTGATCATCTCTGCTTCCAGGTAGCACTGCACTGTCAAATGGCTAGAGTTAAATAACCTGTGAATGATCCACAACTGGTGCATCATTCAATGGAAGAAGATCCTTCTGCCTCATTCTTTTTTTTTTTTCATTTGTTTGAACTCTGTCCAAGGTATATGAATTGAAACTATATTGCAATAGATATGCAGCATCTGTATCTGGGAACTCTCAAGGTTTAACCCAAGTTTTAGGATTACCCCATATTCTATTACCTGTGAATGGGCAGATTTTCTACATTTCAGAAGGTATGGGGAGATTTAAATTGAACTGGGGGCAAGAGGTCAGCTTAAGTCTGCTTGGACCTCTATAGAAACATTCCTAAATCTAATCTTGTCCATTGTCACCCCCTTATTTATCTTGGTAATGGAACCTTTTCTGTGTGCATTGAGGTATCTGCTTTTGCAGATGACTTGTTATTGATAGTTACTCAGCCCCAGATATCAATGCCAAATATTAGGAAAGAAATTCAGATCTACTCCAAGCTATCAAATTTCAAGATCATTGCCACTAAAGCTATAAAATATTTTGGAGTGTATATTTTACGAGAACTGGATAAAATGTACTCCCTGAATAATGAAAGTTAAGGAAGATATGAACAGATGGTCCAGACAGATGATTTCATGGTTTGGAAAGGTGGAAGTGATCAGAATGAACATACTGCCGAGAGTCTTCTATGATTTACAAACCCTTCCAATTTATATGCCAAAAGCTTTCTTTAAAGAGATCAAGAAACGTATAGTAAGATTTATTTAGGGTAACAAACCAGCCAGAATAGGGTATAGATATTTGGTAAGACCTAATCATCTGGGAGGATTGGGGCTTCCTGATCTGGAATGTTACCAAAAAGCAGTACATTTTGCAAAAATAGTGGAATGGACTAGACCAATAGAGAAACAATGGGTCTCACTGGAACAAAGTGGCTTATCGATACCGATTCCCAGGGTCGCATGGGTCAATCCCTCACAGAAAATAATTTTAAACAGTCTACACCCCACTGTTGTGCCACCTGTTAGAACGTGGAGGGAAGTCATAGGATCCTGTGAATTGGTGAACTGCCCCTCACCATTAACCTCATTGATATTTAATGGGGACTTTCCACCAGGTAGGTTATCTCCGGAATGGGGTAGAGTCCTGCCTGGAGACACCAGATACCCTAGATTGGGCCATGCGATGCAAATGGGAGGAGTGGTCCCCCTGGAAGACTTAATGGGAGATCAAATGCCTTCTATAAACCAGCAATACTGTTACATACAATAGGAACAATCTGTAAAATCGTTCTTAAAGCAGAGGCAATATCCAGAGACCCTTGGGCCTTATGAGTCATTGTGTGTAGTAGACCTAAAAGACTAATTTCCAATATTCACACCATGTTATTGAGCAGGAAAGAGGAACTAAAACCTCATTTTACACGTGAGTGGGAAAGAGATTGCGATACTACTTTGTCAGAGGCAAAGTGAACAAAAATATCAATGTTGGTCCATAAATGCTCTTTATCAGTAGCAATTCAAGAAAATAATTATAAAATTATGACTAGATGGTATACAGGGAGTGCAGAATTATTAGGCAAATGAGTATTTTGACCACATCATCCTCTTTATGCATGTTGTCTTACTCCAAGCTGTATAGGCTCGAAAGCCTACTACCAATTAAGCATATTAGGTGATGTGCATCTCTGTAATGAGAAGGGGTGTGGTCTAATGACATCAACACCCTATATCAGGTGTGCATAATTATTAGGCAACTTCCTTTCCTTTGGCAAAATGGGTCAAAAGAAGGACTTGACAGGCTCAGAAAAGTCAAAAATAGTGAGATATCTTGCAGAGGGATGCAGCACTCTTAAAATTGCAAAGCTTCTGAAGCGTGATCATCGAACAATCAAGCGTTTCATTCAAAATAGTCAACAGGGTCGCAAGAAGCGTGTGGAAAAACCAAGGCGCAAAATAACTGCCCATGAACTGAGAAAAGTCAAGCGTGCAGCTGCCATGATGCCACTTGCCACCAGTTTGGCCATATTTCAGAGCTGCAACATCACTGGAGTGCCCAAAAGCACAAGGTGTGCAATACTCAGAGACATGGCCAAGGTAAGAAAGGCTGAAAGACGACCACCACTGAACAAGACACACAAGCTGAAACGTCAAGACTGGGCCAAGAAATATCTCAAGACTGATTTTTCTAAGGTTTTATGGACTGATGAAATGAGAGTGAGTCTTGATGGGCCAGATGGATGGGCCCGTGGGTGGATTGGTAAAGGGCAGAGAGCTCCAGTCCGACTCAGACGCCAGCAAGGTGGAGGTGGAGTACTGGTTTGGGCTGGTATCATCAAAGATGAGCTTGTGGGGCCTTTTTTCGGGTTGAGGATGGAGTCAAGCTCAACTCCTAGTCCTACTGCCACTTCCTGGAAGACACCTTCTTCAAGCAGTGGTACAGGAAGAAGTCTGCATCCTTCAAGAAAAACATGATTTTCATGCAGGACAATGCTCCATCACACGCGTCCAAGTACTCCACAGCGTGGCTGGCAAGAAAGGGTATAAAAGAAGAAAATCTAATGACATGGCCTCCTTGTTCACCTGATCTGAACCCCATTGAGAACCTGTGGTCCATCATCAAATGTGAGATTTACAAGGAGGGAAAACAGTACACCTCTCTGAACAGTGTCTGGGAGGCTGTGGTTGCTGCTGCACGCAATGTTGATGGTGAACAGATCAAAACACTGACAGAATCCATGGATGGCAGGCTTTTGAGTGTCCTTGCAAAGAAAGGTGGCTATATTGGTCACTGATTTGTTTTTGTTTTGTTTTTGAATGTCAGAAATGTATATTTGTGAATGTTGAGATGTTATATTGGTTTCACTGGTAAAAATAAATAATTGAAATGGGTATATATTTGTTTTTTGTTAAGTTGCCTAATAATTATGCACAGTAATAGTCACCTGCACACACAGATATCCCCCTAAAATAGCTAAAACTAAAAACAAACTAAAAACTACTTCCAAAAATATTCAGCTTTGATATTAATGAGTTTTTTGGGTTCATTGAGAACATGGTTGTTGTTCAATAATAAAATTAATCCTCAAAAATACAACTTGCCTAATAATTCTGCACTCCCTGTAGAGTGCCAACTGCCTTACATCAAATATTTCCCCGGAAGTGGAATGGATTCTGGGACTGCCCCTCTATCAAACCTTTCTGGGATCTAGTAATAGAAACTATACATATTTGTTCTAGATTCAGACTTTCCGAGGGATCCTATGGTTGCCTTATTGCATAATACGAAACAATCAATTGGCCAATATAAGAGATCCCTACTCCCAATTTTTCTGATCCCGAGATATTGGAAGCAGGATAGGGTCCCTACTTATGAAGAATGGGTAACAGAGGTAGAACAGATCAGGAAAATAGAGGGACAAATTAAGTCAGTAGAAGAAAGAGCTGGGGCAGACACAAAGAAATGGTCCAAATGGATACAAAATATGGAGGGACCCTTCTTTGTACCAAGTCTGGAGCAGTTGATTTAGATTACTAAGGGAGAAAAGGAATAGAAAGGGCTAGAAAACAAGAAGGAAGGATGGGGAGGGAAGAGGGATAGGAATATGGGTGTTTTGATAAATGTTATTTTATGTACCGTAATTGTAGTAGGATTTTTTTTTAAATGTTAGATTTTCTTATTTTTTACAATAATAATTGAATAAAAAATATACTGAAATAAATCTACTCTGGTCTCGAATACCCCTTGGTTCAGCTATGGTGCCTTCAAGTTCACTTTGAGAATCTCTGCATTACAAATGTTTGATACACACAAATTCTGTACTACAACCATTGGATCTTACATTGATAAATAACCCAGCAGCTCTTTCTTTAAGGGATAATTATGGCAGCAAAAGAATATTGTCAACACAGCGTGCTGGAGCATGTGTGAATAATTGCTAATCACATTAAGGTTTGTCTTACAATTTATGATCTACCTCTACTCTGGTTCAGCAGCTGTAGCTTATGGCTTGGAAAATCTATTAATGAGAAAGGACTATAACCTGTTTAGTCGAGCTAATCCCACCTAGCTCACTGTCCTCAATCACTGTTAATATCAGGTAGCTTACAACTGATCCAGCTAGAATTCACACAATTAATATTTGGCCAAACTCACCTAGTGCCAACCATCCACATTTTAACAGTATGGAATACTGGCATATCTGGCTATAGTTTTCAAGTCTCATTTGGAGCAAGATGCTAGGTTTAGAGGTATTTCCTTGGTTTCTTTGGAGATGGCTCCATATTTAGCACCCTGCCTCAGTCTGTCTTGTGCTGAAAGTGTTTTCAGTTACACTCTTGTGGTGAATCATTTCCTCAGACATATTGTAGTGATTAATCACGCAGGGGTTTTCTAAGCTGTCATGTTGCACTAAATGAAACTGAAACTCCAACAATGCAGAATGAATTTGCAGTCACACTTAGGCCTGGTGCTGTGTAACATAGACATGTTAAGCGCATTGTATACTTCAAATGTAAGTATAAAACTTGACTGAGGCTTATCTGCAAAGACAGGGGTCAGAGTCGTCCTTCTATATGTTAGCCCTTGAGATTAAATGACTGTTGAATATCCACTTTAAATCTTTCACCCATAATGCTCCAGGAGAGGTGGGAAGGAAATATTAATAACAATAAACAGAAGAACTGCAAGAAAATGCACAGATTAAGAGAAAATCTGGTTTAAAGTTCTTTGCAGTTTACAATTTTTTTTTTACCTTATGATGACTTAGGGAGGATGATATAATCTATGTGCACATAAACTATTACAACAGAGTGAGTAATTTACATTTCATGATAAAATAGGATTTCGTCCTTAACTGAAGACCGCAAAGATGCATTTAAAACCTGTTTCCGCGCATAGTCGGCCATCTTCCAAACTGCTTTGCTGACGGAGGCTGCGTCAGATATGAAAATCGAATACCACATTGCTTCATTTGTGTCAACTGTGGTCAGGCATAAAAGTAGGAGGGGCTGGGGACTCTGAATTAAAGTATATGTTTGTAATGTCCCCCCCCCCCCAAAAAAAAACAAATATAGATGTCCTTTAACACATATATTTATAATGCTGATTTCATATGAAACCCTTGCAGCTTGTTTCCCTCATGTCAATAGATACTTTGTGGTCAAACCATGCATTTTATCACTAAAAGCATCTGGAATATTTATTTACAAAATAAATTACAAAACTAAAGTGCATATTATGTGTGAGTTTCTTAAGAAATTGCATCATGATTTAAATAGATTTCTTTAAAACCTAATTCTATTTCTGTCAAAATATCATTGTATTATCTTACTGATGTTAGGCAGACTGCAGTGTTACAGGTTTCCACTCCAGTGATTATTTGTCAGACAAAGAGAATGTACAAATCTGTTGTCCTTCACTGACCCCAGCTTTTGCTCTCTCTTGTAGAGCATGACCTGATTCTCCAGTGCTTGTACTTACGATCCATGTGAGTGTTTGCTAACTCAAATGGGAACCCATGAAGAAACTCTGATTAGTGTGAGCGAGGGAATCACTGGAGAAATGGTTTCCTAGTATGATTGGTGTCATTTTCTGGAGTTTAGGAGTGAGGATATTAGGGTTGATGTTTAGCATATGAGAGAGTAAAGTTGTAGTAACAGAATATATTAAGAATGCAGGTATTTCTGAAGGTAGCATGTTTTGTGAGTGGTTTAAGTTGCCGAGCGTGATAGAGGCACTGAGGGCAATTCTATCAAGGGATGAGGTGAGTCCAGGACAATGCTGGATCAGAACAGGTTTGTACAGCAAGAGTGCAGGAAAAGCTTCCAGTGATGCAATACATTGTTGGAAGGGGGAAGAATCCCTAAAATTCAGCAACCACAATGCCTCCCACTCTGGACTGCTAGCATGCTTATTAAGGATATTTGACAATTTTGGTCCTTTTTTGGATGCATTTTAGACTCCAGGTTCTCCTCTTTAAAAGGACATTATGGCGATTTTACTATTTACCCTCTCTTTAGTCTATTTTGTCTGCTTGATATCTGTATATGACCTTAACTTACACCTTGACAAGGTTGAGTACAACTGCACCTTGATCTTTGGTCTGGAATACCATGGAAAATATGATAGTGTCTTAATTCCACAACTTCACCACCTAGGAGCTACCTTTTGCAAGTTTCAGAAACGCTTAAGGTTCACTGCACTCCAGGGGCGTCACTAGGGTTGGTGTCACCCGGTGCGGAAACTCATGGTGTCACCCCCCTGGATTTCCTCCAATACAATGCCAAACAGATTCCTTAGTAATTCCAGTTAGATGGCCTATTAACTATGCCACACACAGGAGCCCCATAACTATGAACACACACTGGAGCCCCATAAATTATGCCACACCAGAGCCCCACTATTTATGCCTAACAAAAGAGTCCCTTAATTATGCACACATGGGACCGCCATTAATTATGCAACACACAGGAGCCCCACGAGGTGACAATTGTACAATTATAGATACCAGGAATATTGTGCCAGTAATATTGTGCCAGTCGGAGCCCAGTAAGATTGTGCCAGTCGGAGCCCAGTAAGATTGTGCCAGTCGGAGCCCAGGAATAGTGTGCCAGTCAGAGCCCAAGAATAGTGTGCAATTAAAGTGCTAGTTTTCAACCAACCTCATCCCCCCTTCCACATCACTTACCGAATTGCTGCTGCTCCGTGTTCCCGGACGAACGCCTCCTCCGTGCAGTCTTCCCTCCTGCATGGAGGAAGGAAACACAGTCACCGGATGTGGCATAACCGGTCGCTGTGATTTATTTATTTATTTATTTTTCCGGCGGCCGAATCCAGCGGATACCAGAAAAAAAAAAAAGATAAGCAGCGTGGTGCGGGGGGTGCCAGCAGCACGGGTGTCACCCCCGCTGGAGGTGTCACCCGGTGCGGTCCGCACCCCCCTCGGGACGCCACTGCTGCACTCCTTTGCATTGTCTCTGGGTAGTCCTTGCTTGAGAATTTGCCTATCCTTCCAACTACACGTTCACCATGGTTTATGCCATCATGGCATTCTGGTCTTTGTCCCCTAGGTCTATTTTTGTAAGCACAATTCAAAACCCCAGCAGCTATGCCTGAGGCTCATTCATAGGGCATTACATAGTAAGTGAGAAGACCGTTGTAGCATTCTTAGAGTGACCTTGCTTCAGGTATCTGTGTTTCACATGTAATTTTTGTCCTAGAAGACTCTGTGTAGTTATATGCAATAATCTCCTTTGTTTGTTTATCATCACTAATTTATCATCCCAATTGTTTTTGGTCAATTTTAACTCTTTCCTTTTTCTAAAATCATTTCTATATTAGTGCACAGACAGGTGTAAATTTTCAGATTTTTGTTGTAAGCGGTTTTATAAAAACACAAAAGTAAATAGTCACAGATCTTTTTGCTAACTTACGGTATTTTAGGTCTGTGCAATATATACACATATATAAACAAAAGGATTCTATTCCTATAGATCTAAGAGTTTTACCATAATAATAGCAAGAGTGTCACATTGCTTGAAACAGACAAACTCTTAAAGGGACACTCCCACCCCAAAAAAAAGAAAACGGTTTATTTTTTTTTTATTTTGCATTTCAGATATCTCTTTTGTTTTTGTTGTGTGAGGTTATTTTATGAAATATTTTACTAACAAAAGTGACTGGGCACCGCCATTTTGTGAAATATAGTGTTTTTGGGTGCCGCCCTCTAGTGACTTTACTGCACTAGTATCTCACTTTGGGGCTGGGGACACAGAATGCAGTCTATAAGTCTGAATTCTGATCATAGCCTTCCATTGAATGGGAGGGTAATGTAACTATTACATCACAAGGGGGTGGAGTTATGATCCTGTTTGATCAGGTCAATCTCCTCTCTTTGTGTTGAAAGGCAGCCACCTAGTCCTGCTCACTATGATACACAGGAGCCAGTAAGAGAGCAGGGGTGTATCCAGGGCCGGCCTTAGAGGTGTGCGACCTGTGCGAGTGCACAGGGCGCAACACCCCAGGGGGTGCCAACACGCCAGCTCAAAAAAAAAAAGTTAAAAAAAAAAAAAAAGCTGGTAGAGGCACTGGATTGGGGAGGTCTAAAGACCCCCCCTCACCAGCCCTCTGCTCGGCAAGCTCTGCTGGATCTGGGGAGGGGGCGGAGCTAACGGGGTGAGAGGTGTAGCTTCGCAACCCACCCTGTGAAGCAGAGCAGCGTCTGCTTCACGGGGTGGGTTGCGAAGCTACACCTCTCACCTGTGGGCAGCAAGAGATAGTGCTGCTCAGCTCCCCATGCCTGCATTAAGCCCGTTCTCTTGCTGCCTGTGAAGCAGACGCTGCTCTGCTTCACAGGGTGGGGGCAGAGCTAGACCGCTCAGCCGATTAGCTCCGCCCCCTCCCTGGATCCACATTTACAGCCAAAGGAAGGGGGGGGGGGAGAGAGAGACAGAACAGAGGAAGAGAGAGAGAGCACGGGTATGGGGGAGTTAGAGAGAGACAGACATGGCAAGGAAGAGGAAAGGGACACATACATAGGGGGTTAAGGCCGTCCCTGGGTGTATCTTATGAAATCATCATGCAGGCTTTGGCCACAGTTGTAAAGTGAGACTTGCTGGAATATTTTGGAGAATGTTGCCTCATGGGTAAAATTCTCAAAATGGATGCTGTAGACAGACACAATTTTAATTTTACTTTTATATGCAATGAATTCAAAAATAGAGAAAAAAGCAGTGGCATATGTCTTTTATATATGCGTTTTTTTTAGTGCCCCTTTAACTTAATGTAGTTGTATGTGTTTTTTGGTTAATCATATTATGTTTTCTTAGTAGAGGAGCAGGGTAGTTTAGGAGATGATAAAAGCAGGAGTTGTAAAAATAAAAGAGAAGGACACTTGCTATTTGGAGACTGTTTTGGATTGAAGCAAGGAGGGTGTGGTGAAGATAGAATGGAAAGTAGTTGGAGAGTACAGGTGAGAGTATAATGAGTTCAAGTAAATGCCTGATTAACTGTTAGCATCTTTGGATGGAGGGGGAGGTTAGTAGCTTGTAAACATGATGAGGCATCAACTATAGTAGAACAAAACCTAGGGGTGGGTACGTTTTTGATTGTAGACTAATAAGATCAGGAGTGCTCTGATATCCATATAGGACTGAAAGAGAGAAAGGGTTCTGTTAGGATAAAATGTTTGGTTAAAGGGGGGAATGGCAGCAATTAATCAGACATTAGCAGTGCCTAGGAAAAGTGAGCAAAAAGATGGTCAATGCAGGTCGATGTTAAAAAAGAAAATATGACATTGGAAATACTAGATTACTAATGGATTCTGTGAGTTTTCCATAGCAACAAAGGCTATGCACATAGCTAAGATAGTAATGAACATTTTATAAAGTACTAGCTGGGGGTTTGTCTGTATTGTGTAGGAATACACCTCTTAATTTCTTAACCTCTTGAATTCAGGTATTTCAATCAGACCTTTTGCCACAGGTATAAATAATCAAGCACCTAACCGTGAATTTTGAATTTACAAACATTTGTGAAAAAATTGATCATTCTGAAGAGCTCTGTGAATTCAAGCGTGGTACTGTGGTAGGATGCTAAGTTTGCATTGTCAGTTCATGAAATTTCATCCCTGTTAGAAATTCCATGGTCCACTATAAGTGGTATTATTGCAAAGTTGAAGCATATAGGAATAGCAGCAACTCAGCCACAAAGTGGCAAACCACGTAAAGGCACAGAGCAGGTCACAGAGTGCGGAGAAGCACTGTGCATATAAGTTGCCAATGCTCTGCTGATTCCATAGCTGAAGAGTCCCAAACGTCTACTGGCATGAAAATCAACACAAAAACTGTGTGGCGGGAGTTTTGTTGAATGTGAGTTTTACCAGTCTCCGGAATCCAGGGGGCCCATATATATATTTATTATTAAGGCCTGGGGGCCTCATGTATTTTATTTTTTAGTGAGAACTGCATACTCACATTCTGCGTGAAACTACTGCAGAAAATGAATGCATTTTAATAGTGAAATAAGTCCTATTCGCTTCTTCTGTTTGTCAGTTTATGTCTATTATACAAAGAGATATGTGGCTTTTTGAAACTAGTGTCAACGATTCTTCCAATATATTATATCTTCCAATCAAAAGGAAAAACATGTGTGAACATTACAAGAAAAATAAACTTTTTTTTATGTTTGCTAATCTTTAAAGTGAATTTTTTTTTTTTTATATAATATTTAAGTATTTTATTGCATGTGTAGTAAACAGAATTAATGTTTTCAGGGTATGTCAACAAACATTGTGACAAAATGTCATTTGATTTTCATTTCATTTTTTCACATGTCCCAAATGCTTATTTGTATTAAAAATGGTGTTTTTTTTTTTTTATTTCTGGTTCTTGATGCAATGGCCAAGACTATTAAATGTAATACAAATTTTATATGTTCATTTTCTATGAATTAAATCTTCTAATTTTGGGAATTGTATATGACAAAACAGTGGCCTTAACTTACTATCCTTGTTTGTAAGTACTATATGTTGTTGTATTAATGATAATTGAAAACAAACAAAACCATTATTTACAAGTGTTTCACTTCTATACAGACAGCTGCTCTTTCATCCTGCCTGCTGAGATATGTCAGAGAGATAACATATCTGCATTATTCTACTTTTTTTTATATCTTCCCGGTAACAGTGCACTGAAGTAGCACTATTGGCTGAAGAAACGTCATAGCGACCCTGCAACCAATGAGAACTGCTTAGTCATTAAATCAAGCAGTCCCTACTGTGGAGAAAATACATACTGGTATTACTTGTTGCTTTGAAAAGCATCTTTACAAATATTAGACATTTATGCCTCAGATTTTTCATTTAGAAATCTAAAAGCTCTTGTACAAAAACAATTCCAACCAGCAAAAAGTAATACCAGCATATATAAACTGATTTAAAAGTTCACATTTATTTCAAATCCTTTTTGTTTTTGCAATATTCCCTTGAAAATGTACTTTTTTTTGTAAGAAAATACATAGAGGCTGCGGTATTTTCTAAATATAATTGGGCACCACCAAATGGATGAGTGAATATGTGACAAGTGCATCATAGGCTAATAAATATACAACCTTTTGTACATAATAGATTATATTTTCATGGTAACTTTTCGTAGGCTTTCTCCTGACTTTGATTTTCCTATGATTATGTGTTATTCTTACTGCAAAATAAGGTTTCTCTAGCATTTATCCAAAGCATTTCAGAAGATTCACATAGTGCATCTCTATGTGCATGTATGTGACATCAGAGTATATGCACATTAGGATTTCTTTTGTGTGAAGGTAGTGTGTACCATGCTAACCAGAAAAAAAACCACACCCTTCCTAACAGCCACAAATGATTTGGGGAAAAACAGGCCATAGCATATCCAAAAAATGCCATTCATAATAAGACAAGTGTAATTCCAACACTGCATTTAAACACTTGACAATCAAAACATTGAAAATAAAATGCCAATTGCCTATATCCCCTATTGAGACCTAAATTGTTCTTATTAGTCTTCTAACCACCTCCTAAACTGACAAGGGTGTGCCTCCCTGTCACCAGCACAACCCCACTGCTTCACACATTAAATTAGGGGGGATGGCCATTCAAAAATTCCTGCCCTATTCCACTGCCTCGTGTAACACCAAATTAAACAAATCCACGCCCACATTTGTCAAATGGACTTCATCACGCTTCAAACATATTGGTTGCATTATATTCTAAAATGATATCCCTGAACAAAATATTCAGGACACCCATTATAATTTTGGCATATTCAATTTGAGCAAGCAATGCTCCAATGGCCTCTGGCTATGAGTATTTTGACAAAAATTGTGAGGAATCCCCTCTGACCAGAGCAAATAAATATCTTGGAAAAGTCCCGCTTAATGGTATCCACTAGACTCCACACCGGTACTGTACCCAGATCGTTAACACCAAAGTGAATAAACAGGATAGCATGGGTTGTGAATAACCTGGAATGTTGGACCAACATTCAAGGCAGAGCAGAACACATTGCATGCCTCTTGTGCCAAACAATCGAACCTCTGTCACCTCCATAGAACACCCCAGTCACTCTTCCCTAAGCCATACCGCTGTGTCCAGAAGATGTAGGTTTGAGTGTACAAATAAGTTTTATTATGCAATCATTTCACAAACCAAAAAAAAATCACCAAAACGGCAACAAATAAATACAATTTTAATCTTGTGATTAGACTGTGTGATTTAATTTTTTTTTGTATAGAAATTATATACAAAAGGAACCCTCATTGAAATCGTGTGCATAGATAAATCAATTAATAGGGTGGCCAAAACAACAAATCTGAACACTTATATATTTTTTGTTTTAATTTACATGGGGATGATGTCAAAGCTTCATAATAGGAAACCTGCAGCCAATCTTTTAGAATCAGACAAATAAAATTATTTGTCTAGTAGACCAATTAAAAAAAAAAAATCATTGTCTTTTATCTGATCATTAGAACTGATAAACCCATTAACACATTCACTGCCACGGAAGCTTCCAGTGCATTTTTCTACACCAATAGTCAATTTAACACCTACACGCAGATGTGTTATAGACTTAATATAAGGATGGCACTAATCGGTTTTTCTCATTGTTGATATGATTTATTTTTATAATGCAAACATGTTATTCTCCCAATACATAACTTTCAAAAAGTAAAATCTAGAGACTAAGTGCGCTACCCTAATTTAAAAAAAAAAAAAAACAAAGCAAAAACCATACCCAGCACTGTAGACTTAAAAGCTATCCTGTAATGTGCACAAGTTTCACTACACTGGTAACGGTGTGCTGGCCAACTGGCTGTCACATAGACCTAAACGGGTTTTTAAATTACGATGAAGGGGTGCCAGTACTTTCAGAGGATTTTTTAGCTACAGTGCCAACTCATTGGGAGTTCCATAAGGCATGGAGGTGGAAGGAAGAATAAAAAAGATTGCAAGCTTTTAGGAAAAATATATTAAACAAATCTAGCGCTTGTAAACTGAAATTTGTTTGCAAGGCCTTGATCTTGTTACCATAACCACTTGGTTTAGTATACACATGTACACTCCAAGGGTAAAACTCTGGTATAATTGGCAGCTTGTCTCTAATGGTAATATCGGCATGACTTGCTTGAATGTTAAATTGGAAAGCAGAAACGGACTAATCCCATTTGGGGTTTGCTATAGAAAAATGCAATTTAATTTAAAGAAAAATGTTCCATTGGTTTCCTTAGTAACTATTACTAGAATTGATCTTTTATATAACCTTTGCAGTTGTTTTACATACCTAAAGCAGGTCTCTGTTTTTTTGGATAACGGATAACATTTGCTTCCATCTGGTCCATGATTGGCACACCTTTTCTGGGAATACATTGAGATGTAGATGTCCATTACTCTACTTTGGACCAGGTGCAATGTGATTTGTATACTCTAGAATGAATTAAATGCCCAAAGCTATTAAAACCACCAGCAGGTTTCCAGATAATAAGGAAGTCTTTAACTCAAGCTAGAGTGTTAAAAAAGGATTAATTCTGGAGCAATGCTAAATACTGAATGGGAAGGAATTTCATAGAAACAAAGAATGTGTCGGCAGATAAGAACCATTCGGTCCATCTAGTCTGCCCAATTTTTTTTTGAGTACTTTTATTAGTCCCCCGTTCCCGGTCTTATAGCTAGGATAGCCTTGTGTCTATCCCACGCATGCTTAAAATCCTTGACTGTGTTTACCTCTACCACTTCTGCTGGCAGGCTATTCCATACATCCACTACCCTCTCTATTAAGAGAATTTTCTCAGTGGTTACTCTGTGTTACTGTGACTATTTATTACATATTATTACCATGATATTGACATTGCAGTCACTACCTGTTACAGTCTAAGATAAAGAGAAAAGCACTACCGTATATTAAGAGGGTCTAAATCACATAGAATTAGGAAATTGACTCTGAGTGCGTTAGTGAGAAAAGGAGACATGATCAGTTATTTGCATTATAAACCAAAAGTAACCCCATTAATTAAGACTGTCACTTAATTTTTTGAAAGTTGAGAACTGGCACTATGTCAAATATGGGACATCACAGACATTTTAAAAACGTATCACTTGTGGCTTAATATGCAAATGGACCACCTTAAATCGGAATATACCATTTGCATGTCAAGCCACAAGGTGATGGCATAACAGGAGATACCAAAGATGCATTTAAAGCTTATTTTCCTCTTAATTTATCCATTTGTTGTAATTCTGCTACTATAATGTAGTCTTGAATTGTTTGCTATAATGTGGTGGGAAATGTCTTGGATTCCAACAAGTTAATTGAATTCACAGTGGCATGAACACATTCAAAACCAAGTTTCTTTCCACATTATTTATGTATTTATTTATTTAAATGGCCAAAAGAGCACTTTTCAGAGTGGAGAAGTGCAAAGATCTGGTTTTAGAGAGTTTAGGAATAATGTGTAATTGTTTCTGCAAGTAAATCAAAATTTAATGCTATAAAACTTTACATCTCACAGTGAGAAGACCTCTCACAAGCCTCCAGTCAAAATTCTTATTCGGACTAGCTTTTACCCATCCCTATATTGCTCTACCCTGTCATTGACTAGGGTGTGTCCAACCAAATCTGGTTATCAGGATGCAGATCTCCTGCTACAGAAGACATCCCATTTTAAATTTTAATCAACATATGTAAAATTATTTTAAAAAATCTCTGAGGTTACATACAAAATGGAAATGGTGTGTTTTTACCCCTTGGTGTGTGTGTTTTGTTTTTTTCATCTATACAGAGCAAACATGCAAATTGTATTAATCAGGCAGAAGTGGCATTCTAGTTTATTAAAGCAGTATTTAGAGTTTCATTCCTATTCATTTTTTTGGTCTGATATCTTTTATATCTGCAATTTGTGTTGGTGTATTTGGAGTTGGAATCCATTGCTTGGCTGTAAAAAAAAAAAAATCTGGTGGTCCAATGATTGTGCAATATAGGATAACATTAATCTGTGAATGATTTGAGCCCTGAAACATATCTTGTCTATTACACAATGTTAGTCTTCTGTAATGCGCATATTTTTAGTAATGTGGTGCCTTTAGCGTTGCATATGCAGTAAGTCTAACTAACTGCAACAAGTTTGCAGCAACTTTAAATAGGTTTGCAGGTTCCTATTCTCAGTTGGATAGACGGAGCCGTTCATATTTCTGAGGCAGATAAAATGAGAACCATTAAATTGTGACTCATAATGTAATTAGTTTGCACATAGTTCAGGTTGTGGGCTCCTTTTTTGTTTGACTCCACCTTGCTATCCTTGGGTTAATTGGGAGGTAATTGTAGCTCTTCCAACACATTAAAGAGAGTCAGTCAGGTTAAATATTGCTCATACTGTGAATGTAGAGAATAAAAATGTAAAAAAAATATCTACATTATCTTTGCAAAATGGCATACGAATACATCAAATAAGAGAAATAAGTGTTGTCTCCTGCTTGTGACATCATCCAGTAGCATTGAAAATTAGTTGGTCGACAACCACTGCTGTAAATGGCTGGCAAGGAAGTCATTTTATCAGTGGTGCTATTGACTTATCAATGAATGAAGGAAAAACTGAAAAATAGTTTTTATTGACAAAACCATAGGAAACAAACCCTTTCAGAATGTTTTGCCAACTACCTAGCTTTAAAAAGGTAAAAAGTGCAAAAACTCCCTTAAGACTGAGTTAAACATGTTGAGAAATATATATTCCTTTGTTGTCTGGAAAGAAACTCCTTACAGAAGTCACTAGTAGTGTTGAGCGAACCCGAACCGCACTGTTCGGGTTCGTACCGAACATTATGGTTTTTGGACCCCAGACCCGAACACGGACATTCCACTGTATGTTCGTGTTGGAGTTCAGGGTTCGGCGATTTAATGGCGCATTTTTAAAGGCTGCAGGGCAGCCAATCAACAAGCGTTTGGCTCCTTTGCCCTTAGAAGCCATCACAGCCATGCCTACTAATGGTATGGCTGTGATTGGCCAGTGCAGCATGTGACCCAGCCTCTCTATATAAGCTGGAGTCACGTACACGCACATCACATGAGCTCTTCTTAGTGTAGGGAGAGGATGCTGCAACTGTGAGGGACAGATTAAAAAAAATTCTGGTGTTGAATCTGCAAACTACAGCGATTATTCAAATTACAGTGATTATTTTAGTGGGTGCTATACTACATATTTATACCCTGCCCTGAGCCCAGTGCAGTGCACTTGCAACTGCATGTGTGCCAGGCACATGACTTTAATCCTGTTCTGTTAGCTCAGTGGGCAACATCTAGGCATTTTTAAATACTGCAATTTGTTGGTGTTAAATATTACATTTGCATCCTGCACTTCATATCTGAGAGTCAAATCGAACAGTGAAATACTGTGCTTACAGTGCACTTTGAAAAATTCTATCTGTTACTTTGGTGGGTGACCGCAAAGAATGAGGAGAGCATCAAATAAGGGACGTGGCCCTGGTCGTGGTGCTGCTGGTGTTGGTGGAGCTCCTGTTGCAAGTAGGGGATGTGGTCGATCTGTGCCGGCTACACGCACAAGTGAAACACCTTCCTCAGGTGCTAGTACGTGACAGAACCTTC
This sequence comes from Pelodytes ibericus, assembly GCA_036172795.1. Lineage (NCBI taxonomy): Eukaryota > Metazoa > Chordata > Amphibia > Anura > Pelodytidae > Pelodytes > Pelodytes ibericus. The sequence continues at coordinate 138,996,551 of CM069862.1, forward strand.
AGCGTTATTTGGTAGGCCCAAATGCCGCTCTTAGAATGGTGAGGCCAGAACAAGTACAGGCGATAGTAGATTGGGTAGCTGACAGTGCCTCCAGTTCCTTCACATTGTCTCCCACCCGGTCCCCTGCTGTTAGCTCAGAGTTGACACCTGCAGCCCATGGCCATCTGTCTTTCACCTCACCCCCTTGAAAATCAGCCAAGCAGTCTCAGCCACAAGTCATGCAGCAGTCTCTTTTGCTTTTTGATGACACTGCTGGCGGGGTCATCAAACCTAGCCTTGCCCCAGAAGTGGAAGAGGTTGAGTGCACTGATGCACAACCACTTTATGTGTCAGGATGTGGACATGCGAGGACCACCACAGCACATCTCTGATGATGACAAAACACAGGTGCCAACTGCTGTGGCTTTCGGCAGTGTGCAGACAGGCAAGGAGGGCAGGGTTGAGGAGTGGGTGGAAGATGATGTGGAGGATGATGAGGTCCTAGACCCCACATGGAATCAAGGTCATGCGAGTGACGTGTCCAGTTTGGAGGAAGAGGCGGTGGTCGCAAAGAGGCACCAGCGCAGCATAAGAGGGAGCAGGGTGCAAAACCATAGTGGCCGTCCCCTAGACACTACGCCTTCTACTGCCCACCACACCCAGTGGCCGAGCACACCAAAGCCAGCTCCAAGGAGTTCCCTGGCGTGGCAGTTCTTTAGACAATGTGCTGACGACAAGACACAAGTGGTTTGCAAGCTGTGCAATCAGAACCTGAAGCAAGGCATAAACGTGCTAAACCTGAGCACAACCTGCATGACCAGGCATCTACATGCAAAGCACAAGCTGCAGTTGAGTAAGCATCTCAAAACCCAAGAAAGATCTCGGGCTCCACCTGCTTCCTCTTCTGCTGCTGTCTTGGCCTCTTCCTCCAGCTCTGGAGTCACAGTGGCACCTGCCACCGAGAAAATAGAGGAAGTGGCAGCAACGCCACAACGTACGCCACCGTCCCCAAGCATCTCCACACTGTCCCATGGAAGCGTTCAGCTATCCATCTCCCAAACACTGGAGAGAAAGAGGAAGTATGGCCCTACCCACCCACGAACACTGGCCCTGAATGCCAGCATATCCAAATTCCTGGCCTTTGAAATGCTGTCATTCCGTCTGTTGGAGATGGACAGTTTTAAAAACCTGATGGTGGTGGCTGTCCCACAGTACGAGGTTCACATCCGCCACTACTTTTCCCGGCGAGCCATCCCTTCCCTGCACAAGCAATTGGCAGACAAAATCAGGTATGCACTGCGCAACGCCATCTGTGGCAAGGTCCACATAACCACAGATATGTGGACCAGTAAGCACGGGCAGGGACGCTATATCTCCCTAACTGCACACTGGGCAAATGTAGTGTCCTGTTGCCTCCTCCTCCTCCTCAGCTTCTTCCTTCTCCTCTACCACCTCCTCATCTGGTCAGCGTAAAAACCTTCAGCACCAACATCAGCACAGCCAGGGGGAAACGACAGCAGGCTCTTTTAAAACTCATGTTTGGGGGAAAAACCCCACAGTGCGCAGGAGCTGTGGACGGGCATGGAACAACAGATCAATGAGTGGTTGTTGCCACTGAGCCTCAAGCCCGGCCTGGTGGTGTGCGATAATGGGCGAAATCTCGTAGCAGCTCTGGGCCTAGCCGGTTTGACGCACATCCCTTGCCTGGTGCATGTGCTGAATTTGGTGGTGCAGAAATTCCTGAAAAACTACCCAGATATATCAGAGCTGCTGCAGAAAGTGCGGGTCGTCTGTGCGCACTTTAGGCGTTCTCACCCTGCTGCTGCTCGACTGTCTGCGCTGCAGCGTAACTTAGGCCTTCCTGCTCACCGCCTCATATGCGACGTGCCCACAAGGTGGAACTCCACATTGCACATGCTGGAGAGATTGTGCGAGCAGCAGCAGGCGATAGTGGAGTATGAGCTGCAGCACGCACGGGTCAGTCGCTCTGCGGAACAACACCACTTCCCCACCAATGAGTGGGTCTCCATGCGAGACCTGTGTGCCATTTTGCACTGTTTAGAGTACTCCACCAACATGGCCAGTGCCAATGACTCCGTTCTCAGCCTTACTATCCCGCTTGTATGTCTCCTTGAAAAAACGCTTAGGGCGATGATGGAAGAGGATGTGGCACAGGAGGAAGAGGAGGAGGAAGAAGAGGGGTCATTTCCACGGTTATCAGGCCAGTCATTCACAAGTGGCTTGGAGGGTGGGTTCCTGCACCAGCATAGGCCAGGTACACAACAGTCAAGCCAGGAGGAGGATGAGGAGGAGGTGGAGGAACCGTGTTCACAGCAGGGTGGCACCCAACGCAGCTCGTGGGCATCACTGGAGCATGGCTGGGGGGATACGGAGGACACAGATGATACACCTCCCACAGAGAACAGCTTATCCTTGCCTCTGGGCAGCTTGGCACACATGAGCGACTATATGCTGCAGTGCCTGCGCAATGATTGCTGAGTTGCCCACATTCTAACTTGTGCTGATTACTAGGTGGACACACTGCTGGATCCCCATTACAAGGACAACATGCCGTCCTTAATTCCATCACTGGAGCGTGATCGTAAGGTGCGCGACTACCAGCGCACGCTGGTAGACGCGCTACGGAAGGCATTCCAAAATGACACTGGGGGCTCCGCCAGCACCTCAGAAGGCAGGGTTAGCATGGCCGAAATGTGGAAAAGCTTTGTCAGCACGCCACAAGAAGCAGAACCACCATTTGATATGCAGCGTCTTAGCAGGAGGCAGCATTTTAGCAACATGGTGGAACAGTACGTGTGCACAGGCCTACATGTACTGACTAATGGGTCTGCCCCGTTCAACTTCTGGGTCTCCAAATTGGGCACATGGCCTGAGCTTGCCCTTTATGCCTTGGAGGTGCTGGCCTGCCCTGCAGCCAGTGTATTGTCTGAACGTGTGTTTAGCACGGCAGGGGACGTTATCACAGCAAGCGCAGCCTCCTATCCATAGCCAACGTGGACAAGCTCATGTTTATTAAGATGAACCAGGCATGGATCCCACCAGACTTGTCTGTACCTTTTTGCAGAATAGACATTTATACCGGCCTCACCCAGTCATTATTATACTCAAGTGCACTTATTCTTTGTTTTCTGTTATATGTCCCAATATTTTGGGGGCTACCCCAATTTAAAAAAAACAAAAACAAATAAAAAACAGTGTTGGCTACCTCCTCCTCCTCCAGCGCCGCTTCCACCTACACCGCCACGGTCACCGCCTCCTCAACCTATGGGTCACTTAGTATAAACTGAAATAGAATACCCTGCACTCCAACCCTCTCTCAAATGGATAATTCTGTTGATCCTCCTGGCAGCCATGCTTTAGATTTATGTTCTTCCAAAGCTAAAATCAAAGATTCCAACTAGTGCTATTTTATGGCTCAGCTGTATTTGTAATTTGTATGTATTTTATGATATTTTAAGTTATTTCCCTTTCCACATTTGCTTGCAGGGCACTTGTCCTACTCTTACCCACATTTTACTTCATTTTGCAGCCCTCTAGCCCTTTCCAGGACTTTTTTTAGAGGCATTTTAGTGGCCAAAAGTTTGCGTCCCCATTGACTTCAATGGGGTTCGGGGTCAAGTTCCAGCACGGACCCGGACATTTTTTGGAAGTTCGGCCGAACCTGCCGAACCCGAACATCCAGGTGTCCGCTCAACTCTAGTCACTAGCAGTGAAAAAGTCTTTGTGTAATGTTACAGTGGTAGAGTGGGAACTCAAAGGAACTTTTGATTTACAAACTAGTTTTTCTGTCTGAATATTTTTTTTCTTTTTTTCCCCTGTTCCAAAAAAGTATGGAGTCTGTTCAGTAACCAGCTGTGTTGAAATGAAAACCCTATGTTAGATCATAATATGATTTTTGTGGTGTAATACCAGTAGTTTAAATTTAGAGGCATAATTTCAATTTAGAGGCATAATTTCAATTTAGAGGGTGGAAGACTGAGGAAAATTAAAAAATACATTATTTATCAGAAAAAAAAGTAGTAGAATAGGAGGTGTGGCCAGGCAGAAGCCGTACCAAGGATTATATTTTTAAATGCATGAAAAAAAATTTGAATTGGCAGGAAACATGTAGAACGAGGTATACTTACCAGAATTAAACTGATGCCTCCTGTAGTATAGCTGCTCCTTCTGACCAGACAGGGGTGGACATGGATGTGTGCACATCCGTGTTGCCACCATCTTTGTAGTTTTTGACTTCTATGTCTCGTCATAGAGTTTTTAAGCCAAATGTATTGCAGCCATCTATGAATACTTATACCATGATAAAACTATTTCTACACATGTGTCAGCAAAATAAAATTATCCACTATAGAGGGATTTTTATGTGGCGGGTGTACTTTAATAAATGGAATATCTCTAACAGTAATTGCTTGAGGAATCGATCAAGAAAATTTTCTCTGCCGTCTGAATCTTTATTTAAATAATTCTAATGTACAATAACATGTAACTATTAGAACAGTTTGGAATCGGTTTTGATGAATTGAAAGGTTGGGAGGGTGTAAATTAGTTATTCAACCTACTGGCCTCAAGGGCCTCAAACAGCTGTTAGTTAGTACCTGTGGTGTCTGCCAAAATAATTTGAGAAGTTCTTGTATCATGCAAAGTAAAGCAAAAGAACCAGAACTATCTCATAAGTTTTTGCGTCAACAATTTCTATCTCCTAAAATTGCATATGAAAAGGGGCATGTACCAAAAAAGCAAATATATTTTTTGTGTAAAACTATTTTTGTGCTTTGCTTATATTGCAATGTACTAAACATTTAACACTCAAATAGTACATATGAGCAAATTGGGATTAAAAACAGGCATAATTGAGAATAAAAACAGGCAACTTTGAGAATTGTTTCTACCTATTTGATAGCACTTGCTAAAAGAAGTGTAATTTTTACACACAAATAAGAATTATTTTGTTAATCAACAGAGCAAGAGAAAATTTTGCTTTTATCTAAGTGTGCATGTTTCATTCTTGGGTAAAAAGAAAAAACTAGTTAATGAATTACATGTAGTTTTAAAACTCAGAACTTGCATCAACATTTGGCTCACTTCCCTTTGTTAAGACATGTGAAGGACAGGAATTCAGATCCTGTTCTAACGCCCCTCCCCCTAATCTACTCTACACATAGACAATCAGTCTGCCACTGTAGAACAAGAAAACTGGGCTTCATGAGATAAAAACAAGAGAAGAGTAATCTGACAGAAAAAAAAAATAAACTGAATTGTTTGATTCCTGATAACTGTGCCAATGTTGAATGCAATCCTTATAGTGTTCAATACAACAAAATACTTTACCCTGGTCAAATCATTAGGCACATTTATAGGTTATATAAAAGGCCTTATTAGTAAATAAGTCAATGAAGTCATAAATCAATAAACAAATACATATGATTTAGTGGAAGGCTTGAGCAGACCTCTGGTGTGTAGAAAGGAGGAACTCTGAAATAGAACAGAAAATGGCAAATTCATTTTATTTCTGAAAAATTTGAAAGATAAAGAATAAACAATACCCTGATAAACAGTGGTGCACAGATTAAGACAAATATTTATTATGTGTGTATAAAAAATGTAATTATGAATGTTTATAAATTCCACAATGTATCAACGCTCCACTAACTCTCTATCACTTTGATCAACGAATGCCACGGTGTCTCCATGTAGGTTAAATCCCCCCAAAATCAAAAAGAATGCAGGACTTCTCAGCATATACAAAAATGTATTACTCTATTACTCTTATTTTCAAGTATGTCCTGGTTCTTGCAGCATAATTTGATTGCCTGTCTATTTTTTTTTTTTTGTAGATCAATTAATGCTTTTTAGGTAGTGTGTGTGTGAGTATGCATGTGTGTGTGTATATGTATTAAAATGTGTATATACCGATCAATTCTGTCAAGCATCTGTGGGATGTGTTGGACAAACAAGTTCGATCCATCGAGGCCCCACCTCGCAACTTACAGGACTTAAAGGATCTGCTGCTCTTGGTGCAACATCTTAGTGCCTGATAACAAAGCACACGTTCAGAGATCTAGTGGAGTCTTTGCTTCAGAGGTCAGGGCTGTTTTGCCAGCAAAATGGGACCTACACAATATTAGACAAGTGGTCATACTGTTATGGCTGATCGGTGTATTTGCAGTATTGAATATCTAGCTCATAAATAGAAGGGAGAAAAAAACCTGGAATATAATTTGTCATTATACCAAAATAAAGAAAATTTGGATGCAATGCTGTATATATTTTTTTTGTGCATCTGCCAAAAATTACGAGAAGCTACCTTAACTGTTTTATTTAGCTTGTATGTAAAGAGAGATGTTTTGTGTTATAATTAATAATAGGTTATTGGAACTTGACCTCATCTGATCGTGCAGATTTCACCCAGCAGGTTCTTGGAGTATGCATTTGGAAGTAATCCTGATAGCATGGTATAGAGATCTCTTAACTCCTGTTGGTATAGGTCAGGGACATCCAACATGCGGCCCGCTGGACATGGAGGTGCGGCCCATATGAGATCTGCAGTGGTGACCGCACCTCCAGGCGCATGTAGAAATGTACCCAGCTTCAGGGACTTGGCTCCCCTAAAGGGTGCAGCAGATAGTGTTGCACGCATCATCCCCCCCATACCCCGTGCGTGATGTCATGCGCAAGGGTCAGAGGGAGGGCAAACAGAAGCGCATCAGGAGCAGCCTTGGTAGATCTCTGTATGTAAGTGTCTCTGTGTGGAAGTCTGTGTGTGAATGTGTGACTGTTTATTTGTCACTGTGTGCATTTGTGGCATTGTATGTATGTCTCAAGTTGATTACACACACACACACACACATTATATATACATTTTCTGGTGATGTGGCCTTCTGTGGAAAAACTTGGACACCCCTGGTAAAGGTAGACTGAGAAAAGAGCTCTGAGTTGTGGCCGATTTTTTTTTTTTTTTTTTTTATACCAACATTTTGGCAAAAATGGTAGCCTAAGTCCTCCCCATATGCAGCATTGTATACATGTAATAGATGAGGCTGTATTCAGTGATCGGAGTTATCTATTAGCACTGGTTTGTAACACATCTTCTCATGCTGTCTATATTGTATTCAATTACCTGAGATTTTACCTTGGTGATAAGTCCTATCATTCTGTTGAGCTGATATGTGGTCTGCATAGAAGTATTCACTGGTATTCAACTTTCATATTGACACTTATCTTCATAGCTCGTCACCAGATAAGTTCCAAGAACATGTTAGGAGTTATTGGCCTCTATTCTAATTCATATAGAATTAATATAGAAAATGCTTAATTAAATACCAGTGATCATGGATAACGCACATCACTGAATTATCCTGTGCATAACTTCATGAGGGACTTCAACTTGTGGCTTGGGGAATGGTGTCGGGAGCAAGGATTTGGCTTTGTTTCTCATGGAAGTTCACTATGGGATAGAAAGGAACTGTACAAAAAAGATGGTTTGCATCTTTCTCAAAAGGGAACGAATGTTCTCAGTGAGCAGTTCAGAGGTTTTGCTAGGAGGTTTTTAAACTAAAAGAGGGGGGCAAAATGGCGATAAAACATCAATCCAATTGCACCCCAAAACAGGGACAGAAGGTACCTGTAGTCAGTGTGCTGAAAAATGATAAGCTTAGGGTCATGTCTACAAATGCTCGCAGTTTAGGGAATAAGATCCATGAACTTGTGGCAATATTGGCAACTGAGAATGTAGATTTAGTGGCTGTTACTGAGACATGGTATAATGAAAAACATGACTGGGACATATCAATACCAGCGTACTCTTTATATAGAAAAGAAAGAAGGTAAAAAAAGGGGGAAGGGTGGCCCTGTATGTGAGGGATAGCTTAAAATGTAACGTAATACAAGTTAGTGAGGCGAACATAGAGTCAGTTTGGGTTACATTAGAATTTGGCAATCATATGGTAACTCGGGTAGGTGTGATTTATAGGCCCCCTGGACAAATAGAGGAGTTAGATAATCTACTAGTTGAGGAAATAGCTAAAATGACAATGAAGGTAGAAGTGATCATCATGGGTGACTTTAATCTTCCTGATGTGAACTGAAAATACAAAATAGCTACTTGCGCCAGGAGTACGCATAACCTAAACTCCCTACTGGGATTATCTCTAAAACAAGTAATGGAGGAGTCAACTCGAAAGCAGGCCATACTAGATTTAGTGTTCACAAATGGAGATTTGTTATCAGATATTACTGTAGGTGACAGTTTAGGATCTAGTGATCACCAGACAGTGTGGTTTAATATAAGAACAGTGACGCACACAAAAACAAAAGTTTTAGATTTTAGAAAAACAGACTTTTCTAAAATTAGATTAGGTGTAAAGGAGTCATTATCAGACTGGAGCAATTTAAATGGAGTCCAGGAGAAATGGGATTATCTAAAAGTTGCACTACTGAAGGCAACAGAAAATTGCATAAGGCTTGTCAGTAAGAGCAAAAAATTTAAGAAACCACTGTGGTACTCTGCAGAGGTGGCTATAATAGTAAAAAATAAAAAGCTAGCATTTAGTAATTATAAAAATACTCAGAGTGAGGAAGATAGAAAGATCTATAAGAGTAGGCAGAAAGAGCCAAAGCAAGCTATAAGAGCTTCCAAAGCACACACAGAAGAGACTATAGCCCAGTCAGTGAAAAAGGGGGATAAAACATTTTTTAGATGCAAAGATGAGAAAAGGAAAGTAAAACAAGGATTAGTTAGATTAAAAACAAAAGAAGGATGCTATGTAGAAGAGGATAAAGGCTTAGCAGACTGCCTTAATGAATATTTTTGTTCAGTTTTTACAAATGAAAATGAGGGTAAGGGACCTCATTTAGGGAAAAAGACTAATGAGTCTTTTGATGCATGTAAGTTTACAGAGGAAGAGGTTTTACTTCAGCTGTCTAAAGTAAAGACAAATAAGTCGATGGGACCTGATGGAATACATCCAAAGTTATTAAAAGTACTTAGTGGTGTACTAGCAAAACCGTTAACAGATTTATTTAACCAATCATTGTTAATGGGAGTAGTTCCAGAAGATTGGAAATTAGCTAATGTTGTGCCCATTCACAAGAAAGGTAGTAGGGAGGAGGCGGGCAACTATAGACCAGTAAGTCTTACTTCAGTAGTGGGGAAAATAATGGAAACCTTGTTAAAGAATAGGATTGTTGAATATCTAAAGTCGCTTGGATTTCAAGATCAGAGACAGCATGGGTTTACTTCAGGGAGATCATGCCAAACTAATCTTATTGATTTTTTTGATTGGGTGACTAAAATAATAGATCAGGGTGGTGCAGTAGACATTGCTTACCTAGATTTCAGTAAGGCTTTTGACACTGTCGCACATAGAAGGCTTATCAATAAACTGAAATCTTTGAGTTTGGATTTCAGTATTGTTGAATGGATTAGACAATGGCTGAGTGACAGGCAACAGAGGGTTGTAGTCAATGGGGTATATTCGATGCAAGGTCTTGTTACTAGTGGGGTACCTCAGGGATCTGTACTTGGACCCATTCTCTTTAATATTTTTATTAGCGATATTGCAGAAGGTCTTGTTGGCAAAGTATGTCTTTTTGCTGATGATACAAAGATTTGCAGCAGGGTTGATATTCATGGAGGGATAAGCCAAATGGCAAAGGATTTAGCTAAACTAGACAAATGGTCAGAGCAGTGGCAACTGACATTTAATGTGGACAAGTGCAAGATTATGCACCTTGGGCGTAAAAACCCAAAAGCAGAATATAGACTATTTGGTACAGTCCTAACCTCAACATCTGAGGAAAGGGATTTAGGAGTAATAATTTCAGAGGACTTGAAGGTAGGTAGGCAATGCAATAGAGCAGCAGGAAATGCTAGCAGAATGCTTGGTTGCATAGGGAGAGGTATTAGCACTAGGAAGAGGGAAGTGCTCATGCCATTGTACAGAGCACTGGCGAGACCTCACTTGGAGTATTGTACGCAGTACTGGAGACCGTATTTCCAGAAGGATATTGATACTTTGGAGAGAGTTAAGAGAAGGGCTACTAAACTGGTTCATGGGTTGATGGATAAAACTTACCAGGAAAGGTTAAAGCATCTTAACATGTATAGCTTGGAGGAAAGACATAACAGGGGGGATATGATAGAAACATTTAAATACATAAAGGGAATCAACACAGTAAAGGAAGAGAGTATATTTAAAAGAAGAAAAACTACCACAACTAGAGGACATAGTGTTAAATTAGAGGGGCAACGATTTAAAAGTAATATCAGGAAGTATTACTTTACTGAGAGGGTAGTGGATATATGGAATAGCCTGCCAGCAGAAGTGGTAGAGGTAAACACAGTCAAGGATTTTAAGCATGCGTGGGATAGACACAAGGCTATCCTAGCTATAAGACTGGGAACTGGGGACTAATAAAAGTACTCAAAAAAAATTGGGCAGACTAGATGAACCGAATGGTTCTTATGTGCCGACACATTCTATGTTTCTATTATTATTATTATTTTTTTTTTTAAGTGCATGGTGGAACATATTCCACCATGCTGTATAATAAACACAACATACAAACAACTAGTGACAGAAAAGATATAGATATACAAGACTGCAGCAAAAGGTACCATTTTTCTTTTGTCTATATTGGCCCATACACGTCTGGATACAGCAGAGAGACAGGTGCAGGTCTTTTGAATGTGCTGAGGTTAGGGTTGCCACCTGGCCGGTATTTTACCGGCAGGCTGGTTAAAAAATTGGCATCAGGCCAATGTTAAGTCTATGAAGACAGTACCAAGGCCGGTATTTTTTTGAAGAAAAGGTGGCAACCCTAGCTGAGGTAGAAAGTTGAAAGTGTAGCAGTGATTCAGATTCTTATTAGGAGGATGGGAAATGTAATCTTATGTGTATTTACTGATCAAAATGAATATACAGAAAAAGAGAGGCTATTAATGCCTGGTTTTGGCAGTTCACCACTGCATTTACCACACTTCACTGTTTTTTTTACTAAAATACTTTTTAAATTTCACCTTATTAACCAGGTTACCCTATCATGATCTATGTGCTGATTGCTTCCTTATGATGGAACTCTTTTAAAGATAATTAAAGATCGCACACTGCTTCCTGGTGTTTGGCAGGTCTAAGAATCTGCCTCACAACTGAGGCAGTATCCCTAGATCCAATCAGTTTTCTTTCTGTCAATATTTTTTCCGAATATTGACTTTGTTCTCTATGTACCTGTTCAGAGAGTGACAGTTCAGTTATACAGTGTCACAAGAACCATTCCTGCAATAAAAAAGGTTATTAAAATGAACCCTTACAATCCTTTGCTTGTTACAGTAATTTACTGTGATCATTATCATTCTTACTTTGTGGTTTTTTATTTCTTTCCACCAATCTTCTTTTTGCCTTTTTTTTGTCCTGTGCTATTGATCTCATCAATCCGACCATTAAAAAAAAAAAAATTGGTTGTGATAAATTATTTAAAAAAGGTTAAAAAAATGCATTTTTATCTTTTTGTTTCTCTTTTAAAATGGCCCATATTTATAATGTGACGGAGGTTTATGCCATCCAGTTTAAATTATAAGTGTCAGTTCAAAGGTCTCTGGTGCCAGATCACAAACCCAAAAAAGGCAGTGAATAGAAATCATGCCTATACCTGATGACTATCTGCATCTCTGTGTAAATGGACACACCCCTATGCATGGTAACTCCTGGCATCACCATAAATGCACCAAATAGTGAGCCACATCACTGTGTGCAGCTGTTATACCATGATGGTTTATTTGATACTATAGAAAACCATCCTTATGCAAACCAGTAAATAACTGTTAACACCACTTCATTCTCTGCAAGGAAGTAAATCTGGCACCTCACTGACTTGCTGGAGATTAAAAAATAAATGTTTTCAATCATGCTGGTGATCAGTATTGTAAAGAAACCATATATACACTACAATTAGATAAAACATTGTATATTTGCCACCACTCTTTTTCCAGCCATAATGACCAAGAATATATAAAAAGCTCCTCTATTTTAATAACAATTCTCAGTATCTTCTAGGAAATGATTCCTCGCATCACAGGCCCCTTATAACACACGTGTCACAAAGCTTTTCCGTAACCTGACCCAAGAATATGCAATAGATTAGCGTTTTTATATGTATTGTTTGAAAAGCAGAGATACGGTATAAAATGTTATAAACTTTACAAGAGTAGCACAGGATATACCTTTCTCTTTATCTTATATGATGGAACATATTCTCATCTAGATCTTCCAAGGTGCACTGATTCAATTAAATTAAAAAGGATTTCCCCAGCAGCTGATGTAATTTAGGCAAAAGTGTTGGGAAGTATCCTCTTGATGGCAGGAACAAGCGACTCTAAAAGCAACTAAGACAGTGCCAGTTTACCGCAGCAGTTAGAGCACTGACAGTTCAGTGCCAACTACTAACCCCTGCCCCGCCCTAATAAAGTAACCCCCTAAAACGAACCCCAAACCCTACTAAGTGTAAAACTAACCCTTCTACTAGCACCAAACCCTAATACTAACTCTAAAACTAACCCCTAACCCCAAAAGAACCATAAAACTGGCATGCTTTGATGGAGCTTCTAAGTCCTGAGTAGAGTTGAGCGGACACCTGGATGTTCGGGTTCGAGAGGTTCGACCGAACTTCGGAAAAAAGTCCGGGTTCGGGGTCGAACTTGACCCCGAACCCCTTTGAAGTCAATGGGGACCCAACGTTCGGCTTATGGAATACATGTACTATTGATTTTCTATAAACCGAAATGGAGTCCCCATTCATAATTATGAATGGGGACTCAATTTTGGTTTATAGAAAGCCAATAGAATTACATTCGGTTTATAGACTTTCAGCTTATAGAATATATGTAATACTATTGGCTTTCTATAAACCGAACTAGAGTCCCCATTCATAAGAAATTCTTATGAATGGGGCTCTCGTTCGGTTTATAGAAAGCCAATAGTATTACACGTATTCTATAATCCAAAAGTCTATTCATACGAATTGACCTATTCGTATGAATGGGGACTCTATTTCGGTTTATAGAATAGCAATAGCATTACATTGTATTCTATAAAACGAATGTCTTTCGGTTTATAGACTTTCGGTTTATTGAATACATGTAATGCTATTGGCTATTCTTTAAACCGAAAGTCTATAAACCGAATGCCAAACCTCGAACTCCAACACGGACATACAGTGAAATGTCCGGGTTCTGGTTTGTGGCACGGACACCGTAATGTCCGGTACGAACTCGAACAGTGTGGTTCAGGTTCGCTCAACACTAGTCCTGAGATTTAGTGACCGTGAAGAACTACAGAGTATAGGGCAATAACGAGCCTTGGTGGGCGCAGGGATGATGGCTACACAACTAGATTGACTTATGCAATGGAGCTGCAGGTCTAATGAGAGCAGAGAGTGCTACACACAAGTAATGGTTGCATGTGCTGCATGGTTTCTCACTTTTTATTTATTTTTTTTCTAAGTTATAAAGTAATTGTAGTTTGTTTTCTTGTCAAAATTATATACTTAGCTAAGACAGCATTCAGTAACCTAAGAGGCAGAACAGCAACTCTATAGTCCAGCAAAAAGTAATGACCAAAGGGCTGCATAACATGGAAATACTCCAATTAAAATACCATGAGTTATCTATTTCCAAAAATTATATGCTTTGTGGAAAAAAGCGGACTGTTAAATTGCTTGGTATGTGATATGGACCACAACAAAACGAATTTGGAAGCTCTGAAGGACACATGCAAATTTCCCTATATTGACTGAAAACCATTTAGAACCCTACACATCTGCATTATTTCTATAATCTGGAGATATAGCTGAACATGTTTTTCAGGCTTTTCTTTAGCCGCAAATAAACTGTTTAAGAAATCCTAAGAAAATTAAGTTTGGTAAAAAGATTACTGCTGAAAATATTACCAAACACTGGTGGTAGAATAGTTGCATTAAAATTGTCACAATAACACCATTCAGGGCCGGCCTTAAGTGTTCCGGCGCTCTTTCCCTTCCCGTGTTTGTCCATTTCCTTTTCCTTGCCATGTCTATCTCTGTCCAACTCCCCCATATCTGTTCTCTCTCTCTCCTCTTCCTCCCCCATATCCGTTCTCTCTCTCCCCTTCCTCCCCCATATCTGTTCTCTCTCTTCCCCCTCCTCCCCATATCTGTTCTCTCTCTCCCCCTCTAACCCCATGTGATGTGCATGGAAGAAAATGCTAATTTTTTTTTTTACACAATCTTTGAAATACAGTTTCCCTCTCAAATACAATAAAATAGAAACATAGAATGTGTCGGAAGATAAGAACCATTCGGTCCATCTAGTCTGCCCAATTTATATGAATACTTTTATTAGTCCCCCGTTCCCGGTCTTATAGCTAGGATAGCCTTGTGTCTATCCCACGCATGCTTAAACTCCTTCACTGTGTTTACCTCTACCACTTCTGCTGGAAGGCTATTTCATACATCCACTACCCTCTCAGTAAAGTAATACTTCCTGATATTACTTTTAAATCGTTGCCCCTCTAATTTAACACTATGTCCTCTAGTTGTGGTAGTTTTTCTTCTTTTAAATATACTCTCTTCCTTTACTGTGTTGATTCCCTTTATGTATTTAAATGTTTCTATCATATCCCCCCTGTTACGTCTTTCCTCCAAGCTATACATGTTAAGATGCTTTAACCTTTCCTGGTCAGAATAACCTTTTAATAGATGGTTTAATTAGGTTTAATTATGTCATTTTTGGAATAGCTGTGACAAAAGACAGTGTACTTTTATGGTAAAATGATCAAATATAAAAATCTAGGTTTGTGTTTTGCCATTCAACGTTTGTTATTTGTTTTAATGAACATAAATTGGTACTGGTACTTTTTATTTTTTCTAAAGCATGTGTTACAAAAAACTTGTTTTACACAGACTCCAAGATAGAGAAAACCAACAGCTTTTCCCTCACTGTCCAGTTGGCTTGTAATTTTCCCATTCTAATGTTCTCATTCTATGTAAAGTAGGTGCATTCATGTGCCATTGAATTGTAAAGTTTGTAGATGACTCCTATTCACTTCTTTTATTCTGTTATGTAAGGCGAGACGTCTTGATGCTTAGTTAGAAAATGTGTTTACTAGCTAGGGACCTTGAGTCAAATGCATTGTGTACACTGTTTCAGGGCATACTAAACCAACACAAACTATTTGTGGTGTTGTTCTATCAGAGCAAGAATGTAATCTCCAAACTTCTCCATTTGCTTTCACACAAACAAACATTACAGCTGACTGCTGATGATTAAAATAGTCCTATTAGCATTTTGTATTCATACATATACTAAGTGAATTAAACCTGATTCGCTTATTTATTAGAGATAAGGTGCAGTTTATTTAAAGCTGAAGTAGCTTTCATGAGCACCAGTTGATCGAGTAGCAGGAAGCAGTGTCTGAGTTCCTCATTTTGAAAATTAAAGCACAACCTGGAATAGTATGCTAAGAAATGTAAACAAACTCTCATATGAACTGGCTGCTCATGTGAGGTCCTCCCCTCCATTAACATGGTAAACCTTCTCATTTACTTCAGGTTTGCCTGAAACACGTGCAGCTCTGGGATCCACCATTTTCCAGGATTCTACATTAAAAAAAAAAAAAAAAAAGAAAGAAAACGGATCATAAGAAAACATCTTGAATAAAGTCACGTAATGGTGTGTCAAACAGACTTACATGTAAATTCTTAAGGAAATATAAAGAACTACAAATGAAAACTCTCTAAATAGGTCTTGGGGAGCATGCCCAATACTCTAATGTTTAACCCAATATTTATTAAAAAAATCTAAATACATCCTGAAATAAGTCAAGGAGAGATCACTCAGTATTAGGATACACATATAAACACATGAAATGGACTACGTGTACATGGATTTGATTTAACTGGAAGAATATATTGAAATTTCTCATTTTCACGTGAATGGGCATAAGAGAGTTATGTAACAAATCACTCAATAAACTAGATCAGGGACTTTCCACATCCAGCCTGTGACCCAAATACAGCTGTTTGGTCCCTATAAATGTATACTTTTGTTTGAATGTTAATTTTAACTTGTTATGATCTTCTTTTGTATTATTGGTCAAAATGCATATTTTTCCATGGCTAACCAGCTATTCTTCACAGTTAGTGTAAATAAGAAATATTAAATGTCACCCAACACGCACATGCATTTCCGATTATGCGGCCCACTTTAGAAATAACTTGGACTCTCATTTACTAGGTGACTACAGCACAAGAAGTATTTAATATATCAACATTTGAAATACTTAATTCCAATAAACGCTGTAGATATATATACCAAAATATTTACACAAAAACATTTTTGATGTATTGAAGGTGCAGATGGATTGAATTGGTCTCACTATTGGAACAGAGAGGGTACGCTAGGGAGTTACTGGGTAGTGCTAAAAATATATAAAAAATATATATATATTTATACTACCCAGTTGAAATAGTGAGACCAATTAATTTTTCTGCACCTTCAGTACATCAAAAAGGATTAAAAACAACTGGGTTAGATATGGAATTAAATTGATGCAGGTTATTTGTGAATATTTGGTACATTTTTATAGGTTTACATTATGTGGCGTTTTATGTGATTTAGGTATTTATGGTCATGTGATTGTAATCACACTACCTACCTTGAAAATGGCATTATGCATGCCAAAACTGGTTTGTGTATATGGACTTATTTTTTTTTTTTTTACAGTTTTATTATTAAATTCCCTGAAACTTCTCTCCACTTGGCTGTGGACATCTTACTGGATATCGACATGATTGCCTTTTTTTGTTGAGGGTGAATATAGATGTGAATCTCTTTTCATTGGATGCTCATTCTGAGGACTCTATAATTTATACATCATAAATCCTCTGAGTTTTGAAGTACCTAGCAGATATAAATTACAATATAAAATTTGGGACACGTGCAAGAAACTTTCTTTGGTGGATGTGCGGCTGACATAAAAGATACAAAAAGTTATATAGAGGCAGGGGACACCGCACCCTGCTTATTGTACAGGATAAGGATAAACATTGACATATGAAATGCATGTAAATACGTTACATAACCATTTATTAATGTATGGCCAAGGATTTACACAGTACTTGGTACAGCCAAAGTCAGATGAGCTTACAATGTAACTGTACTGGGGGACAGGAGATCCACATAAGGTGATGGAAAAGACCGGAATAGGAGGTGGTAGCAGTTGATGGGCATTGGGGAGAACAGTGACTGTAAGCAGAGTCTGACCAGAGGTTAATGAACTGGTGTGAACTGGATGAATTGTAAGATTATTTTAAAGAGCTGGATTTGAGGCACTTTTTTAAGATTGAGAGCAAGAGAGAAAACGCCCAATTAGAAAACGAGTAAAACATCTTTCTCCGTATGTCTCTATTTCCCTAATGTTATGTACTGCCGCCAACCAAATGGCCGATGGCCAAATCTCGCGATATCTCGTTTAGAGATCTCGCTAGGCGACGGAGTCGCAGTGACGTCACGAACCCGGAAGTAAAGACCACGATCGCGATTTTTGGATATTTAAAGATTCAACAGAGTACAATGGTCACACGCTAGGAGGAAGCCTAAGGAAAGGCGAAACGCGTTGCGTGACCCACTGTTCACCGTTTTCTACACCAAATATTGGAACGTATTTTTTCAGCTTTACCATGAACTGGGACCTGTTTATCTACTAGTTATCTGGCTGTTTGGCATATATATATAAGAAGATCTGCTGTGCTGTTCTTCCTGTATTTTATATGTAAGCTATTGTTGTTTTTCTATTAAAATTTTGTACTTTACTATACATTGATTCTACTTCTGCTTTCTGCCACCATCCCAATGTATTGCTGCTGAGTGAGAGAGAAGAAGAAAACAGAAGACTACAGTTACACCAGATAAGCCCTGTTTTCTATTTGTTTTGTGAGTGCATTTTACCATATTTTTTTCAGGTTGCTAAACTGCTACACTATGTTCTTTGTCTCTTTCTGTTTTTACATGTTTTGAGACATTTAACATCACCTTTACGCTCCATATATGAGTGAATCGCCCTTTCAGGCAATTATATACTTCTTTTTATCATACGTTTTGCTGGTGGAAGGTATTTGGCGCTCATACCACTTCTGTCTTTTTTCTGTTATTCACGTGTGATTACAGAGAAACACACAGGTTGGTGCTGCTTTACCACAGATTTAGCGCTAGAATTTCTTTTTTGTGTTTATAAGAGAGATTACTTGATGTACTGTGGAAGCAAGTCACAGAGACGGGGCAGCTCTGTAATATATTGTGAAATATTCTTGCACACACACACACATATTATAAATATTTTTTTTTTATTTTGTATTATTTTGGTTACATTTTTTTTATTTTGTTCTTATTCTACATCAAGTTGCATGTACATCTACATGTCGGTTTTCTAATCGTGACCAATTTATATGATATCAAAGCATTGTACCATTCTGTTTAGATCGAGAGAACCTGAGCATCACAAATATTTTGTGCTAACTTTTTAAATATTCTATTATGAAACAGGTGGAAATAAGTTACAAGAAATCTGAAAAATGTAAAATTTATACTCCTGAAAATTGTAACTTATGGTTACATATAACTTCTATAATCTGATTTAGTTGATCACAATCCCCTAAATACACAGGATAGTTTACCTTATTTCCAGTGGTTACAAAAATTGATTGTAGTAATAAAAAAACACACAAAACAGCAAACACTTGTTATACCTGTTGATCAAAGCGCAACTACCTATAAATATGTATTCATAACATATGCCCTTTTTGTTGAGATGAATTCATAACAGATGCACTAGGACCTCCACCTAGAAAACAACAATTTAACAAAAGATCCTATTCTAGCAATAGCATGGCAGGTATATCCTACTTACAGGAAGGTGCAATGTACAGTATCAATAATGTAATTATTGATATATAATTATAAAATCAGCTTTAACTTTATAACGTTATGTCTGAAAACCAGACCATAATATTTATAATGTTTTTAATAGAATTATATTTATATATAGTATTTATTTTTAAGATTTGCTTATTGTCCTTCAGCTGTAAAGAAAAACATTGGGAGTCGTTATCATAAACTAGTTTTCATATATATATATATATATATATATATATATATATATATATATATATATATATATATATATATATATATATTTTAAGTATTGGTGGAAATTTAAAATGCATTCTACACAATACAAGTAGAAACGTATATTTTGGGATGAATTGGTAGGTTTACAAAATTGCTACAGATTTTTATAATAAATATTGTGACTGCAGCTTGACCCTTGAGGAATGTTTTAATTTGGTGATATAAAACAAAGCAGACCATTAATTTTTGCCTTCTGGCACAAGTGATGCTTCAGACTTGTTATGTGATCCTTAGAAAAAGAATAGTTAGTTTAGGAAATAAATGATTTATAAGTACATTAGGTTTAGTAAAAAATTGTATTATCCAGGAAAGGTTAAACAAAAAGGGGATATTAACACACTCTGAGATTTGTATAGAGGTGTGAAGCTACACCATAAGAATACACATCTCTTGAATTAAAATTAACTTTGTTAACTAGGATTAGTCATTTACTAAGGAAGAAAAAGGAACGTTTACAAGCTGTGATTGATATAAGTAAGATTAGTTTCATCAAGACATGCATGACAGATAAACATTTATTCTGTGAATTACAGGACTGTTAAACATATAAATATTTCCATATTACTAACCTAGTTGAATATTTACATAACGTGCTTTCAAATAGTTTAGTTTCTTTGTTATTAAGGTCTTCTTTGTACCCCCTTAAGACTACAACTTATAACTACACACAAATCCCACACAGAGTTGACTAGTTGATCAACTTTCAGTTGCTGAATATGAAGAATATTCTTGAGACGTTCTTTTGTGCAAAAAAACTTTAATTTTAGTTGCATTCTAGTGGAACACGAGTTAACAACTCAAATTTAACGCATGTGCTGAGAGTTACATTTATTTAAAGTACCAAAAATTCCGAGCTTTTAAAAAAAGGGGACACATTAGAGTAGCATAAAGGGAGAGTTCTCCCTCCAAAATGGGAAGACCTGGAATACATGTTTTATTCTCTTTGGTTCTTTTTCTAATGTAAATTTAGTGTTCAAATATGACGATGCTTTTATCTCTTTTAATTTAGTTACAAAAAGTACCTTTTATTCCATCCAATGCATGCCTTTAGTACATGTCTTGTTTTCTTCCAAACTGTATTTTGTGACTTCTGCAAGCTCCATTTCGCCATGTTGCTAACCATTTACCTGATGGAGCATGAGCAAAACTTGTTTAGGAAACAAAATGGTGCTGGAATTTCCCTCTATAGCAACTATATTTACATTAGAATATTTGATCATCTCCTATCTACAGAGTTTAATACTATGACATTTTATATCTTTTTAAACAGAATTGGATTTGGGTGGTATCAGCTTTGTACATTTTGCTACATTTAAAATAATATGAATAGCTAAATTGAACATGTTCATTATGCACCGTTGGATTTAACGGCATATCATGTGGCATGTACACGTAAAACATACTCCATAGTATGTATATGTGTGTATATATTAGAGGGTATGATTTAATTGTACATATCATGAAAGAGTTTATTATATTCAAAACTGTACTTTAATATGCAATATGTTCTTAATATATTTAAAATGTAGCAAAGTGTCCTATGATGTGGTCCAATAACACATGGGCTGTGTGCAAACAACGGTCAGTTTTACGACCTGTGTTTTTGTTTATTATATGTGGCCATATTAAACTATACACAACTATTATATTTATGCACATGATAGTGTAATATTGCTAATTGATTGTATAAAGTACTAGTCGGTGCAAAGTGCAGCAGCCCAGCGGAGGAAAGGGATTGGTGAAGATATCCTGTATCAAAGTGAAAAGGAGTAGGCGGGGCTTAGGGACTGGGACACAATATAAGGAGAAACATATTACAGCCTGAAACACATCCAGGAAGTGCCTTCCCAAAAAGACAACAAGATCTTGAAGAAGCAGGTACAGCGATCAAATGAGGCGATCCAAGGTATTCTCGCTCCTATTCTCTTAAACCTTTCTAGCACTATTAAATGTCTACTATTCGTTTATTAACTATATAACTAAGTCAATTAAAAGGACAGGGGGGTTGCACTCACCCCCCCCCTTTATTCTTCACCCACTACCAGTATAACTTATTGAGGCTCTATAAATGCATCGTATTTACAGTATGTAATATGCTTAGTTTATTTTACTACACTTTTCTACATTCACTCTTGTTGTGGTTCATTGAACATTTTTTTAACTGATATCTTTGATTTATCAGCTAACGGGAGGAGGGGGGGGGGGGGGTTTAAGGGCTAGCAAAGGGGATACGTTATTTTGGATAATGGAGGAAGCAGCTGAAAAGTTTTAGTTCGTTCGTTGTTTTTTCTTATTCTTCACTTTGTACTTTTATTTTGTCGTTGCTATTTCTTTGTATATTTCTGTTTTTATTTTCTGTGTTTGTGTTTATGCATATATGTTGAAATGTTAGATGTGGTTTGTGTGTATTTATAATATCTCGCTATAATCTCGTGTGTGTGTATATGTATGTATGTGTATATGTGCATATGTGTGTATATATATATATGTATGTGTATATATAAATATAAATTTCTATATTATTTTTTTTTGTTATTGATTGTGTGTGTAAATTGCTGTTGGCACACACTGAGACTTTGCTGCACTCCAGTAAGCGAGGGGGTGGGGGAGTTAGATGGAAGAGTAACAGGAAGCCACCATGAGTGCAGACTTCAGTAGCGTCTGTAATTAATTGGTGATTTAAGCAAGTGTTGGTGAGTCTTCTTGCAATGGTTAAACATTATAAAGAGCAGTCAGTTGGGCTGTTTATTTATACAATTTTAGTTGTGTGTTTTTGTTACTACAACGCAAAAATCCTATATGTCTTTCAAATGAAGTGTTGAGGGTTTATTAATCTACTAAATTAAATATTTGAAGGTCATTAAAACGACAATGTGTGTCATTTTTCAAATTAAGTAGGAAACTAGATAAGCTAAGTTTATAAAAGAAAGTAAAGGCAAAATCCTGCACATGGGTATGTGTATTTGTTAAATATTTTTTTGAAAGCCAAGAATTGGCCTAGGTAGTAGGGTAGAATAAAAAGCTAGAATAGCAGAGTGAATGCTGGGTAATGGATCTAGGCTACAGTGTCTGTGAGTATGGAAGCTGTGCTGAGTGATCTAACTATATGGCTTTGTGATGGTGATTCTAAAACTCTGCTGCCCTGCATTTATTTGTCTGCAAGTACACCGTTTTGTCTCTGTAAATCCTGTTTCTTGCTAATGAATGTCTTTTGTATTGGCTTCTCTTGCAGTCTACCTGCTTTTCAATATGCAAATGAACTAATTGGTTGTGCAGAGCTGCTTTGCAACAAAAGGGTTAAGATGTTTACCCATAGGGCTTTTTCATGTGAGAATGTTTGTTACAAGGTTCTGCAATATGTCTGCCAGGCTTGTATCTGTGTATGCACTATAGTGGAAGTGCAGTTTTACCTATGTACTGCTAGATTGTTTTACTATTCAGTTATAATAATTAAACATGGTGTTTGTTTAGTGATTAGGTGATTTATTTTTTATTGGAGTTGTTTTTTTTTGTCATTCTTTGACTAAGGTGCACATTGGGTCGTAAACATTCCTAGTTCTGAAAGGGTTAAATCCCAATTTAGAGTTTTAATGAGATTGCACTTCTAAGAAGTAGCATGTTGATGTAAACAAAAGGCCTGTGTAATATCAATTGATTGGCTTATCTACAAAAAATAGTGGTGGCTTGATCAGGATTAAGCAACAAAGGAAAGAAAGATTAGTTTGTATCATGATTAAACAAGTTGAAAAATAGTTGAAAAAACATGTTTAGCTTATTCATAGTATCCCAGTGAATGTATTGTCTGTAATTACCAGTTGTAGTGTATTGTGTCAACTTTTCTTTTTACCACCAGGGTAGGATAAACATTAGACCAGAGATGGTCACGATTTAACATGCCTGCTTTTCTGGAGTACAGTTCCCATGAACTTCAGAAGGTGAATGTCTGACAGTAACATAGAAGTAGTAGGCAACAACATGTTTTCAAAAGTTACCCATCAATATTTTAGCATCGGACACCTCACCATTTTATTCAAGAATGTTCATATGAAAATTCATGTGTCAGGGCAACATAAGGTAAAATGAAGTCTGTAGTCTAATCTACATTTAGCTAACTCCATTCCTGAAGTATACACATCCTAATTTTAGACTATTTGAAGACCTATCTTATTCTCTTGATTTTTAGCTTGTAATCTCCATTACATCACTTACTTATTCTTCATTTGGTTTCAATGCTAATTTTATAACAGTCATTATTTTACCAAACTTACTCACAAAGAATATTGTGACCTTTTTGTTATGGAGAGTGCAGAAAGTACTTTTCATTACATTTTTCATTGTTATTGCTTGTAGCACATATTGATCTGTGTCTTTTCTCTTGTACATTCACTTTGCTACTGTGTGTGTGTGTATACTACTTAATATCCCCGAAAGAGTTGCTTAAAGTTATCACGCCCCTTAGCTGTCTTCTGTCCCCCATTTCCTTTTCGATGGTCCACTCATTTATTGCTCTGTCTCTGAAGTAGTCTGTGTTTCTCTATTATGCATATCTTCTGATCCTAATTATGTGGAAATCTCGCACGTATTTCATGTGTGGGAAGGAAACCCGCTTCATAATTTTTTACCATTTCCTCACTTGTAATAAACCTAGTGTTTGCCCTTTGTAGGGCCTAAGACAGGGAGGGTGGTAGAGAACACAAAATATTGTTGGTTTTGAGGTATAATGGTATTTTTTCAATCAGTGTTTTTTTTTTATTAATTTATTAATTTTTTTTGTATTTGGTTTTCATCCTTTCCTCAGTGTTTAACATTTTGGATTGCCTATGTACATCTGAAGGGAATGTGTGGATTTTTCAGAGTTTACTGCTTTCCCTACAACGAAGCAGCAATATCAATCTGTGCCAGGCATTAACAGAATAACAACTCTCTTGTTACTGAAAGAAGGCAGCAGAACCAGAAGTTGTGGTCTACCATTATGTCTGCATAATGACATTTTGTCTTTTACATCAACCCGCTCTCTAATCCTAAGGAAAATCTAACAACATTTACAACACCAAACAAGGCTGCTAAATTATCAGAGGCTGGCAGAAAATAAAATATGCCGTGTCCAACCACTTTGAAGCTTGTTGATAGCTCCAGTGGATTAGTGTCAAAGAGTGATTCAGAGAAGGTGTGTTGTCAACCCACCATGGCTAATCGTCCTGCAAGCACCAGTTCCGAAAAAATGCCACAACCGGATCAAATAATTCAGATGAAAAGGGTCCTAATGTACGAATGTATGTTTTGCAATAAAGACTTCACACGCGAGGAGGAAGTAGGGAAACATATCATGGTTGCGCACAAGCCCATTCTGTGTGAGCCAGCTGTACTTCTTGTTGAAGCCAAGTACCTTAGTCCTGAAGACAAGAAAAGAAAAACTTCAGGTCTTCCTGAAAAGAACTTCTGTCATGAGGAGGACAACAAAGACCTATATTGTGGAGTGTGTGGGCAGACCTTTAACATTGCAAGTGAAGTAGACTGCCATATGAAAATGCATCGGGATGCTTATTCTTACTCTTGTTATGTTTGTTACAGAAAGTTCAAAGAATCTTGGCACCTCTCAAACCACAAAAGAACACATAATAAACCAGAAGGCAGAAAGAAAAAAGAACTGACTAATGAATTGCCTGTGACCATAAATGATGTACCCCAAGAACAAATTGACAGAGAAATGACATGTGCTTATGAGCAGTGCATGATATGTGGCTTCTTTTTCCCTGACAAATATTGCTTACTAGATCACAGCAAAATCCATCTCAAAAATCATAACTTATCTTCTTCAGCAACAAAAGTGTCTGAGCATCTAAGAACAAATGAGCAGGTACCACAAGAGTCATTCATGGCCTTCTTAAATTTAAAACCCAAATCCGAATCACAGAAGAGTGACCTTTCGAGTAAACGGATTAGTGCCTTGAATCCATTCATCAGTTTCCAGACCTGGCAACTGGCCACCAAAGGCAAAGTTGCTCTTCCACATGGACAGGTGAAAGAACGCTCTCCGGAAATGCATTTTGATACCGATTCCTGCTCCGATAAAGAGGAACAAATAGTAACTTGGAATTTTGGAAACACGATTACGATTGGTACAAAAGATGAGATTTTGATTGCAAAGAGTAGTGACTTATCAGAAAATATTACTTCACCAGACAACCTGAAAAATAATCCAAGTGAAATCACTCTTTTAGATGGAGATAAGAAATTATCTGGAGACCAAGAGAAAACAAAGATCTGTAATAATTGTGGGAAAACATTTAAAACTTACCACCAACTTGTTCTACATTCTCGAGTACACAAGAAAGAGAGGAGTGACTCAGAGTCTTCAATGATAACTAGCTGCGGGAACAGCATTCCCAAATTCATTTCTCCTGTTTCAACTTCCAGTGAGGAGAGCCCAGAATCTATAAAAAAGCAAAATGATTCAGAAGAGTTATCAGAAGATGCTGGAAGTGATCCAATGCAGATTGGTAAGCTATTAGGAATAATTCCAAACTGAACTTCTGTGTGTGTGTGCATGCATTTTAAAAATTACTCTCCAGTATCAGAAGTACGAAGTCAATGCATTTCAGAGAACTATAATTTGCTTTATATGCATCACTATGTGATCTAATTTGTTACCTTCCATTCTGAATGGAGTGTAACATTTTAACGAAGTACCATTCATTGTTTTTCTCTCCACCCCCCATCCTAAAGTTCCCATACAACTACAAATGTTGTCTTGTGAATTTTGCCCTCTGGTGGCTGATCTTTAAAGCAGCAATGGTTACCTCTGGTACATAACTAGTGAAAAGGAGGATTATAAAGTGTGTGTGTGTGACTTTGTATATATTTGTGAAATTTGTGCGTGTGTAAAGAAGTATATGCATTATTTTATAAATTCATTATTTAATGCTTCTGCAATAATGGTAAGATGTAATTTACATCTTGCTAAAGTTTCAGGTTATTCTACTCATCAGGGGAGGGCTAGCAAGTGGGAAATTACCACCCAGACTGCTCTCTAATCTCTTTGTGGGCTGGGGTTGCACCACTTTCCAATGCCCCAGTCAGTAACACTTTTTCAATCTTTCTATCCAATTGTCTTGTCTGCCTATTAATTTCCATACATTGTGTCCACAAATCTGTCTTGGATGTCTGTGTATCTATCTCTGATATCAGGTGGGCTTGTGAAGTGTCACCTAGGGTAACTAAATTGTATTTGCAATTCTAACAGTTGCCAGCCCTCCCCAGCTACTCATTGTATTCATTTCGAGCAATTCAGTTGGTCACAGTCACTGATTGTAATCTAACATGGAAGATATTGCTTTATTACAATAGTTATTCTGCAAGACCTAATAATTACGTTTTGTTTCTTTTTCAATATCCTTTTTAGATGAGAAGAAACGTGGCCAAGGAAAAATGAAACACTTTCCTAAGTCATTCAAATGCACTGTTTGTAAGAAGAGTTTTCGCTCAAATTATTATTTGAATATTCATCTAAGATCACACACGGGTAAGGGTTTCTTCATTTTCTAAGCCATAGCCTTAATTGTAAAATAATTACTCTCACAATGTATGATGGACATTGTCTTCTCACAACATTTATATACATTTTTTTTGGCACACTTTCCATAACAACTGATTTTTCCCTTTGTGGGCTGTGAAATTGACAAACATTTCTAATGATGCCTCCAGTAGACAAAGCCGAACAGCTATTCAGATACATTATTCCTTGGAGCAAAAAATATTAACTAATCTAAATATTTGACAATAAAGTCTACTGGCATGCACAGTAAAATGTATTCAGTGATCTTGTATAAATTGTACTTATTGTGATTTTAAATTAATTGCAGGAGAAAAGCCATACAAATGCACATTTTGCAATAAGTATAAAGCAGCACAGAAGACCTCTTTAAGGTACCATCTTGAAAAGGAACACAAAATTCAGCCTGGCGACTCTAATGAAATGGTGAAAATGATTACTAAAAATATGCAGTTCACGGTCAAAAAAACTGCCAACCCTCCAGCTTTTACGTCCGACCAAACTGGAGAAACCAAAATGCACATGGAGATTGTAAATGATCCCAAAGAGGACTCGCTAATACATATTAAGAATTCTACTGCTTCTGTGCGTGACACCTGTGTAGATAAAAGTCAAGCCTTGGAAACTGAGGAGACATTGATTGATGCCCATAGAGTTACTCTTCATGGCATTAAAAGAGAGCGAGAAGTGGAGGAGGAAAATGGGGAGACAAAGACTGTTGTCCATCAAGCCATGTCTAAAAGCATCAAAAGCGAGCAAGTAGCGGAGGAGGAGGATGTTCCTTTAAATCTGGGGGTAGCCCGCCATATAAGCACCGGTGGAAGTAGTGTCGAGCGATATGTTGCCCAATCGATACCTACTGTAAATGATGAGGCAATGCCTTTAGATTTAAGTTTAAAAAGTGCCCGTGATAAAACTGCAACTATGTTTAACAGTAAGTTGTTGTCTGTTAGTATTTGTTCCAGATGTAAATACCGTACCTTGTATCCAGAAATGTTATATTTCCATTTAAAACGATGCACTGGTGCAGAGAACAATGTTTGTAACAAAAAACCCATTGGACAATCTGTTAATATGAGGCGTACTGGTTGCCCTCTTATACTAAATGGTGAGCAAGATCAACTAGTAAATTCAAATAGTTATAATTTAATAGCTCCCTTAACACAGCCCCAGAAACTCACCAATGGGAAGGTTCAACAAACACAATTTTTGTTAAACAATGGTGCTTCCTTAGTAGCCGACAAAAGGCATCCCTATCAGGAGAGCAATGCATTGCACGTGAAGCCACATAATGGTACACTGATTAACAATGCTATTTCAATTCAACCAAACTTACAAGGACTTTCTGATTTGCTTCAAAGAATGCAGCCCACTACAACAAACCGGGCCGTTTTTGAGGGACCCAGTACAAGCAGCGTCTTTCTCACAAATGGAAGTTCTGGGCATCAATATAACAGTTTGACTGCAGACATCCAAGAGCCACATGCCAAGAGGGCTCGACAAAATACATTAACACCCTTGATAAACTCTAATTTGGCAAGAGTTATTTCTCGTCCTGGACAGGCTGGCATGGCCATGCAAAGGATGCAAACCTTTACAAGCTCCATTCAATCTACAGGTGTTCTTGGCACACATGAAGTGAATTCTCAAAATGGCATTTATCAGCATGTTGGACCTTTCCGTAGACTGACTATTCCTTGCAGCAAACCAGAGCTTACCTCAACTAACCACGGTAAGAAACCGACATTTTGATAGATATAGAACTGCTGGTAATGATAGTGTGGTTACAGAGTCAACTTATATTTCCTGTTGCATTTCCTACTACTACTTTGTGATTTTTCTTTAGTCGCCATCCAGTCAGTAGAAAGCTCCTAAAGCGGCACAAAGAATTTAATGACAGAGGTTATATTATAATTTTTTTTTTTTTTGTGGACTATAATTTTATTTTGCTCCTCTGTTTAATAATTTTATTGTTTTACACTTTTTTTTTACAGAAAACATAAAGTCTCCATCACGCCGTGCGTCGAAACGACTTCTACAAGCCAAAGATAAAGGAGTTTGAAATTCCTAATAGCTCAGATGGTAAGCAAAATAAATTCCCCCTCAGCCATTCACATGTTGTGACATATTTCAAGATCAAGGATAAAATAAAGCTGTGTGTGTGTGTAAAATTATATTGCATATATGTATAATACTGTATTTGCTCGAATATAAGACCAGGTTTTTTTCAGAGCCAATGCTCTGAAAAAGTCCCCTTGTCTTATATTCGAGGTCGTCTTATAATCTGACCTCAAATCGAGGTCAGATTATAAGACTGGGATCCAGGTTCCCCGCAGAGCTACAGTGGACCTGGATCACCCTCGCTAACAGCCGGAGGATGTCTGCACGATGCGTGCAGACATCCCCTGCTGCCGCCCGGCACGACCGCCAGGACTTCTATGATGAATCCGGTCATCATAGAAGGGGAGGGAGGGAGGGAGAGGTAAGAGAAAGACAAGGGGAGGGAGAGAAAGACAAGGGGGGGGGGAGAGAAAAGTTTTGGGGGAGGGTGAGACAACGTGGGAGGAGGAGAGAGATAACACTGGGGGAGAGAGAGGCAGCATTAGCACCTAAAAGGCAATCAAAACAAGAAATGCATTTGTTTGATATCATTTTTATTAAATATTAAAAAGCAATTTACATGTGAATAGATACAAGTTACATTTTTTTTCCTATAGGGTAGTCTTATATTCAGGCTTTTAGCTTTTTTCCTAAAGGAATATCCAAAGTTTGGGGAGTCGTCTTATATTCAAGCAAATATAGTATATGTGGGTTGTATAGTTAAAATGATACATACTTTTTTTTTTTTTTTACCTCAACCTTGAAATATTTCATGATATAGAAGATTGTGTGTGTGTGTGTGTGTGTGTGTATTCACTAATGCTGATTATGTATTAAATAATTTCTGAGGCAAAGTTCAAAAAGTGATCTAATCAAAATTACAGTGGACCATGATTTACCTTTTTATACATAACATTCAATGATATGTGAATTCTAAACCTGTCAAAAGTCTCTTATAATCATATTGATTGATTTTTATTTTTATTTTTATTTACCCCAGATCCTATGAATAATTAAGAAAGTAACTGGAAGTTCAAAATGTGAATGATCCCTCTTAACTCTGAAACCTGCTGACAAACTGTGATTGCACCAGGAAAATACACTGTTTACTTTACATTATCTGGATAAATTGTTTTATAAAATTGGAACTACTATACCACAGTCTACTTTTGTAGTGAACTATGGGACCCTATGCATCATTTGAAATTTCACATCTTTTTCCTTGAAGAAATTCTCCAGCAAGTGTAGGGAAAATATTTTTATACTTGAGTAGCTTGGATATTTTTGGAGAGGAACTTTTGTGTTGCATAGAAGAATTTTATTTTTCATTTCCGTGCAGGTATATTTATAATTACATTTTCAAATAAAATGTGTGTAATAGATGTGGTTACAAAAACATGGCAATGCAATTTAGTGTATATTACTGTATATATTTTTACCTCATGAATATTATGAAGAAAAAAAAAAGCACACACCAATACTTGTATTTTCAAATGTATTTCTGTCACTTAGATTTTTTTTTTTTTTCTTTAGAATGTTTTTGTTTTTGTAATATTTTAATTATTTGGATTGAATTATTTACTTCCTAACACTTATTAAATCTGTAAAATCTAATAATGTGGAAGACTACCAACCACATACTCTGGGGAAATATTTGATTTGACATAGGCAATCAAACCTTAAATTAGCATCTGATAGCTTTGTTGTCTATTCTACTCTGGTTTCACAGGTTCTAGGCAAATAAGGTTTTCTAAGTAACTGTTATATTGCAAAATTAAAGGAGGACTAGAGGGGATAAAATAATTTATTTTATTGATGGATTGCAAAAAGTTTACGCATTTTAAATAGAAATGTTTTAATGAAAGAACTCAGTACTGTTGTGCTCTTTGCTCTTCATAGCTCAGGGAGCGGACATGTTTAGACTCTTGTCAAGGGAAGATCTTCCTTCATCTTAGGCCAGATGGAGCAAAGAAAATAAAGTACTTTCATTAAAGAATTTGTCTTGAAAATGTGTAAACTTGATGCAGTATTTCAATGTAAAGTAAGTCACTTTCTGACAACTATCCCTGTATTGTAAGAAATGGGTATGTTTAGGCAAGTAAATAGCCAATGAATAGTAAAGGGACTCTGTAAACTTAAACATTCCTTATACTGTGAATAGAAATAATAAAAAATGGTGAAAATCTATACATTGTGTTGCAAATGCATAAAAGAAGAGCACTATACATTTTAAATGAGTCTGTGGAGTCATTTAGGCATTTGCTTGCAATTCCGCTATTACAATATATACATAATTTTTCTTTTATCAATTTTGATTCAGCACATTCACAGTATAAGCAAGGTTTAGGTTGATTAAGCCCCTTTTAGTCAATCCATGTCCTATGCCTTACAAAAGACAAATTTTGTCGAATGGATCTAAGTGATTAGGTTTCACTGAAGGGTAACTTAGGGTTATCATACAAATAGTGAAACTTTTTTTGTGTGTATTTATTATTTTCTCCATTTTTATGTAAAAATACTTGTTTTCTTTTGTAAATTCTTTATTTTTATTATTTTACCAAATGTATGGCATTTTTAGTCTTTATTTATTATGATTTACTATTTGTTCTTCCTTTTTACAAGGCCAATTTTCTGAATTGTACTATAAACCTCAGGTATTGACTTCTTGTCTAGTATATGGACAATTTGGAGCCATCACACTTTATACAATTCTCTATTGCATTCTGGTTTCTTTTTCTGGTACACATGTGCAAAGTTTTCCTATTCAAAAAAGCTTTTGTTCCCTTTTCGAGTTTACTGTTCTCAGCATAGGAAACTTTTAAATTCCATAAATGATTTATTGAGGTTTACAAGCACCAATCCTAACAGGACATGCCCAGAATTAACAGGACCGTAACCCCCACAATATGGGACTGTCCTGTTAAATCCGGGACAGGCGGCAGGTAGGCATCAATTAAACTTAAAAGTTTGCACCCAGGTTTAAATGCAAATATTTATTACATGTAGATGCTGCATAAGGAAATGTTTTTTCTTCTTGCCTTACTTGTATGTAAACTGAGCCATATTTACAAAATGCACATTTTACAGTTTATGCACCTTTTTATATAAAGTTTGTTTATTTTTGTAATGTTTACATTACAATCAGAATGAAATGTTTGTGTCTGAAATAATGGTGTAATCCATACTTTCTGGACATGTAAAAGCAATATTCCATTAAGATGAAGAACACTGGTTAATGAGCCCATTTAGGTCATGCAATATTAATTGTAGAGATACTACTCAATAATTATCCCTCTTTTCTATTATTATTGATGCCATCATAATTTTTTTTTCTTTCTCCCATTTATTTATTTTTATTTCTGAATTATTTGTATGTATCTTTTGTTTCATGTGCATTTCATTTATATGCAAAATATAAGTTTGGTATTATGTTATCTTGTCTCTTTCTTTTTGTGTCAAATGATATCAAAATATCCAACTTTGCTGTGTCTTCCAAAAATGGAAAAGGCAGATTTCTGTTTTAAAAAAAAAAAAACTAAAAACATGGGTTAAATTCAGTTTTTCCCTTTCTCGAAACCATGAATGCCACTGTAACGGACCATCTACCGGACGTGGTAGACCCTCTGTCTGTTGTGTGAAATCACCTCCTTAGCTCCCGATTACAGCTCAGCATTCACCCAGCAAGTCTTTCTGGACCCTTGCTCTTTGTACCCAAATAGACAGGACATCTAGCAGTTAGGTACAGCAAGAATGAACAACTCCTTTATTTGTCAAACAACACAAACTTATAAAAGACATAAACATGACATCACAGACATTATTATGCAATGGGGGATGGAACTAACCTAGTTCTCCAACTAACTGGGGCTAGGAATACATTAGACTGCAAACCAAATCGGAATTACCATACAGTGAGTAGATTCACAGTAAGAAATATAATGTTCACAACATAATAGGTTTACCAGTTAATACAGAACAATGGATGTTGGAGTAAACTATCAATTCTAGTCACTGACACATTATAACCCTCACAGAATTAAACGTTACACATAAACCAATATACTCACAGAATATAACTAATAGTTTTAACGTATAGAGTTATGGTACATAAGCCAGGCCCCATAATCTACAGGGAGGAGTTTGGCCCTCAGGCCTCTCCAAGAACCCCAGGCAGGCAGGCTGTCAGAATTCACTTCGTGACAGCCACTTTCTTCAAATTGCTGTTGGCATTTAATCCCTCTTTAACTTGCTTGCATTTTAAGACTACATTTCCCAGTGGCGTCCCGAGGGGGGGGTGGATTGCAACGGGTGACACATCCCGCGGGGGTGCTGCAGGCACCCACCGCACCGCGCTGCTTACCTTTTTATTTTTTTATTTTTTTCTTCCCTGTCAGCCGCATCCCCTAGATGCGGCCGCCGGAAAAAAAAAATCTCAACGACAGGATGTGACAATACGTCACATCCGTCAACTGTTTTTCCCTCCTCCGTGCAGGAGGGAAGAGAAGACTTCACGGAGGAAGCTTCTGTCCGGTGACACACAGCTGCCAGCTACTCGGTAAGTGATGGGGAAGGGGGGGAGGAGGGTGGTTTAAAACGACCACTGGCATGGCACAATATTATTGGGCTCTGACTGGAACAATATTACTGGTATCTGACTGGCACATTATTCCTGGGCTCTGACTGGCACAATATTCCTGGGCTCTGACTGGCACACTATTACTGGGCTCTGACTGGCACACTATTACTGGGCTCTGACTGGCACACAATTACTGGGCTCTGACTGTCACACTATTCCTGGGCTCTGACTGGCACAATATTCCTGGGCTCTGACTGACACAATATTCTTGGGCTCTGACTGGCACACTATTCCTGGGTTTTGACTGACACACTATTACTGGTCTCTGGCACACTATTACAGGGCTCTGACTGGCACACTATTCCTGGGCTCTGACTGGCACACTATTCCTGGGCTCTGACTGGCACACTATTCCTGGGCTCTGACTGGCACACTATTCCTGGGCTCTCACTGGCACCCTATTCCTGGGCTCTCACTGGCACACTATTCCTGGGCTCTCACTGGCACACTATTCCTGGGCTCTCACTGGCACACTATTCCTGGGCTCTCACTGGCACAATATTACTGGGCTCTTACTGGCACAATATTACTGGGCTCTTACTGGCACAATATTACTGGGCTCTTAATGGCACAATATTACTGGGCTCGGACTGGCACAATATTACTGGGCTCGGACTGGCACAATATTATTGGGCTCTGACGGGCACAATATTCTTGGGCTCTGACGGGCACACTATTCCTGGGCTCTGACTGGCACACTATTCCTGGGCTCTGACTGGCACACTATTCCTGGGCTCTGACTGGCACACTATTCCTGGGCTCTGACTGGCACACTATTCCTGGGCTCTGACGGGCACACTATTCCTGGGCTCTGACGGGCACACTATTCCTGGGCTCTGACGGGCACACTATTACTGGGCTCTGACGGGCACACTATTACTGGGCTCTGACTGGCACAATATTCCTGGGCTCTTACTGACACAATATTCTTGGGCTCTGACTGGCACACTATTCTTGGGCTCTGACTGGCACACTATTCCTGGGTTTTGACTGGAAGACTATTACTGGGCTCTGACTGGCACACTATTACTGGGCTCTGACTGGCACACTATTACTGGGTTTTGACTGGAAGACTATTACTGGGCTCTGAGTGCACAATATTACTGGGCTCTGACTGGCACACTATTACTGGGCTGTGACTGGCACAATATTCCTGGTATCTGACTGGCACACTATTACTGGGCTCTGACTGGCACACTATTACTGGGCTCTGACTGGCACAATATTCCTGGGCTCGGACTGGCACACTATTACTGGTATCTGACTGGCACACTATTCCTGGGCTCTGACTGGCACACTATTACTGGGCTCTGACTGGCACACTATTCCTGGGCTCTGACTGGCACACTATTCCTGGGCTCTGACTGGCACACTATTACTGGGCTCTGACTGGCACACTATTAGTGGGCTCGGACTGGCACAATATTACTGGGCTCGGACTGGCACAATATCACTGGGCTCTGACTGGCACAATATTACAGGCATCTGACTGGCACACTATTACTGGGCTCTGACTGGCACAATATTCTTGGGCTCTTACTGATACAATATTCTTGGGCTCTTACTGATACAATATTCTTGGGCTCTGACTGGTACAATATTCCTGGACTCTGGCACAATATTCCTGGCCTCTGACTGGCACAATATTACTGGCCTCTGAATGGCACAATATTACTGGTCTCTGGCATAATATTACTGGTCTATGACTGGCACATTATTCCTGGGCTCGGACTGGCACAATATTCCTGGGCTCTGACTGCACAAAATTACTGGGCTCTGACTGGCACAATATTCTTGGGCTCTTACTGACACAATATTCTTGGGCTCTGACTGGCACAATATTCCTGGTATCTGACTGGCACAGAATTCCTGGCCTCTGACTGGCACGATATTACTGGCCTCTGACTGGCACGATATTACTGGCCTCTGACTGGCACGATATTACTGGTCTCTGACTGGCACAATATTCCTGGGCTCGGACTGGCACAATATTACAGGCATCTGACTGGCACACTATTACTGGGCTCTGACTGGCACAATAGTACTGGGCTCTGACTGGCACACTATTACAGGGTTCTGACTGGCACACTATTCCTGGGCTCTGACTGGCACACTATTACTGGGCTCTGACTGACACAATATTCTTGGGCTCTGACTGGCACACTATTCCTGGGCTCTGAATGGCACACTATTCCTGGGCTCTGACTGGCACAATATTCTTGGGCTCTGACTGGCACAATATTCTTGGGCTCTTACTGACACAATATTCTTGGGCTCTTACTGACACAATATTCTTGGGCTCTGACTGGCACAATATTCCTGGTATCTGACTGGCACACTATTACTGGGCTCTGACTGGCACAATATTCCTGGACTCTGACTGGCACACTATTACTGGGCTCTGACTGGCACACTATTACTGGGATCGGACTGGCACACTATTACTGGGCTCGGACTGGCACAATATTACTGGGCTCTGACTGCCACAATATTACTGGGCTCTGACTGGCACAATATTCCCGGTATCTGACTGGCACACTATTACTTGGCTCTGACTGGCACAATATTCCTGGGCTCTGACTGGCACACTATTACTGGTATCTGACTGGCACACTATTACTGATATCTGACTGGCACACTATTACTGGGCTCTGACTGCACAATATTCCTGGGCTCTTACTGACACAATATTCTTGGGCTCTGACTGGCACAATATTCCTGGGCTCTGACTGGCACACTATTACTGGGCTCGGACTGGCACACTATTACTGGGCTCGGACTGGCACAATATTACTGGGCTCTGACTGCCACAATATTACAGGCATCTGACTGGCACAATATTCCTGGGCTCTGACTGGCACACTATTACTGGGCTCTGACTGGCACACTATTACTGGGCTCTGACTGGCACAATATTCCTGGGCTCTGACTGGCACACTATTACTGGTATCTGACTGGCACACTATTACTGGGCTCTGACTGGCACAATATTACTGGGATCGGACTGGCACAATATTCCTGTGCTCTGACTGGCACAATATTACATGCATCTGACTGGCACAATATTACTGGGCTCTGACTGGCACAATATTACTGGGCTCTGACTGGCACAATATTCCTGGGCTCTGACTGGCACAATATTCTTGGGCTCTTACTGA
Source organism: Pelodytes ibericus (assembly GCA_036172795.1). NCBI lineage: Eukaryota > Metazoa > Chordata > Amphibia > Anura > Pelodytidae > Pelodytes > Pelodytes ibericus. Next base: position 139,033,213 of record CM069862.1, read on the forward strand.
CACAATATTCCTGGCCTCTGACTGGCACAATATTCCTGGCCTCTGACTGGCACAATATTCCTGGCCTCTGACTGGCACAATATTACTGGTCTCTGACTGGCACAATATTACTGGTCTCTGACTGGCACAATATTCCTGGCCTCTGACTGGCACAATATTCCTTGCCTCTGACTGGCACAATATTACTGGGCTCTTACTGGAACAATATTCTTTGTATCTGACTGCCACAATATTCCTGGTATCTGACTGGCACACCATTACTGGGCTCTGACTGGCACAAATATTCCTGGGCTCTGACTGGCACAAATATTCCTGGGCTTTTACTGACACAATATTCTTGGGCTCTGACTGACACAATATTCCTTGTATCTGACTGGCACAATAGTACTGGGCTCTGACTGGCACAATAGTACTGGGCTCAGACTGGCACACTTACAGGGTTCTGACTGGCACACTTACTGGGCTCTGACTGGCACACTATTACTGGGCCCTGACTGGCACAATATTACTGGGCCCTGACTGGCACACTATTCCTGGTCTCTGACTGGCACACTATTCCTGTTCTCTGACTGGCACAATATTCCTGGGCTCTGACTGGCACAATATTCCTGGGCTCTGACTGGCACAATATTACTGGGCTCTGACTGATACAATTTTAATGGGCTCTGACTGGCACAATATTCCTGGGCTCAGACTGGCACAATATTCCTGGGCTCTGACTGGCACACTATTACTGGGCTCTGACTGGCACAATATTCTTGGGCTCTGACTGGCACAATATTCTTGGGCTCTTACTGACACAATATTCTTGGGCTCTTACTGACGCAATATTCTTGGGCTCTGACTGGCACAATATTCCTGGTATCTGACTGGCACACTATCACTGGGCTCTGACTGGCACACTATTACTGGGCTCTGACTGGCACAATATTCCTGGACTCTGGCACAATATTCCTGGCCTCTGACTGGCACAATATTACTGGCCTCTGAATGGCACAATATTACGGACCTCTGACTGGCACAATATTACTGGTCTATGACTGGCACAATATTCCTTGGCTCAGACTGGCACAATATTCCTGGGCTCTGACTGGCACAATATTACAGGCATCTGACTGGCACAAAATTACTGGGCTGTGACTGGCACAATATTCCTGGTATCTGACTGGCACACTATTACTGGGCTCTGACTGGCACAATATTCCTGGGCTCTGACTGGCACACTATTACTGGTATCTGACTGGCACACTATTACTGTGCTCTGACTGTCACACTATTCCTGGGCTCTGACTGGCACACTATTCCTGGGCTCTGACTGGCAGACTATTACTGGGCTCTGACTGGCACACTATTACTGGGCTCTGACTGGCACACTATTAGTGGGCTCGGACTGGCACACTATTAGTGGGCTCGGACTGGCACAATATTACTGGGCTCGGACTGGCACAATATTCCTGGGCTCTGAATGGCACAATATTACAGGCATCTGACTAGCACACTATTACTGGGCTCTGACTGGCACAATATTCTTGGGCTCTTACTGATACAATATTCTTGGACTCTGACTGGCACAATATTCCTGGACTCTGGCACAATATTCCTGGCCTCTGACTGGCACAATATTACTGGCCTCTGAATGGCACAATATTACTGGTCTCTGGCACAATATTACTGGTCTATGACTGGCACAATATTCCTGGGCTCGGACTGGCACAATATTCCTGGGCTCTGACTGCACAAAATTACTGGGCTCTGACTGGCACAATATTCCTGGTATCTGACTGGCACACTATTACTGGGCTCTGACTGGCACAATATTCCTGGACTCTGACTGGCACACTAGTACTGGGCTCTGACTGGCACACTATTACTGGGCTCGGACTGGCACACTATTACTGGGCTCGGACTGGCACAATATTACTGGGCTCTGACTTCCACAATATTACTGGGCTCTGACTGGCACAATATTCCCGGTATCTGACTGGCACACTATTACTGGGCTCTGACTGGCACAATATTTCTGGGCTCTGACTGGCACACTATTACTGGTATCTGACTGGCACACTATTACTGGTATCTGACTGGCACACTATTACTGGTATCTGACTGGCACACTATTACTGGGCTCTCACTGCACAATATTCCTGGGCTCTTACTGACACAATATTCTTGGGCTCTGACTGGCACAATATTCCTGGGCTCTGACTGGCACACTATTACTGGGCTCGGACTGGCACAATATTACTGGGCTCTGACTGCCACAATATTACAGGCATCTGACTGGCACACTATTACTGGTATCTGACTGGCACACTATTACTGGGCTCTGACTGGCACACTATTACTGGGCTCTGACTGGCACACTATTAGTGGGCTCGGACTGGCACAATATTACTGGGCTCTTACTGGCACAATATTCCTGGGCTCTGACTGGCACAATATTACATGCATCTGACTGGCACAATATTACTGGGCTCTGACTGGCACAATATTCCTGGTATCTGACTGGCACACTCTTACTGGGCTCTGACTGGCACAATATTCTTGGGCTCTGACTGGCACAATATTCCTGGATTCTGGCACAATATTCCTGGCCTCTGACTGGCACAATATTCCTGGCCTCTGACTGGCACAATATTCCTGGCCTCTGACTGGCACAATATTACTGGTCTCTGACTGGCACAATATTACTGGTCTCTGACTGGCACAATATTCCTGGGCTCGGACTGGCACAATATTCCTGGGCTCTGACTGGCACAATATTACAGGCATCTGACTGACACAAAATTACTGGGCTCTCACTGGCACAATATTCCTGTTATCTGACTGGCACACTATTACTGGGCTCTGACTGGCACAATATTCCTGGCCTCTGACTGGCACAATATTACTGGCCTCTGAATGGCACGATATTACTGGCCTCTGACTGGCACTATATTACTGTTCTCTGACTGGCACAATATTCCTGGGCTCGGACTGGCACAATATTACAGGCATCTGACTGGCACACTATTACTGGGCTCTGACTGGCACAATAGTACTGGGCTCTGACTGGCACACTATTACAGGGTTCTGACTGGCACAATATTACTGGGCTCGGACTGGCACAATGTTCTTGGGCTCTGACTGGCACACTATTCCTGGGCTCTGAATGGCACACTATTACTGGGCTCTGACTGGCACAATATTCTTGGGCTCTTACTGACACAATATTCTTGGGCTCTTACTGACACAATATTCTTGGGCTCTGACTGGCACAATATTCCTGGGCTCTGACTGGCACACTATTACTGGGCTCTGACTGGCACAATATTCCTGGACTCTGACTGGCACACTATTACTGGGCTCGGACTGGCACACTATTACTGGGCTCAGACTGGCACACTATTACTGGGCTCGGACTGGCACACTATTACTGGGCTCGGACTGGCACAATATTACTGGGCTCTGACTGCCACAATATTACTGGGCTCTGACTGGCACACTATTACTGGGCTCTGACTGGCACAATATTCCTGGGCTCTGACTGGCACAATATTCCTGGGCTCTGACTGGCACAATATTCCTGGGCTCTGACTGGAACAATATTCCTGGGCTCTGACTGGCACACTATTACTGGTATCTGACTGGCACACTATTACTGGGCTCTGACTGCACAATATTCCTGGGCTCTTACTGACACAATATTCTTGGGCTCTGACTGGCACAATATTCCTGGGCTCTGACTGGCACACTATTACTGGGCTCGGACTGGCACACTGTTACTGGGCTCGGACTGGCACAATATTACTGGGCTCTGACTGCCACAATATTACAGGCATCTGACTGGCACAATATTCCTGGGCTCTGACTGGCACAATATTCCTGGGCTCGGACTGGCACACTATTACTGGGCTCGGACTGGCACAATATTACTGGGCTCTGACTGCCATAATATTACAGGCATCTGACTGCCACAATATTACAGGCATCTGACTGGCACACTATTACTGGGCTCGGACTGGCACACTATTACTGGGCTCGGACTGGCACAATATTACTGGGCTCTGACTGGCACAATATTACAGGCATCTGACTGGTACAAAATTACTGGGCTCTGACTGGCACAATATTCCTGTTATCTGACTGGCACACTAATACTGGGCTCTGACTGGCACAATATTCTTGGGCTCTTACTGACACAATATTCTTGGGCTCTGACTGGCACAATATTCCTGGTATCTGACTGGCACACTATTACTGGGCTATGACTGGCGCAATATTCCTGGCCTCTGACTGGCACAATATTACTGGCCTCTGACTGGCACAATATTACTGGTCTCTGACTGGCACAATATTCCTGGGCTCTGACTGGCACACTATTACTGGGTTCTGACTGGCACACTATTACTGGGCTCTGACTGGCACACTATTACTGGGCTCGGACTGGCACACTATTACTGGGCTCGGACTGGCACACTATTACTGGGCTCGGACTGGCACAATATTACTGGGCTCGGACTGGCACAATATTCCTGGGCTCTGACTGCCACAATATTACAGGCATTTGACTGGCACAATATTACTGGGCTCTGACAAGCACAATATTCCTGGTATCTGACTGGCACACTATTACTGTGCTCTGACTGGCACAATATTCTTGGGCTCTGACTGGCACAATATTCCTGGTATCTGACTGGCACACTATTACTGTGCTCTGACTGGCACAATATTCCTGGACTCTGACTGGCACAATATTACTGGCCTCTGACTTGCACAATATTACTGGCCTCTGAATGTCACAATATTACTGGCCTCTGAATGGCACAATATTACTGGCCTCTGACTGGCACAATATTACTGGCCTCTGACTGGCACAATATTACTGGTCTCTGACTGGCACAATATTCCTGGGCTCGTACTGGCACAATATTCCTGGGCTCTGACTGGCACAATATTACTGGCATCTGACTGGCACAAAATTACTGGTCTCTGACTGGCACAATATTCCTGGTATCTGACTGGCACTCTATTACTGGGCTCTGACTGGCACAATATTCTTGGGCTCTTACTGACACAATATTCTTGTGCTCTGACTGGCACAATATTCCTGGTATCTGACTGGCACACTATTACTGGGCTCTGACTGGCACAATATTCCTGGTCTCTGACTGGCACAATATTCCTGGCCTCTGACTGGCACAATATTACTGGCCTTTGAATGGCACAATATTACTGGCCTCTGACTGGCACAATATTACTGGTCTCTAAGTGGCACAATATTCCTGGGCTCGGACTGGCACAATATTACAGGCATCTGACTGGCACAAAATTACTGGGCTCTGACTGGCACAATATTCCTGGTATCTGACTGGCACACTATTACTGGGCTCTGACTGGCACAATAGTACTGGGCTCTGACTGGCACACTATTACAGGGTTCTGACTGGCACACTATTACTGGGCTCTGACTGGCACAATATTACTGGGCTCTGACTGGCACAATATTACTGGGCTCTGACTGGCACACTATTACTGGTCTCTGACTGGCACACTATTACTGGTCTCTGACTGGCACACTATTCCTGGGCTCTGACTGGCACACTATTCCTGGGCTCTGACCGGCACACTATTACTGGGCTCTGACTGGCACAATATTCCTAGGCTCTTACTGACGCAATATTCTTGGGCTCTGACTTGCACACTATTCCTGGGCTCTGACTGGTACAATATTCCTGGGCTCTGACTGGCACACTATTACTGGGCTCTGACTGGCACAATATTCCTGGGCTCTGACTGGCACACTATTACTGGGCTCTGACTGGCACACTATTACTGGGCTCGGACTGGCACACTATTACTGGGCTCGGACTGGCACACTATTACTGGGCTCGGACTGGCACAATATTACTGGGCTCGGACTGGCACAATATTCCTGGGCTCTGACTGCCACAATATTACAGGCATTTGACTGGCACAATATTACTGGGCTCTGACAAGCACAATATTCCTGGTATCTGACTGGCACACTATTACTGGGCTCTGACTGGCACAATATTCTTGGGCTCTTACTGACACAATATTCTTGGGCTCTGACTGGCACAATATTCCTGGTATCTGACTGGCACACTATTACTGGGCTCTGACTGGCACAATATTCCTGGGCTCTGACTGGCACAATATTCCTTGCCTCTGACTGGCACAATATTACTGGCCTCTGACTGGCACAATATTACTGGCCTCTGACTGGCACAATATTACTGGGCTCTGACTGGCACACTATTACTGGGTTTTGACTGGCACACTATTACTGGTCTCTGGCACAATATTACTGGGCTCTGACTGGCACAATATTACTGGGCTTTGACTGGCACACTATTACTGGTATCTGAATGGCACAATATTCCTGGTATCTGACTGGCACAATATTACTGGGCTCTTAGTGGCACAATATTCCTGTATCTATAATTGTATAATTGTCAACTTGTGGGGCTCCTGTGTGTTGCATAATTAATGGCGGTCCCATGTGTGCATAATTATGAGGCGCTTGTGTGTGGCATATTTATCGAGCCCCATGTGTGGCATAATTAAGGGATTCTTTTGTGTGGCATAATTAAGGGAATCTTTTGTGTGGCATAATTATGTCGCACCTGTGTGTTTGTGTGGCATAATTATTGGGCAGAGGTGAGGCATAAATAGTGGGGCTTTAGTGTGGCATAATTTATGGGGCTCTGGTGTGGCATAATTTATGGGGCTCCTGTGTGTGGCATAGTTTCGGGGCTCCTTTGTGTGGCATAGTTAATCGGCCATCTAACTGGCATTACTAAGGAATCGGTTTGGCATTGTATTGGAGGAAATCCATGGGGGTGACACAATGATTTTCCGCACCGGGTGATACCAACCCCAGTGACGCCCCTGACATTTCCCATGATGCTCAGCCACTCTTTAAAAGATTGTGAATCATGGGAAAAGTAGTTTTCAACAGCTGCATTGATGGACGTTAGACACCCCTGCTTTAAACAAATGTTTGCTAATAGTCTCATACATAAAAGTCTGTTCATACCACATCCTCTAGCCCTGACGTATTCAACACTACTGGTAGCAGTTGAGAGAGTTGAGAAACTGGTTTTTTGGTGGCAATGCCTCACCCCCCACAAAAACCTTTTTTTTTTTTTACATGGTCTAATGACGTCAAGGAGTTAATGAGGCATAAGTTGCATTATACTTATACCCAGGACATACTTGACCACCAGATGCGTAAAAAAAACCCATTGCAACCATCACCCACATTGCACATCTAGGACTTTACCCTGCACCCCAATACATGCCACATCACCCACATTGCATAAGTAGGACTTACCCCCGGACCCCAGGACAGCCTTTCCCTGGTTGCTAGTGGAGGTAGCTGGATGTCTGTAAAGGAGCACAGACCTTCTCCTGCAGCCTCTCGCTCTGCCCACTCTGTTCAGGAGTCTGAGTGTGGCAGGTCACAAGGCCCACGATGCTCTGGCGCATGGGGAATGAGAAGCCGCATGGGCATGGAAATCTTGATCCAGCAAGCTTTTTTTTTTTCTTTTTTTTTTAGGGCTGGCATTTTTTGCTGCCTTCTCTGGCATACAAAGCAAGTGCCCATGACGGCACTAAATACAGCGCTGGCCATATAATGACATTTTCAGTATTTTATGTATCTGCAAGAATCTAAGGGGTACACAAAAGAAAAGTACAAAATAGTCATACTCTAATGGCAGTTTGCAAACATTTTTATTAAGAGGAATGGCAAAATACCACTACATGTTTGTCAACACACTGAAGGAGATAAAATACATTATATAGAAAAAAAATGTCATAAAAAGTGAAACTAATGTCCATTAACAAAATATACCAACACATTTGAAAAAAAAAAATTATAGGAAAAAAGTACCATATTTGCTTGAATATAAGATGACCCTGATTATAAGACGACCCCCCAAAACTTTGGATATTCCTTTAGGGAAAAAATTAATGAGGTGTGTATGCTAAACATGTAAATCATTCTCCCCCCCAGACTTGCAAATGATGCCTCTGCCCCCCCATCCCCCCCGACTTGTCCATACTACCTCTATATATCTGGAAAATGCAGAGGACTTCCACGTTCCTAAGGTCGTAATGATATGCACAGGTATATGTTTTCTGGAGGCCGTGGTAGCGGCTCCAATATGGAAGGAGTGACGTGGATCAATACCTAACTTTACCAACAACATCCGGACATAAAGCATGAACCTAAATGTAGTCAGAGTATTACTGTGTAGAGCTAGCAGAGGTTGATCTGGAGAACCTTGAATGGATGTTAGGTATATATCCAGAACTTTGACGGGGCACCATTGATTGATGGTTGGGTAATAAGGGATCTTTACTGACTGACCCCTTCCACTAGTTTTTGTATGGTTTATGGATCGTACATAATGGCTGTGTGTCTTTATGAGCTCTTTTGATGTTGGTGTTTATGGCAGTGAATTCTCTTGGCCAAGAAAAACGTATAAAGCCAGATAAATGGTGGTTTTAATGATGTGATTTGTTTGTGTTTCCAGTGGTGAGGTATCTGAGATCAGAAAGTGACTGGAACTGTTGGCCATGTATGGGTATTCTAGAGTGTGTAGGAATAGGACTGGAGTCTTTAATACCTTTTTAATATAGTTTTAATCTGATAGGTTGAAAGGAAACTGTGTATGTTAGGCCATGTATGCCGGTTAAATATAATTAAATAGTGGGTGAAGGACAATTTTAAGTGTTGGTGGCAAAAAGAAATTAAAGTGACCATTGTCTCCATGGAAAATTTATCAACAACATTGAACTCTAGCAATAACATGTTCAAAATGTGGAAAGCCCTATCATATGATTTTTTTTTAGTGTTGACAGAAAGCACCCGTTGTGGGAGGTGCTGATTGTACGCTAAAAGATTGTCTAGTCCATAGTCATGTCTAGCCACAGTGGTGCCGGTGTAGCTACCTGGGCTGCTGTAGGCAATACTCTGCGGAATTCCTGCAATCGAGATACGTGATCATCCGCAATATTAAGGTATATGTACACATATTAAGAAAAAATATACATTGTTGCCAGCCATGTCAGTTTGCTCATAAAGAGCATAATGGTCCATTGTTGACCATGTTATCAGAAAAATATCTTACTGTCCTACCTGACCAAGATGCGCCCCATTTTACTGCACGACTGGGTATAGTTCAAACAGGGCAGAGGGGGAAGAGAACTCCAGCCAAGATCCCCATAACCACTCGTTGCCAAAAATTGCTGCAAACCCAGAATTGGCAGCTTTGTGTGTCCAAATTGAGAAGGACTCGTCTGCCAATAAGGGAATGACCAGGCTTCTCCCATTCCATTTTAGCAAAAATTCTTTCCACATGCGTAAATCAGAGATGGGATGGTGATCAAGGCTGGCTTGCATCTGAACTGAGTCTTAAATTACTCCCAGGAAGTTAATCACTGTATCGGGTCCCTCTGTCTTATCTGGAGAAACTGGAATCCCTAGATGGTCCAACAGTCGCTTTAAGGCTACTAGGTGGTAGCAGATTGCTCTCTATTGTCAGGAAATCATCCTATTAATGAATGACCATAAGGTATCTACAGATGTTAAGTAGCAGCCAACACAACATCTCAGTGAATTTTATCAAAGATCCTGGGTCTACTTTTCAAACTGAATGTGAGACGCGAGAAGTAGTATGACCCCCACCACTTAACACTGTGTAGATGCCATAGTGAAGGAGGAATAGAAAGCTTGAAGGCATTCATTACTGCGCCAAGCTCCAAAACCGGCTTACAGGATGGCATCTGTTGCATTGTCAATAGTAGCATATTGGAGTGAGAATTCCTCTGATGGAATAAGTGAGTTGAGACTAGGCGTTGTGGTAGAGTAAGGGGGACAGAGAGGTCGATGATCAACCTTTGCTTTAATGAGCATTTCCCTGTGACCACACCTATGGGGTTAGTCTTCCATACAGAAAATGGTGGAGAACGGAATGGACCTAGTAAAAAAACCCAGGGCCAATTATTTTTTTAAGTAGATCATCCACCTTGTCTGTGTTGGCTAAAGCCATTTGTAAGTTTTTATATTCTACTACCCCAGATAGCATATAAAGGATGCTTGTGTGAGACCCTTCCTTAAACCTGGACACCAGGAAGTCAACCAAATGGGGTGAGGGATGGTACTGTAACAATTCCTGTAGGAGGGACAATAGACGAAAGGTAAGGTTTAGGGTACATTTTATTAGAGCACATTGGTTTTGCATGTGCCCTGCATCATTGAGAACAAATGTGCAATAGTCTGCAGGCACTCAACCTGCAATAGCCTGTAATGAAATTTGGGATTTACCCAAGAAAACAATATTTCGCCCCAACTTATATTTTAGTACCCTGTCTGGCCTTGAAATGGTTGTAGGTGTAGGATAGATAGAACTCACCTCCGGGGTATTGGGGCATAGGTTAGAGGTGAGGCAGGTTGAGGCGCAAATAGCACAGACTGGTGTCTTGAGGCCTGCAAAGTGCCTGCAATTTTTTTTCCATATTTAGCCGACTCCATTCTGACTCGTAGCTGTACCACCATACTTTTGCTCCAAGTCCACCAGTTTCTGTAGATAGAGATCAAACTCCTCCCTAAGGTTCGGGTATACCGAACAAACCACATCCCTGTATATACCAAATGCTTGAACGAACTCTGGTATCAACAATTTCTGATTCAACCTAGAGACTCTGGCCTGCAATACCACAGACACATCACCATACGCATATGTTTTATTGTGTAGGATATCCTGGGAGGCAAACAGGAGCAAAACCAAATTAAAAATGTTGCCCTCCAAGATATCCTTTTTAATGTTTGCTGGAACCATATGCGCTGACTTGACATTATTTGGGTTCTTAGGATAACTTGGGATGTTAGATTGATTGATGGGGAGGTTTACAGAAACAGGGGGAAATAGTACGGAAGGGGATTTATATCATAAAGATTTTTATTTTGGCAGATATAAAATAACATGATATCGATCACTCATGAATCATCAACATCGTCAGTATTGCTACTTACAGAATTTCTCAGTATTTCACATTTGTTTGTACAAATTGCTCGTAGGGAACAAACTTCACAGTTCTTTTGTGATCTATTGAATATATCTTTTGCCAATTTTTTCTTCCTGAACAAACATTTAATAAAATAACATCTCAATCTTAAACATAAAAGAAATTATGGAAAAAGAAAAAAAATAATTAGAACATTAAAATAATAGGGGTTATAGATTTGGGGAGGGAAAGGGGGTAGGTTGTGCGAAGTACTTGAGGGAGAGACCAGGGTGTCAAGCAGAATTTGAGTTTCCAATTTCTTTGTGTGTATTTTTTCCTTTTCCCGTAGGATATTTCTTCCATAAGGTTATTATTTCTTCATACAGTTGTGATTGGTTGTTCGAGGTGTAAAACATTCGCTCCATTTGCAAATTGTGTTCTATCAAATTAATTACTTCTTGGTGTGAAGGTGCTTGGACTTTTTTCCAGTTTCTGGCAATCAATGATTTGCTTGCTAATAGGATATGCCCCAAAATAATTTTTTGTGTTTTCTTAAGACTAACTGGTAGAATATTCAGAATTGCTACTTCGGGATTGCGTTTTAGTTTGTTATGAGGTCATAAATTCTGTCCCAGAATGGTCGTATCACCGAGCACTCCCACCATATATGAAGCATGGAGCCTGAAGTATTGCATTCCCTCCAGCATAAGTCCGAGGCTGATGGGAATATCTTAGATATTCTTGTGGGAACCATGTACCACCTATACAAAATTTTTTTAGTCGTTTCAATATGATTTGCATTGTGTGATATTGTTTTTGGGAAGTTTATTGCTTGTTTCCAAGCTGTTGGGGAGAGATTATGTTGAAGGTCTTTCTCCCAAGCTGCTACGAAAGGTAATTCATTAACCAGATAGATGTCCTCTAATGATTTATAACAGAGTGCAAGGGTTTTTCTTGCTTGGGATCCTTTCTGGCATGCGGTTGTAATTGTGTGTGGATTTTGGGGTGCCTGTGTGAGGGTATGGGAAATTTTACTGTAGAGCTGTCGGATTTGCATGTATTTATGGAATTGTGTGTCTGTTAGGAGGAACTGTAATTTAAGATCTTCAAATGATTTTAATGCATCTTTGTACATCAGGTCCTGTAGTTGGACAATACCTGCTGTGACCCACGGATCGAGGCTTAAATCAGGTATTAATAATTCCAGACACTTAATGTGAGCAGATTTTGTTAGTTTTGTTAGTTCAGGGATTTTTTTTGCATAGGTGTTCCAAATTAACCTCGAATTGATTGAGCTCGGCATCCATACACTGGTCCGGTGTTTGCTTTCAGCTGTGGAGTGCAGGGTTTCTGCAATACGGTGAGGAAATACTTGTGTGTCTTCAATATCAACCCATGCTATTTCGTTCGGTGGGCTGTGGGCTAAAATGTTTTGACTCATTCTGGCTGCTTGATAATATTTTAATACTGACGGAAGCCCCAGACCTCCTACGGTGGTCGGCAAATTGATCCATTTGGTAGCTATACGGGATGGATTGTTGGCGTTTACGAATTTCATAATATCTGATTGTATGTTGGCTATGATTTTGTGGGGGATAGAAATTGGAAGGGCTCTGAACAGATAAAGCAATTTGGGCAGGACTGACATTTTTATGGCTGCGATCCTTCCTAACCATGTCAATTAGAGCTTTGACCAGGAATCCAGATCCTGCTGTATCCCTTTCCATAATTTTAGTAGGTTAGTATCTAAGAGTTTTTTGTGGTCCCTAGTTATTTGTATACCTAGGTAAGATATATTGTCAGTTCTCCATTCGAATGTGTAGGTGCTCTTCAATTTTGAAACTAATTTATAAGGGATGCATATTGGTAGGGCTTGTGTTTTGGATTCGTTAACTTTGTGGTATGACACTTCTCCGAAATTTTTTAGTGTAGATTGTAAATGTGGAAGAGATTCTAATGGGTTTGATAATGTCACTATTATATCATCTGCGAACAGACCTAGTTTTACTTCTTTTTTGGGGGTGTAGGGGATGCCTTTAATCGAATTGTTTGCTCTTATAGCTTCAGCCAGGGGTTCTAGGGCTAGTACATACAACAGGGGGGACAGGGGGCAGCCTTGTCTCGATCAGTTTGAAATTTGTAATGGTATTGATTGGAATCCTGCATATGTTACTTTCGCTGATGGAGTAGAATATAAAGCTAAAATTGCTTTAATAAATTTGCATGGGAATTGGAATTTTAATAATACTTTTTCCAAATACATCCAGTGCAGACGATCAAAGGCCTTTTCGGCATCTATTGCTAGGATCAGGCTCGGAATGTTTTTCTTTTTAATTAATGACATTATGTCAATTATTTTTCTAGTATTATCTGTCCCTTGTCTGCCTTTAACAAACCCCACCTGGTCGTAATGTAGAAGTGATGGTAAAATAGTTTTCATGCGATTTGCTAGTATTTTTGCATAAATTTTCACATCGGTATTTAATAAAAATATCGGGCGGAAATTGGGGCATACATTAGCTGGTTTTCCTGGTTTTGGAATGGTAATAATATGGGCCATCAACATAGAAGGTGGGAATTTGCCTTGGGAGCTGCAGGAATTAAATGTATTTACTAAATGCGGGGTTAATTGTTCAGTAAAAATTTGATAATATTTATTCGAAAAACCATCTGGCCCAGGTGCTTTATTTTTTGGGAGTGATTTGATAATTTCCGCTATTTATAATTCAGTGATGGGGGCTGTGAGTTTTTGTTTATGTACAGGGTCTATTGAGGGGAGGTTTATTGTGCTTAGGAATTTGTCTATCTTGTTTGGGGTCGGTTGAGGTGTTATGGGGTCGTTTTTCAAGTTATATAGTGTTTCATAATACGATGCAAAAACATTTGGAATATCTGCTGGGTTTTGAACTTTGTTGCCTTGTTGGGAAATCATGTAGGGAATTGCTTTTTTTGCTTCTTCTTTTTTCAGTCTTTTAGCCATTAATTTAGTCGCTTTGTTGCTATTATTGTAAAAATTTTGCTTTAGTCTCTGAATCTGTCTTTGTGTATGATGTAATTGTATGGTAGATATTTGGTGTTTTATATCTTTAATACTTGTATACACCTGTGGATTGGGGTTTATTTTATGTATAGATTCCAATTTCTTAAGGTTCACCATGTGGTCATTTAATTCCTTCTCCCTTTTTTTTTTTTCATGAACAGCTGCTGCGATCAAGTGACCTCTTACAACTGCCTTGTGCGCCTCCCAGACAACTGTTGGGGACATTTCTGGTAAGTCATTTAGTTTAAAATATTCTTCCATTATCTCTTTAGTTTTCCTAAGTATTGACTGGTCATTAAGGAGAAAGTCATTTATGCGCCACGAGTTCTGACCTTTATATTGGAATTTCTCCATTAGCGTTAAGTATATGGGAGCATGGTCCGACCACTGGATCTGACCGATTACACATTCCTGAACTCTTTGCAAAGTATTTTTATCTGTTAGGAAATAATCGATTCTGGAGTATGAGGAATGGACTTGAGAATAAAAGGTGTAGTCTTTAGTCTGTTCATTTTGTATTCTCCATACATCATATAATTTGTTATCTCGGATGGCTGTTCTGAATGTTTGGCTTTTTGTTTGTAGTGACTTTAAGTATTTTGTTGAGGGGGTTGTTGAGGAGTCCATAAATGGATCGGCTATTGTGTTGAAATCTCCACATACCACCACCGACGCCTTCGGAGTGGAAACTAACTGGTTTAATACTTTTCTTACAAAAATTTCTGAATTCGTATTTGGGGCATAAATATTTACTATAGTATATGGGAGATTGTTGATAATCACTTCAGCTATCAGGAGTCTCCCTTTTGGATCTGTTGTTAATTTTTGCAGTGAAAGGGCGAGGGAATTGTGGAACCACAGTGACACACCTGCCTTTTTATGTGGGGATGTAGAATGGTAAACTGTTGTGTATTGATTTGATAACATATTCGGTATTTTTCCTGTTGAGAAATTAGTCTCTTGCACACATATAATTTGCGCTTTTGCTTTCTTGGCTTCCTGAAAGAGTAACCTTCTCTTATGGGGTGTATTGAGTCCTTTTGCATTAATGCTTAGGAATTTAATTGACATTAAATTTAATGGGTAGTAGCTTATCTGTGTGTGTGTGTAGTTGTAATTTGGAGGTTGCGGTGTGGTTTGTACTTACGGGAGCCTTTTTCTTGCGTTGTGAAGTTTTTTTTTGTAGTAGTCTTTCTTTCTCAGGTTTGGTGCTTTGTAGGTTCACGGATCTATGCTGGATGATCTGGAACTCTTTGTTTTTACTGCTTGACACCCAAGTCTTCTCGGAATTAAGGAAATAAAAAAATGTTAAATAAAAGAAAAAATTAAATAATACATACAAATATAGAGATTTAGTGGGAGGGGTAGGGGAAAAAACGAAAGAAAATAAGTAAGGGTCTGTTTTGGACCCAAGAAAAAATAGTGCTGTTACTAACGTATAATACCATTGATATAGATTCAGAAGCACTAATGTCATCTCCAGATGAATGGGGGGTGTTAAAGCTAGATCTAGCTTCCTCTTCGAAGTGATTCTCGACTGCCTAGGGGTAGGCTCGGGTTACGGGGGTAAACAATTTAACATTCTACAGAACTTTAACTTAACATAAATGAACGTATTATCTCTGATAACATTCCTGCCTATTGTTCTTTTGATAAAACTTGAAAAATCTGGGGGTATAGTTATGGGAAATATTTTATTCTTAGTTTAAACATTTATGCATCATAGAATATAGTCTGTGCCAATTTTCTTTACTATTCCACCCAAAGTTGTCGAACACTTGGCAGGTTGTATCTTCTCTTAAACTTTTACAGCGAACTATGCCGAAGTCTGTCAAAGGGGTGCTAGGTCACACTCCTTGTTTAGACAAGATGTAAGTTCCACTTCCCGGTGTTTTACTTTTTGCTATCTTCTCTGTGTCTTCGGGGAACCAGGGATTCTCGACCAATCTTTGGTTAATCTCTGTCTTTTCTCTTGCACTTCTTGTTCTGCCAGTGTGATATTCCATCTTTTGAGGTACATTGCTCCCTCTTCCGGGGTTCGGAAAATCGTGGTGGTTCCTTGCCTGGATACAGCCAATTTCACAGGAAAACCCCACTTGTATCTGATCTCCGATGCCCTAAGAGCTGTAGTGATGGGTTGGAAAAGTCTCCGTTTTTGTAATGTTTGTGGGGAGAGGTCCGCAAAAATTTTCACCGAAGCATAAGGGTCAGGTAGCGATGTCATGTTGCGGCTGACTCTCATGATCATCTCCTTGAAGTGATAATAATGAAATCTGATTATAACGTCCCGTGGGATTGCTGGTGATAGATGTTGAGGTTTAGGGAGTCTATGGATTCTGTCTATGAGTGCTTCTGAGCTGAGGCTGTCAGGCACTAATTTGGTAAATAGGCCTTGCACCCACTCTTCTAGCTGTGCTGGCTGGACTTCTTCTGGGATACCTCTCAGGCGCATATTGTTTCTGCGGGATCTGTCCTCCAAGTCACATACCTTCTCTCTCAGTGCTTTGACTTCTTCCATTAGGTGTGATTGTCGATCTGAGAGGCCATTTTGGTGATCCACCAGGTCATCCATTTTCGTTTCTACTTTGGTCGTTCTATCTCCCAGCTCCCTCAGCTCTCTAGCAAATTCAATAGTAAGATCTGATATATCTCCCTTGATCTGCGTTCTCAGTGTGGAAAACATTGTTTTTATTTCCTCTGCAGTCACTGAATAGGGAGTAGACGACGTGGAGGCCGCATCATCTCCTTCATAGCCTTCTTCATCCTCAGGATCCGCCTGGGCGCCATCTTTGATTTCTGAAATGGTAAGTTTGTTCGTCCTTTTATTTTCTTTTGGCGTCATAAACTTCAGTAGTTTCTCTTGTTTGCGGGTTGGGCGTTGTTGCGACATCTTATTCAAGGTGAGAAGATGTTGTATACGTTCTGTTGCCGTCTGGAATCAGTTCTTTCTCCCCTGTCACCCGGGAGCTCCTCTACCACGCTTCCAGTCTCGGCTCCGGTCAGGACACGCCCCGTACGGAAGGGGATTTAGAGGGGCTTCCCGACTCTAACCAGTCCAGCCTGTCGTTGATCCGCCCCAATGAGGATAGGACCGATGATAAAACTGCTTGTATGTCAGATGACTGACCACTACTGGATCCCTCTCCAGCCCAGAGTGTTCTCAGTATTGGTATTTATCAGTCTGTATAAATCTGCCTTCCTAATGGTGGCATGGTAGGGAATATCTCTTCTGTGTAATTCCGACGTGATTATTGGAATAGTCCAAGATATGAGTGATGCTGGGCTAGCGTTATCGCCTCCGCGTGATGGAGTGATAGATCTAGCTGGAGTGCTACGGATAGATAATTTCTCCCCACCTTCTGGTAGTTGCGACATACTAAAATGAAAGAGTAGGAGGTTATGAAAGAGACCTTTCCTGTACTGGCTGGCTAACTATTGCCAAATGTCTAAAAAAATTACCTAGGTTTGGTGACAGATGTAGCCCTACTAATTGCCAAGCTTGAGAGGTTCTATCTATGAGTTGGCCCGAGGGGATTTTGTGGCCACCAAACAATGTGGTGGGATGTCGGCCTCTCGTCACTTGTAAAGCATAAGATCACATGGGAGTGACAGGTGAGGCGACTATGCGTTGGGCAGATGGGCAAAAACCTCAGAGTCTGAGGATGGGTGTTGACCTCATGGGACCACTCTGCTAAGGCATAAAAGCCCTGAAGAATTACCTAGTGGACACCTAAACCCTATAAGCCAGTATAGGACTATCTAGCTAACCAATATGTGGGGGTTAGGGAGCTTTGATCCTGTTGACTGACTTTCCTGATTTAAATACCGAATACAGATTAGGTTGAGTAAGATGAGCCAACACTAACTGTAAAAGTGGATATTGACCCGGTTGGCCTAGTACCTAAGGTCTCTGGGTGAAATGAGACCCAGACCACCACCAGAGCAATATTATTTGACCTAAAAGAACAAGCATAACTTAATATTCTATAGGAAAAAGAATGAAAACCATAATCAATCAATGCACTGGTTACTTTGCATAACCAGATGGCTAGGACTGCAGCAGCTGAAGAAACCCCAACACTGGATGAAACAGAGGCTAATGGACCAGGAAAGAGTTCCCACGAGGCGAAGGTAAGTGAATGGCGGTTTGCACTGACCGGAAGTCGCGGTATGCAAATTGCCAGACTGAAACAGCACTGAGGAGAAGTCTGGCGTCCATTAAGAAGGGAAACAAAGCCCCTCCCACAAATACAGGCCCAACTTCATATTTAGCTTTTCCAATATTAAGAAAGGTCTCCTGTTGTAGACAACATTATTGTGGAGTTCCAAATAGATTTGTAAAGGTTCCTTCTGTTGAGCGCTCAACTTGTAGACAGTCATTGTGCAATAAAGTCTTAAGATCACCGAATCCTATCTGGGCAAACCGACTCCAAACTAACAATAGGCAATGAAAAATTAAGACTTGCAGGAATGGATGGGATGCACCCATATATATCACCCATACGCACTCATATATAGATAAATTAATCGCAAATAAACAGGTATAAAAATTCATCCCAAGACATTATACAAATATAATGTATTACATAACTTAAATTTATACATAGTAAAATAGTAAAATAAATAAACTACGTGGCTTTCGACTGCAATATTGAGACACTGTTTCTTTATACCCATCTATAAGATATGTAATAAATTATATTGGTGCAACCTATTTGTATAATGTTTTGGGATTCATTTTTATAAATCTTTATTTGTGATTAATTTATCTATATTTGTTTTAATTCTGTATTTTTATACTAAATATATTAAAAAGATCTTTCTAGCAAATTTCATTGTTGGATATCTTTTATAGTGTGTGTAAATTTGTAAGGACTTTCCATTTCTCTACCTATTGTCCCTGTATAACCGAATTTGCAAAAACCCAATAAGTTTTGTATCATGTGCTGTACAAATGAGTGTGCTGAAACATGAAAATGTTTAACAGCATTTGTGTATAACGACAGTATGAATTTTCCCCACAAGGTGGCAATGTTAAATCACAAACTAAACACATTAAAAGGTCTAAACATTGCTTTACCCCTTCAGGACAATGGTATTCTTTGTTTTGATGTCTATTCTGGACAATAGCTTTAGCTATGTGTGCGTTTTAATTAAAGTGTAAGCTTTCTCTTTTAATGAATCCCTACATGTAATTTATTGTTTTTTGAAGGAAAGATATGGATTTCTTTTGCAACCATTTTTTAAGATTTAACCCTTTGTGTAATGTATACAATTTAATAAAGTGTGTACAAATGGTTTCAATTTTTTTTTAATATTTTTTTTCTGGGACACCATAAACTTCTCTCCTCTCTTTCTCTGACACAAGATAAAAATGTATCAGGGAGAGAGAGGGAAGATTATGACAATCAATGTTCTTACAGCACTGATCATCTCATTTAATGTATTTTTTGCATTTATTACATATGATCAATGTGATTGATTTTCACAGTAATCAAAAAAAATAAATGCAAAAAATAATGGTTGATCCTGGTCTGCCTAACTGTTAAGGCAATCAGCATAAACTTTCCCCATCTCTATCCCCAAATTTGGGGGAGGATGATAATTGATTGGGATTAGCCTTTTACAGCTAAGGGGCTGTCAGTAGGGTTGGTGTCACCTGGTGCGGTAATTCATGGTGTCACCCCCTGAATTTCCTGCAATGCCATGCCAAACAGATTCCTTAGTAATGCCAGTCAGATGGCCCATTAAATATGCCACATACAGGAGCCCTACAAATTATGTCACACACAGGAGCCCATTAACTATGCCACACACAGGAGCCCCATAACTATGACACACACAAGAGCCCCATAATTTATGCCACGCCAAAGCCCCATTATTTATGCCTCACCTCGGAGCCCAGTTAATTATGCCACACACACAGGTATCCCTTAATTATGCCACACACAAGCGCCCCATTATTATTCCACACAAAAGAGCCCCTTAATGATGCCACACATGGGCCCTAATAATTATGCCACACATGGGACTTCCATTAATTATGCGACACACAGGAGCACCACTAGGTGACAACTGTACACTTCTAAAAACAATACAAATCTATACACATAGACTTCTCTCTCTCTCTATAACTAGTTGTATTTATACTTTTTGGAATTTTTTAATACTATATTCAACTATTTTCACCGTATTTGCTCGAATATAAGACAAGGTTTTTTTCAGAGCAAATGCTCTGAAAAAGACCCCTCGTCTTATATTTGAGGTTGTCTTATAATCTGACCTCACGACCCGCACGACCGCCGGGACTTCTATGATGAAGCCAGGTCCTTCCGGCTTCATCATAAAAGTCCCGGCGGAAGTGCCGGGCAGCAGCGGGGGATGTGTGCGCGTATCGTGCAGTCATCCTCCGGCTGCCCCCGCTAGCCACCAGTTACATTCTGGCAGCAGGGGGATGTCTGCCTCTATGCTACTTGACACTATACATAAGGGAGAGACGAGGTAAGAGGGATGGGGGGGGGGGGGTAGAGACGGAGACAAGGGGACAGCGGGAAGAGACATAGACAAGGGGAGGGAGGGGGGAAAGAGACAGAGACAAGGGGAGGGGGAAGAGACAGAGACAAGGGGAGGGGGAGAAGAGACAGAGACGAGGGGAGGGGGGAAGGAGACAGAGACAAGGGGAGGGAGGGGGAAGAGACCGAGACAAGGGGAGGGAGACAAAGAGAGACACAAAAGGAGGGAGAGAGAGAGACACATAAAGGGAGGGAGAGAAACACAAAGGGAGGGGAGAGAGAGAGAAAGGGAGGGTGGTGGAGAGAGATAACGCTGGGGGAGAGAGAGAGGCAGCATTGGCACATAAAAGGAAATAAAAACAAGAAATGCATTTTTTGATATCATAATTTTTATTAAAAATCACTTTAATGTGAATATATACAAGTTGAACTTTTTTCCTATAGGGTAGTCTTATATTCAGGCTTTTAGTTTTTTTCCTAAAGGAATATCCAAAGTTTGGGGGGTCGTCTTATAATCAGAGTCGCCTTATAATAGAGCAAATCCGGTAATAAAAAATGTATTGAAAAATTGCATTCCTTGTTTTTCTTGCCTTCCTCTGCACCCACATTGCACCGAAAGGACTTAACACAGCACCATACAGTACCCACAGCACTTGCCATGCTCCTATATTGCACGCACAGCATATGGCTTGCACTCATATTGCACCTACACGATTTGGCATGCCACAGTGTCAATGCCCCACAGAACATACCACAGTGTCACTTTGCCCCACAGAACTAGCCGGTGTCAATTACCCCACAGTACATATCATTTTGCCCCACAGACCATGCCACAGCATCACTTTGCCAATTAAAATAAACTAGTTTTTCCATTAATATACCATTGTTTGCCCATAAATATGGCACAGCCAATTTGCCCAATAATGTGCCAGTATTATTTTGTCATTCATAAACCACAATATGCTCAATAATATGCCAGTATTATTTTGCCATTAATAAGCCACAGCCAATTTGCCTAATGAAATGCCAATATTATTTTGCCATTTAATATGCCACAGCCAATTTGGCCAATAATATACCAGCATTATTTTGCCATTTAATATGCCACAGCCAATTTGGCCAATAATATACCAGCATTATTTTTCCATTAATATGCCACAGCCAATTTGCAAATAATATGCCGGTATTATTTTGTCATTAATAAGCAACAACCAATTTGCCCGATAATATGGCAGTATTATTTTGTCATTAATAAGCCACAGCCAAATTGCCCAATAATATTCCAGTATTATTCTGACATTCAATATATGCCAGTACTTTGCCATTCAATATATGCCTGTATTTTGCAATTCATTATGCCAGTATTTTGCCATTTAATATTCCAGTATTTTTCCATTTAATATGTGCCAGTATTTTGCCATTCTATACGCCAGTATTTTGCCATTTAATATATGCCAGTATTATTTTGACATTCAATATGCCAGTATTTTGCCATTTAATATATGCCAGTATTTTTCCACTTAATATGCCAGTATTTAGCCATTCAATATGCCAGTATTTTGCCATTCAATATGCCAGTATTTTGCCACTCAATATGCCAGTATTTAACCATTCAATGTGGCAGTATTTTGCTCGTTATTTGCCACCCTCCTCCTCCCTGACCCAGTACTTACCTCCTTGCTGCTCTGTGTCCCCGGTCGGAGAAGGGAAACACAGCCACCGTATATGACATAAGGTCATATCTGGTCCAATTGATTTTTTTTTTTCGGCAGCCGAATCTAGCGGATGCGGCTGTCAGAAAAAAAAAAAGTTCAGCAGCAGGAGGATGCTGGCAGCAATGGTGTCACCCCCGCTGGGGATGTCACTCGGTACAGTCCGCACCCCCCACATCCTCCTCGGGACTCCACTGCAGGTAAGACAGTCCATTTTCTGGGTGTTTCAGACTTGCTTCTATCAGAGCCAGTCTGAAACACCGCTCACCCTATTTGCATAGGGTGAGGTGGGCGTGATTGACTGGTCAGTGACTACAGTCACTGGCCTGTCACTTTAAGACCGCCCATGGGCGGTCCCGGCAGCCATTTTTTTCGCTTTTCTAGATGCCCTCACTCGTGAAGCATCCAGCAAAAGCCAAAAATAGAGAGAATCACTGCAAAAATGCTGCTATAGCGCTATTTTAAACGCAGCCCGTACATGGACGGGCATTGACACCAATGCCTTGCACTGGGAGCCAGTACATGTACGGGCATTGTCCTGAATCGGTTAAACTGTGAATATAGATGATCAAAAAATTATCTAAGCATAAAAGAAAAGAAATGTAGGTTACGAATGTAGGAGAAATGCTTGTGAAATCACCTTGTAGCTTGATTTCCTATTGAAAATATAATTTGCATATCAAGCCACAGGTGATGTCATAAACAGGAGATCTATAGTAGTTCTCTCTTTTATATCATCTTATACTGGACTTGATAGTGACTGTTTCGATCGAAAAGAACAAGTGAGTCCTATAACATCAAGGAAGTTTTGTTGTATAAATGTAATAATGTGATATACATCCTGATGTGCCCGCAGATATCAGTATGTGGGAAGAACATGTCATGTTACAATGCAACATGTTAGGAATATTAAAGGAACATTGCACCTTGTAAGAAGCAAGGGTTAAAAAAACATGTCCAATAATAACATTTATTAAACCAATAATACCTGTGTGTTTACTATCTGCTACTACATGAGAGACACAGCAGTTCCTTGTGTTCTATATTAGAAGCACAAGTGAAAAATAATGTTTAGTGTTCCTTTTAGAATGGATAGCAACAGCACAATGTTTCAGGTCACTTTGCTGAAACCCATAAATGTAATCCTGATTTATGACATTTTATGGCATTGGAAAAGTAAATATACTGGGGGGGGATGCGCCAGGTAGTGATGAGTTGGTCATTTAAAATAAGAACAATCAGCCCAAAAGGCTTAAATATTGATTTTTATCTAAACACTTTCTGTGATTTTGTGCTAATTATTGAAATTTTGCTGATACCACTTTTTTTGGTCTCCATTGTCCTCTCTTTCTTCTTTTTCAGATATGGCCATCTATACATAGATTTCTGTATTGCTATTATTCTCTGTTGCACATATATATTTAAAAGAACCCATCACTCCTAATTACGGATTATTCTAGCCTTGGTGTAGAATTAATCTAAATTTTATTAAAGACAGGAGGCGAGTATTTCCCACCTGGTTTTCTTTTCTAGTTACATGCTTCTTTTATACTAACCCTCCCTGAATACTTTACCGAGTATTTGCATAACCTTCATTACTGATTAACCTCCAGCAGCAAAACAGTTAACAGTTCTAAGAGAAACAACCAATCAGAAGACATTAAAATAGCATATATAAGGCAGCAACAATCCCCTCCACTTCAGGATGACGAAAAATAACCACATAGAGAACCAAAAGCCAGACCACACGAAACCAAACTGGATGCAGCCGATGGTCGATGTTGGGATAAATTAAGCTAGGATAAAAAAGAGACATCGTGAAAGTAAACCAATCAACATAACAGTTTTATCAGAAAAACATTCTGGACTTAAGTTAGGTAACCCCTGACACTAAACACCCAATACCTAAAAGACAACACACATGATAAAATATGCTGTAGCTAGATTAGGTAGAGTATGTAGTAGAAAAAGGTAAAGTATTCAGGGAGGGTTAGTATAAAAGAAGCATGTAACTAGAAAAGAAAACCGGGTGGGAAATACTCGCCTCCTGTCTTTAATTAAATTTAGATTAATTCTACACCAAGGCTAGAATAATCCCTAATTTTATGGCAAGACAGGAGGCTTCATATTTGCTATTTTAACGCTGAACCAACAAAGAGGAACCCGCATGAACCCACGGGCAAAAATAGAATGTGCGAAAAGTCGATTCCCTAGACCAGTACATTGGACAAAGATCCCCCCAACTCAAAAGCCACAGATGCTGCTGCGCACCAAATGATATGTCATTATCTGCAAGGTGTAGGATCCATTTTCAGCGTGCTATAGTAGGCGTGGAGACGGCCCGGAAGGGGCGCACGTAAGAAAGTAACAGTTGACCCTGAGGGGAAGAGCGAAGCGTCGCCATAGAGGAAAGATAGCAGCGAACACAGCGAGTGACACATAGTTTAGGACGCTCCGGAAAATAAGGATAGAACACCGAAGTCGAATGCGACTCGGCGGGAAATCGTAACCACAACACCTTCCGGCGAAAAGGAAAATAGAATTTGCGTCAAAAGCCCTAATGTACGCAACACGTCTGAAAGAAATGAGACAGAGCAGCAACGCCACCTTTGCCGACAGTTGACGGAGAGAGAGAGCGTCATTATCTGGCCATTCTTTCAGAAAGCGTAAAACCTTGGACACGTCCCAAAATTTTTTTGGGAAGACGGGGGTCTAGCTGAACAAATTTCTCGCAAAAGGCGGCAAACTGTGGGGTCCCTACCCACAGTCACCCCTTCAACAGGGACGTGGGCCGCCGAAATAGCCGACTGGACAATGTTGATAGTACAATAGGATTTTCCCTGATCAAAGAGGGATGCCAAAAAATGTAACACAGCCACTACAGGGGCAGTAAAGGGTATAAGGTGTTGCCCCAGACACCAGCTATTCCTGGTTCCCCATGCATGAAGGTAGGATTTCCTAGTACCTGGTGCCCAAGAGTCCCAGAGGAGGTCTCAAGCCGCCATTGACAATCCAGACATGTCCCAGGCACCCCTGAAACCATCCAGGCCACCAGTTGTAGGTGATCCTGGAGGATCAAAGGATGGGGGTTCCCCTGAGGATCGGACAAGAGACCCCGAGAAGCAGGGAGCAGGAGAGGGTCAGCACAAGACTGCTCCAAGAGAAAGGGGAACCAGGGTTGTGTTCACCACAGGGGGGAGATGAGAAGCACCATCGCTTGCTGGCGCATGAGGAAATGCAAGGAGCGGAGGATCATGGCAAACGGAGGAAAAACGTAGGCTCCCGCGGTAGGCCACGTTTGCAGGAAGTCGTCCACTGCCAGATATAGGGGGTCCGGCATCCAGCTGAAGAAAGCTGGTGTTTGGTGATTTGTTCTGGATGCAAACAAGTCCAGGTGAAAGGGACCCCTGAGGAGATCCAGAGTGTGAAAGACCCGAGGGCTGAGTTGCCAGGCGCTGGAGTCTCTCCAATGTCTGGAGAACCAATCCGCCACTGTATTGTCTTTCCTGGGGAGATATTCTGCCCGTATAGAAAGGTGGTGTTCCAGACAGTACTGGTACAAGTCCTTGGTTAGTTCTGTCAATAGTTTTGAGCGGGACCCTCCTAAGCGGTTGATACATCGAACCGCTGACACATTGTCCATTCGAAGGACTAGAGAGCAATGTGTCATGTCTTTTGTGAAACTGCGCACTGCAAAGGAGCCCACTATAAGTTCCAAACAAATTATGTGTAGCCCCTTTTCCTCCGGTGTCCATAGACCACCTGTAGTCCCGACCCTCAAGTCGCACCCCAACCAAGGAGGCTGGCATCCGATTCCAGAGTGAAGTCTGGGAGACAACCAAAAATGGCGCGGCCGTTCCACGCAGTCATGTGGGTCAGCCACCATTGTAACCTCATCCTTGAGTGGGAAACAGTGGTCGTAGGACCCCGTGGAGCGAAGATGTTGAGCCTTTAACAGTTGCATGGCGATATAGTACAGAGGACCCAGGAATATAGCTTGAATGGAAGACGACAGGAGACCGATGACACGAGCGAGGTCCCGAAGAGAAACCCACGGCTGTCTCAGAAAACCCTGTGAACCCTAGGAAACAAATTGATTGTGTGGGGGATTGGTTCGATTTTTCTGTGTTGACCATGAAACCGAGGTCCTGTAGCAGGTGGACGGTAACAGACATGGCCTTGTCTCGTGCCATTGTGAGGATGTCGTCCAAATAGAAGATGGACCGAATCCCCCAGGCCCACAAGTACTCCATTACAGGTTTCAGGAGTGTCGTGAAACACTACTGTGCCGAACTTAGCCCGAATGGCAGGCATGTGAACTGCCATAATCTCCCATGCCAGAAGAATTCGAGAAAACGCCTGTGGTCCCGGTGGACGGATACCGTTAAGTAAGCATCCTTTAGGTCCAAGCGGGAGAACCAGTCTCTTTCCAGTAGGAGGTCCTGGAGGAGGTGTATGCTCTCCATTTTGTCTGCAAGATACGTGTTGATTTGGGGACCGGAGATTGATTACCGGATGGAATTCGTCGGATTGTTTGCGGACCAAGAACATATTGCTTACGAAATAGGGGTCCCAAACCGCGCGTTCTATGGCGCCCTTGTCCCGAAGCGTCAACAGTTCCCTGTGAACCAAAGAGAAGTCTTCCCGCGCCATGTGGATGGGACGCGGAGGTGTTAGTTGGTGCGGAGGAGAAGAGAAATCTATTAGGAACCCCTCTACAGTTTGTAGGACCCATAGATCCTGAGTAATAAAAGCCCACTGGTGACAAAAATGTCTGAGTCTGCCTGCAATGGGGATATGAGGTAGTAAGGGGTGTAATCTTACCTGATGGAAACTTGGTCCTGTAGGAAGATGATCCTCTGTTCCTGGTGTGCCCACGGTAATAGGGTGTGCGATAACCGGTGTGGTTAGGGAAACGGTGGGAGGATGACTCCGCGAAACGGGGCCTCAAACCTGTGAAGGCCATCCTGCTGGTGGCATGGCCCCTCTGCTGACCAGCTCTGTGTGAAAAACGGTCCCTAGATTGGAAGACTCGTCTGAGGGAAAACTGTGCTTTATTGAGTGAAGTGAAGATGTTAACGTGGTGACTGAGATTCTTCAGGAACTTGTCCCCGAAGAGGAGACCCTTGGCTTCAGGGCCCAGTTCCTTGGGTGGCATTTCTGCCAATTTGCTGTCCAGCTTGAAAAGAGTAGCTTTGCGGCGCTCGGTAGATAGAGCCGTGTTGGCATTGCCCAACAAGCATAGTGCCCTCTGGGTCCACTCACGTGCCAGGTGGGGGTGCCTCATCTGCCATAAGGAAAAGGTGTGTCAGGGGGCCTGAAACGTCCAGCAGTTTGTCTTGGGTGGATCGGAGCCCTTGTTCCAAGCCTTTGCGAAGGTCCTTCCCATTCCTCATCATGAAGGTAACGAAGGTGGAGTCGAACTCAGGAGTCGAAGAAACTTTGTCTGGGAGGGTCTGGCGAGGACACTTCGGACGGACCTCTTTTTCGAGGGGACGCCTCAGCCAATAACGAAGGAACTCTGCGATATGTTGTGGTGGTGACCATTCTGCTGACCGGGGGTGGCGCAGAGTGCCAGAAGAATCGAGTATTTCCACTGGGAGGTCGGTATTAGCTACAGAATCCTTGGGTAACTGCTGAGTTAGGAGGTCGGGAGATCGGGACCTTGAGGTACCAGGCTTATAATTTTCAGCACGATATTCATCCAGAATCCGGTAGTCGTCCCGTCCTTCCGCTATCGGAGATATAACGGGTAGTGGGGGCAGTGAACCGCTCCTGGATTTCTTTAGCGGCGCCTTCCCTTTATCAGTCGGGGTCGGGGCGTCTGACCACGCCCTTTTCCGGGTGTGGTCCCCACCTGAAATTTGGGAATCATTGAAATCTGAGAGAGCCTCCCTCGTATCTGGAAGGTGTGGCCACTTTTGGGAGTCCTGTAATGCAGCCAGTGCTGAGGGGAGGGAATCCGCAAAGGCTGAAAAAAACTTGCCGGCATAGATTTAGGGTGTTGGTCACTCATGACTGATGCACTTGGTGTCTGAAAACGAGTAAACAAAACTTGTTGTGGCATGTGGTAGAGATATTATGATATAATATAACTCCTATTTACATGGTGTGGGAGCATGTCTCAGCGGGGGTCACCCGATATGGCCGGAGGGGGGTCACCCAACCGGATCAGTACAGAGGTCCGGAGGGACCATCTGATGAGGGCTGATTACTTAAAAAGCTGGGGGATCACTCATGCGTGGGGGAAACACGGGCCACCAGAGGCTTACTACAGAGTAGTGTCACCCATTTACACTAGTGTCACCACATAGTACATGTGTTAGGGGTTCACCCTTTTTTTTGCCTTCAAAAAAACAGATGGCAGTGGATGGGAGGGGGGGCTCAACCCTTAACTTATGTTGCTGTGAGTTAGTCCTACTATACACAGAATAAATAGAGAAAAAACCATGGAAAAAAGGAGATACAAAGAAAATGAAGAGAACTATATGGAAGTACAAGCTGTTGGAAAAAAACAGAGAAGGCCCCCAATGCTCTTTAAGGCTGGACTGGGGGAACAGGTGCAATGCAGGGAGTTCTCTCATCGGGAGATATAAAAGGGGGGTTCTGGACGGAGAAGTCCTCGCCGATCGCCGTCTTGTTTAGAGAGTCGGGAGAAGTCCCTGCAGGCTGTCTAGGCCTAATCGGTCTTTGCGATCGAGAAAGAAAAAAGACCCACGTGGCGGGAGGAGAAAGAAAAAACCTTCACGAGAGGCCGCGAGCAGTAGAAAAAAAACGCCTTGAGGGAATGAAAATGGATGCACAATCCGCAAGGAGATCGAGGTCGGTAAGGCCAAGAAGCCTAAGCCGCCGTCGACGGATCCGCTGAGGGGAGGCCTAAAGTGGCCACCGGAGGTAAGGTCCTCGGGAGTTCACGCTATAAAAGTGTGGGAGGAAGCCAGAAAAAAAAGGCCTATCGCCTGTGCCTGGAAACGAAAGCGTCGCTAAATAAAAAAGCCCCAATATTTTAAAAACAGTATGATACTAGATAGATAAAACATAAGATGGGTTAGCAGAGGAAACGAGGTGACAGAAGCACCGAATTCGGTAAGGTATGTGGATAACATAAAAGGAAAATAGACTGGGTAAGCAAAAAACAAATAGGTTAATCAGTAAAGAAGGTTATGCAAATACGAAGCCTCCTGTCTTGCTATAAAATTTGTATTTTTTAGATATATGATTGTTTTTAAATAAATATATTCAACATTTGTATACCATATACGTTATAGTTTGTATTTATTTGTTTTTTCTACTTTTTTTCTACAAGGGTCTACTCAAGAAAGAGAATTGCAGGGAATTGAGATAGAAACTTCAAACTTAAGGCCAAAGTAGCTGCATTTATCTGCATTGTAGAATTTTTTCCATCTCTGCAACTGTCTAAAGTAGATGATTAATGAATGCATTTATGTTAATTCTTGTTAGATGCTGTATTCATATCCATTGTCTTCACTAGGAACCTCGACTCTGAAAATGGCAGATTGTGGAGATTTTGCTGATCCCATATTGATGAAACAAAATGCTACATTAGCCTGTGGATTAATGGTTTCTGTTTACCAATGCTGAATAATGCCTGGACTGCTGCACCATGCTCATACTCTGGAAAGATTCAAAAATGAAAACCAAAAGCACAGGTACTTACTCCCTCTCTGCAGGAGACCATTTTTATTGAGACCAGGAAAAAAAGTAATGAAATTGCATCAAGACATGAGGACAACAGCTACAGGACCAGACAAGAACCATCCTTGTGTGTTCTGCTTAATCAGAGGAAGTGTCTGGAGGAAATGTAAAGCTTTAAATACTCCACTGCATTCAATAAATAAACAACATGTGTATATTGATAAACGTGGACACTACCATAACCTTTGTATTAATTTTTTGTATTAGTGTCTACATGACACTGTTAAATAATACTTATGAAATGTAAATATTCCAAAATCAAGACTTGTTGGACAGGTTCTCGTCATGTAGCGGTTGTTTTTATGTCTTGACACAGATTTGTAACTTTGTTCCCGGTCTGAATATCTGATGGCGGAAGGGAGTAAACACCTATGATTTTGTTCATCATTTTGATTCTTCTGATCCGCTTGCAGATGCTTTCCATCAAACCCACTGAGAAAAGCTGGTCATGTTGGGACCAAGTGAAATACATAACAATCATATATAATGATATAACACTGTATTTCAAGGTTTTCTTTTATCCACTAATGCTTTAAAGTTGTTAAAGTACAGGTGTCACCCCTGTAAAGCAATGTCATTAAATAAATACTTTAACCTTGCTTTATTGTCATAGGCCATGCCCTGAAAGCAAGTCTAAGTAAAGAAAAAGGATTTATGTTACTTTATTGTTATTTCACTTGGGTCGGATCACCAACACTCCGACCTAAGCTTCTGGAAGACCTACATTTTCACTGTGTGATCCCATGTGTGACATCACACTGAGATCTAAGAGATCTTGTTACAAATATAGAAGCACAGCAATGCGCAAGCTTGTCTCAGGCAGCCCAATCCTGTGTGATGCCCAGGTAGGGGGGGGGCAATTCACTTAAAATAAAAAAATGCTTTGTGTACCGGGGGTGGACACTGCCCCACCCCCCAAAGCACTTAAAGGTTTCCCTATGAATAAAATACTTTCCTGTTCCTGAATTCCAGCATTGATCCAAGATGCCCTTGAGTACTCATAAAAAAAACAGTGTGTGGGTTGGCACTCTATTGAAAGGGTTCCAGGCCAGAGATCTCCACCTTGATCCCCAATTATGCTGAAAAAACACACAGAAGCCCTTGCCCTTGATTTCTCATCTTTGGCCCAGGGGAAGGGGCCACCCAAAAAATACAAATAATAGGTGCATGGAGGAGATGGTGCTGAAGATGTTAGATATTTCATTGATAGCCCTCCTGTATGTGTGTATTTTGTCTTTACAGTTTATGGTGATGAATCGGCACCCCTTCAAAAATATTAATTGTGTAATGCTTCTTCACTATCGTTACCAGTGGAGGGTTGGTAAAGGGGCAATTGCCCCGCAGGCCACTCTCTAATCTGACTCTATGGGCTGTGCTGCACTACTTTTCATTTCTAAATGCCCTAGGTCATGGGCATCAATCTTCCTCAGATGAGGCTCTGGCTGGGATCAATTGGTTGGAATAGAAAGGACCAAGATCCGGTACGCTCCATAGTTTGGCCTTCCACAAAGATGCCATAGACATACACTTGTGTGGGCATCCCTCCCTTTCTCTATCTTCACAGCCTTTCTCCCCTACACATTCTCGGTTCTGAAACAGAGAAGGACCAGTGGAAAACGGTACAAAACCATCCAGGCCCAACCACAGCTTTGTCTGACTGTCTATGTGCCTTGTGTGGCTTGCCTGTCTATTTCTGTATATCTCTAATTATAACAGGTTGGCTGAAGAAGTTGCAACATAGGCAACAAAATAGTTTTTTTTAATTGTTGCCAATTGCCAGGGGAGTTGCCAGTACTCCCCTGATCATTGCTTGATCGTTTCCTGCAATATTGGTTATCCATCAGTCCACATAATTAACATGCTCACTTTCCCCATTATGTAATATTATTGTTTTCCTCATGGGTATACTATGATGTGAACTTCTGCATGGA
This sequence comes from Pelodytes ibericus, assembly GCA_036172795.1. Classification (NCBI taxonomy): domain Eukaryota; kingdom Metazoa; phylum Chordata; class Amphibia; order Anura; family Pelodytidae; genus Pelodytes; species Pelodytes ibericus. The sequence goes on from CM069862.1 coordinate 139,065,143, forward strand.
TCCATGATTCTTGTTTCCCCCTTTGGGTCATTCCCAAACCCCCGAAACGACAGCAAAAAATCAGACCAAAGTGCTCTGTCTCACCATTTTGTGATTCTTAGTAATTTTTTCAGGTAATTGTAATTCAGTTTTTACTACAGTTCCTCGTTTAATGAGGAGACCCTAAATAATTTATAATGTAATCTGATCATCTTTGTACTACAGGAAAGACTACTTGATATGAGAACTCTTTCATAAGTATCGTTAGTAATCCTTGATTTGAACACTGTTCTCCAGTCACAAACACCAACACCAAGATTCTCATCCAGGCTAAGCTTTGGTGGGGAAATGCGAGTTTAGTTAAATAAAAAAACAAAATGTTCTGACATATGCAATTTTAAGAATTCCCAGTAGGTGGTGCTGCTGCATCAAGTGTAATATCTTAAAAGGATAGTTCCATGAAAATATTTTCTTCTCACGCTCAACTTTAGGTACAGTCTAAATAGTTTACTGCAATATAGATATCAGATTTCATAACATTTCAATGAAATGTAATTTAAAGACATACACTTTTCACTTGCTTAAATCCACCAAGTCCCATCAGGCTTCATCTTTTATAGGTTTTAAAACAGATTTCAGGGTGTTCCATCTCAACTAAAGACCAGGAATCAGCATATTCTCTTGTCAAGTAGGTAATAGGTCCCATCTGAACTCCAGAAGATCTTCCCTATAGGGCTTAACCAGTGTTGGAGATGTCCCAAATCTTCAGGCACCTACATCTATATACCTTTCCTTGTCTATGAACCTAGTGGAACTGCACAGTTACAGTCATACATAAAATTGTAGATCCAACCTTACCTGTAGCGCCATCCACTTCCAGCCCACAAATAACTTTCAATGACATATCTGCTCCAAATCACTTTGCATGGTTTTACCTGCCCCAATCACTTTCAAGTACCATAGCTGCCAAATCACGTACAAAACTTGTCATGTCTGTCCCCAAATGAATTTCAAGTGCAGGGTCTGCCCGCAAAATCAATTTCTCCTCAAACAAGCTACCCCTATATCCCTAAACTTTGGACTTGTCAGTCTAGGCATAAATACATCACTGCTGCAACCATAACAAAATGGGTGGGTGCTGTGGATGTTGACCAGCCAATGTAAAACATCATTCAATCCTTCAGAGGTGAAGGCCTAGGACACGAGCTAACGTTTTATTTTTGGTCCACTTTCCTAGAATCACAAAGATTAACTAATTTGATAAATGTGCCGTCACAGAACCCAGGTTTATCTTACCATTTAAACCAGTCGTCTAAACAGTTGTTCATTCCTGTCAAATGTCAGCTGTCAAACTAAGAGACAAAGACACAGGGGGTTATTCACTAAAAAGTACAATGAGGTGAGTTGCAGGTGAGTTAAGGTGAGATAGTGTCCCCCGCTATGCAAACTAACCAAACTGCACAATGTATAGCTAAACTAGAGAGATTAAAAGGGCTATTCAATAAAAGGTGAGTTGCAGGTGAGTTGCATCTCACCAATTTAGCTATAAATTGTGCATTGACAATCCTGGTTGGTTTGCTTAGCGTTGAAACTCACAATGTATAGTTAAAATGCTGCACTGAAATGTTCATCTCACCTCAACTCATCTTTTAGTGAATAGTCCCCTAAATGTTAATCTCAACTCAACTCATGTTTTAGTAAATAGCCCCCAGAGACCCTATTTTCACCTTCTTCAACATATAGTAGAACACCTCCTTGCACATGTTCCTTTATTGACATTCCTTTTTTTTTTTTTTTTTAAATAGCTGTGAAATATTAAATTCCTTGTTGCCAGTAACTCCATATTCTCACCTGAAATACTATTTGTGACATTGTTCTCTATGTATTGATACAAAATATCTGTATTGGAATTGAAATGAGAAGAATAAAAGCATTATAAACAACAAACAGATATCAACGAATGGCTAGGTTGACTCATTCAGTAATTGTATTTGCTTTGCAGAACATAAAAGTAAATAGCTTTACACAACTAATTTGTGACAAACTCACATTAAACTGTAGCAAAAAACAGCAACTTATGTTTAATTGAAAGATTGTATCAAGTGTAATTGATTTATAAAGAAAATCTTTAATGAAATAATACAAATAAAGTTCCTTATTGAGCCTTCTTTACTCCATATTGATCTTTCAAGGGGAAGGCATGTTGTTTAGAATCTTAGGTCAGATCTTCACTCACCTTGGTTCAGATGAAGAAAGATCTGACCCATCTGACCAAAGATTCTAAACAAAATGTCTACCTCCCAGTAGGACTATATGGGGTAACAATGGCTCAATAAGGTACTTTATTTGTATTCTTTCGTTAAAGCATTTCAGTATAAAATGCCTACACTTGATGTAATCCTTTAAACACATCTTCATTTTTTGCAACAATTATCCTTTAATGAAGTTTTCCCACAATAAACCATAGCAGATATTTTGTATATACTATCGAATCAGTTTTATGCACATTATAGTGATGGCTAACCTTGGCACCGCAGGTGTTTGGGAACTTCATATCTCATAATGCTCAGAAGTAAGGTTGTCTGAAAATTTTAAAGTGCCAAGGTTAGCCATCACTGATTTATACTGTGATCAATACTGAAATAATTAAAATTATTTTCATTTTAAAAGGACACCAAGTTTAAAAGTTCCATTTTTAAAAAGTAATAAGGTTTAAACTAATACTGAAGAGTGCAAGTAGAGAAAACTACATGAGCTTAAATGACTTCTTTGCATAGGGGATGGTAGATACATGAAGCAATTCCCAGCAGAGATAGTAGGGATGCTAATTTATTTATTTAGAACATGTAATTCTAGGAGGAATAGATTTGTCTTTGTTTTCAAGTATGGCCTGAGAGGTACTTACAATAGCATGTACCATGAGCACATTAGCAGGTACATTTTGATTTTAGATGCAAACAATGCCGTGTTTGTGGGGGATTTTATGAATGCTGAAGATTTGATGGAGTTAGAGGTGTGGAAAGCTGGAGTAAGATTACTGGATCGAAATACTATGCATGGGCAACCACTGCTTCTCCAGCTGTTGTGGGTTACTGCCTTGCTCTGGTGGGCACCATAACTTCAGTGATGGTCAGGCAGTGAACATGTTGGCTTAGCAAAATGGGAGTCAAGGACCATAGTAGTAATTACTTATCACTAATAAATATTTAGGGAAATATTTATTTGCATAGTGTTAGTTGAATGGCTGAATTAATTAATCTATTAGCCATATATACCTGGGCATAGTCAACAGGACCATTGTAATATACTATCATAAGATGTTTCATATCACCACACAATTGAGTGCCAGCGTTCCTGGTACAGACACGGTCTCTATCAGAAATTATGGGGCGGTAATGATCAAATGATCTTTCCCAGCTCAACTATCTCCCAACTCCATTCTCTCCCCACTCCAATTCTATTTTCACTATTGTCCGCACGTTCCTTGCCATAGCACCTCCTTGCACACTCAGGACACACATATTGCACACGCAGCACTTGCTACAGAGCATTAGAAGGGAGTTTCAAACTCATGCTTGCAAGTTTACATTCTAGAGGGGATGGGGAACATGAGGTAGATAAGGAGAGTGAAAAGGCAGAAACTATGTGTGAGGTACAAAAAGAAGCAGATTGTGATAATGGAAGGTATTAGGGAACTGTGATAAATGAGTGGGTCACACCAGGGGATATTTAATAGGTGACTAAGTTGGGGGCCTTGTAAGCCTGGAGACTGCAGATGAGTAAAGTGCGTAAGGTGGCTAACATATTGCCAATAATTATGTGCAGAGAGGGAGCATGACAGGTGGTTGATTAGAGGTCAAGTGACATCATCTGGTGAACCACACCTATATAAGAAATGAACCCAGGGGTGGGTGAAGATTAAACAGTCTAATCTTGTTGCGGAGGGATGATGTGAGTGTATGTGGGTCCAGGAGAAATCTGAGTGGAGAGAGAAAGAAACATTAAACACATACAAGAATGTGGGGGGAGATTAAAATCAACTGGAGAGTGACCAAAGATAGTGAGAAAGTAATTAAGAGTGAAACAGATCGATAGAACTTTAAAGGTGATATATTTCAAGTTACATAAACCATAGAGCATAGTATACAAATATTGTAGAGACATGAGCAAAAAGTCCAAATATAGATGTTTCTGGATGTATACCTCAGGAACATGTATGGGATAGTCTAATATTGTTGCAGAGGGATGATGTGAGTGTATGTGGGTCCAGAAGAAATCTCAGGAAAATGTATGGAAAAGTCTAATCTTGTTGCAGGGGATGATGTGAGCTGATGTAGGTCCAGGAGACAAGGACATACCCCATCACCATGCAGCAGTACAAGGACTTACCCCAAGACCCCACCACCACGCTGCAGTCCCAGGACTTACCCCAGGACATACCCTATCACCCCACTGAAGTCCCAGGACTTACTCCAGCTAGCAACCACAGCTAATAAAGAGAGAATTGCAGGGAACTGAGATGGGAAATTCAAAGTTAAGGCCAGCTGAGTTGGAAAAATCCTTCCATTCAGCTACATGGGAGAATGTTTCCAACTCAGCTACTTTGGCCTAAAGTTTTAAATTCCCATTTCAATTCTCTGAAATCCTCTCTTTATGGAGTAGACCCTCATATGTCTCATAGACAAAATGCTGCGCTGTGCACAGTGCAAAGTACTCACGACAGAAAAGACCTTCCAAAACAAAGGCTATAAAATCAAATCCAGGACAGTTGGCTACTATGAGTTACGTTATTTTTATTCTTTATATAGTTGCTAGAAGCTATGTTTTAATATAATGATTAAAGCACATTGCAAAGAGGGATTTTAAAAAGATTCCTTATTGTCTAATCACAGCTTCTGGCAAACATACTTACTATGTTTTATAATAGGACAGTTAAATAAATGAAGTGTATTATATAGCAGCTCTGTCGTAAAAAAAACAATGCACTAGTAGAGAGGGGGGGGGGGGGGGTCCAAATTCTTCTCATTGTTTGGTTTCAGGCAGTTGTAACAGCAACAAGGGTTAAACCCACAGACCGATTTAAATGATGTTACTTAATTAAGATAGAAGGCTTGAATTGCTCACTATCAAATTTCATAGCCATGCCTGCAACCTTCAACTGTTTATGACAGCTGTCCTGTAGTCTGTGCTGTGTTACAACAGCATCATAAATTACTGCGGTGTGAACTTCTTCAGGGTTCCAAGGAAGGAAGCTGAAAGCCTGTGTGATTATTAGGTGGGACATAAGCTGTTTAGCAGAAGGTGAAATTGATCCACATTTCACAGCAGCAATTCATGTCTACGAACCTGTCAACATCTGTCCTCATCCCTGGAATATACGGCTGGATGAGACAATACCGATAATGACCACGGACCTCCAGCCAACATGGGAGAATAAAATAAATGTGAAAAAGAGGATTAATGCATCAATGGAAAATTAGACAACAATAACTATAATTTAGGTATAACCACTTGAAATGTGCTGCCAATCTTTTGGTTGACCTTTGAGCAGTTGGCCTCTTTATGTGTCTGCATTTGGGTGTAAAAGAGAGAATTACAGTCTGTGCAAAATATCATCTCTGCAAACGTTTTCCAAACAGTCTATGTGACAAAGTGGGGGGGTTATGTATAAACTTGTTTCAACAAAAGTACGTTAATTGCCACATTATTAATGTAAGTAACCACCAGAAAAAGCTATATTGCTCCAATTGTACTAAAATCGAAAAGTGATCTCATTATTATTGAACAATTTTGTTGAAGTTCAAAATGAAAAAACAGGCACGCTCGACTGGAATTGGAGACAATGGCGACAGATTCAATGCTGGCTGGCTTTCAGAAGAAGAAGCTGGAAATGTCCCTGTCCATAGAACTTAATGAATAGGGGAATGCAGCTTTAAACATTAGAGTGTTTCCCAGATCATTAAAAACTGGACAATTTTGATATTAGGTGTGAGCGCACAGGGGAGTGGGAAAGAATAAAGAAGAAGAAAAAGGACACTGGGTATACCAATAAATATATAGCAGAATAATTCTTAATGAAACATTTTTTTCTAAAGAATATAAAAATAACATTATTAAAAAGATATGCACAAAGTAATACACATTTACAGAAATGGAATGTATATTGATTGGCAAGCTGCTTCACCTAGAGGCACACCAGCCTCACCACACTGACGAGGCCTATAATAGGCTGAAACATACATCTGTGGTAGTTGTGTGTCCCCTTGCAGTTAGGGTCTGTACGGTCCTTATGGGTGGGATAAGTCCGATATGTTAGTGGAGAGGTCTCCTCTGTAATGGAGATGGTGAGCAAAAAATGGTTGATGCACCTTCCAAGTAAGTACCAACCTACAGGGTAGACTATTTCTGTGGTGACCGTTTTTGGTGAGATGTGGCTCTCACTTGTTACGTCTTTTTTTTTATTCCTCACCCATTTGGGCAGCTTTTTAGTGGGTGCATTAGTGATTTTAAATGCTTTAACAAAGGGCAACAAAACACTTTTGCCTATTGCTTTATCGCAAATTGCATTTTTTTACTTAATGCACTGCATTGAATCTACCCCCAACTGGGTCTATTCACTAAAATCCGAGACTGACAAGAGGCGGTCACACATTACAAGGACCCTCCACCATGATTTACTGTTGCCTGCAAAGACCTGTTCTTGTACCGTTCTCTAGCACTTTGGTGAACAATCTGCCTTCTGCTATAGACAAATATTTAAAATTATGACTAATCAGTCCAGAGCACCTGTTGCCATTTTTCTGCACCAAAGTTGCTTTGTTTTCATGCATAGTTGAGTCACTAGTTGAATGTGCTTCATGATGGATAAGTATCTGCTTGGACTCCTCGGTATTGAGGAGACCATTAATTTTGGAAAGCAAAATTGAAAAATACTCGGCACTCCAATTATGTGTAAAATATTCTTGGTGCATTTATTTGTGCATATAAATCCAAACAGCAACAAAAGGTGAGGGGAACAATATCCACTTGACAGGTTTCGTAATTTACCAACACTTATTCGCTTTTTTAAGCGTTGGTAAAACACAAAACTCCTCATTTCATATGAATAACCTTTGGTAAAATGCGAAACGCGTCAAGTGGATATTATTCCCCTCACTTTTTTCAGTTTATATTTATATGTGCTAATAAATGCAAGAACATTTTATACATTGTTGAAATGTCTCCCTCACCCGGAAGTTACTCAGAGCACCTGCTTATACTAAACACAGCTGTAGTGGTCCTTGGCGGACTTTCACCAGTTAGTGGAACCCAGTTTATTTCTTCGACATCTATAAAAGGTTGTACCATTAATTCTAAAAAGATGTTAGCATCCACACTCACAATTGAGGACTTTTGTGGCGAGATACCACCCATATCTCCCATACACAGAAATAAATCAGGATGCCCAGGACTCCATGAATGGTGTTGTTTATTCAGATGTAAGGCAATATATCAACTCTCAAGTATTTTCTCAAGGCTCTTGAGATTTAAAACATTGTCTTGCATCTAAATAAACTACACCATTCACAGAGTGCTGGTCAACCTGATTTATTTATGTACCCTTAATTCTGACCAAATCCCAAACTCCAGTTGCAGAAATGCCATCTCAAACTAAGTTTCATCAGCTGCACTAAGTTATTGGGGGACCGCTGTGTCTATGATCCTCAACTCTGCCTGTTTATTTGTACTTCTTCAATGGAGCTTGGACAGAACATCGGGAAACCCCTGTATGCCTTGAAATTTCTGATCATGAGAGGCCTGACTGATTCACTATAACTACCCTGTGTCTTGTTGCTGTGATCAGTCTTGCCATAGTGTATAACATTTGAAATTCAAATGTCTTCAGCAGGGGCGTTGCTAGGTCAACAAATGATCAGGGGCTTGAGCCCAGATGAGCACAGTCGCACACAATCTCACCCCGTCTCTCTCTCTGTCTCATGCACCCTGTCTCTCTCCCTCTCTTTCTAACACTCTCCGCCTCTCTCTCTCTCACACTCTCCGTCTTTCTCTCTCCGTCTCTCTCTCTCTCTCTCTCTCTCTCTCTCTCTCACACACTCTCCGTCTCTCTCTCTCTCTCTCTCTCACACACTCTCCGTCTCTCTCTCTCTCACACACTCTCCGACTCTCTCTCTCCCACTCTCCGTCTCTCTCTCTCCCACTCTCCGTCTCTCTCTCTCCCACTCTCCGTCTATCTCCCCCAGCGTCTATATCTCCCACAGAGTCTATATCTCCCACAGCGTCTATATCTCCCACAGCGTCTATATCTTTCTCACACACACTTACACATACACAACCTGACACACACACACCCTCATACACTTATTCAAACACCCTGACACACACACACCCTCATACACTTATGCAAACACCTTATGCAAACACCCTGACACACACACACCCTCATACACTTATGCAAATACCCTGACACACACATCCTTGACACACACACCCTCATACACTTATGCAAACATCCTGACACACACACACCCTCATACACTTATGCAAACACCTTATGCAAACACCCTGACACACACACACCCTCATACACTTATGCAAACACCCTGACACACACACCCTCATACACTTATGCAAACACCCTGACACACACACCCTCATACACTTATGCAAATACCCTGACACAGACATCCTTGACACACACACCCTCATACACTTATGCAAATACCCTGACATACACACACTCTCATACACTTATGCAAACACCCTGACACACACACCCTCATACACTTATGCAAACACCCTGACACACACATCCTGACACACACACCCTCATACACTTATGCAAACACCCTGACACACACACCCTCATACACTTATGCAAACACCCTGACACACACACACTTATACACATTGCTTCACCCACACAGTCACACTTACACACAGACACTAACACACATTTTTTAATATTTAAATAAAAAAAAATAAAAAAACCTTTAGCGTTGGTCCCCCTCCCTGCTAAATACCTCTGTTTGCAGGGAGGAGGACGGGACACTCACTTTCTTCTGCCGGATGTCACATCCGGCGCGCAGCCAGACTCACAGTGCGACGGGGGCGGAGCTTGCTCCCGTCGCGCTGTCAGTATGGCCAGGAGGTGCGGTCACCGCAGGCACTTGCCTGTGGGCCGCACCTCCAGGAGGAGGGGCCAGCAGCAGCGCCTCTCCTCCTCACCCCCCGCACGAGCAGAAACCTCCGATTCTGGGACTATGTCCCAGACGGGGGAAAGCTCTGCGGGGGAGATTTTTTTTTTTGTTTTTTTTTTAAACAGTGATACCCCTGGAGTCTAGGGGCTAAAGTATGCTTTAGCCCCAGAGTCTCCATTCGGGGCTATGCACTGGAGATTCGGGGCTATAGCCCCAGTAGCCCCCCCCAGCGACGCCTCTGGTCTTCAGTAACCTCACCTTGTTAGCTGAGTTTGGCTATTCCTCACCCAGTTTTATTCATCCTACATAGCTGTTTCACTCAATGATTCCCTCAATGATTGTGGCTAGTATACCTAAAATAATTGATGCTGTTTTGAAAGGTGGTCACACCAAATATTAATTTGATTTAGCATTTTCTCCCGTTCACTATCTTTGTATTTTGCCAATTGCTAAAAATAAACAATTAATATGTCTATTTTTTAAATCATTCTTACTTTACAGCTTTTTTCTCACCTACTTAAAATATTTTCACAGTACTGGTAGATCAGGGAACAGTTTGTTGTACTCCGCTTCAGTTAGAGACTAACGGTTTGTTCCCTCCCTAATTCATTGTAATTCAGGGAAATGAACTGTGCACCTGCAACTTACCTGTGTGAATAGACAACACACTTTAACAGCAACAACATTACATTAAACAAGTGAAGTGAGAAAAGAGACATTTTCATATAAATAAATAAATTCGCTTTTAATTAGTGCAAAATGATGGCTAAAGACTACTTCTTGTCTGGTTCCTTGGAGGTGCTCCTGGTGAGTCTGGGTTGTCTCTCTCTAGTTGGAGTGTCCACAGGGGTGGTAGTTGTGGAGGAGGAGGATAGGGCAGGTTGGCTGACTCACAGCGTTGACGTTATCTACTTCTTGCCAGGCCCCTTCTGCCTGCAGTCACCTTTCCTGTGTGCTTCACAGACAAAAAAGGTTGCTGTGCCTTACAGTGGTTTGAACAAGCTGCAGGTTTTGATGCTGCTTATTAGCCTTCTCTTCAAATACTGCTGGTGTCAGGAGCATATTCCTCCTCTTTAGAAGTGCCACCATGATCCATGGTCTGGACTGCTCTGTACTCTGCCACTGTGTGTGTCTCCACATCCTCCAGACATCCCCCTGGCCTCTCCTCCCTCCCTGACTTTGTGCCTGCCTCCCTCCCTCCTTTCTTCTTTTCGCCACCTCCTCTCCCCTCCTGGCTACTTTCTGTCTCCCCCTGCACCACCTCTCTCCCGCCTGACTTCCACTTCTCCTCTTCTCTCTACATACCCCTCTTCTACTAGCTACCTCCTCTCCACTCCCCTCTTGGCTAGCACTGCCTCCTCTCCTTTCCACCTCCCTTTCGCTCTCCACTATCTCCCACTCCAGAAAAAAAAGTAAAAAGTGTATTTCTGTGTTGTGTAAATTTATGTGCTGTAATAGAAACATAGAAACATAGAAACATAGAATGTGTCGGCAGATAAGAACCATTCGGTCCATCCAGTCTGCCCAATTTTTGGAGTACTTTTATAAGTCCCCCGTTCCCGGTCTTATAGCTAGGATAGCCTTGTGTCTATCCCACGCATGCTTAAAATCCTTGACTGTGTTTACCTCTACCACTTCTGCTGGCAGGCTATTCCATACATCCACTACCCTCTCAGTAAAGTAATACTTCCTGATATTACTTTTAAATCGTTGCCCCTCTAATTTAAGACTATGTCCTCTAGTTGTGGTAGTTTTTCTTCTTTTAAATATACTCTCTTCCTTTACTGTGTTGATTCCATTTATGTATTTAAATGTTTCTATCATATCCCCCCTGTTACGTCTTTCCACCAAGCTATACATGTTAAGATGCTTTAACCTTTCCTGGTAAGTTTTATCCTTCAACCCATGAACCAGTTTAGTAGCCCTTCTCTGAACTTTCTCCAAAGTATCAATATCCTTCTGGAGATACCGTCTCCAGTACTGCTTACAATACTCCAAGTGAGGTCTCACCAGTGCTCTGTACAATGGCATGAGCACATCCCTCTTCCTACTGCTAATACCTCTCCCTATGCAACCAAGCATTCTGCTAGCATTTCCTGCTGCTCTATTGCATTGCCTACCTACCTTCAAGTCCTCTGAAATTATTACTCCTAAATCCCTTTCCTCAGATGTTGAGGTTAGGACTGTACCAAATAGTCTATATTCAGCTTTTGGGTTTTTACGCCCAAGGTGCATAATCTTGCACTTGTCTACATTAAATGTCAGTTGCCACTGCTCTGACCATTTTTCTAGTTTAGCTAAATCATTTGCCATTTGGCTTATCCCTCCATGAATATCAACCCTGCTGCAAATCTTTGTATCATCAGCAAAAAGACATACTTTGCCAACAAGACCTTCTGCAATATCGCTAATAAAAATATTAAAGAGAATGGGTCCAAGTACAGATCCCTGAGGTACCCTACTAGTAACAAGACCTTGCATCGAATATACCCCATTGACTCATTGACTACAACCCTCTGTCGCCATTGTCTAATCCATTCAACAATAGTGAAATCCAAATTGAAAGATTTAAGTTTATTAATAAGCCTTCTATGTGCGACAGTGTCAAAAGCCTTACTGAAATCTAGGTAAGCAATGTCTACTGCATCACCCTGATCTATTATTTTAGTCACCCAATCAAAAAAATCAATAAGATTAGTTTGGCATGATCTCCCTGAAGTAAACCCATGCTGTCTCTGATCTTGAATCCAAGCGACTTTAGATGTTCAACAATCCTATTCTTTAACAAGGTTTCCATTATTTTCCCCACTACTGAAGTAAGACTTACTGGTCTATAGTTGCCCGCCTCCTCCCTACTACCTTTCTTGTGAATGGGCACAACATTAGCTAATTTCCAATCTTTTGGAACTACTCCCGTTAACAATGATTGGTTAAATAAATCTGTTAACGGTTTTGCTAGTACACCACTAAGTTCTTTTAATAACTTTGTATGTATCCCATCAGGTCCCATGGACTTATTTGTCTTTACTTTAGACAGCTGAAGTAAAACCTCTTCCTCTGTAAACTTACATGCATCAAAAGACTCATTAGTCTTTTTCCCTAAAAGAGGTCCCTTACCCTCATTGTGTGTAATGTAATGTGTGTAGTGTATAACCTCTCTACTCTCACAACACTCTAGCCAATCTCTCAATGCCCTGTCATCACCACCAATGCTGCTTCACTATTCTTCTCTTTCTCTCTTCTCTAAAAAACAATCCTTTAACTCCTGAGCCCTGTTTGGTTTCTTGAAGAAGGTCCAAACACAGGGAATGTGTAACAGGTTTCATTCGCCTTTCAGTGCATTTGTTTGGTGTTTTTGGGGCGAGTATGTACTTCCTTATTGGCTAAGAGCTGTTTATGTCATGATAACTGTATTCAGAACTTTTAACTGGCTTAATTTGAATTTGTAGCATTGTTAACAGATGTAATTTATTGGTTATGTGATGTCATACAAGTTATGTTACCACATGTTGCAATTAGACGTTACTTAGCGGCAAAGCGAACATTTTTTTTAAAACATGCCATTATTGACTTAACACCGAAGAAATGCTTTAACACAGGGTAGTTGGGAGCACTGTGTTTGAGATAACTCGCCCATTATTCCGGTAAGAATAAAACAGTTAATGGGCATCTACAAGAGAAGGCACTTCCACTCAATAATTTTGTAATATGTAATATTGGAGCAAAAGCTTATGATATGCTTGGCTTCTATTTTATTCCCTATCAATAGATCAGAGTTGACAAAATAGGCTCTTAACTCTGTTGGATTCAGATTTATTTCCTTTGGTTATACATAAATTTGAAATTACCCTTTAATATGCCTTCACATATCTTTGCTGAAATTATTTTTGTCCCCTACTCACCAATTTGGCCTTAGTGGAAATATCTCTTAACAGACTGCTTCATATTTGCAAACTAAAAAACTTGTTTCTCTTACAAGTAATATACCATTAAAAAAACGTGAGTAATGTTCCTTTTTTTCTTTATATTGTTCTCAGAATCATCTTATCCCCAAAGGAAATTGAAATCCTATGCTTTGTAGATTTTTTTAAGGGCCAACATAAAATCTAAAAATGGAAAAAGTATCAAACAAAGAAATCGAATTATCACTGCAAGGATGACGTGAATAAATTTAGCCACTAGATGGTATAATATTCTTCTCTTCTGGGAATAATTATGGTTTATAAAACATGGCTTTGATTAGGACCCGATATTGCTTCATTATATTTTCATAATTTAAAAAACATTAACAAAAATGGAATCTTTTTATTATGTAAGACGCTGTGGGGCAAAACATTTTTTTTTTTGTATTTTAAGAGGTAATAAGTACAGGAACACTCGGAAGCTAAGATTTTATTTTTGAGAGTTTGTACAGGAAACGGCGATTAGCAAAAATGGAAAACAGAGAAAGACATACGGTCTTAATAAAAGGGAAAACCCATCAATTTTATTATGTTATTTACAAGATTTTATAACCATATAAGCCAAAGTTCCTGTATCCCTTCAGGATACTTGATTTATGACTTAATCTAGGCTTTTTAGTAAATTATATGGTTTACATAGGGGATGGCTCAACCAAGCATAAGGTTGCATCATGCGATATGTAGTTCCTAAATATTTGCAGGTTAGTCATCACAGGTTTACACTGTATAATAACTTTGATAGTGCTTGTTTGGCTGCTAAAGACATTATACACACTTAATTACCATGACCTTTGTGGAGACTGGCTTGCTGTTTGTATTTAATGATTTACTTGTTCACTTTAAACTTGCACGTATGCTTAAGAGTCACAGGAAGTGAAATGCGTCAGGTGTTTGCTTTTTCCTGTCATCTGTACTGTCCATCTTTAACCTTCATTCACTTGCAATTACAAAACTTGAATACTCTTAATAAAACATGAAACTACAATGCTAAATGCATTAGAATAAGACATATCCTTCTTCCTCTTCTTCAAAGTGTTAGATTTACCCCGGTGTCGTTAGGGGGGTGGGACTAATCTATACTTCAATAATCAGGTTTCAATACCTACAACAAGGAGTCTGCTAAAATTACACTTGCAGCCCCTATAGGGCAACTTCTTCTCTCTGACAAACCAAAGTGGTGGGACTAGCAGGGCTGAAATCATGAGTCTGATTGTGCCTGCCCCGTATGGAGACTTTGGGACTTCCCAGTTCCTCCAATGTTGGTGGTGCACAGGCAGCTTTATCGCTGTCTATTTCAGTCATCGTGGGCTTGTGAATCTTGTGCATTGCGGTGACTCAGAACATCCCACACTGACTGAGGTCTAACACTTTTAAAACATACAGCGGTAAAGCTGCCTGTGCATCTCTAAAAGGCAAGAGGGAGGATAAAGAGGAGATCATGTGAAAAGAGAAAGAGATATGGGGGAGGGAGAGAAAGAGAGACAGATGTAGGTGAAGGTGAGAGAGACACATACCCAAATGGGGAAAGAGGGACATGGGTCAGGATGGAAAGACATTTGAGAAAGAGAGAGAGACATAGGTGGGGGAGAGTCTGTAGCCCTAATATATATAATTTGATGGCCCCTATTGGGCCACTGGCCAGTGCTATGCTTGTGGCCTCATTAAATGTAAAACGGTGGTCCCCATGGGGCCAGAGACCGTTGGCCCCACTTATTTTATAGGAGGGGTAACAAGGAGAAGGGGCTCTTGGCAACCAAGGGACCCAACTTAATTTAACTTTTGCCCAGCTTCTGGCCAACTATGCCCATGGCCTCATTAAATATAAATTGCTGACCATAGGTCAACCATGGCCCCATAAATTAAATTAAATAAATTGGGCCCTACAATAAATTTAATAAATAAAATAAATACACTTTTAAAAACCTACCCCCCTATATCTGCCTTGTTTAGGATGGGACATGTCCTGTGAAGAGAAAAATACCTATTAAAAAGTCCCATGAAGAGGCACAATGTCTTTGCTCCTTATCTTCTGACCATGGAGATGGGGGTCATCTAAAATTATAAATCCTCCAGCCATTTTTTTTATATTCAAAGTTTGGACGAGAGCTGCATTTTACTTTAAGGACAGTTATCCAACTTTGAAAAGGTTAAATATATATATATATATATATATATATATATATATATATATATATATATATATATATATTAAACTTTCCTCAATTAAACATCAATACCAAATCCAGTTATAACCTGACCCAGGTCAATTCATTTAAGTATCTTGGCATGTGGCTAGATCCAAATCTTTTGGTCTCCATATTGATAAGCTCGTGTCAAAGCTATATCCTAGGATTGGCTTTCTATATAGAAATAAATCTAACCTAGATTCCACGGTAAGGAAACATATTGTGCAGCAAATGTTAATGCCGATCAGAGGCGTCGCTAGGGGGGGGGCTACTGGGGCTGAAGCCCCGGATCTCCCCTCCATAGCCCCGAATGGAGACCATGACCACGCCCCCTCACGCTCGGCTCCACCCCCTCACGGTCGACCCCACCTCCTGTATGCTGTACAGCAGCAGACTCCATCCCCTCACGATAGGTTCCGCCCCTCGTGCTTAACTCCGCCCCCTCAAGTTTTGCAGGTGAGTGTTTAGCAGAGTGTGAGTGGCAGAGTTATTAGTGTGCAGGTGTATGTATGTGAGGTAAGTGGCAGAGTGTAAGTGGGTGTTAGTGGCAGAGTTATGAGTCTGCATGTGTATGTAAGTAGCAGACTGTGAGTGGCAGAGTTATGGCAGAATGTAATTTGCAGTGTGTAAGTGGGTGTGAGTGGCAGAGTTATGAGTCTGCATGTAATTTGCAGTGTGTAAGTGGGTGTGAGTGGCAGAGTTATTAGTGTGCAGGTGTATGTATGTGAGGTAAGTGGCAGAGTGTAAGTGGGTGTGAGTGGCAGAGTTATGAGTCTGCATGTGTATGTAAGTAGCAACCTGTGAGTGGCAGAGTTATGAGTCTGCATGTGTATGTAAGTAGCAGACTGTGAGTGGCAGAGTTATGAGTCTGCATGTGTATATAAGTAGCAGACGGTGAGTGGCAGAGTTATGAGTCTGCATGTGTATGTAAGTAGCAGACTGTGAGTGGCAGAGTTATGAGTCTGCATGTGTATGTAAGTAGCAGACTGTGAGTGGCAGAGTTATGAGTCTGCATGTGTATGTAAGTAGCAGACTGTGAGTGGCAGAGTTATGAGTCTGCATGTAATTTGCAGTGTGTAAGTGGGTGTGAGTGGCAGAGTTATGAGTGTGCATGTGTATGTATATGAGTGGCAGAGTGTAAGTGGGTGTGAGTGGCAGAGTTATTAGTGTGCATGTGTATGTATGTGAGTGGCAGAATGTAAGTGGGTGTGAGTGGGAGAGTTATGAGTGTGCATGTGTATGTATATGAGTGGCAGAGTGTAAGTGGGTGTGAGTGGCAGAGTGTAAGTAAGTGTATGTGTTTGAGTGTGGCAGAGTGTGATTGGAAGAGAGTGTGTGTGAGTGAGTGTAAGCATGAGTGGAAGAGTTATGAGTGTGTATGTGTGTGAGTGGCAGAATGTAAGTGTGTGTAAGTGGCAGAGTGTGATTGTATGAGTGAGTGTGCAGAGTGTGAGTGTTTGGAAGAGTGTGAGTTATGAATGTGCGTGGATGTGTGTGGCAGAGTGTAAGTGTGTGTGAGTGGCAGAGTTTTGGAGTGTATAAGTGTGAGCAGCAGAGATATGAGTGTGCGTGTGAGTGAGTGTAAGCGTGAGTGGCAGAGTTATGAGTGTGCGTGTGTATGTGTGTGAGTGGCAGAGTGTGTGAGTGTAAGCGTGAGCAGCAGAGTTATGAGTGTGTGTGAGTGGCAGAGTGTAAGTGTTCGAGAGTGAAAGCGTGAGTGGCAGAGTTGGGAGTGTGTGTCAGTGGCAGTGAGATTACTAGGAGAAAATGTGATTAATTACTATTATTCATATTGAATGTGATAATCAAGTGTGAAACAGTGCTCATATCATTTTTATTTTCACACCTGATTATCACATTCAATATGAATAATAGTGATTCATCTTTATATATAGTCTTTATGTTGATGGCAATGAGTCCATACACATGGCATTAAACATCACATGGACCTCATTATACTATTAAACCCATACATTATGAGTGAATGTGCTGCTCATTATATTATAGGCTTTACTCATGAAAGAGAGAATTGCAGGGAAGTGAGATGGGAATTTCAAAATTAAGGCTAAAGTAGCAGAGCTGGAAAAATTCTCGCATTCAGTTGAAATCTCATCTCAATTCCCTGCACTTCTCTCTTTTATTAGGTTGGTAGAAGGAGCATACCTTCATACCTCAGCCTATTCTCCCCAAGTTTTTGACCCCTTTTTATTAAAAAATAAAAAATATTTGTGATGTGCGTGTGAGAGTTGCAGGTTTACACACGTGTCTGCGTGGCAGAATATCTGTGTGGGAAAGGCCATTTGTGTGTATAAGGGTGTCTGTGTGTAAGGTTGTCTGTATGTGTGTGTGAGTGTAAGGTTGTCTATGTAAGGGGGGTGTCAGGGTTGAGTCATTTTTATATGCTCAGTTATTTTGAAATCATGGGAATTTGCTCACATACAAGTGTGTGTGTGTGTGATGTAAGTTGGTGTGTGTAAGTGGGATTGTGTGTCTCTGTGTGTAAGGGTGTGCGTATGTATGTGTGACTGTGCATGTGTGACTGTGCAAGTGTGAATGTGTGTGTATGTGTGGCTGCATGTGTGTGTATTTGTGGCTGTGTATAAGTGTAACTTTGAGTAATGTGAGTTTTTTGTGTGCTGCGAGTCTTATTGTGTACTGTGGTATAGTAATGTGCAGCATGAGTGTGTGATACACTCACACACTGCACGTTTTATTCGTGTTATTGTGTTATATTCACACTTGCACATTACTGTGACTTTTATTGCTGTGGAGGTAGACACATACACACACATACAAACAGATACACACATATAGTCGGTCACAGGCAGACATACAGTCAGTCACACACACACACACACACGCATATAGTCAGTAACAGACAGACACAAACACACTCATACAGTCAGCCAGTCACAGACAGACAGACACACACAGTCAGTCACAGACACACACATATACATTCGGTCACAGTCAGACATACAGTCACACACACATACAGTGGGTCACATATACACACAGTCACACACACACATGCAGTCAGTCATACACACATACACACACACACACTCTGTCAGTCACATACACTTACACACAAGTCAGCAATTTTGTTGTTGTTTATGATATAAAAAGTGCATCTATCAATATGTCCCCCTCTTGGCTGCTATACCTTATTCTAGCCTGGTCTGTGCCCTGCTGTTGTTTCTAGCCCTGCTGAGCACACTCAGCGCTCGGACACTATATTGCGGTGCATGTGGGGATGGAGCAGGAAGACTGTGCAGCCGGTGCACACACTGCTCCCCCGCGCTCCGCTGGATAAATAAAATGATCCCAGCGGCGAGGGCACCATGCAGGGACAACAATAACTGGGCGCCAGGTATAATTTCCTGGTGCCTGGGATTTGTTGAGCCCCGATATATACCCATATATACCTATTGTTCATTGGCGTCACTTATATCAGTCTGCATGCTGCCTAACCATGTGATTTTATTTACTCCACTTCTATAAAATCTATCATGGGCTCCAGCCCCGGATCTTTTGGAGACCTAGCAACGCCCCTGATGCCGATCTTAGATGATGGAGATGTTGTGTATGATTCTGCCCCGCAGACCCATCTCGGTAAACTCGACACTACGTACAATACACTGTGTCGTTTTGCACTACAGTGCGATTATAACACGCATCAATGTAAAATGTTAAAAGAGTTAAACTGGCTGATGCTTGCCTCCAGGCGCACTCTCCACCTAGCTGGCTTAGTGCATAACCACTTCTCTGGAACGCTCCCCCCCTACCTGAGCGGCATGCTCGCTCTTACTCCCTGCACATCCCACGCTCAGATCCTGCACCATCCATTCACTAGTGATCCCTCACTTCAAAAAGGAAGCAGGTCGAGGTGCGTTCTCTTTCAGAGCTTCTCATATGTGGAATAGCCTTCCTGTTTCTGCCAAATCATCATCTAGTCTAAAATCCCTTAAAATAAGTGTCTCCCAAATCCTCCAAACAGATTGTACCTGTTATTAGTTTACAAACTCCTTCGTATACTGTACATGTTGTTCCTTTTTTGTATCAATAATGATTTACCCTGTATGTTCTCCTTCCAACTTGTTTAATATATTTATGTATGTATTTATTTTTTATCTACTGTTAAATGTGTAACTCTGTGTAACTCCATTCTGGACTGGGTCCCCAGGACATACTTGAAAACGAGAGAAATCTCAATGTATTCTTCCTAGTAAAACACTTTCTAAATAAAATTTAAAAAAACAAAAAAAAAAAAAAATATATATATATATATAAAACCACTTATTATTGCTATCAATATAAACTTTATTTTACTTTCTAAGGTGGTGTCTCATGGATAAGAATTTAATGCAGAAACATGGGCTTATTTGCCAAATCATTGCAAAAATGTCCATACTCAACTTGTGATTTCCACTAGAAATCAGTTTCTGCCTTCCTATATATTTAGTAGTGTTTATTGCTTTGTTAAAGTATGATTTCTTTATAAAATACTTCTACTTGAATGCTGAGATGAAAAAGTGAAAAAAGGTGTTCATTTTTATGGTAATGTTGCTTTTAAATCACAATATAAATAGGAAATAAAAATATAATAATTATCTCATAGCTTAAACACCACCTTAAAGGTAGTGTTGCCTCGTATAATATCTCTTTTGACAAAATGGCTGTATCCTAAGGTTTTATTTTTATAATTTTTCCACTTTGCATCAAATTGCAACTGTTTATATTAAATGTTTGCACAAACTCTCTGCATTACCTAAAATCTCTGTATTACTTTTGGCTATGAGCAGTAGAAGTGGCATCTTGTGGTCAAAAACATTCTCAAAAGAAATCATTTAAAAATGTTTCCAATATGTTAAATACCAATGCATTACTAATTATTATACCAACACATTTAACATATTGGAATTTAAAAAAAAAAATCATTTAACAGTCTTTGGCCATGGCACTCCTGGGGCTGGATTCTATTACCTGACGTAAATGTTTATTGCTGGTTTTTATATCTAACTTTTTTTTATTGCATTACATTGGGACATTTGTTTCAGCTCTCAGAGATCCATTTGTCTCTAAAAAAAATATAACCCAGTCCTTTTTACACAGTGCTTCTAATGATCAATCATCCTAGTACCCTCCAATTTTCAAATCTTATTATTATCTTCCCATAGTAGTCCTCTTTACTTAATAAGACAAGAAAAAGAGGGGAAAATAGATAATATATCTAGGACACAGCAACAAATCTGGTTTATAGAGGGGACATGAGAATATACTAGAAATGAGAATGTGGAAATTGTACAACTTCAGTGAGTAAGTAAATCTTAATATTTGTTTTGTTTTACGTGCTTCTAATGAGTTGCGCTTGTAATGAGCACTGACATGTTTTTAAAGTAAGCACAATTCTTATAGTGTGGGAATACAATTGTTTGAAATATCTTAAATGACATTAAGAAATTCTTATGAATGGGGACTCTAGTTCGGTTTATAGAAAGCGAATAGTATTACATGTATTCTATAAGCCGAAAGTCTATAAACCGAACGACGTTCGGTTTATAGACTTTCGGTTTATAAAATAGCATAGAATTACATGTATTCTATAAACCGAAAGTCTATAAACCGAACGTCGTTCATAAGAAATTCTTATGAATGGGGACTCTAGTTTGGTTTATAGAAAGCCAATAGTATTACATGTATTCCATAAGCCAAAAGTCGGGTCCCCATTGACTTCAATGGGGTTCGGGGTCAAGTTCGGGGTCAAGTTCTACCCCGAACCCGGACTTTTTTCCGAAGTTCAGCCGAACCCGCCGAACCCGAACATCGAGGTGTCCACTCCACACTAGCTGGCACTTATCTTCCAAGCCATGCCCATTCAGTGTCCTGCATTGCTAGTGGGGCATGTTGGTAGGTATGTTTTAATCCAAGCTGTTGCATGAATAGATAAATATACGCTTTTCTTTAATACTCATATTTTACAAGTGTTACCAATGGACAGAACTTTCAAGGTGACTGGTAACATCAGCTGATATCAGTCGGTAACTAAAAGCTTGCTTTAGTTCTAGTGCAATAGTCAAAGCATAGTCAGAGCCCCATGTTCTTAAATCACTCCCTGATCCTCCTATCATAAAATATAATTTCAGCACCTTGCTTCTCCTGTCAGGTCTACATTTTCATCCTCTTTCTCTTATGCCGAGTAAATGCTGGGAAAGCTGGCCCTTGTATTGCTGGTGATTTTTCCTTGTGGGTGATTGATTGATGAATTGAGTCCTGACATTTCAATGAAGCTATTTCGACTGCCATCTCAATCCGATGATGTGAGAGGTATATTTTCTGTCTTACGCCTCATTACTTCACAATGACATTGCGGATCTTCATTTACTATATCGCCACCTTCCCCCAGCGCCATATTTTTTTTTTTCTTATCTCAGATATACTCCCTTGCATGAGGGAAAAAATATTTCCTCCTTTTTTTCCCTCCCACCATGATGTATTGGTACCTTAAAAGGAAGGATAAAAAGAACATTTTTACAAAGTCTAGTGACTTAAACCAGCAGAAATATTTCAAATATAGGCCTGTCTGTTCATCTCTCCCTAAATGTGTTTATTTATCCTTCCCTCCCTACCTCTTTTGCTCAATATACCTATCTGTCTCTACATTCAAACTTCAATCCCTTCTTCCATCTATCTAGCTATCAATCCTTGATCCTCCTCCCCCACATCCCTCTGTCTAATCTGTCTACCTGAGTTCTTACTGGTCAACATGTATTCAACTTAGACACGCTGCGCAACATTTCGAAGTACGATGAATATACTGGATAGTCACAGCCAGAGGCGGCTCTAGACTTTGTGAGGCCTTAGGCGAAAGTCGAACATGAGGCCCTCACGGACACACATTATTAAATAAAATATATGCAAGTGATAATAAAAATGAACTGTAGAAATAGCATATTTAAAGATCAGACTCAAATTCCAGCTTCTAGAATTGTATTTGTCTCATAATTATTCTACAAACATCTATAAACATTTGGTATAGATAAAATTGTGTGCGGCTGACTAACTCACATTGTTATTGCTGTGTCCTAAATGTGAACACTAACACATATCACACAGTCATTCATAGACACACTCAGTGAGCACACACTGACTCACAGACACACTCAGTCAGCACACAATCACACTCAGCCAGCACACACTCACAGATACACTCAGCCAGCACACACTGACTCACAGACACACTCAGCCAGCACACACTGACTCACAGACACACTCAGAAAGCACACAATCACACACTAAGAGAAACACTCAGCCAGAAAGAAAGGTGCTCAATGTTGAAAGTGGTCTCACAGACCACGTTGTGCTAGAAGATTGGCACTTTGTTCTTCCTCACAGCACCGGATGCACTGTGATTTAGCCATTCAATATGCCAGGATTTTTCCACTCTATGCCAGGATTTTGCCACTCTGTGACAGGATTTTGCCCCTCATTATGCCACAATTTTGCCCCTCACAATGCCAGGATTTAGCCTCTCACTATGCCAGGATTTTGCCCCTCACCTCATTATGCCAGGATTTTGCCACTCTGTGACAGGATTTTGCCCCTCATTATGCCACAATTTTGCCCCTCACAATGCCAGGATTTAGCCTCTCACTATGCCAGGATTGTGCCCCTCACCTCATTATGCCAGGATTTTGCCCCTCAATATGCAAGAATTTTGCCCCTCAATATGCCAGTATTTTGCCACTCTATGCCAGGATTTTTCCCCTTAATATGCCAGTATTTTGCCACTCTGTGCCAGGATTTTGCCCCTCATTATGCCAGAATTTTGCCCCTCATTATGCCAGAATTTTGCCCCTCATTATGCCAGAATTTTGCCCCTCACAATGCCAGAATTTTGCCTCTCAATATGCCAGGATTTTGCCACTGTATGCCAGGATATTGCCCCTCATAATGCCACTATTTTGCCCCTCACTATGCCAGGATTTTGCCCCTCACCTCACTATGCCAGGATTTTGCCCCTCACCTCATTATGCCAGGATTTTGCCCCACACTGTGCCAATATTTAGCCACTCATTATGCCAGGCTTTGCTCGTTTGTGCCACCCTCCTCCCCCCTTCCCTAGTACTTACCTCCATGCTGCTCTCCGTTGTTTCCTCCGTGCATCTTCTCTCCTGCACAGAGGAAGGAAGTTCCGGTCGCGTTTTTTTTTTTTTTTAACTTTTTTGAAGCTGCGCGAGTTCAATAAAGTTTAAAAAAAAAACACGCTATCGGAGCTTCCTTCCTCCGTGCAGGAGAGAAGATGCACGGAGGAAACGTCCCAGGTTAGTGTAACAGGGAGCTTAACGGCAGCGTTAAGCTCCCTGTTACATCAAAGGCAATAAGGTGAGTTAGGCAGCCGCGAGGCCCCCGTGAGTGCGAGGCCTTAGGCTGCTGCCTAACTCGCCTAATTAGAGAGCCGCCTCTGGTCACAGCTCAATCTAGCAAAACAGACCTAAGTAAATTAGCTAGCTAGCACAAGTAGAATATTAAAGACTTTTTATAAAAGTAAAAATACGGTATGTTGAAATAACATGTATCACTTACTGTATAACCTATCAATTAGCCTATAATAATTGGATATCATTGGTTAAATGGCCCTTACTCTAATTTAGTTCTAATTTCTCCAATTTCAAACACAGGTATTTTGCCTATGGGGCACCATGAAAGCTCCTCCTACAAAACCAGGTTGATTACCCAAATGGATGGAGAAAGACAAATACATATTAAAACTTACATTTTAAAACCAAAATCATTTATTTATTTATCCATTTTGCAATACTTACCATTTGTAGGATCTCCTGTGAATAAGCCTTCACACAATGACATTTATTGATAGGCATTCCCAACACCTCTCGTAGGCCACTAAGGGTCCTCATGCTGCTCTGTTGACAGGCTTTGAAGAGTCATATATGCTCAGTGCTTATATTCATTATTTTCTATGGAGGAATTACTGTGGATGTGCAATTCTGAGCGTACAGTGGTACACTCAAAATCATAAAATCTGCAGGACAATTGTTAGGAGGCGGAGCATGTAATTCATTTTGAAAGCCTAAATATACAAAAACTATGCATGTTTGAGCATGCAAAAACATTGCTTAATGCAATAAGAACATATTAGATCAGTAATTGACCTTTAACATCACAGTACACCATATTATTTTTTAATAAAAGTCATAGTTTTTGGTAGTTTTATAAATACGGTTGGGAATTAATAGAAGGATAACCACTTATAGAATACTCACTGGATTCAATAATGTGTTACCCCAATCTGCAATAGGGTGCATGGTATTTTTAAAAACATTTAGTTGTCAATTACCTCATTACTTCATGGTCATGTTTAACTCCCCATATAGAAATACCCTTATGCAATACAAACAGTTTGGTCTAGTGCATCTGCATTCACTCAGTCTCTTCTTGGATGCAATACCTAAATATTTAATTAGATCCTGCAAGATGTTTAGCTGTTACACTTCTCCATTTCATGCTGGACAGCCTTTCAATATTCCAAGCATAATCTCAGCTAAAGTAATTTGCAATGTGATTCAGACCTATTTATTGTCTGGGAATAATAAAATGCATTTGAAAAATACAGTGACAGATTTTTTATTTTTTTTATTCCCTGCTAAGGAAAATGGTTCGAAATTCTATATTTGTTGTCTTTCAATTTCCGACAAATCACTGGGCCTACAGAATATTTCCAAAAACATACGGTAAACATCTGCTGCTTGACTTATGAACCAATTCCAGTTTGCGCAATACATTGATTCTGTTAATAATAATGTATAATTAAGGCATCCGTTAAAAATCCATAACGCTAATTTAATGAGGAAAATCTAATAAAACTCTATTGGAATTTTTACGTTAAATTAACTTTAACTGGCTTTTAATGCGTGTCTTAATTAGATCTGATTATTAATGACTATATAGCACAGATTAAAAGTGAGTCGGGATGAATTGTTTTAATAGAAATGAGATGGCAAGGAAGGTATTTCTTGATAGTATACAATTCAGATGCTGTTCTAAATTGGGCGATAAACACAATGATCGGATCTATCAGGTGGGATTGTCTGTGAGATAACTAATACACAATAACAAACAGAAATTACATGTTTTATTAGAAGGTTTACACTGTAGGTTGCTGTTTTATATATTTATACTCAGGCCAAATAAACATTTAAAAAAAATATATAATGGTAATTTTATTGCATTCATGACTTACCTGATGTTTAAAATGATGCTTTATCCTGAATAATGTTGATTTATCTATTTAAATAATAATAATAAAATGGTTGTTTTTTTTTTATTTATTTTTTTCCAGGAAAGGTATGCAAATATTTTCTATTGGCATTAACTACATCCTGGTGTTGTTACTCTCACCTAAATTTTATGGATAAAGGACTTCATCAGTTATTATTTATACTATGAATGCATAGGATAAAAAATATGATGACAAATGATATATACATTGTTTTAATAAAATTGCAAGCTAATGCACAAATTAAGAGGATGTGTATGTGATGTATTCAGTTTATCACACCACAGTGAACTACTTTCAATGGGAAATGTGTAGTTTGCAACTCAGGGCACATTGTGACCTCGGAAGGCTGATGTATTTAAATGCAAAGCCTGGGCCAGACCCTAAAAGAAAACCCTGTCAAATCTTTATTGAATGCTTTGAGGGGCAGATTTATTCAGGTTCAAGTTCTATGAAAGCATATTGGGTTGATTCAGTACTGTATAATACCTGATGGAATAACATGCAATTCAATGGCATTGGTAAAGCAAATAGTATTCTGGATTTTGCAAGAACCATTGTTATTCCCTATTTCCCTGTTAATTTAATGCTTGGGGACCACCAAAAAAAATAAAAATGATTGCCAAATAAAATACAATCAATAGTCACTCCCTTCTCCCCATGTGCCAGGGGCTGGCCAAATGCCCCAGCAAAATAATTAAATATATCCCCTATGAACACTCCCCCAATTATTCTCAGGGTGGGGAAAAAATGGCCTCAAAAAAAGAATACACCCATCTTTGGGTGCCTTGAGGGGAAAAATACCTGTTTCTAACATTGATCAGCTATACCCTGAATCTTCATCTTCTGCCCAGGGCAAAGTAATACCCTTAACACAATACACACTGGCAAAAAAAAAAACAGCCCTGGCTGGTCAGGTATTTTTATATTGCCACAGGTATTGCGCTGGCAGTATAGTGACCATTTTTATTGCAACAATTAAGGATTTTTTTCCTATATATTTTTACCAACTGTCATTGAATCACTGTTGGTTATTTGTCCAGAAGATCTCTATAGTGAGGTATGTCTGTATCGTTAAACCCAATACAGTAAGATAAAACCATAGTAGGTTTATTTACCAGAATAATACAAGATCCACAAATATAGAAAGAGGTAGAAAATAACAGAAAGGTAAAAATAAAAAAAAATACACCATCATTTCCCCCATTATTTGTACACTTTAAAAGAAACATTACACATAATTGTTTAAATGTTACTACATATTTTGAGAGTACCCCCGATTAAGCCTTGTTTTGGGTGCAGAATAGTTAACAATGTGTGTGTATAGGTTCATGCTCATAACCAATGAATTACAGCATCTGCAGTGGAAGGGTTAAACGTCAGCTTCAGTCACTTTGCGCATTCTTTAGTCTTCAATAATTTAACACGCCATACCTTTCTGTGAAGCTCTGTAAAACATATAGATCCTGACATATTACAGACTTTGAAAAAATGTCAGCAATAAAACAAACTGAAAATAATCAAATTAAACAAATCTTTGGCAGCCGTACAGTTAAGCATTACCCTTTAAACAACTTGCACAGAAGATTAACATTGTTCAGAGCCCCGGCTGGCTCGACTTCTCTTTAAACTTAATATTTCTTCTACTTACGGTGATGTATTGATCCCTTGTGTAGTGGTTAGACTGGGCAATCCAGGTGCAGCAGGAATAGCCGAGGTGAACAGAAACATTTCCTTTAGATAAACTATCCCAGAGGGATTATAAATAGGAAATGGACATTAGAGTGAATACCAACTTTCCAATTCAACTGGATTCCGTGCAGCACAGCTTGGACATTAAACTATGAAAAATTGGCCTTTTTCTCCCTGTCAAGCGCTACAAATTGATGAAATAGGCAGTGAAACATCAGTGTTTGCAGTCATTATCTCCCTTCAGTGGTACTTTGTTTCAGTGACAGCTAAAAAAGGGACAGTAGGGACCCAGGTTCCCTGCACAGTTTATCAGCGGAAATCTAATATGGGCTATAAGCAAGGAAGTGAAAATCAATAGTTCATTACCAAATTGTTAGTCAAGATGAAGAAGAATGAAGGAAGCATCTTCGTAGGTTGCACGCAGAGGAGGGGAGTTCAGCATCTCTCAAGAAAGGACCTGAGGGAAAATTGAAGAGAGACCTTCAGACATTGCCCGCATTTGTAGCCTATGAAAGAAATAATGTGGCGTATTTCATAGGAAACGGTGTGTCACTTCCCTGATATACTATACAATATGTGCCAGGAAAGAAAGGTAGATGTGATACACTTTAAAAAAAGCAGAAAAAGAACTCATAGGAAAATAGCTGCGAAATATGTTATGGAATGCACTCCAATTTCTCACAACAAATATGTCAGCCATTTTGTAGACTTTTATCAAGATGGTTTCCTTTTATCAAACTCTGTTTCACTTTTTGAGTGCACTGTAACTTCTTCACTAGCAGGAGAAGTCTGTAAAATTAAAAAAGATCACTTCAGCATTGTAGTTAATTATCACATTATTGAGAACAATAGTTTATACATGCATTTGTTCATTTTTTTTTTAAATATTTGCACATTTCTGGAGAGCTTTAAGTTACCTAAGATGAGAAAAGAAAGCGGGAGCCACAGACCAAGAAATACATTTTTAAAAAAGTCATATAATTAGCAGATTTGCAGCTCATTTCGTGTAAACAAAAGTCTAATGTCCTTTTCCCTTTTTATTTATAGACCTACAATGGACAACACTAATATAGCCTGTTCTACATGATGATACCTACTCGGGAGGGGCATCACCATTTTATTCTATCTATTTCCAATACACAAGAGACCTCTTTATTAGCAAATTAGACCAGTTCTCCCCATCAGGGCAGTTCAGATCCGAAAGACACATTAATCACAGACATGTGTTTTGGCCTAACCGAGTAGGACAGAGCTGAAATGGCATATCAGGCATATTGAGAGGCAAAACTTGGCTTATTGAGGGGCTAAATCTGGCATATTGAGAGGCAAAACCTGACATACTGAGGGGCAAAACCTGGCATATTGAGAGGCAAAACCTGGCATATTGAGAGGTAAAACCTGGCATATTGAGAGGGCAAAATGTGTCATATTGAGAGGAAAAACCTGGCATATTGAGTGGCAAAACCTGGCATATTGAGTGGCAAAATCCTGGCATATTGAGAGGCAAAACCTGACATACTGAGGGGCAAAACCTGGCATATTGAGAGGCAAAACCTGGCATATTGAGAGGTAAAACCTGGCATATTGAGAGGGAAAAATGTGTCATATTGAGAGGAAAAACCTGGCATATTGAGTGGCAAAACCTGGCATATTGAGTGGCAAAATCCTGGCATATTGAGAGGCAAAACCTGGCATATTGAGAGACAAAATCCGGGCATAGAGTGGCAATATCCTGGCATATTGAGGGGCAAAATCCTGGTATAGAGTGTCAAAACCAGGCATAGGGTGGCAAAACCTGGCATATTGAGTGACAAAACCTGGCATACTGAAAGTCAAAACCTGGCATATTGAGATGCAAAACCTGGCATATTGAGAGGCAAAATCCTGCCATAGAGTGGCAATATCCTGGCATATTTAGGGGTTTAATCCTGGCATATTAAATGGCTAAATCCTGGCATATTAAATGGCTAAATCCTGGCATATTGAGAGGTTAAATCCTGGCATATTGAGAGGTTAAATCCTGGCATATTAAATGGCTAAATCCTGGCATTCTAAATGGCTAAATCCTGGCATATTGAGGGGTTAAATCCTGGCATATTGAATGGCTAAATCCTGGCATATCGAGGAGTTAAATCCTGGCATATTGAATGGCTAAATCCTGGCATATATTGACAGTAAAAATATGCCGCTCCCCCCCCCACCCCTGAAAAAATTTCTGCGGATGCCCATTCATGTAGTGGGAGCGACATCTCAGACCTAGAACAGACCGCACCGAAATGGCTTTCCTATGGGAAGGTACTAACTCGCGAGAGGCTTTTAAGTTACCTAACCCTACAAGGTAGAAGATTATGGGAGATGTAGTTTGACAACACCAGGAAGAGCTTGGTTGTCTACACCAACAAGAAGCCCAAATTTATAATCTCGCAAGTAATGTAAAATTTCACATTCTCTAAACATCAATAAGCTTTGTGGGTGGGGCCTTCTTAAAGGGACACTCCCACCAAAAAATTAAAGGGTTTAATTTTTTATTTTGCATTGTTGATTTCAGATATGTCCTTTGTATTTGTTATGCAAGTTTATTTTATGAAATATTTTATCAAACAAGTGTGACTGGGCGCTGTCATTTTGTAAAATATAGTGTTTTAGGGTGCCACTCCCCAGAGACTTTACAACACTTTGGTGGCTGGGGACACAGAATGCAGTCTATAAGTCAGAATTCTGACCTTAGACTTGCATTGAATGGGAGGGTAATGTAACTATTACATCACAAGGGGCGGCGTTATGATCCTGTTTGATCAGGTCAATGTCCTCTCTTTGTGCTGAAATCGCCGCATCTTCATCGCTGACAGTTCAGCGAGCCAGTTAGAACGCTGAACTGTCAGCAATGAAGAATAACGCGGCCGTTACATCGCGGCCGCGTCTATGTAAGAGCTGACAGTTCAGCGCTGAACTGTGAGCTCTTACAAATGTACAAGTAAAAAGAAAATAACCCCCCCTAATAAATGATTCCCAAACCCCAATACTAACACTAAACACTAAACACCAATACTAACACTAAAATTAACCCCAATACTAAAATGAACCCCCTAAACCCTAATACTAACCCTAATACTAACCCCCGAGCCCTAATACTAACCCCGAGCCCTAATACTAAAATTAACCCCCTAAACCCTAATACTAACCCCCGAGCCCTAATACTAAAATTAACCCCCTAAACCCTAATACTAACCCTAATACTAACCCCCGACCCCTAATACTAACCCCCGAGCCCTAATACTAAAATTAACCCCCTAAACCCTAATACTATCCCCGACCCCTAATACTAACCCCGGAGCCCTAATACTAAAATGAACCCCCTAAACCCTAATACTAACCCTAATACTAACCCTAATACTAACCCCCGAGCCCTAATACTAAAATTAACCCCCTAAACCCTAATACTAAACCTAATAATAACCCCCAAGCCCTAATATTAAAATTAACCCCCTAAACCCTAATTCTAACCCCCTAAACCCTAATTCTAACCAAACTAAAATAGCTAAAATACTTACCTTTAGCGACTAAATGTCCCGCAATGAAATCTCCAGCGACGATCTGTCTTGCTGTGTAGAGTCGGCGGTGAAGCAGCTGCGCGGAAGCAGCCGCGATGAAGAGTCCCATCCTCTTTGGAGAATGTTGTATCATGGGTAAAATTCTCTAAATTAATGCTGGAGATAAACACCTAATTGTATTTTTACTTTTATATGCAATTAATTAAAACATGGAAGAAAAAAACAGTGTCATATGTCTTATATATGTGTTTGTTTTAAATGCACAGATAATCTAGCTACATCTTATGTAAGTGGCAGTGTCCCTGTAAATTGTGCAGGTTTTGTCCTAAACAAGGAAGTATATTTGCCACAATTGTTACCAAAAGTGTACTCTGCGATTGTTGCATTCACTGCCAGAGAGAAGATGTGAATCATTACCCTCAGCAGATTTTCTAACTTGTTAAATGTGATGTGAATATTGGACACATAATAATTCTGAAATATGAGCCCATGTCAGGAGCTCATTGAATATTTTTAACCATTCACAAATCTCATGTTGCCTACAATCCATTCCAAAATCAGACACAGATAATAATTGCGCAGGGCAGACCCAGATTTATTTAATAACTCAACACAAAAAAATGACTGTTTATTTTTAATGGGTTTAGATGCTACATGGAACATTTAAAAAGTGAGCATTCTAAGAATAATTTAGAAAAACTCAGTATTTTATTTTCAATAAGTATAATTCCCTTATGAGCTAGGTCCCAACGATAATATTATCTGACCTCACAAGTTGTTGGCAAGTCTGGAAAGTGTTATTACCTGCGGGCCCCACAAGATTTAAGGATATCCTTGTTTCAGTTATTTCATAGCGTGCCAGTGAATTCTCTGATATAAATCTCCTTTACGATTCATTCAAACGTTACGTAAACTTCACAACTGGGACAGCATCTTCCGTTTTACTAAACACTTCCAAATAAGGACCAATCAAATCATAATTCTCCCCCTCTACTACAATCAGCTCTCATACCAAAAATATATTAATGTTAAACTGTATCAGGTACATCTCAATCCAGCTACATAGTAAATAAGCTGACAGGACTGCATCTCCCACCCAACACAACATATGTACTATAATCTAATTTAGCCCTGCTATTTCCAGTTAATTGAATATCTCCAATCTTATTAAGCTTAGGTATAACTTGTGACCATTCGGTGGTAGTTTGTATTAAAGGGACAGTGTCCATCACTATTTTAAATATTGACACTGTTTCAATTGGCACTGCTAGCCACAGTGCATAGACTGAAAGAGAAAGTTGGCATCCATATTTATACAATACATGCAACTCCAGAATAGCCTATAAAAAAGGCTGGAAGCTCTTTTGATGAAACAAGTAGAACAGGTATTTTGCACCTAAGCTTACTTAATCTACAGTTTGTATGATGCTCAAACTACTATTTGGCTGAGCATCATGGGAGCTGTAGAAAAGAATAGCTTAAATGGCAGCAATATGATTGACATTTATTATCCATGTTTTTTTAACATTCATATCAATTTCATCACATTACTACTTTAAGTGGCGGGACTCCTCGTCCCACCGCTCACAAATAAAAATCAAACCCCTTAAGTGTTCCTTAGAGGATGTGGACAGAAACACTCCAACCTCTACTCCCAACCTAAATATTCCATGGGATTTAGGGCCTTAAATCCCAAATCATTCGAAATATTTGCAAGGACTGTGGACTCCAACCTGCAGGTCCTTCTAATCATTGTATTGTTTTAATAAAAAGTACCGTATTTTTCTCTCCATAAGACGCACTTTTTTCCTCCACAAAAGTAAGGGGAAATGTCTGTTCGATTTATGGAGCGAAGATCGCAGAGATCGTGCGGCGTGGAGGACCTCCCTCCTGCATGGAGGGAAACTCCGGTCGCATTTTTTTTCTTTTTTAACATTATTGAAACCGCACGACCGGAGTTTCCCCCCTCTGTGCAGGAGGGAAGACTGCACAGAGAAGACGACCGGTGAGCAACTAGGGGGTAAGTACTGGGGAAGGGGGGAGGAGGGTGGCATTAAACTAGCAAAATACTGGAATATTGAGTGACTAAATCCTGGAATATTGAGTGGCTAAATCCTGGCATATTAAATGGTTAAATCCAGGAATATTAAATGGCTAAATCCTGGCATATTGAGTGGCTGAATGCTGGCATACTGAGTGGCAAAATCCTGGCAAATTGAGGGGCAAAATCCTGGCATATTGACTGGATAAATACTGGCATATTGTGCATAATGGAAAATATTATAGTCCAAAGCAGCTGTGATGCTAAAGGTTAGTCACCACTGCTTATGACTATCACAGGGATTGCTAATGTTTGGCTGGTGCACACTGCATTTCTCATGATGCAGAATGGTGTTCCTAAGGTTAGCTGTATTAGTTTGTCTCTAGCTTTTGGGTAGATAAGTATTTAGTAAAGGTCTTTTCTATATGTGGTTTTCTTGTTTTCCTCCTATAAAAACTAGGTGCGTCTTATGGTCAGGTGCGTCTTATGGAGCGAAAAATACGGTAATTAAAACAATTAGAACACTTAAATACATTCCATAACATTTGTCTTAATATGTTCTGGGTTTCTGGCTGCTTTTGTTTTAAACCCCCAACCTCTTACATAGGTTGTAGGGAGGTTGGTTTATATAAACATCATAAATAAATGTGTAATATAAGTTTGGAACCTAATCTTTTAATGAAACATGGTCTCCAAATCCATAAACATTGGTGAAGTTGTCCTTTAATATACATATCCTGTCCTTGCTATCACAAACTATCCTAACACTGCATAGAACTGTTAGTTATTGCATGACACAAGCAGCTTAAAATGGTAAATATCTTGTGTAAAGATTCTTCCTATTGTGTCTTCTTTTAATCATGAATGTAGGACGGATATGTAAAATTAAAATGGAGAACATGTGTTTATCCAATATAATTATTCATGCAGGTAAACGAGTGAGAATTGTTTCCAACTCTAGAGTCCCCAGTGACTTCCATATCTGTAAATGCGTTCCTGCATAATGTTGCTCAAAGACCTATCATCCGATCTGCAGTGAAGCCAACTTCCTCTGGGGTGCAACGGTGTAGCATGTATTTCCAAAACAGCTTGGGAAAAGACATGAACTGGCCTGAAAATAAAAAAAACGTTAGTGTTCGAACAGGGTGCAGGATTTTACAGCAAATCAGAAAACCAATGGTTACTAAAAAATGTTGTATAGATATCTTATCACTTTGAGGCCTTCAATGCATTTAATGATGCCCTTAATGATGCCCATCGTTTTAAGTGGAAGACTTCAAGAACATCAGTCATTCTTGTAAATACCAAGTTCCCTTTCAGGACGTTAAAGCCATTTAATCTATATACACAGATTAAAAATTATAACAACCTGTAGCAATCTTCCATCTACACAAAGATGGCCTCTGAAACTTGTGTATTCGATGACCCCAAATTGTGAAGTCATCAACCCACAGTGCTTCACATGACAGTGACTAGGTAAGCATTATGGGTTGCGATTTCATCATTTGGCAGTGGGTAGATGCATATTCCTCACTTTCTGTAGTCCTCTGTGCATTTTTCTAAAATAAGTTTTCTATAATTATGCTATAGAGGTAGCTTTCAACTGTATGCTATAGACGAAATAGTAAGGCTAAGAGACCTGCACTTCGGGTACACTTATCTAATACCTAAGCATTCATCTGCTACCCTAGAGTTGCTGATGAACTACAAGTCCCATAATCCACATACTGCTTTCTAAAAACATGTGGTGTTGGAAGTTTAGGAACAGCTGGAGGGCCAGAGTTGGAGACCCACGGTCTGATTAATTAAACTGGAATGAACTGAAATGGCACAGTAAATCCAAACAACTCTTGAGTGTCAATGCAAAGAACAAAATAGCAGTTAGTCATAAAAGAAAATTGTGTGTCAATATTCTAAAAGGGAGTCATCACCATAGAAACAAAATATCCCTGCTGATTTCTCCACTTTTAGAAATTTGCTCCAGAAGTGCTCTTTATACCTAACTTATATTTAGGGTTGCTACCTTGTCTACAAATACTGGCTTTGCTATTTCCTCCATTGCCTTAAGGATTAATCCTCAAAATCTCTTTTGTCATTTTACTAAATGCTGGACACACGTTTTCAGAGGTAATTTCAAGTGAAGTTCTGAGGGTCATCAAATAGTTATACTAAGATTTTCCTTGTAGCAAATGTAGCTTATCTCACCTTAAATCTATGCCACATATTACTACTGAGAGTTACCATGTGTTAAAATGCCAATAAAACAAAGGAATTTTTTTGAAAACCAAATTTAAAGAATCACTCCAGTTAGAAACTAGGCAAAGAAAAGCATATTAAAATTGACACATTAAAAATAATATGTATTTCTGTATGCATGCTATAATCAACTTGCAAAGTTACCTTTTACAGTGTTTCTACATGGGATTGTATCTCCCACCATGCAATCCTGATATCCCTGTTAAAAAAAAAAAATGTCATTATTAGTGGTGATTCCTGACAAACAATATAGCCTCCGCCACCCATTGGATCTTCCAACCTTTCTGCAAAACCTGGACCTACAAAACATTCTCACCCCTTTTTGGAATCTACTGTCAATGTCCTGGCAGCTCGGCATAGAGCCGCATAGAAACTAAATGCACTAACATGCTCTTAACTCATTGGATATCGCCCATCCTCATTAGATTGCTGGGAACTATCTTGCATACTTGATTATAACTGTTTAACACGCAACTAATACGATCACTGATCACTACTATGCATCCACATGCACAATAGGCATTCTCCAGTGTCCCAGACATCAGAGAATGTGGTCAGGACTGCAGGATTGTGGACCTGAATCCCACTGTACCGCTGAACTCTACCTCTGTCCTGAAATGCCGGACAGCATTACATCTTGGGGGGAAGGGACGGTTCTTCATGGCTGCTTAAATGTAGCCGCTTCACAGCAACCTCTTATTCGATGGCAACCTCAACGTGCCAGTTCATCACATGAGAGGTCATCGCAGAGAGTACATTGTAGGGCAGTTCATCTCAGTATCACGTACAAGGTGAGTATTATTAGTATTAGGGATTAGGGTTTAGTATTAGGGCATGGGGGTTAGAATTAGGGCTTAGTGTTAGTATTAAGGATATTAGTGTTAGTATTAGGAGTATTAGTGTTTGTGTTAGGGGTTAGTGTTAGTATTAGGGGTATTAGTGTTTGGGTTCGGGGGGTTTGTATTAGGGTTCGGGAGGTTAGCATTAGGGTTCAGGGGTAAGTATGCGGGTTTAGGGAGTTAGTATTAGGTTCGGGGTAATTTTTAGGGTGGGTTAATTAATTAGGGGGGTAACTGTGATTGTAAGCGCTGACAGTTCAGCACTGCACTTTCAATGCTTACACTGCCGCAGTGAAGTGGCCGCATTGCTTTGCGATGAAACTGCCACGCTGAACTGTCAGCGGTGAAACAGCAGCGACAAACTGTCCTAGGTACACAGCCTAGCAGAATCCCCAAATAGGGACTGTCCCATGCACAGCGGGAAAATATGACAGCTTAGATGAAGTGATCTTTGGCCAGTTTTTGGAGCAACTTGGCTAGGGCCGGTGAAAGGATTTTTGTCTACAAGGTGAAGGTGCATTTTCCCCCTACCTTTTTCATTCCTGTTGTCTTTTAATTTTTATTACTGTTATTATTTAAACTATGTGTTAGTTCAACTACTAAGTAAATCTAACTGAAAATATCTGTGTTGTATATCATGTGACTCAATAAAAAAAATATATAAATATAAAAATTAACAGAAACAGAGCAAAACGGTTAACGGTTACTGAATGGAAAGTTGTATTGCACATGGTGCAAGAGTTCACTAGCAATATTCCTCTTGCAATATTTACATTTACTTTTTGTTTACAAAGAAAGAGAGCCACAGCAGGTATCTTTGAAAGCCATCCCCAGTGATTCCCAGCATGCAACTGTTAGCAACAGGCACCTGTATTTTGTACAGACTAAACAGACGTATCAAAGTTCATTTTAAGCCTGCCGTGTCCCTTTAAAAGCATCCAATGCATTTGTTACACTTAAATGTTAATTGGTAGGTTTATCAGCACCCTTTGAACATTATTTTACCAAAAGTTAATTTTTATTACTATGTAGGCCTAACTTAAATTTCTGTTTTAGGTCACCTCTGAAGAAAAAAGGTCTGAGGAAATAAAACATAAATAACTTACTTTGTTTTAAACATAAAGATTACTTTTAATCATTGTTTTAATTTTACCTTCTGTTAACATAATAAAAAATGTACTACTGAAAGATCAAGAAATGAAGATCCAAACCAATTTCCAAGCTTGGGCTGATTTTGGAAAATAAGC
Source organism: Pelodytes ibericus (assembly GCA_036172795.1). NCBI lineage: Eukaryota > Metazoa > Chordata > Amphibia > Anura > Pelodytidae > Pelodytes > Pelodytes ibericus. The sequence continues at coordinate 139,102,390 of CM069862.1, forward strand.
CAGGAATTTTCGAAATGGTTACCAAACATTTAAGGCTGGCGCAGTGCTTAACTCATATTCTAAAACACAGATATGGAAAAAAACATTCATTGAAATAACTCCTAGATTCCTAGCAAATCACCAGAGCAGTTGTCAGGTTTGGAAATAAAAGTGAGATTTCGATGGAAGGAATGCACCCTGAAACACTTTGTCAACCACAATATATTTGCCTTTGGTGTTTTAAAAGATGATAATTGTTATATTTATAAACTTTGGGAGAAATGGCTAAATCCTTGACAGATTTTACTGTGTATTTCATTGTCGCAAAGCTAGGAAAATAATTCTAACAGTGGTGTTAAAAAAATCTTTTTAGTGTATCTGGAAACCTTCATGATTATACAGTAGAGTTCCCAGATGTCTCCATTAGAGGGGAAATAAACCAACATTTTTTTATTCCTGGGTTCAGTGAAGTCATGTCACAGATCTCTTACCTCCCTGCTTCTTCTTCCTCGATGTGCTTATACCTATTATCTCAGCTAAATACATTTATTAGGGATTTATCTTACTATGTAGTGGAGACTAATACAATCCTAAGATTTCTCCCATCAACAAAAGTATTTATGATGTTTTTAAAGGGAAAATATAAAGTATATTTTGTCCTATTAAGACAATGGAGGAGAATAGGTGCCTGTAATAAATATATAATACTGATTGAAAAGTGCTGCACTAACTTGTTTGAACCCCACACACAAATATGTAGTAAATAAATACATAGAGGAGTGGTGCGTAAAAGTAAAATATAAATGTATTCTAAACCTAAAAAATAATAAATAAATCAATAATGTGATGTGTAAAAAATGAGAAATATCACATATAAAACAAATAAAAAAGACAAACAATGTGTGACTGTATATATAGGATGAACAGTGGATATCCACTCTCCCCCCAATAATGGCACTCACAGATGCTAGAGCCACAGTACTGGCTCTAGTATTTCAAGCTTTGTGGAACAATAATCCCCACCGTCCCGAAGATATGCAGGTCTTATGCCTTCCTAGGAGAAGGTAGACACTGTAGAAAATAATTTCAGAGGAGGAACATAGCGCAACTATGTAGAAAGGTAACAATTTTTTGGCCCCCACTGTATAGGCTTACTTTAAAAACAAAAAAAACAGTATGTAAACAATGACATTAGCAGCAACTTGCGTGGAGCTGAATAGGACTTCCGTGTAATCTCGCAGAGTGTCCTCAGTAGCTATCTGTCTCAGCTACAGAAAGTTATATCGACGTGCTCTCTGTCCTCGTGTAGATGCCGGCTCCCTGCAGCTCTGTATACTTCCTGAACTGTCCCCTCCCCTGTTCTGTCTCTCCCTCCCTTTGTTCTTTTCTGTCTGTGAGGGGGCGGAGCTCACCGGGTGAGAGGTGTAGCCCCGCCCCCACCCTCCTAAATCCGATACCCTGCATTATCACTGAGCATGGGGAGCGCGAGCAGCTCCCCGTGAGGCAGGTTGGGGGCGGAGCTACACCTCTCACCCGGTGAGCTCCACCCCTCCGCCGGCAAACCTTTTTTTTTTTTTTTGCTATCCAGGCGGCCGCCCCCTGGGGTCGCACACCCCTAAGGCCGGCCCTGCTTTTGCGCACCACTCCTCTATATATATTTTGTCCTAGTCTAGTCCTGCTAGGAGCTTTCTTTTTCTAGTATTCAAGTATATGTATAATTACCATATTTGCATCTTGTAATTTTACCTAACTGAGAAATATCCTCTTATTTGTTTGCTGACATAAAATAATACAGCCTGTTGCATCAATAATACATGTCTAGAGATATATAATGTTTTTAGACTCAGCCTACTAAAACCCAGTATTGTTTAAAAAAATACATTTATATTTACACTTATGTTTTTTTATTCTGTTCATTACTTTTGATAAGGGGAAATTCTTGAAACCAATGTACAGATGCACAAAAGTATTTTCAAAAATATTCAAAAATGTATTTAGACATTTGTCAACATTACGCAAAAAAGGAGGGAATAAAACAATCTATGAGGCAGTTGAAACAGAATGTGGTATTTGTGCACACAGAAACATAATAAAAATTATATATAACCCCACCACTGTGTGTGATACAGAACCAAAATACTTTACATAGCCTTTTAGACTGTATTAGGTGTAGTACATTTTCATTCATTCATTCCCTTCACAATCAAAATATGGACAGATGGACAAAAAGAGACCATTTTCACCAGAAAACGAAGAATGTCAAAGTCTAGTAAAATGTTGCTTAACAGCAAATGTATGCTTTGTTTCCTAAGGACCTGGATTGACCTTCAGACACACATACAGTTAGCTACTGGTAGCAAGACAATACTCAAATATAAATTCCCACACTGGCCAGAATTGGGTTTAAAAAAGATATTAAAGAGAGACAAATGTTTGGCAATGTCATAAAAAGGTACATTTGCTAATGATTTTTTTAAAACAACCTCCAACTGAGGTCTAGATGTCGAAAGATGCCATAAACAACTCTATACTGTCCAATTAGGGAGACAGAGAGAGGAACTCTTGTCAGGAAGATTTGCATAGATAAATGTATGAAATAAGAGGGGCTGTGAGGGATTGTTGTAAGCAATGGGGGACATGGTAAAATGAATAGCTATCGTTTTAATATTGCAGCGCCTCACACCTTCCCAATTACAGTCAGGAATCATTAATTAGTACCACCGTTTCTTAATAGAATCATCTCTCTTTTCCTTATCACTAGCTACCCTCTGTCTCTCTAAACCACAAGTCAGCAGCTGATCAACAGAGAAAAATTAGACACGGCCTTCTTCTGAATTGGCGAATAAAGATTGTGGTATTGATGATAAGAACTGAAGCTTTGTACTATGACATAAGCTCATAAAATAAGATTATTGTCTTTATTTGCTACTGTTGAATTTCTATAGACAGGCAGAAAAATACATAGTGTGTTTAAAGGTAAGAGTTTCAAGTCACAGATTTAAGTGTGTGTTTGTTTATTTTTGTGTTTGTCCATATGCGTGAATTTATTTATCTTTGGAAAACTGGTCCATACAAAGGGTGTAAATAGTATTTTAGAGCTAGTTAGGCTTTTAGGCTCATTGTGGCTTATTTACATTAGACAGAGGTTTGCACATCAACTATCAGGCCCCAAAGGGTGATAGTAGTCTTGTAATCTCTGCAACCTACTCCTGTCTTATTTGCTAAATGAGATGCAGAACTATGGTATTTTTCCCTCCTGCACATCAGGAAATCCTGGTATGGTGCTGGGAGACTGAGGTAAGTCCTATGTGTGCAGTCTAATACTTTGGGGTCCTATGTGTGCAATCAAATGCTTTGGGGTCCTGTGTGTGCAATCAAATGGTTTGAGGTCCTGTGTGTACAATAAAACGGTTTGGGGTCTTGTGAGTGCAATCTAATGCTTTGGGGTCCTGTGTGTGCAATCTAAGGGCTGGGGATTCTGTGAGTGCAATCTAAGAGCTGGGGATCTTGTGAGTGTAATCTAAAAAAAATAAAAAAAAAAGACATCCCCTGAAAATAAGCCCTAATGCTTCTTTTGGAGCTAAATTTATTTTAAGACCTTAAATATTATTATTATATTATTTTCGGCGGAAACGGTAGCAATTAGCTCCGCCCACTAACATAACTGCCAACTTTCTTGTTTGCTTCATGGGATGTGGAAATGGCAGGACCAATGGGGCAAAGTCACACAAAGTTGAGCGGCATCATGCAGTGTAGCGACCCTGCTAGAATAAAATCCAGTTTTCCCTGCCCTGTATTGGGAGTATGGAGCTCACTTCTTGCACATTTTAGCTGTATATCTAGGAGGGAAATGAAAATGGGTTTTTAATTTGGCAACCCTGAAGCCGCAGGGTTTAAATGCCGATTTCGACCTATATAATTTTATGTAGTAGGGCTCCTATTATTGTATTTATGTGTTAATGCTATGTTTACTAGATGTGTGCATTTTATAAACGTTTTTAATATCTTCCCCATACTTATATATCTTATATTGTTCTAGTATATATATACCAGTTTTTTCTTCGTGTGCAGCTATTATTTATAGTTAGCCACCTTTTTGTATATAAGTCCGTTTCTGAAATGCACATTTCTATATGCTGATATATACCAGCCTGTTTTTTAGGTAAAGCGCTATGTCTTTTATTCTCCCTCTCTTTCTATGGCATATGTAAAACTGAGCTATTTAGCTTATGTCCCGTTTTTGGAAGAAAATAACCTAAGTCCAAATCTCGCGAGATGTGAAGACAGAGAATCTCCAAACTGAAATCGCGCGAGATGATGACGAATGCGGAAGCAACGCCAGGACCCGGCAATACCAACGGAGGATAAAAGTGCCATTCTGAAGCAGGGAGTCCAGACGCCTGGTCGAAGCTCATGTAGAGCGAAACGCGTAGCGTTCTGGACTCAACCTGCTATTCCTACCATTGTACTTTTATTACTTTTATTATTTTTCTATATTTAAAGTAATATTTTGTAATATTTTATACTACTTGCTGGAAAGGATTCCTGTCATTTTGTGTGGCGCCCACTTCATGTGACTTCCAGAATCCTCATGTAAGCAGCTACTATTTTTTTATTAAAATCTACCTGTTCTATTATTAATTGATGTCCTCTGCTGTGTTTTCATGAGAATTACTACTCTGAAGCCAGATTCCTACCGGACATACCTGAAGTGCTGTCTCTTTTCAAAGAGTTTGTAAGTGTATCCCCTTAAGGGGGACTGACACCATCTCCCTGATTTTTTGGAAAATAGATCCACTATCTCTCATTTGAGAGCCACTATATATTTTTCTCACTAAGGTGCTTAATCACAGTTTGCTCTCAAGCGCATTTTTATGTTTTTTATGTATATCTATTAGGGGACATTTTTTATACAATTATGATATACAAAAACAGTGATGAGCATATAAAGGTCTGAACAAGTCTATCAACCTCTACCTAAAAGCTCAAGAGAAACTCTACCTTAAAGTGAGTCACAGAAAAAGAATATTATAACACAAACAACATAAAATGATCATTAAGTTTAGACTACATAACATTTGAAATTTACTTTTTAAATAATGCAATACTCCCTTTTGTAACATCCTCACCTGATCCTTGTGCGCGCCTCCCCGTGTTCGTCGTGATCATACTTACCTAGCTCCGTGCAGCTCCCATCTATGACACCATCTTTCCGGAGTCCAGTAACGAACAAAATGGCCGCGTGGCACCCAATGTGCATGCGCGATCAACGAAACTGAAAGATCACAGAGTATCACTGCTCAGTGATTGTTTACACCCGCTGGTTGGTGATAAGTGCAAGTTTTGTATTTAAACCCCTCACTTACATTTTAGCATTGCTTGTAATAGGTCCTTCGGTGCCTGTTATTAGTTCTCTGGTGATTCTTGTGATTTTGATTCCTGTGCTCCTGACCCGGCTTGACTGACTAGTCTTGATCCTTGCTCCAGTGTACCAGACCCTCGGCTTCCCATTCATTATCCTGTTTTCTGTAATCCTGACCTTAGCTTCCACTCTGATTCATGGATATTGGTGTTTGAGTTCCAGTGGCCGTGTTTTCAGCTGTTCTATCCTCAGAACCAGTAGCTGTATGTATCTAGTGTTCCAGAACCAGGACAGTTATATGTTCTATCATCCTGAACCTCAGTTCCAGGGATTTTAAATAATCCTTTGTCTCATAACCAGTGGCTGTGTGATATCCAAGTCTTCAGTCTCAGTAACTGTATACTATCCCGAGTTCCAGAACCAGTACAGCTACATGCTCCAAGATCCAATATCTCACTACCAGTGGCTGTGTGTTATTCCGTATCTCAGAACCAGTACTGCTGTGGGTCCAGCTATTCAATGTTCTAGTTGTCTCAAGATAATTACTCTATCACTAGTATTTCCTTAAACAGTTTTCGGAGAGAGGTAGAGGTGCAGCTATTTACCTTTTCAGTGGTGTCCGCTACTCAACAAAGGATATCTCTGATTTGGAACAAAGACTTCCTACTACCTCTCTGACCTGGTGACCGGTTGTACAGGAAGATCTAAAGCATTCAAATCAGGCCTTGCATCGTGGATCCTAAACTCTGACCCCACTACCATTACACCTTTAATTTTCAAATGATGGACAATGGTGGACAACTACCTTTTTTTCACTTGTCCTTCTTGATTTAGTTCCCCTAGTATGAAGATAAAATGGCATGTACTTTTGTTGGTTTAATCCCCTGACAGGCACCTGCCATGCGTCCATGAGAAGTAGGCGGTTCATTCATGTCGACGACTATAGAGCAGAGAGAGACACTCATTATCAAAGGGGATCAACATAGAGGACCTTAACTAGGTTCGGTCTGTAGATACCCTTTGAAAACGAGGGTCAACCCCACTGAACATAGACCCCAATCAGACAAGCGCGGCAACACTGTCAGCATGCGCCACCTTTCTGACCGGCTCTGAGGCCGTGCATGCCTTTTCTAGATCAGAGAAGAGGACATACATTTTTTAACCCTTGCTTCATTTAAAAAAACAAGAGTTAAAAAGTTTAGTTGTCCTTCAAGGCAGCATCATGATTTTATTTACCCTTCTTCATCAAGAAGCTCAGATGATCACCTTTCATTCCTGAGTGAGCAATAAATAAAATCTACTCTTCTCTGTTGGCCTTATGTATTTCTTTATGGCGACCAACTGTGTGCTCCAGCTTTCATTTTCTGCCTACCTATTATTTCTTGTAATGGCATTCCTTAAATTTTAAATTAGCTTTGAAGAATAAAATAATTGAATTCCCGCTGTTTTGTGTATACAAAGGGTGACAGCAGCTAATGTGATAATTTCAACTGTGAATGAGTCTTCACTTTGTGTTCATTAATTACAGTTAATTACTGAATTACAAACCTTCTTGGTTATTCGTTTTTATGCATTCATACTGCATATTGGGATTCCAGCTGGTACAAGACTGGCGTACACAGATCCGTGCTGAAAGGAAAACACAAGACACACAACATGGTAGTCGGTGACTTTTAACCCTTTTCTTGCCAGATGGGCTGACCTAAGAAAGAGAAGAGGGAATTTCATCGTCTAAATACAGATTGTTCCTTACACTTATGTTACTTTTCAAGAAATTGAGCTATATGTTTAGTCAGAATTTTACACAAATACACATTGTAAATTTGGGCTTATGTTCCTGGTGAAGATTTGATCATTTTAAAAAAAATGTACTGCTATATGTAAAACAGGTAAATATCATAAGCATATAAATAGTTGGATAGAGCAGTAAACTGCATTACTTTGCATTACCAACATTGTTAATGGGGGAATTTGCTGGATTTTTGGAGGATAATTAAACAGTGTGGACCTTCACAGACTCTGACATGGACACTGGTGTCCTTCTGGTGTCCCTGGGGATATTGGTTTCTAAAAGGCAGAAGTTGGCCATGTTCCCACCCATACAGAGCAAGGCCTGTTTTCTGGCCAAATGGGCATGTCCATATTTAGACAGCCAACAGGATACAGCAACCAACATGGACAATTGTGAGCTGTGTTGTCAGCATGATGTTTTTGTAATTTATTTTGGAATCAATAGTTCACAAAAAATTCCTAGTTTAAGAAAATGAAAAATATTGATAAAGAATTGTGTGCTTGCGTAGCAATAAAAAGTTGGGGAGGAGCCAGGGGTAACATGTTCTGAGTTACACTCAAAGACAAATTCTACTCACATAAAAAGTATCGTCGACGAAAAAATAAAAAGACATAGGTACAAGTAGCATGAAATTCCTCTATTATGTTTGATGAATAAATAGTACCTCTAGCTGACATTTTATTCTAAGTTAATGGGTCTATTTTTTATTATTCAGTCTTGTAGTGAAAATGTAATTCTTAATAACGGTAAAAAACGTATTCAGATGTAAATATATCTAAAAATATCTATTTATATACATATAATTTTGATGAAAGCCTATTCATTCGAAATCTCTTGTATCATCTTGTATCTGCCATGATTAACTATGGATAATTGAATTCATTTTTCTAATGTATTTATACACATGCATAGTGTCCAGGGCACAAGATATAAAGATAAGAGAAATGCAAGAACAAAAACAGACCCATTCCCTGATAGGAAAATAATTATTCTAAAGTGGTATTAAAGTGGGTCTAAAAATGCCTTTATATCACAGAATACAAAATAAACAACCTAATATGCTATATCAGTGTTATTAAATCCAGTCCTTAATGCCCCCCAACAGCCCAGGTGTTCAGGGTATTATTAGAAATACCAAGATCACTCAATAAATAGCACATGTGAATCTAGATTTGTTGGACAAGGATCTATATCTTGTATTACCATTTTTAAAACGTAAACAATTTATATACCTCACAGAAGGCATTGCATACTTTGGTGAATTTTGGTTTTGTGCTGCCCTAGGCATGACTAAATTCTGCACCCCACCCCAATCCACCCACATTGCACACACAGTACACTGCATCCACACTGAAGAACCAAAGCATACCCCAGGACATGCCCCATCACCCGCATTGCACACTCAGGACATGCTCCATCACTCACACTGCACACTCAGGACATGCCCCAGCACCCATTTTGCAGACCCAGGACTTTCCCCTGCAATACATTGCAGCACCCACTGAACTTACCACCAAAGCACATTGCAACATCCTTTGGACTTCGTCTGAACTACCCTGCAGCACCCACCGGACTAGTCCCTGTTCAACATTGCAGCACTCACTGGACTTGCCCCTGCAGCACCCACTGAACCTGCCACCGCACCACGTTGCAGCACTAATGGGACTTGGACCAAACCAGACTGCAGCACCCACTGGACTAGCCAGCACACCACATTGCAGCATCCACTGGACTTGCCCCTGCACCACACTGCAGCCCATTGGACTTGCCCCAGCAACACACTGCAGCACCCACTGCAAGTGCAAACAACAAAAAAGGACAGAGCAATCAGAATGCAATCTATTTTCAAAGAAAAACCATACAGATAACTATAATATAATACAACAACTTATAAATTCATGTTGTTATCACTTGGAAAATACAGAGAACATTCAATTGACTGATTTCTATTTTTACAATATGCATTGATACTAGCATTGTCATTTGAAAAACCATTCATATTGTGCAGTGAACATATGTAATATAAACTGTGATAGACATATTTAGGAGGAAGAATATAAAACAGACATACACACAAATATAAACAGAGAATCCAAAACTGTGATTGAAACATAAAGACGCATACGGAAAATTATACACACAAACCTTCAGATGCATATGCTTGCATAAAAATGCTTAAATCAACAGTCTTGTAGAAATCATCTTACCCCTCATTATGCATTAGGATGCTCTATAAGTAGGCAAATATTACTTGCAGGGCTGGGTCCAAAATGTAAATGCTTCCACTAGGGTGACCATGTGGAATTTTATGTCCCAAATTGAGAGCTCTGTGAGAAGGAGGTCTCAGCCAATAAAGTGATCAGTTCAGAAGCCTCTTCTGATTTGCTCAGTCCCTCTTTCACATAGAGCTTAGTGTAAACTGCAGCATCAGGGCCCCCATCAGGGGTGATGGGCGATATACCCATCACAGACCCGGTCCTTTAAATAAAAAAATGGGGGGGGGGGGGAAAGCTTGGACAAACAGGGCAGCTGCTCAGGGCCCATTCATTCCTGGGGACCTAAAGCAGTTGCCCCGTGGGCCCCCGCTGGCCGCAACATGGTCCCACTGCTCACGTCTCCCACAGACATCCAGTGGATGTGGACCGGGCTTTCTGTTACAACTGCCGGATACGATGGCAAGTCATATGCGGCGGTTGTATATCCCAACTCCTGCACACAGCTTGCGTGGAGGTAACACTGCATAGGAGATGGCTGGGGACGAGCAGCATCCAGGTAAGTACTGGGAAAGGGGGGAAGAGGGGGGTTTTATTGGGAAAATTGGCTGTGGCATATTAATGAGCACATTATCTGTGGCATATTAATGAGCAAATTATCAGTGGCATATTAATGGACAAATTATCAGTGGCATATGAATGGACAAATTATCAGTGGCATATTAATGGATAAATTAATACTGGTATATTAATTGACACATTATCAGTGGCATATAAATGGATGAACTAACACTGGCATATTAATGGACAAATTATCAGTGGCATATTAATGGATAAACTAACACTGGCATATTAATAGACACATTATCAGTGGCTTGGATGTGCAATGGGGTAATGGGGCAGCAGCAAATCCTGGATGTGCAATACAGGTGATGGGCATGTCCTGGGTTGTATTTAAATCATTGGCATGATATCCAAATACCTGGATAAAATCACTTTGGAAGGGTAGAAGGTTGAGAGGAGATATGGGAGGGCTGAGTAAGTGACCCTTACATTTCTGATGGCAGCCCTGTGCAGCAGCCTACCTACATCAGATAAGAAAAGAAAACCACTCTCTCTCTCTAACTCTGTGTGTGTGTGTGTGACAGACTATGTGTATCTCTTTATGTGTGTGACAGACTGTGTGTATGAGGGTGTTTGTGTGTGTGAGTGACAGACTGTGTGTGAATGAGTGTGTGTAATGGATAGTAAACTGCCTATCTGGTAATTAGAGGTGTTAAATTCTGTGAAACTGCCTATCTGCTAATTAGGGGGGTTAAATTCTGTGAAACTGCCTATTTGGTGATAAGAGGGGTTAGTTCTCTGAAAAGTCTTCTGTCTGATAATGATTATATATTATAAACATATTATTCAATCTGAAATGTACATGGTTCCCAAGGCTTCCTAATAATTTATACAATATAAAATATGTCCCTGAAGTGCAGAAATAAAATGTGGTCACCCTACATTCCACCCACAGTCTCACACATACACAGTCTCTCACTCATACACACACGTGGTTACACACGGAAACATACACAGTCATTTTCTCACATATGTACAGAACCACACAGTCACACACACACACACACACACACAAAGAAAAGCCAGTAGTTGGGGTTTTTCCATCAGAAAACAAATTTTTCCCCTCTACTGGTTTACCTCTTCTGGAAGGTGAGCAGGGTTCTCAAAGATTGTCCCTGGATACAAGAATTTGATTAACTCACTTGGGAAGTCAGACTCCTCCCTTGCTCAGCTCACCTGATGTCAGGATTGAGGTTTTTGGAGCATAGAGCAGGGGATGCTATCTCTTGCTGGTAACCCTTACCAGGTGGTCCACAAGTATATATAGGCAGAGCACCCTGGTAAGGATAGGAGCACAAGAGTGCCACAAAAGGATAATCCAAAAAGCGAAGTCAGGAACAGTCCAATAGATCAGGGCAGGCAGCGGTCAAAGAGTAGTAATCCAAGCAGGGGTCAGGGTTCAGGCAAACAGGGTAATCCAGAAGGCAAGCCAAAGGTCAGGTAACGGGAAATCCAATAGATATACTGTAGCACAGCAACAAAGGGGAAACTGGAGATTGAAGTCCAAGGACAAACAGGAACCAAAGCTCTGGAACACTGGAGCATTGAAGAAACAGTTTGAGGGGTTTTTATAGTGCTGTGGGTCTCCACTCCTCCCCTCAGTGGGACAAGCTCCTTACTTGATTGGATGTTAGAGGGGTGTGCTTTTCTAGTACCTACCCCTCTGTCTCTGTGCTTGGAGTTAATAGGAGATTTGGCAGAGTTTATAAATAGGTTCCCCTTGATTGGGGTGAAGTCTGGAGGATGCATCCTGGGCTTGTAGAAACTCTAGGCCCTGGTTTCGGCCTACCGCGCTACCGCGACCGCTACTGCGGATAGAAGATTGTACTACAGGCCCCGGCTTCGGCCTACTCCGAGATCGCGGATTACTTAAGAGACTTGCTGGATGCCTGGAACTACTGGAACTGCAGGTAAGGGCCAGAGGGGCATGACACCTGAATGCAGATGTAAGTGTCACTCAGAGTGACTGAGTGTGATGGGAGTCAGAGTGTGTGTGATGGGAGTAGGAGTGTGTGACTGAGTGTGATGGGAGTAGGAGTGTGTGACTGAGTGTGATGGGAGTGTGTGTGTGATGGGAGTATGAGCTTGATGTGAGTCTGAATAATGGGGCATGTCTTAGGTGTGTAAGGTGGGTGTGCAGCTTGGGTAGGGGGGTGCCCGGATTTTGTCTGCCTAGGGCAGCACAAAATCAAGATACACCACTGCAGGTAGGGGCTGGATTGTCCAACTCATGTGAGATAACAATCTACTACTGTAAAATATACAGGGTTTTTAGGTGCGATGATAAAAATCACTAATGTCTACATTTGGTCATTGAGCCAGCCATTTCATCATGTCCTCAAGTCTTGGCTAACCAGACTAAGGTACCAGTTTAGACAACCACTCCCTTTGTCATACTTAACTACACTAAGTATACATTCTCGAACTCCAAGTTTGGTAACCATGTTCTAGATCTTGGCTAACAAAATCACGGTCAAGTTCATAAATTCTTAGGTAATCATATTATGTGTACTGGCTAATAAGATCAAGTTAGGAAGGACTACTGAAAGAAAACTGTTAAGAGCCATTTGGGTTTTTTTAGCCAACACCGATGGATCACATAAGAGGAAGGTGAAAATATTGGGGCTAGTGTGCACAATAACCAAATAAGGTTTGAGGTTTTACAATGGAACAATGGGCAAACTAGATGACCCGAAGAATAGCGATCTACTCTTACACTATGTTTCTAGAATCCAAAAGTGTGTAACCTATCTTAAGAGCATCTAGTGCCTCACACTGCTTTAACTGATATTCTGCAATGGAAGAGGGCAGTGTATACACAGCAGGAAGTGTGAAGGCCTCTCTCTTTTTCTCTAATCAAGGGTTAATTTTACAGCTCACTGCTTCATCTGGTATAATATCCATTCAGACTAATTAAATCTGTCTAATAATGTGAATGTCTTTGTCTTTGTTCTTCCCATTCTTTGTTTTACACCCTTCACTTCTCATCTCCACAACTACACGGCATCACCGTGTGCTTGACAAGCAAAATCCATCCCTAAAATTAAAACATTCCTGACCTATCTGGGATGACAAGGCAGGCGAGATGCATGGTGCCCAGGCTCGTGAAGGAGCTGACACATTTGTTTTTAATTTCAAAAGAGTAGAAAGTGAAGATCTGACCCCGTCAATCAGCCCCAGTGACAAGTTTAATCATCGTTGCCCCACGAAAATCACGACTAAATAGGAATGCAAATAATGTATCACAGGCCTCTTATAAATGCTAATCAAGAAGAAGTAATCAAGTGACAATCCTGCAGATCTGCTCTCAGGAAGTCAGTCAATTTTCTACCTTCGACACAAAGTGAACGCAAAAAAAATTATATATATATATATATATATATATATATATATATATATATATATATATTACTAAAGGCCTATTATCTTCTTATTTTATGTTAGCATTACAAAGGAACAAAAAAAAACACATTAAAACAAAAAAATGTATTTAACCTACTGTCTGCAGAGTTGATACAAGTGTAGCTTTCTTTTGTAATATGCAGCAAAGGCTCTTTGACAGTCTATAAACACAAATTGATACAATATGGAGAGCAAGGACTTGGAATTTTATAGAGGTTAAATACATTATACCATTTTTGAAATACCTTGCTATTTAAATCTGCAAAAAAATACAAAAACAAATCTCCAAAACATCCAAGCGCTTCTCTTTTCCTAAGCATCCCTTTAGGAATGTTGTGGGAGTTGACCTGATAATGTAATGTGCAATGGTTAGAGTAACAATCACAACAGTCTAACTTAGATAGTCAGTAAAAGTGAATAAGGAGCTTTGTAAATTTAAATAGTGAATCTAATCCAGATTAAACCCTTCCAGGAGGAAGCCAGGAGAGGGCAAAACGCGTAGCGTCTCTTTATCTTGCAGTTCTGCACTTTATCTCCTGGATCCTTGGTTTTTGAACATTGGGACATTTTTATTCATACCTGTTTTTATTCTGTTGTATTTGTCCAATCTGCTGCTATTTCTATTGTTATATGCTGAAGTGCCTGCCATTGGAGCAAATAACAGAATGCTGAAGCTCCAGAAATTATATGTAAGCATATACTATTTATATACTGTACAATATAATTTTTCACTTATCTTGTGTATTTCCTTTGCTTTCACGTACTGGAGGGCGAAAGGGAGAGGAGGCGCCGACCAGAAATTTCAAGTGAACATCTTGTGAAGAGCTTTGAAAACCTGAAGTGTTTGTGAGTGGAACTAGTAATACTTCTACATAATTTAACCCCTTGACGACAAAGGACGTGCCAGGCACGTCCTGGGAGAAACTCCCTTAATTTTGGGCTCGGGTTGGGGTCAAAAGGTCAATATAGGAAAAAAACAAAAAACACTATTTTTGGTTTTTGCCCCATAACTCGCAACAAAATACCGAAAAATATGGAAACATGCATATTTCTGAACTCGGGACAACATTTAGAAACTATTTAGATGGGGTCTTTTTTAATGATTTTATTTGTGTAAATTATATTTTAGGTCAAAGTTGGAAAAAGTGTTTTTCTTTTAATTTTTCATCATATTTTATGATTTTTTTGTAGTAAATTATAAGATATGATGAACATAATGGTATCTAATGAAAGCCCTTCTTATGACGATAAAAACAACATATAATTTGTGTGGGTACTGTACGTGAGAAAGAATAAAATTGCAGTTAAACACAAACACCCCAGAAATGTCAAAACAGCCATTGTCACCACGGGAAAGTCAAGGTGAAAATGTCTTGTCACTAAGGGGTTCAATTGTATTACATTATGTATGTTGTCTCTGTTTTCCTATATATTCATGTTTTGAGACATCATTTACATTGGGAATCATATTCTATGCAATTATTATTTGTATATTCTCAATTTACATTTGGTGGTGGTTTCCACAGAGCACCAGCTAGATCATTGTTTTGTGGGTTTTGTATATTTTCATTTACATTAATATGCCACAGCTAGTATACCCATTAATATGCCACTCTATGTCCATTAATATGCAACAACCAGTATGCCCATTAATATGCCACAGCCAGTATGCCCATTAATATGCCACTCTATGTCCATTAATATGCCTTAGTCAGGATGCCCATTAATATTCCACAGTCAGTACGCCTATGAATATGCCACAGTCAGTATGCCCACTAATATGCCACTTTATGTCCATTAATATGCCTAAGCCAGTATAACCATTAATATGCCTAAGCCAGTATGCCCATTAATATGCCACCATCAGGATGCCCATTAATATGCCACAGTCAGTCTGCCCATTAATATGCCACTCTATGTCCATGAATATGCCACAGTCAGTATGCCCATTAATATGCCACTCTATGTCCATTTTTATGCCACAGCCAGTATGCTCATTACTATGCCACAGAGAGTATGCCCATTACTATGCCACAGCCAGTATGCCAATTAATATGCCACAGACAGTCCCCCCTCCTCCCCATTCCCCAGTACTTACCTCCTGCGAGTGATGGCAGCCTTCCATGCTGCCTCTCTCATGCACGTACTGATCTGATTGAGCACCAGAAGGTCAGGTGACCCTGGCGCTCTGACGTCAGATCATTGTTGTGCGCACAGCTTGAGAGAGGCAGCATGGAAGCATGTCTGTGCATTGCACAGACACCATGTTGCCTTCTCGTGTGGAGATGCTGGAGGGGGAGATCTTTTAATCTCCCCAGCCAGCGGCTCTGCTGGCACGTGGTTTTTAATTAATTAATTTATTTTTGTAAAGGGTCTGGGCCACCCTCTGACAGCGGCCCTAGAGGCCGGATAAAAACAGCCCACGAGCCATAGTTTGGAGACCCCTGCCCTAGAGTCAGGGGCCTTAAGATACATTTCAGACTAATTGTTGGCTAAAAACACAAAATGGTCTGAAATCCTTCAGTGATCCTTCCTAACTCCATGATTCACAGAGGCTATGGAAGCTATCAGTCAGAGACTAATATAATGTCATGTAGCTTAAAAGGTACCTGACATTTTATTATCATACTACTGTCATTTGACTTTTCATTTATACTTCTACATTAAACTTTTCAATATTAGAAGCACAAGTATAAAAAAAAAAGTTTTAGTGGCTCCAAAAGCTTAACTAAATCATAGAAATATATACATGTACATATCCTATTGGGTCTACTCAATAAAAAAAAAAATGCGGGGAACTGAGACGAGAATTTCAAACTTTAGACCAAATTAGCTGAGTTAGAAAAATTCTCCCATTCAGCTGCATTAGAGAATTTTTCCAACCGGCTAGATTGGCCTAAATTTTGAAATTCTCATCTAAATTCCCTGCAATTCTTTCTTTATTGTGTAGACCTTATATCTATGGTTAATAAAATTCACTTGTATTTGCTTGTAGTTTGTTTTTAACGAATACGGTTGTGCAGTGCGATGCTATATGATCTCACAAGGTGCAAAAGGTTTAATGTGCTCATTTTTTGTAAAAAGGAAGTGGTCGTTTTCCGATTCTCTGTTGATCTCAGCAGAAAAAGCCATTTGTAGAATAACTTACAGTTCTGTGTCAAGTATTCTTTATTAATGGTGGATTGCCACAGCTAAAGTGTGGCAAATAAAAATTATCATTTGTCTTTGCCGTAAGTCCATCGTCAAGTTCTCTTAAATCTGAAGCATTCCGACCTTCCCAGCGAGCTTTATAAAAAAAAAGCCCTGCTTTGCCATTTGTAAGAATCTGAACACAATAATTCTTAGTGAAACCTTACTTTCAGCTTTAACCTCTTAAAGAAGTATTAATCAAAGATGAGGGTGAACTTTGTTACAGGAAATTTCCAAGTGTGTCTCTGTTGAATCACCAGATCAGATATAAGCAAAGCCTGGGTCTGCAGCCAATGTGCTACAACCTTACAATTACAATAGACAATAAGTTATTGTTATTGCTAATAACCACAGGTACTGTGGGCTTCAAAGTTCACTATATATCTAAAGTACAATAGATTTTATGGACTACAACTCCCAGTGTGTGATTCTAAATCATACCTCTCAACATGCCCCATTGGCATAACCTTAGGGTGGGGGAGTGTTTGGGAAATGGATTGATAGCAGTATTGGCATTCCAGTGCAGGAGGAGTCTGGAAAGGGGGAGAGGAGAGTAATTGCCCCCAGGCTGCTATCTAATCTCACTCAATAGGCTTAGGGTGCACCACTTTTCCTTTTTGATTTCCTCAGTATTTTGATCGTTTTAATCAATTGTCAATCTCTGCACTTTATCTGTCAGTCTGTCTTGCATATCTATCTCTGATGATATCAGGTGGGCTAATGAAGTGGCACCAAGGGCAACTAAATTTCTCTCCCAGACCAGCAGTTCCCTCCCCTGCTCCATTGTCCTGAGCTTACATTAGGACAGTTGGAGGTAGGGTATGTCTAAATTGCTATATCCACGGTTAATTACAATCTACTACAAGTCCTAGTATGCACCAGAAGTGCAATAGCTGGGGTGAACTACAACTCTGAGAGTACAGCTGGTTTAGATACAGGTGCTGTGGACTTTAAATCCCAGACTGCATCTGGATAAAACTACAAGTGCTGTTGACTTTAATTATAACTATGCATCCCAGGACCCAGACATTGAAAGAGTTAAAATAAAAAAGGATAATATTTTTCTAGCTGTATGTCATGCAAACAGGAATCTGGTTTGGGGCATCTGATGGTTTTTTCAACATAATTAGTCCTGATGAAGGTCCATAGGGAAAGACTATCAAGTTTGATTAGCGCAGTGTGGTAACAAAGTCTTGTGTTTTGTATAAATCTATGGGGGAGCTCGATTTATCTTTCTTTATTCATCAGTTACAATTTATTAACCATATTCTTGTTATCTATTGAATCCCAGTGCTTATCCAGTGCTACCAATGCTTTTATATATATGTAAATTAGATCAAAATAGGCCTGAATTGTTCTAATTCAGGTGTTTACCACCACAGCAAATTCTGAATAAACCATTATTATAAAAAACTTGTCATATGTTTATATAACAATGACATAGCTTCCAACAGTTCCAAATTTAATGGGACAGTCACGTTTTGGGGGGCTTACTGTCCAAGGTTCAGTTTTTCCCTGTAGTGCTTTGCGCTATGCACATGCAGAATTGAATATAAACTATGTATATATGTAAAGAAGACATCCACAAGCTAAACACAAAGAAGTGAGCTCCTGTACTTGGTAGACTGGAGTCAGGTGACTTCCCATAACCATTCCCACTTTAGACTTAGACAGCAAGTAGTAACAGCTTGTGTAGTGGATTTATGGTACTACTTTACAAGCAAGGTGGTAATTCATAGCACTATTCAAGAACCAAACATGTAATAGAGTTTATAAACTTGAGACTTTAGTTGCTAAACTCCAAAGTTAATTAATGTGTTAGAGTTCTAATGTGTTAGAGTTCCTGTCAGTTCCCTTGGTCAGATATCCTACCGACTCAATAAGGCTTTATCAGGCCTCTCACCTGAACATGTATTCACACAAATTAGTTTAAAGCGATATTAATATTATTCTCTAACCAAGCTTTCCTTGTAGAGATGGTCATCCTAGGAAACATTAACATTTTTGAAACTCACTTCAAAGTCTGTTACTTTTGGGGAGAAAAACTTGGTGCAGATAATCAGAAGCTTGGATTTGAATGCTCCCAGCAATGCACCGTGCAAATGGAGGAAACGATGAATGTACTCCCTGCTCCCTAGTGAGTTAGACATTTTAGTTTTATTGAAAAAGCTGTTGGACGGTTTTAGATCAGCACCAGGTTTATAAAAATAATGTATCATGGTGCATGGGAAATGTTTGATGACTGGTCCAAAAAAATCAAAATTAAACCCTGAGTTACAAAATACCTGAAAAGTAGAAGTGGGTGGCTCCAAAGTGGGTTCAAAATAAGAAATCCCTAACTACTGAGTTTCCTCCATCAATTCTAACATTTACCGTATATACTCGAGTATAAGCCGACCCGAATATAAGCCGAGGCACCTAATTTTACCACAAAGAACTGGGAAAAAATATTGACTCGAGTATAAGCATAGGGTGGGAAATGAGGCAGCTACTGGTAAATATTGCCCCGAATCTGCCATTTAATATTCCAGGATATTGCCCCCAATATGCCATTTAATATGCCAGGATATTGCACCAAATATGCCATTTAATATTCCAGGATATTGCCCCCAATATGCCATTTAATATGCCAGGATATTGCCCCCAATATGCCATTTAATATGCCAGGATTTTGCCCCCAATATGCCATTTAATATTCCAGGATATTGCCCCCAATATGCCATTTTAATATGCCAGGATATTGCCCCCAATATGCCATTTAATATGCCAGGATTTTGCCCCCAATATGCAATTTAATATTCCAGGATATTGCCCCCAATATGCCATTTAATATGCCAGGATATTGCCCCCAATATGCCATTTAATATGCCAGGATTTTGCCCCAATATGCCATTTTAATATGCCAGGATATTGCCCCCAATATGCCATTTAATATGCCATGATTTTGCCCCCAATATGCCATTTTAATATGCCAGGATATTGCCCCCAATATGCCATTTAATATGCCATGATTTTGCCCCCAATATGCCATTTTAATATGCCAGGATATTGCCCCCAATATGCCATTTAATATGCCAGGATTTTGCCCCCAATATGCCATTTTAATATGCCAGGATATTGCCCCCAATATGCCATTTATTTGCCAGGATTTTGCCCCCAATGCGCCATTTAATATGCCAGGAAATTGCCCCCAATATCCCATTTAATAAGCCAGGATATTGCCCCCAATATGCCATTTAATATGCCAGGATTTTGCCCCCAATGTGCCATTTAATATGGCAGGAAATTGCCCCCAATATCCCATTTAATAAGCCAGGATATTGCCCCCAATATGCCATTTAATATTCCAGGATATTGCCCCTTAGTATGCTCGTTATGCCACCCTCCTCCCCCCCTTCCCCAGACCCCAGTACTTACCTCGTTCCTGCTCCGTTTCCCGGTGCTCTGAAGGTGCGTGGCTGTGAGGGAAGCATTGTGATCTCCCCTCCAGCCACGCGGAACAATAAAGTTTGTTTAAAAAACACACACTTTGTTGACCGCGCGGCTGGAGGGGAGCGAACAACGCTTCCCTCACAACCACGGACCTTCAGAGCACCGGGGAACAGAGCAGGAACGAGGTAAGTTTTAGCTTTTTTTTTCCCCCCAGACACCAACTCGAGTATAAGCCGAGGGGGGCATTTTTCAGCAAAAAAAATGTGCTGAAAAACTCGGCTTCTACTCGAGTATATACGGTATGTGGCTTTCAAGTTAGAGTTGTACTGCTTCTTTAAACTACACCACTAAGAATGGGGGATCTGCTCTCAAGGGCTCATGGGCCCTTAGCGGCTCAATAGTAAGTGCACTTACTATTATCCTACAGTTACTTAACAGTACATTAGTCATCTTATCCTAATTCATTCAGAATTAACATATTACTATGAGTTGTACGTAGCAATGAATTATTTATTTTAGTAAATTTAACATATAGACATCTTATTCCAAACCCTTTTTCTCTTATCCCTGTATCTAGTGAAATAACTCATTACACCTGGTTTTATTTCACATTTACATTCTATGTCATCTTATCTTCCCCAACCCCCTTTAGTAGCCAAGTAAAAATAGCATTCTGCTAGAAATTCAAAATGACATGTGAGTATTGTGCACTATAGCATTAGCAAAGCAGAGAATACATAGGCCCCTAGCTGTTTTCAATTAATTATACTTCTGATTTTCCCCAGTCAGGTTGTGAAGAAGCAAAGAAGTCAGACTCCAGAGGTGACAGAGAACGATTTTACACTCACACAAATAAATGGGAATTAAAGAAATTGCACTGTTGATATTACATTTTATTTTCTCTCACAGTTTTAATAACACAGTCATTCTCGATAATATAATATACTTGTATTTAATTAAATGTGGTTTAATAAATCCCAAATTTGGGATACACCCTTAAATTCTCAAGAAATTGCATTTAGTGGTGGCAAATCTCATTTGTCAAATATCAAATTATTGATAGCGAATTTAATCAGGAATTACATAAGATGAATGTTTCACTTCAGGGTCCTGTTCCAGAATGAGTTTCAAAGGACCATGAATCCCAGAAAAACATCATATTTCATGGCTGCTTTACATAATTCCCCCTCCACAAAATGTCATATTTTTAGTTTAAATATTTAGTTGTATTGAGTGGCAGTCTAGAGCTGCATGCATCTAAACATACATATTTAGGATATAGTCAATAATGCCTACATAACTATGGCCAAGAGAGCTACATATTCTAATAAATGTGGAATTCTCTGCTGCTGTTTGTTTGACACTTCCCCCTTTTTAAACACAGTAACATACATGCCATCTTCTTGCAGTGGCTATCCAGGATATTGGGAGGAGGGGTTATGTCCAGTCTCTCGCTACTACAGATATCATATTTTAGCGCTTTGAATTCTTATCCCAACTTGCTTCTTCATTGATGGTTGCCATATTTCTCTAACTAAAAATATTGTCCACCTGTAAGAATAAACATTAGCAGACATGACAAAAAACATCATGGCCTCATATTTTTTTTACTGGACATAGACCACAAATACCAGACAGTCCATTTCAAAACAGGAAACTTTGTAATCCTAGTGGTAGAAGCAAATATTACAAATGTTCTTTAATAGAAACAATAAACAATATTTTTAGCTCTAGCTAGTGTAGGATATAAATGGCATGCACTTTTAAATATACATTATACATGTTTTATTCTGAAGACTGGTCTTTACAGACTGATCCAGTTACCTACTGTCACACACTATCTCTCCAGTCAATGACCCTTGGTGTAAGTCTTTACAAATAGAGGGGATGCTAACTAACCCAGCTCTATAAATTGAACTTGAGAAATAGGTTATCTTAATGTGGAAGTAATGAGAGAATATCCTTCACTTTTCAATAGGCTGTTGGTATCATGCTTCCGAGTGATCAGGGTGAAGATGCTAGTAAATCTTAAGGAAAATGCTTCTTCACCTTAGGAGTGGATCTTCAAATAACTTTTACATCTGAAACAAAAGTAATTTCCACCAATGTTGTTTAAATTGAGTTCTCAAAAAATACTTCTCTCTTGAGAAGAACAATGTAGTACGTCCATACAGCTGTGTCAGTTCCTGAGTTCCACCTTTGTAATGTTACTTTTTGTTCTAATATTCCATTAACTCAATGGACCTCTCTCTTACCCATTACTAAGTAACACAGATATCTGTTTCTCTTTCCAGATTGTCACTCTCTGATTGAAACATTGCCATAAACAGAAAATACTTCTCAATATTAATAATGACTGGAGTGATGATGATTGATATAGACCTTGCTGGATGTGGTCTGTCACTTCTCTTGACATATACTACAGTCTATAAACTAGTGAGTAGGGGGAAAAAAATCCCCCTTGGCTTCGAAAACATTACAGCTGAATTTCATTTATCATTACTGGTTAAAGGATTACCTCGTTCTGACATTGGATTTGAAGAAAACGAACAGCACATTGTTCTCAAACTGAGGGTCACCTACAGGTCACCAGGAGTAATGTTTTCTCTGTCTAATGATTCCAAGAGTTTTATATGATATCTCAGTAGAAAGGGGGAGAAAATCACATGATGACTGTATACTTTCAGGTACATCTCTCAAAACAATTCCAGACATGTCTGTGCCGGAAAGAACCAAAGAGAATTATTATGTATGTTCTAAGTCAGCAAGAAGTTGAATACGTTTAGACAATGCTCCTAGATGGAAAGTGAAAAGGTTTCAAAATACAAACACATTGTGTGGAAATATCTGAAATTCGGCTATACAATTCAGCAATTTAATCTGAATTTTGGCAGGAATTTTGTTGGGGGAACTTGACCTGAGAAATACTTGGGATTCCCAGTTTTCTTAAAGGGTCAAAATATAAATCATGATTTGATTTTTTTTTTTTAAAAATGCCATTAATTCATAAATGGTACAATTACCACGTAAGTGCAGGGGATGGAGGGTTGCCACTGCAACTGGATTGGCCACCCTGCAATTACTGGACATTACAAGTGATGTGTAAACAAAGCTGTTACGTGGACAGTGGGATGTATCTTGCATTGGTGGTATCATGTGCGGGTGTGCAGGGGTTGCCACTGCAACTGGAACAACCACCCAGCGACCACTGCACATACAATTGATGTGTGAACAAAGCTAGTTTGTGGACAGTGGGGGTGTCTTGTGGTATCATGTGCTTATGTGCTACATGATCAGTGGGCCACTTGGCTATTTTACCACTATGGGATGATGGTTTCTAGTCAGTCTCCTGCTTAGTGTCCAGATGCTTAGGCTAAAGAAAACCCTCTTTCAATGTCCAATTTGACCAATAAACTCAGTTTTTTAATGTATTATTAAAATAAAATCATAGTGTGTCAAAAAAAATTGGTCTGCACTTTTATTAAAAAAAACTATTGTACTATCATTTAAATTTCTGTCACAGCTTCTACATTGTTACACATACTTGTAAATTGGATATAAAGCAAACTCATTTATTATGTGGTCTAAAATTATGGACCCCAAGATCCCCATTTTTCAGGTCTACAGTGTATTTGCAATGCATCCCTGTGTTATAAATTACCCCAGTAGATTCACCAGTGTTCACCAGGGATTTCTTATGATTTGTTCCCTCAACTTATGTCGACTTTTGAGTTTATTTCAGCATTAAAGCTTATATGAGGCGTTTTAATAAACAGTCGCGCTTCCATTAGATCTTGTTATTCCTTTACAGACCAATGTAATCTGCCTCTTTAAACAGATGCTGATTTTTTTTTTATCCTTTTCATACACATTACCAACAGGGCCGGCCTTAGGGGTGTGCGACCTGTGCGAGCGCACAGGGCGCAACACCCCAGGGGGCGCCGCCCGCCAGCTAAAAAAAAAAAAAAATAAGTTTAAAAAGATAAAGTTAAAAAAAGTAAAAAAAAAAAAAAAAAAAAACCCGGTAGAGGCACTGGGTGGGGGAGATCAAAAGATCCCCCCTCACCAGCCCTCTGCTCGGCATGCTCTGCTGTGTCGGGGAGGGGGCGGAGCTAACCGGCTGAGCGGTGTAGCTCCGCCCCCACCCTGTGAAGCAGAGAAGCTCCTGCATCACGGGGAGCTGCAGGCAGCAAAAGAAAGTGCTGCTCGGCTCCCCATGCCTGCATTAAGCATGGGGAGCCGAGCAGCACTTTCTTTTGCTGCCCACAGCTCCCCGTGAAGCAGACGCTGCTCTGCTTCACAGGGTGGGGGCGGAGCTACACCGCTCAGCCGGTTAGCTCCGCCCCCCCCTGATCAACACTTGCAGGGGAGGGGGGGGGGGAAGAGGCAGACTGAACAAGGGGAGAGAGAGACAGACAGAACAGGGGGAGGGGGAGAGAGAGACAGAACAAGGAGAGAGAGAGTCAGACAGAACAAGGGGAGGGGGAGAGAGAGAGACAGAACAGGGGGGGGAGAGAGAAAGAGAGAGACAGAATGGGGGGAGAGAGAGACAGAATGGGGGGAGTGAGAGACAGAATGGGGGGAGAGAGTGACAGAATGGGGGGAGTGAGAGACAGAACAGGGGGAGAGAGAGAGACAGACAGAACAAGGGGAGAGAGAGACAGACAGAACAAGGGGAGAGAGAGACAGACAGAACAAGGGGAGAGAGAGACAGACAGAACAGGGGGAGAGAGAGACAGACAGAACAAGGGGAGAGAGAGACAGACAGAACAGGGGGAGAGAGAGACAGACAGAACAGGGGGAGTGAGAGACAGAACAGGAGGAGGGGGAGAGAGAGACAGAACAGGGGGAGAGAGACAGAACGGGGGGGAGAGAGAGACAGAACACAGGTGTCTGGGGGGGGGAGAGACAGAACACGGGTGTCTGGGGGGGGTCTGACAACGGGGGGGGGACAGAACAGGGGGAGGAGAGACAGAACAGGGGGGAGGAGAGACAGAACAGGGGGAGGGGGGAGAGAGACAGAACAGAGGGAGAGAGAGAAAACAGGTATGGGGTAGTTAGAGCGAGACAGACGTGGCAAGGAAGAGGGAAGGGACACATACATAGGGGGGGGGGAGACGGGGGGCGCCACGGGGGAAGCCCGCACAGGGCGCTGGGACACTTAAGGCCGGCGCTGATTACCAACAAGCCCTATCCATGTTAAAATTATGATTTTATTTATATTTCCAATCTGATAAGTTTTAACTTTCTAATGTTTAATCATAAAATTTGGAGAAATCTCTGGGCTCCTTCCGTAGGCGCCGAATTTGCATTCTGATACGTTGATTGCTTTATTTAAAATTACAAATCAGCACCAACAAATTATGTCATTTTGAAGGAAGGCTATTCATATCGTCTCTCAAAATATCTGATATCCAGCTGTGTCTTTTGGTGCTCTAAAGAAGCCAATCTTCTTTGTATAAGAAGCAATCCTAAACATAGGCTGAAAGCACTCAGTTTCTACTAGAGATGGAAAACATATACTTGCTAAATTGTAAGAGAAAATTAAATTGGATTACCTCATGAAATTAATAATGACCGGCTTTCACCCCTATACTAAGCTTCTGTATGAGGTGCAGTCCTCCATATTAAAAAGTTGGACAACACTGCTCTAGACAGTGAAATTAAAATGCAGCTTCCAACGTAAGGAAGGACCATTTAAATCAAACGGGAGAGAAGGCCAACGCACATTACTGATCAAGATGACTTATATAAGCAGTCTGGTGACAGGAGGAGCAAATGAAAATCTGTAAAAATGTTACTGTATATTTTTTTTTATTGTGCTTTCCACTTAGGTTATTATTTTTTTTTTTTACTGTTTAGCACAGGGGTGTCCAAACTTTTTTCAAAGAGTGCCACATTTGATGAAGTGAACATGCGTGAAGGCCGACCATTTTGCCTGACATTCTTCGAACCATTAGAATGAAAAGCAAATTAACTATTTTATACAAAGTTTACTGCAAACGGCATACTTTTCATTTCGTTCAATAATATGCCAGTAGTATTTTGTCATTAATAAGCCACAGCCAATTTGCCCAATAATATGCCAGTATTATTTTGCCATTTAATATATGCCAGTATTTTGCCACTCAGTATGCCATTCTTTTGCCATTCAATATGCTAGTATTTTCCCACTCAATATGCCATTATTTGCAATTCAATATGCTAGTATTTTGCCACTCAATATGCCATTCTGTTTGCCACTCAATATGCCAGTTTTTTTTGCCATTCAATATGCTAGTATTTTGCCACTCAATATGCCATTCTTTTGCCATTCAATATGACAGTATTTTGCCATTAAATATGCCAGTATTTTGACACTCAATATGCCATTCTTTTGCCACTCAATATGCCAGTATTATTTTGCCATTCAATATGCTAGTATTTTGCCACTCAATATGCCATCCTTTTGCCACTCAATATGCCAGTATTATTTTGCCATTCAATATGCTAGTATTTTGACACTCAATATGCCATTCTTTTGCTATTCAATATGCCAGTATTTTGCCATGCAATATGCTAGTATTTTGCCACTTAGTATGCTAGTATTTTGCCCCTCAATATGCCATTCTTTTGCCATTCAATATGCTAGTATTTTGCCACTCAATATGCCATTCTTTTGCCATTCGATATGCTAGTATTTTGCCACTCAATACGACTTTCTTTTGCCATTCAATATGCCAGGATTTAGCCATTCAATATGCCAGTATTTTGCCACTCAATATGCCAGGATTTTGTCATTCAATATTATTATTTTGCTCGTTACATGAACCCCCATCCCCCCTTCCCCTGTACTCACCTCCTTGCTGCTCTGTTTTGAGGGAAACACAGCCACCGGAGTTTTTAAAATCTTTTTTCCCCGACGGCCGCATTTAGCTGATCACGGGACGCAATTGGCCCTTGGGCAGGACTTTGGACATGCCTGGTTTAGCATCTGGTTAACGAGAAATCTTTGAGTTTGGGATATTTGGATGCCAGAACTTGTGCTATTGAACTTCTGAAAAATAGGGGGTTACAACTACATGCTGTGTTTAAGCATGGCAGCTGACAGTCTATATTTGCCTATATTTTATGCTGGTCTTAATAAAGATCCCATGCCAGGACTGAAACATTGATGCACTGGACTATTTAATAAAATTTGTATTTTGTGTTGTAAGACAAGTCAGTTATCTGAAATATTATTTTTATTTTATGTGTTACTTAGGTTATGCTAGAAATATACTGCTAAAACTAAGGCCAAATGCTCTGCCCCCAAAAGTATATCATTATTTAACAAGAAATCATACTCCTTTAGACATTTTTTTACCTAGGTTGTCTGATGTATTACTTTTTTGCTATTATGCATCACTGTGGGATATGATGGCACTTTATAAATTAATAAATAAATATAATAACATTTTGTAGGCAGGCACTTCAATCTGGTCTTTTAAGACATGATAGGCAGTCCTATAAACAAACATAAGAACGATGTTAAATGAATGTCTCAAAGTCCAACTTTCTTTTTTGTTATAATTTTTGCTGCTTTTAACATATTTAATTGACTTTTATTTTAATCATTTATAGTGTGTAGTTTGGCAGCATCGGTGTGTGGACAATATAAATCAATGTAGTATCTGATGTGCTGGTATCCTAAAACAGTTCCCTCTTTAATTAATATTGATCTGATTTCACAGAAACATATAATAGATGACAGATAAGAAACACCTGGCTGTCTGTCTGTTTTCCTTTGAGTGCCATTATCCTTTAACCCTGTGAGTGCCAGTGCTGACCATTGCCGAAGGTTTTTATCACTATTATAGCACTTCTAGTTGGGCTATCTTTTGTAGTACAACACAAATAATCCTTTAAAAAAAAAAGGTCTCAGGCACTGGACCTTTTCATTCTGTCTGATATAATTGGTTGGGAAACAAGCTTATTTTCCCTGCCCCTTTACCAAGCCTTTTACCACATATCTTATCTAATCAGCCATTTTCATCACTGACCTCCATCTCATTTATTTTCTTTTACCTTTCCTTGCCAGCTCTTTTCTGGGGATATCTGGCTGTAAGACTCACCTGTCATAGCTTGTCCTGAGCAAAAGCCAACATTGCCAATTGGATGAAGCAGTCCTGTGGATTTCCACTAATACAGCCAAGTTACTTTGTGACCTCAGTGACTGCATTGCTTACAAAAACTCACCAATATATCAAAGCACAGTTGCTTGGAATAGTCGGACATAGGTTGAGATAAGCAACGGGAGTGGCATAACGCCAACAGTCACAACCAAATTCAGACACCTGTTAACTATTCTCTCCCAATTACAAAATAATGTGATTCCCTTTTATGATCTCATCCCAATTTTGTATTTCAACCCAACTGTTTACAACTCTGTGCTTTACTATGAGCGTTGTCCTATCATTTTTAAACTCAAGCAGAAACAGAGTGAATTTGTGGATTTTTTAATACCAATATTTGTTGGGCTTTTAGACATCATGTGGCCATAATGATAAAAGCTATTAAGCATGTCACGTATGAGACAGTTGATCACATTCTCTATGATACCATGTTGCGTTTGGTACTTCTGGAATGCCTGTGGAATAAAACTATTTCCTCATTTTTAACTAACGAACAACTGCTGAATTGTAGCAATTTGTATAAACAGGCTTCAAATCTCCAAGTGGACAAGCTCAGTCCCCCTTGCTGTGTGCCACATTATCTGAAATGTTAGTCATGGAGCTGATTGCCATTTGTAGGAATCGGAATGGTGACGAATCGTAAAAAAAAAACAAAGACTTTTTTTCCCACACGCAGCAATAAAGTCTCCAGTGATTAATTAAGGGCACAACGCCAATACAAGTGTCTTTGTATAAAGTGCAGTGGACAGGACAGCCTTAGGAAACCTAATGTCTTAAGTAGACGCCACAACATGTTTTTAATTATGTTCAGGAAAAAGAACAAGAATAGACTCTGCCAACTGCTTGGAAAGAAATTTTTTTCCGAAGAAAGATTAAAACAAAAAACAAAAAACAACCCAGAGCATTATTGATTTAACATAAGTGCCATTTGTTGGTCCTTTTGTAATTTCCTTATTAGTGTCATCATTTCAGAGTTTATATGTTTCCTTCTGGTGCACCATTTGGCATGCAGTCAGCTCCAAGCAATGCTACATTATAAATATAAAGTGACTAGATGCATGTTACTTCTACTAAATGTACCAATGGCTGACTGTAAGAGAAATTTCAAGACATCACAGTTGAATTTTAGAACTCCAGAGGCTAATATCCACTGACCCTCACTGTAATCTATAATTTTTAATTTATAACCTGGGGAAAAGGGTAGAAGTTAAATTCAGAATGCAGTTGTGTATGCACATTCAGTGACTGGGGTGAATGTAATGATTTCTTGGCTGAATATTTGTATTCCATGTTAAATAAATATTTTGAGTATTTCTAAAACGTAGACATACAGTATCTCACAAAAGTAAGTACACCCTTCACATTTTTGTAAATATTTTATTATATCTTTTCATGTGACAACAGTGAGCATGATCCCCTCCCTTCAGAGACTGGGCCACAGGGCAGTATTCCAAGATGATAACAACCCCAAACACAGCTCCAAGACGACCACTACCTTGCTAAAGAAGCTGAAGGTAAAGGTGGCCAAGCATGTCACCAGGGGTCTAGGACACTTCAGCGCAGCGACTTCAGCGCTGACAGTTCAGAGCGGCAGTTAGAACGCTGAACTGTCAGCAATGAAGAATAACGCGGACGCTTCATCAGACGCGGCTATGTAAGAGCTGACAGTTCAGCGCTGAACTGTCAGCTCTTAAAAATGTACAAGTTAAAATAAAATACTCCCCACTAATAAATGAATCCCCCCACAAAGTGCCCCCTCAAACCCTGATACTAAAATTAACCCCAAAACCACAATACTAAAATTAACCCCAAACCCTAATACTAACCCCCAAAACCTAATACTAACCCCCTAAACCCTAATACTAACCCCCGAACCCTCATACTAACCCCCTAAACCCTAATACTAACCCCCGAACCCTAATACTAACCCCTTAAACCCTAACACTAACCCCCGAACCCTAATACTAAAATTAACCCCCTAAACCCTAATACTATAATTAACCCTGAAGCCTAAAAACTAATTCTAACCACCCTAAACCCCAATACTAAAATTCTAATTCTAACCCTCTATCTTCTAACTCTAACACATTAAAACTCACGTTTAGCGATGAAATATTCCACGATGAGCTGTTGTGTGGTGAAGTGACGGCTGTGAAGCGGCTATGCGGATGCAGCCACAATGAAGTGTCCCATCCCCTGTCGCCAGACCTAAGCCCTATTGAGCATCTGTGGGGCTTCCACAAACAGAAGGCGCACCAGCTCTGTGATGTCATCATGGAGGAGTGGAAGAGGACTCCATTGGAAACCTGTGTAGCTTTGGTGAACTCCATGCCCATGAGGGTTAAGGCAGTGCTGGAAAATAATGGTGGCCACACAAAATATTGACACTTTGCGCCCAATTTGGACATTTCCACTGAGGAGTGTACTCACTTTTGTTGCCAATGGTTTAGACATTAATGGCTGTGTGTTGAAATATTTTGAGGGGACAGCACATTTACACTGTTATACAGGGTGTACACTTACTACTTAACATTGTAGCAGAGTGTCATTTTTTCAGTTTTGTCACATGAAAAGATATAATAAAATATTTACAAAAATGTGAGGTCTGTACTCACTTTTGTGAGATACTGTATACTTTTATGACCTGAAGGTCGCCTCTCCCAGATCCTTCATTAAATCACCTGTATTCAAGTATGTGTATAGAAATGCACAAACTGTGAGAGTAAATTCTAAAAATATTTATAAGAAATATAAAGACATTGGCTCCAGACAATGCAACGGAAGAATATGTTTATTCAAAACGTAATTTGTGATGTATTAAATGTTTAATGAATGGATCACAATAGCACTTAAAAAGTCAGCATCCCACCAGTTTCTGGATCCACAATGCCATTATCAAGGCATAATCACATACGTCCCAATCACATGATCATAGATAATAAGACAGCTTGATTGTCAATGTTAGTTAATTATGGATTATTATATATATGTATTGGGTGCACAATAAAGTCACTGTACACATCTGTTTATAGACCATAGCCAGGGTCGGCCCAAGATAATGTGCTGCCTCGGGCGAAGGATAAAATGCTGTCGCACAGACACATACATCAGAATAAATTTTTCAATAAATGTCCCCCTATAAGTGTTTTTTTTACCTCTCATGGCATCTGCAGAGTGGTGGTCTTGAGGTCCAGAGCGGTCTGCATAGGTGAATTAATAATTACACAAAAACCTAAATTCAGGGTTTTGTAGTGGTAAGTCTTCCAGAGATAATATAATCACTAATGTCATCTTCAAAACTATACCTACAACAATCTTTATAATAAATACTCCCACATAGTTAGTAATTCAAGTTATACTAATAGAGGCAAAAATCTAAAATTAGGTAATTCCATTCTAAATAATGAGTTGATGGTTGGAAGAGATGTGAAATGTGATGCCAGGATATTGTATATTAACCACACCTTTGCAAACACTACAAACTATAATAAACTTTATATTACATTCCTGAGGTACATCAAGCCCCAATAAAGTAAACATTCAAGACAATGATATAGCCTCAGACAATATTACACAATACTTTTTCTTATACCAGATTTGTAAGGATTCTTGGCATAGAACTGTTATAATCTCGAGTCCACTAACATTTGGCAACTTAGTTATAGTATTTTATTTTATGGCATGATGATTTATCAGTATATTACAGTATTTCATGACTAAAACATAAAGAATGTAGATGT
This sequence comes from Pelodytes ibericus, assembly GCA_036172795.1. Lineage (NCBI taxonomy): Eukaryota > Metazoa > Chordata > Amphibia > Anura > Pelodytidae > Pelodytes > Pelodytes ibericus. The sequence goes on from CM069862.1 coordinate 139,134,276, forward strand.
TAATACTCAGAATTTTGTGTCGGCTCATCAATATTTGGGGCATTATGTCAAGACCTCATTCTGTCGGAAAAAAAATTATGTTTGATGACAAAATTAAGTAACATATATTTGAAATTGATTCTTTGTCCACATTAAAATAAATTTATATGCCAAGTTTTGATTTTGCAACAAACTGTTCGAAGTTTTTTTTATAGTGTGTACTCAATAAGCACTGATTTGTAGTGCGACTACTTAGTACCCAGGAATTTACATAAAAAGCGGTAGTTTGGGAAGTTTTCAGCATGAAAACTATAGGATTTTGGCTACCCAATATGCCCCGGATAGGGGCCATGCAGTTTTTTTAATATTTAGAATAGATGGATTTATTCTTATTTTTGGATGGCCCCTGTCCAGGGCCAAAGATGAGGCCCAAGGGTGTTACAGATCAATGCTGGCTCTGGGGCTTTTGTCTGGTCACCAGATCCAATGAAGGGATCATTTATTTTTACTGGGGGGCAACGGAGGCATTTTGCCAGCCTCTTGACCCCATTGGGTCTGCTTTATTTTATTGAAGGCCTGGGCTGATCTTAATCGACTTTATGGGGAATGGAAGCCATTTTGCCTGCTCATACCGTTCATGTTAGGAGGGGCCAGGGCTGTTAGACCTGCCTCTGGTATATTATATAGAGGGATGGTAGCAATTTCCCAGCTCCATTTCTTATATGCTACATGCATGACCCCAAATATGGAATGGGAGACTCTCAGCCCCACCTATTCGATGGCCCATCGAGGGTAGCTTGACATTCAGTTACTGATATGTCCCCAATGTGCCGAAAGTAGTCCGGACTTCGGAGGCACCATTTCTGGGCCATATTTGTATGGTATTATTGCCTTTTATTGACATAATTCTTTTATAAACATTATACTATTAGTTTGGTCTACCAGATGTGTTAAAATAGTTTAACTGTTCAACAGAACAAAGAGATTGTGCTTCTAAAAGTACCATGCCAAGAATATATATTTGTATCTATATATTATATATATATATATTTTTTTTTATGACACATATACTGTAGAACAAAGCAATGTATTATTGTCTGAGCTAAGATTATTGTCTGAGCTAAGATTATTGTCTGCAATATTTATTTTATTAGAACATTATATGTCCCTGGAATTCAAAGGAGTTGATATTTTGCTTAGCAAGAAGATTTGTAAAGCAAGCTAAACTGATCAATGCACTAAGCATACCTTGCAACATGTAAAATGGCCATAGAGGAACAGTTTCATTTTAAAAGAGTCACATATGGTTAGGGTTGCCATCCTGCTGGTTTTTACCATCAGGCTGGTTAAAAAAATGGCTTTAGGCCAATGTTTAGTCTACAGACACAATAGCATAGGTCAGAGGCGTCCAACGTGCGGCCCGCGGGCCAAATGCGGCCCGCCGGGCATCGAGGTGCGGCCCGCCCGTCCGGTAGCCGCACCTCGAACTGCACACCGCACGAGAAGCTGTGTCGTGGAACAAAGTTCCCTACACGCTTCTGTGTAGGGAACTTCGTTCCCCGATACAGCTTCCAGTGCGGTGTGCAGTGCACAAATCCCCTCGTCTGCCCTGCGCATGAGGGAGGGAAGAAGCGCACCGGGAGCCCACAACCTCTACAGCCACGTGTGTGGGGTAAGTGTATGTATGTATGTGAGTGTGTGTATCAATGTGTGTGTGGGTTAAGTGTATGTATGTGAGTGTGTGTATCAATGTGTGTGTGGGTTAAGTATATGTATGTGAGTGTGTGTATCAATGTGTGTGTGGGTTAAGTGTATGTATGTGAGTGTGTGGGTTAAGTGTGTGTGTATAAATGTGTATTAGTGTGTGGGGTAAGTGTATGTATATATGTGAGTGTGTGTATCAATGTGTGTGTGGGTTAAGTGTAGGTGTGTATCAATGTGTGTGTGGGTTAAGTGTATGTATGTATGTATGTATGTATGTATGTATGTGAGTGTGTGTATCAATGTGTGTGTGGGTTAAGTGTATGTATGTATGTATGTATGTGAGTGTGTGTATCAATGTGTGTGTGGGTTAAGTGTGTGTGTGTGTGTATAAATGTGTGTGTGGGTTAAGTGTATGTATGTATGTATGTATGTGAGTGTGTGTATCAATGTGTGTGTGGGTTAAGTGTATGTATGTATGTATGTATGTATGTGAGTGTGTGTATCAATGTGTGTGTGGGTTAAGTGTATGTATGTATGTATGTATGTGAGTGTGTGTATCAATGTGTGTGTGGGTTAAGTGTGTGTGTGTGTGTGTATAAATGTGTATTAGTGTGTGGGGTAAGTGTATGTATATATGTGAGTGTGTGTATCAATGTGTGTGTGGGTTAAGTGTATGTATGTGAGTGTGTGTGTATAAGTGTGTGGGGGGGGGTAAGTGTATGTATGCGAGTATGTGTATCTATGTGAGTGAATGTTAAGTGGGTGTGGGGTAATTGTGTGTGTATAAATGTGTATGTGTGTGGGGTAAGTGCATGTATGTATGTGAGTGTGTGTGTGTGGGGTAACTGTATGTATGTGAGTGTGTGTGTGGGGTAACTGTATGTATGTGAGTGTGTGTGTATAAATGTGTGTGAGTGGGGTAAGTGTATGTATGTGAGTGTGTGTATAAATGTGGATGTGTGTGGGGGTTAAGTGTATGTATGTTTGTGAGTGTCTGTATAAATGTGTATGTGTGTGGGGTAAGTGTATGTATGTGAGTATGTGTGTATAAATATGTGTGTGGGGTAATTGTGACTGTGTGTGTGGGAAGGGGGGGTAAGTGTGACTGTGTATGCATGTGTGTGTTAGTAGTTAATGTGACCACTACACATTAGTGTAAAATATATATATATATATATATACATACACACACATGTATATAATTATATATATTGTTCTCTGAATTAATGAAAAATGAATGCGGCCCACGCACGCATACATTTCTAGCGAAGTGGCCCTTTGCAGAATAAACTTGGACGCCCCTGGCATAGGTGGTATTTTTTTTGAAGAAAAGGTGGAGTTGATACCATCACAGATGAGATTCAAGTGTTTTTAACCTACTTTATAAGCAATATGTTTACATACTACAGTAGTGAAGGCAATTAGAACAGTAAATGATTTACACAAACAGATTTATATATCCAGTTCATTTACAGTAGTTCATGGCACATTTATGTGTTTAATAGCTGTGGAGCTCCACGATGAACTCTACATTGAACATTTCTGTGAGTTTAAATGCTGTGGAGGTCTATGCAGAGTCGTACAAAATAGCGCGTGTGGGGCGGGACACTCAGGATGCACCCCTGGCAGACACAGTAAATTGCGATGATAAATCTTCCCTTGCATCTGTAGCTGGTGTATGGGAGATACCATCTGATAGGATGTGTCTAACAGCGGTGGCCATACAGAGGAAGCAGGGGATTACCAGTGAGTGCTGAGAAGAGTAGAGTGCCATTGGCTCCATGATATAATAACATCCCACTCATCACTATGAGTTTTATTGCTGTTTATCTCTGTGATATACTCAAACATACCCCACAATACTGTGAGTTGTATTGCTGTGGTGTACTGATGTGAAGATGTCTAATTTCAGAGCATCCAACCAAAACACTAAGAACTGAACAGTTCTGGGCTTGAACAGTACTAAGGTCATATGTATGTGTGATGTACACAACATGTATGCACACAGCAGCATGTACACATGCAATTAGAGACCACATTTTTTTTAAAGGACACAGTATGTCACGTTTGAGTATACACACAGGCCTGTATATATGTATATTTCTATATATTTCCCATTCAAACTTATTTACATATCCTAACACACAAAAAACATTATTTATATTATATACATCTTTAGGATGCTTTGGGAACTATGTAGGTTTCAGATAATAATGTTTAAATTCTAATATTGTGTATACAGTCACACACTACCATTCACTTACATATTTAATTATTTTTTATGAAAACATCATCAGATGAGTAGCAAAAAGAAATGAAATACAAGACATCTGTAGAGTGAAAATCATTTGAAGGATTGCTAAAGGTATACACTCAAGAATATATCTTGAATCAGAATATAATTAGTAAAAGTCAACATGGTTTTGTGACAAGACAGGTCTTGTCAAACAAACTTAATAACTAGACATGTGCATTCGTTTTCGGACGAATGCATTTTCGGACGAAAATAGCATTTTCGTCCATTCGTCCGAAAAACGAATAACGAAAATTTTAACTAACAAAATCCGAATGAACGAATGGTTAATAAACGAAAATCATTCGTTCATTCGTCCATTCGTCCATTCGTGCTATTGGCATTCTAAACCGAAATAGAGTCGGTTTACAATACCAATAGCATTGTACTACATTCCATACATGGAACGACATGAATGACTTTCGGTTTATGGAATGCATGTAATGCTTTTAGCTTCCTATAAACCGAAATTGAGTTCCCATTCATACGAATAGGTCAATTGACCTATTCGTATGAATGGGGACTCTTTCGGTTTATAGAAAGCCAATAGCAGCATGTATTCTATAAGCCGAAAGTCTTTAAAACAAACGACGTTCGGTTTATAGAATACATGTAATGCTATTGCTGTTCTATAAGCCGAAATACTTTCGGCTTATAGAACAGCAATAGCATTACATGTATTCTATAAACTGAACGTCGTTCGTTTTAAAGACTTTCGGCTTATACAATACTATTGGCATTCTATAAACCTAACTAGAGTCCCTCCTCATTCATAAGAATTTCTTATGAATGGGGACTCGACTCTAGTTCGGTTTATAGAAAGCCAATAGTATTCTATAAGCCGAAAGTATTTAAAACGAAAGACGTTCGGTTTATAGAATACATGTAATGCTATTGCTATTCTATAAACCGAACGACTTTCGGTTTATAGAATAGCCATAGGATTACATGTAGTACATAAGCCGAAAGTCTATAAACCGAAAGTCGTTCGGTTTATAGGCTGTCGGCATTTAACTATACAGAGACAGAGTCTCCATTCATAAAATTATGAATGGAGACTTTGTCTCCGTGTAGTAAAATGCCGAAAGCCTATAAACCGAACGATCGGTTTATAGACTTTCGGCTTATGTAATACATGTAATCCTATGGCTATTCTATAAACCGAAAGTTCGATTTATAGAATAGCAATAGGAATACATGTATTCCATAAACCGACAGCCTATAAACCGAACGTTCGGTTTATAGGCTGTGGGCATTTTACTACACGGAGACAAAGTCTCCATTCATAATTTTATGAATGGAGACTCTGTCTCCGTATAGTTAAATGCCGGCTTTTAACTATACGGAGACAAAGTCTCCATTTATAATTTTATGAATGGAGACTCTGTCTCCGTATAGTTAAATGCCCACAGCCTATAAACCGAACGTTCGGTTTATAGGCTGTGGGCATTTAACTATACGGAGACAAAGTCTCCATTCATAATTTTATGAATGGAGACTCTGTCTCCGTATAGTTAAATGCTATTGTATTCTATAAACCGACTCTATTTCGGCTTATAGAATGCAATAGTACTACGAATGGACGAATGAACGAATGATTTTCCTTTATTAACCATTCGTTCATTCGGCTTTAGTTAGCTTAGCATTTTCGTTCTTCATTTTTCGGGCGAATGGACGAAAATGCAATTTTCGGACGAAAATGCATTCGTCCGAAAACGAATGCACATGTCTAGTATATATTCACATGTAAATTGCTTTTTTAATAAAAAATTATGATATAAAATATCTTGTTTTTATTTCCTTTTATGTGACAATGCTGCCTCTCTCTTTCCCTTGCCCCCAGATTTGTCGCTCTCCCCCCCTTAGTGTTGTCTCTCTCTCACCCTCCCTTTGGCTCCCCCCTCGCTCCCCTTGTGTCTGTCTCGTCCCCCCTTCCCTCCCCTTGTTTCTTTCGGCCCCCCCCCCTTGTTATTCTGTCCCCCCCTCACCTGTTTCTTGCTCCCTGGTGGCTAGTGGGGGCAGCCGGGGGATGTATGCTGCATGACCGCCGGGACTTCTATGATGAAGCTGGGTACTTCCGGCTTCCTCATAAAAGTCCTGGCTGTCGTTCCGGGCGGCAGCAGGGGAGGTCTCGCTCATCGCGCAGACATCCTCCGCTGCCTCGCTAGCCACCAGGGAGAATCGGGCAGCTGGGGGATGTCTGCACGAATCGTGCAGACAACCTCCATGCTGCCCGACACTTCCGTCTATTATGTATAGTGCATACATCCCCCGGCTGCCCCCACTAGCCACCAGGGAGCAAAAAACAGGTGAGGGGGGGACAGAATAACAAGGGGGGGGGGGCAGAGAGAAACAAGGGGAGGGAATGGGGGAAGAGACAGAAACAAGGGGAGGGGGGCAGAGAGAAACAGGGGGAGGGAAGGGGGGAAGAGACAGACACAAGGGGAGCGAGGGGGGAGCCAAAGGGAGGGTGAGAGAGAGACAACACTAAGGGGGGGAGAGCGACAAATCTGGGGGCAAGGGAAAGAGAGAGGCAGCATTGTCACATAAAAGGAAATAAAAACAAGATTTTTTTTATATCATAATTTTTTATTAAAAAAGCAATTTACATGTGAATATATACTAGACATGTGCATTCGTTTTCGGACGAATGCATTTTCGTCCGAAAATTGCATTTTCGTCCATTCGCCCAAAAACCGAAGAACGAAAATGCTAAGCTAACTAAAGCCGAATGAACGAATGGTTAATAAAGGAAAATCATTCGTTCATTCGTCCATTCGTAGTACTATTGCATTCTATAAGCCGAAATAGAGTCGGTTTATAGAATACAATAGCATTTAACTATACGGAGACAGAGTCTCCATTCATAAATTTATGAATGGAGACAAACGTATAGTTAAAAGCCGACAGCCTATAAACCGAACGTTCGGTTTATAGGCTGTGGGCATTTAACTATACGGAGACAGAGTCTCCATTCATAAAATTATAAATGGAGACTTTGTCTCCATATAGTTAAAAGCCGGTGTTCTGACAAATTTCTGGAGCAAATTCTCCTGCGCAATCGCAGGAGAATTTGCTCACTGCGCATGCGCATAAAGTTACAGCTGATAACTCAGCTGTAACTTTGTGACCACCGCGCATGAGCCAGCTGCGCAACTCACCTCCCGCCCCCCTCACACCCCCCGCACACCCCTTCTTACCAGATCATCGACCACAGCGATACACAGCGCATGCGCACGCCTATCCAGCCGTTTAGGAATGCGCGTGTCCGATGTTGTGTTCTTAAGGTGGTAAGTAACACGGGGCGTCGCGACATAAGGGGGCAAGCATCCTGGTGAGGGCTGCCTCATCTTGATGGGATTTGTGATCCTCCTGCTGCATCAATAATACGCATGCGCTGTGTATCGCTGTGGTCGATGATCTGGTAAGAAGGGGTGTGAGGGGGGCGGGAGGTGGGTTGCGCAGCTGGCGCATGCGCGGTGGTCACAAAGTTACAGCTGAGTTATCAGCTGTAACTTTATGCGCATGCGCAGTGAGCAAATTCTCCTGCGATTGCGCAGGAGAATTTGCTCCAGAAATTTGTCAGAACATCGGCATTTAACTATACGGAGACAGAGTCTCCATTCATAAAATTATAAATGGAGACTTTGTCTCCGTATAGTTAAAAGCCGGCATTTAACTATACGGAGACAGAGTCTCCATTCATAAAATTATGAATGGAGACTTTGTCTCCGTGTAGTAAAATGCCCACAGCCTATAAACCGAACGTTCGGTTTATAGGCTGTCGGCTTATGGAATACATGTATTCCTATTGCTATTCTATAAACCGAACGTTCGGTTTATAGGCTGTGGGCATTTTACTACACGGAGCCAAGAGAGGTAGTGCTCACTGCCAAGAGAGGTAGTGCTATCAACCAGTATAGATGCATTTAAAAATGGTCTGGATGTTTTTTTAGAAAAACAGAACATACAGTGCTATTAATAATAGAATAAGCATTAATAATAGAGCCCTTTGGAGTCAATAAGGAATTTTTCCCCCTAGGAGGCAAAATTCGAAATAGCTTCCTTAGGGGTTTTTGCCTTCTTTTGGATCGAAAGCTGGAATGATAGGTAGAAGGGTTGAACTTGATGGACTTGTGTCTTATTTCAGCCTAAATTACTATGTTACAATGACATTGACAAGGTTAGAAACAATGGTTTTTAATAATTGTGTTCTTCAAACTTGCATACCTATAGCATTCTAATTGTCAATTTGTTGAGGTAATATAAAGAGATTATTGTCTGTCTCTGACATATGTTCTTCATTGTGATGCAAACACCTCAAATAACTTTTTTCCCATCTTCCCATATTTTCTTTTTATTGGCTAGTCTGAGATATGGCTTTTTCTTTGCACCTCTGCCCAGAAGGCCAGCATCCCAAAGTCAACATAATGATATGTAGACCGTTGTTTTGTGGGTTATGTTTAATGAAGCTGCCAGTTGGAGACTTGTGAGGCATCTGTTTCACAAACTAGACTCTCTAATGTGCTTATCCTCAATTGTGCTCTGAAGCCTCCAATTTCTCTTTCTATTCTGGTTGGAGTTTTCCCTGTTGTGTAAAGGGAGTTGTACACAGCGTTGTATGAGATCTTTAGTTTCTTACAATTTCTCGCTTAGAATAGCATTCATTTCTCAGAACAAGAATAGGCTGACAGGTTTCTGAAGAGATTTATTATGGCCATTCTAAGCCTGTAATCGAACCCACAAATGCTGATACTCCAAATACTTAACTAGTCTAATGTTTTCTAACAAGGATGTCAAACTTTTGAATGATAGTGTTATTTAAATATATATATGTATATATACAAGCAAGTCCAAAAGGAAAGCACTCACCCAAAGTAGCAATTATTATAACGGGGTGCTGCTGAAGACCAAATAATATACACCGAAGGTCTGAAGGGATCAGTTCACTCACATCAAACCAGTCACAAACGCACAAATATACTTAAAACATCTTTCAAAGATAACAAAATTGGAGATTTAGTCATGTTATATGGCCATATTATCCTTAGCCCACCACTACATCAAAGTACTCCAATGTAGGTATGTCCTAACAATAAATACTTTTTTGCTTGCATGGGGCTCTATTCCGGGAATCTGATGGAACCAGGGACCTGGAATCTGAGACAAAAGATCCTGTTATGGGACAGTCCCATCCAATGTGATGTTATGTGATCACTCTACACTTCAATGCTTGTAGTGATACATAGGAAACACCTGCACAATGATCATCCTGTGCAGCTCTGTTGGCGTCCTCCAGTTAGGTCCCAATTGGTGATTTAGGAGTTCAAATAGGAAAAAAGAAGATTTGCGCGAGAAATCCCACGAAAAAGTCCCAAAAGATAGTTAGTATATTGCAAAAAACACAATAAAAATGAAAATAATGAACACTTATATTGTCAGCTTACACAAGCTTACCTACATTTGTGCCTGCCAGGAGTACCGTATTTGCTCGATTATAAGACAAGGGTTTTTCAGAAAAAAAATTCTGAAAAATCCCCCTCGTCTTATAATCGAGGTTGTCTTATAATCTGACCTCAAATTGAGGTCAGACTATAAGACTGGGACCTAGGTCCCCCACAGAGCTGCAGGGGACCTGGATCCCCCTCTCTAACAGCAGGGGATGTCTGCACGATGAGCGCAGACTCCCCCTGCTGCCGCCCGGCACGACCACCTGGACTTCTGTGATGAAGGTACTTCCGGCTTCGTCATAAAAGTCCCGGCGGTCGTGCCGGGCGGCAGCAGGGGAGGTCTGCACTCATCGCGCAGACATCCTCTGCTGCCCCACTAGCCACCAGGGAGAATCGGGCAGATGGGGGATGTCTGCACGATACGTGCAGATATCCTCCATGCTGCCCGACACTTCTGTCTATTATGACGGACCAGCTGTCCGTCATAATAGACGGAGGTGTCGGGCAGCATGGAGGATGTCTGCACGTATCATGCAGACATCCCCCGGCTGCCCCCACTAGCCACCAGGATCATGAAACAGGTGAGGGGGAGGAAGGGGGCAGAGAGACAGGGGAAGGGAGGGGGCCAGAGAGACAGGGGGAGGGAGGGGGACAGAGCAACAAGGGGAGGGAGGGGGGAAGAGAGACAGGAGGAGAGGGGGACAGAGCAACAAGGGGACGGAGGGGGGAAGAAACAGAGACAAGGGGAGGGGGGGAAGAGACAGAGACAAGGGGAGGGGGGGAAGAGACAGAGACAAGGGGAGGGGTGGAAGAGACAGAGACAAGGGGAGGGAGGGGTGGAAGAGACAGAGACAAGGGGAGGGAGGGGTGGAAGAGACAGAGACAAGGGGAGGGAGGGGGGATAGAGAGACAACACTAAGGGGAGGAGAGAGAGAGAGAGAAAAATGGGGGCAAGGGAAAGAGAAAGGCAGCATTGGCACATAAAAAGAAATAAAAACTAGAAATACATTTTTTGATATCATAATTTTTTTATTAAAAAAGCACTTTAATGTGAATATATACAAGTTGAACTTTTTTCCTATAGGGTAGTCTTATATTCAGGCTTTTAGTTTTTTTCCTAATGGAATATCCAAAGTTTGGGGGGTTGTCTTATAATCAGGGTCGTCTTATAATCGAGAAAATACGGTAGTTCAGTATCATTGTTTAGAAACTGTGAGAAACCAGAAGCATCTAAATAAAAACTATGAGGTAAGAAATTCAGCCCCATAAAGTGTTTTTATATTAAGTGCATGTAAAAAGCCAGTGATCTTCAAAAGCACTGCAGTGAAAAGCTGTATTAATTGTACAACAATATTTTTACCACTAGCAGATTCAAACATGCATTAACTAAAAAAACAAACAGGAAAATGGAGAGTTAACATTTCTATTATTCTCATGGAAAGCAAATCTGATTTTGCTTGTCATTACACCAGGTAAAAAATCCTTTCAACCAGTCATTATTTTGTGGTCTCAAGGGACTAGGCCGCAGATTCCCATCCTACACTGTAGCTATTTTCTCATACTAACGTTTTATACACACTGCTCAGACACAATACGGACTCCCTGGCTCCCCAAAGGCAACAGGGCATCCGTTTATAGTAAATCAGAAGTGTCACCCTTGGCAACCGGTAGCATTGAAATAGTTATTCAGCTTTACATTTGCTGGCACTTAGGATTATTTCTTTCATGCCTGATAGCCAAATTACAATATGGCAGGTCTCCCCTGAGTCAAAGGATCATTAGTGCCAGCTCACAACATACTTTCAACTGATCTGCCATTTCATTTACAGCTGCCACTCAAACACAGGGATATGCAAATCAGGGTGGGTCCATAGGCATCCAATTACTGCGCTGTATGCTCATTGCAGCTTCTGTTAATGACTGGCAGTCATTTTGCCGACAGGAAGGATTGAGAAGAGCGCACACGGGATCTCCCCAAGGAAGTCGTCTAGGCTAGATTTTTACATTCGATTTCCATACATTTCTTTTTATTTTCCTGTGTGTTTGACCTGAAAAAACTTCTGGCTCGCGATTTAGCTAATTTTAAAAAAAGTATCTGGAGCTGGCAATGAAAAGGTTAAAGTGATTAAACAAAAAGTTGGAAGAATGCACATTTCATGCCAATTATATTTTGATGTTACCTGTGGGGCACATGGTGTCATAGATAGACGTGACTGCCTTGGTAACAATTTGCTGGGTCTTGGAAAAAAAGCTTCTAATTACCTCTAATGCTTAACAGTGCATAACAGCCAATGACTAAAGGACTGCTGAGTAAACAGGACTGACATATATTATGCCTTAATGGGGATTAGCATGGGCATTTTGCTACCTGTGATGTGTACCTTTAAATGTCATGTGATTCCAAAGTTAAGTCAGGTTTACGAGATTAACATTGACTTCTTCTTCCACTATTGCTAGTTCTGCCTTCTGGATATGATCAAGAAATCAGTAGACAGTTGGGTAGAAATCAACACCTAATGGATCAGTGGGTGAAAGTCGTGACTTGTTCATGTTCAAATCCATTACATAGCCAAAAAATAAGCTCATGTTGACTTTCTGATGGTATTTTTAACTAGATGTTGGAAATTATTACAAGAATACTTTATAATATGAATACTTGTTACATGCAACTGATCTAGTCAAATACATTGACAAATGTGAATCTAAACATACAACAATGACCTTAAACGACTCCAAGACACTAATTTATCATAACGCACACAACCTACTAGTGATGGCAAACTTTTTGCAGACCTCAAAGTGCCAACACCGCAAATTAAGGAAAGGAAGTTTGTTCAGTAAATATAAAATCACACACACAAGCATATACTCACACTCACTCACATTCATGCACACACACACATACATACATACTTGTAAACATACAGTACATGTATAAAGACACATATTCGCACACATACAGTACATGCATACATACACACACTTACATACTCACACACATAGAGTAAATGCATACACACACACACACACACACACACACACGTATGATTCTACTGGGGGATAAATGCATCAATTTGTATAATACTATGCATAATGTTTATCCCTTCTTTCCTGATATCTTAAGGAAGAAAAGGACAGCAGCACATGGGTTGCATTTGAGAAGCCACCAGGTACCTTACACCCATCCTTTTTCATCTAAATGTACATACACACATTGCATTAATTATAAATGTATTTGAATTGAATGTGTGCAAGGTGTTTGCATATGTATATATATATATATATATATATATACACATTTAGACTGAACAGAATTGGTGCATTGAGATATGAGAAAAGAGTCAAAAGCAGTTTATAAATGTCATTTCAGAATACATATACATAATAATTGCACTTACATAAACCTACATTATTTACGGCTATCAGTGTGCTAGCTGCCTTTGCGTGACACACAGGTTTTATTTTTTACTTTCATGAAGATGTGTGTTCCCTGCGTGATGGTGGTGCTCCGCCAACTCAAGACATCACACTCCACCAATCGAAGCAGTCAGCATGCAACACGCAGTGCCATCAGCGCTGATACTAACCTAGTATCAGCAAGATGACTGCACGCTGCCCTACATCCGCCAAAATAATCTGTCTGTTGCCAACCTGGCCGCATGCCACACCGGAAGGCTTGGCATGTAATTTGTGGCATGCATGCCATAGGTTCGCCATCACCAGAGCCGGACTGGCCCACCGTGATACCGGGAAAAATCCCGGTGGGCCCCCTGCCCCAGCGCTGCCTTGGCCACTTAAAGCCAATCGGCGGCGGCCGGCACTTTGAAAAGTTCGGCTGCTGCAACATCCGGTGGCAGTAGGTGAATTTCTTAAAGTGGTAACAGCCACCGAACTTCTTAAAGTGGCTGCGGCTGACAAATTGCTTAAAGTGACGACAGGCCACATGCTTTAAAAAATTTGCCTGCTGCCGCTGGATGTTGCGACAGCAGTTCCATTGTGGGATGGGTAGGGGAGGAAGAGACAGCAGGGTGAGTGAGAGACACTACACGGCGAAGGGGGGAGAGTAACACTACAGGGGGAAGGGGGGGAGAAAGACGCTACATGGGGAAGGGGGGGAAACACTACAGGGGGAGGGGGGAGAAATACACTACAGGGGGTGGGCGGGGGATAAAGACACTACAGGGGGAAGGGGGGAGACAGACACTACAGGGGAAGGGGGGGAGAAAGACACTACAGGGGGTGGGCGGGGAGAAAGACACTACAGGGTGAAGGGGGAAGAGTGACACTACAGGGGAAGGGGGAGAGAGAGACACTGCAGGGGGAAGGGGAGAGAGAGAGACACAACAGGGGGAAGGGGGAGAGAGAGACACTACAGGGGAAGGGGGGGAGAAAGACACTACAGGGGGTGGGCGGGGAGAAAGACACTACAGGGTGAAGGGGGAAGAGTGACACTACAGGGGAAGGGGAGAGAGAGACACTACAGGGGGAAGGGGAGAGAGAGAGACACAACAGGGGGACGGGGGAGAGAGAGACACTACAGGGGGGTGAGAGACAGACACTACAGGGGGGTGAGAGAGAGACACTACAGAAAGGAAAGAGAGAGAGATGCTACAGAAATGAGAGAGCGAGATATGCTACAGAAATGAGAGAGAGCGAGAGACACTACAGAAATGAGGGAGAGCGAGAGAATCTACAGAAATAAGAGAGAGACACTACAGAAATGAGAGAGAGAGAGAGAGAGACGCTACAGAAATTATAGAGAGATGCTACAGAAATGAGAGAGATGCTACAGATATGAAAGAGAGCGAGAGATGCTACAGAAATGTGAGAGAGCAAGAGATGATACAAGTTGTGAGAAAGCGAGAGACGCTACAGAAAGGAGCGAGAGAGACTCTACAGAAAGGAGATCAAGAGAGACTCTACAGAAATATGTACACAAGGATATGTCTCATACACTGCCCTGATAAATACCTCTGTACAAGGCAATTCATATAACTTTTTGTATATACTGGAGTTATATATTGCCTTAGGCAGGCTTATATATTAGTCTTATCTATAAATAATACACTGTTCAGATGTGCTTTTAAAATACATGGCTTTCCCTTTTATGAACAAAAAATATATATTATGCTATGGGGCTGGTTTACAAATGTTATGCTATGGGGCATTCAACCATTTTATTAATTTGGTAGTTTTGAACATTTCTGGTAAAGAAGGTTTGGCTCTGTCAAATGCTTGCCTCTTTGCTATTTAGAGTATGGGTGAATATCCACTAAGAGGTACTATCCATGAGGTGCCACTGTTCTGTAAGCCTACATGCTCTCATTCTTTTTCTCATCATTCTGTGACTAAGCTTTTGAACAGCTCTATGGCTGAGAATACAATATTTGCAAATGTTATGATATAATGATATGGAATCATAAATTAAGGGTTAGTTTCTAAGATAAAAATATTCCAATGGACCACTATTTACGGACCATAATCTTTAGCTGTCTGTCATTTGTAGGAATTTGAGACCAAGAGGGTACAAGTTTGGCAGAAGCCTGCTGGGCCTTTATGGTACACTCTTCACCTCTGGACTAACGGTGATGAATTAAGCTTGGTCCACACCAGCATGCCCACTTTTATGGCAGCAACAACCCTTTTCTGGGTTGAGCTGTCTCTTTTTTATGGTTTTTGCCACATTCTGACAATATATCCAGGAATGCAGTTCTTACCATTGAGTAAACCAGGCATGTGCATCACAGATTGGACAGCTTTCCATGATGCTTCACTTCCTCGCTTCCAATGCTATGAAATGTGAGCGATTAGACCAGGGGGGTTAGAGTTCTAGTAAAGGTAAGGATTAAGGTTAACGCTTACCTTTTTTTCAACACAGATACATACATTACTCCAAATGGGTTTGGGTTGGGGTAAGGGTAAGGATTAGCTGTAATCTGCACAGATAACCGTGACTTTAACCCTCACTGTAACCCTAACCCCCTGGTCTAATCGCTCACATTTCATACTGTGTGAGAGGGGAGGCATCATGGGAAGTGTAGTTGGCGTTATCTCAGGCATTTCCATCCAGCTGTCAAATCTGTGATGTGAGTGATTGTGCTTTTGCGGTTTCCTTGATGGTAAAAACTGCATTCCCATACATTTTGTCAGAACAATGCCTCAAATCAACAGCGAACTACTACACCACTAAAGTCTACATTACTTATTGATTTGGAACCATCCTCCTTAAATGTGCAGGTTTAATCTACATTTATTTTGCAACTTGTTATGATCTTTACATTAACACTAAGTAGTGATGTCACAGTGACATGTCTTCTGAGGCATTAGAGAGCGTTACTGAACAAGGATAAGAAAAATAGAATTTGCAAACTCATTCACATGGATAATTTAAACACAAGAATACAGAAGAGTAAAAGACAGGCTGATATTTAAATGGGCACTTTTATGAAATCGAAAATGACCTAAAAAAACAAAGAGTTATATTTAAAAGTAAATATGATTATAAAAATAACCATGATTGATTCTTTTTAAGATATATTCACACATAAACATTCTCAGAGATTAACTTTGCCTACCAAATGTCACAAAGCATACACAATTTCTAGTGAAGTAGCAAAATAACAAAAAATAAGGTATTTTCATGTAATAGACTTCCATCAGAAATGGCAGCAATAAAGTGAAGGTAATACCTGCAATATAATGAAACAACGTGAATAGTGGCGTATGTTTTAAATAAACCTTTATGTAGTATTAATGTACTGGACGTTATTATAATCTGTAGATAGAACACATATTCCAAAGGACTCCCCTGTCTTCCCAGAATCCCATATTCTTGTTTTTGGTCAACTTGGAAATTAGTTTAAGCTTCAGTGAAGACTAAGTGATGGTATAAAGAAGCACTTATTGGTCCTTACAGAAACAAATATACAAATTCATTAAGTCTGATTTAATTTTAAGCTTAATAAATTGTCTTTTGAGTATGTTCGTCACTAGTAAAATATGTACTAGTATCAGAATACTTTTATGTCACAGAAAACCCTTTTAAAAATAGAATCAGTAGCCAGGCATTATAAAGGTATTTTTCAGATTTAAAGGCACAGCATCATTGTACACAAGAGTAATTGTCTTTCCAAAAGAAACTGTCATAATAAATACTGAGTTTATCACAAAAATGATGTAAAGTTTAAGTCATCTATTTTGATTTCTACAAAAACTCTAATTATCATAATACGGGGTATGCGGACATACACAATAGTTAAAAACCATCAGTCTGTGGCCTGCACCTAGAAAGTGTGTCACTTTAAAGCAGCTTTACACTTTGTGACCACAAGCATGGTTTCCAGCCTGTCCTATACAAATAGGCCTTCCACAGAAAGCAGATACTGTGTTACTGATACCATTACAAAGTAGGACTATGACATGAAAAATAGTTCATAGTTTCACAGCAGGGGTAATAGTGACTAAAATATCTAGGCACAATTCTTTATAAACTATTTTAATTATAAATTCAACTATCTTGTTTGGTATAAGGTTTAAAAAACCTAGTCAAAAGAAAAAGTGTGTGTTCAACAGAATGTAGGCTTTGAGAAGTGTAGTCATCTCAGTCCTGTTGGGGAAAGATAATCATTACAGGTAATTTTAAATAGATTAGCGTAAGGAAAAGGTTACATGGTTTGTAATTAATTGTCTGCCCTGAGTCCGTTTCCTTTATATATGTTCCCTGCAGTTATTATAAATTGTTTATACACAAGGTACATAATTATCAGATGGAGGGTGGCTAACCTTAAATCCATTTTAGTTTAAACACATTTATCATCTAAAAATGACTTGAGGAAACTGTATTACATACAGTTCATAACTCAAAAAAGGGACACTACCACCAGAAAATTAAAAGGGTTCATTTTTTTTATTTTGCATTGTTGATATCAGATATGTCTTTTTTTGTTATGTGTTTTTATTTTATGAAACATTTTACCAACAGAAGTGTGATTGGGTGTCAACAATTTGTGAAATCTAGTGTCTTTGGGTGCAACCTCCCAGTGACTTTACAGCACTAGTTTCTCACTTTGGGACAGGGACCACAGAAAGCAGTCTGTAAGTCTGAATTCCGATCATAGACTTGCATTGAATGGGAGGGTAATGTAACTATTACATCACAAGGGGGCGGAGTTATAATCCTGTTTGATCAGGTCAATCTCCTCTCATTGTGTTTTGAAGACAGGTAAAAAAAACTACACGACTTTTTTAAAAACGAATAGAAGAACATGTAAGAAATATCAAAAATGGTTTGGTTACCCACAGTTTGTCAAAACATTTTTTGGATTACCACCAAAAAAACCCCAAGGGATTAAAAATATGTGCAATAGAAAAAGTTCAGAAATACTGGCGAGGGGGTGATAATATCAAAAAAATAGGGCAAACTGAAATGAAATGGGTTTTTAATTTAGACACATTAAAACCACAGGGACTTAATGCAGATTTTGACTTGTTTAATTTTATGTAATCGTATTTGACCATTATATGTGCACAATGAGCTAAATGGGATATGCTGCTATGTATTTTTAAAGGTGCATTTTTTATTATATTGGTGCAATAGCCTTTTATCCTAAAGGGTGGACTTATGTATGTTTTACTAAAATGTTTTTGTGTTTACCATATTTATACTCATGGTTTATCTCCTAATTATTTACATTTTGAAGTAAGCATATCCCCTTTTGGCTTTTGTGTCATCTTCATATCTCTAGTGTGAGATAAAACACTTGTTTTCTCGTTTTGTTTTATCTCCGCTATGTTTTACCAATGTGTGAGAGTAAAACAATGAAGATTGAAAACGGATGAAAAAAACGGCTAAGTCAACATCCCGCGAGTCTATGACGTATGCGGAAGGAGATTTGAAGATGAAAACCTATACGGCAGCGTGGATTACAGAGACTGATATAAACGGCACCTTAAAGCAGGAAGGCCAGACGCCTGGTTGAAGCCTGACGGGCGAAACGCGTAGCGTGGACTGGACTTGCCTGCTATACTCGAGTTTTATTGTTTTTATTTTGTTTTATGCTAGTGTTTATTTTAATAGCTCTGCACTTTATTGTTATTGAGTTCCTGCATATACCGCCGTGCTAGCCCCACTGCGCTTGTTACAGGACACCTTACATCCTTCCATATAGAAGATCAACTCCTTCAAGACCTCCTTTTGATGTGCTTTCATTATCTCTGAGTCTTGTGAGTGTATTACCATAAGGGAGACACAGCTTCTCCTGGATCACATTTTTGCTCACTGGAACTTTTTATTCAAAGGTTGACACCATTGTATTTTCACAGTTTTGTGTATATAGCGCACTTTTGTTTACTTGTTTTTTTGCAAAAAAAAGTTCTACACAGCCACTTAGTCCTGCCCACTAGTGATACACAGGAGCCAGTAAGAGGGCAGGGGTGTAACCTTTGACATTATCATGCAGGCTCTGGCCACAGTTGTAAAGTGAGATGTGCTGGAAGATTTTGTAAACTGTTGCTTCATGGGTAAACTTCTCAAATGATGCTGGAGATAAAAAAACTAATTTTATTTTGACTTTTAGATGCAATTAATTCAAACATAGAAAACAAACAGTGGCATATGTAGGGTTGCCACCTGGCCGGTATTTTACCGGCAGGCCGGTAAAAAATTGGCTTCACCCCAATGTTAAATCTATGGAGGTAGTAGCATGGCCGGTATTTATTTGAAGAAAAGGTGGCAACCCTAGGCATATGTCTTATATATGTGTTTCTTTTAAATGCAAAAGTAAGCTAATTAAATCTTATTTGGACTGTTACAGGAGTTCCTCTTCCCTATGGTTGATCGGTCTAAGGGTGACTGTGTTGGACCCCGCTGAATATTCTTGATTTTCCCATGATCCTACAGTTCCTAAAGAAGATATGAACCAAGGGATATAATTGTAATATATTTCTTCCCTGGAGCCTTAAAAAATTGGTTTGGCTCCTAAATTAGCCTGGATCTTGTATTCTACAGATTTTTCAAAAGCCCCTACTTAAAACTTATTTTAACCAATACCCCACCCAGGTCCAAGCTGCCATATTCAATATTCCAGTTCATTTGAAGTCACATTATTGAAGAGCTAAGTTTTAAATGGTCAAAATCCTTGAGTTTAATGACCAGACCAGATCCTATAGACTGCATGACTACTTTTTCAGATATGTCTCCTTTAAGTTTAATCATTGTGGGAAAACTAAGCAAAACTGTTAATCAATAGCTTTATTTTAAAGGATAAAAAATATCTAATTTATCTTTACAGTTTCTTTCCTTTATACCGTGTTTGGCAGCGGAGATCCCATATATAACAAAATAGGATGCTTATTCTTATATGCCCCAGAGACATAAAACACCTTATTAAAAGCCAAATGTTCTTATAAAAGGAACTAACATCTAATTGTTGAACTTTAGCTGCCCTCTTTAAGTGTTTCTTTGGCATTTTGCAATCTTGGGTTATTTAATAAGACTTCTCACTTTTTTCCTGTTAAGAATCATTACAATAATACAACATAATGAATGAATTGAATATTTTACCCAGAAATTAAGAACATAGACCCTGGACCCCACAGATACTGGCTGACTCATAATTATGGTAACAGATGAGGCTTCTTGCCAGCGGTTACTGGAAAGAAATTAACGCACAAAATGGTTTGCGATATATTAATAATATCACAATAAAATGAGTGTATTGCTGCCAGATTGGTGTGGGTAGATGTCTGTGTTCAACACTTAGAGATAAGGATGAGCTGAATATGAAAAAAAGATTTTCCTGGATAAGTAATATTTAAATCCGTCGTATGCCATGTTTATGATGAGCACTTTTCTGCTACTTCAATGCTTTGTCTTTTTAGTTCATTATATTTAGACACTTTATATATTAAAACAAATGGCTTATTTTTCTCTCTTGGAATTTCATGCGCAGGGCCTGGTAGGACTATTATGATCTGTGCATGTTCTGGTCACTGACCATGATGTATATCCTTGCTACATTCTGATTGGTTTAGAGCATGGGTGTCAAAGTTATTTCTGGAGTGGGCTGCATGATCAGCAAGGCATCTGTGTAACTTTTTTTTAATTTACAGTAACGGTGGAGAATAGCTTGTTTGCCAGGGAAAAATGTTTATTTACTTAATAATAATACAAAAGAAGTACAAAAACAGTTTAACTCCTTAACACCTGTATATTCTTTGGTGCTTTTGTCCAAACAGACCAAACAGTGATTTTTCCTTGGCTACGATCATATAGTGATCGGGTCCCAGGAACAAAGAGGCAAAGACCCAAATATGGTCCCAAATATGTATGTCCCTGTCAAAATATTGTGTGTCCTCCATTGTCCATTTGAGTTGCAAAGGCATGCCTGAACCCAAAAGTGATTTTGTCATTTAGGTTTGTTGTTCGATTTGTTCAAAGTGTGTCTCTAAACCCCATGTTGCTGCCTTTTTAAATTATGACTTTTTTTTTTACCTTTAAAAATACTTTATATATAATTCTTCAAAGAGATGGTGAAAGTCATAAAAATGTGGAAATAAGTACACACTTGTTAAAATAGCAAATAGCAAAAATTATCATTAAATAATATAAATTAATTCATTAAATATATATATGTGTGTGTGTGTGATTAAAACATGTTTCCTTTAATTCTTCTGCACTTTTCTATTCAACTCTCCATATGAAATCTGGAGAATTGATAAATGCAAATTTTTGATATGTTTTTGGAGCATGTTGTGGATGATTGGTGCATATTGGGTAACCATAATTGTATGCTTTTCATAGCGAAATTGGCCTCATACGAATACTTCCGATGTTTCAGATTTGGTCCCAAAAACAATGTTATTCAGTAGCTGAATTTTGTTAATATTGGAAATTAGGCTAATTTGCCTGATCTGGCTTGATTTTCAGCAAGTGCATTTATATTTTTACAAAGATGAACATAATGATATTTCTCTTGTTGCCAAATATGTCTTAGAGAATATATTATTGGTAATTTAGAGTATAAGTTTCACATACAGTCTAGACAATTACCAATATCCTAACAGTGACTTCTGTTCGACAACCATATATACACAGAGATACATTAAAGGTGATGTTCCAAGACAAAATACTTGGCTTTACAGTGTTCCCTTGATTTAAAGAAATAAAAATAACACATGAACATAAAATAGTTATGTTATGTTGCTGTAGCAACAACATGTTTCATCCTATCGGTTTCCTCCTATCAGATTAGATGAATGACAACACTCGAATTAATCCAACCCAACTGAAAATAGAAATTGGATAATGTGATATGATTAAACAGTTATTTCTGGGTTTTATTTGTGAATACAAATATTATATGGACAACGGTCCTTGTAGTTGTAAAAGTTATATTGTGGTTAGAAAAGCATCTTATTTAAAGTTATCACATTATTAAACCTTGATATATAATATAATGTATCTATACATGGGTTTTGCATCAATGATGGTTTGGTAAATGTCTCCTAATTAACTCTACAGGCGCTCCAAGGTTTTTTCTTTTTGTACATTTCACCTTCCTATCCAACATTTCCTATCACCATGGCAAGGCCTCAGATATTTTGGCAGCTGAGTAAAGGTAACTTGGAAACTCTGCAAAAGCTGAAAAATGATGTCAGTTCAGAAAGATTCTGTTTAAGGAAATGATTAGGGAGATGGAGAAAGAAAGGCAGAACAAGTAATCTAAAAAACAGGCACAAAATAGAAAATTGATTTGGACTAAGGTAAGAGCAATTACCCAGTCGAGATGCTGCTTTAAAGTGTTTTGCCGGGAATCATTTTTTTCTTTGTGACCTTTAAAAAGAAGAGACATTTGTCATTTTCAAACTACATTTAAATTAAAGTCTAGTTTACCAATGAGTGCACTTGCCATACAAGATGATCAAACATGAAACACTGAGCAAACGGAACTCGACAAATGGGGAGCAGCACTATTCAGTGCAGACATTTTGATTTAGACATTAGAGTCAGCTCAATAAAGAGAATATTGCAGGGAATTGAGATGGGAATTTCAAACTTTAGGCCAGTTTAGCTCAGTTGCAGCTGAATGGGAGAATTTGTCCCTACGGTCTTATGAGTATACTCATAAATACATAGGGGTCTACTCAATAAAGAGAACATTTCAGGGAATGGGAATTTCTTATTCAGCGGTATTGGAGAATTTTTCCAATGCTACATTGACCTAAAGTGTGAAATTCCTTACGATTTTCTTTTTATTAAGTAAACCCTAAAGTGTTATCTGTTAAAAAAATATTAATATGCTCTCCCCCAGAGGAAACAAACTCACTGAGTGTTGAGCAACTTGTCAGCTTGTATAAGAAGCATCCACAATTGGTGCCAGAGGCATACGGACCAAAATCTCGGTGACTGATAATTCATGATGAGTTTTGCCTAGTCAGGCTTCCATTATCCTCATATAATGGGGATGTTAAAGATCCAACAGGATCCCCAAAGTTCATTTAAATTGAGAAAATACTTTCTTACCAGAGATTAAAAGCATTCCTATTATACAATATAGAAACACTCCTGCAATTAATAGGTCTGGACACCACTAATGGGGCACCTGTGAGGTGGGGAGGAGTGCTATCACAAAGCCTGGTCAGGGCCTCATATATACAAAATTGAGAAAAGAGAGCACTCACTTAAACAACAGCTGTTGAGCGGACACCTGGATGTTCGGGTTCGGCCGAACTTCGTAAAAAAGTCCGGGTTCGGGCTCGAACTTGACCCCGAACCCCATTGAAGTCAATGGGGACCCGAACTTTTGGCCGCTAAAATGCCTCTAAAAAAGTCCTGGAAAAGGGCTAGAGGGCTGCAAAAGGAAGTAAAATGGGGATAAGAGTAGGACAAGTGCCCTGCAAACAAATATGGATAGGGAAATAACTTCAAATAACATAAAATACATACAAATTAAAAATACAGCTGAGCCATAAAATAGCACTATATGGAATCTTTGATTTTAGTTTTGGAAGAACATAAATCTAAATCTAAAGCATGGCTGCCAGGAGGATCAACAGAATTATCCATTTGAGGGAGGATTGGAGTGCAGGGTATTCTCTTTCAGTTTATACTAAGTGACCCATAGGTTGAGGAGGCGGTGACCGTGGCGGTGTAGGTGGAAACGGCGCTGGAGGAGGAGGAGGAGGAGGTAGACAGAATTTTTCAAAGTGCGCTGAAAGCACAGTATTGGACGGTTCTATTTGACTATCAGATATGAAGTGCACCGCAAGATGCAAATGTACTATTTACCACCCAAAACTATTAGAATTTTTTTAAAGTGCGCTGTAAGCACAGTATTTGACGGTTCTATTTGACTCTCAGATATGAAGTGCACCGCAAGACGCAAATGTACTATTTAGCACCCAAAACAATTAGAATTTTTCAAAGTGTGCTGTAAGCACAGTATTTGATGGTTCTATTTGACTCTCAGATATGAAGTGCACCGCAAGATGCAAATGTACTATTTACCACCCGAAACTATTATAATTTTTCAAAGTGGGCTGTAAGCACAGTATTTGACAGTTCTATTTGACTCTCAGATGTAATACATGTAATGCTATTGCTATTCTATAAACCGAAATAGAGTCCCCATTCATCCGAATAGGTCAATTGACCTATTCGTATGAATGGGGACTCTATTTTGGTTTATCGAATAGCAATAGTATTACATGTATTCCATAAACCGAAAGTCTATAAACCGAAAGACATTCGGTTTATAGACTTTCGGTTTATAGAATAGCAATAGCATTACATGTATTCCATAAATGTCTTTCGGTTTATAGACTTTCGGTTTATGGAATACATGTAATGCTTTTGGCTTTCTATAAACTGAAATAGAGTCCCCATTCAAAAGAAATTCTTATGAATGGGGACTCTATTTCAGTTTATAGAAAGCCAATAGCATTACATACAATGTAATCGCCGAACTACGAACTCCAACACGAACATACAGTGGAATGTCCGTGTTCAGGTCCGGGGTCCAAAAACCGTAACCGGGTTTGCTCAACACTACTAAACAAGCTTTCATTAAAAGGTGCTTACTGAGACCAGTTTACAAACAATACACAAATCAGAGCACTCAGTTTTATTGTGCACAACCTGGATCTCTATAAAGGAAAAGGATACTTATTGTTAGTGCCCATATTATTATTAGGGAAGAATTTCTCTCAGTAAAAACAACTATTACTCTCCCTGCTTACCTGCATAATTTCTGCATATTTCAAATGGCGTGGATCACTATCATGGACATTTTTTAAATGTTTAGGTGCACTGTGATTGGTCTTGCCTCCTCATGTAGTGATGAAGAGGGTGCCACGGGGACCAACGAAAGAGAAAAAAGAGTCTGTCTATGGACTAGTAGCCATTTTTAATTTGTGCGCATGTCCTTACACAAGACAAAGGCCTCAAATTTGCTTGAACTAGGAGATTCATTAATGTTTAATACATATATTGGTATCCAAAAACTTGGTAGACACCTATCCCTTAAGAAATACTTAAAAATGATCCATCCCTGAATGGGACCAACACTAAAATGTACACAGAATTTAAACACACTTGATTGTCTAACAAGCCACGTTTGAAACTATACAGTGGATACTCACTAATTATTACTTTCTGTTTGATGATGAGTATTAAACACAGAAGCAGGGGACAGCAATGAGCACTCGATTTGCCCCCCCCCCCCCCTTCCCTTCCCAGCTATAAAAATCTTTTTTTTTTGGCTTTTTAGGAGGAAACATTTGTGTAACCTGATTACCTATTAACATCACATAGACAATATGTTTTTCATTTGGGATGGTACCACTGAGCATTAAAATGTATTCCTCACTTACCCAAACAATAATAGTTGGGAAGTTAGTCTAACAACTGTGTGAGATACAGGTAAATTGAGTTTAGCTGAGCATTTCATTTCATTGACTTAGCTATATATTATGCAAGACAAGCTTGGTGAGTGGTATTTCTTTTACAAATTATGTATTATCCGTGATAGACAGAGCCTCTGTCTATCACGGATAATACATAATTTGTAAAAGAAATACCACTCACCAGTAGGAATTGCCAAATTGTAACTTCTTTATTTGTGGTCCATTTCAAATGTAATAATGCATGGCCAGTGCCTTGCAGGACTTTCATTACTGATATATGTAAAATGATCTGAAATTTACACTATGAAGTTTATGTCGTCACCTATGACTTGATATGCATATTACAGATTTCCCATTAAAAAGCAATTCAATGCATATCAAACCGCATATGATGTCATAAACAAGAGACACCACAGACATTTAAATCATATTTTTTTTTACTAAGATAGGCATTTGTTTGCAATTTTGCAAACACAATATAGAGATAATTCTAAATAATTTTGTATCCTCGATATTCACATTAAAATCAATGTTTAGGTGATACAGTCACCTAGGCCATCCAATCGTGCTTGGAAGTTTGAGCAAGCTTATCACTCAGTGAGTGTTTTTAATTTGGAGGAGAGCATATCAGTATTATTTTTACGGATTACACTGTCATTTTGTTTGTTTATATAGTTACATGCATATGACTGCTGAACTAGTAGATGTCCACTTCCCTTGAATAAAAGTTTACATTTCCTCATATATATCTGTGGACAGTACTCTTGGTGTGACACTATTTTTTATGTGCTGCATTCTTATTAAAATTATAACCACTGCTGTTGGCCCTTTGTTTTTCAAAATATATCATGAAGCCATCTATACCTGTAGTCAATTGCAGCAATGGTTGGTCAAGCACCACAAGATTGTCAGACTCTAAGTCCTGCTCACACACCATCCCAGGAATCTTTAACACAGATCGCATCCTCTAATGCCTCAGCCCCCCATCGGCGAACCTCACAATTGCATGGTATGCCACATCCCCTGCCTTGATTAAAATGTGAACTGAGCTCTGAAAGTGTGTCCGTGTTACAGTCAGTGAGGGAGCGATGCCACTGTGGCTAACTGAAGAGGAGGGCAGTAACCTGATGCTGAAGGAAGGGGCCTTGATCCTCGGCTCTATAAAGCCCCTGTGCACACTTAATTATTGGCTTATGCACTGAGCTTCCAGGTCTCTGTTGTGCAGTCTTTTGAGTGGTTCCTTCTCTTTGTTGGTTCCCTTTGATCTTTGGAATCCCTTCCTCCTGACCTTTTGGATTGCTCCTAGACTACTCTATTCTCCTATTCCAAACTTTTGGCTTGCTCCTACACAGAACTCTTCTGCCCTGACCCTGGTTTGTGACCCATTGTTTACTGCTTGTTTACATCTACTGCATTACCCTCCTTTTTGGCATCCCTGCAACATGCTCCCAACACAACCCACAACAAATATCAAGATTAATGTATCAATCTCCAAAGGATTATGGGAAATTAATTACATGAGATAATTGAAGTGGTCTATTCCTACAAAAACATCACGGTATGGGCAAATTAAACCATGTGCAGCTAGAGACACTTTTCTTTGGTAATAATACTAGTTAAAACTCTTTGTTAATAAACTTTTATTGCATGTGCATTCCAGAAGTTTTTTTGTTGGTATTATCTGTAAATCTGATGTGGAGTCTTCATTGCTAGAGAAGTATAAGTGGGTATACAAAAACAATACTAAAATACTAAAGCTCCAGTTCCCTCACATTCATCTGCAATGAAGATGTACTAATCTAAATTTGTATCTCTAGACCAAGTGTATTGATAAACATTGCCAAAGTATCATCAAAATTCCTTCAAGACTATTTAGTAAGGGCTTTATTCATGAAAGATAAAATTGCAAGGGATTGAGATTAATATTTCAAACATTATGCCAAAGTAGTCTAGTTGGAAAAAATGATCTCATTTAACTGAAACTTAAGGCCAAAGTAGCTGAGCTGGAATGGGAGAATGTTTCACAATCAGCTACTTTGGTCTTAAGCCTAAAATTTGTGCTGTTAGCAGTCTTCCAGACAGAAAGTTCATAACAGTGTGCATTAGAAGACCATTTCTGTTCCTTTCTTTCCCATTAAGTACACCATTGTGTTTTTCCCCTTTTTTTTGCAATTGCTGATAAATCAATCCATCAAAAAATTTCCTTAGTGAAACTCAATCAAGAAAGGTCATGTCGGCGGGAGAGAAACAGATTAAATTAGCATCAAATTAGACATGGAAAGTGAGTTCTGTCAAAATCATCACAGCGCTCAGCACAATTAGAATATGTTAATTATGAATTTCATTAAGGTAGTGCTCTTTGAATGTGAGATGAAATGTCACCGGTTTAGGCATCCGCAAAAAAGAAGATTGCCAGGCACAACTTTCTGTAGACAATATGTGACACCTTCATTAACATCAAGGATCGCAAGAGTGTCTTGACTTTTCTTTGTAAAGTATAAAACCGTTAACTATTTGCTGACTCCTGACAATTTCGCTGCTTATTCACAACACATATTAAGACTTTTTAAGTGATTGGCTTTCTCATTGCTGTAGCCCAAGGGCCCTCCTTAGAGAGCCTCCAGGGCACCTAAAAAGGTGTTTTTTTAATGAACCTTTTGCAATTTGCTCTGGGATAGTGACTGAACCTAAGGGCATACTCACAAAAAGAAGGAAAAAACAATCAAGTAGAGTAACAGCAGATATTAGCATCCTGTGTCTGCTTTTAACAGCCATTTTGAGTTTCTAAGGCTGTAGAAAAACAAGCAATGGATGCTTGACGTCCGAGAAAAGGTGATATATAGGCACAGGGATATCTAAAATTACTAATTTGTTCTAAGTTCTGATTATAAAATGCAGCATAGTTTCAAAATGAAGCCTTATCCATGATATAATGCAAAAAAGTTTTAGTATTATGTCAAGATAACAAGCCAGATGCCTTCTACTGCAATTTGTGTATCAGCTTATGATCTGAAGACGGCATGAAGCAAGATATCTAGCTGTAGAAGGTGGTGAAATGCTTTGGCCAGGGGGAGGCTGGCAGCTGTTGGCCCTAACAGGCAAAAACAATCGAGTTGCCCTTGGTTCCACTTTATTGTCCACCTTATATCATCAGAGACAGACACACATAGACATACAAGGCAGATATACTGATAGATAAGGTATAGAAATTGACTGGCAGATAACACAATTTGATAGAGAAATTGAAAATGTTATCGACTGGGGTATTTAAAAGTGAAAAATTCTGCAGCCTCAGCACCCACTGAGAGAGCTTAGAGAGCAGCCCAGGGGGGCAATTGCCCTCCTGCACCACCCACCCTTGCACATGGTGGTTTATGGTAGGACTAATTACAAAAATCGAGTAGTTACTTCTCTTGCTCTCAGGGGGCCTTATTCTGCACTCGTTGCATCACAGCATCTCTGTGGAACATATGAATAACTAAAAGATGAGATACAGGCGAGTTGAGTTTAGCTGAGCATTTCATCTCATTGACTTAGCCATATATTGTGCAAAACAAGCTTGGTGAGGCTCTGTCTGTCATGGATAATGCATAATTTGTAAACGAAATATGACTCACCACCAGGAATTGGCAAATTGTAGCTTCTTTATTTGTGGTCCATTTCAAAAGTAATAATGCATGGCCGGTGCCTTGCAGGACTTTCATTACCTCACGCATTTCACGCTATGGCTTATCATCATAGACAATGCATAGCTAACTCTTTATAAACTCACACTTTTTTTTTATCAATGCATTATCAAGGACCAACTTTATTCTTCTTGCAGGAGGAGCTCATCTGGGTTAATTAAGGTGGGGAGATCAAATGTACATCTAACCATCAACTCACCTTTTAGTGATTAGATCCAGTTATGTTATCCGACTTCAAAGCAAATGGTTAGATTGAAGTGTTTTGATTTTCTTTGTTTCTATGTTGCACATCACCTCCTGCTTGTTACATCATCAACTGTAAATGACACGATAGTAACTTTTACTTGTAATATATGCATCCCTGGGAAGCTGGCAGGCCAGTGTCTGTCTCTCCGTTCTAATGCAGAAGAGATAATCCCTTGGTTTCATATGGGATCAACAGATGGGACCTTTGCTAGGTCTCCTCTGTTGATCCCCTTTGAAAACAAGAGTCTCTCTCTGCTAGGTTGCCTGTGTTGATCCCCTTTGAAAGTGAAGGTCAGAGCTGAGAGTAAGGGATAGAAAAAAAAGTTTTTAACTGTCCTTTAAGAAGAATATGTTTTCTAAGTCTATTTGTACTGTCTCAGTTTATGACATCATCGTGTGGCTACATATGCTGATTGATTGTCAATGGATAATATGTAATTTGCATATCATGCCAGGTGATGTCATAAACCAAAATCAGTTCAAACATATTTAAAACATGCTTTTCTCTTAATTAATGTATTTGCATATATATTATATACTACATTCACATAATAAATGCCACTAGGCATAAGGACAGTGACCACCCACATTTAATTACTGATATATTAAATCCCCTTTTATTTAATACTCCCTAAAACTTAACACATACAGCATATGTGTAGTTGATAGGTAAGGACCAATCCTGCATCCGCTCTCGCAGAGAGAAATTAATTGAGATATTTAAATTATTCATACTGTGAATATAGATAATAAAACATGATCTAAAATAATTATATTATGCATTTTGTAATCAGAATTGCAAGCAAATTTATAGGTTTTGATTGACGTACTTGGCGCATCCATTGTTCCAAAAGGGGTTAAAGGACAGCTGTCAGAAAAAAAAAAATTAGTTTTATTTTATTGCAAGTTTGAATCAAATGTAGCAATTTTAGACAGAAATTCTACTGAAAGAATACAAATAAAGAACCTTAATGAGCCATTTCTGTTTGAATAGTCCTACCAGAGGGCATACATGTTGCTAAGAATCTTGGGTCAGATGAGTGAAGATCTGACCCAACATGCCACATCCACATAGTGCCATACAAGCAGGGTAATTTATAGGGTAATTTATTGATATTCTTCCATAAAATAGTTACTATTTAAAGTGCCTGCACTTAATGCAATCTTTCACTTAAACATAACTTTTCTGCAGACAGTTAGCCTTTACATTTTCAAGGCAGGAATTAAAAAATAAATGAATATATATAATATTACATTAAAGCCAACCCTGTACACATTAAAAGTGGAGGAGTTAACTTGGAGTCAGAATATGTCATTACAATTAAATATTGGAATATATGGACAGGGATCCGAAAGATGGAAAAAGCACTGCATTATGTTCTGATCTTCAGGATGATAACAAGCTGAAAGCAGCCAAAAAACAGCAAAATACAGAACCACTTTAACTATTTTGAGAGTAATAAAAAGGCAGGGTATTAAACAAAAAGAAAGGAATAGCTTATTCCAGCCAACAGAGTGGGCTGTGGCGAGCCGCCCAATGAAGTGATTTGGCTAGCGTGAAGTGTTCATCTTAAGTGAATTTCATGTGCCGGCAAGACATTTGAAACTTTCAGTGCCAGAAATACAATCATAAAACAGATATTAACTATCTCCGGTCCAGATATTGCCTTAAACTTCCATCAAACCGAGCTATGTCCTGAGCTATTTCTGCACACATGTTGAGATAAATTCACGCTCAACAAAGATATGTTCAGATCGATTCCTGCTCAAACTCAGATATGTTCAGATCCATTTCTGCTTAAATCCAGATATGTGCAGATTCATGCCTGTTTAAATTCATATATGTTCAGATCCATAACTAGTCAAACTTAGATATGTTCAGATCCTTTTTCTGCTCAAACTCACATATGTTCAGATCCATTCCTGCTCAAACTCATATATGTTCAGATCCATTTTGATTCAAACCCAGATGTCTGCAGATCCATTCCAGCTCAAACTCATATATGTTCAGATCCATTTCTATTCAAACTCAGATATGTTCAGATCCATTCCTGCTCAAACTCACATATGTTCAGATCCATTCCTGCTCAAACTCACATATGTTCAGATCCATTCCTGCTCAAACACAGATATGTTCAGATCCATTCCTGCTCAAATTCACATATGGTCAGATCCATTCCTGCTCAAACCGAGATATGTGAAATCCATTCCTGCACTCAGATATGTCCAGATTCATTCCTGCTCAAACCTATTAATGTTTAGATCCATTTATGCTAAAACCAGAATATGTTCAGATCCTTTTCTGCTCAAACACAGCTATGTTGAGATCCATTCCTGCTCAAACCTAGGTATGTCCAGATCCATTCCTGCTCAAACCAAAATGTTTAG
This sequence comes from Pelodytes ibericus, assembly GCA_036172795.1. Lineage (NCBI taxonomy): Eukaryota > Metazoa > Chordata > Amphibia > Anura > Pelodytidae > Pelodytes > Pelodytes ibericus. The sequence continues at coordinate 139,165,925 of CM069862.1, forward strand.
GCCCATTCCTGCTCGATCTCAGATATGTTCAGATTTATTCCTGCTCAATCCTAGATATGTCCAAATCAATTCCTCCTTAATCCAGTATGTTCAGATCAATTCCTGCTCAAATCAAGATATGTCCAATTCAATTCCTCCTCAATCCAATATGTTCATATCCATGCCTTCTCAAACCTAATAATGTTCAGATCCATGCCTTCTCAAACCTAATAATGTTCAGATCCATTCCTGCTCAGATCCATGCTTTCTCAAACCTAATAATGTTCAGATCCATTCCTGCTCAAACCAAGATATGTTCAGATCCATGCTTTCTCAAACCTAATAATGTTCAGATCCATTCCTGCTTAAACTGAGATATGTTGAGAGCCATTCCTGGTCAAACTCAGATATGTTCAGATCCATTCCTGCTCAAATTTAGATTTGCTCAGATCCATTCCTGTTAAAACGTGGATATGTAATATCCATTCCTACACACGTGAGAGATGGTTAAACCCACTTTCCATGAAAGGCCTCCGATACACAGATTCAGCAAATTCAATATTTCATAAAAAGCTGGTAAAAGATGAACCGTGGTTCTATTTTTAGAAAAATAAATTAAAATAAAGAGCTGTACCAGAAACAGTTTTCCAATGGAGTAGTAAAGCATTGTAGTATTTGACAGCCTCCTAATCATACTTGCTACAAAACCAAAAAAACTTTCATGGTCCTCGGTCTTTTAGATACCAGAGGCATTAACTACATACAGCAAACAAGCCAGAATGCCTAGTAATCACCATGCTTTAGTCATGCATGAAAGACTTATGCCTACTTCATCCATGACTAGATTTCCTTTACTTTGTTCACCTTTACCACTTCTGCGGTAAGGATATTCCATGCATCCACCGCCTTCTCTCTTTCATAACACTGCAAAGTAATTTAAAAATTCAAGGGAGGAATAACAGGCTATTCTGAAATCTGAGATTTTATTGGACAGACTAGCTTGGTTGTCATCTGCCATCATATTGTATGTTTCTGTGCAAAGCCAAAACATTTGTTTTTGACACTGATGCCCATACGTTTAAAATTATTAATGCATGTCATAAGGCTTAAAATTATATGTTGCAATGTCCCCTTTAAAAAACAAACTTAATTTACTGTCATTTTTATGAAGTATTAAAAATCAGATTACTCATCCCTTTAATCAGGGACTAAGTAGATCCAACCTCCACACCATTTGTTCTTTAAAGGATTAAAGGTGTTCATAGCACGGTCATTTCTTTTACCACTGCTTCCCAACACAAAGCAGATTAGTGCTCCTTTGCCTCATCTTCAAATCGTTACACATGACAAAACAAGTGTCCTAATTACATCGAATATTCCCGGCTCTGTCACCATGACAATTACTGCACTGAGGACTCAATATCCGCAGTACACATGATTAAAGAATTACTGCAGTTATGTTTGATAGTGTTCAATAGTACCCACGAGAAATCACCACATCTGTTGTTTAGAGACTGCTTAAGCTGACAGAGTTCAAGAGTTTAATACAGAGGATGTGACTGCAAATATTTAGAGGAAAATAGCGCACCTGTACAAAAATATGAAACAATGGACATTATTGCAGGTTTATTGATAAATCACCAACCTATACCACAGCGCTGCACTACAGACAATCAGAGAAGCTTGATACAGTTTACCAGAATCCAAAATGGGAACTACTCATCCAGATCTAGTCTTTTGTGAAAAACTCTACAAAGTAGATTTAACTTAAAAACACAGCTTGGCACCAGTTAAAGTGACAATGCTTCAAAACATCTTTAAGAATTTGTTTTATCCATCTGTAGATCCAGATATCTTTTTTTCACTATTTAAATATACAAAATAAAGCAAACTTCTCTCGGGTCTATTCACTAAAAGGTGAGTTGCAAGTGAGATGAGGTGAGTTGAGGTGTGATGAACATTTCATCTCACCAATTTAGTTATACATTGTGCAGGGACAAACCTGGTAAGCTTGCAAAGCGGGGTAAACTCATCAGGTTTGCACCTGCACAATATTTAGTTAAAATGGATAGAGGAAATGTTAATCTCACCTCAACTCACTTGTCAGTATTTTTACTGACAATCATGTTCAGATGTGGTAGCATGAGGTCACTGACCAGTTAATGCAATATGGAGCAGTACAGGTAACAGTGCATTGTAAAAGTGATGGCCAATAAAAGAGGATGAGCTTGGATGATTTCTTGTAAATGTAAATACTGAAAGAAAACATTCAGAGTATCTGGACATAATTTCCTGATTACATTCATTTGAGGGTTTTTTATTTTATTTAGAACAACTACAGTCACTTTGACTAAAAAAATACATTATGGAACAGGAAGTGGTTCAGAGATAAACAGTAGAATAAATTAAAGCTTTGAAACACAACCAAGTTGTCTCTAAAGATTGTATGATTTTATAACACTCACATTGTCTTTGGAAGTGAGAATTTGGGGGGTTTTGTGTTGCTTTTTTGTTTAATTAGTATTTTTTGTTTGCTTCAGTCTTTTTTTCAACCTAACAAGCTAGTAATGTAACTATTTAGACAAAATGTAGTTACATGTAGTTACAAATGTAATTCATTTCTACAATTGGGAAATAGTTGTTATTTTATTAATAAAGCAAAATAAAAAGTTATAAACTATCAACCTGAGAACTTTACCTTTGTTTACAATAGTGTCAAATAGTAAGCACTGTCAAATATGAGTAATTGAAATCATAAACTTTGACTGTATATCTTCTTTCAATATAATTATGTACCAGAGCACTGACTTGGTATGCTGTACAGCTGGTCATAAAATACTTTGCGCAGAGGCTGATTGCATTGCATGCTAGATGCATGCACCGGGACACCAATAACTTTACCTGTGACTAGTAGTGTATCTTCCACAAGGCAAACAAGGCACTCGCCTAGGGCGGCACTTTGCCAGAGGGTGTTAAATCACACTTCTGGTGCTTCAAACATTTTCACTCTCTTCCCCACTGTTCAGCAAGCTTTAGCTCCTTCCAATTAATCGTGGTGGTGATGGAGGCATGTAATGGACGTGGTGGGGGTATGTAATGTTGGTCATGGGGGCATGTAATGGGGTGATTGGACAGTTAATGTTTGTGCAATGTGGGTGATGGGGAATGTAATTAGGTGATGGGGCATGTCGTGGGTGTGCAACGTGGGTGATGGGGCATGTCGTAGGTGTGCAACGTGGGTGGGGGTGCCTCAATTTTGTCTGCCTAGGGCAGCACAAAACCAAGATACACCACTGCCTTCGACCTGTGCAACAGCAGCAACTTAACGGAAAACAGGTTCCATGGGATTTATTTTTATATAACTCTGAATCTATTAATTTTCCAGCATCTAGGGTAGCAAATGTAATGATGAAATTATGAGTGCATTACATATTATAGTTGCTCAAACTATGTAACCATTTAGTGTTTTACTAGAGATCAGATCTTTCAGACAAAATAAACAGTTTGTACATACGAATTTATCATGTGATCTGTTACTGCTTTCTTACTGGTTAAAACCAAGGAATGACTTTTAAACAAACTTTTCCTTCACAGGTCTCTATAGTTTTTGAATAGATGCATTCATACAAAGTGTGGTCTTAAACTAATAATATAAAATATAAACTTTGTGTTATTGTGCTCCTTCATCAGTTTTGTTATACAATAAACACAGCTTGTTAGAAAAATGTAGGAGTTATATTTGCTTATCTCGTAGGTACTATTTCAGCTAATGGACGTACAGCAATAAAATGCTGAGTATTTTGGCCGTGCACGAACAATTTCCTATGTCAGGCGTGAGTAGTCCAGAATGTTTGAAAATGATTACATTTGAGACAGGAACATCCATTCACTTTACATCCATAGCTGACAGATTAAGCAAGGGACATTATGTACTCAAAGCTTTTCTTAAAACAACCAAAAGAGTCTAACTAAACCCACACGATCTTTACCTGCCTTTGGAAAGGATCAATAAAGTAAACTCAGATACATATCTGAGAGAGTACACTACAGGCCTGTGATGCAGTGAAACCTTGTAATCTGGGAGCAGCACACATCCAAACTATAATAGTATTTTATTTCAAGGCCCATTTTTGTTCTGAGCTGACAGAAAACACAAGTGTATAGAATGTTATGTACTAACATTATAATTGCTTAATTCACTGATATATTCCACTCTAGTCCTGGCTTACAGAATGTGGGAATGATTGATTTTTTTGAAGGACAATTATCTACATTTTCTTGTTTTTTTAGGTTGAACACTTGTGTGTTATTAGAGTGAGGCGCCGACAACTTACACAGTACTTAGTACAGAGCATAAAAGGGAATCACAGACTACGTGATACACAGAAACAGACCGATACATGAGGTAGAGAATAATTACCAAAATTAAAGGGACTATATCACCAAAACATTGTTTTTACTGTGAATGTAGAGCATAAAAAAATGATTGAAATGGATCTATACATTGTATTAGCAAAATTGCAAGCAAATGCTTAAATTAGGAAAGAAACGTTCTTTAAATATGTCTGTGGAGTCTCCTGTTTATGACATCATCGGTGGCATGGTATGCAAATTACATATTTCCGATTGAAAAGCAGTTCATTTGCATAACGTGCCACAGGTGATGTCATAAACAGGAGACTCCACAGACACATTTAAAACACATTGTTTTCCTAATTTAGGCATTTGCTTGCAGTTTTTCTAATTGACATGCCTGGCATGTCCATTGTCGTGAAGGGGTTAAGTGCATAGCAGGAACATCCCATTGGCTTCCATTGGTAATTACCATTTTCTGACTTTGCCTCATAATTCCTTCTCCAACTTCCCCTTGGATTGAGAATGTATGCTACAAGGGACATTGTGTGCATCTAGCTACAAAAAAAGTACATAATATACTATCCATGTTTAGGCTGTTGGTTTGCCAATATATTGCCAATTCCTTTCACCGTGAGACTTGCTAAACCTGTTTATAGGCAGTGTAGGCTTTGCGGTTCTGTCGTTTCTACAGCAAACAGTCAAATCCATGCATGTCTGTCAAGTGATATGCTGTTCATATCACTGCATAGAAAAAAATAGCTGCTGTCACAAACAAATACTACAGCGGAAAAGGCCAGAACATAAAGACAGACACACATTAATTGTCAACATCACTGACATTAATCAGTGCTTTACTTAAGGACATAGCAATTTTTTTTTTTTACTGAAAAAAAAGACACAGAAGGACTGATAATTAAAAATAATGTGTTTTTTCCCATTTTATGGCAATCCGATAACACAAAACACTTATTGGAGGCCACAAGGGGAAACAAAGTGAGACAGATAGAAAGTGTTTTCTGTTCACCCGAGCATTGCAATGTTAATGCGCATTATCCCATTAATGCACATCAACACTAAGAGTGAGCGTACAAACGCAACGAGAGGCATACAGTTATCATCATTTGATAACATGTTTAATGACAGATTGACGGCGGATTTGCAAATGTGAACTGGCATCGATGTTGCTAACTTCAGCTTCTACCGCCTCCTTTGCAATGCCAGCATATTTATGTGCATAATTTGATTTCTCAGCTTCGCAGTTAGTACATTTTTAATATTAACTATGCAAGAACAGACAGCCGAACCTAAGATGCGGTGATGCTTTGAGTTCATTAGATTGAGAGAGGAGGGCATTGATGACAGAGATTGAGCTGGAAGAAAAAAGGGATCAAAGAATCAACACTTTACAAACACAAACCATGGAGAACAAACTGAACGAACACATTTCATGTTGTCTGTAGGTCCTTTATGTAGATCAGGGATTTTTCCTCTCTCTCACTCTCTCTCTCTCTAGCTGCTCCCACCCTCCCCTACCATTTCCAAAGCATATTGACGGTAATTCAACAGTCAGTTAAGCAAGTTCATGGAGGGGGAGACACGCAGGCAGTTTGATGGGCTGTGGTTGTACACAGGGATGCTGGGATTTCACGGCTGCCTTCATAAGGCAGTTACGATGCATTGTTAGTGAGCGAGACCCATCAGTGTGTGTATCTGCTTTATTCCCACGCCTGCCAATGAGATTGATTGGCAGCATAGGCAATAAGAATTCAGGAAAACCGATGCCATTATTTGTCCATTAAAGAATATCACAGGGATTTTTAACTGGTGGATCACTCTGTGATTATAACATGTTACAGTGTCAGCAAATCATAGCACATAAGAGGGATATTGGATACCTATTGATCTGCATGGCTAACAATATGGACAGGTGCAAAACTTTCCAAATTGGAGAAAGCTGACACACATGATTATGTGACCCAAACCCCCAACATCAGCTTTTAATTAAATAGTTCCATTGGAGGCAGCTGTCAGCAGCCACTAAGAGCCTGGTATTTCATGACCGTAGCTCATTACCAACATGGCAATTTCATGGTGCACAGTCATGTAAATGATGCAAATTGCCCACTGTGCCAAGGAAGAAATATCAGAAAAAACAAGTGTTATATATTTTGTATACAAAAGTCAACCTAAGCATACGGCATTCTTAAAGGACAAAAAAAAGATTTTTTTTATCACATAATCACAATATAATAATACTGGTATTAGCATTAAAATGTCAAGTAGTTTAGTGTTACCGCACTTAATTTTATTTTTATAATCTTATATCACTGTATGCAGGGACTTATTTTTTCTACATTGTATGGGTCTATTCACTAAAATTCAAGAATAGCTTGAGGAGGTCGATTTTCCCTGTTTAGACTTAGTTTAATTCAGCACCCGAGTTTGACTTAGAAAAAAAAACCCTGGTTCGAATTTTCCTTATTGAAAGTAATGGGAGAAGAAATGACTGAGGCTATTGTTGAGAGTAAGCCAAATTTGACTTTGATAGTTTTGATTATCCAAAGTTGACCTCCTCGAGTTATTTACAAATTTTGTGAATAGACCCAAAAGATGCCACATTTGTTCACCCACTTGAAAGCATCACATGCAGGTACTGCCTGGTAATATTCCTATGTAGGAATCCTTATATACAGTATCACTAAACTTGTGTCATAGCTTTCAATTCATTTTACAATCTAATAAAATAAATCCTATGAAACCCATTAATGAGGTGGGTGGAGAAGGAAATAATTCCACACACCATCAGTAGAGTCAACTCAGAATCTGTTTCCAAGGCGATAGCTCCATTTATAGAACTTTTACTGACAATTGCTCTTTGTATAGATTTATATACATACTGTATTTGCTTGAATATAAGACAAGGTTTTTTTCAGAGCAAATGCTCTGAAAAACAACCCTCATCTTATATTCGAGCTCGTCTTATAATCTGACCTCAAACAGAGGTATGACTATAAGACTAGGATCCAGGTCCCCCACAACGCTGCAGGGGACCTGGATCCTCTTCGTAAGCAGACGGTGGATGTCTGCGTGGTGTGCACTGACATCCTCCCCAGCACTTCCGCCCGGACTTCTATGATGGAATGCTGCACAAACGTCCCAGCAGAAGTGTTGGGCAGCATCGGAGGATGTCTGCCCATGCCCCGCAGACATCCACTTGCTGCCCCCACTAGACACCAGGGAATAACCTTTGGAAGAGAAGGTGATGTCTAGGGGAAGGGGGGGAGGAGGGGATACAATGTCTGGGGGAAGGAGGTATACAATGTCTGAGAAAGGAGGGGATACAATGTCTGGGAGGAGGGGATACAATGCCTGGGGGAAGGGGGGGAAGGAGGGCATACAATATCTGGGAGGAGGAGAGCATGCAATGTCTGGGGGAAGTAGGGGATGCAATGTCTGGGGAAAAGGAGGGGATACCTTGCCTGGGGGCAGAGGGGAGGAGAGGCTGGGGCAGATGGCTGTCTGGGGGAAAAATGGGGTACTCATTGGCTGGGGGCAGGTGGCTGCTTGGGGGGGACGAAGGGATGCATTGGCTGGGGACAGGTCGCTGGCTGGGGCGCTACATTGGCACCCAAGTCTGGGGGGCATATGGCTGTGTATGGGTGCATTGGCTAAGTCTGGACTGCAGATGGCTACATGTGTGGGGTATGGCTAAGTCTGGGGGGTAGATTGGCAAATAAGCACAAGAAATTATTTTTTTTCATAATTATTTTTATTAAATATAAAAAACATGTCAATTAATATTTACAAGTAATGCTTTTTCCTTTAGTGTAGTCTTATATTCAGGCTTTTAATTTTTTACCTCACTGAATATTCAAAGTTTGGGGGGTCGTCTTATAATCAGGGTCATCTTATATTCGAGCAAATACGGTATATCAAATTTGATACTTTTAATATGATCTACCAATGATGTCTTAACTCTTATCCAAGCTTTTAGCTCCAAGCTTGACCCTGCTATGTGCTGTAAGTTTGGATTTGAAGGATATCTATTCAAGACTTAACACAGCTCAGGTTACCTTCCTTCTTAAGCTTTTCTTGAATATCTTGGTTCATGCAGAGTTCTTTTGATTTATCTGTTGGGGTGAAGGGAGCTGTAGCACATTCAGAATCTCTGCTGAAGAATTTAGTGATTCTGGCCAAGTTATTTCATACTGTATCCTTTTTATAATTTGATATTTAGAATTATTGGTTGCCCTTTTCTGTCTGAACGGAGAAATTTCTTGTAATATTGCTCAACATATGGTAAAAACAAATCCCTTCTGCATGTTCCACTTCAATCTCCTACATAGTCAAAGGATAGAAGAATCATCAAATTGATCCCAGCTTACTCCAACAACGTGTATTTTGACATTGCAGCTCACAATGATCAGGAATATGTGTTCAAAATTGAGTTCCAATGACTGTGACCTCTTTTAGATCATAATAGATCGGCTTGTTAAAAAACAGCAATTTTTCACATAAAAAATACGATTATTCTTAATATCCATAAATTCCAGAGAAACTCAATAAATAACCTTTTGCTACCCTTTTCCATAATACATGGCTCCCATGCCATTTTACATTTTTACTGAAATCAGTTGGCAGCTTGAGCAGAGGTGCCCCCTATACGTTTGGTTGAACAACTTGCACTAGCTTCCTCAATTGAAACAAGTTTACTCCACCATACTTTGTATTACAGATTGAGTGTGCCTTATCCAAAATGCTTGAGATTATTTTGTATAACAGTTAATTTTTAAGTTAAGGCTATATTACAGCTTTATGTTACTGGATGCTTAATAATCTGCTGTGTGCAGTCAGAATCTGGGGGATAATGGATTTTTGAATAAGGGATACTCAACATGTATTGCAATTTCATCTATGGCAGTCATCCATGGAGTATAGATTATAGGTCTAACCTACACCCTCAGCCCCACAACCAAAGTTTTAATCTGACAGAAGAACTCTCAAATGAACAGTGCACATGAGGAGCTATTTTTAAAAGGCCATTTTAATCAAGCAGAAGGTGTGTTTTGTTTTCTAAAAACTTACTTTAAGATTTAGTCCTACTTTAATGTATTGTTTGATAGTACCAGAAACATACGCATACCACCTTAAATGTAGATATGTTTGTTGAATAATCAGTTTAGGCCACCCTCTGGGCTAAAAGTTGTTATTCACAGTCTGAACAATGTGTCTGTGCTTTAGGTAACCATTATCATAATTTAATATCTTTTTTTTTTTTTTTAAATATGTTAACAATAAACCAAAAAGCGAAATCATTATAAAAATAAACAGTTGTACACTGCTGTCTGGAGACAAGGGTGAGAAAACATGGGCACAAAGTCAAAAGAGGGTTTAAAAAGAACAATTTTTTTTTAATGTTAAACAAGTATGTGAGAGGTGCTGGCTGTTCTGCATGGGTTCCATTTTTGCCCTGACCAAAGGAAGAAGAGCTTCTGACATTCGTTTAACTATTAAAGTTGACCATTCAACTTCACTTGCAATAAGCATGCATCTGATGTGTTCTTCTTGACTGGATGTTATTTCTTTACATTTAAAAAAAAACAGTTTAAGCAGAATGTGTATCAAAACCAATGTCATCTTTATTGCAAGAAAAATAGCATAATTAAAAGTAATAAACACACAGATACAGTTGTTTAATGATTTGAAGGTTAGTATAAATTTTCTCCATTTATGTATATTCGCACGATCTAGATATTTTTTGATATCTTTTTATTATCTGCAGTCACAGAGCAAACAATATTTTAATGTACTCAGAAAATGCAAACGTTTAAGTAGTCATGATTTTCTATCACCGCAATGTAATGGTGAAGCTTTTATTAACATGTAATACATGTTATTCACTATAACAGGGTTAGGCAACCTTCAGCACTCCAGATGTTGTTTACTACATCTTCCTTAATGTTCTTAGAGCCGTAATGCTGGCAAAGCATCAAGGGAAATATAGTCCACAACATCTGGAGTGCCAAAGGTTGGCTACCCCTGCCCTATCCCATGTATTTAGACTATAAAGTCAGTGGAGAATAATCCTCCTCACCTTGTAACGATTCCAATAACTAACACCAAATCATGATTGAGTTTTTGTAAATGAACTCGATAAAAACAAACATAAAATGCAATTAAAAAAATAATGAAGCCCAAACAAACTCTCATCTTTGCAACAGGGACGTGCTGGGGTGGTTGCCTTTAAGTAATGCTTCAGTTAGCCACATGTACAGTTGAATTCAGCATGTCATATATTAAGAAACCAACAGTCCACACACAGCGAGGTGGTTTATCGGGTAGCGTCCAGTGTTGGCCATGCTTAGTATCTTTTCCTGCCTCTTTGTATCCAGGAGAAGCAGAGCACTAAGGGTTCTATTTACTAACAGGTGAGTTGAATGTATATTGTGACAGGACAAACTTGGTGAGTATCTCCTGCCATGGGTAACGCATAGTTTAATCTTTAAAACCTCTCACCAGGTTTGTCACTGCACAATGAATAGTTACTTCTAGTAAGAGAGAGAGAAAATTCTCCTCACCTTAACTCACCTTTTACTTAATAGACCACTAAAGGGAGAAATTGGGACAATAGGGTCTACTTAGTATGCCCTGATGTGGCCAGCAGTCAGACTAGATCACAGCTTAAAGCCAAACTGCAGAGAAATAAGCAACAGTCCTTCACGGAAAAGTCTATGGGGAGGAACCAGGAGGGCAACTTTCATGCCAATTCGAGAACACTTTGGTCTCTGAGTAGCCCAAATTTATGGGCTACTTGGATCAGACTGGGATTTGAAACTTGGAGCTCAGATTTTCTAAGTCAGCCCGTTATGTGAGTGGAGCCTCAAGGCCTTGAAATTGTGGAAGACACACAAATGTACTTTAGTTGTCTAAGTTAGTATTTCTGGGTAGAGTGTCGTGGAACAAATTAGTGCTTTACAAAATGAATCACTATTATTTTAACTGGTTTGTTACTATGCCTAGTAGCCTCTCACTGGGCTGTATCATGTTTCAGGTTTGCCAGGCACAGGATTTAAGCAAGCTGTTTTATGTTCTAAAGCATATATATACATTGCCTAATAGGTACATTGCTTGAAGTTGATACAGGATGATTTTCTAGCGTCATAAAAGTGCACTTAAGAATTCTCTGCTTAGCGATGGCATTAAGACGGATCCATTCCAAGATTACACTTTATTCATGCGGTCCTGACAGGGCGATACTATATTATACTGACTTTTCTGCTTGCAGTTAAAGCAGATTTGCCGGGAAATGTGTCTGCAATTAAACAAGAGTGAACAGTTTTTGTGCAAGTTTGGGTTTCGCATTAATTTGGTAATTGTGGGAACCTTAAAGGTTGCGTAAGAAGCTGAGGAGATTCATTGTGACTTTAAACCAGTAAAAATACATTTTTGGACTTCTGAGTTTTTATACCCAGCTACCAGGCACAGCTCACAAATGCATTAAACTACACAACTTAGCTAGGTCTATATACCTCAAGCATGGCTAATGGCAAGAAAGGGGGAGTAGCAATACTTACTTCGACCTCCGTTAACTTTGAATATATCCATCACCGAGAGGACTTAAAGGGTAGATATATAGTGCTGATATGTAAAATAAACTGTGCCCTGTACTCCCTAATTAATGTCTTTGCCCCAAGCGAGTCACCTGCAGGATTCTTGGGATCTATATTAGACAAAATTGACAGAATACAGATGGGTACTATAGTCATAGCAGGGGATATGAATTGTGTGTGCAATCCGCGGATGCATAAGTCCCTACAACAGGGAAGAAAGATTGATCCCAAGTAAAAAAAAAATCTCAAGGTGTATAAGTAGGAATGGTCTATACAGCATCTGGCGGGTTCACCACCCTGAAGAGAGGGACTTTTCCTACTATTCTAGCACACACAATTCATATTCCCGGATAGAAATGTTTCTGATTAAGGCTCCATAGTTATAGAACTTTGTGAAGTGTGAGATAGGTCTAACAGAATGGTCTGACCACGCTCCAGTCTATCTGATGATAAAAGTAAGGCGAACCTAGACCAAGTTGGAGGCTAAATTAATATAATCTTAGAAAAGGATCCTCAAGGGCAAACCTTCTTAAAGAGGTCCAACAATTTATGGATTTAAATGATAATGGATTAGTTTCAGACTCTACTCTCTGGTGCTCTCTAAAATGCGTGTTAAGGGGCTACATGATTAGTAGAGATCTGAAACTAAAAAAACACAAGGGTAAATCCCTATCAGACCTTTATATCTCACTGGCGCAAAAAGGGGAACTAAATAAGATCTCTCCCACAATAATCCTCTCAAAGGAGATTGAAGAAGTGCAACATCAAATAAAACTAAAACTAAATGAGAAGATAAACAGGGCGAATATAACATTCAAACAGAAATGGTTTCATAACCATAATAAGGCAAGTAAAATTCTGAAACAAAAAATAAAATCAAGAACCGAGAGGAAACAAATTAAAAAAATCATAGTTAGAAACAAAACATTAATATCTCCAGAACAGATCGGGGAAGCTTTCAAAGAATATTATTATAACATCGGAGGCCTCCCAAAGTCTGAAACGCGTATAAGAGATTATCTAGGTAAATTAGATTTTCCTAAGATCTCAGATATCAAGCGAGAAACGTTAAATTACAATTAGTAACTTAAAAGCATCAAAAGCCCCTGGACTGGACAGATACTCGGCCCTTTTCTATCAAATTCGGAGTCCTTGTATTGCCCCATTGTTAGTTAAAGTGTATAATCAAGCAGGGGAGGCAAATACATTCCCTAAAGAAATGCTTTAATTTATCTGCCCAAATATTGAACCTGAGAAGGATCCTGCACAAGTTACAAACTATAGGCCGATATCCTTAATAAATGTTGACATAAAGATATATTCAAAGACCAGACAGGATTTATACCGGGCAGAACAGGGGATGACAATAAGAGACATATATATTCTCAGAGATCAACAAAAACAACACACCAACAGTTGTCATGGCTGAGAAAGCCTTTGATCATTTGGATTGGGGCTTTCACATTGAGCCACTAGACACTTTTGGCATCAGCACATATTTTAATAAGCGCACAATGGCTTTATATTCTTGTCCTCACGCAAGAGAGTTAGGGGTCCATCTATGCTCTCAGGGATTGTTCCTATAAACAATGGTACGTGCAGTGGCATCCCGAGGGCGGTGCAGGGGGTGTGGACCGCACCGGGTGACACCTCCAGCAGGGGTGACACCCGTGCTGCCGGCATCCCCCTGCACTGCATCGCGCTGGATGCGGCAGCTGGAACAAAAAGAATAAAATCACAGCGACCGGATGTGACGTTACTTGACTGTTTCCCTCCTCCGGGACATGGAGCAGCAGCCAGGCGGTAATTACTGGGGAAGGGGGTAGGAGGGAGAAATGGGCAAATTGGCTGGGGCATCTGAATGGCACAATAATACAGGCATCTGAATGGCACAATATTACTGGGCTCTGAATGGCACAATAATACAGGCATCTGAATGGCACAATTTTACTGGTTTCTGAATGGCACAATATTACTGGGCTCTGAATGGCACAATATTACTAGGCTCTGAATGGCACAATATTACTGGGCTCTGAATGGCACAATAATACAGGCATCTGAATGGCACAATGTTACAGGTATCTGAATGGCACAATATTACTGGGCTTTGAATGGCACAATAATACAGGCATCTGAATGGCACAATATTACAGGTATTTGAATGGCACAATATTACTGGGCTCTGAATGGCACAATAATACAGGCATCTGAATGGCACAATAATACAGGCATCTGAATGGCACAATATTACTGGGCTCTGAATGGCACAATATTACTGGGCTCTAAATGGCACAAAAATACAAGCATCTGAATGGCACAATAATACAGGCATCTGAATGGCACAATATTACAGTTATCTGAATGGCACAATATTCCTGGTATCTGAAGGGCACAATATTACTGGGCTCTGAATGGCACAATATTACTGGTATCTGAATGGCACAATATTACTGGCATCTGAATGGCATAATATTACTGGTATCTGAATGGCACAATATTACTGGGCTCTGAATGGCACAATATTCCTGGCATCTGAATGGCACAATATTACTGGTATTTGAATGGAACAATATTCCTGGTATCTGAATGGCACAATATTACTGGTATTTTAATGGCACAATATTACTGGTATTTGAATGATACAATATCCCTGGTATCTGAAAGGCACAATATTACTGGTATTTGAATGGCACAATATGACTGGTATTTGAATGGCACAATATTACTGGTATCTGAATCGCACAATATTACTGGCATATGAATGACACAATAATACTGGCATCTTACTGGCACAATGCTATTGGCATCTGAATGGCACAATAATACTGGCATATTAATGGGCAAATTGGCTGTGGCTTATTAATGACAAAATGATACTGGTATATAATTGGGCAAATTGGCTGTTATAGCAAGAGAGAGATGTCTGTATGTATAGATATGTATTGTTTTAGAATTGTACAATTGTCACCCTGTGGGGCTCCTGTGTGTTGCATTATTAATGGCGGTCCCATGTGTGGCATAATTATGGGGTGATTGTGTGCGGCATATTAATTGGGCCCCATGTGTGGCATAATTAAGGGACTCTTTTGTGTGGCATAATTATGGGGCACCTGTGTGTGAGTGGCATAATTATGGGGCACCTGTGTGTGTGGCATAATTAATTGGGCAGCCGTGAGGCATAAATAGTGGGGTTCTGGTGTGGCATAATTTATAGGGCTCTGGTGTGGCATAATTTATGGGGCTCCTGTGTGTGTCATAGTTATGGGGCTCCTGTGTGTGGCAATGTGTTAATAGGCCATCTAACTGGCATTACTAAGAAATCTGTTTGGCATTGTATTGGAGGAAATCAAGGGGGGTGACACCAACCCTAGTGACGCCTCTCTGTACGTGACAAAGGACCCTAGTGCCGCTGGCACCGATGCTTTACACCTTAACAATAGAGCCTTTGGCAGCGTCTATTAGAAGATCAAAATAAATAACTGGTGTAGAAGTGAACGCAGAGGCATCCAAAGTGGCATTATACACCAATGATGTTTTACTCACGCTGACCAACCCTTAAACCTCAACACTAGCTGTGCTGAAAGTTATATGGGAATATAGCAATCTCTCAAATTATACGATGAATCTGAATAAAACCCAAATAATACCTTCATTCCTTTCTGCCAAACAGACATCAGAGTTGGAGGCTGTGTTTCATCTCGATCTCTTGAAGGATAAATTAGACTATTTTGGGAATAAAACTGACTCCCATTGAATGATCTGAACCGTTTATAGAAAAAAAAGCCAGCAACAAGCTTATCTCAAAATAATGAAATTAATCGATCAGAAAAAAAAAAATGAAGCCCCTGAAAGCTATAGAGAGATGGCATAGGGATATAAATAAGGAATATACGGAAGAAGAATGGCTCTTGGGACAAAATGTATCCATGAAAACAACTCATAATGTAGCATTACAAGAAGTTAACATAAAAATAATGTTTAGATGGTATATGACCCCTGTACGATTAAATACATTTCAGGCAGCTACATCAGAGACCTGCTGAAGATGTGGCCTTTATCCGGGAACTCTCCTCCACATATGGTGGGACTATCCCTCCTTAGGCCCAACTAAAAAGAAACTACAAGATCTATTAGGAAAACTGCTGGAGTACAAGGCCCCAATGACACCACAAGCCTTCTGCTCCATACAGAGATGCCCCTGATTAGGAAAATACAAAAAACTTACCGTATTTTTCGCCTCATAAGACGCACCTGACCATAAGACGCACCCAGTTTTTAGAGGAGGAAAACAAGAAAAAAAACCTCAATATGCCAGGATTTAGCCATTCAATATGCCAGGATTTTCCCCCTAGCTATGCCAGAATTTAGCCATTCAATATGCCAGGATTATGCCCCCCACTATGCCAAGATTTTGCCCCTCACTATGTTAGGCTTTAGCCACTCACTATGCCAGGCTTTTGCCCCTCACTATGCCAGGATTTTGCCCCTCACTGTGCCAGGATTTTGCCCCTCACTATGCCAGGATTTTGCCCCTCACTGTGCCAGGATTTTCCCCCTCACAATGCCAGGCTTTTGCCCCTCACTATGCCAGGCTTTTGTCCCTCACTACGCCAGGATTTTCCCCCTCACAATGCTAGGCTTTTGCCCCTCACTATGCCAGGCTTTTGTCCCTCACAATGCCAGGATTTTCCCCCTCACAATGCCAGGATTTGCTCATTTTTTTCCACCCTCCTCCCCCCTTCCCTAGCACTTACCTCCATGCTGCTCCCCGTTGTGTTCTCTCCGTTGCTTCCTCCGTGCAGTCTAACCTCCTGCACGGTGGAAGGAAGTTCCGGGCGCTTTTTTTTTTCTTCTAAACTTTATTGATGTCGCGCAACGTCAATAAAGTTAAGAAGGGGAAAAAAAGCGACCGGAGCTTTCTTCCTCCGTGCAGGAGGTTAGACTGCACGGAGGAAGCAACGGAGAGAACACAACAGGGAGCAGCATAGAGGTAAGTATTTAATTCGCCTCATAAGACGCACAGACATTTCCCCTCACTTTTGAGGAGGAAAAAAGTGCGTCATGAGGCGAAAAATACGGTAAGTTGTTAACATCATTACAACAGTAAAAATAAATCTGGCAAGGTATTGGACGAAGGTAGATCTACCATCATGGATCAAGATTATAGAACAAATAGAATATCAGTGCAAGATGGAGAGGGGTTTAAGCCAATTGCATGCATCCTGAAGTAAGTTAGAAAAAAACCTGGAAGAGTTGGATCAAGTATTACAGATCTATCCAGACAGTAATAGGACACCTACAGATATTTACTCAATCTTATAGAGTTCCTGTGCTCCCCCATGCCCTGATCCCCCCCACCCCCACACACACATATTCACATCAGGAATGTGTTAGTGTGAATGTGGATGTTTAAGGGGTCTGAATATAGGATGGTGTCAGGGTTCAACTGACCTTCTGACTCATGCATTTAAAAGTCATTATTTATGTGGTTATATACCTCCTGCCTCCTCTAGAGGCCTCCCTACCTTACTTTGCTTGTATTCCTTCCCCTCTGTTTGGTGTCAGGTGGGCTCGTTACCTTTTGCTCACACCCATGTTAAATAGCCGCAGTTTCTGGCAAACAGTGCTTTTTGCATTAAAGTTGGATGCCTGACGTCTGAGAGCTGCTGCTTCTGTTCCTGATCCTCTGCTTAAAGCACAAGCTCTTTGTTTCTTTATCTGTTCTCCCTCTGCACAATATATAACATGCAACCAGACACCTCCACTATCCGTGTGCTAAAACTCCTACCTGACCTGGTAAAGGCCCTGACAGATGGTCTACAGTGGGAACAGAAGTATCCTTTTAGGACGATCTCCAACAATGTATAACAAAAAGTCCTAAAAGATCTCGGAAGGTTTACTTTGTAACCTGTACAGCCTAAAAATGAACAAGGGGTAGTAAGACATCCATACGCCTGAGAATCTGGAAAATATCCCTGAAATGTTTTAGTGACGTTGGATGGAATATGCTTTAACATGTACAGACTGACTCTTTTTGTATGTTGATATTGTTTAAAATGTATTTATCTTGGAATAAAGTCAAAGAGAATTTCCCTAGGTCAGTGATGGTGAACCTATAGCAATGGGTGACCCATATGGCACTTGGCGGGACACTGAGATAAAGCAACAAATGGAAACTGAATAATACCAGAGAGAAGGAGAACTAAAATGAGCAGTCTGCAATGGAAATGGGAGAGGGAAGCATAATCGGAGGGAAAATGGAACTTTGAGATGTTTAATTTTGTTTCCTACAGAACATTGGGGACTCAGGCTCAAAAATATTTTCCATCATTGATGAGAATTATCTCATTTTGCAGACTCGTTTACAAATCCTTTGGTTTCACTTTAACTACCAATATCACTTAATTGATAACAAATCAGAATTGTATATGTAAAATACCTAAATACAATGAGAGTAGGGGTTAAAAGTTACACATATTAGAGGAATTAATTTTATTCAAAAAATAATCAATTGCATTCTGAAATCACTAAAATTTCTGGGCAAAAATCTCTTTCTTTAAGTCCATATTCAAACCTCACAACCATTTTGGAAAATGTCATCACTTCTCAACCGCACCTCATGATTTCACCTCTGCTTCTATGAGAAGGAAACTAGTGGGGTGTCAGTGACATCATCTTGACAGCTAAAAAAAACAATGTATGATGTCACCAAGAGACCATGGGAAGAGATAAGTCTGATTTTTTGTGATTGGTAAAAAATACATTCAATAATTTTGACACATAACTAATTATTTAGAACTATGCAGTTTTATGGTACTAGGTTAGACGATGTTACTACCATCATTACTGTGTAATATTGTGGAATTTTGTTTTCAAGCCAATGTTGGCTCACGTTTACAGGTAAGGATGCTGTTACTTTTCTTCAAAAAAATACTGGCCAGGCTATTGTCTCTATAGACTTAAAATTGGCCTCAAGCCAATTATTTACATGTTTGCCGGTAACATGACAACTGGATGGCAGAACTATTTACAGGGCAAGTAGACACAGTGGTCCATGAGCATGGAATCTGGATAGACACATACTTTCCAAATATAACCTAGTCAATTCAATAAGCTTAAAGCACAATTAAACTTATTTTTTAACCCTTGCTGCAAAGTAAACCTGGCCTGTATCTTTACAGATACACGCAGGTTTACGATGAGCTCTGCCTCTCCGCTGAGGCATCTGATAAGAGTCTGAATTTCGCAGGCATTTATCTTTGTTGGTTAAGATCCCCTCTCTGATCCTATATAAAAATTATGTTCTCTCTTTGCACTTGCAGAGAGAGCCAGTAATATAAGTACAAGTGAAAAAAGTTTAGTGTCCCTTTAAATTAATTCCATCACCTCAGACTTATCTTAACTATAAAACAGAAAATGTCTGTTTGTTTGTATGTTTGTCTGAAGCACTAAAAACTCTAGAATGCTGACCTCTAGAAGCATGAAATTTGCACAGCTTATTCATGCTAGAGTTTTCTAGGTCAACGCAACAAATTTCAGCTCTCTATGTTGTTAATTTCCCGAGTTAGTAAATTTTGCGCTGAAGAGTTTGGACACTGAGGATGAACAACATGAGACTATGACATCACTGGTAATGTAGAACAATGAAAGCATATGAGATTTCAATCCTGAAGAAGAATCCTTATGTTGCAGGTTTTAAAAGAACAGTCTAGTCCCCAAACTCACTTTGGTCCAAGATTAAGATTACTGTTTGTATAGTGCACAGATTTTTTTTTCCAGTGTGATTTAATGCAGGCATTCTGCATAAATCACATTTTTCATATTTGACTCAAGCCGTCCCCAGTGATTAATCTGCATGTTTACTGCATGTGCGACAGCACTGATTATAAAGACACTGTGGATATAAAGTTATGTTTCATTTAGTCACTTCCTGTGCTCTTCCAATTGAATAAATTGACTCTGAGTGGCCTTGCTCTTGTACACAGTAGGATCTCTTAACAGTGCAACACATTGTCTGATGATATCATTAGAGAGACAGGATATTCCATTCATTTGAATCATTATTCTCAATGGTTCCTCCAGAAAAAAAACTAGGAAATTACTTTTACTCAGCTAGTGTGGGCAGTCCTGGTTTCTTCCAAACTGCTGTAATTTCACCGTTTCATCTAGCTGTAAGTATTTTATATTTTAAGCAATGCAAAATATAAAACATGCTTTTTAAAGTACTACGAAATCACATTCATATGCATTCATATTTCTAAGATGCATTTTGGGCACTAGACAGTCCCTTCAAGGATGGTATTTCTAGGTCAAGGCAACTATCTTCAACTCTCTACAACGTTTCTTTCCCGAGTTATGAGTTTACACAGTATTTTTTTTACACAGTATTGGCTGTGCCAACATTACAACCCTGTGATAGGTGCAGCCGCAAAGAGGACAAGCCAGAGGACTAAAAATTAACTCTGACAGCAGATTGTGGATGCTCTTAACACGGTTGGTTGGAATAACCTCCAAGGAGGTGGAAAACGCGCCACATGCTTTTGAAACCATCGCTATCACAAACCTGTTGAGAAAAAGACGGAGCAACGAAACTGAGGTCTGCGGCTTGCAGAACAACAATTGTGAACAACTGTAAGACTGAGACTGACTATTGAAGAGACAAATGAGCACAGAATGTGCAATCACCTTCAAGTCTCAAACTTTCATGCAAGCATCAATTTTTTTTAGAGTTTTAATATAAGTTTTAATATAAGGGAATATGAAATTTATTTATACAAAAATCATAATCCCTGACGTAACCGGTTACTAAAAAACTAAATGCAGAATTATCTCTGTCGTTTACTAAAACACCTTTGACCACTTCTAGATATCTTGGGGGCTATTCACTAAAAGTAAACTTCAGGCATTGATAGCAGTGTCTGAAAACCAGGCAAAGTATGACTATGAATAGTGTTGAGCGAACCCTATTACGGTTTTTGGACCCCGGACCCGAACACGGACATTTCACTGTATGTTCGGGTTGGAGTTCGGGGTTCGGCGATTTAATGGCGCATTTTGAAAGGCTGCAGGGCAGCCAATCAGAAAGCCCATAGCATTACATACATATACATTGTATGTAATGCTATTGGCTGTCTATAAACCAAAATAGAGTCCCCATGAATGCAATAGCATTACATGTATTACATATGAGAGTCAAATAGAACCGTCAAATACTGTGCTTACAGCGCACTTTGAAAAATTCTAATAGTTTTGGGTGGTAAATAGTACATTTGCGTCTTGCGGTGCACTTCATATCTGAGAGTCAAATAGAATAGTCCAATACTGTGCTTACAGTGCACTTTGAAAAATTCTGGCTAACTCCTCCTCCAGCGCCGCTTCCACCTACACCGCCACGGTCACCGCCTCCTCAACCTATGGGTCACTTCATATAAACTGAAAGAGAATACCCTGCACTCCAACCCTCTCTCAAATGGATAATTCTGTTGATCCTCCTGGCAGCCATGCTTTAGATTTAGAGTTATGTTCTTCCAAAACTAAAATAAAAGATTCCATCTAGTGCTATTTTATGGCTCAGCTGTATTTTTAATTTGTATGTATTTTATGTTATTTGAAGTTATTTCCCTATCCATATTTGCTTGCAGGGCACTTGTCCTACTCTTACCCACATTTTACTCCCTTTTGCAGCCCTCTTGCCCTTTCAAGGACTTTTTTTAGAGGCATTTTAGTGGCCAAAAGTTCGGGTCCCGATTGACTTCAATGGGGTTCGGGGTCAAGTTCGAGCACGGACCCGGACTTTTTTCAGAAGTTCAGCCGAACCCGCCGAACCCGAACATCCAGGTGTCCGCTCAACTCTAACTATGAATGCTAGATTTCATGACCTCATTGTCAGCTCAGTTTTAGTGAATATCACCCATGGAGTTAATATAGTTATATTTATTTTAAAAAATAATTACACATTTATCATTTTAAATACAAAGATTACAGAGTTGTTTTCTCCTCTAGTACTCAAAGAGTTAAGAAAGAATACTCACCACAGTGATACTATTACCCAACTTTTTGACTTTACCTAAATCCAGCACCAATTGCTCCAATATATACAATTTATAAAAAATTTCTGTTTGATTTTTTTTTCTTTTCATTTCTTCTATTGTCTCAAAGGAGAACAATGATAAATTGACTGCCACGACAGCCAGGCATATTTCTGAATTATTTTGGCCAAATTCAGTAAACTAGTACCAGGCCTAAAATGACTTAAATTATTCTTCTTGGCACTGGCAAACTTTCTCCTGTGCCAGTTTCATTTTCATGTGGGCTGGTGATGTGTCACGTGGTTTGGAGATATGGGAGAATACGCGTGGAAGGACCTTCTGCAGCAGAAGACTGGCTTTGAGTGTGATGCAAATGAACCTGCACTGGGAATAAAAAGAACACAATATGGAGAGTTTCATGTACAATCTTACAAATAATTAAATAAATACGAGTATAATGCTTGGCTTCTGCCTCTGGTTCAAGCTTGGAAAAGTTAGATGGTCTTGGCTTCATTTTTAGGCAATCAAATTATGTTAAAAACAACACAACGTTTAACCCTTTAACCCACCACACTTGGTTTGGTATTCTAAATAGTAATAAAGTAAAGAAAATAGAAGTAGTGGGGGATATGCCTTAACCCCTTCATGCCAGATAGTGCAACGTGCCATAACTGTGTCTTTTTCTTCCTGACAAGGCCCAATCTTTACAATTTGTTAAAATGTAGCTGGATCTCACTTTGAGCGTTGGCTACATTTTCCATGTCAGACTGAGGCCTCACATAGAACGTCTAATAAGCAGGAAGGGGTTAAGAACCATTTTGTGCAAAGTATGAAGTATGGAGCAATCAACTAACATTTCATTGGTTCCCATGGTGATTTGACTTTTCAAATTTGCACTCATAATTGATTTTTATACATTTCAGTCTTCTAGAATGTTACACAAACTTCTCAGTCCTTCTAGTCTGACCAGTTATTGTGTTTGGAGAACCATTCCAAATTGTGTGTTACCTATTTAAAAAATCATATATCTGCTTGATAATCTTCACAGAATAACTTAGTATTTGGAGAGATTTTGGAAATCTAAGGTATTATTTTCCTAAAGGCTTTGCCAACTGAATTAAATAGCTTACACTTTAAGCTCTGGATTATACCTCAGAATCAGAAATAACTCTTGTAATTTTATTATCTGTTTTATGAAATTGGTAATGGAATCAGATCAAAGCATAAACTGTAATTTTTAAGTCAGTGTTGGTCAGTATCTGGTCCAGCAGAGGGCAGCACCACAGGATGTTTCTATAAACAGACAATATGTCGTTTGAAATGATGATCCATAGAGGGCTTCACCACAATGATACACTTTGCCTGAATTCTGTCTGGTAAAATTAGCAACAAAACCAATACATTAACCCACCAAAGTGCAGAAAGGTATTTGCTAGTTTTATTCCCCATTTCAGGGCTTGAGAAACAATAGACCAAATCAGGAGCCAGTCTAGTTATTTTTTTGGAGGCAGCAAATGGTACAGGTATATATTTCCATGTAAACAATCAAAACAAGTTAGGTGCCAGAAATTCAGTTCCCCAAGTTAATGTCCCCTCTGCTGATACCATGCAAAAACAAAGGTCTCTCTCTCTCTGCATTAGCAGCCTCCTGACTGGCTCTGCCTCCACTCTGAGAGGCAAGAGTAACCCAACACATATCTCTAAAGATACACATTGGGGACACTATTTTTTGACAATTGCTTCCTATAAAGAGGTTGTCCTCAATATCTGATATCTCCTAACGTCTGCCCCAGGCCACACTGGTGACACTATGGGGGTTATGTATAAACAAAACTCTGCACTGCAAAGTGTCGGGAGTTTTATAAAAAGGCGCAACTGACATTTTTTATGTTTGTTATGATTGCACTCTTTTTATAACTCCCAACACATTTTAGTGCCTGATTTTTATACATAGGCTGCACTGGTGCAATGAGCGCCAGCACAACCAAAATCTTTGCATTAGACGTAGATAGCGCAGACTCCTGCGATTCTGCTTTATACATTAAAGCACACGCACATTATTATTTTATCTTATTGTATTCATGTTTACATTGTTGTCTGAAAAATCTTCAATAAAAAATATTTCAATAAGATAGCGTAGACTCCCTTAATTTGTCAGGAGTCTGCTTGATACACTGGCGTGCACGCCGATTGTGCCAGTATTTGCCGCAATCTGTACGTGCACCATGTTTATACATGACTCCCTATGTCTTAGAGATCCAACCCAGCTGTCCATACATTCTTTGAGAGATATATGTAAAAAGCAAGCCCAGAACAGTGATATTTTTTGGTAATTAACAAGCACAACAGTTGTACTCAAAAGCACCTATTTGGGGAGTTTTTTTCTGCATGGCAAGCTTATTTTTCATGAAGAAAGGCTTTTAAAATAGTTTCCTTTGGATGCTATGATTTAAACTTTTGTACTTGTAATTCCACCCATTGCCAACAGGGGGCATAAATAATGGAATATTACATTTTACCCAGCATTTCTTATGTTAGTGTAGCGCTGAGTGACTAGTTTATGTTATCAGCCAGTGTACTGTATAAAACATGTTAATTAACAACTTTCCTCATCTCAAGGACAATCAGGTTGTGTTCTCAACGCCAGCCAAGTTACTAACTAACCAAGTTTGAATTACAATTGGAATTGTAATGCAAATCCTGTGTGCTGTTATCCCTGAGGGTATTGAGTAATCAGTTGGGTTAATATTTATCTGTACCTGACCCTTATCATTTTTAATATAGTCAAGGAAAACCTTTTTTGGACCAGTATATATCTAAAATTACACATTTTTGACCCTCTCAGGAGCCTATTCATGAAATGTTGGCACCAATGAGATATAATGACCTAGATTCATCCAGTATTTTGTTCTCCCATGAAATATCATCACTCATACCTGCCAAGTGTCCCAGATTTCCAAAGAGAATTCCCACAGCCGGCTCCATATTTTACTGTCATTCCATACAGCATTGGATTTTAAGTATTACACAGTAAGGGCTCCATGACTGGACTGAAGGGGGTTATGTAGTTTATTTGAATGAGTCTTTGGTCACCAACCGCTATTGAGTGACATGCTGCCCAGAGTGATAGGAGCAAATGCATAAGTTTCCTAGTGATAGTTGCAAGGAACTCTACTTTCAATTAAACTTTACCTTAATGGTTTCTAATCCTGCTCGCCTGTTTGTATGGATGGTTATTTGCACGTTGACTTAGTTTCCCAAGAGAATTTTCACTAGAGCAGGTGGTGCCCTCACACGGAGGGCTATGTCAGGAGTACTAGCCTAAGGAGCTAAAGTGCAAGTTCTCCTCATGGGATGGGCCCCAAAGAAATTATCTGGTTAATGGCACCACCGTGCTAGTATAATTGCAGCCGGTGGTTATTCATCGTAATATATTGTTGCATTTGACCAATTCTCGCGGGAGTTCACTGTTGGTTTAACTTTATTTAAAATGATTTAAGTTCTATTTAAGTTAATTGAGTTATTATATCTTTAAATAAATTGGTTACACATTTGAATATTAAAATATGAATAAATTTGTGTTTTGCATTTTTAAGAATATTTTGTCGTGGTATGTTTTAGAAATAAATGCTGTGGCCTCTTCAAACGCCAAGGTTCATAGACACATGCGGAGGATCAACATGCCTAATCCTGAAATGGCTGAAATCCTCTAATAATCTTGAAATTCCAACCTTGTGTCCTGTCTTTATTTGGGAGGGTTTGTTATCCCAGACATCGCTCCCCTGGATACATGATGCCCGAGTCATGGCTTTCAACCAAAGTTCAAAATGGAGAACGTTGTGCTAAAATATAATTCATACATGTTATTTATACAAAATCTTATGTTATACACATTGTT
This sequence comes from Pelodytes ibericus, assembly GCA_036172795.1. NCBI lineage: Eukaryota > Metazoa > Chordata > Amphibia > Anura > Pelodytidae > Pelodytes > Pelodytes ibericus. The sequence goes on from CM069862.1 coordinate 139,191,796, forward strand.
TTCTGCCACTTTTTCATTCTTTGTTTGCTAAAACTTGCCATTATTTGAACCCACAGATTATGATGTATTGTTATACAAACATCTGTGCAGGAGTAAAATATACAATTGCTTAATAGAGCAAGAATTTGTAAGACAATCTTCAATATATCCAAGCAAGCCCTGAAGTATGCATTTTCCAATCTGAATCAAACATCAAGTAAAACTGAGAAGACATACTAATAACAGGCTTTTATTCAATCATTAAATAAAACAAACACCTTATATCAGTTTATAACAACTTTTCAGTGCTAGTGGAATCTGAGGAGGACTGTTGTCCTATGTAGGTTAATGTAAATGGTTCCCAGTTCTGAGAAAATAATGGGTGTTGTGTATAAATTGTAGTGTTGTTTTATATTTAATCCTAATTCCTTCAGTCAGATTTTTGCTATTGTACCTGTATCATATGTATACAACTGACAGAATGAACTTCATAGATAAGAAAAAAGGTTACAAAACTGCAACTTTTTATTCTCAAAATTCACATTTTTGGTCTCAATATTCAACTTTTTGTTCAGTGATTAGGAGTGGCGGAGGATTATAGTCCAATGGAATTATCTGAAATATGCACAATTTTGTGATTTTCTTTCTTTTTTCTATCTGCAACAAAATTCTTAAAACAATAATTAGATCATTTTTTATTTTGGTGCAGCTGGTGCACAGTGGCTTTTTTTCTGGGGGAAATCATTTTAATCACAAGAGTAGACGATATTATGATGCAGTTGCACTACATTTCTGACAGGAAACACCTTTATAACCCCCAGTGTTGTAGTTGACCACTGTTTTATTCAGGGAATGCTTAATTAATGTGTACACCAGGGCTGTAATTAGTATAACGTAGCTCATACTGCAGTCTTCATTTTAGGGAGTTAGTCCCCCTACTCTCAATCCAGCCACGCAAGTTGTTTTTTAAGGCCTGTGAATTTTTTTGAAGTTTCTGGTTTACGTAGAGAGACTCTGGTTCCTGTAAGACAGAGCCCCTTATACATGCAAGGTATAATATACAGCAGCTGAGTCTACCTCAGGTGTGGATTAACCAGCTCACTGCTGGACTGTTACATATAGTAATGGCTTTCTGATTACCTCAGTAGGTTTCAGACTAGGATTAACCAGCTCATTGCTGGACAATTATACAAAGGCCTAAAAACCCTAACAGAGAAGCCACATGGGCTGAGTAAGAATTCCAAAATGAATAATGGCTGGATTAAAGAGTTAATAAACGATGCACTCACTCAAATTGGGGATGCGCTAAGATGTAATAAATTTAAGGGTTTTTACTCCAGTGGGAAGGAATACACCAGTTTCTTTTCTCTTTGGGAGAATCCACTAATGGTGATAAATTACTGTGATTTTCCTCATTAACCCACTAGAGACAGGCATAGCCTTAAAGGAACAGAAATAGCAGAGAAATTATATATTTGGCTCATGAAATTCAGGCTTAAGACTTTATTCTAGCTATAAGTCTAAATTTGGGGAGTGTACCTTGCTTTCCCAGGACTAGGGTTACCAGATTGTCAATTTATTTTATGGACACATATAACATTTACATGCTGCCCTGCAGTGTACTGAATTTATATGTGTTCAGAAGGAAAGCGGGTAATTAATCAAGGTAGCTCCTATGGGATCACCTTGATTTATTAATTGACTCCCACAGGAAACACATGGATTCTACACTGTGCAAGACAGTATGCAAAGGTTATATGTACCCAGGAACAAATGGATGCTCTGGCAACGCTACACACAGACAAATCTCCTTCAGACATTACCATCTTCACTGTGACTGGTGCAATTGCAGTACTGTAATTATACACTCTCTGCGCAGTACAGGTTGAGTTAATTAAATGTTTCCAAACAGCCTATTGTGATATGGGTATTTTACAAGATATAGAAATACCCATATGTCTCCTCCCTTCATACACATCCAAGCCCCCAAAATGAATATTTAATATTAATCCTCCTCCCCTTTTTTGCATACCTTCCTTTCCTATGCTTTTTTTTTTTAAATGCAGTTTCAGCATAACAGTGATTATCTGGATACCCATATATTATGCTAACACACTAACAAAGTTTCATAAAACAAATTACATGTTTCAAAATGTAATGATAACTTTATTAGTTAACGTTACGCAGAAGAGTAAGTTTAAATAGAGAGAAGGCAGATTTAGTAACAATATTAACCCACCACCAAGAAATTAACAACCTGTAAAAAAAAAAGAGAGAAGTTTATATGCTCAGGGGAAGCAATATCCCTTTGCACTCATCACCTTCTGCTAGCTCTCACAGTTGACTTCCTGTGGTACTCAAAGCTGATCCTGTCAACTCCTAGTAGATTTTTGTTATACTTCATTAGAACAATGTTGCCCTGCAAAGTATCACTTATGATGTGGGCTGTAGAAAGCTCATTATCATTTACGGATATATAAGTATAAAATATAATAATAAGGATTTTTAGATTTTGTTTTACAGATACACAATGTGTGAATCCAATTTTGATCTCTTGACATGATACACAAATTCCCAACCTTTTTTCGGGAATTGACTATCCAAAATAAGAGAATGGGTAGAAACCTGTCCATTATGTGAAAAATGTGTCATGTCTACCAGTGAAGTGCAAACACTGGAATGAGCTGTAACTAAGTAGGACATGTCTACAGTTATTTTGTCCCAGTAATGTAAGCAAGAATCTAAGAAACCACTAGCATCCAGCACTCCAGACATATTTTTGTCTGGATCACCTGTATCAAAGTTGCAAGTGTGAAGATTTTAAATAGAGAAATCATCATTACGCTGTGTGACCTTGAAAGTACAGATAGTAACCCTGATCCAGGAAATTACCTCTCAGAATAAAACCTTATTCAACTCCAGGATTTCATATATATATTTTTTTAAAATGAGTTAAATATTTTACTGGCAAACTTATATTTCTTGGCCACAGGTGGCATGTTACATCATTTGTTACTTTTACACAGCAAAATGCTAGAGGCCATCATTTTAGTAGAGGAAATTCCCAATTTTCTGCTGGCAATAACTACAAGAAAGGTTTAGAAAAACATGTTGTATTTCCGAGATGACCATCTCCAAAGCGCAAGCAGTCCTTTTCATTTAGCAATTACAGCTTAATGTAGAAGAACTTGATCAAATGAAAATAATATCAATTTCTTGGTAATACTGCTTTACTGATTTACATAAAGAAATATTCAGGTGATGGATATAACCAAAAGCAATCAGATGATAAATGCAAATCCAACACTCCTAGTGCTTCCTCAGAGAGAGAAACCACAACAAAATATATTTTTCTCCGTACTATAACCATCCACCAAAAAAAATAAAAAATAAAAAAATATTTTCGTTCAAATAACACATGTTCTATTTCCAAAGCCTATATATATCATTTAACAAATCAATTTGCTTTCCGTGGAAGGCGTGGCACGCCGGCTGATTTAAAATCGCTGTATCGCTAAAATAGCTTTTGTTCTTTATCAAGTTGAGTCATTTTTATGTGAAGTGTCAAGCTTTCGAACAAATAACTGCTGCCAGACAAATCAAATTCCTCATCTTAAACTCGGGCTAAATAATTTATATCTTTAATCTGCTCACTGAGGTGTGCAGACTATGACAGTAATTATAAATGCAAGAAGAAATTATAGCTGAATGCTCTAACTGCATTAGGAGCCCATTTGATGAACAATCATGATTGCCTTCTCATTTTCAACAATGGAGGGCAAGTTAGTGTCAATGCATTAGAGTTTTTTTTTTTTTTTTTATCTCCTCTCTCGCTCTGCTCTTTTTTTCCCCCATTAACTATGAAATGTCAGTTATTGTCTCTAGCAAAAAAATAATAAAGCTGGTTAGAAGATTTAAACTTATGGGAGAAAACAAAAAACCCAGCATAGTGCAGTTTATTGCAGGTGAAATAGAGTGGAACAAGGATGCTGCTGTACAAGATTCCTCTGACTACAGCTTCCTATGGGAAAATGGAACCGGCGGGGACATATTAGTCTATGTGGTAAGAAATATTGATCCATTTCCTATAGATGCAATTACACTGTGTTATCTTTTGTACCAGATATCTATACACCAAGTGCATGCTGGATATTGCATTAATAAAAATAGGTCAGAAAACCTATTATTTTCAAAAGCATCTTGAATCTATTGCAGCTTTGATAATATGGAAAGGATTGTGCATATTGGGACAACTGGGAAAAAAATAACTTATTGGCTGCATATTTTACACAATTATATATTTCAGGGTCTACTCAGCAAAGAGAGAATTGCAGGAAACTGAGATGGGTATTTCAAACTTTATGTCAATGTAGCCGATTTGGAAAGCATTTCCAACTCAGCTACTTTGGCCTTAAGTGTGACATTGCTGTCTCAATTCCCTACAAATATCTCTATACTGAGTAGAGTTTATAGATCAGTGATGGCAAAAGCTTTTTAACCCAAGTGCCCATTTTTATGCAATAAGCCAAGTTAACGAGCTCAGTGCCATTTCTCCTTATATTATGACCTGTCTTCCATTTTTATTACAGGCGCTCTTCCTTTTCCTTGTATTTGCTTCTTTTCCTTCAGTTGCTCCCTCTCATCGTGCCCATATGCTTCATATCTCTCCATATATGATGATGGTGACAATTACCACCAAGTACCACCTGAGAGACATCCGAGTGTCGGAAGTGGCACACGTGACATAGGTTCGCCATCACTGTTATAGATCTTTTAAAGAGAAATGCGGCAAGTTGTACTACCTCGTTAGAAATCATGGGGCCTTTAATCAAACCATTGCAATTATCCAATTATGTTTAATGGTGAAACCAATAGTTCTGGTTACTTTGCATCAATACTGCAAGTATTACATTATGTACAATTGTGATATTGGTTTATATAGCTGGCCACTAACTATGCTCACTAGACTGCACACTGGTCAGACTGCAGCCGGCTTGTACGTCAAGTTTTGTCTTTTATAATCCTTTACATCTTAACATATTTCTATGTATTGTCAGTGGAAACAAACTGTTTTTTTTAATTCACAATAAATAATAAATAGAAAACAACAACAAATTGTGTAAATCTCACAAACATTTATATATTTATATATTATAAATTGCCCAACCATAACATCTTACTATATTTATTATTCATATTTATGTTTGACATGACATTGTCTAGATTGTTGATGTGGCCTTCTGGTGTTTTTGTGCGGCTCTTGTCCTGGCTATAGAGCTCAAAGACTCTATTGTATTACATCACAAATTTAATCATGTCCACCCGGTTAATATAATGAATGTTATTTAACACTCCACATTAAAAACATGTGCAACAGTGGTCTGCCTTATTATGCCTGAAATGTAAATCTAGGTGTGATCCCAAATACTCCATGTGGTCGTTTGTAAAACTGCAGGTAAAAAAGGTTTCACATACTAAAAGTCATGTAGTCTTTCCTACAGCACCCAGAAGCTTGCCTCTTATGTTGGTGCATTTTTTTTTTTATATCTTTGAAAAAACGAAGGAAGGGCTGTGGGTTCCCATGAACAGAAGAGTTGACATAATTCACATCTCAAAAAACATTGGCCAACATCAACACACGTTTGTGAAAGGCTCTTGAATAAACATGAATGTGCAGATTGATAGTTCTATAACTGAGAAAGAGGAACAAAAGCCAGATGTTTCCATATAGACTTGTTAAAAGATAAACCTTTAACATTTAGTGATACCCGATACAGAAAAGCTTTAAGATCTATGACATTTCAGGAACTGTTGATTGTTGGCTACAGCTCCCATTACCATTATTGAGATCAACCCATTCTGTCCAAAAGAAGTAAATGATTTTACATGATGAAAGCATGAAGGATTCCCTTTTCAGTTCTAAAAACATGTTAATGTGAAGGAATTTGCAAAATTAATGTACGGTCCTTAACGTTTACACAGAACTCCAAACTCTTGGGGGATAAATTACTTGCCAACGCGTTTCACAGGAGTTTAGCAAATTATTACATTATCTCACATTTATCTGAAATTATATATGATTATGTTTTGACGTGTTGAAAAAACAAGCTATATTAATTACATTTTGAGATATAAATTAATGACGTTCATTTATTAACAATTTTTCTTTGATACATGTGAAGTTTTTGGTGGCTCCTTTTTTTAAATGTTCTTTTTTAGTATAAACTATACTATTATTTTGTCTTCGCTTATGTTTTTTCTTTAGTTTCAAAGCTGGGTAGTTATTAATTTAGATAATGTATCTTAGACAGAGACTTCTCTTACACAAATATTTTTCAACATTGAAAATATATATACCGCTACATATTTCATATCTGCCATTAAAGGGACTGTCTGGTGCCCAAAATGCATCTTCCAAATATGAATGCATATTAATGTGCTTTCAAAGTACTTTAAAATACATGTTTTACATTTTACATTGCTAAAAATATAAAATACTTCTAGCTAGATGAAATTGTGAAATTACAACAGTGTGCACGAAACCAGGAGTGCCCACACTTGTTGAGTAAAAGTCGATTTCCTTTTTCTTTTGCTGGACGAAGTAATGACAATAATTTCATTCAAATAAGTGGACTTTCCTTTATCTCTATTGATATTATCAGATAATGTGTTGCACTGTTAAGAGATCCTACTGTGTTCAAGAGCAAGTCTATTATACTCCACACAATGTATTATATTTCAGCAGCACAGGAAGTGACTAAATGGAAAAAAACTTAATATGCTCAGTGTCTATTATCAATGCTGCTGCACCTGCAGTAAACATGCTGTGAGTAATCACTGGAAGGACTTGAGTCAAAATATTAAAATTACCATTTATGCAGAATGCCTGCATCAAAACACACTACAAAAAAAGCTCTTTACGAGCATTAGTCGTCATCTTGCACCAAAGTGAGTTTGGGGACCAGACTGTCCCTTTAAAGAAAAATAAGTCAAATTTCCATATTCTACTGTTCGGAAGACAAGAAAAGCACGTTCTTCAGAGCACTCCATGAATATTATTTTGTTGTGTTCCCAAAGCAGGAAATTAAGGGAGAAAAATAAAATAGTTTCACCCAGGGTAGCGGAATCATCAGTAATGTTTTTTAGGGTACATGTTGGTAAAAGGTAATATATACACACACGCAATAGTTAATAAATCAGGAACTGGATGTTAAACTTTTGGTCATTAAAAAATAATAACAGTTTAATTATTTGAACAGTAATATTCATTTTCTGAATCATTATAACCTGCTTAAATATGAATTGTTACAGCATTTATATATTACAAACTTAACGGATTGAGTATCCGTAACAAATAACATGATAAAGAACATTTTTAACTTATATTTGCAAATCAGTTATACATCTTTAGCAAGTTAACATACCGTACAAAATATGGACTTCCTGCTCATGTTAATTTCTTCATAAACAATCAAGGCATGTAAAACAACCTCTTTTTTTTGTGCTTTTGCCCCATTGCAAAATAATATTGTTATACATATATATACAATAAGCATGTTTAACCCTTTGCCGGAAAATGGCATTCCAAAAAAAAATGCGGGCCTTTTAAAACTCCAATGTTGTAATGACTGCATGAAGAGTGAACCCTAAAATGAATCTATACACTGTAAGAAGTTACATAATTACAATTGGCCTGTCACCAGAAATTTTCACCAACATTAAGCACACTAAAGACTACTTTATCTGGAGTTCCTTTTTTATATATTTATATATCTGTTCAGCAGTTTTGTTTTGTTTTCTTGAGTAAAACATTTGTAACAATCCTATATTCTTTGTATGGCATTTTCACCCCTCCAATGGGGCATATTGCATCATTTCCTCCTTACGCACAGTGGATTTCTGGGAACAGTGAGCTCTGTTGAGGAAAAAGTAACCGTTTCTGAGGAGGATGTGATATAATGTCAAGGAGACCATCTCCACCTCGGACAGAAGTCATATATACCTTAGTAATTCCAACTAAATTTATATTATCTTAGGTTAATGCAAATAATATCAATCTATCAGTTATATTGTTTTAAACCTATGTCTGAAAATTTTCCAATGACTGGTCTACTTTAAATCTCAGAAATGTTAAACTGACCATAGCTAGTCTATGTGCAACACAGAAAATATGCATCCCTCTGATGTAACAGTTAGCATATATTAATGTTTTAAAATAATAACAATATTTATATAAAGTGGTTTCATTTTGACAATGCTGCATCTTACAGCTCTGGGACAAGCCGAGTTTATACGATAAGGAGCATTAAACTGTGTATTCAAAAAATTGTAAAATAGAAAAGTTTAAGAATTTATTCCCGTCCAATATTTTTGGCGTATATTTTGAAATTCTGCTTTCAATTCACATTATTTCATGTGTGAATAGACTTGCTTAAAGTAGGAAACTTTTTGTAAATAATCTATTTTTTGTTAAACATTAATATCACTCTAAGAAGAAAATATAATGCCTCCACTCATAGGAAAGGTTTAAACGCTTGATGTAAGATTAACACCAATATGGAAAATGCATGGTGAAAATTATCATAAAAAATGTAAATATTTTAACAAAAGTACGAGTGTTTTACCCCTAACAATAGTGGGTCCAGCCTCTTTGTATATAACTGATCTTGAGTATATATAACAGGCAATATATATTGTCTAAAGCCAATATAAGACATAGACAATTGTTTTTGATCCCTGAATATTTCATGTTAATTTTAATTTTCACCAAATTATCAGACCAAAATGCTATTATAGGAACATCTGGTTGAATGCAAAATTAGCATACATTCAATCATTTAATATCTAACATGACTAAGTGCGTCTGTCATATGATTGCAAGCACCATATTTGGTTTTATTCGAATATTTGAATTTTTAACAACAATTTAATTTAAAAAGCACATACAAATCAATGTGATTTCAAAATGGCTGAAAAATAATCTACCTGGAACCTATTCGTCCATGTCTGGTTAATACGACTCTAGAGATGCAATAACTACATCAAGTTTTAATATTAGATAGCAGTAACTTTGACACAAATGATACATGCAGGTTTTATATAAAGAGCATCTTAGGCAATCAGTAGATCCATTCCATTGGTTTTCAGTTGAGATTATGTACAAAGGTCAGTTGTGGGGAAAAGTTCCAAAAGTGATGTATTCTCCATGGAAACCAACAGGATTTTGCTGTTGATTAGGTCACCTTTGGAAGTTAGCCTCAGAAACTAAAGGCCATATTTTTCATGACAAAAAAGGTGGTATTTCAGGAAAAAGTGCTAAAATGGTAGTAGTAACCATGGAAACTAATGGAAAGTTTTGGAAGTTTGTTCCAAATTTAGCACTTTTTAAAAAAATTTTTTAAATAGCACCTGTTTTGCCTTGATAAATTAGGCCCTAACTTTGTATATAACCCCCCTTCCCCCATGGCTCCACTTGGAACTGCTCTGGAAATTGACTTTTATTCAGATTTAGCATTTTGGTCACAACTGTTGTTTGTTTTTTTGTCTTAAAAGGATAGTAAAGACTGATAACATTGGTTATTCTTATACCAAATGTTGTGATGGAGTATATAGTACACACTTTTTAACTATAAAGTCAAACCCTGCATATCTTTAATCATACTTACTTCAGTAAAACTGCAAAAAATACATTTTTACAGATATTTGTTCTGCCTGTGAGAATCAAACTTATTCAGGATGATTTCTATTTTCTATAACTGCATTGTAATGAAGAGAAACCTAGCTACATTAGAGGCCTATTGAAACCACTTCCACTCCAGAGACATTTCAGCTAATGTGTCCTGCTTATTGTACCTGGGACACATTATTTTGTACAGTGCACTTGACACTCTCTGCCAAGTCGCCTTTACATTTTGTATAGTTGTAAACCTTTTTATTTTGCTTTATAATTGATGCAGAAAACAGTAATGGAAACGCTTTTTTGTTTTTTTTTAAACTTTTTTTTTATTAAAGTATTTTCATGTCATGGGGCGACAATAAATTAGCTTCTATTAGATACTGTCTTTACTATCCCTTTAAGGCATACACTGATACAACAGTGCTTATGAAATATGCTGTTTTTTCCATTAGCACATTTGAATCAAATACATTACTTAAAGGTGTGGTTCCATATATATAACTGTATAGATATATGTAGTTGCTTAAACATTTTTCATTCAGATTTTCCATTTTTACAAATTCTTTCAAACCAGTTCTATAGCCATGTCATGTGACGCAAGGAATGGACGCAGATAGGGTTAAGGCTTCATTGAAACAGACACAAAAAAGTTTTGATATGCTTAAAACTTTTGAGGAATGGACAAAGTTACAAATCTACTTAATTTTCTTTGCTTAAACAGCACATTTAAGGATATATACTTACTGTTTTAAATCACTTTAGCTTCTATTGAATAACTTTAGAAATGTATCTCTAGTCATTCAATGGAGTTTATTAATTTATTAAATTATATAAACATTTTTACACCTTTCATTTATTTTTACCTCTTTAGTCTATTACACGGTAAAGGCTTTTCATAAGGACACTCCATTTTTGTTATGTTCTGCGAGGGTTAAGTTTCCCTAATTGCAATTTATAGTGTAAAGTGACGTTTGTCCCTAATAACTCTATGCAGATCATTATTAAAAGGTGAAATCATCTCAAACTTAAAGTTGTTGTTGAGGTGAATATAAATGCCAATGCCAAAGAATCTGGCAAATCATATAAACAAAAAAGGGCCCTTGGCACTGCCCCTCACCCCCAAACAAAAATATAAAACAAATATAGCAAGGGGTTTTAAACACCCATAACCAGATTCTGGTTTTATAGCAGCGTTTGCAAAATCAAGGAAATGATATCTGTATGGCCCCTTTCCCGGTGTAATGCAAAAACTGACCCTATATATACATCAATAGACAACTTACTTATCAATAGGTTTACTAATACTATGAAAGCACACAAGCCCGTTCTGTTGGTTTCATAAACTGTACAGTCAGAAGAAGAAAAAAAAACTAAGATTAAATGCATCATTTACAAATTATTCCTCATCCACTTCTGCAACAAACTGTGAATGATGTTCTGGTGATTTGCTGTGTGTCTTGCTTAAGTGAAGTTTAACTGCATGTTTACTTGCAAATGTCCGACAGCATAGTTTGCACTTAAATTTACAGTCTGATTTACAGTCTGATTCCTCTTCTGTGGCTGTAGGCTGAGGAGACTTCTGAACAGCTACCCTTGAAATCTCCTTTTCTACCTTGGTTTGCTTCTCAACTGCCAGCCGGTTCATATCCTTCATTTGAAAGCCTAGATGAGTTTCCAAGTGGCTTATGTAGCTAGAAGGTGTTCTAAATTGAGATGCACAGTCACTGCAGTAAAATATGGGATGTCCTTTGTCCATGTTTTTCAAAAATTTTGTTCCTCCAGTCTTTCGAAGCTGGTATTTTACATTGGCCAACCAGTGGCTAATAGTAGTCATGGAAAGTCCTGTAAATTTAGAGATCTGCATTCGTTCTTGAGGTCCAAGGTCGGATAGCAAATATTTTCCTTCTGAAGTCTGAAAGAGACTTGAAGCAAACTGGGCTTGCAAAATTAGAAGATGTTGAGGGTTCCAGTTGGATTGCCTTCCCTTTCTTTTATGCAACGAAGAGACCTCCATTGAAACGTCTTCAAAACGTTTGGAGTCAATTTCCATTTTCATCGACGCCAATCTTGGAGAAACAACATGCTTTGGGGTCGTAGCTTTGGGAAGAATTTTAACCATGTCAGCTATGTCTGAGAGAGCATGCTTCTGAGGTGGTGAAGTACACGACTGCGCTTTGGCAGACTCCACTTTCTTAGATTTGGATTTGGTAAGATCAATTGGTTGGTCACTGCTTTCAAATAAATAATGACTTGTCTGCCGTGGAGGGGTTAAACAAGCAACAGGCTTGTCAGTTTTGCTTACAGTAGGTTTTTGAAACATATTAATTATGCTTGTGCTGGAATTTGAGCTGGTTGTTGACCTAAATGATTCTGAGGCTTTGCCCAGGTGGTTATTTAAAACAGACTGTAGCGCACTAAGTGGATTTACACAGGGTAGGTCTGGGGAATGATTGGCAGAACTCCGTAACGTAGAACAATCATTGTCTATTTGTTCATGTATTTTAACAAGTTCCTTCTCGCAATTTAATTTAACTTTGTCTTCTTCTTTTGGGGAGCTGGATTCTTTCCTTGGTGACTCAGAAAAAGATTCATGTTTAGGGGACTCTTCATTTTTACATCCAGATGTTGTTTCAGACTGTATTATCTCTTTAGTTGTAGAAGCTGTTAAAGACTCTAAATCATCAACTTCATCCTTCACATGTGTAGATGGAGATTCATGTGGTGTATTTGAAGCAAGAGGGACAGATTTGGACTTGGGAGCAATAGGCCTGAATTTGTTGGAAAAAGAGGGCCTCATCTGCATTACTTGTGACCCAAGTGAAAGTGAAGGTTTCAGAACTTCTGAGATTTGGTAAGCCGCATGAATGCTGGGATAAGCACTCCAGCTAGGGGTTCCATTTTGGGCCTTGTTGATTGCTGACGTTACTGTGTTTTCAAGGGACTTCAAAATATCTCCACCTTCCTTTGAACCATCTTCCAAATCTTCTTCTCGCAGGTACTGATATTTTAGGGTAGGATCCAAAGGTTTTTCCAAAACATCTTCATGTTCATTACTGGTGTCTGTTTTCTCATCTTTGCTAGTATCTTCTGGATTATCCATTTTGACTTCCTTAATTATCTTTATCTCTGGTATTGAACAAGCAGGAGAATTCCCAGTTTTTGACTGACTGTCACTCGATGGTGATTCTGAGAGTGATTGCATCTTTTCTATAGCAAGAGGGTCCAAAACTAGCTGCTTTCCTTTCTTTGAGGCTGAATTGGTAACTTTTAAGAAATGTCCTGTAACCATCATGTGTGTCGTGAGCTGTTGCAAAGTATCTTGAGAACTACCACATTCCATGCACTTTAAAATTTGAGATTTACAGGCCTCAAATTGCCATGTGTAGCTGGCACCATTCTGGTATCCATACCGATTGTTTGAAGAGACCTGCGAATTGGAGTTCTTCGGTGCAGAACAATGGTCAACAAAGGAACCAGTGGTAGAATCTGGTGAGCATGGCCTGTTAACTTCAAACACACGTTTCTTTGCTGAAGCTACCATTTTTGAAGAGATGGCTGGGATGGGTTCCTTCAAAGGCACTTTTTGGTAATGTTTTGTTTTTATCATGTGAACACTCAGGTCCTGGAGAGAATCAAATGAGTCCCCACAAAACATGCATTTTAGGACTTTCTGAGCATCTTCCTTGTCCATGTCCTGAAATGCCCTTTTTCTGGGCTTTGAGTAATTGGCAGGTCTGTGCTTGTCCTTCTTACGGTTATCATCTTGATAATGGCCAGTTTCATTCATGTGCACGGTCAACTCTACTAGTGTGTCATACGCTGCACTGCATTGTCTGCAGCGAAACCTACTAGCTCCTGTGAAAACTGTCCCGTACATCTTGGAATTTTGACGATACAACTGGACTGAACTGAAGAGGTTTGGCTTAGAAATCGACTTTGAAGGTAAGTTCTGCTGTAAACTTTTGGAAAGTGCATCTTGGTGCCAATCAAAGTCACTTTTGTTGCCTCCATTACGGCCATCACAGCTCTTTCTCTCTGTGTGGGGCATCTTAAGACTTAGTCCTAAACTTGTCCAGTAGGAATCAGTCAATATGTTGGCATAAGCAGTCTTCATTTTATCCATGCAGTCTTGTGCCTCCATTTGAAGCTTGGGGATAATGTTATTTTTTTGATCCTGAGCATCTTTAGAAGATGAGCCTTTGACATCTGTCATCTGATCGCTGGCGTCACTGAGCAGAGATTCATTTTCCCCATCTTGGTTGCATAGATGACTTGCTGGGGAATTCTGATAGCTGAAACACTTTTTGGATTCTCCGCCTACCTCTTGTTCTTCATCAGTAGGCGAATAAGTGCTATCTTGAGCCTGTGTTGTAGAGTTATTGTCATCATCTTCCTCTTCGTCATCCTTCACACCGTCGCCTTTTAAATCCTCTTCGTCCTGGAAATAACCTATAAGAAAAAAAGATAATTTGCTGTATTATATAGTATACTGACATATGTTTAAACATTCTACAATGCTCATTACACAACCTCCTGGTATTTAGTTAATAAATATTGTCTATATGACTTAGGTCTCAGAACAATTGTATAGGCAGGTTTATCTAATATCAGTATCATTCCAGCATTTTATCTGTGTTACTGTTTACTAATGCCATTGAATTAGTGGTAATCAAGAAGAAGCCCTCAACAAGGTAGATCCACATCAAATGAAATAAACAACTGTAATGAGCAACATTCATAGAAAGAATAGCATTTGTGTGTTAGAAATGTACACAAATAAAAAGTCAGATCTCTTTGCTTTTCTTCACTTTACCTGATGCAATACTTATCTAATAATATGTATTGGACATTGTAAGTGCAACTGCTCCTTGAGTAATTATGTATTTCATGTATATCTTACAGTATGCTTAAAACAAAAGTATCTTTACTATGGTTTGTGCTTCTGTGTTTGAAAAGGGACATCAGACCATAAGGTATGATTATTCTAGTATGAGATTTCATCATGCCCCTTGACCCCAGACTGGATAGGTCACCTGGAATCTTTTACCTCAAATACTCCCTCCACTCCCTTCAGCTAGTTGATACCTGGTGTATGTTACAACCGACAGACAAAATAATATTCCTTTTTCCCTCCCACATGATACATTTTCCAGAACGACTTATTGTTTACCGTATTTGCTCGCATATAAGACAAGGTTTTTTCAGAGCAAATGCACTGAAAAAGACCCCTCGTCTTATATTCAAAGTCGTCTTACAGTTTGACGTAAAATCAAGGTCTGACTATAAGACTGGGATCCTCGCAAGCAGCAGCGGATGTCTGCGCAATGCGTGCAGACATCCTCCGCTGTTGCCCGACACGTCCGTCATGTGATCTTCCGGCTTCATCACAGAAGTCCCAGAGATAGAGCCAGGCAGCAGCGGAGGATGTCTGCGCATATCTTGCAGACATCCTGTGCTGCTGCCCAGCACTTCTGTCTATTATGATGGACAGCTTTCTCTATTACCTAATATGTTGATGTTGACATGTTTCTCTTTGTTGATATGTTTTGTTTTTTTACTTCTCTTCCTTGTTTACATCTATAATACATTTTGATTTAATAGACTGTTAACAATCTGCCAAAGATTCCCTTGTACATGGTGTTTATTGAATATTACATCTGTAATAGGTATTTGTTGCCATTCCTGTCCTACTCCATTTTTTTTCCATTTTAATATGGAAATACAAATCTTTGACACCAAAAAATGAAATGTTACGTTTGTATTATAATAAATAAAACTATCATTGCTTTGCCATAACACGTCATTTCTACTCACTTTTAACACCTTTTTTGACACACATTACAAATTAAATGACTAAATTCTAAAACACCTGTGCACTAAATTCAGGGGGTAGCAGAGGTATTATTAAACACAAATCTACACACACCAGACATGCTAGAAGACTTGCTTTCTTCAGAGAAATCCTAAACTTGCAGTGCTAGCTCCACTGCACGGGATTCTGGGTAGGCATATGCAAACAAGGTTAACAATTACAACCTTTTTGCCTCTATATCCACTTTATACATGGATCCCCTTGGAGCAAATGTCCAAGACTTTAAACATAGACCATGACAAAAGGTTCAGAGCCAGATAACCACATAATTCTTAGAAAGCATTTTCTTGTATAATAACTCAAATTTACTGAGTAAAAAGTGGCTTCCACCCACCCATGGACAGATTCCCCACTTCAAAGGTAAAAAGAAAGGTGTAGATTAGTTGTAGCACTAAGCTTTGTGACCATACGCCATCTTTTTTTTCTTTTCCATGCCTCTTTTTGGGCAGGTTCCATACATATTTCAGTTTACAATACATTTTACATTTCTTTTTTGATGTCTGCAAAACAGTTTAAACTTCTTCTTTTAGATTTATTTTTATAATTCTTTTTGACATCTACAAACAGTTTACATTTCTTCTTTTTAGATTTTTTTTTTTATAATTCTTTTTGACATCTACAAACAGTTTAAATTTCTTCTTTTTAGATTTTTTAATAATTTTTTTGGACATGTATGAAACATTTTGCATTTATTCTTCTTTTTAGATTTGTATTAGATGTTGCATAAAGGCAAGAGGAGGACTGGTGTCTCTTTGCTTGCACACTAACATGTACCAAGACATTTTAATATTTAAAGTCCGAATTCTTTATACACCTAAGCACAGTACAGTGAGTATGTGATCCTGAGGTCAGCGTAAAATACTATATTACTCATTGTGTACAGTGGTACTGAGTCTGCTGACTGAATATACCTAACGTAATTTTTTTCATGTATATGTTAAATAATTGTTTTATAAAATCTTGTGAGGGACAAAAAATATTAAACTGAACAATTTTGTAATTCTATTTAATATATAATCAATTCAAAGTTTACAACAGTTATAATACCCTGCTACCAAAAGCAGATATATTTAACAAGAAAATGAAAGTATATATTTATATTGAGACCTAACATACTTCAGACTTATTTGAAACTTTTATATTCTATATACTAGTGCTTTGAACATTTTGCGTTATAGAAAGGGAAACTCTTGCACAGCCTTTGAAGTCTTAGCTTATATGCCTCTGAAAAGATCCATTTGAGTTCAGCTTACATCAGACAAATGTTTAGAGTATCACAGAATCACAGAAAGCCACAAAAGCATACTTTTCATCAATATTTCAGAACAGCCATGGGGAAATTGTAGATTGTGATGCTGTAGGGCAGCTAATGGAATCACACACTAGGGTTTTGTACATTTAAAATAAGCAGCTACTGAGTAAAAAAAAATTACCCTTCAGTTTGATAGAAATGGCATAAAAAGTGCAGATGGGAGAAACAATTAAATACTCTCCAACATTTATCCATGTCAGTCTGATTGGTCATTTAACAGGTAATTCCATTTTTCAAATGCAATAATCAAGATTAATATTTATGAAATACCAACATAAAATATAGTTCAGTGGAATGAATAATTAAGCATGTTTTTTTTCAAGGAATTTGTTTGTTGCTTTGTAACTGAAGCAGTAAAATCCATTTCTCTGGGTAGATACCGTACTTGTAAAAGATAAGAGATATATGTTTTCTGATCTTTAGAAATAATAACAAGGATTGAACTGGCTAAAGGCTTTCACTTTGTATAACAATATATCCAATAGGCCCGTATGCACCCTCAGTGGTTTGAAGAACAAAAGACCCGTGGTTATGAGATACTGTATTATTTATAAACAATCTGAAGACCTAAAATCCAGAAATCTGTCCAACAAAGTGATTACATTTGCAATCTACTTTCTGAAACCCTTAGGCGCCTCCATTTTTTTCTAAATCATAAAGGTTCATCATCAAAGACGAACAATTTTAGTCAGTAGCCTCTTTTTCTCTAGAGTCTAGATTATAGCCTCATGTTTTCACAATAGTTCACAACTGTTTTGCCCTTCATAAAAGACCAGTCATGCCACCGTTGGGGCCTACAGTAACAGTAGAATTCACGGTACGGAGTAATCAGTCCTTACTGGATCCCATTCAAATGCAGGTACGGAGCTAGTTGGCATTACTAAGAACTCATTACAAATGATGCCAGTGATTAATGAACAACGCTTCGCCATCACTCTTTTGTTCTGCAATCGTGAAGTAAAATCACGCTGTAGAAAAAGCCTTGCTTCCTTTACAAGAACGAATTGTTATTTTCTGCCAACGAGTTAAAAATTACACTTGCAGATTCTCTCACATTTTGTGTCTTGGACTGAATTATTGACTGTCAGGAGCAAGTCTACAATTACAGTGCACAGGAGCCACTATCTTCAAAGGAGATGATCTGACCTTTCCTATCTCTGGCCAGAACAGAAGGGATGGAATGATGTAGAACAAAGATCCTGTGACAAAATCATAATGACAGAGTGCTACCACCAACCTAAATGCCAGTACCTTACAGTGGTAGAGTCCTATAGGGCCAACATCAACACAGTGGTATTACTTTCATTGGGAACTATGCAGTAAACATTCCTTTGAGCAAATCTGACTTTTTATTTATTTTATGGCTTTACAAAAAACCACTGAGCGCTAAAAAATTAAATTCAACTAATTCTGTCTAAAAAAGGTGTTGAAAGCACACGCAATCTGGGATGTTGTGGGTGTAAGAGATAGTGACAAAATCAAACTCTTAAGACAACAAAACTGTATTTAGAATAACACTGAGCGGCAGTGACAGAACACGATTGTAATAATGCACTCTTCAACAGTACTTCGGCCTGCTTTTAGCTCTTTAATCTTCTCGGTGTATACAACACAGTGATGGCAAACATATTTGAAATTGAGTGCCCAATCTTCTTCAGGAAGCCAAGATGAGGCTCTCAATGTGTGCCTTCATATCAAGCATTTTTCTACCTATCATTAGGTGAGTTACCTAGATTATTTTTGCTCTCAAGTAAAAAATGTGCACTAAAGTGTCTAATATCCACAAATGTCAGTGTAAGACCATAAAATTTACTGTGCCCTTTATAATTCATGGTGAAACTGTAAGCACGTGCTGAGTGCCATTTCAGAGGACTCTGAGTGCCACAGATTTGCCATCACTGGCCCAGGTCATTCTTATAAAATCTCCATATGCCTCCTGAAACATATTGCTTGCCCGCAAATGGTTTAATCTCAGGCAGAAATATCTTGAATGCCAAAAGAATATATTGTCTGCCTCAAGCTGTCAAATCTAGATGTATAGTCTAACATATTATTTACATTCTTTTTTTTAATCATCATTTAAAAAACTAGCCATAGTCTTAATATAATTTATTTGTGGAATGGTGTAGGCACCTTAGAATACACAGGACACTGTTCTCTACAGGAAAGCTCTGTTTTCCCGTACAAGAGCGCAAACGGTTAATCGTTGCCCGCAAGTAAATGAAAAGCGACACAAAGGTTAGACCATCATGTCTTGTTTTTCCCCTTTCTAAACGTGTTTGATAGGAATATAATTTCTTTAAAAAACAATATGACCTCATTTGTAAAGCAATATACACGGGAAGGCGGTCAGCTGTTAAATGCATCTGAACAGTCTGCATGATGATGAAGCTAAACTGGAATTTCAATTATTTCCTGGGCACATTTAAAATTATAATACTTTGCGGGGTTAGTGCTGTGGCTCATCCAAATTACTCTCAGAGTATCATAGTCATTGCCGTAGACTACGTTTGGCTTGCAGATCAGGAAAGGTAGATGAAATGAGAAAGGACGCAGCGACATGGTGACCTTCAGTATAACCGTAACACATGGCGTTTTTATCATTCTACAATGAAACAGGGTGTACCACTCACATGTCTTGCTTGCTCACTGACATATATTTTAAAATAAAATGTAAAATAATCAGTTAACTAAACACTTTATCTTTAATTAAAAAAAAAATCCTTAAATTGAATACTATCCATAAAATATTATGGAATAATACATTTATAATGTTTGATTTTCTATCTAGAAAAGCCATTAAAGTTTAAAAATATTTATTTTCTCATGCAACAGCAAAGATGATTTTTTTTTACTGACACTAGCACAAGGTAGGTGGGGCTAAAATTCCTCCCTTACTCTGGACTTTCTACATCTGGCTTTACACCTGGTATATGTCATGGATGCATCAAACAGATGACATGATTCATTTGTTTTGTGGCAAGGTTTATGGACGTGTGTTGTGTGCTCCCAATGCTAAAACCTAAAATCTCTGGTAACAGATGTCCTTACTGGAGGAAACAAAAAAACACAACATCATCAGGCCTTCAGACCTGAAATACCAGGCCAGACCTCCAAGTAGGTGCATGGGGACGTCAATGTGCATGTCTATGGTGTCATAGGTATGGTTGCCACCATAGGTATAGCCAAAGAGACAATAGTTTGGCTGGTAATTTTTTAAGAAAAGGTGTCAACCCTAGTATTGTTCACAAGCTGGTTTTTAGAGGAAAACATTTGTATTCTATTGCTGTCCTTGAGATATCAACATATTAAACAGAGACTGTAGGCACTGTTGGCCTTTATATAGGATCAAGCCGCCACCCAGGAGGCAAAAGCATTATTATTATGCAGGGTCGCTAGACAGGAAACGCATGAAGTGTCTGCGTTTTCCCCCATAACTTGCACAGTCTATGAATTTGACATTGCACATTTTTATCCACAATGAAAATTGAATTTAATTGGATCTTCGGGTGCATGAATCTCTTCATTTCTATGGTTTGCATTCAAGCACAGTCGTCTGCCTGCTCTGTGCACCAGAGATCCACAAGCTTGAAACTGTCCATAGTCTTATTTTCCCCGCCAGCAAGGAGTAGCCCGTTTACCCAATGAGGGATTTTGATTACCATTTAGCTACGGCAGGTTGTATAAGGCTGTTGTTTGACATTGTTATTTTAAATTCCGGCTGTGGCCGTGTCCTTACCCATAACTGGTGTTTAGGTCTCTTTATTGGGTACAGTAAATTGGCATTGTATTTGGCATAGGCTCTGAATAGTCATGTCCACAAATTGGTAATTAGGCCACTAACTCAAGCAACGCTTTGCATTCTTGTATTTTCCTCAACTAAGCAAAAACGATATATTTGTAAATTGCAAAAAAAGGTGTAATTATAGCAACATTCCCCACCATAGGTGTAAAAAAATTATCCGGAATGCCCTTTATAACCAACATTTTTAAACTAACCTTTATATAAACATAATATAAATGAGAGGTTTTGCTTATATGACATTTTTCTTTTCCCTGCTTGCACATACTTGAGGTTGTTTTTGTCCTCTTTGTCTGATTGCAGCTTGCAAGGGTTTAATAGTAGTATAGACTGCATTGTGTGCCCAACATATAGTAGGTGAAGTTAGGTCTCCCGCTATTGAGAGTGTGTTTTGATGTGGCGGGTGAGCTTAATTATGCTTTGGTCAAGTCATATAACCAAAACCTCTCATTTATTTTGTGTTTATATAATTGTTGCCAACTTTATTAGAGTGAGAAGCGCAGACAGTTTTTGTTTTTTTGAATCCACAAATGTACTTTAGGTCTTCTATCTCCACTTGTGTTATTAATGGCTGTCAGAACTATTTATCCCCCGACTGCTGACAGCGCGGTATTTGCTATCTAAATTTACATCATAAATAAATCAGTAATGCAGTGCTTTAGTAAACCTTCTGCACTGATTGGAAATACAGATGGAATAAACAAACTACAGGCCCAGCACTTTGCCACTAACAAAATATCTGAATGTTTAATGTCACTGACAAAGGGTGGGAGCTTTCTGGCAAAACTTAAAAATCATGTGATGGATGATGGCAATAAACACAGTAAATAAAGGTTAAAAAAATCAGTTCTTAACCTACATGAAAATAATTCCTTCAACATTAATAATGCGTTTACAACTGAAGTTGGAAAAGAAATGTAAAAATGTCATGTCTTGTTCACAGACTGGGTACAGGAAATGGAGTATATGTTAGCTCCACCTAATTCTTCATATAGCCAGCCCACTCGGGCTATGCCACACCCCAATCATGTCTATGTTCTTCTTATAATATATTAGTATTAAGAAGGTGTAATTTATTGATTTTTTGTACTGGATTCTATACTTCTTATGCCTAAAACAGTCTGTCAAGAAAATCTGGACCTTTTATCTATTCTGCATGAGAGTCCTTAAGCAGTGCACAAGTCGCAGCTGCCCAGGGCCCATCCCTTTAAGGGACTTAAATAACATAATAAATGTCCCTGAATAACAGATGTCTAACATTTTGCCCATCAGCTGCTGTGGACAATATTTACTATAAGAAACTTGCAGGGCATCATGAGGAATTTAGTCCCCTGGTAGGTTAGCCATCACTGAATGTGTCTATGAATACCGCTATGTATATATCTATCTACCTATATAGAGGTTTGGAGTTAAGCGATAGCAATGAGGCGGACAGTACTGTAGGGATACAATCGTGGAGGAACCTTGAACTGAAGCAGACAACTTTCAGAACTTGCATATGTGGCCTATGAACAGATACTTGCTCAGAGCCTTCTTACCCATAAATGTGGCTCTGGTGATCTAGGCCATAAACGTTTGCATGGAATGTCCTGCTTATTGTGAGTAGCTGGGGTTTGCTGAGTTACACATTGTTGTATCAAATAGTTCAATGACAGAAAAGAAGGATTTGGCACCCAGATTGTGATGACAATACAGAACATCATTGACTGATAAGCTGGTTAAATCCTGGCTGCAGCAAACTACACTCTTATATTACCTCTTATTAATCTGGGAACTGATCATTATAAAGTTTATTTCACTAATAACTTTCAAGGCAAGCTCTCAGATATACCTGTCGTTTTACAAACAACAGAGAAATAGTTTAATATCTGAGCATAAAGAGGTTTTAATCGTTTTCATTCACAACGATGACTGAACTACTGAAAATAAGTTTGGCGCTCCAAAAAATTCCATAAAGTGTCATCTTTTAGGTAAAGAGCTACCATAATGGGCTCTTCATGAATCACTCCATGAAAAATGATTCATTGTGTTCTTCAGAGATATGTGGGGACATGGCACAACGCAAAGTTTGTGTTTTGGGAAATGCAAAAAAATATAATTGATGAATCCTGCTTTAGTAATTCATTGGAGAACAGAGATTATTCCAAAATGCCGTTCTGTGCCATTTAAATCCAATGGGAGGTTGCTATAGAGTTTTCTAATTGTGGAAGGCTGCTGCTAACAGAAAGGGAATTGGTGAAAAAAATAGATAAGAAAAAAACACTTCTAAAAATAGAAATTCAAAAACCAAAAATAATGTACATGGATTACCTGAATACCACAATTCTTGCCTAATGGGTCAAGAAAATCTTGATTTATTTTAGACATATTACATTATATAAATATGTTAGAAAGGGACTGCTCAGCTGTTTTTATAACCGGGTGTAAAAAGATTCACAACAAACCTGTATTTTTGTAAATTTGACTCTTGGAACCGGAGGTTTATTCCAACGTTTTTCCCTTTTGTATATGGGCTCGCTATTTGAAATAGTCAAGTAGGGCATGGTCATCTTAACAGCTTTTTTAGCCCTGGGCAAAGCAATGCACTGAGGCCCCTACCGTCCTGTCTGCACTTAGAAGAATATTTGATCTAAAAACAAGGAAGTCTTCTGGGTGCCTCATTGGAGCACTTCCGGGGCATATCATCTCTGTGATCACAGTCATCATATGCCATCTGTGACAAAGCCCATTGGCTTTGACATAGTCATTTAAATGTGTCAAAGGCACCATGAGCCTTTGACATGAAGGGGTTATTCACCACAGGGCCCCTATAATTGTACAGCCCCTGGGCAACTGGCCAGTGTGCCCATACATTAAGACGGTACTGAAGGAGGGATAGATTTGTTTTGAAGAGTTGTTTAAGCCATATCTCCCAACACTGTAAATGGCAAAAGAGAAACAGTGGTTGAAAGTGTTGTTATGCATTGATATATAAAAACATTTATTGCAGTTAAAAAACAACAACTTTACTTTATTGTTGTGATGCTCTGTGATACACTTACATACATATGCAACATTCTGAGCTCCAAGAAAAGGACAACATGGAGAAAAAGCTAAATTAATACCCAACAGGGCCTGGCCCTCCAAAAGTGGAACAGCTGGGACATATACCGTGGAAATGCTCGGAACTTTCAACTCGGCAAAATAAATCCTAAGTTCTTATTGGCTGCTGGCAGCACAGTTTTTTAAAAACCTCTACCCTAAAAAAAAGTCATATTTTCACATTGTAATTAGAATGAACTATACATTAGTTTGCTCAGATTGTTGGTAGTATTGCTTCTAATTTATGTAAAGATATCTTGAGGCAGCAGGTTAGATTAAATGTGTGTATTATTACAAGTAAAGGTTGACACTCCTGTTTCAAAATGCACCCTACAGGTCTATTGTTGACTGTAGTGATGGGAAATGGGAGTTCTACTTTACTGAGGAGGAAGGTCCACAGAAAGCAAAAAAAGCAAACATAGCAAGCAACTAAAAGAATGCCTGGTATAAAGGTTAAAGAACAATTAAGCATATCAAAAAAGAGTAGTCCACAGAAGAGAGACTACACTATTTTTGAGTCATGTCCTTTCCTGAAAATTTGATTTAATGCGAGAAACTGTTGAATAATAGAAAAAAACATATATTTTAAAATCATTCATCACAGGCCATCTGTGTGCTTGGGAATTTCTACTTCTGGACCCGTACATGTAGGTTTTCATGCCATACCAATTGCACCTAGTAAGAGCTTTCAACATGAGCCACATAGACCATTGAATTTAGTGAGGCCTGGTCTGTAGTGATTGGGTGTAAAATGCCTTGATATACAGGTAAAGACCAACAGAGAGCTCAGCTATAGTGACCCTGCAGTAATTTGCATCCTCTACATTTCCAATCCCCAGTTTTATACCATAGACTAAGGTAATCATACCTCTATTTAATCTCTAACTGGCATTCATCATCAGGGCAGAATGGGCAGACACTAAGAACGTGCTTATGCATATAAGAAATGTTAAATGCCATTGGTGTCTCAAATTAACATGTCTTTTATTGTAATAAGTGTAGAGTCCACAATAAAATGACTTCTCTCTTCATACTACAGCAAAATATTGTGAATTGTTTTATTGCTTTTTGGGGAACGTTACAAAAACCTCTTTTCATATAGACCTACATTATATTTAGTTGTAGCTTTCCTTAAAAAAGATATTTATTTTAGTACATATGGGCCACCATGCTACCAGGCTAAGGGAAGAATTTAAAGGTTATCTTTTCACCCGTGTACATTGAGGAAAACACACTTCTTTATGCTAATCTTCTCATTTACAGTAGCCGTCTGCTATGTATAGATTTCAGATGGGAAGTGCAGGGAAAGGGGGCTTACAGGTGCATAGAGTAGAGACTACCATTAATCTCTTTGACATGACAATGATAGAACAAGCCTTGCTCTACAAAATGTCTCAGGACCATCTTGAGGCAAGAAATTGCAATTTGCAATCATGGAATTATCATCGAATTTGACATATGTATTTCAGTTTTGTTCCAAGACAATCGGAAATTGCAGGGATTAATAATCTCTATATACCACATAAACCCCTAAGTAGGGTTCTAATCATTCAGCTGATGTGATATTATGAACAATTGTAAAATTGTTATTAAACAATGCAGAATATATTATAATTATGTAAACAATATAATAAGATGCAATTGTACTGGAGCAATCGGCGTGTGTGTTAATGTATAAAGCAGACTCCTGACAAATTTTTGGAGTCTGCGCTATTTACAGTGAATGTATAAAAATCAGCACCTTATTTGTGACAGGGAACCTCCGACAAACACGGCCCGACAGAGGTCCCTCTCCCGCACTTAACCAATAAAGGGTAAGCCCTATACTTGTCTTGTCAAGTACCTGGGGAGGAACTTTTACGATTGGGATTACAATTTGGAGGTTATGTGGACTTTTCATCCAGCTTAATGTAGGTACCCAGTCGGTACATTTTCAGGTCATATTTAATTGCACAAAACTATGTAATGAATTCAAACCTTAGTGTATACACGCTATAGAAGAACCGGAGAGGTTTGTATCCAGATTCAAAATCACGTTAGCTGCATATGGCCAGGGTAGGGCTGGAAGGAGGCCTCCATGATACAGGACTGCAGCACTTTTCACTTGCCAAGGCATGCAGTCAGAGGTTCATAATGTAGGTAGCTATCTTCCTCGTGTGAGGCTGTGACTGGGATCAATAACATAAGATAGAAAGCCTTTATATCAAATAGCTCCTCTTACTAGCCTGCCATATACTTGTGTGAGAGGAGAGTCCCTTGCTAACAGCCTTCTCTCCCTTCTACATACATGGATCTCAGGTATAGAAAGGGGTGATAAAAGGCCAGTGGAGACTAGGTAAAAATATATTGGGCCCCAATCACTGCTCTGTTTGTCTTCCTATCAAATTGACTTATCTGTCAATCAATCTGTGCCTTATCTTATGTCAGCCTATATATCTTGCATGTCCATCTCTGGTGATAACGGGTTGGCTGGTGGAGTTGTTCCACAAGCCTCCCCGGGCTAAATGTTGTCAGTGTGCCCTGCATGTGGCAGTAACCCAACAACACTTTTTTAATGGACATATTTCTGTTATTGTAAAAGTTCATTTATAGAAGCCACTTTGCCATAAAACATCCAGTCCATTACATCATTGTGTGCCAATATAAGACAGATGGTGTATTTTAAAGAAAGCATTTGCACATCTAAAGTTAGAAAAGGGGGACCCATGACATAATGTGAGGATTAGGATTTCCAGACATCCAGTTTTGAACTAGAAAGTCTGATTTTTTGAAATCCTATCCAGGAAAAATATCTGGCAACCTTAGTTATGATATCGTCACACTTCAAGCGCTGGTGATATAAAAGTGATATTTAATGAAACCAGTACATAAATAATTTCTTACCAGTTCTTGCCAATATATCCGTCAGAAAGCCTAATAACATTAAACAGTCCTACGTCTAGATTTTACAATGATCTAGGCAAAAATTAGGCATTAACAGCCTAAAATTGTCCAACTCTCCGTCTTTCAATGTCAGCTATTTTTGCCTGATTTTCGAAGTTTACTAATCAGGTGGGTCTGTCCAGCCCTTGCTTATATTAATGAATAGACTTAAATTGTGTATTTTGAAGGAAATGTGGGTGGAGTGGATATGTCATTATCCTTATTTCCTGTTAACCCCTACTTTATCAGGATATACGTGATCAGGAGAGAAACCCCAATGTATTTGTCCAAAACACTTTGGAAATGAATACCTTTATATTCACTGTGACCTTTAAATGTCTACCACTTAGATAGTTTTAATTTACTTTCACCTGCTTTTAAGAAAACATTCCTCGCTTTTTTTCACAGTGGCCTTTCTTTCTTGTGTGTAGGAGCGTTCTGTAGACACAGCATGAAAAGTGTTAAGTGTAGTGAGTGGCAACCCTTCCATATGATTTACAACCAAGAGCACCATCAGTGAAACGACTGCTTGATGGATGATCCCAAAAGTCTGAGACTAACCATAAATCATGTCTCTGAATCATTGACAAAGATAAAGGAGAGGAAGGCAGAGCTTTGTCATTGGCATCCATTCTCCCAATAATGTACATTGACAACTTACAATACAGAACCTTAATTAAAAAAAAGGAAGGATTTGTCTTTTTATATTTGTTTATTATCGCTGAAAATGTTAGTAGTTCAATGGCCTAAACCCTTTAAATTAAAAAAAAAAAAAAAAAAAAGACTTCACTGATAGTTTATAGTAAGGAGAACAAAAAGGACATTTATTTTTAATATACATTTTCCTTAACTGCCCTCTCCAAAGGGCCTGTCTGATCCTTATAGCTTGACCTCTGAACCTGTCTTTCGGTTGAATAACAATATGCAAGAGTTTTGGTATTTTATTGGTAAGAAGTAGAGTTAAAACCATACCATGTATTGACTAACTGATAGTTTGATTGCAAGCTTTCCAGAGCAAGTTACTAGGACCCTTGATCAGACATTAAGGGCAAAATATCTTAACTACAAATCACATTTTCAATTTAAAAAAAAAAAACACAAATAAACACAGCTGTATTGAAACATTTTCTAGGCAGTAAATTAGCCAGTCTAGTAGAGGTTTTTTTTTATTGCACATAGAGTCTCATTTCCCCTTCAAAGATTTTTTTAGGATTACTGTTGGACTGCAATATTAGTTGTTACATTATAAATAGTAAAAACTATATTGTTGAAAGTAATCGGTGATATTTGAGCATTTGCCAGAAGGAGCATATGATATTGTAGGGGGGCAGCCAATATATGTCGCCACAGCTGCCATACTTGTCTCCAACTGGTTTCTTGGTTTTCTAATTTGTGGTGAGACAACAAATTATCTAATCTGCAGTGGGAGATCAGAAGACACAGGGATTAGAAATAGCCTCATTCTAGCATCATTCCCTTGCTGGCCATACTCTATGTAAGTTGAGAGATATGGCGGCACTAGATCACAGGGTTATCACAATTCATCAATATTTAAATTGTGTAAAAAAAGAAAACAGTTTTTGTTTTGTTTATGTCTGTAAACTGCTGAAACAAATGGTTAATTATGCCCTATAGTGCTGAATACGGGGTGAGCACAATGCATTGTAGGTCCATGATTACTGCTTCTCAATGGTACTTCTAAATATCTTGACATACATTTGCCATCAATCTCGGTAGAGCTAAATATAGATCTTTATAATTTTGTTCAGTGTAGAAAATAAACGCAACACTTTTGTTTTTGCCCCCATTTAGACTTTTTCTATGTACACAAAAGGCCAATTTCTCTCAAATATTGTTCACAAATCTGTCTCAATGTGTGTTAATGAGCACTTCTCTTTTGCCAAGATAATCTATCCACCTCACAGGTGTGGCATATCAAGATGCTGATTAGACAGCATGATTATTGCAAAGGTGTGCCTTAGGCTGGCCACAATAAAAGGCGAGCCTAATAGTTCTCCTGAGCAAAGAAGTCCGCACATGCACACGATCATGGTCCTAAAATGGAGCTGTCCAGCCTTGGGGTATGCTTTCTTGATTTACACAATTGATGTAATGCACAGTCTTGTGGTAGCAATTGTGCATGCAAAAGTGGCAAAGTTAGGAATGTGACAAAATTGTCATGTAAGAGGGGTGGAGTTAAAACATGACTTTTGGAAATGGCTGCCTTGATATCCTTAGATTTTATTCTGACTTCAAGCCTGCTCTCTCTCATCTACAACAGAGCTTATCATTTAAATGTTTTATTTTTGTTAAGATGCAGCTTTATTCATATCTCGCCTTTCAGTCACTTTTGCAAACAACTCCTCCCTCCCCCCAAAAAAGTATGTACTTTTTTTCTACACTGCTGTAACAAAGATCAGTTGTGTATAACACATATTTTAAATCAATGTATCAAATGGAACATTCGTACTGCATTAAAAAATAATTTAATTGACAGATCGCACTTTCAGCTGCTCACCAAGCCGGACGCCAGGTTGAAGTTGGCAGACTGTTTTGGCGTTTTACGCATATTTGTTGGCACACAATTACCAGAAAAGATGTGTCCCCTAAAAAATAACAGGCTTGTGCCAAGAACTTCAAAACTGTGTGTCAAAATCAGTGTGAAATTATTATTTTATTTTACACAGAGACGACCAGAAGTTGTAGTTGGAATTTTTCATGTGTACAAGCTCTTTAGTAATAAATTAAATGATCACTTGATTAAATCAGGGTTAGCTGGCATGTTAAGTTAATTTCTATTTCTATGTTGTAACAAGTGTAGTAGATATACGAAACAGCCTTTCAGATGAATTGGTAGAGTGTAATGCACAAATGAAATACAAACCTTTAAACACACACTTAATTAAACCCATTAATGTTTAATTAAGCTCAGCAATGCAATTGATAATTTCATAGAAGCATAGAATGTGTCGGCAGATAAGAAACAAACCATCGGCCCATCTAGTCTGCCCAATTTTCTGCATACTTTCATTAGTCAATTATTAATATCTTATATTTAGGATAGCTTTATACCTATCCCATACATGCCTAAACTCCTTCACTGTGTTAACCTCTACCATTTCCGCTGGAAGGCTATTCCACGCATCCACTACCATATTATTTTTAATTATTTTCCCCTCTAAGACTGTCCTCTTGTTGTAGTTGTTTTTCTTCTTTTATATATGGTACTCTTCTCATTTACTGTGTTGATTCCCTTTATGTATTTGAAAGTTTCAACCCCCCTATCTTGTCTTTCTTCCATGCTATATTTCACCATAATACTGTCTCGTAGTAGATTCTGAAACCTATTGTGTACATATCCTAAATATTCTGTGTTTAGCAGGACAGTCCTCGGTCTCTCCTTCTTGGGAACACAAGTTTGGCTTTAAGGTTTTTTTTCTGTAACATAATATTTTGTTACTTTTAGCATTAGCCTTGTACACTCTAATTGTCCTTTGTCATTCTAGTATTTATAATTTTTATTATCAATTGTTAACAAGAAGTAGAATATTTATTTTAAAAGCACATGAGGATCCGTTTGGCAATGTTTCTTCAGTTCAGGGCACTTGCTGACTTGGGGAGTGTCACTTAAAGAGCCAGCGTTACTGAATATGTGCAAACCTGTGCGAATGCACAGCATTCATTCTCTGGAAAATGAAAACTGGGGATAGTGGTCCCGAATCAGAGGGGTATATAAGTAAATGAACTTAAAGCAGTAAAATGTGGCGGGATAAGGAATGAACAGTATAAGGTAGAAGGGGAAGCAATTTATTCTGATCCATCCGTCAAATATAAAGTGGCAGTGAAGGAGTTAAACACTGCACATGCAGAATCTGCCACCAAGTGCCCAGAAACATGCAATCCTTATTTAAGAAAAGCAAAGCGTTATCCCAAGGGGTAGCACGCAAGCACAGCAGGAGCTAATATCTACAGCTTGCTACACTTCTGATAAAGCAGCTTCTTGCCCCTCGCAGCTTTGTGGGTTAGGGATCACAACAATACTAATTACATTGGGTTTTGCAGTGATAAGCAAGACTGACATTCTGCAAGAAAGCTGTCTGACCCTGGAATCAAAAGGAGTCCTTGTGTGACAGAGAGACATAAACATCTTGACGCAAATGGGTAGATATGGTGCGATGGTTCTGTAACAATACATTTGTTGATTGTTTCGGCCACAACAAAAACCCAGTATGTTATTTTGTAGCTCGGGAGTCCAGTGACATCACAGATCAGTTTGAACTGATACTATTTTTATTGTTTTGAAGGCCTTCACTTTTTTTTTTATCATTTGTTTCCTGGTTCAGCCAATTAAATTTGGTCACATGGTCAAACACATGGAAAATCATTCTCTGCTACGTAAAAATAATTTTCTATTTATCACTCCGCTTCCTTGGCCTCCAATTATGTTAGACTCCCAGGGAATGATATATCTCATTGTTTTCTAATCATCTTGTTGACATCCCTTTCTGAATGTTTACTCTATCCTAAAATGAATTTGTGATATTTGGTTATTTTTATGCTTCTCACCAGCCAACTTTTAATTGGGTTTATGACTATATAAATGAAATATATATAAGAACATATACAGCTCAAATATGCTGTACCATAGAAATATGATATATATAGTAGTTCAGAAAATTAGAAAATGTTATATTGCAGCGGTGCCCAATGTGCAACCTGCAGGCCAAATGCGGCCCGCGTGAGCCCTCCAGTGGTAGCCGCACCTCCGACTACTAGTCACACGGGAAGGAGCGTCAGAGAAGAACATTCTCCACACATAGCTCCCTGTGTGCATGGCCCCTCCTTTACCCTACACACGAGGTCAGCACATGGGTCAGAGGGAGGGGAGAAGCGGACCAGCAGCGTGAATATCACGCAATGAAACAAAACGCGGGGGAGCAGTCGGAAGCCCCGTTCAAAAAACAAGAACTGTGTGATTGGCCAGGTAGTGTGTGTTTGTGTAAGTATGGATGTATGTAAGTGTGTGTAAGTGTGACTAAGTAATTGTGTGTAAGTGTGACTAAGTAATTGTGTGTAAGTGTGACTGTAAGTAATTGTGTGTACGTGTGACTGTATGTAAGTGTGACTGTATGTAACTGTGTGTAAGTGTAACTGTATGTAAGTTTGTCTAAGTGTGACTGTATGTAAGTTTGTGTAAGTGTAAGTATGACTGTATGTAAGTGCGTGTAAGTGTGACTATATGTAAGTGTGACTATATGTAAGTGTGACTGTATGTAAGTGTGTGTAAGTGTGACTGTATGTAAGTGTGTGTGTCAGTGTGACTCTGTATGTGTGTGTGACTGTATGTAAGTGTGTGTGTGTCAGTATGTGTGACTGTATCTAAGTGTGTGTGTCAGTGTGACTCTGTATGTGTGACGGTATGGAAGTGTGTGTGACAGTGTGACTCTTTACATGTGACTGTATGGAAGTGTGTGTGTCAGTGTGACTCTGTATGGAGGTGGGTCTGTGTAACTCTTTGTTTGTGTCTCTGTGACTTTGTGTAAATGTGCCTCTGTGACTTTGTGTAAATGTGCCTCTGTGAGCGTGTAAGTTTGACTCTGTGTCTGTGTGTAAATGTGCCTCTGTGTGCATGTAAATGTGACTCTGTGTCTTTGTGTAAATGTGCCTCTGTGTGCGTGTAAGTGTGACTCTGTGTCTTTGTGTAAATGTGCCTCTCTGTGCGTGTAAGTGTGCCTCTGTGACTTTGTGTAAATGTGCCTCTGTGACTTTGTGTAAATGTGCCTCGGTGTGCGTGTAAGTGTGGTTTTTGTATGTGTGTGGATTTGTGTATGTATGTGTGGCTGTGTGTGTATTTGTGTACTATGAGTTTTATTGCTGTGGAGTCTGTGATACACTCACATGCTGTACATTACGGTTTATATATATATATATATATATATATATATATATATATATATATATATATATATATACATATACATACATATACATACATACATACATAAAGTTTCTTTGAAAGAAAATTGAATGAGGCCCATGCTCACATCCATTTTTGGTGTGCCCACCACAGAAACGTTGACACCCCTTTTATATTGTAAAGCTTTTATTTCTACTTTAGAAGAAGCTGGGCATTGTACAACAGTTCACCAATTTATAACTTATGAGGACTGTATCACCTAAACATTGTTTTTTACTGTGAATGTTGAGCGTAAAAAAATATTGCAAATGATATATACAATATGTTTTAAATTGTGTCACTTGCCCTTCAAAAGCAGTTCATTTGCATACTGCATAGATCATTTTCAATAATTTTTTATGCTCTACATTCACAGTAAAAATAATGTTTAGGTGATACAGTCCGTTTAATGAACTTTTAACAAATACTACAGTGGGAGGTTATTTGGGTTATATGTAACAGGATTAAAGCAACATAGATATGGCATCTGCTTAGTGACATCAGTAAAAACTAATATAGTAATGAACCCCAAGGATGATTAGCTTCACATAACTTTTGGGAAAACATAGGGTGTTTAAGGCCTTAATTTGTTTTCATACATATGCCACTTTGTATTTTTTGCACTCCTATTTAAATTGACATTGGAGTTTATTCACTAAATAGGGAAATGCATGGAAATGTCAGCCAGGTTGCAAAACGTACAACAAATTGACCAAAATTATCGGTTGTAAGTTCAACATACTGTTTAGTGAATACGAACCTATGAAAGAAAAAAAAAGACATTTGCAAAAGAAAATTTTAATTGTTAGGAAAAGCTTAGGCTGAAAAAAGGCAAACAAAACATGCCTTAAATTAGCTACCTTCCCACCATACCCTTCACCAAAGTTGAATTAAAGTACAGGATAGTGTCAAATCCTATATAACTGAAATGTAATGGGAGAAAAATCAAACATATGCAGATATGATTGTAAACAGGAGAAATGTGGGGCTGGCATTGTAGTTGAAAGTTATTGAGAGTTTGTCAGAGAGGAATGGAGCTTTATCTATTTTCTAGGTGTATTGAAATGTGGTTTTTATTCCCTCAAATCCTGTATTTTGAAGAGTAGAGAGCACACTATTTGTTCTGACAGGCTGAATGAAATGCAAGATGAAGTGGTTCTGTTCAACATACTAATTCCGACAGGAGGCAGAATTCAGACAGAGAATCTACACCACAAAACCATTATGTATACAGCACATTCTAAACAGCGTGCAATTCACTGGGGAGCATGGCAAAATGTGGATATGAACATGTCACCCAGGTCATGAACCAGTGAAAGGTTCTTCCTTGAATTGATCACATTACAAAAAGCTATTGAGTGGATACACAGGACGCATTTCAACTCAGAAAGAGGTAACGTTCCTGTTTTATGTTTTCCCCAGTGAAATCCACAATCCTTATTTCAGAGATTATCTTCTTCAGATTGTTGCTTTTTGTATAAAATTGCTTTTTAAACAGTTGCATTGCTTCCACCCCCCCCCCCCCTCTCCTGACACCATACCCTTTTCACCTTAAAATAACACACGAAACTGACAATTTTCAAAGACCGCCGAGTTAAAGGTCTGGTGGCACCTTAAAAACTAAGCTGTCAAACGATCGTTTTTAGCTCAATCTTAACCCATTTGCTGCTATGGTAATACAGTGCGTTTTTAATACTTAAGGTTAAGCTTTAACATATATTTTTAAAAAAATCATATCTTTGAGCATGATAGGCCTCTGTTGAACTAACAACCCACGGCTGAGAGAATATAGTAGAATTCCCTAGGCAAGTTACTGAGAGAAAGGTGCAGACCAGAATACTAGAGCTCTGTGGGACAGGCTTACAAGAAAGTCTAGATATAAGCTTGACTGGGCATGATTAAGCATAATCATATGCAAAACGCGTAAGGTGTGGTCTCCTATCCCCTGTTACTCCGTTTGTACCATTGCTCGGTCTGCCTTGCACAAATTAAAGCACCTTCTTATCTGTATCAACTGGAGTGTGGAGTGCACATTGTTTTTTGTTCCGGGTTACTACTCACGCCTGATCAGAGTTGTGGAGCACACACTTTTCCACTCAAAAGGGGACATCTATTACAAGCCAGTAAGTGGAGCCGACCAGCACCTGCTAGGTATTCTCTAGATATACTGTGACCCACAGACTACTTCAACATTTCAACATACCCAGACTGGTTTACTATACCGAAGCTTGTCCAATACAAAAGTAGTAAGAAAGGGTCAGAAAGTGGCCTCTTAAAAGAGGTCGGAAGCGACCGGCCTAGTGTTTTAAAGCCTGGTAGCTGTTGATATGAAATATGTGCTCACCCGCGGCCTCTGTGATGAATAATATCTATTATCATCTACAAACTCAGTACGACGTCATTTACACATGCATGGCAAAGCAAGCTCTCTGTAAAGTTTGACTATATTCTGAACCAAAGAGTGGTTGCTTGGTTGTTATAAGGAATAAGAGTGGAAGGGGGCGTGACTCCTGTGGTGTAGACCACCATGAAGTTACACACTACCCATTCACCCGACATCATTAGATATAGGTTTCCCCTCTTGTCTCTTAAGGCTAAATGCTAAATACTGTGTAAATATCATTCACTGTAATTATATATGATCCAAAATAACTGAATATATTTAGGCGGATCCCTTACCTTTCAACTATTAAAAATAATCTAGTATAAGGTTTACATTACAGATATACTGTAAACATGAATGCACATTTAAAAATGATGTCCGATGTGTTTTTATAATATTTTTACAATATTAAAAGTGCTAACATCCTGTTGGGTGTTCAAATCCCTCTGCAACGCGTGTAAGACCACCCAGCTCACTGGGAACAACAGATGACAAAATGATAGTATTCACTTCCAGCTCTCATTGAAGTGTTATTCTTGGATGAAAGGTAAACGGAATAGCAGCCAATTGTTCACTGCTACGGAAACAAAAGGACCATCAAACCATTTATCAAAACTTCCGACATCCAGTGTGCTTTAAAATCCAACCTCTCTTCTCGGAGAAGATAACACCCAATGATATTCTAAATGACGAATGGAAGCGGGTGTTTGATGGTCCCACGAGAAATCGATAGAAGGAAGAGGCATCTAGAGAGTATTGACAGAAAGGAGCAGGGATCCGTTTGCAAAGCGTAATATCTTTCTCATGGTTCTCACGGGGTTTCATGGTTTTATGAGTCTAAGATTAATGCAGGTTTAGTGAAGGGTACAAGCAATATCCATTATGATTGTTTAACTCTTTCTGTCCGAAAGGGTGAGCCAGCCAATGCTATAACCCTCAGATGGTGTAATAATTTTCAAAAACATTTCCTAGTCTATCTCTAACACAAACAGTAATGACTATATATTGAATTGCGTTATACATGAAATCTCCCTTTGACCTAAGCAATTATCATTGGTCTTCAGGGGAGTATCTTACTCTCTGAGGAGAATGTGTGGTATTTAGTCCCACCTCCTATTATCATCAATCTCAGCCTTAAATCCAATTTAGCAGTCCACCATCCCTAGCTCCATCGTGCATATACAATAAGAGGAGTGCTCCATCAATGTTCATTGTATTGCCTAAGTTAACCCCAATTTCTTTTTGGCAACTAGATACACATGACTTCACAGTGTAAGTTCTCACTGAAGAGAAGACAATGATGTTCTTAAAACGTAAACTATGCTTTCATTTTGACATTTCCCGTATTTTGAGCAGTGTTGTCAGACTTTTGAATATGGAGTGCCAAATGTAATGCAGGACCTTAGATTGGGGAGCTGCAGATTATCCATTTCATGAGGTAATACTTCAGAACCTATGGATAGGGGCCACACAAAAATGCTCAAGGGCTTCATCCAGTGCACAGGCAACCAGTAGGATATTAATGCTGCAACATGTCTCCCAAGCAGGGGGGTACTGGCAAGGAGGTCAGAGTGGCAATTACCCCCTAGGCAACCCTCTACCCTAGCTCAATGAGCTGGGGTAGCACCACATTTCACTTCTATATGTCCCTAGAAGTCCAACTGCAGAAATCCAGCAACTGCAGAACTACAAACATCATAATTACCCACCAGATTTCTAGAATGACAACACAATATGGTAGTTTTATATCTGTGGTGCATGCAATATCTGATACACAGCTACCAATACTCCTGAATTTGATAGGAAAGTCCCCAAGTTTTTTTGGTCCTGTTCTGCAAAATCTGGGCCTGTGTCGGGTTGCCTGCTGCACAAGTAACATTATGTTTAAACTATATATGTTTACCAGGATGGCTGGGGTGACATCACAGGATACGCCCCTTTGTAGCTCAATCCATTTTGTATCCTGGGTTTTAATCTCAGGACATTTTTAGGCAAGTTAGACGTGCAGAAAAACTCATCCAATCGTGGACATTACTGCCATTTTCCTGAAAGGCTCATCACTCTTTGTTCGCAGCAGGGTTTACAGTAATACAAGTTATAATAACACATCGACAGAACATCATACATTGCCTATCCTTGCTCTTCCACTAAGGGAACATGTCTAAAATGCTTTTTTTTCCCACCCACTCCTTTGGTACTTGTGAGGTTAAAAACACATTAAAGTCACTCTATTTATTTTTCCAGAAGCTCAGAGGTCGAGACAAACTGGTGTTCCCGTGATACTTAGCCACATTTCCGCTTGGTTAAGCCATCCAGATTGAAACACTTATAATATGACCTGCAAAATGATATATTTAGATATGCCAGGCAGCGTTATATATTATATCAGATGCGGTGGCAGATATTCATAGACATTAATGTTAAAAGTGGGGATTATCCCACTGGGGAAATGTACATCCAAGGACTTTCTTTTCTACATATTGATATAGTTAAATCATATACCATTCTGCTTTGAAGTGATATTTTAACTTATGTTGTTAAAAGCTTCAGCGGAGCAGTAAACATTGCTTGATTTCAAGTAGACTAATTCCTTGTTAATGGCCGTGACATCTAGCAGAAGTGGTAATTCTAAAACCAGCACTGCTATTTATAATGTCACTGATGTGTCTGAGTAGACTACTCCCCATTAGTGCACGTATGGTAGTTGTATCCACTATGGCATGCATCTTTTTTTTAAGTGTTGTCTCTTACAGAAACAAATCTTATTTCAGAAATATGACCATTTTTTGAGAACACAGCATTTCTATTCATTTTTGGAGCAGTACCCTACTTATCAGTTTGTGTATCTCCCACTCTCCGACTTGCATGCCTTGGGAAGAGGAATGTCTGCGCTATGGTGCATACCTCTGCGCAAATACAGTATTCAAAACCTGAAAGTGGAATCAGGATGGCGGGAAAGTGATGAGGGGGTATGATATTCCCTACTACTGATATCTCCCTCCTACAATCTGCCCTTTGAATTCTTGGTTCCCAATTCCCATCAGATGAGGTCTTCTGAGTGGAAAGGAGATGTGTGTATCACCGATCCAACTAATTTTATATTCAAACTTGTCTGGACAGGTCGTTAAATATGTATCTTTATATATAAAAATATATTTATCGGAATAACTGAACAGGGAAAAAATGACTATAATGCAAGTTAAATATGCCTCATAGAGTGCTTAGCTATCCAAGACCTAATTTTCTTAAGAACCAATAGTAGACTGACCCTACTAACCCCATCATATAGGCATATCCCAAATCCCAAAGTCCGATACCAACAGGAAATACCTTCACCTCTTTCCTGCTTGTTCCACATGACATGCTCAGCTTAAACCAATTAATTTCAAAACAATAATTTGTATAAACGTCCTAGCAAAATGTTAAAAGGTATTAAACTCCCTGTTTTATAAACATAACACTTAATTTGGAGGGAAAAAAAAACATTTAGAAGGTAATGCATTTACGATAAGTGCACCACACATGAAAATAATAAATGAATTTTTCCGAGTTTAGAAAATGAATGTAATTAATTAACATTTAAATTACATTTTTAATTGCAAACATGCCCTCCCAGGGGACTCATAAGGGACCATAATGGCAATTAAAAGCATGTGGATTTGATAATAAAAGAATTCGCGGTGTCTGAAATGCGCGATTTAAAATGGAAAGCAGACATTGTTATCGGTACATCTAACTTAATTGTAGCTATAAAGCAAATGTGCTGTACAAAATAAAATTCACATACGGGAACATTTAATTCGCGAAACTCTTAAAGGAGACATGCATCAAAGCATTTCTTATGACAGGTTCTCTTTTGTAAAGACAGGTTTAGGGCTGCCGTTTCTATTAATGCAGAGTCTGAGACGCCCTATTAAAATACACAAGTATACACTTAACTATAATGTAGAAAAATTGCTTGAATTGTGATTGTGATACATTATAATATCACACACAGAAATATTGTCTTTTTTTATATAGCAAACTTTGTGAAAAAGAAAAAAAAACACATCAACATCGAGTGGGAACATTTTCTCTTTTTTATTGCAAGAAAATTGCTTTCATTTCTGAAGTAATTTTGATGGATTCCAAATGCCAGCACTGGCTGAATAGAACCAGTTTTAATAAATGCTTGCATTTAGGTTTTTTTTTCCAGGGGTTATGGATAATGAAGTAATTACCGCAAACTAACGGGGTTGTTAATTCTTATCATACATTGTCCTGGAGAAAGAGTCACCATTAATAAATGAAACCTGCGCCTATTTTACACTGGAGGGTATGTACCCTTTAAAAAAGAAATTTGTAACATTAACTAACCATTGGTTTTACCATAAATGTAGTGGCAAAAAAAATATTGAAACTGACCTATACATTGTGTTAGGAAAACTGCATGCACATGCCTAAATTAGGAGAAAAATATGGGTCAAATGTGTCTGGGGAGTCTCCAGTTTATGACATCACCTGAGGCCTAAAATGCAAATTGCAAATTTTATACTGAAAAGCAGTTCATTTGCACATCAGGTCACATCATATCTTTCTCCTCTACATGCACAGTAAAAACAATGTTTAGGTGATACTGTCTCTTTAATGAAGACAATATGTGCAAACCAGAACAAGGTGGACTGACATAACGTCAACCTTATCCATCCTAACCCATCCGCTGGTGTGCCTGCACATCAAAAACATGCAATAGAGATAATGTAATTAATTTGTGAGGTCTGGAGGTGAACGTGATCCACAATCTTTCAAAAATGTCCCCAGGTTAAAGGACCACATCAATTTAAATAATTGATCATATTAAAGCTAGCACTTAAACAAAATGATGCATTCATTTGTTTATTCCCCCCCCCCCCCTGCCCCCTTACTGCAATATTTATCTAGAAAACATAGCTTCTGCAACCTTTCTCCAGGTGACCAATCCTCATATCATGATGTACTCCTTGATCTTCAAAAATTGTCATACAAGAACATCTCGGAAGCCAATAAGAGTGCTTCTATTGACATAGCTTATTTGCACCATGCAATGTACTGTGTGCGCAGCAAAGCCTACAGTATGACATTACTGTCACACACATTATCTTCAATGTGGGAATTCTGGGGAAGTCAGAATCTGCAAAAATGCAAACTAAAGTTAGAGCATGTTAATTTTAATGCTAAACTATGCAAATTCTATGAATATTTGAGCAAGCAAAAATACTGTGCGTGTTTATGTAGCCTGTTCCACCTAATGCACAGCACAACTTTTAAATGAAAAATCTTTTTGTCATCTGCACTGTTAGTAGGACTTTAGTCATTCTCTACTCCTGTACTATAGCTGTTTATACCTGTTCTAAGATCTAAACAAGCATCCAGGGGTGAAGTAATGAGTTGGCAAAGTGGTCCCACTGGTTAAGGGGTCTCACCCATCTCCATAACTATAATGCTGAGATGTCATTACATTTGCCCGCCTCGGTCATGACATGGAGGAAGTTGCGGTATTCCCGCTGTTTCGGGACCTTGGTGTCCGTTATTTAGTTTAATTAGAAAAACTGGGTGCTAGAGGCTGGCCCAGGGCCTTAAGTTGGCCCTGCAAACATCACACAAATTGGCAAATTCAGCTAATGTTTCGGGCCTTTAGGATTTTCATGACTTATCAGGTCTTCTGCAGCACATTCAGGCCTTTGTGAGACTAATGAGGTACACAGTTTCTCAGAAATCGTTCACAGGTGCCATGTTCCTCCTTCTAAAGTTTGTTTTGTTTTTCTTTCTACACGCCAAACTTAGAAAACAAACACCTAAGCCAACAGAAAAGAGGACTGATTACATTTCTTCACAATTCATCTGGCATCCGTCCTTTTCCTCAAACACCCTTAATATTCACAGACTAAAAGCTGAAAGACTTCAGTGTTACTTTTACATTAGCTTTCATCTTTCCTCTAAGCCATAATTTAAAGTGCATCTCGCTGGAACGGTTAAGATTGAAGCTTTTTCTAAAATAACAGTACAGGCCTTTTTTGGGTAATTTTTGTCTATGTAAAACCACACACACACAAATCACTGCAATTCTCTTTGTGACAGAGGTAACCACTATCGCAAAATACAAAAAGAAAAGCTTATTTACTGTACACGCACAGTCTAAAATGGAATTGTTTGGTAATATTAAAGTGTGGGCAATATATCTTAAAATGAGCATTAACTTTTCTATTTGCTTTTTTAAAGAGACTGACATATTTTTGTCAGTAGCAAACAAATAAAAATCTGAAGTAGACAAATCCCTCTATTTCTCTAGGATGGAAACAATTTAATTACAATATATAACTAGAATACATATTTAGCATTGAACTGTCAGTGTAGAGCATTAAAACAATTCTACAGATAGTGCTGGTGGGACTAGAGGCAAATGTTAACATCAACCCAACCCCATATGCAAATGAACTGCCGCACTTAATTTTCAAGGGAGATCAGATTATTCAGAAAGGACTGTACCACCTAAACATTGCGTATACCATGAATGTAAAAAATAAAATAATGAGTGAAAAGGATCTGTTAGCAGAATTGCAGAAAATATCTAAATTCAGAAAAAAATGGTGTTTTAAATGTGTCTGTGGTGTCTCCTGCTGATGACCTCACCTGTGGCTTGATATGTAAATTACACATTTCCCATTCATTTGTATGAAGCCACAGGTGATGTCATAAACAGAAGACTCCACAGACACATTTAAAACACATTTTTGTCCTACATTAGGCATTTGCTTGCAGTTTTGCTAACACAATTTCAATATTTTTTTTT
The DNA here is from genome assembly GCA_036172795.1 of Pelodytes ibericus. Lineage (NCBI taxonomy): Eukaryota > Metazoa > Chordata > Amphibia > Anura > Pelodytidae > Pelodytes > Pelodytes ibericus. The sequence goes on from CM069862.1 coordinate 139,233,587, forward strand.
ATTCTCTACATTCACAGTAAAAACAATGTTTAAGTGATCCAGTCCCTTTAACACATTATTTTTTTTTATATAGTCTAAATCTCTCTTGTCCAATTTCCCAATCTGATGACACATACCAAAAGCACAGGCTGATCTTCTCATTGATTGGTTACTACCTGCAATGAATGACAAACCAATACAGGCACATGGAAATGTATAACCTTTGACATTGCAGAGAAAAATAATAATTCTGAGTCCTTAAGTAACCAATATAAAATAGCATGCTGTGAAATCAAAACATAATCTGCAAACTTGCAATCAGAAACCGCTGTTTCTTATTATGACAGGTCTACGTGTTATCAGATGGCATCATGGATATTTATCATCAAACATTCTCCTAATGATCATATTTGAGTTCCTTAACTCTTCCTATCCCATCCTAAAATACTTAAGTGCCTGTAGGACGGCATAGAGCGTCCTCTGTGATCCGGGGCCAGGAACAAAAAAAGTTGCTGTTTTTCAGCATGAACGGGTTAAAACTAACCTAAAAGCCCCTTATTTACGAGACTCATGCTAGTCTCCTAAATTTTGTCCCCCAAAAATTTTCTTGAGTGAATTGCTGGGAGCTATGTTTGCTAAATGTGTTTTCAGTGCACTACAATAAAGGGCATAAGAAATGGTAGTGGATTCACTGAACAGACCACCAGCAGAGGTGACACTTTTTAAAATTCTACAGCCAATAGAAAAAAAAAAAATACTGTTGTTATTGGCATGCAAGGTTATCCTGCAATATACATGATCAAATAAAGGCTGATCCTGATTCTGAATACAAGTCCAGGTGGGGCATTTGTTTCTTATCTGTTGGCAATTGTACTTTTATCTGCTGTGAGAGTTAACAGGAAACCTTCATCTTGTAATGATGACATTCCATCTACCAGCATTGGAAAGGCAGTCCATACATATAAACAATAGCAACAGGGTACCAGATTTTAGTGTGGGTAGATAAAAAAAAAAAAGATTCTTCTTTGATGCTGTTGCCAAATAGGGAACATTCCTGTATTTGACATACGGCTGTATCGGCCCTAAAGAACTGATTATATGATATGTTCCTTTTGTAACCATGCAGACATAACTTCCACCCAGCACCCATCAGTTATTTGGGTTAAGTCATTTATTTTGTTCCTTGTATAGCCCTTTGTAAAAAAAAAAAAAAAAAAAAAAACCCAAAACCTGGCTTTTTGATTTATGATGTATTTTCTAAGCAAAACTCTCTCTCTTATCTCAAAGCGTAGGTCAAACAAAGAAGGAATGCAATAAAAGACAGTATTTCCATAACATTTTAAATGGTGTATAATGTTCTGTTGGAAGCCCCATGCTGTCAGCAAAAGCCTTTGCTGGCTCCATGCAAGCATGGAAGTTTATTATCTTTGAGATGCAGTAAAATAAAAAAATAACCCCGTAGCTGCTGATAGAATATTTAGCTTTTTTTCTTCCAGGAAAAGCATAACAAATAGAGGTTAAGCATTCAGAAAAAAAAACTGTTATATTTTTATTTATTTCATACCTGGAAACTTTTTGGATTGGACCCTAGGCTGCCTGTTATACACTTTATAAACTGCAGGTTGGGGTGGGGGGGCAACCGGATATTTTTCTACATTCATTATGAATATCCATAAAAAACATTATCAAAGTATTATTAGTCTCTATAAATACAATGCCAAGATGTTCTTTTACCAAGATTTTATTTCTGATAGGGTTGTATAAAAAAACAAAAACAAAACTATATGTAGAAATAAGTAATTGACCCCACTTAGGCCTATTCTTCAGGCCTCTTCGAAATGGTCTTGAAAACTTGCACTCAATAGAGGGAGAACTGCAGGGAACTGAGAATGGAATTTCAAACTTAAGGTCAAAGTAGCTCAGTTAGAAAAATGCTCCCATTCCGCTATAGGGTTGCCACCTTTTCCAAAACAAAATACCGGCCATAGTTGTGGGCGGAGCCACACAGGGGCGGGACCACAACATGCACACAGTGAAAGTATTACACACACGAATAGAGACAGTCGCACACAAAGAGACAGTCTCACTCACACGCATAGAGACAGTCACACACAGAGACAGTCTCACTCACACACACATACACACACAGTGACAGTCACACACACAGAGACAGTCTCACACGCAGTGGCAGTCTTTCTCACACAGACTCTCTCACACACACACAAACTAGTAATTTGGAGGCTTTAAAAAAAACAAAAGCGGACTCTTCCCTTTCCTCATGTCCCCCCCCCCCCCCCTCCCTTCTGTATTACCTGCTTGCAGGTGAGCGGGCATTCCTGTTGCTGCTGCCTGGTCTGTGCAGCACTGCAAACTTCACTCCTAGCACTCCAGCTGAGTGCCGGAAGACAGTGATGCGAGGTGGCGGAGCTTCCAGTCTGTGCACCTCACACAGACTTCCCCCTTGGCTAGGGAAACAAGAAGACACACAGCAAACGGGCCATGTGGATACCAGGCGCCAGGTCTAATTTCCTGGTGCCATGGCGACCTGCCACCCGGTATTTTTTGAGCCCTGACACAAGTGTTTGCTGCTCATTGCCTGCAACATTGTCTTCACATGAACGGTATTTTAGTTCTACTGGAACTGGCTCCTACCTCTCAATTACCGGACTTTTATGGGACATGGGACATGAGAGTCAGCCACACCTGATTAACCCCTTGGTGACGGAGTTCTATGCTGCATTTGATGTGCCTTTAGACCAGAACTCCTTTATTTATGTCATGTTTGTTTAACTGTGATTTTCTTTCTTCATTTTCAGTGCACCCACACAAATTATATATATATTTTAAAGGACAGATGGGGCTTTTTTATATACCCATATTTTGATCACATGATATAATTTACTAAGAAAATCTTTTATACAATTATAAATGGTAAACAATACCCAATTTATGTAGTTTCTAATATTTGTCCTGAGTTTAAATATACCAGTGTGTCCATGTTTTTATGATTTTTTTTTGTGCAAGTTATAGGGCAATATCCAATAGTAGTATTTTTTGTTTCCTAACCCTTTTCATCCTACAGTGATCTTTTAACCCCAACCCAAACCCTTAATTTAACCCTAAACCTAAATCTACCCCTTATTCTAATCCTTACTCAACTGAAACTTTAACTGTAACCTTAGATCTAGGGTTAGTAGATCTAGTGTTTGCTTTTCCCTTGCCTTTTGATCACTGCCTGTGTGTATTTTTCGCGTTATGTGCCACCACATCACTGCGTGATCGTATGCATGCGGAGGGGGGAGACTAACTGACAGCTTGTAGCCTTTGCGCTCAGAAGCACAGGCTACATTTAAACACAGGACGTATATAAACGTCCATGCTTTGCAGGATGTATATATATATATATATATATATATATATATATATATATTTATACATATATAGAAATACATCTATATGGTTTAAGGGGTAAACGCTTATTAAAATAGGGCACTTTTGCAACAGAAACATTAATTTCCTGTTGCCTAAATTTTTTTATAATTACTGCCCCTTTATGAAGTCTTTATACATCCACAAACTAGTGAAATCTCTGAATTCTTATACATAGCAAGATGCCCTAATGAGTTCCATTTTGCATTATGAAACTAAACTGAGAGGTGATGCTACTTTACAATCGTAGCAATTGGCTACATTGTTGACATTAACTACTCAGAATAAAATATGGTTCGCTCTGCTCTATGCAACACACCAAAGATCACCCTTAATAGCCTGTTGTTGTTCGACTGCTTAAAAAGAATAAACCTTGCAGTACTACATCAATGCAAGAGTCTCACTGGGCACCATTAATATCTGAAATTAATATCCCTTCCAAAAAAATTAGACACGTTGAAAAGGGAAAGGGCTTGTTTTTATTCTGCAGCCACAAGCAGCTCTCCTTTCTTTGTGCTGACCTGCATTTTATTTCTAACGCCAAATGAGAACCTGCTAATTATATGTAAGTTATTGCACCTAGCTACACATGACTTATAGCTTCCTGGTAGAGGATAAACTGCTGCTCCCATATCTGGTGGGGGTAAGTGGGGGGGGGGGGGGGGGGGCTGCATCAGAAGAATTTAGCGATTGCAGCCTGTGGCTTACAAATGTAACGTTTAACTCCATCTTCAGAAACGTAACGGTAGTTAAAATGTAGTCATTTTGAATAAAGGGGCATTTGGGTGGTTTTAAGGGTCAATAACTGGAATCTACACTAAGTGTGTAAATAAAACAGCACTGATAACACTTTCCTGACACCTTGGTTTAGCAGTTTCAGAGGGTATTTTCATATAACATCACATAATGGTGACTCTAGTCACCACTAGAGTGCAAGTGAGGAAAAGGGGTAGTGAGATCTGCATTATCGGACACACCAGTCTTCTACTACGCTAACTACACTAGTAAGAGTGGTAGATGGTACAGAGCAGTCAGACCTCTTGGGTCTGCAACTCATGAATCCATTGTAGGTATACAAGTACTACATTTTATGATGACATAATCACAAGAGTATGGTTGTCTATGTAACAACTTTATTTTTCCTTTCCCCTCAACCGGCCTGCTATATGTGGGACAGTCCCATGATCCTACGGTCCCCATTTTATCCTCTGGTGTCCTGGAAAGATAATTAATACTACACATTAAAGTGCCTACAGTGAATGTGCAGCAATACTGACACTCGCCTTCCCGGGTCATGCTCCTGGCCTCCCAAGCTGCTGCTATGGCATGTTGGAATGTATGTTTATGATTTTTTTCTATTCAATTTTTAGTTTACCATGCTACACTGAGATATGAGAAGTGTTCCTGGTCAGGTGAGTCCAACAGTGAAACTATAAAGAAAGGTCTATTAACTAACATTTCATTCTGGAGGTCGACTTTCATTTTGAAAATGATTGAAGCTATTTTTAAGTCTAAGTCAAACTCAGGTGGCGCATTTGACTTAGTCACAAAAATAGCTTTAATCATTTCACCTCCCATTACTTTCAAAGGGGAAAATTCAAACCTGGCAGAATAAGACTTAAGTCTCAAAATAAAAGTCGACCTCCAAAGTCGAATTTTAGTGAAAAGCCCCAAATGAAACAGGTAATGCTCAGTACAATCCTGCACAGTAAGGTGTACTTTTTTTTTTTTAACTCTTTGCAGACTGGACGACACATCTTAATTAATTTTTCCTTTACAGCATTGTTGGTGCCTACCCTGGCAGGCAAACAATGGCACCCTGTTTTAATCTCTATCATCCATAATGATTCAGTGCTAAACATCCCACTGAACAATATTCTGCCGTATAATGGGGGAAATGCCAATAAACTGGTACTAACGAGTTTAGCTTTGATTTTTACATCTTTGTGGCCAAATACAGTTACTGGAAAAAGTAATGTCTACTTTGCACAGGAGATTTGACATTTACTTGTAAAACTAACCCCTGCTGCTCCAGACAGCGTAAAAAAAATATAAAACAACCCGGTCTAAAGCGGAGTGTAGTCTGAAGTCATTATTACATTACTATAATTTATATAATTTCAGTGCATGTTGATTTTCCACTTACAATATACATGGCTGGGTCACAATCATTTAGCACGGCAGGGGGAATCTGTCTGCTGCGCTGCTTCTTGGCGGGGTGGAGTGGGGCTAAGTATTCTGCAGATTGACAGCATTAATAGCCAACAAAATCTTCTTGCTTGACAATGTCAAGACTTTCTAAACTCGCTCAGTGAACAGTTTACTAGGCTCCCAAAATTGTGTGGATCAGATAGACATACAACATATTTGTGAGCATTTCTCCTTGCCGGCCACATACCTCTCCGTCAGTTTTATACACCAGATGGATGAATTCAACCCAACCATACTTATAACCTATGTGGATACTGCAGGAATTTTAGCAACTAGGAATTATTTGTCCTCCACTCCAATATATTTATACTCTATACATAATGAAGTAAAGTATTTGCACAATTCAGCAATGCTGAAAAAAGAAGGATGTTCTGCTGAGGAGAGATAGTCATGGAAAAAGAGCATGCGTGTCACATTCGAGTGACATCATGGTGATGTCACGTGCATAACAGAAGAATGTAGAGGACACATGCATAGTGTATATACCTTATGGCTCTTCACAGACATACATGGACCTCCTAATGTACATGCATGTGGAACCATGATGTGTATGAATGTGTCTGTTTCATGTGTACTATTATATGTAGATAACCAAATCAGACTTATCTGAACATAAAAGACCAAGATTACAAAGTACCCTACTGAGTGTGGACAGCACACTAAGATAACGGTGTCCCACCTTTTTCACAATGTCATCATGATTTCTGTACATCACACCTTCGCAACAGGAGCCAATCAGCTATTTTTGGTGTACAACTCACATCATTCACAGTCGACAGCCAGCCAAAGCCTGACTGAGAGTTAAAGTTTAATAACTTTTGAGGGGCATCAGTTGCCACCTGTGTCTTACACAAAGATGTAGAATTTGAAAGCAAATAACAACTGTTCAGGCTATTAAGACAGCCTAGTTTTTTGCCTGCTATCCAGGATCTAACCTATTCTATGCATGTTTAAAGTCTTTAACTGTACCACTTCTCCTGATAGGCTCCTCCATCCAACCACATCCCTCATTGTAGTAAAACTTTCTCATATGACATCAAAGATTCGGAGCCTCTAGCTGTGACCCACCATTTTTCGTCCTTTGTGTGAAGATTTTGAAAGGGGTTTAACAAATTTCAGGAAGGAAATATATCTCAGAGATCTAGCATAACCACACTGTATTGTGTTAGCACGCCGACCAGATTTTTTATAATACCCTCTTCTCTATTCTGTACAGCAGTACAGTTCTACAAACTATGTCAACCTACTTTTCCATCCATGCCAACATCTGTAGGCTTGGAACCAGGACACAGCAGTGGCTTTGCCAAACTGGGCACAGGGGTCACATAATCAGTGTTTGGCGTTCTCAGAATTTGTGAGATAATCCAAAACCTCTCTTTGGGAGGCATGCTTAGTGTGCTGGCAACATGTGCATTTGTTAGCACCTGATTAATGTCAGAGAACCACCACCAAACGTTTGCAGAAGTTCTTTTCCCGCATTATAAAGTTTCAGGATATATTTTAAAAAATCACTGTTATACATGGCAAATGGTGATTCTGCCTTTGATTTTCTTTCTGACACTATGCCATACCTCCCAATATTTTAAAACCTTCATGACGCAAGCACCAAAATGCCACGTTTTGTTCCTGGCCACCGATCACAAGGTGATAGGTAGCCAGGAAAACTATGGCTGAGACCTGATCAGGTTCCGCCAGTCAAAGTGGCCTCATCTGACAGGTAGGATCCTGCTGTAACTCCCTGCAGTGGGATCCAAGCCCAGCTCATGTTGGGGAGTCGCGATGAGCTGTGTAACGCTGGACATTCTATGCTGTCCTAGCGTCTTTTAGGTCCACTAAAATTAGGATGGTATAGAACGTCCTAGCGTCAGGAAGGGGTTAAATGGCCATAGAGGGACACTTTTGTTTTGGGGGGAGTGGCTGGAGTTTAAAAAAAAAGTTTAGGTGACTTTATGGCCGATTGAGCGCTATTTCATTTGGTAAACTAGTTAGAAAAAAATGTGGGTTTTATTTATAAAACCTACTGCATTGGAAACACACTTTATGATAAAATTGGGATACTGGACTATATTTGGGAATATGCGTTATAGTGTGGGACATTTTATACATCACCTCCATAGTACAGAATTATGTGCAATGAATGGAAGTAGAGCTAACCTAACCATCCATTTTGCAAGCCTGACATCCTAAGGTCTACGCAATAAAGAGAGAATTGCAGGGAATAGAGAGCGGAATTTCAAACTTTGGACCAATGCGGCCAAGCTGGAATAATTCTCCAATGCATCTGAATTGTAGCATTTTTCCAGCTCAGCTACTTTGGCCTTAAATTTTAAATCCCTGCAATTCTCTCCTTATTGAGTAGACCCTCCTGTGTTTTACAGTTCACTATAATCAGATCGGAAACACAAAGTGCAAGGCTAAAACATTTCTAAATGTTTGGTTGCACAGAGAACATTGTTACCGGCTCTTCCTTTGGGGGCCTCTGCAGTAAGATCAAGCTTAAAGTTTGGCTCTCTCCTCTGATTTATTACAACACTTAAGATCACTTCCAAATTGTTACATCCTGTTCCTCCCTAACTCCCTCTACTGCCCAGGAGTCATTGTACTCTGCAGACAGAAATCCAGCATGATCACACTGCCTTGGGTAAGCACGCCAACCAAATCACAGTGACAAATCCTTCCTTTTTTTGCGTCCAGATTCCTGTCATCTAACAGAACATTAAACAACATCTTCCACAGGCAAATCAAACAAAAAGGTTCAGCCAGCTAATGCCAAATGCTGCACTGCATTAACACAGATGAGAACTCTCAACCATGCAGATATTCTGTATTGTTTACTGTTGTGGGCCATGGATTTGGGCCAGTTAACTAGATTGTGTGGTCTACGTGGTGCATTCATGCAACTGCCACTAGACCACTTACTTTCATTCTGCAGTCACAGTGGTGCTTTTGGAATGTGCGCACACCACACAACACATGAAACTAGTCAGCAGCATGAATCTAAAGAATTCAAGTCACCTTTGTTGTGTCCTCTAAAACACAACTCACAGTCAAGTAAAGCCCTGTAATACCTAATACTGTGGTTTCCTATGGTTCAATTAAAATCCAGACTAATTATTGTAGGTTACTATGTGATATTTTGTTTCTACCCCTATACCCCCATACCCTCCCCCATGCATCCCTTATTTAACTGCCCTGCTTCACTGTGCTAATTGCTTTATGGCCTTCCTTAGTCCTTTCCCCAGAGACTTCTATAAGTCAAATGGAATTAAGTCCCAAACCTTCTGTTACTGTTTACTATATGCAGCAAGATAAATACATTTTATCCAGCAAAGTAAAACAAAATACAAAAAGTAACGCACAAATACAGCAGACAAAACACTGTAGTCCATGATACATTGTGACTGAACAGTTGGTGAAGTGGTTAAAAAAGATATAAATACCGATGGCTTTCACTTTAAAAGGTACAAAGACTGGCAATACGTTGATAAATAGCTATTCATTTCTCTGGCAGATGCAATACGCACAGTAAAGTCGAAAGGGGCCGCCCGTTAATATTTTAGACATTAAAGCTTCCCGAGGAGTCTTTGGATGCTAACACTCAGTGGTAATACATTGTTATGCTTGATTTTACTCTGCTGTTGACAGTAAATGTTATCCCGTTGCACACAGATTTCTTGTGAAACCCCCCTTTTTAATGATGTAAAAGCCCGCAGACACTGACTGCTTCCAAAAAAATTTCCATCCTTCTTCCCACAGTTTCCTCCAGCTCAGAGTGATAAATGACACCTGTCATTCTGTCACAGACAAATGGCACAGATGGGACGGTAGTGATATATAGCCCAGCAGAACAGGAAATCAGACCTATTCTTGTTTTTTTTTTTATTATTATTTTTTTTGTAGCATGTCAGGACTGACCAAGACATTCTTAAGAGCTTGTTTAAATATCCTGTTTGTAGAAAATGTTAAATATATTTACATACAGACAACTGTAAAAAAAAAACATCAAAATATTTGGAAACAACATGTAGAGTTATTAGACAAGGAACATAACAAAAGTGAGCGGCATCCCGTCATAGGAAACGTGGTTTCATGCATACTTTACACTGCAATAAAATTGTAAAGGAAAGGAATTATTTTAGACATTCTGCTGATTTTAAAACATTTTCATTAGTTGAAGCAGTGGACTATGGGAGAATGTAAAGACAGGGTCTTTACATGTATAGGTTTAAAAGTAACACTAGAAATATTACTTGACTGAGAGGGTAGTTGACGCATGACATAGCCTTACAGCCTAAGTGGTAGAGTAAAGGCTCTAGGATTAAAGGAGTAAAGAATGCATGGGTAAGCATAAGATAAAGCCAAGTATCAAACGTAGTGTGAGGATTACAGCATGAAAAAACACAGGCAGAGTAGATGAGCAGAAAGGATCTTATTTGCCATCACCTTCTATGTTTCCATGTATCTTCAGGCTAAATGTTCTTTAGAGGGTCTACTTGGGTAGCTCCATTTTTTTCTTGAGAAAATCAGAGCTTCGAGTTTCGGACCACTTTGGTGAGCCGAATAGCGCATAAATTCAGACGTCCAGGAAGCACCGAACTGCTTCTGAACTGGAACGAAAAATCGTCCATTGTGGCCTATTTTCATGCCAAAATTTCGGATAGAAAGGCTTCCGATTGGTTAGACATCTATGGGGAGGACAGAGACTCATGGCAGGATGACTTTGGCTATTGTGATAATAGCCAAAGTCCTCCCAAAATAAAAATAATAATAATAAAATAATAGGGAGGATATCATTCTATATCCTTCCTCTGCTGAGGACGGATGTATAAAGATGGGGGTTTATGTTGTTGTCGGGGATATTATTTTTTTTTAGTTATAGGTTGACTACATTTTATTTTTGGATGGCCCCTTTCCATGGGCCAAAGCTGAGGATTTGAGGGCATCGTGGAACGTCACTGGAAATCAGGAAATGTATGTTTATTCACAGGGCACTCTTTTTTGTGGCAGTGACTTTAACTGCCCACCCTCTTGGTACACAAAGGGCGTTTTTTTTTTTAAAGGTTTTCATGGATATCTAAGTATCGTCGTCGTCCTCCTACCTGGGCAAGGTAGTGGTAGGGTGGATTAGGATATTTAATCAATTTTATTTAATTTATATACGGGTCGTGGGCAATCTTTTTTCTATCAAATGAGAGGCGAGGGTCATTGTGGTAGCCCCTGGGGGATACTATTTTAAATAAATGGGGCTGACAGGACAGCCTGCTGGTTCCGGGAGGACATGTTGTGTTATATGGAGCCAGAAGGACAGGCCGCTGGCCCTCTGGAGGCCATATTGTGTTATATGAGGTCATTAGGACAGTTTGGTGGCCCAGGGTTACCAATTATGTATCACATTGGCTTAGTGGAGGAAAAGCACCCTGAAATCAGTGAAAATTACTGATTTTGGCCAGAAATTGGCTATACTGATTTTGAAAATTCTATTATTAGAGAGACCCTTCTTTCTATAACTGACTAGCAATAGTATCTAAATCTCCATCTAAATAATAGTTCTGAAACACCCTGCCATGACTGGAATTACCAATACATAATGTAAAAAAGGAAATTGGGAAAAGTTAATAGATAAATGCATGGAATCACATATCGGTACAAGTGACTAAAAGTACTTGGAGTCTTTTAAATGAAATCTGAGCAGAACTTTCAGTGCCACTAATTTTCTCAGGGTAGTACTCATATGTAAGGTTGCCAATCAGCCAGCATTTTACTCACAGGCCAGTTAAAAAAAAAAATACTTCAGGCCAATGTTAAGGAAAAAGCATGGTCAATATTTATTTTTTTTAAAGAAAAGGTGGCAACCCCTACTCCTACAATGGCTGGCTGAGAGTCATAGGAGTCCAAATCAAGATTAGTAGAGGATTCTTGGACCTTACACAGCAGCCTTGAGAATTGTGCTATGTATGCGTTCTTGAACGATCTGTGATCCTGTGCATTCCTTTCTCTTGTCTCATCTCAGAACATTATTGTTTGTGTAAGCTTCTCTAGAAATATATTACAGGAAATATACCAACTTGTTCTCTGTGACTAATAGGTTCTCTCTCCAACAGATCAGCCGTTCACTGCAGCATGCTGCTACACATTGTTATGTATTATACATCTCAGGCTGGCTTTCCCGCGACCCACATTTATTTAAAAGCTCAGTGATCATTCCGCGTGACAGCAGCAATGCCTTATGATTAGGACCGATATGATCAGGCGGCTTCAAGACAAGCTGATGGAAGCAGTCAGTTGCATGTTTGGTCAGTGGATGCTTGAGGCCTAACCGTAGAAGTCAACACATCTAGATTTTGAGAGAGTTTTTACATAGACATAAGGACATAATGTGAGATTTTTTAGAGATGATCATTTTCTATGCTGATTTCATGATGTGACAGCCTCTGTGAAATCCCTTCTTGACCACAGGTGACAATAAAGGGGTAACAAATATTAAAGGGTTGCAGTATTAGATCACCGAGAAAGTTTACAGGTATGGAAACATGAAAGTCCGATTAGTGTTGTAAATATCTAAACAGCTGTGAAATATGCAAACACAACCATGGTTAATGCTGATGAATGTAAAGATTACTTTGGGTGTCAATCCTGCTTTAAGTTAGGTGGGTGAAGCCAAGATAGGGCAGGACAAGACGTTTGGAAATGCTGTCACATTTACATTTGAAAAGTGACCGTGAGAGACAGGCTACACTCGGCCTGATCCAATGTCATTTATTACTGATGGATAGGATGAACTCTGACATGTCTGCATTCATATTACCCATACTGCATGTTGCATACACACACATGTGATGTGACACACAATGTGCTGTGCAAGCAAGCAATTTCTCGGAATTGTCATAAGTAAATTATTTGTGCCTTCCATCCATAAGGTGAAACAGAAATCATTTTAGACTATGTTGAAATAAGCATAACCTTACATGTGGATTTCTGCACACAAACAATATGCATGGAAATTGCATTATTTTGATCATATGATTTAATTTACTTTAAAAAATATTAAAATATGATGAAAATTTTTAAAAAACAAAACAAAAAGTTTTTCTGAACGTTTAACTAAAAAGAATTTTACACAATTACATGAGCTAAAGAAACATAATAAATAGATTCTAATATTTGTTGAGTTTAGAAATACCCCATGCCTTTAAGTTGTCCAATATTTTTTAGTTATAAAGCAATAAGTATAATTAGAGCATTGCTTTTTTCAAATTTCCTATAGTGACATTGTAGCCCTAACCTTAGCCCTATGACCAAGTTAAAAAAACATATTATTTAAAAAAAATTGTGGGGGACTGAGAGGTACTTGGGGGTATTAGCAGCCTGCCCATGTTGTAATTAGTCTCTCCCTGCCCCACAACAAGCTGTCAAAGCCATGTACTGCCTGTAAAGCTAGGCACTGGCTTTGAGAGCTAAACACATCCGGTCGCTGTGATTGGCTGGAGTACTTTGGTCCCAAAGCACTCAACCATGTCTGCTACAGCGTGTTCTTGGTATTTCAGGGGGCATACCATAATCAGAACTGTAGGACGTGCCATTTACGTCTATTTTCACTAACGGGATGTTTTCCTGTGATGTGCTCACATGTTGTGTTTCAAACTCAGGACAGCAAATATCATATTTTATGATCATTTCAGTGTTGTAGATGATCCAGTACAGCCCAAATACATTATCTGTATTTAAATCTCACAAGAGGGCATTCAGCCACCAAAGAAGAGCAAAGGATGGGAGATCATTCCATTGTGATCCATTGTGCAGCTGTGTAGAATATGTAGGTGTTTTACAAATAAATGGTCCCCAGCACCTCACTGCTTTGCACTGGGGACCATTGTTTGAAATTCAGAGGTAAATAACTAGGGGTTTTTCTTCTGACCTGTCACCAAGGGACAGATCAGCCTCACATGGGGTAGGCGGGTGAGTAGGCTCACAGCCTGATGTCTGCTAGTCTCTGCCAGGAATCTCCATTCCAGCTCTCAGCTCTTATCAGCATAACATATAGTATTCTCCTGTAATAGACATTCCCCTCCACTTCTATCAGCATCAACACTTTATCAGGCTTGACACAGTGACACTGGGAATAAGTGCAGAACACAATGGGGTCTGCGAGAAGTTAACTAAAAGGATTAGACGGAGCAGCCAGGACATATCAGACATGTCCTTTAGTAATCATTAAATGCTTAGTAAAAAAAGGAAAAAAAATGTTATAGATCTTGATTTACATATATACACAGAATACTGGCTAACGTTCCAAAACAAATCCAGGAAGGAGCCATATGACTCCAAAACACTATTTAATAATAGAGAGGCATAATTAACATATATATGTATGAAAAAAATTGTAAAATAAAAGTCTGATTCTTCACGGTATCACGTCCTCCAACTACTACATTTTCTTCTGGGATTGACCCATTGCATTGACCCCCATTGTGTCTGGAGTCTACGGACAAGGAAAGCAGACTCTTCTCAGTTTGTTAATCAGCATTGGCATACATAGCTGGGTGGTCGACTGATTGTCAGTGCAGCTAAACATAAACCTGTCACTGACGTCCACCACCACCCCACATTGGGGACTAAAATGTTGGATGGTGTATACCAGCATGGATGGTCCTTCCAGCCCAGATTGGTGAAAGTGTCATTGATTCAAATCCCTGCTGTAGATGTTAATGCCAGACAGTACAACGATCATTAACCCAGATCTCGACAAACCCCGGGCCCCAGGTCGCCATGGCGACCAGGAAATCAGACCTGGCGCCCGGGTGCTGTTTGTCACAGGGAGCCCTTGCCGGCTGCCATCCGTTTTACTTTCAGCGCGAGGGGAGAAAGTCTGTGCGGATCACACAGACTGTAAGCTCCGCCCCCTCGCGCAACACGCTGCAGTGCCGATTGTCACGTGACAACACGTGCAGGAACCGAAAGAGGATCGGGCTCCAGCATAAATGTCCCCCTCCCCTGCAATGAGGTAAGCAGCAGGGAGGGAGGACACCGTAAGAAATACATTTTTGTTCTTTGGTCTGTGTGTATGTATGTGTGAATGTAACTGGCTATGTATGTATGAGTGAATGTAACTGGCTGTGTATGTATGTGTGAATGTAACTGGCTATGTATGTATGTATGTATGTATGAGTGAATGTAACTGGCTGTGTATGTATGTGTGAATGTAACTGGCTATGTATGTATGTGTGAAGGTAACTGTCTGTGGATGTATGTGTGAAGGTAACTGTCTGTGGATGTATGTGTGAAGGTAACTGGCTGTGGATGTATGTGTGAAGGTAACTGGCTGTGGATGTATGTGTGAAGGTAACTGGCTGTGGATGTATGTGTGAAGGTAACTGGCTGTGTATGTATGTGTGAAGGTAACTGGCTGTGTATGTATGTGTGAAGGTAACTGGCTGTGTATGTATGTGTGAAGGTAACTGGCTGTGTATGTATGTGTGAAGGTAACTGGCTGTATGTGGTGTGTGTGAATGTAACTGACTGTGTATGTGGTGTGTGTGAATGTAACTGACTGTGTATGTGGCGTGTGTGTATGTATGTGTGAATGTAACTGGCTGTGTATGTGAGGTGGGTGTATGGCATGCGACTGTCTCCGTGCGTTTATGATATTGTGATGTGCCGTTGTCTGGCTCCTAAATTTTTTAGCTGGCTCCTAAAACTAAATTAAATTTGTCAAGCCCTGCATTAACCCCTTCTCAACGTATGATTCTTGCATCCTAGAAGACACAAGCACCAAAAAGCCGTTTTTGTGTTCCTGGCCCTGACCACGAAGTGATCGGTATCCAAGGATACAGTGGCAGACTGGCAGATATCCGATCAGGGTCTTAATAGACAGTCTGCCAAAATCTTGTAAAACCTGGCAACATCACTTGTGATGTCACGGAGGAATGACATGGCACTTTTTATCAAAATGTAGGCGGTGCTCAATTTGAGCATTGACTAAATTTTTTGTGTCAGACTTCAAGTGGAATCCGACAGCTTATCACAGGGGACATTCTATGTCATCCTAGCGACTTTTGGGCCTGTAAATAAGGACGGCATAGAACGTACTAGTGTCACGAATTGTTTAACTTGGAATCTGTGCCTTATGAGTGGGACAAGCTCCAAATGGTCTTAAAAAGGTATGTAGTTATATCCAAAACAGATAGGATCACTCAAAAGTAACTTCAAGCAGAGTTTGAACAGGGCTAAACAAGTTTGCCCCAGAGCCCAGGCAATCACCTGTCCATCTTAAAGTCCCCTGATCAAAGGAAAAATTATTCTTGGAACCACAGCTGGTGAAATATTAAATAGCCAATACAGGGTTCAAATCATATGGACAGGATAAAAATGGTGTCTCTTCACTAGAGGTAGGAACCAACATTGCTCATGGTGGACGGTTGCTGGGCTCCATGACAGACAGTTTAATGATGTTCTGTTGACCTTCACAGACCTGGGTACAGACACTGCTTTCATTGTACGAACACGTTGCCTAGCCCTGCTCTTCACTGCATCTGCAACACCGCTGACAATAACAAAATGGAGCACTGCACCTCGACTTCTTATTAATTAAACAAAGCAAAAAAACACAGAGAACCCTTGTAATACATACCTCATATGCAGAGGGGTGTGCTTATTCATAGACTGGTCAACAATGGCACGTTCTCAAGTATCATGACACAGTCAATGAAAAAAAAACTTCACTCTATAGGGTGGACATCTTTGGCACTCCAGATTGGGGTTGCTACCTGGCTGGTATTTTACTGGTCAGGCCGGTAAAAAACTGGCATCAGGCCAATGTTAAGTCTATGGAGACAGTAGCAAGGGCGGTATTTTTCTGAAAAAAAGGTGGCAACCCTACTCCAGATCTAGAGTGCCGAAGGCTGCCTACCCCTGACCTATAAATTTGCTCCCAGTAAGGATTAAACACGGCTTACGTTAAGGTGTCCCCTTAACACATCCAGCCCCTGCCAAAAAGTTGTAGAGTAAGCAAGTACTGCACGTAATCTATGAGGTATTCATTTGCATTCCAATAAATGTGCTTATTTATTAATAGATATAAATCATTAAACTGGTGTTTTAAAGCTGAAGAAGTGCAGGGGGAGGGGGGGGGGGGAGAGGAAAAGAAAGGACAATAGCTCAGTAAATGCATTATCAGAGAGGAAGCCAGAGTCCTAAACAGTTAAATATGAAACTGTCAACAAAGCCCTGTCTTAATACAACCAAACTTGAGGCTTTTTATCCTGGAAGATTTATGAAGTAATTTTAAAGAGGCCCAAGCAAACATCTGTCAATAAATTGAATGTTGGCTACAGGATTTATAAGCAAGACAAGAATTTCTCATTAAGTGCACATTAGCACTGTTAGGATCATAAATAGTACAAGGGCAGGATGGGGAGACTCTCAAGTTGTCATTAAAACACTATCTCAGAACTAATGAGGGACTGATAGAACTCTGCTAATGATCCTTTAGGCTCTGCAGTAAGAAGAGAGGAGTTAGCAAACTAGTTCTTTATTTGTTTCTTTCTTTAAGAATTGTCTATCGAACGCCAGTGTTTAAGGGAAAGTGTTTAGCCCGGTGGCGTAGAATCTCACATTTAAACAGATACAATTTGTTCTTAAAAGTTTTTTGAGAAAGGGCAGTTTTTAAAGGGACACTGTCATTATAAATAATATTGATAATGTAAACATAGAACATAACATTTTGTAAAAAAAAACATTTATACATTGGGGTCATATATAAAAACTGGAGACAAAAGTCGGGAAGGGTATAAAAAGGTGCAATTGTCATTTGTTATCTATAATGGCGATTGTGCTTTTTGTAAGTACAGAAAGGGAACACTGTTTTGACGGAGGATCTTTTCAGCACCTGCGCAATGCGCACCAGAACAACCAGAAAGTACTTAACAGATGGAGACAGCGCAGACTCCTGAAATTTGTTTTAGGTCGGAATTTTACATATATTATATGGCGTTATCTCTGTGTGCACTGTGTATATACATGACCCCCCATTGTGTTTGCAGAATTGCATGATTCTATAATGGCAGATTTTGTTTGTCTGCGCTGTGTTATATACTGTTGTGGCATCAACACAAATGAACTATGAATAATTGAGAATTATTCAGTTGCATATGGTATCAAAAGTGATGTCTTAAATAAGAGATACCACATTTTTTTCTCTCTAAATCTATGCATTTGCATGTAATTATACAAGCACAATGTTTAAATAATTGTTTTATGTTTAGCATTCCCACTGTCAATTCTATTAAGGGGATTAAAAATCATTACATTGTGCGACCATCTTCGTTGCCTGCTTGGCCACGCCCCCCAGACATGTCTTATTTAAACCATTTCTTTCTCTTGTTACTTGAGGGGTAATGTTCCACTCTCTGAGTGTCAGTCACACAAATGGGTTGTATACAGCTGCATTGTAATTGATGAGTGTAATGCAGTATATACCTCTGTTCTTACCGAACATTACGGTTTTTGGACCCCGGAACCGAACATGGACATTTCACTGTATGTTCGGGTTGGAGTTCGGGGTTCGGCGATTTAATGGCGCGTTTTGAAAGGCTGCAGGGCAGCCAATCAGAAAGCCCATAGCATTATATACATATACATTGTATGTAATGCTATGGGCTTTCTATAAAGCGAAAGTCTATAAACCGAATCTCTTTTGGTTTATAGACTTTCGTTTTATAGAATGCATGTAATGCTATGGACTTTCGGATTATAGAAAGCCCATAGCATTACATGCATTCTATAAAACAAAAGTATGTTCAATGGTAGTTAATGTTACGTTTGGCCAGTAGATGGCACTGTTGTAACACGAATGGTTACATTCGTGTAACCTGAAGGTTTAAATGTATCTTTCAAAGTTACTTAATTATAGACGAAAGTCTATAAACTGAATCTCTTTCGGTTTATAGACTTTCGGATTATAGAAAGCCCATACATATACATTGTATGTAATGCTAAGGGCTTTCTATAAACCGAAAGTCTATAAACCGAATCTCTTTCGGTTTATAGACTTTCGTTTTATAGAATGCATGTAATGCTATGGGCTTTCTATAAACCGAAAGTCTATAAACCGAATGTCTTTCGGTTTATAGACTTTCGGTTTATGGAATACATGTAATGCTATTGGCTTTTCTTCAATTGACCTATTCGTATGAATGGGGACTCTATTTCGGTTTATAGAATAGCAAAAGCATTACATGTATTACATAAACCGAAAGTCTATAAACCGACTCTCTTTCGGTTCATGGAATGCATGTAATGCTATGAACGAATGAACGAATGGTTAATAAACGAAAATCATTCGTCCATTCGTGCTATTGGCTTTCTATAAACTGAAATAGAGTCGGTTTATAGAATACTATTAGCATTACATGCATTCCTGCACTTCATATCTGAGAGTCAAATAGAACCGTCAAATACTGTGCTTACAGCGCACTTTGAAAAATTCTAATAGTTTTGGGTGGTAAATAGTACATTTGGGTCTTGCGGTGCACTTCATATCTGAGAGTCAAATAGAACCGTCAAATACTGTGCTTACAGCGCACTTTGAAAAATTCTAATGGTTTTGGGTGCTAAATAGTACATTTGCGTCTTGCGGTGCACTTCACATCTGAGAGTCAAATAGAACAGTCCAATACTGTGCTTACAGCGCGCTTTGAAACGGTCACCGCCTCCTCAACCTATGGGTCACTTAGTATAAACTGAAAGAGAATACCCTGCACTCCAACCCTCTCTCAAATGGATAATTCTGTTGATCCTCCTGGCAGCCATGCTTTTTAGATTTATGTTCTTCCAGAGCTAAAATCAAAGATTCCATCTAGTGCTATTTTATGGCACAGCTGTATTTGTAATTTGTATGTATTTTATGTTATTTTAAGTTATTTCCCTATCCACATTTGCTTGCAGGGCACTTGTCCTACTCTTACCCACATTTTACTTCATTTTGCAGCCCTCTAGCCCTTTCCAGGACTTTTTTAGAGGCATTTTAGTGGCCAAAAGATCGTGTCCACATTGACTTCAATGGGGTTCGGGGTCAAGTTCGAGCACGGACCCGGATATTTTTTCGAAGTTCTACCGAACCTGCCGCACCCGTATATCCAGGTGTCCGCTCAACTCTACTCTACACACAATATATATCATTAACATTCTTTTCTTTAGCACAAACATTTTTTGTAGAATTTGATTCAGAGCAAAAAGGGAACTACAAACTACGTTAGGGGAACAGAGACAGAGAATCTAGAAGGAGTGGGGGGCGGGAGACAAATTAGGTGAGTGAAAAGATCAAAAGTAAAATGGGTGGTAGTAACAGTATTTAGGGACAGTGAGTGCTAGGTGGATCTGGACATAGTTTTTTTGGGATGAATTGTAAGCTTCTTTAAAGAGGTGACTTTTTGAAGATTGAGAATGAGGAAGATAGCTGAATGCTCCACAGAAGTGGATTCCAAAGACAAGTGGCAGCTATGGTAAACTCTTGTAGGCATGGAAGGGATGGGGTGATGAAGATGAAGGAGAACTTTAGTCCACGTAGCATGGTATTATCAGAAACGGGGTAACTTGTCAGTTAAGTCCAAATGGGTAGTCCTAAATTATCATAGCACCACCTTAAAAACATTGATATTTAACCTACTTCATTGTGAGTTACACACACTTAAAACAGTGTAAACTAATATCCTAGCGATGCCATGACCATCCTTTGTCCTGAGCTGAGACCAGTTATATAATAAGGTACCATATTAGCAGCCAATCACGAAGTGGGCAAGAGCAAGTTGAGAAAACTGGGGGAGGGGGGGGGGGCGGGTGTTCTAACTGCAGACAAGGCTGTTACAGCATGCCTTTGCGAGTCTCTCCAAAAGGGTTAATTCTGACTTCTCGGAACCTCGCAGCGCAATACAGTAATGTGACTGTACAAACTCATGCACAAATTAGAATCTATTCTAAGGGAACTTTTAGGTAATCAACCATTGAAAACAAGTCTTAATAGGAGCGTACACCCACTTACCCATCTGCCAGGCCAGCTGCAAGTGCCAATTCACGTTCTCTTATAGAAATCTGTGCTTTATATTGTATTGCATCTCACTCTTCAGAATTTAACTGCTGATTACAACAACAGATTTATTAGCCGTAATTAAACAAAACAAATGGAACTTGCTATACTTCGGAAACTACAACAAACAGAGATCAGCTTTAGGCGCCCTTCAGAAAATTGTGAGTTGTATATCATTGTCACAAATAAAAAATAAATATTTTAAACATGGGGCACATAGTACAAATCCAATAAAATTACTTAATTGTCAAATGTTGGAATTTGTCTCTTTGTCTTTGTTAATTTGACATCAATAAATTACATTTTTAAATGCTTAAAATGTTTTGTTTGCAAATGATATGACATAATTTTTAAAATCAAAAATAGGGGATTTTTCTATATGCCCCATAATGGGTCATATTGGAGAAATCCGCAATTCAGTTATTGAAAATGCCGATTTCAGCATGAAATCAAAACATTTTGGGCTTTCCAATTCTCCAAATTTTTGCAGAATGGAACATGTTAGGGCTAAAATATAAAGTAAAGAAAAAAAATAAAGTGGTTAATTCCCATGGAAATTGCAAATAATATAATAGCACATTTTATTTAATAGCACATTTTATATAATAGGACATTTTATTTTAAAAAATCATGAACTGAATATTTTCATAAAATATGCTATTATGGCATAAATGGTGCAATTACCACGTCAATCAACCTGTCATGTAATAAAACATATGTATGCCACTTAGTAAACCAATAAAAGTTAGGGATGTATATATATATGTATATATATTATATTGCAACATATCTAATTTAACACAGTGCTATAACAGCTCTGGTTAACAATACCAGTGATGTCATGCCAGATACAGGTTGACATCAAACACTGCTTTTATTCACAGACAATAGTCAGGTTATATGTACCCTTCCGCCATCATGCCACATGTATCACGGTACCGTTTCATGTCCACAGTGTTTCATGTCCACAGTGTTTAGCAATGCCCCACTTTCCCCTGTGGATATTAAAGGTGTAACCTTATATATGTGTGTGCACTACGCAGTGGTGTGAATAGAAATCACTGTGACACGGTGGTAAGATTGTCACTGACTCTATGACTATGTTGCACATCGCCACACAAGCCAACATTGCAGCTGTCACCGTACCAGTTTTGCCTCTGGCAAATCAATATGACGGTGGGCGAAGCTTCGGAGGTTGTCAGTGCTACCGCTACTTAAATTAATTGGCCTATGTGGGGGAACGTGGAAGTCCAGTACTGGGTTGGCTGCAGATTCTATGCATGCAGCAAGTGGGAAAATGGCATTACACAGGTTCTGTTTAAACCCTGCAATGCTGGGATGGCTGTATTTACCAACATGCATAAACACACAAGTGTTTCTTCTTTCAGGGGGAACACATGAGTAGGGCAGATGTTAGCACCATGGGGTAATGATTTAAGACTGGCAGCAGTGTCAGTAAGAGTGCAGATCTCCCCTGTACTCCGAACATAAGATTTACACCAAGAACTGTAGCAGTAGCTGACTGGTAGAGCAGAGGGATAAGTTTAGGACCCAGTAGCCTCCAGCTCTGAGCTGTTTGTCAAATATGGAAGGGCACACAGGCGCTGAGGGAACTTGAGTGACAAAATATGTGATCCTGAGTCTCAAAGAGAACTCAAAGAGTGAAACAGTTCTGCAAACAACAGAAAAAAGGAACATTAAATAAACAACAAAAACAAGAATAATTTGCCAAATTGTCACACAATCAAGAGTACTTGAATTGAATAAAATGGGCAAAAAAAATAAAATACAGGGTTATACCAAGTGCATTACCTGTCAATGGTTTTGGACATAGCTGCATGAGGCTTTTAACACTGGTAATGTGATACCTGAACAAAAAAACAATTATTAGATTTACTAATTAACCTTTGTACACTTTGACTCCTTCTTGTTGCCAGTGACATGTCTGGTCATGGGATCATGAAAGGCCAAGTATGTGTCTTCATGTGTTAAAAATGGTAGTCATGCTATGGTAAAGTTTATTTTTACCTGTGTTTTTTACCTATTGATTAAAAAGTGCTATGAACTACAAGTGAAATGCACAAATCAGGCATGAATAGCAGAGCTGGAAACATAGGTAGTTGAATAATTGTTAGAACTACATTACTAATGCCTGATTTTTACAGTTCACTTGCCAGTTCATTCAGTCAATAGACGCCTATCTCTTTCTTTTCTTTCAAGGTGCATCTAATAATAGATTGTGTACATGGTACTATTGCTAAAATCATTTTAATTCAGAAATTACATGATTTACCTCAAGTAGTACATATGCCACAGCTTGAAACGTTGATACTATGTAGTAAACAAAACAAGTGTCAAACTTAAAACATAAAACCCCAACTCCAAGAAGGGGTTTACACACATGTGGAGGAAAAAAAACACACAGCATAACTCTGTTGTTGTGGCGCTATAGAAATAAATGTTAATGTTATGTAATATATATATTTCTGTTTGCTGAGTAAAATCAATAATATTCTACGGAAATATCCAATATGCAGTGTTCCAATAGTTTTTTTGGATGGTAGACAAACCTACCAGTGAGATGTGGAAGTCAGAGATACCTGGGTGTGTCTAATCCTGCACAAAATTCTGGTACCCAAAGCTGACTCTCAAGTCATCTCTTGGCCTTAGGAGCTATTTTCTATCTCACCTAGAAACTTCCCTTTCAATATTTAGTTATCTGCAGTTGACGTCTCTGGAAAATATCTGTGGCCATTTGAATGTTTCGCTCATTCTCCCATCCATCCATACAATGGTCCTGCTTTTCATATATTTCATCAAGAGGAACATTTTGCTTCGAACGCAGAGTGGAAGATCGCCTGAGGCTAAACTACAGCAGATCCCAAATGAGTAAATCCATCGGGTATTAAGTCAGTGAAGAAGAAAATGAAGATGACAAGACTGTTGCTTCTTAATAAACATGATCACATTTTCAGCATGCATTATTTAGTACTATTGTTCTATTAAACCATGTTCAATATCATTTCTTGAGTATTTTTTTTTGCTTTAGTTGTTGGCATTTTATATGTCTCTCCGGTGTATTCCTTAGAAACCAGGGCCTTTATTCTGTATAAGGAGAAAAAGCAGACTGTGTAGTTACTGCTTGTTAATGGTCTCTGAAAACAATAGACTCTAACAGGATAAAAGCCCTATTTATTCCTCAATGTAAAGTCCAACATTATGAATGTCTTGTTCAAAAATGTTTATATAATGAATGTAAAGCATAAAAATGAATAGTCTCAAAATGAAAGTCAACCTCCAAATTAAAATTTTATTGAATAGACCCATATGTGTAGATCTAGATGAAAATGATATTTAATACTTGTGTATTTATTGCTTTGTATGTAATGTAACATTGCCTCAGTCTCTCACTGATGACATCACCATGATGGCAATTCTCTAAAAGGTGAGTTGTGGTGACATGAAGTGAGTTGAGGTAAGCTTATTTTTTATTTAGCAATTTATCTATTCCTGGTGAGTTTGCTTAGTGGTGGGAACTAACCAGGTTTGTCCCTGCACGTTGTATAGATAATGTTCATCTCACCTGCAGCTCACCTTTTAGTGAATAGACCCCTATGTCCTCACCTGTTTACACGGACATATGGTCAGGTGCAATTATATTAAATCAGACATGAAGGCTTAATTAAACATCTTCATCAATTTCCAATAAAATAATAAGCTCCAAAATGGCTGTAAGACATAAAAAAATAAATAAACAAGGAATATTTAATATTTTTATACCACTACCTAAACAATAATGATTATAAAAATAACTATAACTACATGTCGCAATTAGGTTGTCAATTTACCATAATTTACTGCCTATTGAATAAACCTCTAAATTGATTTTAATCTATATTTTTCCTATTAGTTATGTCTACTTAAATAATTTATTTAAAGCAGCCATGGTCATCTAGATCTAATAACTCTTAGCAGTATTTGGTTTTGCATTATTCATAGCCGGATGCTGTGACTTATAGTCCAGCTGAAATACCCTGAGAAAAAAAATTAAACAGCCATGTTGGTATTGGACACTTCAGCTGTTTCTGGGCTTGACGCTCATTAAAAAGAAAAGTTATTGTCACATTTGAAATTTTGAGTTTGAAATATGGAAAATGAAGTGCGTCACACCAATTTGGTGGGGTTTTTTTTACCTCATCTTGGTATTACTGTCAATTTCTAAGCACTCTGCAGAGGGAAAATGTTCAAAAACCAAAAGTATCTATTTCACTTACAGTTCAAATTATACAACTCTGTTACAAGCTAGCACTTGGCAAAATACAAATGTATTTCAATGTAATTCAAATTGTTGTTCTTTCTCTAGCATGCTGGAAATATCACTAGGGGGTCCTTGTCTTTAGATATTTAAACGAGAAAAGAGTAATCTGAGCAGTATTACAAAATTACCTTTAAACACAGAAAACACCTTTACTTTGTTACACGATGCAATTTACTCTTTTTTTTTTGTCTAATGGTGTCTCCGTGCAGAAAAATCTCTCACTAATGCAATTTTTTAAATTCATCTCTCTATCCTTTGTGTTGTAAAATGATATGTTATATTCTATCGCCTTTGTCAGATTCCTGATGGCGTTTAATTCTGAGTACTTATAGTAGTGTAATTTGTCTAAATGTCACAGAAGTTTCGGAGGAGAATAAAAAAATGTTTCTTCTCCCACATCCTATGTAAAATGTGAAACATTTTTTTTTAATAAGGCCTAAAAAAGTAATTATAGTTTATCTTTTTTTTTTGTAGCTAAGCAACTCTACAAATGCTAGAATTTTTTACAGACTATGTCTATATATAAATGGAGTTTTTAAAAAAGACAAAATGATTGACAGCTACATGCCTGTGTGTATATATATGTATATATATACATATAAGGTATATTGAATATATTATCTTGCAACAACCAGCATGGTTAAACATAGTTCTATTATCCATTCATCTGAGAAAACATTATATTGAAGGCGGGTACAAATGTCAAAACCATTTTTCAGAAAAGGTACTATTATCTTTTTTTGTAACACATTTTCAGGATATTTTAAACATACATATAATCAGGCTCAGCAGTACGGATATAGTGATATCCATTCATTATTTTAAGGCAGGTTGTAAATTGTGCAATATAAAATTAGAGTGTAAAAATGATGTGATATTAGCAGGCCTGCCTAATTTAACTAGAGATCCTGTCCTTAAGAGTCTAGAAACTAAATTATGGTAAGTTTCTTCTGTTATCAAAACAATCTCTTTGGTATATGCTTGATGCTATAACTAGATATTGTTTTTTAGTTTTCATTTTTTAATTGTTTTATGCTGGTACATTATTTAGAGTTTAAAAGATGTGTATCATGCCTAACGTTTTTTTGCATGCCTGTGAATATCAGTCTGTCTGTGACCCTGAATTAACCTCTGACCTCTTGTTCTGACACATACCTGATGAATTGTGTTTTTCTATTACTATAATTTATTAAACACACACCCCTCAGCTCACAGCATGATACTCTGGAATCATATAACCACACAAGATCAGGAAATTAAGATATTTTTACATGTTTCCTAGTGGTCTGGTGGGATTCAGGTTTATGTAGCCTTTTTCAGCACAAGCATCTAACACAGTCCCCATGCAATATGACATCATATCCCTGTTCTCACATACACCTGCATTAATACAACCGACACAGGTCCCAGCCACATGACTGGCACCACTACTATACCTTTTTTTTTTCTTTTTTTTAAGTGTTTTTTTTTTAAATATTTGTTATTGCTAGACTTGCCACCAGCATCCCGGCAGGTTAACCTGGCCTTTTTTATATGTTGGCAAGTCATAAACTGAAGATAGCACAGTCATTAAAAACTCTTTCTATAAATCCATGCATTTTCCTGGATTTCTACTAACACAGCACCTTCGAGAATTGTATATATATATATATATTTATGGGAAAGGTTGAAATAAGTAATACAATACTACTCATCTTTCCTATCTTACCCTCACTTCTCATCTCCCACTGTATTAATATGTTTCCCCATTTTGGTGGAGGTGATCAAGCGATCTTGTTACTCTCTCTGCAGATGACAAGCCTTGTGGTGCTTCTAAAGTGTTGTAGACTATATTCTCTACAGACAGAGCACCAGAGATAGTATTAAGACTATTTATATTACTTGACATCTTGGCGCTGAACAGGACTGCTTTGCCATCACAAAGAAAATTGTGATCTTATCCAGCAGACTTTTCAACATCAAGCAAATTCTGAACTGCAAGAGTCTCATAAATATTCAAAATGGCCAGTCGGAAAATAAACTGGATTTGCAGTATGTATGTGTGCAGTATTTCCTGGGTGGGTGTAAATATACTAGTAGAACAAGATGATGATGACCATTAGATCTCATATCACACCTTGAACAGTCACTGATACATTTTTCAGGGTTCCTGTGCTGCTGTGTTACTCCTTCCAATATTTCATACATGTAAGGGTGAGATAAGAGTGTGATCACATCACTGTCCAGAGTGGAAAGGATTAAAAAGATCTATGTGCCTGACAGCACAGCGTACTCTTCCACAATTGCTTGTCTCCATTTCACTTATGTCTCACAGAGTGAACTGACTAGGAAAGTAAGGATATGATGCATAGTTTTCAATAGTGGCGGATTTGATGGGCTGTATATGACATCAGACTCGTGGGGTCACATTGCATTACACAATGTAATGTAACTTTGTCCTTTTTTGGCTCCTCCACTGACATGTATGATAACATTATTTGTATTGGTTCTGTAGAAAACTAGAGGAAGTTGTCTAATGTGGCACCAGACACCTGGGTAAAGTTGTTGTTTTTAAGATACTTATATTTTAATAATATTTAGTTGTTACACATTTATTCTTACCCTTTGTTGTGTGCACTATTCAAACTAAGTTTATCAAAGGAGCTAAGAAATATAAAATAGTGTCATTGTGACACACATAAACTCTAGGGGACTATACAACTCTCCTACATGTCTCACAAACATTTAGTGGCTGTCTTAACGACTAGATGAGAGGGAAGTACTTCTTTCACATGGTGAAAATAACACCTTCTGACTTCCACCATCCAAGCAAAGTAAAAAAAAAAAAAAAAAGAAGAGAACTATCAAAACTCTCATCTTCTTTATTGTGGCAGTTTTTACTTTCTATATTTTTCTGAAGTTCAATTTGTTTACTTGCGAACTTACAAATGCTAGGAAAAAAGAAACGTACATTGCACCCATGAATGAAAACGATTATGCTTTTATAACTAACCCACACGGTTTCTCTTCACTGGGGAAACATTACATTTTTTAAAGAATACCATTTTTCTCCCTCCTCCTGAATGCGGCACAACATTTTCTCTGCCAGATACAAAAGCTTGCAAAAAACTGCAATTACCCGGTACAGCATCAAGTGTGCCCCAATCAATGAGCTACAGCTTTTATGTCTCTACATCTTTGTAAATCGACGACTCTTTTCTTCAAGGGTTCTGTCTATCTTGTTTTTTTCTTTTTTTTTTTCTGCTTTTGTCTTTTTTTCCCAAGGTGCACCAAGGTCTCATGTCAAAATACAACTCTTTTTTTTTCCCCAAGACAACGACAAGACTCGAAAAAAAATACAGCGTTCCAAAAATATTAACTTTTCAGAACTGTGTTCAATAGCTGCATCTTCAACTTGATGGAACTGTTGAAAGAAATTTTATAATATCTCCAGATCTATTTTAAACAATTTCAAACAAGCGATAGATACTGAAAATTGTATCATAAGATTGACCTGAGTGCTATTTCCCAGAGTCCTCCACTTTCTGTGCAGTAGCTATAGAGAGCTGGTTAAACAGACGCATTACCATGAGTTATCAAAACAGCTAATATGTCTGTGGGAAGGTATTTTCCTAAATACAGGGTAAGCGGCACAATCAACTGAACTACATTTTTTTGCTTTAAGGAGCTGCTTCATTATACGCTTCTTAATTTAATAGAGTTATCAAACTCTACCGATCATATGAAACCTAATGATGAATATTTGCTACCAAACACAATTAAGTATAGGCATGTACTGATGTAGATATTATAACCTCACAATATCCCATGGCGGGGGGGAACTTTTACCTAACTATAACATGTGCTTGGGAACTAGACTTAATAAACAACATTAATTGAAAATCAAAAGTGGATATGGAAGGAATTCTGTGTTTTGGAGATACGTATAGGTATTTCCCACTAGTTTAAGCATAAGATTTAGGAATTGAATGACTTACTTATAATATGAACTAAAATTGTCAACTTAAGCCAAACTGGTAATTATTTTCACAATTACCCAAATCATCTAGAAATAGTGACTTAGAATACACAAGATTCAAACAGTCGTGACTTTTTATGGAGAATTTACCCACCCAATGAATTTTAGTCATAATGAACACTGAAATGGATGCATGTACAACTGCCATTTTCTTAATGGTGACATCACCACAATGGTAAGCATGCTTATTGCACTGTTTCGGAAGTCATATTGGTGGTGTCTGTGGCCATGTTGCTAGAGGAAGACAGTTTCAAATAAATCTATTTTTAAATGTATATTCATACATTTCATCAGTAAATATATAAAACAAATGTTTAGCACGTTCTCAAGATAAAGTTGCCATCCACATAGTTTGTGGTGACAAGTTTGTTTTATTCAAATACAACATTAGGACCATCATTTTGATGTCCAAAGTCTGGCCAAAATTAACTCTCTAATCACATCAAATTTTTCCACATTTACATTTTATCTGTGTCAGCTTTGTTCTACCGAGTAGTCACGTGACACAAGACATCAATGATAGGCTGAAATACTCAGTTGCCATGACAACTGAAAAACTTGTTAAAAGCTTCTCTGTTGTTTTTATGTGTTTATAACAAATAATAAAGTTATAGATTTGCTAAATTTAATTTCTCAGTATCCATTAACAACAGATTTTTGTTAACCATGTTATATATATATATATATATATATATTCTGTAAGGCTCATTTATTTGGCATCTCTTTCACTCACTGTTTATATAAATACGTGTGCATAAAATGTAGTGATACTGTTGTAAATGAGCTTCTGTCAGAAATAAAGTTAAACCTTAATGTTACGAGTTATCTAGCTTCACAAAAAGCCTGTGTGTATTAAAATGTTTCATTGTAACCATCAAAATCTGCCTTCAAGTCCGTGTTACTTGGCTTTTAATGAATGCTGTTCTTTTATATGTTGAGCTGGGTCTTGTGAAGAACATAGTTATTATTGAGGCAACCAGAGGGGGGGGGGAAATTTCAGTATTGCAAGAATGTTTGACTGGCAGCAATCAATCATGCCAAACCCTGGATTAAACGATCCTTCCTTTGTAAGGTAACACTTCATAAACAGTCTGGAACATAAATATGGAGATCCTTAGTACAATTAAAGCTTGCACAATCCAAACTGCTGTATGTGGGAAGATGTACTAAAAAAGAACATAAAATATCCCAAGAGAGGTGTTGGGTATATGTAGAGAAAATCTGTTTGCTAAGCAGAGTAATAAAATTAGCTTTTTACATTTCCAGAAGTACTAAAGTCTATTGATTGCCTTTTCCAGGAGCACATAGGGTCAGATATCAAAAGTTTCAGTGTTGCAAAAATAAAATAAATAAATAAAAAAAAAAATATATATATATAAAAATAAATATATATATGGGGGGTGGGGGGGGTTGTCCTTGCATCAAAGCCCACGTGTTCAGGCAGATAAAATGTTAAATTGATCGCTGTGCCAATGTAATGTAATTTACTTCCTTGAAAAATGATTTGAGTGAAATACAATTTTAAAGAGGCAAGGAGTGAAAAAATGCAAATATATTTTATGTTCTACTTTTGCAACGTACTAATCGTTTAACATTTTGACTAATAAATATGAGCTAATTGCGAGTACATTACAACATTTTATTTCAGAAGAAAAATAGTCATATTTAGGGGCTGCACTTGTGAGTCGTTTTCCTGCAGTAATTTCTCTGGTTTTGCTGTGTTTTTTTAGTACATGTTGCACTGTTTGTATGCATTTTATGTTTTACAGGTGCTCTCCATACCAGAAAACTTCATTTTATTAAGTATACATGTATTTTGCATAAACCTTTACAATTGAACGTTTTTCTGTACAGAATCCTCTGTTATTAACAAGTACCTGAAGCATGGTATGATTTCACATGTATGTGTCACTTTAAGGATCACTTATTTTCATATTTTCATTTATATTCACTTATATTTTTGTCCATGCACGGGGCGCTGGATCTTACCCCTTTTTTTGCACTATTTCTTCTGCCTGGTTTTATTTATATTTGATCTAAACTGGCATAGTTTCCATCTGCAGAATGAATTTCTCCAAAAACCTTTACGTAATTCTTTATCGCGAATAGAAAAATGAACACTAAATACAAATACATGGTAGATGTACAAAATAAATAATTGCAAAATGTTACAATGAATGGCAAATTGTTTCATACTCATGTTTTACCAATTTGTGTTCTCATTGTGCTGGTTTAACCCGTTTATGCGTGTGAAATCACCAATACTTGTTTTGATCAGGGAATGGCATGATATGGCCAGTTAGCTTTTGTTGAATGCAATTCTCATCATTTTTAATCGATCATAGGCTTTTAAAACGATGGAAATCCAAGTTCTGCCATTCCAAATTATGTGGACTACAGCCCCCATCAAACAAAGGCAGCCAAAAACTGGGTAAATTAGGGGAATGTACATGAAGGGCTTTGAATTGCAACTTCCATCAACCTCAGCTAAACATAGAAACACACAATACAAACAAACAAACAAACAAACCAGAAATATAAAACAACACTATAAAATAGTTTTTTCATTATTAACTTGTGTTATAAAGTACCAATATAACCCATAGGATTGTTTAACAGAAACAGTTTAAATGGTTAAAAAGAAAGTCAATCTACTGTTTTAACCCATTGATCGTACCCTTCTGGCATTCAAAGTGTTATTTCACCAATAAAACCCACCCAATGTAGCTGTGGATATAGTGCTTTGAAAGTTAATGCTGCTCACACTTCTTGGAGTGAGATTTGCTCATGAGAAGAGGATTGTAGGTATTTCCTCCACAAGCAGAAAGTGGCATGCAGTTTTGGCACAATTCATCGTCTTTAAATGTTTGGCTGACTCTGTGCATAATGTGCTGAAACGGCCTAGAGGTACAAACGTCCCTTTTTGTCAGACACTGCAGACATTCGCACAGTGTGAGTGTTTTAATGACACCCTTCACATTTCTGATGTAGACAAGTAAATATGATATGAACTGTAAGTAAGTCCTTATTTTGTGCCAATCCCAAAACTCTTCCTTTAACTATATTATTGTATAATTTTCTGAAGCAAGTATGTACAAAACGATTGCAAAACAGATTTGGAAGAGGTATCGAACCAGTGTTTATTAACATCTTCTTGCTTGTAGAACGTTCTATGCTATCATAATTTACAGTGCCCAAAAGCCTGTAAATTGGCATAGAACATCCTGACTTCTACAGCTCAACCCTCGCGATAAGCTGTGCTATGGATCCGGCTGCAGGAAACTTTGAGTGGTCTCAGTCTAACATGGAAAATGAGATGATGCTCAAAGTGAGCGCTGGCTAAATTTTACCAAAACATCTTGCAGTCTTTCGGCAGTGACCCATTGGGTCTGTAAAGACCCTGTAAAGATCGGTTCTCTACTTAAGGACCAAAGCGTCATCAGTCAGGAAGGGTTATCTTTCCCAAACAATTTCAAAAACAAATATTCCTTATTGTTGAACACATTTTATTATAAAAACATAGCTTCTTCAAAGATGGAGAAACTATATATGAATGCTCAGAAATAGACGATAAATAAACTATATGAGGACTAGTAAAAGGTCTTGCAGTTTGAAGCAGCCTATACAGTATGCCTTGTTAAGATTTTTTTTTTAAATAATCCAGCATATATTTCTTACCTTGTTTGTCTCTTGTGCTTAGAACATAAGATTTCCCAGCACACATCTGGTCCCCTCTTCCTAACTGCCCAGGGGTCCCCAGAAGGGGGTCCAAATAGTTCCTTTTAAAAACCTATTTTTCATGACGCCTTTCTTGACTCACTAGTTGAAATCTTTTATTGAAAATATATTAAAATAATGGTTTTAAAGATGTTAGTACATTATAAAAGCAGTTTTTATTTGCTCAACATTAATGTAATGTAATCCATTTTAAGCATCAATAGAGAGGGCAACAAACTGGGGGTTCTAACAGCAAGTTATAGAAGTGTCTGTAATCTTTCTTTTCATGAACCAATTGAATGTTTCTGCTCCCCTATTAGATTTACTCTTTACATTACAACTCTATTGTTTGTGTCCTAAAAAAAAAAAAAAAGAAATACTCTGTTTTAGAGTGACGAATCAACATCTAGGTAGATATTTTCGTGTTGTTCAGATGTATAATATATTCTTAACTTCCACCAGCAGAATTCCCTTAAGTTACAGCATCTCTATACCATGGTCCTATGAGACAACAGGTTAAAAACAGACATTCCCCCTCACGTCCTATCATTGTCAACAAGTAGGAGAAGAAATGATCTCTTATCTGCCATTTGAACTGTGGTATAATTGTTTTAAGATTAGAGCATTTTTCACCCGGCTTACATTAAAGGGCAATTTTAGTCGCCTGACACTTACACAAATGGTACATAACAATGAGCCAAGAATCGGTGAAAAATATTCGGATTCCAATATTTTTTGATGCTTAGGGAATAAGATATCTTGCATTGTGAGAGGTAGATATGTCCTATCTGGGCCTAAATGGCCTTTTCCTTTTTTACAACCAGATGCATTATTTAATTTCAAATTAATTAAA
This sequence comes from Pelodytes ibericus, assembly GCA_036172795.1. Lineage (NCBI taxonomy): Eukaryota > Metazoa > Chordata > Amphibia > Anura > Pelodytidae > Pelodytes > Pelodytes ibericus. Next base: position 139,267,191 of record CM069862.1, read on the forward strand.
TCAAAAATTGCAATAATTGCAAAACAGTTTAAAACTCAAAACAAGGTAACATTTTCCAAGCTTTTTGTTACATGGCACCTGAAAACTTCTCCTTATGGCAAGGGCTAACCTAAGCCCTGTCATGCTAGTACAGTGACGTCTGACCTTTGCACTGCAGTCGTTTGGGTACTATATATCCCATTATGCTCAGCCGTTCTTGTGACAGACTGAGCATGACGACATATCTAGTTCCCAAACATCTGCAGTGCCAGGGTTGGCCATTCCTATCAATTCCATCACAGCCCAACCTGTATCACTGCCACATATTTTACCTTTCATCTCTCCAAAATTGTAAAGCCACCATGTCTTCTTTTATCGCTCCCTCCGTTTGCAGTCACCATGACCCCTTACATCTCTCTTTATACAGCCCCCAATCTCCTTTTACCCCCTCCTTACACAGCATGACCACTTTGTTTCCTTCAGAACAACTTCAGTCCTTCTTGGAATGCTGTCATACAAGTCCTGAACTGTGCATCGTGGGATATTACACCATTCTTCAAGAAGAATAGACTCCAGTGTTTTGAGAGATATAGGAAGTAGAAACATATTTCACTTTCAGGTAAAAGGATGTTTAGACCTGGTGATTGGGAAAGCAATGGGAACAAATTGGCTTCATTCTGATATTCATTAAACCAAACTAAAGGGCTTTTTCATCCTGTAATATGGGAATGTAGGTAATAGTGAGAATGTTTACAGTTTCCAGAGCTCAATACACAACCTTACAAACAGATATATTAAATAACTATGAAGTATTTTGTGATGTAGTTTGATCAAAGCACAAAGTCTCCCTCATCATGACAACATCGTCCCTTTTTCCATTTGTCAGAGGTCAAGGTTTTGTGCTTCACAAACGTCATTCATTTTTGTGTGCTGGCCGTACAATCAGGTTTACAATAGCAGCCCTCTATTGAATTCCAACCTTGTGATGCTCATGAAGTACAATTTGTTTTGAATCAGACCGAGGTGCTGATTCAATTCTGTGTTCATTTTTGAGGCTTTACTTTTTGTAGCATTTACCAACTGGCCTGTTAAGTGTGTTTCTGTCCTGAAGGTGAGTTTTAACTTGTGACCATTGTTTCTTTTTGCTTGTGCAGTTCAACACATTAAATAATTTTGCAGTTTTTAGGACGGATGCACCTGCAATTCAAGCATTGACTCTATCTGTCCTCCTTGAAAATGAGTTAGTTGCCTCATGCTGCTGTGAAAATGTGCATAAGCAAGTTCCAACTGTCAGATCTCCATTAATTGGCAATCAGCCAAATATGTCTTACATTTGCAGTTTTGTTTATAATTTTGTTTTACTTTTAATTAACAGGTTCTTTATGTGTTTATTTTATTTTGTCCATATGTATGGAGTCTGGTCATTAAGCAGTGAACTGTGGCAAATTTTAACTGAACTGCAAAACAAACAAACAGACAACAATAGTTGTGTTAGAAATATAATGTTGACCTGTTAGTTCATTGTTTAGTGATTACATTGTATACATATATTACATATTTATTTATGCATCTATATTTGGAGTATCACCATCAACGGTGCTGATTGTACATACTGAATCATAAACACACAATGTCAAGATTCACACAGTATGATTGCAAGCTCTGGTGGCACCATACAAGTAGAGCAAAGCATACAGACATTATTAATGATAATAATTGCCACAGATTCATTACACATTGCAGACACATTGCTCCCTTTGATAGATGTTCCTCTGAAGAGAACAGAATTAATTACTGGGGGAAAGAATGTGAGGCAATAGGGTTTCAGCAATGTTCGGTGTTCTTAATTTGAATTCAATATGCATTATTATGCAATATTAATGATGGTTTTCTGGAAATGACTATGCACAATAATTACAAACAATAAAAATAGTGTTGACCATGTTCTTTGATTAAACTTCTATTAGCCAGAGTCTTGATAGTTAGAAGCAAAACCTTCATCATAATATTAATCAAATCCATCCTGGGGAGGTTGGTTAGGATGTTCATTTGTTTGGAAGGCATATACATACATGTAACGATACAGCAAGCATATATTTGTTGCTTTGTTTAACTCTTATAATACAGCCTAGAGGTTTTAATAGAGAAAATGCTTTGAAAATGTTGAGCACTTCACTGCAGTGCCAATAGAAATTCTCCTTTTGCTTTTGTTTAATATCATTTGAAGAGTGGTCAATAGATCAGGGCAGCTACTATGGACCACCAGCCTAAATGAGGATGATTCAAAGGGAAAGTACAAAGAGAGTAGCAAATAGGAAGACTTTAAATCGATAAATATGTTTTTAAAGTAATATTTCGAGGATCCAAGCATCATGAATAAATTAGGCCTCAACAGCGTTTTTCCCCAAACATGTTTACGTGCACTCTATGTAGATTTGGGATTAGGGTGCAATGAGATATCGGGGTCTCTTCCTCAGCACCTTTGTGTAGCATTAGCTTTGATACCAATGACGTCATGTGTGTCCTTCATAACTATAGCAGGACCAATGGAGGATCAGAAAAAATGAAAATGATATAAATCATTCAGTTTCATTTCAAAATGTTCCTTCACAATGTGTGGTATTATTATTTGCAGTTGGCATACATTTGAACATACACCATTGGTGACGCATGACTCTGGGGTTGGCAGCAGGAGTGACAGTACTACTTTGCATGTGCAGTAAGGATGTCTCTCATCATGGTAACCCAACTGCATGGAACAGAATTAATTATCCTCTGGTATCCCTGAAATTGGGACATTTGTAGGCCATAAATTGGTGTAGAGCATCAGAAGGCTTTTTGGGCTAGGTATTTATGCATTGGATACAAAGCTAATTATTTCTCCATCGTTAATTAACAATGTAACAAAAGGTTTCAACTCAACCCTATCCAATCCACAGTTCTCAGAAGAAGGGCTCCAGGGTAGCTAGAAATACCAACCCCATAATTTTCCCGTTACCCTGTTAGACCACATTTTTAATGTGTATTGTCTGCAAAAGTATTAGAATCTCTGTACATTTAGCACAGCTAAACAATTCTATCTATGTGTGATTTTAAATACTTCCATGCAATATAATTAGGTGTTATCATGATTGTTATTGAATACCCATACAGCTCTACATCAGTCTTGTAGCATTTAATGTTGATTCCAATAGTAAAATACATTTTGTGACATGCTGAGATTTCATTACTCAAGTGGCAAAGTGATCATGGAATTTTATGCAAATACTGGCAGGCTCTCTCTAGTTCTATATTACGTGGAATTTCAATGCACAGTCTAAAGAGGGTAAAAAAAAGAATAAATGCATCTGCTATTCAACTTTTGTCTGAAATTTTTAGCTTACTAATTACCTTTCATATCCCTGGCAATGAGAAAAAATAATAATTTTATATTTGGACACTGCTGTTAAAATATGTAATGTGTGTATGTATTTAAAGTCTTTTCATGGCAACTGATAACAAAAAAAAAATAGTATAAAAAAAGCACAGTTTGATTACAGTGTTTTTATAATCACTCCAAATGCTTTTCCAAAACTGTTAAAACTGTTTGATGTGTGTAGGGGTGCAAATAATAATTACAAGGCATTTTAATCTTGTTTAGTAAGAATACAAATGGCACAATAGAGCACATGATGTCAATAAAAGAAAATGTTTTTAATGTCTTCTCACTGTAATTAATTTACTACTAGAGGGTCCACTAAATATTTAAGTGTTTTTGGCACATATGGCAGTGAAATGGTTAACTATGTTCTTGTGACACAATTGTCTTGTGTGTGTGCAAATTTCACAGTTAATAACATTTAGTAAATCTGGATGAAGAAGGATAGCCAGCTAATTCCCATAATCCTTTTCCAGCTTCTGGAGAATTATGGGAAATATACTTGGAAAGCTCTATGTCTGCCAATGGGACAAAAGGAAATTGACCACTCTCTGCTTACTCTAACTTCTATTCTCTAACCATTGTTAAGTGATTTGCACTCAGTTAAGAAATGAAAAAAACAACCACAAAAAAAGTACAAATCCTAATACATCTTGAGAGTATAAAAACACTGGTCATTCATTGATGACCAAGTACAATAGTACTAACCCATGCCTCCCAACACTGTAGGATAGTGGTCCCAAGTTAGAAATCAGGCTAACTATATCCAGGTAACCATATACATCCAGGTTCACCAATTCTAAGGCCATAATTAGTCAAATCACACCAACATACCATCCAAATCCACAAAACGAGGACCTTGGCCACTGACCATAGTTATTCCCGTATGTAACTACATTTCTTAAAACATCTACAGATCAGCCATCTACAGAAAGAACCAATAAATGTTCATTCCATTATTACCCGAACTACTAGTAAATAAGCAATTCTTAGGATTGCAGGAAAATCCTTGTTATTTGCTGATAAAGTAGTATATATTTCACAAGACTTGTGCACTGTATAATGGGTGTGGCTGGTTCCAGCTGATATTTGGAGATGTCTATTGTTGACACTGGAAATTACCTGGTTATCCCATGACGCAGAGCTAATAATGATAGTTGTAAAAAGAAAAGGACTTTCCTAAGCTTGTTGAGACAGATCAGTGTCTTAAACAGTAGGAGTGAGACTTTGGAATACCAGGCAGTGTATCAGGATAATTCACCTTTCGCAGCAACTATGCACTGGACATGTGCAGTGTTCTCGCTTGTTCTTATACGGATCCAGCAGAAGTGTATGCATTAATGCACATAGGAGAGAGTTAATACAAATATAAATCTCAAATATCTGCATCACATTTTTACCAACATCCCAGTGCAGAAAGAGGTCTTTAAACTGAACAGTGAATTGTGTTGAACTAACAACCAAACTGCAAAATTCAGTATTAACAGCAGAGCTGTGAACAGCTGGGGGCTGGTGATTTTTTTTCCTGCTCTACTACTAATGCCTGATTTTTGCAAAACGGTTGTCAGTGCTCCACGGTTCACAATTTATGACTAGACTCCAAAGTATTTTCTGTTTAATTCATTATATAAATCGATTATGTTTCAAATGCAAGTAGTGATACAAAACAGATCTATGTGTTTAATCTGCATGCTTGCAGTCTCCATTAATAATGTGTGTATGTAGTTGGGGATCAGATTAAGTGACCTGCTTTATGCAGTAATCACACAGCATACATCCAGCTATTCTACGTAATAACCGAGCGTTACAAAATAATCATTATGTATACAGGGCTTTGCATTGCAGCCAGGGATTCAAGTTAATAACCTTCCACCGTTGTCATGGATTCTGGGTAATCTCTGTCTGACCCTATAACTAACTCCTCGGCACACTGTAGCTAAGCAATATGTTGCCATTATTTAAAATTAGCAGTATATAACTATTTTATCCTATAACGTATATTAATTAAAAATGTTTTTATACCTGTCAAAGAGATCAAAGGATTGTGTACCAGTTTAGAGGGATTATTTGGGTGGTGCATATTAGAGGGATCATCCAACTCATATATTACAATGTGTTAATTTATTGTGTCAAAAAACACAAAAACAGAATCATTTAGATTTGTGGTTATATAAAACCTCTTTGAGTAACAGTCTGCTTTACAGGAGACAGGCCTATGGATCCTGAACTAAATACATTTTTATGTCACAGGAAATAGAGGTTAAAATCAGCATGGTTGGTTGTCAAACATTTTTATTTGTGTACGTGAGGCAGACAACAATCGCATTAAGTGTGACTTTGAAATGGTATGCAGTGTTTCAGCCATGATGTAATTAAACATTAAAAAACACAAAAGTGGCACAAAGTTATTATGTAAAACAGCGATTGACCCCTTTTTTTAAATTATATCCCAACATGATCTCTGATACCTTTTAAGTGTTTTTCAATACCTTATTGTTTGTAGGTCCAGAACTGGCACACAGTTTGCTTTATATTTGGGCACACACAGGGGTAATGCCACTATTAATCACTATTCCTGTGTGTGCTTTCTTTACAACCAAACCTTCGTCTTGGCGAGTGGACATTTGACATCTATTTTCTTTCAAAAGACTGCAATAGCCCTTTAAATGTGGAACAGTCAGTTTGTAAAACAAGAAAAAGAAATATTGTAATTTACTGGCATTGAATCCAACTTTACATCTCTAAATATATTGTCTAGGAACAGTTTCAAGACAAAAAAAAAATGTAAGAGAAAAAAAAATGTAAGAGAAAGAAAACGAGTCCAATTTCAGTAAATGAATCTAAGTTATTGAAATAAAAACCATTATTAATCTAACAGGATACTCCCACACTAATCTCAGGAAAGTACGATCTACAGTCGAGTCTCGTCAATACCACATTGTCTTATAATTATTCACAAATGTGAAAGGCTAGTAACATGCAAGTTCTGTCAGCAACAAACAGGAAAAAAAAAAAAATCTCAGACACTCGCCGTCTTCCCGTCAGTTGGAAAACACACCCACGTGTTAATTACAGGAAGCTTCCTCTGTATCTTTTTGTTCGGAGCTTGAGTAAACAGTGTGAGTTTCATTCTTTGGAAATGATGAGACCTTAATGTTTCAGAGATCCATTAACCAATAGACAAAAAAAAAAATCTACCTGTTTAGTATAAAGCAGATGGAAGGAGGAGTGGAAGGACTGTATTGTTCCTATTGTACAACTGATCTCGGCTGTTTATAACATAGGCAATAAATCACAGCCCTAGGAATAATTCTCGAGAACATGGGATTAACCCCTTAATCACCCTAGAGGGAGAAATATGTGTAAGGCAATGTCATTTGTTTATGATGCCTTTAATACATGTAAACCGGCAATACTAGATTTTTGTAAACAATTCTCGTGATATGAATATTTTGCCTTATAATCTATAAAGCATTTATTTTAATGTTTTTCTTTCATTCATTCCTGTCATGTAATGTATTATGGTGTTAAAGAGGTCAAAGGTATAAAGAGGTCAAAGGTATGTACCAGCCTAGACTGATTATTTGCGTGGTGATGCAAAGGGGCTTATAAATTAGTTTGTGTAAATAAATACTTTTGGGGGGTTGTAATGGTCCAAAAATAGCAATTATTTTTTTTTTTTTTAAAAAGCTAAGAGGTTGTGAAATTCCCCATACAACTGGTCATTTCCCCCCTCCACACTGTGACCTTCATAGGCCATATGAAAAATATGTTTGAATTTCCATGGCATGTGGTCAATCCAAAACAATACTGGGTTACATAGGAATAGGGTTGCCACCTGGCCGGCATTTTACTGACAGGACGGTAAAGAATTGGATTCAGGCCAATGTTAAGTCTTTAGAGACAGTAGCAAGTCCGGCATTTTTCTGATGAAAAGGTGGCAACCCTACATAGGATACATAGTGTTTTGTAGCTTTCAGAATTGGGAGTTTGTGCACACAGGCTGTAATCAGTTTGTATTTCTGCCCAGGCTGTCTTGGCAAATTGGAGAGTTCCATGTTGCCACCCAACCAGAATTTTACTGGCAGGCTAGTAAAAAAAAATGGCTTCAAACCAATGTTAAGTCAGTGGAGGCAATAGCAAGTCTGGTATTTTGGGAAGAAAAGGTGGCAACCCTAGATGATGTTAGTCTGAAGGGGTCAAAAGCAAATCCCGGGCCAGGCTTGCCTCACTGCAGTGGGGCAGTAACAAAGAGAAGTGGGAGCAATCTAGAACAGTTGTAAGGTATGTGAGTACAATCTGGTGTAGTGGAAAAGTTGTGCAAGGAAGGGGGTGCAACCTGAAGAGGGAGGGGTGCAACAAATGAGGATTGGGTGGTGTATATTTTAAGCAGGCCTAGGGCAACAAAACACCTAAATACTGATAGATGATTTCCATATATGAGAAATCTGGATCATGAAACTACACTCAACTAAATTACAGACATTAGGTATGGAGCTCCCTACTGGACCACACAATGTATAAAAAAAAGTGTTAAGTTTGCAAGTGTGATTATATAGATTTGTCTAAACATATTAGAGACAATGGGCTCAATTTAATAATGTGAGAAATGTATCTATGGTCAGTGAAGATATTAAACTCCAAAAGAAATGTTTGCGCTCAAAACCACAAATAAGTGATAACTTGGTACCCAGGCAAGTGATAAGCAAAGTTTGGGAAATCCTTATTTGGCATAAAGGCTTACTCCAAAGGTTTGGAGCATGAATGGACATTTTCTCATATTTCAGAGATGGGCTCTTTGTATGCTGTACATAATTGTAACTAGTACATTTACCATAGCTGAATTATAAAAAAGAACAGGTGGTTCGACCTGGCATAGTAAATTCAGATATAGAAATGGTTGGAGTTAAATGCAAACAGTTTATAACAGTTACTTAATTTGTCTAAATTAGTTTTTCACGCTAGTTCCCTGGTGCAACATAAAATTCAGTATGCAGCCAATGGAACATTCTAGGCCATTGACTACTTTTGGGAAAAAAAAGGTCAAGACCTGTCAAACTCTGGGCTCTGTATTTTCTGAACGCTGCATCTCTCAATGCTCAAGTTGAACAGGATAACAATTGACTTTAACAATAATATCCTGTTAAATCAATTCCCACAATGCATATTATATTATGCAGAACCTTGTGTGTTAATAAGGTTCATTTCAAACCTTTCTAGAACTGATGCTCCCACAGTGATAGACAATGAACGCAGATATTATGACTAATTTTAAGATTACCCTTTTTTAACCCCTTGTAAGTCATGTGATGCAACTATGCAGGTATGGAATAATTGACCTACGGACGGCTTTATGTGACATGCTAACCCATGCAGGAGACAGCAACACACTCCACCAACAGCATTATACAAACTCTGGCAGCTGAACAACAATCAGCGCCTTTTGTGATGTACAGTAGACGCATACTTTTAATCATAAAACAAATCACTGCTTAATAGCATCTTCCCTGCCAGATGGGATGCCTACGATGTTCCAAACCCTATCCGTCTTCCACTCATGTTCAGTCCAACCCCCCAGCACAGACGGAAGGGGTAAGATTTCATAAATCACTCAACGATTCCCAGTCATCGATCATAAAGGCCTTATCCGTCACATGTGACAATAACGGATGTGCAGTTCCATTCCAAACCATTATATATTCTAAGCCAAGCAAACAATAGTATGGAATAACACATTTATCCTCCTTTGCGACGGTATATGTTCATACCCCATATGGCATTTAGAAAGGAACACTGCCTGTTCAATTATGATTGATGAGAATTCTTGGAGTCTTTAAGAGCAACAGAAAAGAAGTTCTCCAGCTAAATACTGTATTCATGTGTTAAGAAAAAGCTTTTAGGCAGATGGCATTTTGTCCTTCCTATTCTTGTTTTATTTAAGTCAAATAATTTACAAGGGTGTCAGGTAACCCCATGTTAAATTAGTATTCCTGTTGGATCTCAACCAGATTTCAGAAAATCGTAATCTATTCATTTGTTTTGGGAAAGTGACATTTGAACTTGATGTCAAAAATATTGTTAGAAACAAAAATAAATTGTTTTTAAAAGAATGAATCGATGTGTATTACTTTTCTCCACCAGCACATGCTCTTTTGTAAACTGTCCAAATAGTTATGATCCAACAACAAAAAAATTGGGTAAAAGGATGAAGTGACATGGGTGGGTAGCTGAGTTGACAGATGGTCAATACTTGAAGATTTAACTTTTTCCAACACATTTCAGTCCTGTGTAAACCACAATTCATTCAATAAATTAGTCTAGACAGGTTTAACAATAATTCATAATAATAGGCGTGTTAGAGGAACTCGACATTACTGCCATATGTCTCACATATGTTGGGATATCCTATAATTTGAAAAATATCCTATATTCTAGATAGAGATTACATATTAATACAGGTTATTTTCAGGAAACTTCAGACAACCCATAATATAATGCAGACAGAATTCAGAGCAATTAGTTGTATATATCTTTGTTATTGAGAGACAAATAAATAAAATCTCATGATATTACAAATGGCAACAGAAATTGTAATTGGTTTAGTAGATGTCAGGTTTCATGCAGAATCTTTAGGGCCAATAATCCTGGTGGATACAATAGCAAGTCATGAGGTGCTATTTCTCATTTTCCAACATTTGCAGAAAATGTACAAAGCTTTTAATATACTGCCCTTGTTTCATAAATGTTATGGATGCCTAGTAGCTGGTTTTCAAAACTTCCCATAGAGGTTCCCCTAAATGTCTCATTTGGAAATAAGGGGAGAAGCACTAACTCTATGTTTGATTTTGAGATAAGATAAACTTATGTCATAGTGGCTAACAGACCCAGATTTCCTGAGACAGACCCGACAAATGAATTTTGTCATTACTGACACCTATGCACAGGCAGCATTGTGTTTAATCTATATCTAATCCATGAGACATTCATAGTCTAAACTGAAGAAATGAGCTCCAGACACGGGTACCTGTACAGGAGAAGGTGGAGCTTCATCACATGATGTCTTGTAACCCCACCCACTGCAGCCTCTGGCACCACCGCACCCCAGTAGATGCTCCAAGATTTTGGCAAATATGTTATTTACCCTCTCCTATTCAGACACAAGCCATAAAATATAAAATGGGCATTTATTGTAACTCGTTCAAATCAAACCACCTATTATACTACTATATTTTGGGATTTACAAACATACACTACTCATAAAAGAATTTATATGCTAACCTCTAGTGACACTCATTTCCTTCCTTGTACTTTTACAGTTGCAGGTAATGACGCACTTGAGTCAAGCATTAACCTTTAATGCCCAAATTTCAGATCTCTGTAAATCAATCTGTGCATACCCAAGAATATATTTTGGATGTGTGATATGTCCTCAACCAGCTGCCAGAAAGATTAAAATGCACTTATGGTTCGGCAGTGTATGATTCAGAAAACAATGTTCATTTATAAAGGAAGGCATTTGTTTGTTTTTCATTTTAAACATAAGTGAATAAAAACAAAAAGACCTGCAAGTGAAATCCACTGCTTGCCCACCCAGGCTTCCAAGACCACCTTAAAGCTACAAATTCATGACAGAGCTCCAAAAAGCTGATGTAATCCTTTTTAAAACACTGAGGTTGTTCTCCTTAAAGAAGATTGATTGCATTCATATCATAATCAAAAGAACATGCTAAGATTTATCTAGTGGAGTTATTTAAGCTTTGAAAGCATTAATCCATAGTATATTAGCATACATGTATAGCCAACCAATCAGTGATATATTTTACAAACCTCTAGGGCTTGTTTTGGTGGCTGTGCATCTCTTGACATAAGCATACCTCCCAAGTGGTGCACCAAAATCTCTCTGTCCCTCTTTCCTCCTATGGTATCCCTATTTTCTAGGAGCTCCGAATGTTTGGTGTTTGTATCATAGCGCTCCACAGACTTAATACTCATACAAATGTTTGTCTAAACGGCAGTAAATGCATTTAAATATTCGTTTTTGTAAATAAAAACTTTCTAGATGAAATCGACCCACCTCGTAGCCACACCTTCAGCCACTCACCCAAATAGAAAAGTATCCCCCTTTTAGCATTTGAAATGTTTGGCCGTATACACTGCACAGCAGGATCGAATATTCTGGTTAATTACTATAGGTCAATTACATTTCTTTAACATATGTATATGATTTCAACAAAGACAATACATTCCAACACAAAATGACATTTAAGTAAATGATTCCATCACATTATCCTATATAAATATAAGGTTATGGTGCAGTGGGAGTGGCCAATGAATTTCATACTGCAAGATCAGGAATGTGGCATGCATGTTAGAGAAGACACTATTATCTTTTGCTTTTATCACCTCGCTCATTGATAGCCAATCTCTGCAGTGCCTCCATGACATGCAGCAAACTTCATAGGTTAAAGTACAGTGGAATAGGTCTCAAACAACGATGAGGCCACTTACAATTTAATGTTGCTCTATAACCATTGGGATATCATATATTTAAACTCTGTATTGGCAAAAACAACCATCCAGAAGGGATATAATCCTTTCAAGACATGTCTTTCTGTATTTCATTCTTTTTTTTTCTGAGTAGCAATTGTTTGACTGCACGCTAATACTGAACTTCACAAACTGTTACAAGCAGTCTCTAATGAGGATGCATGCTCTCCCTAGCAACCTTTTGCTATTGTAAATGTGGTTATCTCTGAAGATCTCATTAGCTTTAGAACACATTAGCAGACGGGCGAGGTGAAATCTTGACCTACTTAATTTCTTTGTCACCAATAGCTCAGTGCTGCATAGAATATCATAGCGTTTGATATAAAATGCCCTTACACAGCAGCTCCTGGTGTTACACAACATCTGCATGCAAAACCAATTACTATCTGCTGTGCCGTATTGATGTTTTGTGGTTCAAACATATTATTGATATCAAACTAGCACAAAGCCAACTGCTTGAGGTCCCAGTTTTAGGAAAGCAGGGTAAGCATTGAGCCAAAAATCACTATTTATTTTTATAGAGACCTTATGCATTAATTTCTAATTAACATGTTAAAAACAAACAATTCAAGAAGAAAAATATTATATGAGGAAGTTTCTGAAATATTTTTCTATTTGTTTTTTATTATCCTACATTTCTTTCTATACTGACTTATGGAATTGCATGTATTGTTACTGATATTTAACATTTGATATCACTCCTTGATATAAACAATACATCTACATACCCAGCTTGGAATTTAGTAATTTAATTGAAGTTCTTCATTTTATTAGACTGAAAATGCAGATCAAGAACACTTATAGACAAGGTACTGTCTGGGGAGGATCCTGCATGTAGGAAGAGATTTAGAAACACAAGGAGCATTTGCAACTAATTGTGGTGTAATCTTTGTGTGTATGATGCTAACTGCCAAAAAGTCTGGAGTCTACCTATGCCAATCTCAAACTTTCAGATTGCGCCGACGCTGTAGCCTTATAAAGCCTATCTGCCTCCGCCTTGCAGATGTCAGGATTTATAAGAGAGGCGCAATTACAGGTATAATATAATCACAGACATTGCACTTTTTTATTTACTCTCCCAACACTTGCGCGTAGCGTTGCCACCTGGCAGGTATTTTACCGGCAGGCCGGTAAACAATTGGCATAGGGCCAATGTTAAGTCTATGGAGACAGTACCAAGGCCGGTATTTTTTTGAAGAAAAGGTGGCAACCCTACTTGCGCGTGCGTCTACTTTATAACCCCATCCCTGAACGAACACACATAAAACTCAACTTTCCAGGTCACATAACCTGGATGCTTGGTTAACCCATGGTTATATACTACTACTACTTAGTTATAATGCACCAAATTATCCTATAGCTATATACAGTTTTAAATAACCTACTCTAAACATACTCCTTACAGCAGCAGGACACCTATCTTAGGGGATCCCAAACAGGGTCGGTCTTGGGAGATCTATGGTTACTTTTTTAATGCGAGCACATACACAATGTGATGTAAAAAGCCTACCTTAGCTCCTCTAAGTTCTAGAAGACTATGAAGTACAGCACTGGGTAATCCAAAGCTTAGTGGTTACTACAGTCAGATACTAATACAAGCTTTATATCAAGAACTAATATACCATTTTAATACTGTCCCTTTAAGGAAACACATCTAATCTAACACTGTGTTCTGCAGCATATAATTAATATTGATTTTGTCTTCTCATCCTACCAGTCACACTTAATTAATGTTGAGTTATATCACTGAATGCAGTTGACTATCTGACTATATCTGGCTGTTGAGTTTATCTTGATACCATTTTATAAGGTCCTATATTAAAAAGGCAATCCAGGCTTTAAACAACCCAGGCTTTGATTCAGGTTGTAGTGTCCAATCTGTATATTATACAGGGTTTTTTTTTTTTTGCAGATGAATGCAAGCTGGAGTATGTCTCTATAGCTCTTTTGTAAACAAAAGAAAATGTTTGCATTGCAAGTTGGCTATTGCAGATGAACTAGGCCTCTTGCATGAAGCATGTATAGTAACGGTTTCATTCAGAAGCTAGTAGCCGCCTCCCTGTTTATTATTAGTCCTTCGGGAAATGTAATATATTATGTGACACAAACAAAACAAAATTTGTTTCTAAACAATCAAAGAGTAATACATTAATCCCTTAGTGACAATACATTTTGACCTTAACTTTCCCTTGGAGCATGCTGCTCTGTCAATATAGCACCCACGATCGCACCGTGGGGCGATTGTGGGTGGCCCTGAGAGCAAATTTCGGAGCTGGCTATTGCCTCATCATCGAGGCAATACACCAGCACCGTTAGAGCGGTTTTCGCAATCATTGATCGCGAAAAATGCTCGTTTCACCGCAGGACGTGTCAGGCACGTCAACTGTCGCGAAGGGGGTTAAAATATTAAGATTATAAAAATCTGTGGATAGATACGGGTAACATGGATTAATTTTGAAATATTTTGTGACAAAGATACAACACCCTAAATTATATATTGAAATTAAAAGAATGGGATATATTAAAATATAACATATGGACACCATCAAAAATTGGACAAGCTAGCTGTTTATGAATCATTCTTGTGGTTCCTTTTGTGGCACTTGAAAAACTCTAAAAAAACTGTGCCCTTTTGCTAAACGGATTTACTTATAAGACACAGGTAACATGGGGATACCATGTTGTTAAAGCAAAATTAGATTGTGTCCTCTATCTCTGATATCATAGAATGTCCACTGAATTGCTCCAGAGCCATAACATTTTGTACTGATCCTCAAGGGTTCAGTCCAATATTCCATAATATTCCCTAATATTCCAGGCCATTTTGGGTCACATGTCCATTTGAGTCTTAGTTGTACAATCTGCAGCTCCAGAGGCTGCAATGAATCATTAGGATGTAATTAATCAGGCACAATATCAGGGCATACACATAAAAGACTAGTGATAAACTATATGAAATTATCCTAATTGTTTACTACAAAAGCAACCAATGCAGTCATATTTTCTGTGCCCTAGAGATAATTCAGTACTTTACTACCAACCAACAAACAACAATAACAGCAGCAGATTACAAAGAAGCATTATCTGAGCGAACAAAGAAATGCGGGAGAGATGAATAATTAACCGTAGCGTTTTTGTGGTTCTGTTTTTGTAGGACTGTTGCCAGAAGTGGGATATCTTGGGATGAGTTTCTCGTCTCCACAACTGTAATAAAAGAGGAGTCAGGCTCCGTCTGCCAAAGCATGTTAGAAAGTGGCACCCTAGGAAGTCTAAACATGCAGCGCACACATTGGACGCCATCCAGAAATTCCTCACCCGGAATTGCTCTTTCACTTCTCAGTGTCATTAACCCTCTCGGCTCCTGATTATCTTTGCTGTCCTCCAGGAGATAATGCATTAAAGATGATATTGAACAATCCTTTCTACCATACATCCCGTAGCTCCTGTACAATGGGCAAACGTAGTATACAAATAAATGGTAATATTACAACTGCAAATTACATGTAAAAAAGCAGAGAACGCACAGCGTTTGCAAGAACTTGGATTCTGCACAGGGATGGTGAATATTTAATCCAGTAACATAAAAGTAGAAGTCATTTATTACTACCCATCGTCCACTTCGCCTCCATATTTATAAATATACAATTAAGCATTACAAAGGAAATGCTGCCCCTTGGTCCCACCAAAACCATGCCCTCCAAAACCATGCCCATATCCATTATGTTATTTGATGATTATATGATTACACATATAGCTGGATCCTTCACTGAGGAGACAGCATCTGTACCGATTAATAAATATTACAGGGCAAAAATTGAATTCATTGTGGGACTTTTCATATGTATGGTAATTAAAATATTATACAAAAGACTTTGTTTAGGTAAAGTGTTTTAACTGTTGAAAAGTTTATTTTAAAGGGACACTGCCACCAAAAAATTAAAAGGTTTTATTTTTTTTTTATTTTGTATTGTTGATTTCAGATATGTCTTTTGTTTTGTTATGTGACTGTATTTAATAAAATATGTAACTGAACAAGTTTGACTGGGCACTGCCATTGTGTGAAATATAGTGTTTTTGGGTGCCACCCCCTAGTGACTTTACAGCACAAATTTCTCACTTTGGGGCTGGGGACACAGAATGCAGTCTATAAGTCAGAATTCTGATCATAGACTTGCATTGGGAGGGTAATGTAACTGTTACATCACAAGGGGCAGAGTTATAATCCTGTTTGATCCGGTCAATCTCCTCTGTTTGTGTTGGAAGGCAGGTAAAAAAAGTTGTACACAGCCAACTTGCCCTGTCCACTATGATACACAGGAGCCAGTAAGAGAGCAGAGGTGTATCTTATGACAGGATCATGCAGGCTTTGGACACAGTTGTAAAGTGAGACTGGCTGGAAGATTTTGGACGATGTTGCATCATGTGAAATATTCACATAATGGAGCCAGGAGATAAACACCTAATTTAATGTTTCCTTTTATTTGCAATTAATTTAATCATATATAAAAAAAACTGTGGCATATGATTTATTTATGTGTTTGTTTTAAATGACCAGGTTATCTAGTTACATCTTTTTGTATTTTTTATTTATTTGATAACATCTCTTATACAATCTTTGAGGGGTTTTCCATGGTATATTCTGTATAGCTGTTAAATGGGGGCTCCATGGCTAATTACTACTGTGTGTAGGAAGTTTGCCATTTACCGTATTTGCTCGAATATAAGACAAGGTTTTTTTCAGAGCAAATGCTCTGAAAATGACCTATCGTCTTACATTCGAGGTCGTCTTATAGTCTGACCTCAAATCAAGGTCAGACTATAAGACAGGGATCCAGGTCCCCCACAGAGCTGCAGGGGACCTGGATCCCCCTCGCTAACAGCCGGTGGCGATCCCCCACTGCTGCTCGACACGTCCGTCGGGACTTTTATGATGAAGCTGGGTCCTTCCGGCTTCATCATAAAAGTCCCAGTGGAAGTGCTGGGCAGCAGCGGGGGATGTCTGCGTGTATCGTGCAGACATCCTCCGGCTGCCTCCACTGGAGACCAGGGACCAGCTGTCCGTCATAATAGACGGAAGTGTGGGGCAGCATGGAGGATGTCTGCACGTATCGTGCAAGGTGAAGGGGAGGGAGGGGGGGGGCAGAGAGAAACAAGGGGAGGGGGGAAGAGACAGAGACAAGGGGAGGGAGGGAAAGACAGAGACAAGGGGAGGGAGGGAGGAGACAAAGAGAAACACAAAGGGAGGGGGGAGAGAGAGACAAAGGGAGGGGGGGGAAGAGACAAGGGGAGGGGGGAGACAAAGAGAGACAAAAAGGGAGGGGGGAAAGAGAGAGACACAAAGGGAGGGAGAAAGACACAAAGGGAGGGAGGGGGAGAGAGAAAAGGTTGAGGGAGGGGGAGAGAGATAACGCTGGGGGGAGAGAGACAACGCTGGGGGGAGAGAGGCAAAGCTGGGGGGAGGGGAAAGAGAGAGGCAGTATTGGCACATAAAAGGAAATAAAAACAAGAAATACATTTTTTGATATCATAATTTTTATTAAATATTATTTACAGGGAATCTAAAGAAGTGGGTGTACTGAACAAATTTGGTGACGAGGGAGCTTGTGGTTAGTGTGGTTTGCATACAGTGCACAATAAGCCATCGTCTTCTGCATTATAAGCATGACACATATAAACTGTGTCTGACAGCTATGCATCAAACAATTAAATCATTCTAGTTTTGCTATAATTTCAGAGTTGACTCTATACACAAGTCCAGAGCACAACAGACAACTTTCTATCCCCTTTATTAAAAAGTGAATTTCAAAAGGCAATGGGCGCAGCAACAGTGGGATGGTCTTCTGTTGCCTTTCAGCAATACCACACTTGCTGGCCCCCTAAAATGGGGCTTTAGACGAGTAACAGAAGAGAATGCTGTTATATGCTTTTTAGCAGATGACAGGTTAAGTATTCTTGTTTTAAGTGCTGGGTCTCAAGCTAGAATTAAAGCGGTTATTCCTTGGTTTTGATCATGTAACAAACAGACATGTGGTTGTCAACACATTCTGAATCCTTATTTGTCATCAAGAATACAAGCCTTATAAGTGCCTTTAATACAAAGTTAACTACTCTCAATCATGATAGTTTTTTTAAAGAAAGACTTGAAAACTTTAACTGAGATCTAGGAACTTCCCGAGTGCCTGGTGTTGCTCGACGAAGGATGGATATGTGCTCACATGTGCACAGATCCTATGAGCATCTCCTCTGCATGCTTCACTGATACAGAGAGACATTTGTGATGTCATATACCGGCATATGCACCAAAACACTACAAGGGAACCTGGTGTAAGAATGAGGCTCCCTCGCAGATACCACCAATGATCACTGCAGAGATGGCATTACTGGGCACTACATCTCATTTTCAGGTCACCATGGTGTCATGGCACCTGGGGTTTGTCGAGCCTTGGTTTAAGGGGTTATTTAGAGTGGCCCAGATATGAAGGGGTTAAACAGAAAGCACTATCCAAATCCCAGAAATCCATGTGACACATTGATAGAATCACACTGTTTGGATCAGGAGTACATGATAACTGCTTAAGCATAAAGCATTCGAATTGTGAAATTGTGGGATGTCAGGAATTTTGAGGCCTTGAAGCCTGGGTTTCCCATACCTGCCTTGTACTCTGGCCTTTGTCTCTCCTCCCTCATGCAGTCTTTTCTGACAGATATAAAGTCCAGACCTGTGGCAGATCTATAAATTCTGAATATTTTCCTACAGTGCACAATCCATCAGTAGCTATTTGTGTTATTGTAGACATCATAAGAAAGTAATATACACTTGTATATCAGATCTATGTACTGTATATATAAGAACCAGATCCAACCAGTAGACAAAATTCTTCAAGATGGTCTAGCATATGTATATATGTCATAATCTATTGGTAACACCCTGAAAATGATATACTATGTTAGCAAGGAGAATAACTATTTGAAACATAATACACCATTTTGTGACAAATTTGGTAAAACTACATGTCAAAGTTAAAAATTAGACCAACCCAGAGACAGCAGAGATTTCATTTCCCTTTGTTTGTTTTTTGTTTTGTTTTGTGTTTTTAACCTTCCTTTGAAGCCTATCCATCCTGTACATATCATCAAATTGCATCAGAGACCTGTAGTTAGAACATTATATATATATATATATATATATATATATATATATATATATATATATATATATAATCAGCTTTGTGACACGTGCCATAGAGCCTCGTGTTCCTCAAAGACTACACCTCATGTCGTTCTAAAAAACTTTTTGGACTTTAGTCTCACAAACAGTTTTGTTTTTTTTCATTTTTCCAAGCCTTAGGAAAGTTGAAACAGTGATTTTCTTGGTACGACCTCCCAACTTGACTGCCTGAAAAATTCAGTGAACATCTTTTTTTATGTGTTCTATGGCAAAATAGAAGGTGGAATTTGACGTTAACGAGTAATGTTGAGCTGAATATCTCAATGGTGTCAAATTTAAAGGTCAAAATTTACTTTGAAACAAAAGGGTTTACTCAATAAAGAGAGAATTGCAGGGAATGGGAATTTCAAACTTTAGGCCAACTTAGCCAAGTTGGAAAATTCTCCAATGAAGCTGAATGGTAGAATATTTTCAGCTCAGCTCATTTAGCTGTAACTTTGAAATTCACGTGTTAGTTTCCTGCAATTCTCTTTTTATTGAGTAAACCCTTAAGTCACATTTCGACCTCCAAATTCTACCCAGATTAGTTGATGGAAAGGATATGAATTCTTTAGTAAGTCTAACTGCACAGGGTTTAATCGCATAAAAATGGACTCATTGTTAAACGAAAATAGTTTAAAAGAAATGTCTCTTATCATTAATAAAAAAAAAACAAGAATAAGAACATTGACACTACACAGGAGGTCCGTGAAAAAAAAATATTTGCCTCCCACGATTCACACTAAAGCAGCTCATCATAATATAATATCCAGGTGCATTCCAACAAATCCAGCCTCTTATTACTAGGCCTTACTGTGATACGAGTATAGATTTTACTTGTTCATCAGTATAATAAATCACGCTCTATGCGCATGCAGATAAATTAACACATCAGGGGGAAAAAGCAAGTCGTTATATTATCAAGCTTTATTACACATCACCTCTAGTTTGTCATCTTCTTTTCCTGGCGTCAGTCCATGATGAAGGTCCAAAGACTATTGCGCCAGGCATGTTACGAGGATGTAATACGATTAGCCAAATTTTAAATCTTACTTTTGACCTCCAGCAGAAAATTGAGCACATACGTTCTGAAAGCCAACTGGGACTAAGGAACATCAAGTTGATTCATCAAATTAGCTGAAACATAATTGTGCTGCATGACTGACTGTGGAAGCTGTCAACTATAAACCTGTCAGAAAGCCATCAGCTTTAATGTTAAATAGAGACACAGAGTAATGCAGCTCACAATTTGACATTCAACGGACTTAAGTCTGATAAAGATGCGATTTGCTTTGTTTTTTTTTTCTCTCTCCCTATTCCTTAATCCCATCATAGTTGTCAAGATGTGAACGCATACAAGACATTTTCGGGGGTTCTAACCATTTACAAGCTTATTTCTCTGGAAATTTCTCGTTTCTAATGAATAAGATTTTACTGACATCATAGGGCAACATGCAAGAGATGGGTCTTTGGAGATAATAGCAGAACTTCATCTTAAATCATGAGTGATACAATGTAAGTCTTACTTAGGAGGGTAAAAAAAAATCAATATTCAAAAATGACGTTTCTTATTCTCGCTCATCTCCTTTGACATGAAAAATGACAGATATAGTTAGGTTGTGTAATGAGCATTGGCTAACCCTTTCTGGACATGATGACAGACTGATCTGCCAGAAACAGAAGGAGAAGTCCAACCGGCCAACCGTTATAATGACCGCAGCAGCGGAATTTTTATTACTAATAAAGCTCCTCGACATGGATTTCTGCTTAAAATCAAATATCTGTCATCGTTGGTATTATCTAAGAAATATTAGATAAAGATTAAGAATAGATTGAATTAATAAAACTTGCTTCTCTCCCTCAATGTACCTTTTTCATTCCACTCACCCCGAAATATGAAAGTTTAAGACTTAAAAAAAAGAGTAAACCAAAATTATTTTTATTATTTAAAGCCATTTCTATGCGAATTTCCTCTGTTCTGATTTTCAGTTAGCATTTAAGCAAAGCTTTGGTGCCAACCATAGTTTATGTGTCTATGAGTAAGAGCCCTCTTTAGGCTATAACGTGTTAAACCTTCACCTGCTACTCCAGTACCCTACACTGTCCATACTTTGGTCAAAGTCTGCATTAAAAGCAATTTGCACATACAAGTCTTTTGGAGTCCATTTGTTTTTTGAATTACATTATTTTAGCCACATCCTGGTTTGATTATGGACAGACTGGCAGAACTGCGTGCAGCCAATGTAATCTTCATCCTGTTTGTTTCCCATTGCCTGTATGATGATATTTTTTTTTGAATGCTGACACACAGATCCTACTGTTTATATAGAGGCAAAATTTTGATCAGTATGAGCTTCCAAATCTCAACTCCCAGAAGCTACACTCTTGACTGATGCCCCACCACAAGGCTATTATATGACTATTTTATGTAAGTAGCATCAACAAATCTGACTTTTATAGGATGAACTAATGCACCAAAGCCAGATCCCTCAGCAATGGAAAAAAGTAACATGGTCTAATGGACCATTCACCCCACTTCCTTCATTTGAATGGAAAATTAAACCCTGTAGGATGAAGAATGGTTGGGGAGCCATAATAGTCAGCTATCTCAAAGGAGTCATTTGGTCCAAAAAAAGCACAACCGTTGTTTGGTTGTATACTTTGCAGTGAGGGAGAGAGGGACCTCCGTCAAACTGTGTTTGAAGATGTTTCCTAACTTCTGGCGCTTTCCGGCATTTTTTTATAAATAGGCTGCACCAGCGCAACGAGTGCCGACACAACCTAAATCTATGCATACAGCATCAATAACACAGACTTGTGTAAGTCTGCTTTATACAATGGCGCATATGCCAATTACTTAGGATTCCTGGTGCTATTTGCGAGTGTCAGGCTGATAGCGGGGGGCGTGTCCTGCGGCCCGGTTGCGCACTCCCATTGGGGGATGCATGGGAGGAGGGGGTAGGATGCAGGTCCCACTCCTGTTATCTCTATTTGGCTAAAGCCAGAGGAGGGCGGCAACTTGCAGGATGGTAGGCGGGGCTAAGGTACTGGCGCCCTATTTAAACAGCAAGCACTGTTCATTCAGTGCTTGCTTGTTTTCAAGCTTGTAGTGTGGCCAGTCTTCCTACAGTTTGTTCCTATACTATCTACAGATACTATACCCTTACTACTGATTGATCTCCTGGCTCCTGAACCTTTGGCTTGTATTTGGACTTCGCTTCTCTCTCCACTCCTTACCTTGGCTTACCCATAACCAACACAGAACCTTCTCTCTCTGCCTTGACCCTACTGGTTGTATTTGACCTCGCTTTGCCTACTCCCTTGGTACTTTTGCCCTCAGGGCTATTCCTAGTGTGTATTCGACCAACTGCCATCACCACTGCGCTACGTTTCCGGGTACAAACCCTGACAATATTTATATATATATATCCTTTTATTTATAATGTCTTTGAGCCTTTTTATCTTACCTGCAGTATCTTATCACTCTTTGTATTGCACAGAAACTGGGAGGATATCACCTATCAGTCTGTTCTATAGTAATAAATAATATTTTGCCTTCTGGCAACATGTGTATTATCCGATTTCTATAGCACAGAATATTTTGGTTTCTTTATCCTTTACAAAAATATTGTTTTATTTGACTTTTAAGGAGGAAAATGGAACAGGGAAGATGGGGGCTGGAAGAGGAAAAGGTGGATGTGATATTTCCTTTGCAATTTCTCAGTTACATTTAAAGGATTTACGCATTACGCTGAATGCCATCACATAGCGGAAAGACGATGACGGCCTTTAATGTTGCAGACAGCACATTATTATTTATCATTAAATCTGCTTCTCTCTGCATAAAATATTTGAAAAACACATCACCGGCTCGCATAAACTTGCAAGACTCTCTCTCTGTCTCCATGATGAGATCCTCGCAGGTAGAAAATGCTGAATTTTCCAATTACACATGTTCCATCCTTGACTATACAATACAGGCATACCCCACACTGTAATTATGCGTGCTGTGCTTTCTGAAACTCCATACACGTTCTGCTATACTTACCATATGACAATCACATATTAATAACACGCCTGCACCTAGGCCTCCCTGTTTCTTTATTTTCCTTTAATATAGTGTTGTCAGAACATACGCAGGTAGATTGGAACAGTTATATGACTCCTGTACTGTGACAGTTTTTAACCCGTTGAGTACCAGGGGGGTGGGTTGCTGATTGCTGAACAATCTTCCTATGTACTGCAGAGGCACTCAGAGGGTTACGTTTAAATGGGAAATTTTATAGTATAAAAAGTACTTTATTTGTTTCTGAAGGAACTTGCAAATATGCAGAATGTAGCCAAGCTATTCAAATAGACAAGCAAGTGTTTCTTGGTAGAGCAAATAACTGCTTGTTTGATACTTTGCTATTCTGATTCTCTATAACATCAACAGGAACTCAATATCCCTATTATTTTTATGCATATTTAGATTATCAACAAATACTACAGTGCCCTATATAGCGCTTAAAGGGACAACATGTAAAACTCCAGAAAGGAAAGAAAAACTCCTATACAGTACGTTTTGAAAGCCTGGCTCACAAACTTAAAGTTAAAGGGGAAATGGAATAAACAAAAGGGTGTAAAAATAACCATACATATCCTTAATCTATAATAATATACTGAACATGGATTCTGCTCTCACCAGTTTACTGAGACTGCTTTGACCAGAGTAACCAGCGATCTGTTTACTGCAAAATTAAAGGGCCACTTATCTCCTCTAATCCTTCTTGACCTTTCACCTGCCTTTGACATTGTAGACCACCTGCTTCTGCTTGAAACCTTTCGTAACCTTAATCTGGTTCTCATTATATCATTCCCATCACGCCTTCAGTGCCTCCTTCTTTAGCAGCTAATGCTACTTGTTTTCTCTCTGTTGGTTGTACGATTCTGTGTTGGGTCCCTTTCTTTCTCACTCTGCATAGCATGCCCAGGGCAGCCTGATAACATATTTTGGTTTTCAGTACTACATGTGCACTGGGGTCATTCACACCTACATTACTTGACTTGACTCTCCTCTTCTCTACTGTACTGTGTCCACTGGCTCTCCTAAGTGTCTAACTGGATGTCCACCTGCTTCCTGAAACTCAATCTACCAAAGACTGAACTTTTCTTTACACCATCTAATGTCAATATTCCTTTGACAGCTTAATTTTTGGTCAATGGGATTACAATAAATTCCATTCCATAATCTCACTGCCTCTTTGACATTATAGATTTTTCCCTCTCTTCCACTCCATACAAACAGTCAGTCTCTAAACCATCAATCTAATCCTTAAAAATATAGCTGTTTTAGCCTGACTGTACTGACGGGGGCAATATTAGGCACTGTTCAGTTAAAGGAACGGTAGCATCCTATGACTGTTAGAGGGAAGTCAAAGGAGCTATCACCCAGCAGTATGAGACCAGAGAAGAGGGCCATTGACCAGCTTTAAAAATAAAGGAAATGGAGCATCATGTGCTGACCAGTTGGGGGGAATGAGGTACTGCATGGCTGTACAAAGACTTAAGAGACTTCAGGAGGTATTGTGAGGCTGTGCAATGAACAGGAAGCACTATGAAGCTGTACAAGGGGTCAGAAGTCATCATGAGGCTGTATTAGGCGTCAGGAGGCATTGTAAGGCTATACAAGGAGTCAGGAAGCATTGTAAAGCTATAAAAGGGTCATGAGACATAATGAGGCTCTACTAGGGGTTAGCAGTCATTGTAAGGCTGTACAAGTGGTCAAGAGGCATTGTGAGGCTATACAATGGATCAAGAGGCATAGTGAGGCTGTACAAGGGGTAAGTCATAGTGAGACTATAAAAGAGGTCCAGAGGCTCTGTACAGCTGTAAAAAGGTAAATTGGTGACACATGTGTCTGTGGTAGGAGAAAGCAGTCTCTACAGAACCAAATTTTTCCTATAGCCACTAACTAGTAATAACTACAATAATCTCATTCAATAAAGTGTCAAACAAAATAAAAAAAATAAAAATAAATTACAAAAAATTTCATGCACAACTCTGATGCAAAGCCACTTAAAAGGACATTTCACTCTTTCTTAAGATTGTAAAGAGCTCTAGCTAAACAATTAAAGTGAATAAAGAAAACCTAGACCAGCTTCTCGACTATATTTTTTTTGTCTGAGTCTCTGGGAGCAGCAACATAATAATACACAGAGAAACAAAAGGGTTTGTGTGTGCTATGTGCAAAATGTTCTGTTCACAGAGTCATGTTACAAAAGCAGGTCAGGTCTGATAGCAACCCGCTCTGTCTGTAGTGCTTGTAACATCTGGTGTTTTATAAACCACTTGGTGTTTTTTTTTTTTATCCATTTAAAAAGGAACACCTGAAAAAAAAAAATCTAAATAGGGAGAAGTTTTCAAAAACCGCCAGCCGAAAGTGACACAAATAGGACAGAGAATTGATAATGATTGTCTAAGACGCACTGTGCTGCTTCACACTGACTGGTCGCCTCTTGTTACTTATTATTATTACTTTTTAACAATAGAACATGAATTCTCTTTAACCCTTACAGCATTGTGGCGGTTCATGGTAGAAAGTGGGCTTGCGGTAATGTTATACCCACTTCATTCAGTTTTATCCAAGGCCAGACAATTTGGATTCCTGCCAAGTTGCAGCTTTTTATGGTGAGATGTGTATTTTGTGGTCCTATCTTATCCTGCTCTCTCCTACCTTCCACTTCTCAGGGACACCAGAGAGACAAAAAGGTTCAGTGCAGCTACAATTATGTGAGCCTTTAGAGACTGTTCAACCACGACACTGAGGATTTATAGCAGTTAATCAGAGGCTGTGTGTATACACGCAGCCTGATATGCCCGCTTCACCCATGCCCCACGCAAGATTACATCATTAAAGTTGAGAGATATGACCTTTTTTTACCTATGCAAAAATGTATTTTATTTTTAACTTGGAGGTGGGGGAGACGGGACACAGCTGAAATGTTTTTTTTTTTCATGGTTGACATTTTGATGGGCTGCGTACAAAAAAAAAATAATTGTGGGGGCGTATAAAAATACAGCCAACCTTTTAAGGTAAATTTGGGGCAGACTATATGCCCATGTGTAACAATAGAAACAAAGTTTAGGTAACATTGGTACAGGGACAAAATGACAGATCTTGGTGTCAAGAAGGCAATTAGTGTCTCATTGATAACTTTTCTCTCTTCAGGAGCCACAAATGTGGGTTTGTGGGAAGGCTTACAGTGAAAAACTGTCTTTTTTTAACCCAATTAACTATGCAACTATGTCACAGTACACATATTAAAATAAACTGTGTTGCTTATCTATCTTGTACAAGGAGAATTGGGAGCACAAAAATACTTCTCAGTTTTACACCGGATTATTGATTCCCCTAAATGAAACTGAGCTTCATATGCAAATTATCAACCTAAAACCTAATTTACATACAGGATCACAACATGCTCAAACATGTTCACTTTAAGAAGACTCACGATTGCAAATGTGTTAGCCTCTAAATACATATTATGCTACAGGATTTAGAGAGAAAAAAGTATGGACTATGGAGCTGCACATAAATAGTGCACAGCACATTAATATATATTTTATTGCTGTGGAGTACCATAACATGTTTATATACATACCTTGGTTCAACGTTTGCAGCTACCTGCTGGGCCTCTGTGTGAAGTCTTCTGTTTGACCCTTTTCTTGGCCCGTTTTTCCCTTTTCAAAGCTTTTCCTTATGGTATTAACTCTTTTTCAAAGTTAGTCATGTTTGCTCACTCTCTTTCCAGAGTAATAGGGAGCTCTTGGATCCTTTGCAGTGGAGCACTATAATACACTGATATCCACTGCAAATTATTGTGAGTTTAATCGCTGTGGAATATTGTGATATAATCTTTAATACCAAAAATATAATGACATGCTTCACAACAGGAAGGAGGAACAACAAGCAGCACTTTTTTTTGTACTGCTCCCACCCAAAGAGATACGCATCAACAATGTTATGTCTAGAGAGCTCTACGGATTAATGAAATAAGTGAAAAGGAAGCGATTTCCTCTGAAGCTGTCTCCAAACAGTAAGAAAACATAATATAACAAAACATTTTTAAAACATACCAACTGCTCACTATTTGAATTCTCCACAAACTCCTACTCAGGTGAGATATTTAGGCTATGAACCTCCTCTGTATGGCCAGGAAGTTCTTGATTTTTTGAGCATTGTGGCTGACTTTGGTCCTCCAGCAGTGGACTATGCTTTTGACATGATGTTTAGTCCACGTAAGGTTATCAATCTTTTACAGATATATCCAAACACAAATCAGGTGTTTTTTGTCACCTGATTTTTTTTACACGTAAGCTGCACCGGCGCAAGGAGCGCCGACACAACCTAAATCTATGCATTAAGCACAGATAACACAGACTCCTGCAAGTCTGCATTATACATAAGCGCACATGCTGACTGCACCAGTATTTTGCGCAATCACCACGTGCGCAGTGTTTTCTACATGACCCCCGATGTCACTTTAAACTTTGGGGTTGGAAAGGTGTGTGATTTTTCCAAGTGAGATCTTAGTCTTAGTAATTGCGATAACGTTTTGAGACAATAAACTTTATTGTTCCAGTAACAGGATCACAAACAAACAAAGAACAGAAGTACCTAACACAGATAAGGGTATTTATCTAATGCCTAAGTCACTGATGACAATTGTGTGAAAGGAATGTGAGACTTTGATGAACATTAGAAGAAGAACATCATCTCAAAAAGATTAGGAACTCCTCCTATAAGACTTAGCTAGCATCTGACTGAGAGTGAATCCATTTTTACTTGCATTTGTTATATATCTAGGATTTTAAGAGTGATGAGATTTAAAGTGTCATCCATCCTATCCCTGCTTTATCCTGTAAGAGCGCAATGCTAGACAAACAGTATATCATTTCTGTCCCTACCTCATTAAAATATGGGGGAAAGGCTTGTCATGATAATCCAGGTTCACATAAACCTTGCACACCTAGAATTATTACATTACAAGAACGCAGCACAAAGCAATACTGATGTAACGCACAGGTAAAGATGTTTAGAGAAAAATGCTCTACTCCGTCCAACCACCCTGCTGTGCTCATTACTCTTCTACATGCGGGTGAGAAGAAAGGGAGAGGGGGGGGTTGAATTGAATCTTTTATGGACTCTGTCTATATCTATGTAAACACATATATCACTATATTATGACTTATATATGCTGCATGCGTGTGCAAATCTCCTGGAAAAAAAAAATATATTCTTGAGAAGCTGGGATATATTTTGCTATTGATAGCACATCCCAAGTCCCTGAGATGAAATATTAATGTACAATTTGTTTATCTGCGGTCTCACATCTTTCCAGCACTGAGCTGTTAATTTTCTATCAGCACAGACAACGGATCAGTCAGTCATGAACTCTTCACAGCCATTACGCTGAGACATTTTGATTAAGTATGCCTAATGTAGTGGATAGGAAAGAATAAAAACACTCTGCCTGCCAACTTCTGATTGACCATTAAACCACTGATGAATGAGCCTGTCAGGGAGGAGACAATTACCTCAACAATAAAGAAAGTCTTCTGGAAAGGCTTATTTCTCCATAGGGCTGACACATTTTACCAGATTACAGACGGGCCCATTTGAAAGCGTGTAAGCCGATCACTGAGGAATCTTCTCAAAAGTTCACAGGACGCAGATGCAGAACGTTTTTTTGATAGCTCTTAGTTTCCTGCCTAACATACTCTGAACCAACAAGCGACTATCGCCCTAAATAAGCACGAGAGAATTAGCGTACCGTGCCATCATAATAGAGTATCAGTATAGCATACAGAGATAGGTTTAAAGCAGTGCTCCATTTGTGGTGGCTGTACGCACATGATGTTCATAGTCATCCACAACATGCTTTATAATAATTCCATTTATAGTAAACTATCATTATCTGCTTGGCTAAGAGTTATTCTAAAATCAGCTTTATGTAATATGTAATATTTTCCTTTAAACATTTATTTTATCACTCCTCTGTCTTGGTAGTTTAAAGGGACTCTGTCACCTAAGCATTGTTTATACTGTCAATGTAAAGTATAAAAAATATTTAAATCTTGTGTTAGCAGAATTGCAAGCCAATGTATACATTAAGAGAAAAATATGTTTAAAATGTCTCCTGTTTATGACATTAATAGCAGGTAATTTGCATATCACGCCACAGGTGATGTCAGTAACGCAGGGGACATTTAAAACACGTTTTTTCCCGTTGGTATATGTATTTGCGTGCACGTTTGCTAACACAATGTACAGATCATTTTTGATATGTTTTTTAGTCTTTACATTGACAGTCTTACAATAATTAGGTATCAGAATTCACTTTTTTTTTTTTTGTAGCAGTTGTAGATCGGTTGACATTAGCCACTTCTATTATGTTTATATACTCAGTCTTAGCTTTAAGCTGCTGGTTCAACTTGCACAGCGCATAAGATTTATGAAAAAAATATGGTTGCATATTAGCGTAGATATATTTGTACACATAAATCAAAAGGATCACATTTTAAGGAAACAAGTGGGAAAAGGAATAAATATCAGGTGCCATCAGGTTAAGCCGTATATAAAGAAAGTGCAAGTTACCATTTCAGAACACAGAGTAAACACTGATACTATGGTGTCTCTGAATTGCGGACTGATTCAGGGCACATCAGTGACATATTGGTACCCGGATGTTGAGCTACCCAGGTTTGCGCATTTGGAAATCATAGCTGATTCCACACCAATATCTTCTGAAACCGAATGCAGCCAAAACACACCGAACCGAAGTGGTAGCCTCAAAAGCCCCATTATGTCCTATGGGAGATTACAGGTACAGAAAAAATAGCCCAGAAATACCAAAAAGAATCCAAAATCCAACAGAAACCTCCCGCCCATAGGTAATAGGCCTTGGTTCATGAAATCAATACAAATGA